>CP136060.1:98047136-100447136 GCA_032464435.1 Aegilops umbellulata
TGCCAAAGCCGGACTTGCCACTTATGGGAGTTCGATCTGGCCGAGCACCAGACCTTGCTACGGTTCTACGGAACCACACACGAAGATATCTGGAAGGTTGATGACCCACAAGTATAGGGGATCTATCATAGTCCTTTCGATAAGTAAGATTGTCAAACCCAAAGAGGAGTAGAAGGAAATGATAAGCGGTTTTCAGCAAGGTATTCTCTGCAAGTACTGAAATAAGTGGTAACAGATAGTGTTGTGATAAGATAAGTTGTAACGAGCAACAAGTAACAAAAGTAAATAAAGTGCAGCAAGGTGGACCAATCCTTTTTGTAGCAAAGGACAAGACGGAACAAACTCTTATATAAGGAAAAGCGCTCCCAAGGACACATGGGAATATCGTCAAGCTAGTTTTCATCACGTTCATATGATTCGCGTTCGGTACTTTGATAATTTGATATGTGGGTGGACCGGTGCTTGGTTGCTGTTCTTACTTGAACAAGCATCCCACTTATGATTAACCTCTATTGCAAGCATCCGCAACTACAACAAAAGTATTAAGGTAAACCTAACCATAGCATGAAACATATGGATCCAAATCAGCCCCTTACGAAGCAACGCATAAACTACAGTTTAAGCTGCTGTCACTCTAGCAACCCATCATCTACTTATTACTTCCCAATGCCTTCCTCTAGGCCCAAATAATGGTGAAGTGTTATGTAGTCGACGTTCACATAACACCACTAGAGGCTAGACAACATACATCTCATCAAAATATCGAACGAATACCAAATTCACATGACTACTAATAGCAAAACTTCTCCCTTGTCCTCAGGAACAAACGTAACTACTACAAAGCATATTCATGTTCATAATCAGAGGGGTAATAATATGCATAAAGGATCTGAACATATGATCTTCCACCAAATAAACCAACTAGCATCAACTAGAAGGAGTAATCAACACTACTGGCAACCTACTAGCACCAATCCCGGACTTGGAGACAAGAATTGGATACAAGAGATGAACTAGGGTTTGGAGATGAGATGGTGCTGGTGAAGATGTTGATGGAGATTGCCCTCTCCCAATAAGAGGAGCGTTGGTGATGACGATGGCGATGATTTCCCCCTCCCGGAGGGAAGTATCCCCGGCAGAACAGCTCTGTCGGAGCCCTAGATTGGTTCCGCCAAGGTTCTGCCTCGTGGCGGCAGAGTTTCGTCCCGAAAGGTTGCCTCCTTATTTTTTCTCGACGAAAGACTTCATATAGCAGAAGATGGTCATCGGAGAGCCACCAGGGGGCCCACGAGGTAGGGGGGCGCGCCCTGGGGGGGGGGGCGCCCCCCACCCTCGTGGACAGGGTGTGGGCCCCCTGGCCTTCATCTTTGGCAGGTATTTTTCATTATTTATTGTAAGATATTCCGTGGAGTTTCAGGACTTTTGGAGTTGTGCAGAATAGGTCTCTAATATTTGCTCCTTTTCCAGCCCAGAATTCCAGCTGCCGGCATTCTCCCTCCTTATGTAAACATTGTAAAATAAGAGAGAATATCCATAAGTATTGTGACATAATGTGAAATAACAGCCCATAATGCGATAAATATCGATATAAAAGCATGATGCAAAATGGACGTATCAACTCCCCCAAGCTTAGACCTCGCTTGTCCTCAGGAGAAAGCCGATAACAATAAATATGTCCTCATGTTTAGAGGTAGAGGCATCGATAAAAATAAACTACGGACGTGAAGGCATCATGATCATTCTCATAACAACAACTTATATAGATATTGTCATATGATTACTTATGTTCTAGTGATGATCTATTCACAATGCAAAAGTATGAATTAGAAACCTTATTGAGAACCAACAAACTATAACCTCAGTCATTGAAGCAATTGCAATTTATCATAACATCGGAAAGAGTCTATGTCAGAGCTTAAAAGCAAGTCCACATACTCAACGATCATCTAGTCCTTCATAATTGCTAACACTCACGCAATACTTGTGGTTACGGAGTTTTAATCGGACACAGAGAAAGATAGGGGCTTATAGTTTTGCCCCACAACCTTTTACCTCAAGGGTAATGTCAACAATAATAACTCATGCTCCCCTACATCCAATTAGATATATATATATCATGTTCTTTCCAACATGCTGGGCATGCCAAAGGATAAAGTGAAAAAGGAAAGGTGAAAATCACCGTGACTCTTGCATAAGGTAGAAGATAATAGTGAAAGATAGTCCCTTCACAGAGGTAAGCAGAGGTTGCCATGCACTTTTATGGTTGGATGCACAAAATCTCAATGCGAAAGAACGTCACTTTATATTGCCCCTTGTGATATGAACCTTTATTATGCAGTCCGTCGCTTTTATTACTTCCACATCACAAGATCGTATAAAGCTTATTTCTCCCACACCAATCAATCATACATATTTAGAGCAATTTTTATTGCTTTGAACCGATGACAACTTACTTGAAGGATCTTACTCAATCCATAGGTAGATATGGTGGACTCTCATGGCAAAATTTGTTTAAGGGTTTTTGGAAGCACAAGTAGTATTTCTACTTTGTGCTGAGAATTTGGCTAGCATGAGGGAGAAAGGCAAGCTCAACATGTTATAGGATCCATGACAACATACTTTATCTCGGATATAAGAAAACATAATTCATTACATTGTCTTCCTTGTCCAACATCAACTCTTTAGCATGTCATATTTTAATGAGTGCTCCCAATCATAAAAGATGTCAAGGATAATATATCTATATGTGAAACCTCTCTTTCCTTATTACTTCCTATTAATTACAACGATGACCAAAGCTATGTCTGCCAACTCCCAACAACTTTTAATCATCATACTCTTTCTATGTGAAGTCGTTACTCTCAATAAGATCAATATGAACTTTTGTTTCTTTTTATTCTTTTTCTCTTTTCTTTTATTCACCCAAGATCATGGCAAAATAATCAAGCCCTTGACTCAACACTAATCTTTATTATATATAGCTCACAGACTCGATTACAAAGGGAGATCATAAAGCAAAACTCAAAACTAGATCATGCCATAAACTTTATTCTACTAGATCAAAATACTACTAATAGGATTGAACTAAGAAAAACGGTAAAGATAGAAGTGTGATTGTGATACGATACCGGGGCACCTCCCCCAAGCTTGGCAGTTGCCAAGGGGAGTGCCCATACCCATGTGATTATGTCTCCTTCTTTGTTGTTGGTGTGATGTTCTTGGCAATGATTCCCCTCAGGATACGGTTCTCCTCCTCGAGCTTATTGACTTGCTGCTTGAGGTCCATTATTTCCTTATGAAGCTTTCCTGTGACGGCTAAAGCTCCTTGCACCCAAGGGTGTTGCATAGCTGCAGGAGAACAAGTGACACTCCTCTTCATATTTTCATAAGAAAGAAATCTAACATTGGAAGGGATAACCGAGTTTGGAATAGCTGAGCTCTGTAGTTCCCCCATCGTGAACCCATCTCGGAGGCGAGAGGTGACTTCTTGATCCTCCATGGCATCTACCCTCATCAAGTCAGCCTCCATCTCTTCCTCCGTTGCTGGCCCAAAGTGGTCAGCGTCGCTGTTTGCCCTTGGTTCCGGTGCCGGATTAGATACCGGCTCTCCCTGACTGACTCTTTAGAAGACATCTTGCTCTAATCTGCAGTAGCAACACCTCGAGACAAAAACAGAGGAGATTTGCGTGATACAGGATTCAAAACCTTCGGGAGTATATATAGTGAATTTTTACCGACCAAAATACGTAACGTGCAAGAAAACGGAGTCCGGAAGGCACACGAGGTGCTCACAAGGTAGGGGGGGCGCGCCCAGGGGGGTAGGGCGCGCCCACCACCCGCGTGTCCTTCCCAGACTGCTACTTATTTTTCTATTTTTCTAAATATTCCAAAACGGAGAAATATTGCCTTAAAAATTGTTTTGGAGTCGGTTTACTTACCGTACCACATACCTATTCCTTTTCGGAGTCTGAAACGGTCTGGAAAGTATCCCTTATGTATTCCTCCGGGGTTACGGTTTCAATAATATTGGTTACAACATTTATGGGATTACCTGAGATATAATGTTTAATTCTTGGACCGTTTACCACCTTTGGATTTGTGCCTTCGAAGTTGTTGATTTTTATGGCACCGGAACGATAGACCTCCTCGATAACGTAGGGGCCTTCCCATTTAGAGAGAAGTTTTCCTACAAAAAATCTTAAACGAGAGTTGTATAGCAATACATAATCACCTACATTAAACTCACGCTTTTGTATCCTCTTGTCATGCCATCTTTTAACTTTTTCTTTAAACAACTTGGCATTTTCATAAGCTTGGGTTCTCCATTCATCAAGCGAGCTAATATCAAATAACCTCTTCTCACCGGCAAGTTTGAAATCATAGTTGAGCTCTTTAATATCCCAATATGCCTTATGTTCTAGTTCGAGAGGCAAGTGACATGCTTTTCCATAAACCATTTTATACGGAGACATACCCATAGGATTTTTATATGCAGTTCTATAGGCCCATAATGCATCATCAAGTTTCTTAGACCAATTCTTTCTAGACCTATTAACAGTCTTTTGCAAAATTAATTTGAGCTCTCTGTTGCTCAATTCTACTTGACCACTAGACTGTGGGTGATAAGGAGATGCAATTCTATGATTGACGTCATACTTAGCAAGCATTTTATGGAAAGCACCATGAATAAAGTGTGAACCACCATCAGTCATTAAATATCTAGGGACTCCAAACCTCGTAAAAACAACTTCTTTAAGCATTTTAATAGAAGTGTTATGATCAACACTACTAGTTGGAATAGCTTCTACCCACTTAGTAACGTAATCAACAGCAACTAAAATATGTGTATATCCATTAGAGGCAGGAAAAGGTCCCATATAGTCAAAGCCCCAAACATCAAATGGTTCAATAACAAGTGAGTAATTCATAGGCATTTCTTAACGTCTACTAATATTACCAATTATTTGACATTCATCACATGACAAGACAAACTTACGGGCATCCTTGAAGAGAGTAGGCCAATAAAAACCAGATTGCGATACCTTATGTGCAGTTCTATCTCCAGCGTGGTGTCCTCCATAAGCTTCGGAGTGACACTTGTGTAGGATCTGTTCCTGTTCATGCTCAGGTACACAACGTCTAATAACACCATCTACTCCTTCTTTATAAAGATGCGAGTCATCCCAAAAGTAATGTCTCAAATCATATAAGAACTTTTTCTTTTGCTGGTATGTGAAACTAGGTGGTATGAATTTAGCAACAATGTAATTAGCATAATCAACATACCAATGAGTACTGCGAGAAGTACTTATAACATTTAATTGTTCA
This sequence comes from Aegilops umbellulata, assembly GCA_032464435.1. Classification (NCBI taxonomy): domain Eukaryota; kingdom Viridiplantae; phylum Streptophyta; class Magnoliopsida; order Poales; family Poaceae; genus Aegilops; species Aegilops umbellulata. The sequence continues at coordinate 98,052,465 of CP136060.1, forward strand.
TCAGGAAAGCTATCATCAATAGGTAGTGGGTCATCAAGAACATTTTCTAACCTAGACAAGTTGTCCGCAACGGGGTTCTCAGCTCCCTTTCTATCAACAATATGCAAATCAAATTCTTGTAGCAAGAGAACCCATCTAATAAGTCTAGGTTTAGCATCTTTGTTCTCCATAAGATATTTAATAGCAGCATGATCAGTGTGAATAGTTACTTTAGAATCAACAATATAAGGTCTGAACTTATCACAAGCAAATACAACTGCTAAAAGTTCTTTTTCAGTAGTAGCATAATTTCTTTGAGCATTGTCTAGAGTCTTACTAGCATAATGGATAACATTTAATTTCTTATCAACTCTTTGCCCTAGAACAACACCTACAGCATAATCACTAGCATCGCACATAATTTCAAAGGATAAATTCCAATCAGGTGGCTGAACAACAGGTGCAGAGACTAAGGCTTTCTTAAGTATTTCAAATGCTTCTACACAATCATCATCAAAGACAAATGGTATATCTTTTTGTAATAAATTAGTCAGAGGCCGAGAATTTTTTGAGAAGTCCTTAATGAACTTCCTATAAAATCCGGCGTGACCAAGGAAACTTCTTATACCTTTGATGTCCTTAGGACATGGCATCTTTTCAATAGCATCAACCTTGGCTTTATCAACTTCAATACCTCTTTCATAGACTTTATGCCCCAAGACAATACCTTCATTAACCATAAAGTGGCACTTTTCCCAATTCAAGACAAGATTAGTTTTTTCACATCTATGCAAAACTCGATCAAGATTGCACAAGCAATCATCAAAATAAGATCCATAGACGGAAAAGTCGTCCATGAAAACCTCACAAATCTTTTCACAAAAGTCAGAGATTATAGCCATCATGCATCTTTGAAAGGTAGCAGGTGCTTTACATAAACCAAAAGGCATATGTCTATAAGAAAAAAGTACCAAAATGGAATGTAAAAGTAGTCTTTGATTGATCTTTAACCGACACAGGTATTTGAGAGAAACCAAAATAACCATCTAGAAAGCAGTAATGTGTATGTTTGCATAATCTTTCTAGCATTTGATCAATAAAAGGTAAGGGGTAATGATCTTTCTTAGTAGCCTTATTTAATTTGCGGAAATCAATTACCATCCTATAACCTGTGATAATTCTTTGTGGAATCAATTCATCCTTATCATTAGGAACAACAGTAATACCTCCCTTCTTAGGGATACAATGGACAGGACTTACCCACTGACTATCAACAACGGGATAAATTATACCTGCCTCCAGAAGATTAAGTATTTCTTTTCTTACCACTTCTTTCATTTTAGGATTCAGACGTCGTTGAGGATCACGAACTGGTTTGGCATCTGCTTCCAAATTTATTTTATGTTGACATAGAGTGGGACTAATGCCCTTAAGATCATCAAGAGTATATCCGATAGCAGCACATTACTTCTTCAGAGTTTTCAATAATCTTTCTTCTTCATGCTCTGAAAGGTTAGCACTAATAATAACAGGATATATCTTCTTTTCATCAAGATAAGCATATTTAAGATTATCAGGCAACGGCTTAAGCTCAAACACGGGATCACCCTTGGGTGGAGGAGGATCCCCTAAGATTTCAAGAGGCAAATTGTGGTTCAGAATAGGTTCCTGCTTAAAGAATACTTCATCTATTTCCCTTCTTTCATTCATGAACATATCATTTTCATGGTCTAGCAAATAATGTTCTAAAGGATCACTAGGAGGTATGGCAATAGAAGCAAGACCAATAATTTCATCCTTACTAGGCAATTCTTCCTCACGATGTTGTTTACTAAATTTAGAGAAATTAAACTCATGAATCATATCATCCAAGCCAATAGTAACAACATTCTTTGTGCAATCTATGGTAGCATTAACAGTATTCAAGAAGGGTCTACCAAATATAATGGGACAAAAGCTATCTTGTGGGGAACCAAGAACAAGGAAATCAGCAGGATATTTAGTTTTCCCACACAAGACTTCAACATCTCTAACAATCCCAATTGGTGAAATAGTATCTCTATTAGCAAGTTTAATTGTAACATCAATATCTTCTATCTCAGCAGGTGCAATTTCATGCTTAATTTCTTCATATAAGGTAATGGGTATAACACTAGAACTAGCACCCATATCACATAAGCCATGATAACAATGATATCCTATTTTAACATAAATAACAGGCACGCCTACCACAGGTCTATGTTTATCTTTAGCACAAGGTTTGGCAATTCTAGCAGTTTCAGCGCAGAACTGAATAACATGCCCATCAATATTATCGGACAAGAGATCTTTAACAATAGCAATATTAGGTTCTACTTTAACTTGCTCAGGAGGTGTATAAGTTATAATATTACTTTTACGAACCACAGTTGAAGCTTTAGGATAATCCTTTATTCTAACAGGGAAAGGTGGTTTCTCAACATAAGAAGTAGGAACAATAGGATCATTATAAGTGAAAGTCTTTTCTTCAACTTTAATAGGTGCAGCTACTTTTACTTCTATGGGAGGATGATATTTAAACCACTTCTCCTTGGGGAGATCAACATAAGTAGCAAAGGATTCACAGAAAGAAGCTACTATCTCCGAGTCAAGTCCATATTTAGTGCTAAACTTACGGAAATTATCGGTATCCATAAAAGATTTAACACAATCAAACTTAGGTGTCATACCTGACTCCTTACCTTCGTCGAGGTCCCAATCTTCAGAGTTGCGTTTAATTCTATCCAATAAGTCCCATTTAAATTCAATAGTCTTCATCATAAAATAGCCAACACAAGAAGTATCGAGCATGGTTTGATTATTATGAGAAAGCCGAGCATAAAAACTTTGAATAATATTTCTCTCGAGAGCTCATGATTGGGGCATGAATATAACATTGATTTAAGCCTCCCCCAAGATTGAGCGATGCTTTCTCCTTCGCGAGGCCAAAAATTATATATATAATTGCGATCACGATGAACAAGATGCATAGGGTAATACTTTTGATGAAATTCCAATTTCAATCTTCCATAGTTCCATGATCTCGTATCATCACATAGCCTATACCATGTCAATGCGTCTCCCTTCAAAGATAAAGGGAAGACCTTCTTCTTAGCAACATCATCGGATATACCTGCAAGCTTAAATAATCCACAAACTTCATCCACATATATTAAGTGCTCATCAGGATGCTTTGTTCCATCTCCTGTAAAAGGATTAGCTAGCAGTTCTTCTATCATACCCGAAGGAAATTCAAAAGGAGTTTCATTTTCAATAGGTTCAGTAGGCTGAGGAGAAACTCTTTGCTCTACTGGACGGGGTGAAGATACCCCGAACAAGCCCCTCAGAGGATTAATTTCCATAGTAACAAGTGACAGTAAATTTCAGCACACTATATAAATTTTTCCTTACAAAATTCCACCTACCAAAGGCGCTTCACTCCCTGGCAACTACGCCAGAAAAGAGTCTTGATGACCCACAAGTATAGGGGATCTATCATAGTCCTTTCGATAAGTAATAGTGTCGAACCCAACGAGGAGCAGAAGGAAATGATAAGCGGTTTTCAGCAAGGTATTCTCTGCAAGTACTGAAATAAGTGGTAACAGATAGTTTTGTGATAAGATAAATTGTAACGAGCAAAAAGTAACAAAAGTAAATAAAGTGCAGCAAGGTGGCCCAATCCTTTTTGTAGCAAAGGACAAGCCGGAACAAACTCTTATATAAGGAAAAGCGCTCCCGAGGACACATGGGAATATCGTCAAGCTAGTTTTCATCACGTTCATATGATTCACGTTCGATACTTTGATAATTTGATATGTGGGTGGACCGGTGCTTGGTTGTTGTTCTTACTTGAACAAGCATCCCACTTATGATTAACCTCTATTGCAAGCATCCGCAACTACAACAAAAGTATTAAGGTAAACCTAACCATAGCATGAAACATATGGATCCAAATCAGCCCCTTACGAAGCAACGCATAAACTAGGGTTTAAACTTCTGTCACTCTAGCCACCCATCATCTACTTATTACTTCCCAATGCCTTCCTCTAGGCCCAAATAATGGTGAAGTGTTATGTAGTCGACGTTCACATAACACCACTAGAGGCTAGACAACATACATCTCATCAAAATATCGAACGAATACCAAATTCACATGATTACTAATAGCAAGACTTCTCCCTTGTCCTCAGGAACGAACGTAACTACTCACAAAGCATATTCATGTGCATAATCAGAGGGGTAACAATATGCATAAATGATCTGAACATATGATCTTCCACCAAATAAACCAACTAGCATCAACTACAAGGAGTAATCAACACTACTAGCAACCTACTAGCACCAATCCCGGACTTGGAGACAAGAATTGGATACAAGAGATGAACTAGGGTTTGGAGATGAGATGGTGCTAGTGAAGATGTTGATGGAGATTGCCCTCTCCCGATGAGAGGAGCATTGGTGAAGACGATGGCGATGATTTCCCCCTCCCGGAGGGAAGTATCCCCAGCAGAACAGCTCTGCCGGAGCCCTAGATTGGTTCCGCCAAGGTTCCGCCTCGTGGCAGCGGAGTTTCGTCCCGAAAGGTTGCCTCCTTATTTTTTCTCAACGAAAGACTTCATATAGCAGAAGATGGTCATTGGAGAGCCACCAGGGGGCCCACGAGGTAGGGGGGCGCGCTCTGGGGGGGGGGCCCACCCTCGTGGACAGGGTGTGGGCCCCCTAGCCTTCATCTTTGGCAGGTATTTTTCATTATTTATTATAAGATATTCCGTGGAGTTTCAGGACTTTTGGAGTTGTGCAGAATAGGTCTCTAATATTTGCTCCTTTTCCAGCCCAGAATTCCAGCTGCCGGCATTCTCCCTCCTTATGTAAACCTTGTAAAATAAGAGAGAATAGCCATAAGTATTGTGACATAATGTGAAATAACAGCCCATAATGCGATAAATATTGATATAAAAGCATGATGCAAAATGGACGTATCAAAGGTGCTTTTCAAGGGCAACGAGACGCCACCGGAGACGACCAAAGACCGTGGGCATGCCCTGGCACATCCCGCCAGTGCGGTAAGTCTTTCACCTTTCAAGGCGCATACTTTACTTGCTTAGTCATGGAGGGTATCTAAACCTCACTATTTATCTTTCCAGGGCTGGACAAAGAAGGCGGAGCGGATTCGATGTCTGGCTCCGTTGCCCGAGGAGCCAGTAATTCCTCTTCTGACGAAGATGCTGGTCCCGGCGCCTTACAAGGCGCCAGAGAAGAAGGCCAAGAAGAAGGCCAAGGGGGCCCGAAGTGGCCTCCGCCGAAAGGGTGCTTCGGACATGATGTCCGAAGACAATGATACTCACTCCTCCGCCGCCAAAGATGATGACGAGGGGGAGGAAGAAAGCTGCTCCCCCCTGAGGGGGGAAGGAAGAATAGGGAAACCTCCCCAAATCTGGAGGCGGAGGCGTCCAACAGGGAGAAGAGCTCCCACGCGGATAACTCCGCGTGGGATGTTGATAGCAGCCCGGAGCCGCGCCCCCAAGAGAAGCCCCTAGCCGCATCGTGAGTACCGAAAAACCCTGATGCATCCATATATCCGGCCTCTCTACTTCACAGTTTTAACCTGTTGAATTATGTAATTGCAGTCTGGCCCACGGCAGCTCCCTGCGATCCTCATCAGGGGGTTCTCTGGATTCGAAGGCGATGGCCAGCGAGTCACCACCGACGGCTCACTCTCCCCAGGCCAAGGGCGACGCCGAGGTGCTGTCCCGAAGGACCTTCCCCGGCCAGGGAGATGTTCGGGAGGTCATCAAGGTGGCGCCATAGGATGACTCCTCGGCCGCCAGACACATGGGGGAGAAAGCCCCCATGGAGACTGGCGATGGGGGCCATATCTAATTCGGCCCCCAGCCGGATACCATCCCGGGGACCTACACGGCTCCGGAGTCAAGCGAGCAGCCTCCTCCGAAGGGAGGAGGTGTGCCTATTCTGCCGGTGACCTCTGTCCAACCAGAGGCACCAGATAATCTGCTGGAAGCGCTACGAGGCGCTTCCATTGTGGAGGAACACTATATTCTTATGGGTACGGTGGTTGAGAGGGTTCAGTCCATTAGAAAGCGGACTGACCAAAGCCTGCACTAGCCTGCTGACAGTCTTTGAGGTAAGCGACACAAAAGAAAAAGTCATAGTATAGACAGTAGCCCCTGAGACACTGTCCGGTGTTCAGAAAGAAAAGTCGGTCAAAGGATTAAGTAATTTTTGCAGGAAACTAACTAAATATGTCTTATGTGAATAAGCAGGCATCGTTGCTGGCCGCAACCTCTCATGCTGCTGAGGTCTCCGGACTAAAGCAGAGTCTGGAGTGGGCCGAAGAAGAGCTCGGCCTTGTAAAAAGGCAGCTAGAGGATAAGCAAGGTATGTAGTGACTTGCTGTATATTCGGAGAGAATAGATGATGTGTGCTGACCATAGTGCCATGATATTTGTAGGGGAAGCAACCGAGGTCGAGGTCCTTAAAAAGGCGCTGGCCGAGGCCAAGGTGAAAGCTGCCAAGGAACAAGCCACCTGTGAAAAGCATGAGGCTAGGCTTAATGAGGTCTAGCAGGAGCTCCAGGATGCCGTGAGGAAGTGCGAGTCCTTGGAACGCGATGTTTCGGATCAAGAGACCGACCTCGCCAAGGCTCGCCAAAGCTCACAAGAGGCCCGGGCCGAAGCCCAGAGCGCCCTCCAGGAGATCCAACAGGCCAAGAAGGTCACCGCGGGTAAGGCTTTTATTATGCAAAGCAAGTATGTGAAGAAGAGGTATCTCTTACTGACCCAGATTTGGAGTTCTCCAGGGGCGTTTGCGGATCTGCCGCACAGTGTTTCTGACGCTGTGGAATTCTTCCGAGCCAAAAGGGGAGCTCAATGGAGAAGCTATTTTGGTCGCAATACCTTGCGCCAGGACATCCGGTGCCCTTTAGCGACCAACTAAAACAGCTGGTCGAGCTGCATAGGGTGTCCGAACTAGACATGAAGCATTTAATAATCCGGTTGTGGCCTACCGAAGCTATACCCAGCAGCTACTTCAGGCTCGTGAAGCGGCTGGTCAATGCCTGCCCCTGGCATGAAGTTATCAAGCGATCGGTCTGCATCGAGGGTGTGCGGATGGCCTTCGCCCGCGTCAAGGTGCGGTGGGTGAAGATGAACATCGTTGCTACCTCTTGAGCACTGCATTGGTTTTCCCTTGAAGAGGAAAGGGTGATGCAGTCAAGTAGCGTAATTATTTCTCTTAGTTTTTGAGAACCAAGGTATCAATCCAGTAGGAGGCCACGCTCAAGTCGCACGCACCTACACAAACAAATAAGAACCTTGCAACCAACGCGATAAAGGGGTTGTCAATCCCTTCACGGCCACTTGCAAAAGTGAGATCTAATAGAGATGATAAGATAATATTTTTGGTATTTTTATGATAAAGACTAAAAGTAAAAAAAAGCAAAATAAACGGCAAAAGAAATAGCTTCTTGACGGGAGATTAATATGATGGAAAATAGACCCAGGGGCCATAGGTTTCACTAGTGGCTTCTCTCAAGAGCATAAGTATTATGGTGGGTAAATGAATTACTGTCGAGCAATTGATAGAATTGAGCATAGTTATGAGAATATCTAGGTATGATCATGTATATAGGCATCACGTCCGTGACAAGTAGACCGACTCCTGCCTGCATCTACTACTATTACTCCACACATCGACCGCTATCTAGCATGCATGTAGAGTATTAAGTTCATAAGAACGGAGTAACGCTTTAAGCAAGATGACATGATGTAGAGGGATAAACTCATGAAATATGATATAAACCCCATCTTTTTATCCTGGATGGCAACAATACAATACGTGTCGTTTACCCTACTATCACTGGGATCGAGCATCGCAAGATTGAACCCAAAGCTAAGCACTTCTCCCATTGCAAGAAAGATCAATCTAGTAGGCCAAACCAAACTGATAATTCGAAGAGACTTGCAAAGATAACCAATCATACATAAAAGAATTCAGAGGAGATTCAAATATTGTTCATAGATAATCTTGATCATAAACCCACAATTCATCGGATCTCGACAAACACACCGCAAAAGAAGAGTTACATCAAATAGATCTCCAAGAGAATCGAGGAGAACTTTGTATTGAGATCCAAAGAGAGAGAAGAAGCCATCTAGCTAATAGCTATGGACTCGAAGGTCTGAGGTAAACTACTCACACATCATCTGAGGTAACCCTCCGTGATCAATGCCCCCTCCGGCGGAGCGCCGGAAAAAGGCCCCAAGATGGGATCTCATGGGTACAGAAGGTTGCGGCGGTGGAAATAGGGTTTTGGCTCCGTATATGATGTTTCCAGGGTATATGAGTGTATATAGGCGAAGGAGGTCGGTCAGGAGAGCTATGAGGCGGTCACGAGGGTGGAGGGCGCACCCCCCCTAGGGCGCGCCCCCTGCCTTGTGGGCCCCTCAAAGCTCCACCGACATACTCCTTCCTCCTATATATACCTACGTACCCCCAAACGATCAGATATGGAGCCAAAAACCTAATTCCACCGCCGCAACCTTCTGTACCCACGAGATCCCATCTTGGGGCCTGTTCCGGAGCTCCGCCGGAGGGGGCATCCATCACGGAGGGCTTCTACATCATCATCATAGCCTCTCCGATGAAGTGTGAGTAGTTTACCTCAGACCTTCGGGTCCATAGTTAGTAGCTAGATGGCTTCTTCTCTCTTTTTGGATCTCAATACAATGTTCTCCCCCTCTCTCGTGGAGAGCTATTCGATGTAATCTTCTTTTTGCGGTGTGTTTGTTGAGACCGATGAATTGTGGGTTTACGATCAAGATTATCTATGAACAATATTTGAATCTTCTCTGAATTCTTTTATGTATGATTGGTTATCTTTGCAAGTCTCTTTGAATTATCAGTTTGGTTTGGCCTACTAGATTGGTTTTTCTTGCAATGGGAGAAGTGCTTAGCTTTGGGTTCAATCTTGCGGTGTCCTTACCCAGTGACAGAAGGGGCAGCAAGGCACATAATGTATTGTTGCCGTCGAGGATAACAAGATGGGGTATTTATCATATTGCATGAATTTATTCCTCTACATCATGTCATCTTTCTTAAGGCGTTACTCTGTTTTCATTAACTTAATACTCTAGATGCATGCTGGATAGCGGTCGATGAGTGGAGTAATAGTAGTAGATGCAGGCATGAGTCGGTCTAGTTGTCTCGGACGTGATGCCTATATACATGACCATACCTAGATATTCTCATAACTATGCTCAATTCTGTCAATTGCTCAACAGTAATTTGTTCACCCACCGTAGAAACACTTATGCTCTTGAGAGAAGCCACTAGTGAAACCTATGGCCCCCGGGTCTATTTTCATCGTATCAATCTCCAACCACTTTATTATTGCTTTGCTTTTTTACTTTGCCTTTTATTTTACTTTGCATCTTTGTATAAAGAATACCAAAAATATTATCTATCATCTCTATCAGATCTAACTCTCATAAGTGACCATGAAGGGATTGACAACCCCTAATCGCCTTGGTTGCGTTGAGCTATTTTTTTGTGTAGGTATGAGGGACTCGCGCGTAGCCTCCTACTGGATGATACCTTGGTTCTCAAAAACTGAGGGAAATACTTACGCTACTTTGCTGCATCATCCTCTCCTCTTCGGGGAAATCCAACGCAGTGCTCAAGAGGTAGCAAGAAGAATTTCTGGCGCCGTTGCCGGGGAGTCTACGCAAAAGTCAACATACCAAGTACCCATCACAATCCCTATCTCTCGCACTACATTATTTGCTATTTGCCTCTCGTTTTCCTCTCCCCCACTTCACCCTTGCCGTTTTATTTGCCCTCTCTTTTCTGTTTGCCTTTTTCTCGCTTGCTTTTTATTTTCTCGTGTGTTGGATTGCTTGCTTGTTACGATGGCTCAAGATAATACCAAATTGTGTGACTATACCAATACCAACAATAATGATTTCCTTAGCACTTCGATTGCCCCTCTTGCCAATACTGAATCTTGTGAAATCAATACTGCTTTGTTGAATCTTGTTATGAAAGATCAATTTGCCGGCCTTCCTAGTGAAGATGCCACTACTCATCTGAATAGCTTCGTTGATTTATGTGATATGCAAAAGAAGAAAGATGTCGATAATGATATTGTTAAATTGAAGCTATTTCCTTTTTCGCTTAGAGACCGTGCTAAAGCTTGGTTTTCGTCTTTGCCTAAAAATAGTATTGATTCTTGGAACAAGTGCAAAGATGCTTTTATCTCTAAGTATTTTCCTCCCGCTAAGATCATCTCTCTTAGAAACGATATTATGAATTTTAAGCAACTTTACCATGAACATGTTGCACAAGCTTGGGAGAGAATGAAATTGATGATACGTAATTGCCCTACTCATGGTTTGAATTTGTGGATGATTATACAAAAATTTTATGCCGGATTGAATTTTGCTTCTAGAAATCTTTTAGATTCGGCCGCTGGAGGCACTTTTATGGAAATCACTTTAGGAGATGCTACTAAACTCCTAGATAATATTACGGTCAATTATTCTCAATGGCACACTGAAAGATCTACTAATGAAAAAGTGCACGCGATAGAAGAAATCAATGTTTTGAGTGGAAAGATGGATGAACTTATGAAATTATTTGCTAATAAGAATGTTTCTTCTGATCCTAATGATATGCCTTTGTCTACTTTGATTGAGAATAATAATGAATCTATGGATGTGAATTTTGTTGGTAGGAATAATTTTGGTAATAACGCGTATAGAGGGAATTTTAATCCTAGGCCTTATCCTAGTAATCCATCTAATAATTATGGAAATTCCTACAACAACTCTTATGGAAATTTTAATAAGATGCGCTCTAAATTTGAGAATAGTGTTAAAGAGTTTATGAATTCTCAAAAGAATTTTAATGCTTTGCTTGAAGAGAAATTACTTAAAGTTGATGAATTGGCTAGGAACGTTGATATAATTTCTCTTGATGTTGATTCTTTAAAGCTTAGATCTATTCCTCCCAAGCATGATATCAATGAGTCTCTCAAATCCATGAGAATTTCCATTGATGAGTGCAAGGAAAGAACCACAAGGATGCGTGCTACGAAAGATGCCTTTATTAAAGCGTGTTCTTCCAATTCCTACGAAAATCAAGATGAAGATCTAAAAGTTATTGATGTGTCCCCTAATAAACCTTTGTTTTGCAATATGAATCTTGATGAAACTTAATATGATCCACCCGTACCTAGACGGCGTTCCAAAAATTCAGAGTATCTAGATCTTGATGATGAAATTGATAAAAGTGGGATTGAAAATAATAAGACCCTAGATGTTGCTGAACCCACTATATTGGATTTCAAGGAATTTAATTATGAAAGTTGCTATTTAATTGATTGTATTTCCTTGTTGCAATCTGTGCTAAATTCTCCTCATGCTTATAGTCAAAATAAAGCGTTTACTAAACATATCATTGATGCCTTGATGCAATCTTATGAAGAAAAACTTGAGTTGGAAGTCTCTATCCCTAGAAAACTTTATGATGAGCGGGAACCAACTATTAAAGTTAAGATTAAGGATCATGAATTTTATGCTTTATGTGACTTGGGTGCTAGTGTCTCCACTATCCCCAAAACTTTGTGTGATTTGCTAGATTTCCGTGATTTTGATGATTGCTCTCTAAACTTTCATCTTGCGGATTCCACTATTAAGAAACCTATGGGAAGAATTAATGATGTTCTTATTGTTGCTAATAGGAATTATGTGCTCGTGGATTTTATTGTTCTTGATATAGATTGCAATCCTTCTTGTCCTATTATTCTTGGTAGACCTTTCCTTAGAACGATTGGTGCAATTATTGATATGAAGGAATGGAATATTAGATTCCAATTCCCATTAAAGAAGGGCATGGAACACTTCCCTAGAAAGAAAATAAAACTACCATATGAATCTATTATGAGAGCCACTTATGGATTGCCTACCAAAGATGGCAATACCTAGATCTATCCTTGCTTTTATGCCTAGCTAGGGGCGTTAAACGATAGCGCTTGTTGGGAGGCAACCCAATTTTATTTTAGTTTTTTGTTTTTGCTTCTGTTTAGGAATAAATAATCCATCTACCTTCTGTTTAGATGTGGTTTTATCTTTTAATTAGTGTTTGTGCCAAGTTAAACCTATAGGAACTTCTTGGATGATAGTTATTTGATCTTGCTGTAATTTCCAGAAACTTTCTATTCACGAAAACAATTGTTAAAAATCACCAGAACGTGATAAAATAGTTATTCCAGTTTCTGCTGATCAATAAACAAATTTTCTAGGTCGTCCTATTTTGGCTGATTTTTTGGAGTTCCATAAGTTTGCGTTAGTTACAGATTACTATAGACTATTCTGTTTTTGACAGATTCTGTTTTTCGTGTGTTGTTTGCTTATTTTGATGAATCTATGGCTAGTAAAATAGTTTATAATCCATAGAGAAGTTGGAATACAGTAGGTTTAACACCAATATAAATAAATAATGAGTTCATTACAGTACCTTGAAGTGGTCTTTTGTTTTCTTTCGCTAACGGAGCTCACGAGATTTCTGTTGAGTTTTGTGTTGTGAAGTTTTCAAGTTTTGGGTGAAATCTTTTGATGGATTATGGAACAAGGAGTGGCAAGAGCCTAATCTTGGGGATGCCCATGGAACCCCCAAGGTAATCCAAGGACACCAAAAAAATCAAAGCTTGGGGATGCCCCGGAAGGAATCCCCTCTTTCGTCCACTTCCATCGGTAATTTTACTTGGAGCTATATTTTTATTCACCACATGATATGTCTTTTGCTTGGAGCGTCTTGTACCATTTGAGTCTTTGCTTTTTAGTATACCACAATCATCCTTGCTATACACACCTTATGAGAGAGCCATACATGAATTGGAATTTGATAGAATACTCTATGTGCTTCACTTATATCCTTTGAGCTTTATAGTTTTGCTCTAGTGCTTCACTTATATCTTTTAGAGCACGGTGGTGGATCTGTTTTAAAGAAACTATTGATCTCTCATGCTTCACTTAGATTAATTTGAGAGTCTTACGTATCATGGTAATTTGCTTAATAATAATAATATGCTTGGTATTCAAGATTTGTAAAACTTTCTTTTGAGTGTGTTGAATACTAAGAAAAGTTTGATGCTTGATAATTGTTTTGAGATATGGAGGTGATAATATCAAAGTCATGCTAGTAGAGTAATTGTGAATTTGAGAAGTGCTTGTGTTGAAGTTAGCAAGTCCCGTAGCATGCACGTATGGTAAACGTTATGTAACAAATTTGAAACATGAGGTGTTATTTGATTGTCCTCCTTATGAGTGGCGGTCGGGGACGAGCGATGCTCTTTTCCTACCAATCTATCCCCCTAGGAGCATGCGCGTAATGCTTTGGTTTTTGATGACTTGTAGATTTTGCAATAAGTATATGAGTTCTTTATGACTAATGTTGAGTCCATGGATTATACGCACTCTCACCTTTCCATCATTGCTAGCCTCTTCGTTACCGTGCATTGCCTTTCTCACATTGAGAGTTGGTGCAAACTTCACCGGTGCATCCAAACCCCGTGATATGATACGCTCTTTCACACATAAACCTCCTTATATCCTCAACCACCATACCTACCTATTATGGCATTTCCATAGCCATTCCGAGATATATTGCCATGCAACTTTCCACCATACCGTTCATCATGACACATTCATCATTGTCATATTGCTTAGCATGATCATGTAGTTGACATAGTATTTGTGGCAAAGCCACCGTTCATAATTCTTTCATACATGTCACTCTTAATTCATTGCATATCCCGGTACACCTCCCGAGGCATTCATATAGAGTCATACTTTGTTCTAGTATCGAGTTGTAATCATTGAGTTGTAAATAAATAGAAGTGTGATGATCATCATTTTCTAGAGCATTGTCCCAAGTGAGGAATATAAACGAAAAGGCCATAAAAAAGAGAAGTCCCAAAAAAAGGAGAAAAAGAGAAAAAAATGAATGAGAGAAAAAGAGAGAAGGGACAATGTTACTATCCTTTGCCACACTTGTGCTTCAAAGTAGCACCATAATCTTCATGATAGAGAGTGTCTTGTTTTTTCATTGTCATATACTAGTGGGAATCTTTCATTATAGAACTTGGCTTGTATATTCCAACGATGGGCTTCCTCAAATGCCCTAGGTCTTCGTGAGCAAGCAAGTTGGATGCACACCCACTTAGTTTCTTTTGTTGAGCTTTCATACATTTATAGCTCTAGTGCATCCGTTGCATGGCAATCCCTACTCCTTGCATTAACATCAATCGATGGGCATCTCCATAGCCTATTGATTAGCCTCGTTGATGTGAGATCTTCTCCTTTTTTATCTTCTCCACATAACCCCCATCATCATATTCTATTCCACCCATAGTGCTATATCCATGGCTCACGCTCATGTATTGCGTGAAGATTTATGAGTTTGTGATTATTAAAGTATGAAACAATTGCTTGGCTTGTCATCGGGGTTGTGCATGATGAGAGCATTCTTGTGTGATGAAAACGGAGCATGACTAAACTATATGATTTTGTAGGGATAAACTTTCTTTGGCCTTGTTACTTTGAGAAGACATAATTGCTTTGTTAGTATGCTTGAAGTATTATTATTTTTATGTCAATATGAACTTTTGTCTTGAATCTTTCGGATCTGAATGTTCATACCACAATTGAGAAGATTTACATTGAAATTATGCCAAGTAGCACTCCGCATCAAAAATCCTCTTTTTATCATTTACCTACTCGAGGACGAGAAGGAATTAAGCTTGGGGATGTCTGATACGTCTCCAACGTATCTATAATTTTTGATTGCTCCATGCTACTTTATCTACTGTTTTAGGCAATATTGGGCTTTATTATCCACTTTTATATTATTTTTGGGACTAACCTATTAACCGGAGGCCCAGCCAGATTTGCTGTTTTATGCCTATTTCAGTATTTCGAGGAAAAGGAATATCAGATGGAGTCAAAACGAAACGAAATCAACTGGAGAAGTTATTTTTGGAAGGAAACCCACCTGATGGACTTGGACCCCACGTCAGAAGAGCCACGAGGCGGTCACGAGGGTGGAGGGCGCGCCCTCCCCCCTGGGCGCGCCCCCTGCCTCGTGGGGCCCTCGTAGCTCCACCGATGTTCCCCCTTCACCCATATATACCGTCGTACCCTAAAACTTCCAGAACAGAAGATAGATCAGGATTTCCGCCGCCGCAAGCCTCCAGAACCACCAAAAACCAATCGGGACCCCTTTCCGGTACCCTGCCGGAGGGGGGATCCATCTCCGGTGGCCATCTTCATCATCCCGGCGCTCTCCATGACGAGGAGGGAGTAGTTCACCCTCGGGGCTGAGGGTATGTACCAGTATCTATGTGTTTGATCTCTTTCTCTCTCGTGTTCTCTCTCGTGTTCCTCTATGGCACGATCTTGATGTATCCCGAGCTTTGCTATTGTAGTTGGATCTTATGATGTTTCTCCCCCTCTACTCCTTTGTGATGAATTGAGTTTCCCCTTTTGAAGTAATCTTATCGGATTGAGTCTTTATGAGAACACTTGATGTATGTCTTGGTGATCAACTTGCGGGTTTTGTGACATTGGGAACCTATGCATAGGGGTTGGCACACGTTCTTGATTCTCCGGTAGAAACTTTGGGGCGCTCTTTGAAGTACTTTTATGTTGGTTGGATAAATCTGAGATTGTGTGATGCATATCATATAATCATGCCCACGGATACTTGAGGTGACAATGGAGTATCTAGGTGACATTAGGGTTTTGGTTGATTTGTATCTTAAGGTGTTATTCTAGTAAAAACTCCAGGGTTGTTTGTGACACTTATAGGAATAGCCCAACGGATTGATTTGAAAGAATAACTTTGTGGTGGTTTCGTACCCGACCATAATCTCTACGTTTGTTCTCCGTTATTAGTGGCTTTGGAGTGACTCTTTGTTGCATGTTGAGGGCTTGTCATATGTTCTATCTATGTTATTATTGTTGAGAGAACTTGCACTAGCGAAAGTATGAACCCTAGGCCTTGTTTCCTATCATTGCAATACCGTTTACGCTCACTTTTACCACTTGTTACCTTGCTGTTTTTATATTTTCAGTTTACAAAAACCTATATCTTCTATCCATATTGCACTTGTATCACCATCTCTCCGCCGAACTAGTGCACCTATACAATTTACCATTGTATTGGGTGTGTTGGGGACACAAGAGACTCTTTGTTATTTGGTTGCAGGGTTGCTTGAGAGAGACCATCTTCATCCTCACGCCTCCTACGGATTGATAAACCTTAGATCATCCACTTGAGGGAAATCTGCTACTGTCCTACAAACGTGTGCACTTGTAGGCCCAACAACGTCTACAAGAAGAAGGTTGTGTAGTAGACATCAAGCTCTTTTCTGGCGCTGTTGCCGGGGAGGCTAGGTAAGTGAATGTATATCTTTAGATCTTGCAATCGAATCTGTTTTGTTTCTTGTTTTAGCAGTAGTCTAGTTTATAGAAGAAAACTACAAAAAAATGGAATTGAGTTTGTCTCATACGCTTCATCTTTTTAATATCTTTCGTGAGTATGATGGAAAGGATAATTGTGCTCAAGTGCTAGAAGAAGAGATCTTTAAAATGTTTGGCACTAAATCTTTGAATGATGAGCATGATTGCAACGTTGTTAGTACGAATTCTTTGAATATCCATGATGCTAATAATGATTGCTCTAGTTATGATGAAAATGCCTCCTATAAGCATGTCAATTTTTGTGGAGTAGATTGGGTTTGCAAGTACACACCAAATAGGGAAGATAGATATTGCAAGAGCCATAAGTACTTAGAAACCAAATTGTTGCAAGAAGAGCTAGATGAATGTGCTGAAAGATTTAATATTTTTCGTGCCCCTTGTGAACTTTGCAATAAACATGGTCATTTAAAGCTCCATTGCTATTTGTTTCATGATCAACTCGTGTCCAAATATTGTGATAATTTGATTACCCTTGAGCATCATAAAGAACTTAGCCTTCTTTTGGGTTATGAAGAAATGAAACTTATAACTGAGGGTATTCCAAAATTTAATCTTGATAGAGTTCTTGATTTTGATCTAGATAAGATTTATATGTATTGTGCGGTGAATTGCATTGAAAATCCTTATATTGCCAATTACATAAAGAAAAGAAAACAAATAGAGGATGAAGAGAATACTAACGAAAGGGATGAGACTTCCCAATATCCTCCTATTATTTCTTATGATGAATCAGGTAACGAGGAGGAGCCTTCTATTCAACCAATCTCATTAATAAGGAGCTCCAAAAAGAGGATTGAACCCACACAAGATGTGGTGAAGAAGAAGAAAATAAAAAGGAAGAGAGGTAAAAAGGTATCTCTCCCAAATAAAGTTGCTCCTATTATTGCTATGCCCCATGAAAATGAAGATGATACACTTGATGATGATCTCGTTATGCCTATTGCTTGTTGTGATGATTATGATTGGGAAGATAATGATACTCCTTATGATCTTGAAAATCTTTTTGGCACTTGCTTGGAAGAATATGATAATAATGTTTGCTATACTATTGGTGCTATCCATACTATTAATGATGAGAGTGATTATGCTTATGACACGAAAAGGCCCAAGCTTGGGGAAGCTATGTTTGATGAGGATGACATATTTGAGAATATATTTTCTGCAATTAATGTTTGTCCCAATCTTGGGGATGCTACGTTTAATAATGATGATATTTTTAGCCTTCCATGTTTTGATATGCAAAGTGATTATGATGAGAACAAAGTTGCTACTTATGATGATTATTGTGATAAAACTTATGCTATAAAAAGTAGTGATGATTATATTTATAAAACTTGTCATGATTATGTGTATCCTTTCTCTGAACATTACTCTTTTAATGTGGAAGCAATTTATAGTATTCAAGTCTCTTATGATACTCCCACTATTCCGAATGAGAAGAATTTTGCTTATGTGGAGAGTAATAAAATTTCTATGCTTGTAGATCATGAAAAAAATGCTTTAGGTGCTGGTTATATTGTTGAATTAATTCATGATGCTACTGAAAATTATTATGAGGGAGGAATATATGCTTGTAGGAATAGCAATAATGTCAAGTTTCCTCTCTATGTGCTTAAAATCTTGAAGTTATGCTTGTTTTACCTTCCTATGCAAGTTGATTCTTGTTCCCCTAAGTTGTTTGCTTGCAAACTCCCTATGCATAGGAAGTGGATTAGACTTAAATGTGCTAGTCATATTCTTCATGATGCTCTCTTTATGTTTCAACTCTTATCTTTTATGTGAGCATCATTGCAATCATCATGCCTAGCTAGGGGCGTTAAACGATAGCGCTTGTTGGGAGGCAACCCAATTTTATTTTAGTTTCTTTCTTTTTGGTTCTGTTTAGGAATAGATAATCCATATAGACTCTGTTTAGATGTGGTTTTATGTTTTAATTAGTGTTTGTGCCAAGTAGAACCTTTCGGAAGACTTGGGTGAAGTCTTTATGATCATGCTGTAAAAATCAGAAACTTTAGCGCTCACGAGATTAGCTAGAACTTTTTACTGCAGAGTGATATTTAGTTGATTCTTTTTGCAGATGATTACTATACAAATTCCTCAGGTCCAACAATTTATTTTAGAATTTTTGGAGTTCCATAAGTTCGCGTTAGTTACAGATTACTACAGACTGTTCTGTTTTTGACAGATTCTGTTTTCATTGTGTTGTTTGCGTATTTTGATGAATCTATGGCTAGTAAAATAGTTTATAAACCATAGAGAAGTTGGAATAAAGTAGGTTTAACACCAATATAAATAAATAATGATTTCATTACAGTACCTTGAAGTGGTGTTTTGTTTTCTTTCGCTAACGGAGCTCACGAGTTTTCTGTTAAGTTTTGTGTTGTGAACTTTTCAAGTTTTGGGTAAGGCTTCGATGGGCTATGGAATAAGGAGTGGCAAGAGCCTAAGATTGGGGATGCCCAAGGCACCCCAAGGTAATATTCAAGGACAACCAAGAGCCTAAGCTTGGGGATGCCCCGGATGGCATCCCCTCTTTCGTCTTCGTTCATCGGTAACTTTACTTGGAGCTATATTTTTATTCACCACATGATATGTGTTTTGCTTGGAGCGTCATTTTATTTTCTTTAGATTTGCTTGCTGTTTGAATAAAATACCAAGATCTGAAATTTTTAAATGAGAGAGAGTCTTCACATAGTTGCATAATAATTATTTAGCTACTCATTGATCTTCACTTATATCTTGTTGGAGTAGTTTGTCATTTACTCTAGTGCTTCACTTATATCTTTTAGAGCACAATAGTGGTTTTATTTTGAAGAAATAGATGAACTCTCATGCTTCACTTATATTATTTTGAGAGTCATTAATAGCATGGTAATTTGCTTAATGTTAATATACTTAGTGTTCAAGATATGTGAAACTTTCTTTTGAGTGAATTGAATACTAAGATAAATTTAATGCTTGATAATTGTTTTGAGATATGGAGGTGATAATATCATAGTCATGCTAGTTGAGTAGTTGTGAATTTGAGAAATACTTGTGTTGAAGTTAGCAAGTCCCGTAGCATGCACGTATGGTTAAAGTTGTGTAACAAATTTGAAGCATGAAGTGTACCTGGCTTGTGCATCCTTATGAGTGGCGGTCGGGGACGAGCGATGGTCTTTTCCTACCAATCTATCCCCCTAGGAGCATGTGCGTAGTACTTGATTTTTGATGACTTCTAAATTTTTGCAATAAGTATATGAGTTCTTTTGACTAATGTTGAGTCCATGGATTACACGCACTTTTACCTTTCCGCCATTTGCTAGCCTCTTCGGTACCGTGAATTGCCCTTTCTCACATTGAGAGTTGGTGCAAACTTCGCCGGTGCATCCAAACCCTGTGATATGATACGCTCTTTCACACATAAACCTCCCTATATCTTCCTCAAAATAGCCACCATACCTACCTATCATGGCATTTCCATAGCCATTCCAAGATATATTGCCATGCAACTTCCACCACCATCATCATCATCATCATCATCATCATCATCATCATGACATGCTTTACTTTTGTCATATTGCCATTGCATGATCTTGTAGTTGACATCGTATTTGTGCAAATCCACCATGCATTATTTTTCATACATGTCACTCTTGATTCATTGCACCATCCCGGTACACCGCCGGAGGCATTCATATTGTCGGTGTACTAAAGTAGGGGTACCTTAGTACCCCGAACTTGTGCACGAGCAGTCGTAGCCCCCCCGCGGCAAGGCTTGCCAGGCGATCGCCAAGACTCTCCGTGTTCCCTTTTTGGGCCATCCAAGAACAAAGTATTTGAGCCAAGGCCTCGGCAAGAGGAGCTTGCCGGGAAGGCCACCCAAAGAGAGCGAGGCCCTGGCAAGAGGAGCTTGCCGGGACTGCCGCTCGAAGCACAAGACCCCGGCAAGAGGAGCTTGCCGGGAAGGCCATCCACGGCACGACAAGGACCTCGCCACGGCGCGTCTCGCGCTCCGGCAAGGCCCGGTGAGCGACAAGCTCCCGGGCACGACAAGACATCCACCGCGGCAAGGCGCTTGCCGCGGCAAGTTACCACCCCGTGCCTGCGCTCCAGCTCACCCACCAACGTGTCGCTCTGGGGGCGTTCCAGACGCACGTGGCAGGAGGCTGCGTAGCCAGGGGCATGCGGTGGCGAAGCGAAGCTGACAGAGTAGCCATCGTGGCAAACGGTGGCGCTCCTGACGGTCCTGTTCCTGCACCGTCTGGGCGACGCGGACGGGCATTTAATGCCCTTGTCCCCCGCCGTCAGAGTTAGGTACGATAGCACTATACAGCCACTGTGCAGGCAGCTGTACCCACTACAGCATTCTACCATTTTTGCCCCCACCTACGCTGCCACCTGTGGGTAACCCCTTGAGCATATAAAAGGAGGCCCCATGCGCACGTAGGAGGGAAAGGGAGGACACCCATTTTCACGCTAAGCCTCGCCATCGGCTCGTGTGTACTGTAGCACCATGCGCCTCCGAGCAAGAACACAATACAAACCACAAAGCAGCAGTAGGGTTTTACGCATCCGTGCGGCCCGAAGCTGGGTAAACCCCTTGTGTGCATCGCCTCGATCTGCTCTTCGTGCAACCTCCGGCCCCCGCCGAACCAGTAAGGGGCTCGGTCCCCATAGGTGTTCGAGGAAGCAGATTTCCCCCGACATCTTTGGCGCGCCAGGTAGGGGGCGTCAAAGTTGTGCGAACCTGATCCGGCGCCTGCACCAGCTAGATCTCCTTCACCTTCATCGACTTGCCACCGAAGAAGAAGGCTCCGGAGGTGGCCGGTCCGTCCGCGTCGAACCCGCTGCCCTTGGAGCAAACGGGTGGCGGGGACAGCACCGGCGGCGGGACGGGCGTCGTCGAGCCAGCTCATGGCGCCACGGCGTCCGAACATGCACCGCGCCCCTCTCAGGAGGCACAGGACCAACAGCGTCTTGGCGCCCATGGTACCATACACTCGCTGGACCCAAATCGAGCCGGCGGATCCCAGGGTGCTCAAGGCCAGCACTCACACCAAGGTGCTGGCGCGAGCGTGGCGCGGCTGCCTGGTCCGGGTGTTGCCCCTTCTAACGTAGTTAGAAGTTCGAGCACATCCCGCTCCATGCGCCGTTCGCCACCGCTGCCCGCCACTCCGGCAGAAGCTCTGGCGCGAGCTCAACTGCTCCTAGACTACCCTCCAACGGCGGACAAGCTTGACGACTGGAGGGCCACGATACAGAGCCTCATCGGTTTCGCCAACGGCGACACCCCGCGGCAGCACAACGCGTCGCGGCCGCGGCGGGACGGCCAGGCGAGGACCGATGGCGCCAGGACCGGCGGGGGTGCAACCACCATGCACTCCCCGCCCTAGAGGCCAAGATCGCCGACTCGCCGGAATCATCACGACAACGACTCCACCGTGTCGTCGAATCCGCGAACTCTTCGCGATCAACGCCAAGTTCTTCACGAGCGAGAGCAAGAGGACGCTCGTACTCGCATCGAGCGTCGGAGAGAAGCGCGGCATCAATCAGACCACCGCGCTGGGCCCTCTGTCGACATGCATGCACCAGGGGAACCAGGCGACCTGCCGTACGCGGTGGGCTGCCCTGCGTTCACCCGTGAGCTGCGGCAAGTCCAGTGGCCCAGCACGAAGAATTTCAAGCCAGACGTACCAGAGAAGTACGACGGCAAGTCACATCCGTCGGAGTTCCTCAGCATCTACACCATCACGGTGCAGGCTGCTGGAGGGCTAGACGACAAGATCCTTGCCAACTACTTCCCGCCGGTACTCAAAGCCAACGTCAGGTCCTGGCTCATGCACTTGCCGGATAACTCCATAACCTCCTGGACAGACTTGTGCCATCAGTTTGTTGGTGCCTTTACGGGCGGCCACAAACCCCATGGCCAAGTGAGCGACCTCCATCTGCTCGTCCGGAAGGAAGGGGAACCCTTGCGCAAGTTCATCCAGAGATTCAACCGTGTACATTACAACATCCCAGACGTCCACCCCGCCGCGGTCATCAGCGCGTTCCATCAGAACGTGCGTAACCGCAGGATGCGGGAGGAGATGGCGATGTGCAAGATCAAAGACGTCAGCGAGCTATATGCCCTGGCCGACAAGTGTGCCCGTGCTGAGGAAGGGAGGAAACTCCCCGGAGAGAACACTGGAGCAGGAGAATCTGACAGTGAGCATACCGCCCCGGCAAGAAAGGGCCGGCGGCGGAGCAACAAGAAGAAGAAGAGCCAAGAAGTACTGGTTGTTGAGCAGTCCGGCGATGAAGGCGCCGCCAAGAAGGCCCAGGCTGTTAGCTCTGGCAAGGATATTGCCGGATGCGCCCACTGCCAGGCCGTGGCGGCCGCCGACAAGCGGGACGGCACCAACAAACAGTACTGCAAGATCCACCGCACCAAGGGCCATGACCTCCAGAGCTGCAAGCGGGTCGAGCGGCTCATCGAGCTGCAAAAGGCCGAGTACTAGTGGCGCGACAAGGAGAGAGCCCGGGGAGGTGGCGGAGGATCAGGCACGAAGCGCCCCGGCCAGGGAGGACGCCGCGACAAGGACAAGCAGCGGCAAGCGGAGCGACCTCCCCGCGGCCGCGACAAGAATGAAGACGACGACGAAGACGAAGACATGGATGACGTCGAGACCAGTGAGCAGGAGTTTCAGAAAGCCACAGAGGTCTTGTGCGTAGACGGCGGCGCCTCCCTGCATACTTCTCACCGCCAGCAGTGGGCACGGGAAGTCAATGCAGCGGAACCACCCGTCGAGTCGCGCAGGCCTCTGAAATGGTCCGGCACGCCTATCATCTTTGATATTGAGGACTACCCTGATCGCACAACTGCGATCGGGTGCTTGCCGATGTTGGTCTCACCAACAGTCCGCAACCTCAAGGTCACTAAGATGCTAGTTGACGGCGGGGCTGGCTTGAACCTGATCTCTTCCGCTGTGCTCCGGAAACTCCAAGTCCCTGACAGCGAGCTCGAAGAGACCGGCACGTTCCAAGGAATCAACCCGGGAAGGAGCAAGCTGAAGGGGAAGATAACGTTGCCAGTAACGTTTGGCAGCGAGCTGAACTTCAGGACAGAGAGGATCACTTTTGACGTTGCCGATTTTCCATTGCCCTACAATGGAATTCCCGGCCGTCCAGCGCTCGCCAAGTTCATGGCGGCCTCTCACTACGCCTACAACATGCTCAAGATGCCAGGACCGATAAGCGTCATCTTTGTCCCCGGCGACAAGAAGGATGCCCTTATCTGTGCCGACAAGATCTACCGGGAAGCAGCAGCCGCAGCGGATCACAAGCCGCTTGCCGCTGAAGCTCCCGGAGGAAAGAAGAGGACCAAGCCCGGCAAATGCTCTGGCGCCCACTCCGGCAAGCGCACCTCTTCGGAGTGCTGCGCTACCGTCGAGGACGCGCCATCGAGCTCCACCGGCAAGAGTAAGAAGACAATGGCAGCTCCGCCAACGGCCAAGAAGGTGCCCGCCAAGGAGGACGACACTGGTGGTACCCTCACCATCAGTGCCATGCTCGACCCCAAATAGGAAAGCGCGCTCGTTACTTTCCTGCGGGCGAATGTTGATGTGTTTGCCTGGCAACCATCTGACATCCCCGGCGTTCCCAGGAAAGTGATTGAGCACCACCTCGCCGTCCGTCCTCACGCGCGGCCCGTCAAGCAGAAAGTCAGGAAGCAAGCGGTGGAGCGCCAAGAGTTCATCGCAGAAGAGATCAAGAAGTTGGAAGCGGCAGGCCTCGTCAGAGGTGTGCTCCATACGACGTGGTTGGCCAATCCTATTGTCATGCGCAAAGCAAATGGGAAATGGAGGCTTTGCATCGATTTCACTGATGTTAACAAAGCTTGTCCCAAAGATCCCTTTCCCTTGCCGCGCATTGACCAGATTGTTGACTCCACGGCCGGATGTGACCTGCTTTCATTTCTTGACGCCTACTCTGGATATCATCAGATCTTCATGGCTGAAGAAGATGAAGAGAAGACCGCGTTCATCACTCCATGTGGCTCGTACTGTTCCGTACGGATGCCTTTCGGACTGAAGAACGCCGGTTCGACATTTGCGAGGGTTGTCCACACTGCTTTTGAGCCACAAATCCACAGGAATGTGGAGGCCTACATGGATGATATAGTGGTCAAGAGCAGAGACAGGGCAACCCTGATTCAAGACTTAGAAGAGACCTTTGCGAATCTGCGCAGGATCAGCGTCAAGCTCAACCCCGAGAAGTGCGTGTTCGGAGTCCCTTCCGGCAAGCTTCTCGGGTTCTTCGTGTCTCAGCGAGGAATAGAAGCCAACCCAGACAAGATCAAGGCCATCGAGCAGATTGAAGCGCCAACCCGTGTCAAGGACGTACGAAGGCTTGCTGGCTGCGTCGCGGCTCTCAGCAGGTTTATTTCCAAGTCTGCAGAACGCGCCCTGCCATTTTTCAAAATTTTGAAAAAGGCGGGTCCAGTAAAATGGACTCCGGAAGCGGAGGCTGCGCTGCAGGACCTGAAGAAGTACCTGTCCTCCTCTCCAATACTTGTCGCGCCTAAACCACAAGAGAAGTTGCTGCTATACCTGGCGGCAACCAATCAAGTGGTTAGTGCTGCGTTAGTAGCGGAGAGGGAGGCAGATGATGAGCCAGCGACCGCGGCAAGCACGTCCAGCGGCAAGCAGGGGGCTTCCCCGACAAGCTCTGGCCCCGACAAGTCTGCGCAGGAGCAAGTGGAGGTGCGGAAGAAGAAAATGGTGCAGCGCCCGGTTTACTTTGTCAGCTCCCTTTTGCAGGGGGCTAGGTCAAGGTACTCTGGTGTGCAGAAATTGCTTTTCGGCCTCCTCATGGCCTCGAGAAAGCTGCGCCATTACTTCCAAGCACACGAGATTACGGTTGTCACCCGCTTTCCGCTGAAGAGGATACTGCAGAATCCAGAAGCAACAGGCAGGATTGTCTAGTGGGCACTAGAACTGTCGAGCTTCGGTCTCCAGTTCGAGAGCACCTCGACTATCCAAAGCAGAGCATTGGCGGAGTTCATCGCGGAGTGGACACCGACACTGGACGAAGATATCCCAGAGACGAGCATCCCCGCCAAAGAAGCAAGCAAAGAGTGGCTGATGTACTTTGATGGTGCCTTCTCGCTGCAAGCCGCCGGTGCTGGCGTGTTACTTATCGCGCCCACCGGAGAGCACCTCAAGTACGTAGTCCAGATGCACTTCCCCAAGGAACAAGCAACCAACAATACGGCAGAGTATGAAGGTTTGCTTGCCGGTCTCAGGATCGCGGCAGAACTTGGGATCAAGAAGCTCATTGTCAGGGGTGACTCGCAGCTTGTCGTCCACCAAGTGAACAAGGATTACCAGAGTCCGTTGATGGAAGCGTACGTTGATGAAGTGAGGAAGCTGGAAGAGCACTTTGACGGCCTGCAAATGGAACACATTCCATGAGCTGAGAATGACATCACTGACGGCCTGTCAAAGTGCGCATCATTTAAGTTACCTGTGGAACCAGGGACCTTTGTGCTCAAGCTGACTCAGCCATCCGTAACGCCATCAACCAGACAGAGCAAGAAGAGGAAGTTGGTCTCCGGCGACTATCTCCCGGCAGAGCTCCCCGGAGCCGCCGCCAAGAAGGTCCCCAAGATCGACGCCAAGAGCGCTGAGGAACCGTCTGCTCCGGAAAACCCCAGGGTTTGTTCCGTAGAAGCAGGCGCTCTCGACAAGTTTTGTTCCGGCAAGCTTGCCGGGGAACGCCAAGCTCTGGCCGAGCCCCAGATCCTCGCCGTAGAAGCGGACGTTCCCGCAGCAGCAGAAGTGCCTTCAGTCCTTGTTGTCGAGCCGCAGGCTCCAGCATGGGCGCGGCAGACTATCCATTTCCTCCAGCATGGAGAACTTCCCGAAGAACAAGAAGAAGCGGAAAGAGTAGCCCGGCGCTCGAGTATGTACCAGTTCGTCGACAACACGCTATATAGAAGAGGGCGCAACGGTGTGAAATTGAAGTGTATTTCCCGGGAAGACGGGCAGCAACTGTTGGCAGAGATACATGGAGGCATATGTGGTCACCACATTGGCGCAAGAGCACTTGCTGGCAAAGCGTTCCGGCAAGGTTTCTTCTGGCCGACAGCCCTCCAGGATGCAACTGCACAAGTAACCAAGTGTGAAGCGTGCCAGTTCCATTCCAAGCAGATGCACCAGCCAGCTCAAGCTCTCCAGACGATCCCTTTATCCTGGCCATTCTCGGTCTGGGGGCTCGACATCCTCGGCCCCTTCCCCTGAGCTGTCGGGGGCTTTGAGTACTTGTACGTCGCAATCGACAAGTTCACAAAGTGGCCGGAAGTGGAACCAGTGAGGAAGGTGACAGCACAGTCAGCCATCAAGTTCTTCAGGTCGATTGTCTGCCGCTTCGGGATCCCCAACAGGATCATCACCGACAATGGTACACAATTCACGAGCCGCGCCTTCATGCAATACGTCCAAGATCTCGGCGCCAAGGTCTGCTTCGCTTCTGTTGCTCATCCCAGGAGCAACGGTCAAGCTGAAAGGGCCAACGCCGAAGTACTGCGCGGGCTCAAGACCAGAACTTTCGACAGGCTGCACAAGTGCGGAAGAAACTAGACCGAGGAGCTGCCGGTGGCTCTTTAGTAGATCAGAACGACGCCAAATCGAGCCACTGGCCAGACACCATTTGCTCTAGTCTATGGAGCAGAAGCAGTTACCCCACGGAACTCGTATACGGGTCACCTCGAGTGCTCGCTTATGATGAGCTTGAGCAAGAGCGGCTGCGTGAAGATGACGCGCTGCT
Source organism: Aegilops umbellulata (assembly GCA_032464435.1). Taxonomy (NCBI): domain Eukaryota; kingdom Viridiplantae; phylum Streptophyta; class Magnoliopsida; order Poales; family Poaceae; genus Aegilops; species Aegilops umbellulata. Next base: position 98,079,812 of record CP136060.1, read on the forward strand.
CCTTGAGGAAGATCGTCTTCAGGCTGCTATGCGAGCCTCTCGCTACCAGCAAGCTTTGCATCGCTACCATAGCCGCAAAGTTAAAGCCAGAAGCTTTGAGGAAGGCGACCTTGTTCTTCGGCGCGCCCTGTCCGCCAAGAATCATAACAAGTTGACGCCGAAGTGGGAAGGCCCTTACCGGGTGAGACGAGTCACGAGGCCCGGCGCTGTCCGCCTCGAGACCGAAGATGGCACTCCGGTGAGCAACTCCTGGAATATTGAGCATCTTCGTAACTTTTACCCGTAAGGCGCGGTTGTCGGGCCCTGCCCGGCAACCAACCTTTTGTACAAGTCTTGCCGCAGTTGCATGTAATCCTTTGTACAAAGCCAGGCACAGACCCTGAGCAGCAGAAATGAAGCGCTGGCGCCCTAAGTTTTAGCATGCATGCCGAGTTGAGTCTCGTCCTTGGTTAGGGTTGATAGTGCCTAACAGCTGCTAACCCCTAGCTTAGAGGTCGAGTCTGCGTCCTTTTTCCTGTTCCTTCGTTTCCTTTGGTTCGCAGGGTTTTGTACATCCTGGCCAGACCGCTTAAGGGCGAAGAAGAGAAGAAGGGCGGGCCAGCATCTGGTCCCCGGCAAGCTAGTATTTCCGGGGGCTGCAAGTACGAAGATTCGTCCGCGGCAAGCCAAAGTTGCCGGGGGCTGCAATCCTAGATAAGTTTTCGCATCCCTTGTCATGCATTCTCTTATGGACTGTGGAATACGAAAACCTTGTTCCCTCCTAAAAGCTACCGTGCTCCCTTAACGGCAGGCCCCAGAGCGCGTTCCTGGGGCCCTTTTTGGTAGTAGTCGCGGCGGCAAAGGGGCGGAACGAGGGGCCCGAACTCGCCTCATCCCTTCCTCCGCCAAAGGCGTGAGAGAGGTCGAGTGGCGCGGGAAGACGGCAGGGCCTGTTGCCGGGCAAAGGAGTGTCTATCTTAACGATATAAAGGATTCATTCCGTGGCGTGGGTTTTACCCACGAGACAAGTGGCCCGGCAAACATCCCCTTTTCATTAAAAACATTCCGCTCAGGTATAGTTCAGAGAGAATGAAAAACATGAAAAGATGGGATTACAAGTTTTAAACACAGCTAAGGCCCGAGGGCTTACAGATTGAAAAAATATAAGATGCCCGTAATCCCTTTCTTGTCTCTCTCCTCAGGAGGTAGGACAAGGAGGCGAAAAGGGCAAAAGGGGCGCCTAGGCGAGCTACGGGTGGCAGAAGACACCAACAGAACGCCCCGGGGGCTGGATGGTGGCGGTGGCGCCGGAGATGGAGCTCGAAGATGAGGCAGCGGGACGTCAACACGCTATCGGGGGCACCTAGCCCTTGTACTCCGAGTTGACGGCCTTGCCGCCAGTCCTCCTCCTCTTCCGCAGCCTCGCCACTCCAGCCGCCCGGGAAGACGACCCCGAGAAGCTCAAGGAGCCGGCGACCCGGATGATGGGGTCGCCGGTGCCACACGGAGCTGCGACCGGCGCCTAGTCGGACCCGTCATCCCGACGACCGCTGCCCTCGTCATCGCTATCGCTCCCCTCCTCGTCACTCTCGCTCGAGGAGGAGCTTTCGCTGTCGGAGGAGCTATCCACGCAGCACCGGGCCCGGGTCCCGAAGTCCCCGAAGGCCTTGACGGAGAGGAGATCACCCTCCATCAACTTGAAATGGAGGGTGAACCCCTCCGTCAAGCCTTAGCGTCTCGGGTTGCTCCATCTCCATCACGCTCGCGAAGGGAGCCGGGAGGCGGAGGCGGCGGCGAGGCGCCCGGCGCAGCCTGACGGAGAACTCGCAAGGATCGTCCCCGAGATGGACCGCCGTGGGAAGAGGGGCCGCTGGCGGAGGAGAGGCCGGCGCGTCGCCCCGCCCGCCTCTTCCCTGAGCGCCGCGGCCTCGTCCACGACCTCGCCCCCTCCCCCTTCCCCTTACGGCTGGCTCCGCCACCGCGGGTGCAAGGGGAGGAGGGGCGCGCTCCCTGGCGGCAACCCTCGCCGCCACCGATCAAGGACCCGGATTCCCTTTCTCCATGGCTAATGGAGAGAGGGGGTCAGAGGATGAAGAGAAGAAGGGATGGAGGAGTGTGGGTTCCCGTCGCCCCCTCTCGCTCTTTATAAAGGAGTAGGGTGGGGGCTCGACCGTCCCGCTCAGCCAATCAAGACGCAGGGAGGCCAGGCGACTGGGGCGGACCTGCTGCCCCGACCCGCGACGGCCCGGTTCCCTGCCTCCACCGCCCGCAACCCCGGGTGCATGGAAGCTGCGTGGCTGATGCGCAGGACCGAGGCGACGGATGAGGCGACCTCTCCCCACCCCGTGATCGTGGGGAACGGGCGCCTCGGAAACCGTGCCTCGGCCCCGTCCAGCGAACAAGCCACGCCTCCACGCCTCCCTCCACTTATGGAGCTAGCGCGGACCGTTCCCCCTTTATGGCGACGTGACGCAGGCCTGCGGGCTCAGCCCCGCACACGCCGCCCACGTCACGCATGCCTCTCCCCACGATGCCGCGTTCGACGCGTGCCGTTCGGGGAGGACGTGGTGGGGGCGGAAGCAAATACAGCGTGACCCAGGCCGCGCGTGCCCGTGCACTGTTTTGGGCCTGGCCCAACAGCGCTCGGCACCGTGTATGGCCAGGCCCGGGGGCTCCTGTCGGTGTACTAAAGTAGGGGTACCTTAGTACCCTGAACTTGTGCACGGGCAGTCGTAGACCCCCCGCGGCAAGGCTTGCCAGGCGATCGCCAAGACTCTCCGTGGTCCCTTTTTGGGCCATCCAAGAACAAAGTATTTGAGCCAAGGCCCCGGCAAGAGGAGCTTGCCGGGAAGGCCACCCGAAGAGAGCGAGGCCCTGGCAAGAGGAGCTTGCCGGGACTGCCGCTCGAAGCACAAGACCCCGGCAAGAGGAGCTTGCCGGGAAGGCCATCCACGGCACGACAAGGACCTCGCCACGGCGCGTCCCGCGCTTCGGCAAGGCCCGGTGAGCGACAATGTCACAGCCCCAGTTTAGGCCTTGCCCACCTTTGTTTGCATCCCTGCATCATGTTTAAAATTTCTCAGAAACTTGAAATGGGGATTGTTTCAAACCCTAGCATAAAAGGAAATCAATAGATTCAACCAAAATATTTTAGTGAACCCAAAGTGGCTTTGAAAAATGTTCATCATTTTTGGAAAAATACTGGAAACAGTAACCAGAGGTGATGCACATTTTTCCATGACATATTTGGTCACTGAATTAAATCTTATTATATTTGCATTTGGGCATTTAAACACTATAAAATATTTTAAATGCTCAAATAATCATAAACTAAAATGTTTACTGTTGGATATATTATAAACAGTAGCCATGATTAGTTTCATGATTTTTGGTAATGTCTTAGCATTTTAACTAAGTCAAAACAAATGGAGAAGAATTAGAAAACATTAATAAAAACAGAAACTAAAACAGAGGGAGAGAAAGGTTTACCTGGACTTACCTGGCAGCCCAAGTGGCCGGCCCAGCCACCGGCCCAGCCCACCAGGGGCTCCTCCCTGTCGTCTTCCCCTTGCCAGGAGGACGAGCGCGTGGCCGGCGCGCGCGAGCACGCGTCCGGCCACCTCCTGCTTGCTTGCCGCTGCTGGAATCGGCCCCTAGCGCCACGTGCATCGCCCCGACCTTCCCTGGACCTCTCCCACTCTCCCTCGCGCCCCTCTCCCTCCACTGCTCTCCTCACCGAACGCACCCGTCGTCGCCGCTCGCCATAGCCGCAGCCACCGGCCACCCCTCGCCCTGCCGCTGAGCTCAGAGGCTCCGCCTCGACCCCCTTCCCCTCCCCACCAAGCAACGCCCCGCCGGAAGCCCTGCAGCATCACCTTCGAGCTCTTCTTCAACCTCTGGCCGCCGGCGAACTCTTCAGGGATTCGCGAGCTTCAGGCCGTCCCCGGCCTCGCCGACCAGCTCTCTGGATCCGCCGTGAGCTCCTCTATCTATCCCTCTACTTCCCGTGCTCGATTACGCCGCGTAGCCACCGCCCCCTTCGAGCCCGAGCGCTCCTCGCCGCCGGCCATGTCGCCGTCGTGGCTACGGCCGTGCAAGCACGCGTCCAAGCTTACCACTGAGCTCACCGCACCCCCACGAGTCCAACGCGCCTAACCGCAGCCCCCCTAGCGCCCTGCAGTGCCTAACCCGCATCAACCGAACTCCGGCCGCCGCCGCGAGCCCTGCTCCGGCGAGCTCCGCCGTCCCCGCGACCTCCCCTATGCCCAGGTGGATGCGGTCGAGCGCGGGCTGCCGATTGGTAGTCCCCGCGCGCCTTTCCGCCGCCTGTAGCGCATTCCGGCGAAGCACCGCCGCGCGGTTTGGTCGTCGCCGGCCGTGCTCCGGCGAGTGTTGACGTGGCCGTCATTAGACGCTAACCCCGCCACTTAAGCAACCCTAATAGCCACTGACAGCGGGCCCTACTGCAGGGTCAAACCCAGTCAGCATTGGGTTTGACCGGGTTTAGCCCCTGTGTCTCTGACGGGTGGACCCCGCACGTCAGGTTTGACCTGGAGCAGCCCCGGTTGACCTGCTGAGGTCATGCTGCTGTCATGCTGACGCAATAAGCTATTTCCTGGATTTAATTTAATTCAGGAAATTCCAAAAAATGCCCTAAACTTCTAAAATTCATAGAAATTCAACCGTAGCTCAGAATGAAATAATTTATATATGAAAAATGATCAGAAAAATTCAATCTATCCATCTGCACTGGTTTCATGCATGTTTAAAGAACTTAACCTTGCTGTTTAGTGCAAAACATGATAAGGCACTATTTAAATTCATAATTTGAATTTGGGGTTGAACCTTTGGTTCAATATGACCCAAATCCATCTGGTTGTAGTTGCATTAGACCAACACACTCATATTGCCATGTTATGAGCATGCATCATATTGTGCACTGCATTGATCGTGTTTCCTTCTCTGTTGCCGGTAATTGTCCCCTCTCGATAGACGATGTTTCGACGATGAGTTCGATGACACCGATGAAGAACTATATTATCTTCAGAAGTGCCAGGCAAGCAAAACCCCCTTGTTCATTCCGATAAAATCCCACTCTCTCGCCCCTGCTCTCTTTTATTGCATTAGGACAACAACGATTCATGTGTTACTTGCTGCGGTAGCTGAACCCCTTTATCCTTTGCATGACCTGTCATTCCACAGTAAATAGATGAAACCCACTAGCATGAGTAGGAGTTGTTTGAGCCCATGTTGTGCCTACTCATTCATGCTTGTTTGTCATGCCTGCTACTGCTTAGAGTTGAGTCGGGTCTGATTCATCGGGAATGAATTGGTATGGTGATGAACATGTCCTACTGTGTGTGAGCTAAGTGTGTGAATACGATTTGGTAAAGGTATTGGTGAGAGGCCATGTAGGAGTACATGGTGGGTTGTCTCATTGAAGCCGTCCTCAGGAACTGAGTTCTGTGTTTGTGATCCATGAAACAACTACTACCATACATTGGGCCCTGAAATATGACCCCGCTCGACTTCTTAATCACCCTTGTCCTCTGTCCAGGAGTTGCAAGTAGTTTCTGGTGTTTGTAGTATGCTGGGGGCCGCACGCAGCGCTGACCATCGGGGTGGGCTGTGTTGCGGTAGGCACGTGGCACGGTGTACCGACTCGCCCGTTTGGTGTCTCGGGAACCCTGTTCACATCGTTCGGGGCCGTTAGTGGAAACCTCGGCCGGACTCCCTGCGGATGGAACCCGAATAGGCGATAAACCTAGACTAGAGACTTGAGTGTTTAGGTAGGTCGTGGTCTACACCCACGTCGGCTTTCGCTTGAAGTCTGCCGAGCACATGTCGTGTGCAGACGCTAAGTGGTGGAAACATGTATGAAGAAGTACACCCCTGCAGGGTTAACATCATCTATTCGAATAGCCGTGTCCGCGGAAATGGACTTCTGGGTTGCCTATATCAGTTCATAGACAAGTGAAAGTGGATACTCTAAAATGCGCAAGATAAGCGTGAGTGCTATGGATGGCCTTCTCGTAGGGAGACGGAAGTGGATCCATAGTGGTGTATTGATATGGTGAATATGTGGACTCGTGTGCGCCACCTCAAGAGAGTTACTTGCAGTCGTAGTTCAGGTTAGCCACTGAGTCAAAGCTGGCTTGCTGCAGTCAAACTCCACCACCCTCTTTATTGATACTGATGCATATGTAGTTAGTTCTGATGTAAGTCTTGCTGAGTACAATTGTACTCACGTTTGCCTATTTTATGTTTTGCAGAGAGACGTCAGTCTCGCTAGTAGTACCGCTTGGACTTCGACGTTTAGCTTGATACCTCAGCTACGATCTTGTGCCCTCGGCAGGATCTGGTAGATAGTCAGGCTTCTCAGCCTTTTTCATTTGTAGATGTCTGTACTCAGACATGTTAAGCTCTCGCATGTGCTTTGACTTGTATGCTCTGAATGTTGGGTCGTGAGACCCATGTTTGTAATATCTCACTCTTCGGAGCCTAATGAATAATTATTTGGAGTCGTAGAGTCGTGTTGTGATGCCATGTTGTATCTACTCATATCGGGCATATTGTGTGTATGGTTGAAATGCTTGGTATGGGTGGGATCCGACTATCTAGTTGTTTATCCTTGGCAGCCTAGCATATGGGGAAATGTAGTCTAGTGCTTCGGAGCGATAGTAGTCCGCTACAGCCCGGTTCACCGGAGTCCTGCTAGCCCAGCACTACTGCTTGGAACACTTGACTGGCCGGCATGTGTTTCACTTCGTTCCTATGTCTGTCCCTTCGGGGAAATGTCACGCGCTGTTATTCGGAGTCCTGCCTAGCCTGCTACAGCCCGGGTTACCGGAGTCCTGTTAGCCCAGTGCTACAGCCCGGATTCACACGTTGATGACCGACATGCTCGATGTGATTCATGTATGCCTGTCCTCATAGGTTAGCGCCGCTTTGGGTTCACGACTAGCCATGTCGGCCCGGGTTCTCTGTCATATGGATGCTAGCGACACTATCATATACGTGAGCCAAAAGGCGCAAACGGTCCCGGGCCAGGTAAGGTGGCACCCGTGGGAGTACCGTGCGTGAGGCCGCAAAGTGATATGATGTGTTACATGCTGGATCGATGTGGCTTAGGATCGGGGTCCCGACAGCGTTGGTATCAGAGCCTGACTGCCTGTAGGATTACCAAGCCAAACTGGTCGAAGTTGAGTCTTGAAATGCTTTAGTTATATAAGGGAATTGATTGTGGAAGGGAACGTAAGGCTCTTTTTACTCCTTATACCTCATGGCCTTCTGATCTGAGTCAACCTCTTCTCTTCTACGGGGATTAAGAAATAGGCTTCTCATCTATCTCTTAGGATGACGTGTTACTAAACCATAGTTGCCTAGGATTGTTGAGATCAAGCCTCTGTTCATTCCCTACTACTTCCATATGTTCATAGCTGGCCTCAGAACCTTGATATTGTGATGTTGAGTGGTTATGCCACCATTTGCAGGATGTCTCAAATCTTTCTGAGCATTTACAGCCGTTATGCTGTCCGAGTCATCCCAGGTCTCTAAATAGTCTGATGCATTTGCAAATCCTTTCTCTCCGTTCCTGATGTCCTTCTTGGTCAGAACAAGCACACTAATCGGTGAGTTGAGGTACTCTGTTGCCTCGACATATATGTTGGAGCTATTATTATGACCCTAGGTGTTTTAGGGAGTCACCTAGTAATCTAGCAATGTTTTGTGTTCTCAGTGTGATGAATCTGGCCAACATTCTCGAAAGCATCCCGTGATGCCATTTAGTATTTAGGTATTCTATTCCTGGGTTTTGAACCCAAAATTCACTCTACTTACCTCATGTTGATAGTGTTGCTCGTACCTTTAGAATATTAGTAACCTTTGTGATAGCCCCCGAGGTCCGTGGTATTTCCTTCTTCCAAATGCCATGAACCATCCTTGGCAGAAATTCGTTTTGAATCAAAAGATCACAACCAGGGTGTTCTTGAGGAGTACTCCATTCATATTGTGATTCTGCCAGTTCTCCCTTTCTGCATGGGTTATCCGGAAGAACTTTGTTGAACTCGTTTAACAAACTAATCTATGCATCCACAACTCAGAAAGTTATATGTTCCTTGAGTTGTCCCTCTTCATTTGTATTCCGACCACCGACTATCAATTGATAGTCAGGAGTAATTGTGCATCCGTGTTATCGATACCTATTATTCTTGTGGTCCGTCAAGCCATTCTATCCGGGAATGACTAGGAGAAACAAACTCCAGTACCTTGTCCATTTCGAGGATTGGGTCAAAGTAATTGTATTCCACAGATCAAAATGCCAATCCAGCTCTTGTTCTGTTCTACCTTGGAGTGTTACCATCTTTATGTCAAGAATGTCATGAGAATTGCACCACCTCTTATGAATTCTTGACGCAATAATACTTCTTGCCATCATTGTTCATTCCTCGGTTTCGTGTTGTTGCAACCGGAATGCCGACAAGTGATTCGTGATGTGTGAAATCAATACTCCGAGCAACTCGTTGCTTGGTAGTAAATGGACAATATTCTCATTCTTAGCTTGTTGGTTATTAAATCATCATCCTAAGATTGATTGTGCTATCTAGTCCTTATTTCTGGTGCACTCTTCGATCAATGAGTAAGGATTGTTCAATCCCTTGTTTATTTGATCATATCATCTTGCCCTGAAAAGCAAGATTGTTCTCGAGCTTAGTAACATATCGGTGGTTCGTGATGTTCCGAATATCTTCTCGGAAGCATTACCAGGTTGTTCCCTGGCCGTTATGTTGAGTTCGTGCTCAAGTTGGTTTTCCAATAAACCACTCTTTCTCCAAGAATCTGTGTTGGATACCCTGAGCTAGTTGGTTGAGCTAAACAACAACTTGGAGAGTTGGAAGATAAAAGCTTGCCCGACTTAGTTCATTTCTAAGGGATATCCTTTTGAGTGTGTGTGGAAGAAAGATGATATCTTCATCGACTGGTCCTCGTGATCAGTTGTTGGATCTATTGTCTTGTCAAAACTCTGATTTGAGTATGGGCCATCATCAAATCAAATCAGAACCAACGATGTTCGTAATGTTGTCTTACTCGTGGTTGATCCCTTGAGCATACACCATTACATCTATTGGTCTGACCAATGCTATCACCGTGTTCACATGATGGTGGAAGTCCAGTGATATGGAAATACCGATGAGTTGTTGTTGAGCCCATCAGCAGCATTTTGTCTCCCCCACGATTCATGTTGGATGGTACACTAGTATTGGAAGCTTTGTAAGCAATGCCTTCATGTTCAGTTCATGAGACTTATGCTTAGATGGAAGAAGTGACTTCCTCGAATTCATGTGCTTTAGGTGTAAGTTGCTGCCATGAATTCGAGAAAGGTTTGTTTTGTTTCCCTTGGAATCATCCCAAGTCAGGCATGCATACGTGCGAAGTATTCTATGGTTTGGTAGATTAATTACCTCCACTCCGTGGTAATCCCTAGCACACCAAGCCACTGACTGATTTGTTCTAGGAAAAGGAGTTGTTGTGCAAATCCTAGGTCATGCACAAGACTTCGTTACCCTAGATGATGGTTCCCCCACCTGAACTCGGTAGTGTTTTGTTGTAAGACTACCGTGTGGTCATGCTTGTCTGGGACAGCGTGTTCACATGTGTTTAGCAGAACCAGCTCATGTTTTGGAGCTCGCTATCGTAGTTCATCTCCCGAGAGTCTTGCAACGTTATCTCGTCGACTTGTGTTGCAACCTTTTCTTTTCTGGACATGTTGTCTGAAAAATCCTGTTACCAGCCAGATCTGAATCTCAGGCAGATATGATGGCTGGAATTTTCCAAGATCTACTATGTAGGTCCCGACAAGGTTGATGGTCTGACCGACACACCTAGCCGGAAGATCTATCATTGTAGCATCTTGACTGGTCAATTTCACTATCTTCTCCGTGAGGATCTTTTGCGACTTATTTTAGAAGTTGTTCCTTAGGGACTCTTGTGCTATTACTATTCCTCGATTATGCTATAACCATTCAAACAGTGGAATTGCTCTCGACTGTTGAGTTATCTCCCAGTTACCAGAATCATTCCCAACATTTGCATTTTGTTCCCAGCTTGCACCGCTGTTGTGCCATTCTACCTTGGTTTCATCCATTTCCGGTGATAAGCAAAGTCATCCATTGCGTTGTCTTCAACAAGGTAGTCCACACCATCCAACCTAGTCTGAGTATGTCACCTTTCCGAACTCCTTCAAACGATCGTTTGTGATTGCCTTAGGCTGGAATAAAGAGTTCCAATGATCTCAGTATCAAAAGTAATTCTTTTTGCCACTTAAGGGAATATTTCTGCGAGTCACCTTCCCTGAGGTGCCCCGTTATGGAATCATGGCAATTTTCCTCGCTACCGTGACACCCTCCACCATCTTTCTAAGTGTGGAATTTTTGCCCATCAAATCAAACCCCGTTGTTATTCTTCCACCCCTCACAATGCGTTTTGTGCCTCAACTCGAGATGTTCCGACATCTCATTCCACGAGTTAATCCTGAATGCTCGATCTTCGAGGAGATCGTTTCCTATAGGGTTTCTTTCTGTCACCATCGTGTTGGATGAAGATCTCAAGAGCATGTATGTCAAAAACCAGTTTGAAGCAATTAATCAACATCTCTGAGAAGGACAGTTGGATCGTGAAGACCGTGATAGTTGTGACCTCCTTTCTTCTAACCTCACGACTTGAATCTCGGGACGAGATTCTTGTTTAGTGGGGGTGAGCTGTCACAGCCCCAGTTTAGGCCTTGCCCACCTTTGTTTGCATCCCTGCATCATGTTTAAAATTTCTCAGAAACTTGAAATGGGGATTGTTTCAAACCCTAGCATAAAAGGAAATCAATAGATTCAACCAAAATATTTTAGTGAACCCAAAGTGGCTTTGAAAAATGTTCATCATTTTTGGAAAAATACTGGAAACAGTAACCAGAGGTGATGCACATTTTTCCATGACATATTTGGTCACTGAATTAAATCTTATTATATTTGCATTTGGGCATTTAAACACTATAAAATATTTTAAATGCTCAAATAATCATAAACTAAAATGTTTACTGTTGGATATATTATAAACAGTAGCCATGATTAGTTTCATGATTTTTGGTAATGTCTTAGCATTTTAACTAAGTCAAAACAAATGCAGAAGAATTAGAAAACATTAATAAAAACAGAAACTAAAACAGAGGGAGAGAAAGGTTTACCTGGACTTACCTGGCAGCCCAAGTGGCCGGCCCAGCCACCGGCCCAGCCCACCAGGGGCTCCTCCCTGTCGTCTTCCCCTTGCCAGGAGGACGAGCGCGTGGCCGGCGCGCGCGAGCACGCGTCCGGCCACCTCCTGCTTGCTTGCCGCTGCTGGAATCGGCCCCTAGCGCCACGTGCATCGCCCCGACCTTCCCTGGACCTCTCCCACTCTCCCTCGCGCCCCTCTCCCTCCTCTGCTCTCCTCACCGAACGCACCCGTCGTCGCCGCTCGCCATAGCCGCAGCCACCGGCCACCCCTCGCCCTGCCGCTGAGCTCAGAGGCTCCGCCTCGACCCCCTTCCCCTCCCCACCAAGCAATGCCCCGCCGGAAGCCCTGCAGCATCACCTTCGAGCTCTTCTTCAACCTCTGGCCGCCGGCGAACTCTTCAGGGATTCGCGAGCTTCAGGCCGTCCCCGGCCTCGCCGACCAGCTCTCTAGATCCGCCGTGAGCTCCTCTATCTATCCCTCTACTTCCCGTGCTCGATTACGCCGCGTAGCCACCGCCCCCTTCGAGCCCGAGCGCTCCTCGCCGCCGGCCATGTCGCCGTCGTGGCTACGGCCGTGCAAGCACGCGTCCAAGCTTACCACTGAGCTCACCGCACACCCACGAGTCCAACGCGCCTAACCGCAGCCCCCCTAGCGCCCTGCAGTGCCTAACCCGCATCAACCGAACTCCGGCCGCCGCCGCGAGCCCTGCTCCGGCGAGCTCCACCGTCCCCGCGACCTCCCCTATGCCCAGGTGGATGCGGTCGAGCGCGGGCTGCCGATTGGTAGTCCCCGCGCGCCTTTCCGCCGCCTGTAGCGCATTCCGGCGAAGCACCGCCGCGCGGTTTGGTCGTCGCCGGCCGTGCTCCGGCGAGTGTTGACGTGGCCGTCATTAGACGCTAACCCCGCCACTTAAGCAACCCTAATAGCCACTGACAGCGGGCCCTACTGCAGGGTCAAACCCAGTCAGCATTGGGTTTGACCGGGTTTAGCCCCTGTGTCTCTGACGGGTGGACCCCGCACGTCAGGTTTGACCTGGAGCAGCCCCGGTTGACCTGCTGAGGTCATGCTGCTGTCATGCTGACGCAATAAGCTATTTCCTGGATTTAATTTAATTCAGGAAATTCCAAAAAATGCCCTAAACTTCTAAAATTCATAGAAATTCAACCGTAGCTCAGAATGAAATAATTTATATATGAAAAATGATCAGAAAAATTCAATCTATCCATCTGCACTGGTTTCATGCATGTTTAAAGAACTTAACCTTGCTGTTTAGTGCAAAACATGATAAGGCACTATTTAAATTCATAATTTGAATTTGGGGTTGAACCTTTGGTTCAATATGACCCAAATCCATCTGGTTGTAGTTGCATTAGACCAACACACTCATATTGCCATGTTATGAGCATGCATCATATTGTGCACTGCATTGATCGTGTTTCCTTCTCTGTTGCCGGTAATTGTCCCCTCTCGATAGACGATGTTCCGACGATGAGTTCGATGACACCGATGAAGAACTATATTATCTTCAGAAGTGCCAGGCAAGCAAAACCCCCTTGTTCATTCCGATAAAATCCCACTCTCTCGCCCCTGCTCTCTTTTATTGCATTAGGACAACAACGATTCATGTGTTACTTGCTGCGGTAGCTGAACCCCTTTATCCTTTGCATGACCTGTCATTCCACAGTAAATAGATGAAACCCACTAGCATGAGTAGGAGTTGTTTGAGCCCATGTTGTGCCTACTCATTCATGCTTGTTTGTCATGCCTGCTACTGCTTAGAGTTGAGTCGGGTCTGATTCATCGGGAATGAATTGGTATTGTGATGAACATGTCCTACTGTGTGTGAGCTAAGTGTGTGAATACGATTTGGTAAAGGTATTGGTGAGAGGCCATGTAGGAGTACATGGTGGGTTGTCTCATTGAAGCCGTCCTCAGGAACTGAGTTCTGTGTTTGTGATCCATGAAACAGCTACTACCATACATTGGGCCCTGAAATATGACCCCGCTCGACTTCTTAATCACCCTTGTCCTCTGTCCAGGAGTTGCAAGTAGTTTCTGGTGTTTGTAGTATGCTGGGGGCCGCACGCAGCGCTGACCATCGGGGTGGGCTGTGTTGCGGTAGGCACGTGGCACGGTGTACCGACTCGCCCGTTTGGTGTCTCGGGAACCCTGTTCACATCGTTCGGGGCCGTTAGTGGAAACCTCGGCCGGACTCCCTGCGGATGGAACCCGAATAGGCGATAAACCTGGACTAGAGACTTGAGTGTTTAGGTAGGTCGTGGTCTACACCCACGTCGGCTTTCGCTTGAAGTCTGCCGAGCACATGTCGTGTGCAGACGCTAAGTGGTGGAAACATGTATGAAGAAGTACACCCCTGCAGGGTTAACATCATCTATTCGAATAGCCGTGTCCGCGGAAATGGACTTCTGGGTTGCCTATATCAGTTCATAGACAAGTGAAAGTGGATACTCTAAAATGCGCAAGATAAGCGTGAGTGCTATGGATGGCCTTCTCGTAGGGAGACGGAAGTGGATCCATAGTGGTGTATTGATATGGTGAATATGTGGACTCGTGTGCGCCACCTCAAGAGAGTTACTTGCAGTCGTAGTTCAGGTTAGCCACTGAGTCAAAGCTGGCTTGCTGCAGTCAAACTCCACCACCCCCTTTATTGATACTGATGCATATGTAGTTAGTTCTGATGTAAGTCTTGCTGAGTACAATTGTACTCACGTTTGCCTATTTTATGTTTTGCAGAGAGACGTCAGTCTCGCTAGTAGTACCGCTTGGACTTCGACGTTTAGCTTGATACCTCAGCTACGATCTTGTGCCCTCGGCAGGATCTGGTAGATAGTCAGGCTTCTCAGCCTTTTTCATTTGTAGATGTCTGTACTCAGACATGTTAAGCTCTCGCATGTGCTTTGACTTGTATGCTCTGAATGTTGGGTCGTGAGACCCATGTTTGTAATATCTCGCTCTTCGGAGCCTAATGAATAATTATTTGGAGTCGTAGAGTCGTGTTGTGATGCCATGTTGTATCTACTCATATCGGGCATATTGTGTGTATGGTTGAAATGCTTGGTATGGGTGGGATCCGACTATCTAGTTGTTTATCCTTGGCAGCCTAGCATATGGGGAAATGTAGTCTAGTGCTTCGGAGCGATAGTAGTCCGCTACAGCCCGGTTCACCGGAGTCCTGCTAGCCCAGCACTACTGCTTGGAACACTTGACTGGCCGGCATGTGTTTCACTTCGTTCCTATGTCTGTCCCTTCGGGGAAATGTCACGCGCTGTTATTCGGAGTCCTGCCTAGCCTGCTACAGCCCGGGTTACCGGAGTCCTGTTAGCCCAGTGCTACAGCCCGGATTCACACGTTGATGACCGACATGCTCGATGTGATTCATGTGTGCCTGTCCTCATAGGTTAGCGCCGCTTTGGGTTCACGACTAGCCATGTCGGCCCGGGTTCTCTGTCATATGGATGCTAGCGACACTATCATATACGTGAGCCAAAAGGCGCAAACGGTCCCGGGCCAGGTAAGGTGGCACCCGTGGGAGTACCGTGCGTGAGGCCGCAAAGTGATATGATGTGTTACATGCTGGATCGATGTGGCTTAGGATCGGGGTCCCGACAGACAAGCTCCCGGGCGCGACAAGACATCCACCGCGGCAAGGCGCTTGCCGCGGCAAGTTACCACCCCGTGCCTGTGCTCCAGCTCACCCACCAACGTGTCGCTCTGGGGGCGTTCCAGACGCACGTGGCAGGAGGCTGCGTAGCCAGGGGCATGCGGTGGCGAAGCGAAGCTGACAGAGTAGCCATCGTGGCAAACGGTGGCGCTCCTGGCGGTCCTGTTCCTGCACCGTCTGGGCGACGCGGACGGGCATTTAATGCCCTTGTCCCCCGCTGTCAGAGTTAGGTATGATAGCACTGTATAGCCACTGTGCAGGCAGCTGTACCCACTATAGCATTCTACCATTTTTGCCCCCACCTACGCTGCCACCTGTGGGTAACTCCTTGAGCATATAAAAGGAGGCCCCATGCGCACGTAGGAGGGAAAGGGAGGACACCCATTTTCACGCTAAGCCTCGCCATCGGCTCGTCTGTACTGTAGCACCACGCGCCTCCGAGCAAGAACACAATACAAACTACAAAGCAGCAGTAGGGTTTTACGCATCCGTGCGGCCGGAAGCTGGGTAAACCCCTCGTGTGCATTGCCTCGATCTGCTCTTCGTGCAACCTCCGCCCCCCACCAAACCAGTAAGGGGCTCGGTCCCCATAGGTGTTCGAGGAAGCAGATTTCCCCCGACACATATAGAGTCATATCTTGTTCTAGTATCAAGTTGTAATCATTATGTTGTAATCAATAGAAGTGTGATGATCATCATTATTAGAGCATTGCCGAATCAAAAAAAAAAAAAGAAAAGAAAAGAGAAAGGCCAAAAAGAAAAAAAAAGAAAGGCCCAAAAAAAAGAGAAAATAAAAAGGGCAATGCTACTATCTCTTTTTCCACACTTGTGCTTCAAAGTAGCACCATGATTTTCATATAGTGAGTCTCATAAGTTGTCTTGTTCATACTAGTGGGAATTTTTCATTATAGAACTTGGCTTATATATTCCAACGATGGGCTTCCTCAAAATGCTCTAGGTCTTCATGAGCAAGCAAGTTGGATGCACACCCACTAGTTTTGTTTTGTTGAGCATTCTTAGCTCTAGTGCATCCGTTGCATGGCAATCCCTACTCCTTGCATTAACATCAATTGATGGGCATCTCCATAGCTCATTGATTATCCTCGTTGATGTGAGACTTTCTCCTTTTTTGTCTTCTCCACACAATCCCCATCATCATATTCTATACCACCCATAGTGCTATGTCCATGGCTCGCGCTCATGTATTGCGTGAAGGTTGAAAAAGTTTGAGAATATTTGAGTATGAAACAATTGCTTGGCTTGTCATCGGGGGTATAGAAGTTGGGAACATCTTTGTGTGATGAAAATGAAGCATAGCCTAACTATATGATTTTGTAGGGATGAACTTCCTTTGGCCATGTTATTTTGAGATGACATAATTGTTTGTCGATGTACTAAAGTAGGGGTACCTTAGTACCCGAACTTGTGCACGGGCAGTCGTAGCACCCCACGGCAAGGCTTGCCAGGCGATCGCCAAGACTCTCCATGGTCCCTTTTTGGGCCATCCAAGAACAAAGTATTTGAGCCAAGGCCCCGGCAGGAGGAGCCTGCCGGGAAGGCCACCCGAAGAGAGCAAGGCCCCGGCAAGAGGAGCTTGCCGGGACGACCGCTCGAAGCATAAGGCCCCGGCAAGAGGAGCTTGCCGGGAAGGCCGACCGAGGCACGACAAGAGGCTTGCTGCGACGCGCTCCGCGTCCCGGCAAGGACCGGTGATCGACAAGCTCCCGGGCGCGACAAGGCATCAACCCCGGCAAGGCGCTTGCCGCGGCAAGTCACCACCCCGCGCCTGCGCTCCAGCTCATCCACCCACGCGTCGCTCTGGGGCCATTCCAGGCGTACGTGGCGAGAGGCTGCGCAGCCAGGAGCATGCGGTGGCAAAGCAACGCTGACAGAGTAGCCGTCGTGGCAAACGGTGGTGCTCCTGACGGTCCCTTTCCTGCACTGCCTGGGCGATGCGGACGGGCATTTAATGCCCTTGTCCCCTGCCGTCAGAGTTAGGTATGTTAGCACTGTGCAAACAGCTGTACCCAACACAACGTTTTCCAGTTTTGCCCCCGCCTATGTTGCCACCTGTGGGTAACCCCTTGCACATATAAAAGGAGGCCCCATGCGCAACGGGAGGGGAGGAAGAAAGGAGGAGGCCACTCACGCTCGGCCTCGCCAGCAGCTCGTGTGTACTGTAGCACCACACGCTCCCGAGCAAGAACACAATACAAACCACAAAGCAGCAGTAGGGTTTTACGCATCCTTGCGGCCCGAAGCTGGGTAAATCCCTTGTGTGCATCGCCTCGATCCGCTCTTCGCGCGACCTCCGCCCCCCGCCGAACCAAGAAAGGGGCTCGGTCCCCATAGGTGTTCGTGGAGGCAGATTTCCCCCGACATTGTTTGATTAGTATGCTTGAAGTATTATCATTTTTATGCCAATATGAACTTTTATCTTGAATCTTCCGGATTTGAATATTCATACCATGATTAAGAAGATTTACATTCAAATTATGCCAAAGTATCACTCCGCATCAAAAATTCTTCTTTTTATCATTTACCTACTCGAGGACGAGTAGGAATTAAGCTTGGGGATGCTTGATACGTCTCCAACGTATCTATAATTTTTTATTGCTCCATGCTACTTTATATGCTGTTTTAGGCAATATTGGGCTTTATTATCCACTTTTATATTATTTCTGGGACTAACCTATTAACCGGAGGCCCAACCCAGATTTGCTGTTTTATGCCTATTTCAGTATTTCGAGGAAAAGGAATATCAGACGGAGTCAAAACGGAACGAAATCAACTGGAGAAGTTATTTTTGGAAGGAAACTTACCTGATGGACTTGGACCCCACGTCAGAAGAGCCACGAGGCGGTCACGAGGGTGGAGGGCGCGCCCTCCCCCCTGGGCGCGCCCCCTGCCTCGTGGGGCCCCCGTAGCTCCAACGACGTTCCCCCTTCACCCATATGTACCGTCGTACCCTAAAACTTCCAGAACAAAAGATAGATCGGGAGTTCCGCCGCCGCAAGCCTCCAGAACCACCAAAAACCAATCGGGACCCCTTTCCGGTACCCTGCCGGAGGGGGGATCCATCTCCGGTGGCCGTCTTCATCATCCCGGCGCTCTCCATGAAGAGGAGGGAGTAGTTCACCCTCGGGGCTGAGGGTATGTACCAGTAGCTATGTGTTTGATCTCTTTCTCTCTCGTGTTCTCTCTCGTGTTCCTCTATGGCACGATCTTGATGTATCCCGAGCTTTGCTATTGTAGTTGGATCTTATGATGTTTCTCCCCCTCTACTCCTTTGTGATGAATTGAGTTTCCCCTTTTGAAGTAATCTTATCGGATTGAGTCTTTATGAGAACACTTGATGTATGTCTTGGTGATCAACTTGCGGGTTTCGTGACATTGGGAACCTATGCATAGGGGTTGGCACACGTTCTTGATTCTCCGGTAGAAACTTTGGGGCGCTCTTTGAAGTACTTTTATGTTGGTTGGATAAATCTGAGATTGTGTGATGCATATCGTATAATCATGCCCACGGATACTTGAGGTGACAATGGAGTATCTAGGTGACATTAGGGTTTTGGTTGATTTGTATCTTAAGGTGTTATTCTAGTAAAAAGTCCAGGGTTGTTTGTGACACTTATAGGAATAGCCCAACGGATTGATTTGAAAGAATAACTTTGTGGTGGTTTCGTACCCGACCATAATCTCTACATTTGTTCTCCGCTATTAGTGGCTTTGGAGTGACTCTTTGTTGCATGTTGAGGGCTTGTCATATGTTCTATCTATGTTATTATTGTTGAGAGAACTTGCACTAGCGAAAGTATGAACCCTAGGCCTTGTTTCCTATCATTGCAATACCGTTTACGCTCACTTTTACCACTTGTTACCTTGCTGTTTTTATATTTTCAGTTTACAAAAACCTATATCTTCTATCCATATTGCACTTGTATCACCATCTCTTTGCCGAACTAGTGCACCTATACAATTTACCATTGTATTGGGTGTGTTGGGGACACAAGAGACTCTTTGTTATTTGGTTGCAGGGTTGCTTGAGGGAGACCATCTTCATCCTCATGCCTCCTACGGATTGATAAACCTTTGGTCATCCACTTGAGGGAAATCTGCTACTGTCCTACAAACCTGTGCACTTGCAGGCCCAACAACGTCTACAAGAAGAAGGTTGTGTAGTAGACATCATGTCCTTACCCAGTGACAGAAGGGGCAACAAGGCACGTATTGTATTGTTGCCATCGAGGATAACAAGATGGGGTATTTATCATATTGTATGAATTTATTCCTCTACATCATGTCATCTTTCTTAAGGCGTTACTCTGTTTTCGTTAACTTAATACTCTAGATGCATGCTGGATACCGGTCGATGAGTGGAGTAATAGTAGTAGATGCAGGCAGGAGTCGGTCTACTTGTCTCGGACGTGATGCCTATATACATGATCATACGTAGATATTCTCATAACTATGCTCAATTCTATCAATTGCTCAACAGTAATTTGTTCACCCACCGTAGAAATACTTATGCTCTTGAGAGAAGCCACTAGTGAAACCTATGGCCCCCGGGTCTATTCTCATCATATCAGTCTCCAACCACTTTATTATTGCTTTGCTTTTTTACTTTGCCTTTTATTTTACTTTGCATCTTTGTATAAAAAATACCAAAAATATTATCTATCATCTCTATCAGATCTCACTCTCGTAAGTGACCGTGAAGGGATTGACAACCCCTAATCGCATTGGTTGCATTGAGCTATTGTTTTGTGTAGGTACAAGGGACTCGCGCGTAGCCTCCTACTGGATTGATACCTTGGTTCTCAAAAACCGAGGGAAATACTTACGCTACTTTGCTGCATCATCCTCTCCGCTTCGGGGAAATCCAACGCAGTGCTCAAGAGGTAGCACCGCCCCGCCCACCCCGAAACCACTCCCCACCGCCGGTCCGACGCCGCCCCGGCCATCCCTCTAGGCCCCCCCGGGCCGAGTTTTTTCTTTGACGATCCCCACACCACCGCCCAATCACCGCGCCCCCCACTGCTGGTGACTGCCAACCAGAGGTCTCACGACTTCGAATCCCCACCGACCACTAAATTATTACCATTTCTGTCCTTCATATACGCGCTGACGGGTGGGCCCTATGTTAATGTGCGCTGCTGAATGTGGACCGTTTAACTGGTCAATTGATCGTGTCATCAACAAATTACGGAGCTGTATGGTGAGCCAGTGACCGTACGATCACCCTAAAATGTATTTTATTAACACAATACAGACTCAAACTACCATTTCTTTCTTTCATATACGCGCTGACAGGTGGGCCCTACGGTTACGCGCCCCGATGGTGCAACACTAGTTGTGCCACGTGGAACGTTTGACTGGTCAATGGATTGTGTCATCAGCAAAATATGGAATTGTACGGGTGAGCCAGTGACCGTATAATCATGACATGTATTTTTTAACACGATACAAATGCAAGCACTCACCGCTATAAGCGCACACACGTAGACCCTACCCCTATGAGCACCTTCGAGAGAGTGAGCCAGCATATGATCTTGAGATTTTATGAAGTCACCATAGGTGCCTTGTAGTCGAGTGGAACGTCTCCTCCCACTGAACGCACATCGCTGGAAAAATACTGAAATTAACCCACGATAAATGTGAGCACTAGGACTTTAACCCTGGTGGGCTCGAGAAACCACTGTCCTCCTAACCATCCAACCATAGCACCACAAAATGTATGTGCTGACCGTGATGAGCTTATTCTGAAGTCTAGTGACCATATTGTGCTTTCGCTTCAAATACAATGGCCGTAAGTGTCGTCAACAAAATACGGAGCACGCATCAAATACAATGTCCGTCAGTGTCATCAACAAAATACAGAGACGTATCGTGAGCTAGATACCGTATGATCACCATGAGAATGTATACGGTGACAGTAATGAGCATATCCTGAATTCCAGCGACCGTATAGTGCTTTCGCTTGAAATACAGTGACCGTGATGCGTGAATGTGTCATGGGCATGCATACTTTTAGAGGGCCGAGAGATAGTTTGTGTGCGTACGTGAAAGTGGTGTAGAAAGAGGGGGTGTCCGATGGAGACAAGGAGAGATATGCACTTTGTTTCTCTTTCCCGTGACTAATATTTTAGGAGAAAATATAAACATTCACAATGCAGAACAAATATTTTTGGATGCACCATGCAATTAACTTTCATGTATAACATTGTACTATTGTATGTGCTTATTTTCTTAGTGACCGATTAGGTTTGTGGTGTGGTGGGCACATCATTTCTAGTTGTGGTGGGTCAACATGAGGACTCATGGGCCGGTTCCATCCTGCGCCACATAGGTTGGACCAAGACGCATTATACGAAGACCCATGTGGAGGACTCGGTGTACAACATGAAGCTACCAGAGTCGTGGAGGACTCTATCCCCACTAGTGATAAGCCTACTATATATTATTTGTAACCCTAGGCCCCGAGTATGTTATAGAAGCTGGGGGCTAGTTCGTCGATAGTATACACACACAATGCCTGGTATTCACGTGTACTTTGTACACACCCCTATCACTAATATACAGTACCAGGAGTAGGCTTTTTCCTCAACTGCAAGGGTCCAAACTTGGGTAAAACTTTGCCTCGTATTACCATCCAGCCTAATAGTCAAGGATATCCTACCGAATGATCTGACGGAATCATATCTGCCAACTACTAAGAGAGAGGTATGTCTGGGGGGGGGCAATGTGTGCGAGAGAGGCCTAAAGATAATGTGTGTGCCGGAGACACGCATACACATATATGTGCGTATAGAGGGCTAGTAGAGACCGTGCGTGTGTATATATGCATGTGAGAGAAATAGTGTTTTCCAACTAAGATTAGTGAAAAGAGTGATACACATAGTAGTCAGAAAGAGAGAGAAAGAGAGAGATACAGAGAGTGTGTGTGCGTGAGACACCCCGACACCCCGGGAGAGATTGTGAGCATGTGTGAAAGAGAAATGCTGATGTGTATAAAGTGTGTGCACTTATGCGTCAGATAGAGAGATATATAGCGCGTTTGTGAGAACGAGCCGAGGCATAGTGCATCTACGTGTAAAAGGCGGCTCTACGCATTAAATTAAAATATAAATGACATTATTATTTTTTGATGAGATCATGAATTTTGCAATTTGCGTATGAACGAAAATCGGTCTATCAGACACCCATACTCTATTCAATTCTAGCATGTGCATTTGTTTATTTCATATTATCGATCCATAGAGTGAGAGCGGTTTCAAATACAGGCAATGCATTGCTTTTGCAATTCATATATAAACATTAATTAGTGCACTCCATGTTGTTAGTGTGAAGCACTTTATACATTTGTCACTTACATGGATACATTCCAAATTGCTAGCTATGAAATACAATACTTGTTGAATTCAACATAAAGGGGGTTTCGAAGATTTGAATTCATAGGAAGTGCATTCATCTATTTGAACCCGAGATAATGGCATTTGTAAATTAGATCTAAAAGGGGGCATCAATCTTTGTTGTGCGTTTGAACATGCTATATATTCATACGCATGTCTAACTATTTTTTTGCAACCAAGGAGATTATATCTGGAACCATGCATGAACTGAGGTAAGTTGCATATTTTTTAATATATACTCATGTACAATGTATATTCAAATGTACCCCCTCCATTCCAAAATAATCGTAGTTTTAGGATTTTCAAGAGTAAAGATTTGTGAAGTTTGAAAAATCCTGAAAGTTCAATTCAAGAGAACAAAAAACGTTAATGCTTCTGGCACGTAGCGCCAAATAAGCCTCTGGTCACCCGAAACCGCGTGAGACTAATGTTTGGTGGTAGGAAATTACTGTCCTGACTCTGGCACGTGTAGCCTATCGGCCCGATGTCCAAAGGTCTAAACCGGGGTAGGTTTGTAACTTCACCAAGATGCCAGTCTCAACCGCCTCCGAGAAGCATTCATATGCCATGGGCGCCTAAACACCCATGCGCTCGGCCGAAATTTATCCCGCCCACCATTTGGGACACCTGAGATTGTTGTCCTAGCCCCAACCTGAAATATGTCCGAAATTTTAGATGGGGGCAAAGTTTGTAACTTTCCCCAAATTTCAAACAAGCGCGTCCCAAACAGAAACATTGTTCAGCCTTAGTTCCCCCTCCCTCCGTTTCCCCATTCCTACTCCATGGGTGCCAAAACACCCTCTCCACCAGCCGCGAAACCCCAGCCTCCTCCGTCCTCCACCCCATTGTGCCCAATCCACCGCCGCCCTCCTCCATCACGCCGGAGCCGGTACCCCGACGTTGTCGTCCAACGCAACCGCAACCGCAACGCCCTCAAGGACTTAGCAGCTGAAGCTGAGGCAGAGCTGCCTCCACAATGCCGACGCCGACGTGCGCCGTACCAGAACCACTTTGACCACGCCGTCCTGCGCCTCATTGCTGCCGCTCCACTGTCGCAACCGTCCACCGCACCGGAGCTGTTCCCGCTACGCCGTCGTTCGCTGCCTCGAATCTGGTTCCCCGCTACCGACAAACGGCCACCGCACCACACTCAACAACTTGGCCATGGGTTCATCCAAGGCTCCACCGTCCTCCACAACTTCTCGTTTCCAGCGAGCCAAAAGAAAATCGTTGGAAAAATAGAAGGAGGACACAGCACTGCCAGCAGAAAGAGGTACTCATCTTCCCTTATTCGTGCAAATCTTACGTCTCTGCTCACACCGTATTCATCCCATCAAAGAAACTAGTTGAGCGCTTCGTACTGCATCTTATTTGTGATACTAAATGCACAAGGTTTCCTCCCATTTACTATTTCACCTTTGCTAGAGGTCAGTAGCCCGCCTGGATTTCAATTCAGGGTCAGTCGAATCGCAATTAAAAGAAGCAGCACCCGCTTAGGTGCGCAGAGCACATAGTCTGCCTGTTCGCCGGGGAAGCGGCACATCGTTGTCTATCATAGGGGTGTGGGGCGCAGGAGCTGCTTGCGCCTGATCTGGAGGTCGGCGGGGCTTGAAGGGATGGCCGGGGGCGGTGTCAAGCATGGCGGTGCAGTGAGGTCGAGGGGAGGGCGGAGGCAGAAGACTGGGCCGGTGGTCGCTGGCGTTTCGAGGAAGATCGTAACACTGACTGGCTGGAGGTAGATGAAGGCGATCTGCCCGTTCTTTGTACATCGGACGGTGCAGAAAAAATGGGATGACCTATTTGTTTTTAGTCGACAGTTATTTTCATAGGACCACACCTTGTGGTGTGCTGGAGGAGCATCTGCATTTCCCAGCCATCCCCGTGCTCATGTTTCAGAATCCTACTCCCTCTGTTCCCAAATATTTGTCTTTCTAGAGATTTCAATAAATGACTACATACAAAGCGAAATGAGTGAATCTACACTCTAAAATATATCTACATATATAAAACCGTATGTTGTAACCATTTCAAATGTCTAGAAAGACAAATATTTGGGAACGAAGGGAGTAGAATCTAGTAATTTCGTGTGCCATGCATGTTGTAGAGCTATCATATGTCTCCCGTCATTTATTTCTCACCGACCCACTATCTGCTACCTTTACACTGTACTACTTGTGCACACACTTCACCCATACTCACACTATTGTTTTTATGCATGGGTATTTCAGACTCCGATGCAGTGTTGATGAATACAAAAAAGAAAAGACAGAAGTCGCTCCAGTGTAATTCGAAGATAAGCACTAAGCGTCTCAACGCTCTAAAGGGTGCAGTTTCAGGAGATGGAGACAAAAAATGTAGCTCTGCAGTTGATGATCTCAATTTCCACACACAACCATCCCAGGTGCTTGCTTTAACTTCGCGCTGTCAAATGTGGTTGCATGTTGCATATGGTGTCTAGCTTGTATTGCTTCCAATTTGGTTAAATTGCATCAGCTTACTTTACACATTATACCTTTAATAATGACATGCCTTCCTGTTTTTGATACATACTACATATGTCTATTAACCATGTTCGCACATCAAACTAATGCTTTTTTGTATCCCTCATCAATCACTTATGACGAGACAGTCACCCCATTGGGTTACTGTGAGACCCGCTACTCGTTTAAAGAGTCAATGTCATCCTCCCCACATGATTCTCAAGAAAGAGCAAGGCTAAATGAAGATAGTCAATGTAGCTCTCTAGTTGCTGACCGCAATTCCCCCACACCACCATCACAGGTGCTTGCTCTTACTTGTCAGTGTGGTATGTGGTTGCATGTTGCATATGGTGTCTACCTTGTAATGCTTATAATTAGGGTAAATTGCATCTGCTTAGTTAACACATTATACCTGTGAATATGACATGCACTGCTGTTTTGGTACATATTACGTCTTTCTATTAACCATGTTCTTACATCAAACTACTTTTCTTGTGTATCCCTCATCAATCACTTCTGACGAGACACCTCAAGTTGACAGTGTAATATTGGTTGCATCTTGCATATCATTTCAAACATGTATTGCCTCTAATTTGTTGAAGTGCCACTTATAATGAGACACATCTAACTTGGTAGAGTGATTTTGGTTGGATCTTTCATATGGTGTCTAGATTGCATTACTTCCAATTTGTTGAAATGGCTTCTGCTTAGCGTTTTTCGTACATATTCCATCCTCCTACAATGTGGTTGCCATACATAAAAGTTGTGTTCATCAGTATCATGCATCAACGAATTTGGAAGTGCGAATTTCATTCCTTTTTCTTGTGTGGTTACTTGACAAGGCAAAATCTAAAAGGACGAAGGCACGGAATGATGGTGGTCCTCTGGAGCAACCGAAACAAATGATATCTGCAGATTCTCCTGCTACTCCTACTGCAGTGCAAGTTCCAAATCTCATCTCCCCTACTCCAAAACCCTAGGTGCTTGCTCTAACATGGCAGTGTGATATCTGGTTGCATGTTGCATATGGTGCCTAGCTTGTATTGCTCCTAATTTGCACTAAAAAAATACACTTCCGTGATGATACGTGTTTGTCACAGTAGGTCACGTTTTCTGTCATGCATGCACATCCATGAAAAATTTATGACAGAATCAAGATAGTCATACCTATGCTGTCGTAGAAGTGTTCCATGACATTACCAAAATTATCATCACGGAAGTGTCCACTTCCATGACGATAAATCGCGCATCACAGAAGTGCTTTCGTCAAGGGTGACCGACACGTGGCATCCATCGTAACGGAATGCCGTTAAGCTATCGGGTCTGGTTTTGGATCCGATAACCCGCTAAAAGCCCCGACCAATGGGGATTTTCCACGTGTAAAATCAACATTGGCTGGAGGAAACACGTGTCGGCTCACCGTTGGGACAGATGTCATCCACTCATTGGACCCAAAGTGCCTATGATACGTCGACACATGGCACGGCCCAACAGAGGCCCATTCCTGTGAAAAGGCCGGCCCGATTGACTTGGTCAAAAGGTGGCGGGCCGGCCCATGGCAAGCCTGTTAACGACTTGTTCGCATATAGCCCATTTACAGCCCGCTAACCCAGGGCCCGTTTACGGCCTACCCGAATTAGGCCCAGTAGCATCATCTAGGCCATCCAATATAATTCCAGGCTGTTTTAACTTCCGCCCATGTATGGCCCATGACGTCTTTTGGCCCATATGAGGCCCTTAGTAACCCTCGGCCCATTAATGGACCGTGGTAAAATTGGCCCGTAATGAACAGTGTATCACTTTATACCCATTAACGCCCCATTATTTCGTTGGGCCGTTTCCAGCCCATGTTATCTTTCGGCCTTCTCAGGGCCCATTTATTCTTGGGCTCATTTCCAGCATTCAGTTACTTACGGCCCATTACTGTCATTTTCTGCCTGTGGGCCAAATTCAGCCCATGCTTGCAGCCGGCCCGTTTGTGGCCCGTTAATATAATGTGCCATTTTCATAGCGTCATCAAATACAGCCGATTAACGACGGCCCATTATGGTCAGCCCATGAACGGACGATTCCAACTCTAGCCCGTTTACAGCCATAAAGCGGTATGTTATTAGCCCATGTTTGGGCAATCGATCATATGGCCCGTAGAAGGCCCATTGATGATATGGCCCGTAGAAGGCCCATTGATGATACGACCCGTAGAAGGCCCATTGTTTCTATGCCTCGTAGAAGGCCAATTGTTTCTACGGCCCGTAGAAGGACCAGTGTCACTACAGTAAATATGTAGCCCATGGTTATTGTGGCCTAGTTTAAAAAAGGTTATTGCGGCCACTAGCAAACCGCGGAAAAAAGAACAACACTGACTACAAGCAAACAAATAAACAAGACAACAAGGAAATAAATAAGCAAGCAACTTGCGCTAGGCTATCACGGCTATTACACATATTACATCCACTGGGCATCAAAGTTCGCTAGCAGTGCAAATATATGGAACAAAGCAGCATATCATATACACTGGTTGTCAAAGTTGGCGACCAGTGCAAATAAACGCCGCAACAAAACAAGTCCAGAACTGAAACCACTTCAGAAGATCTCAAGAAACAATATCCTGGTTACCCATAATGCTGGCAAGATGCTTAGCAAGCTTATTAACTTTCTGTTGTTTGGCGCTTAAATCCTCCAGCGCTTGCTGTTGCACTAGAAAGTATGCATCTGAATTCTGCAGGGACTTCCTCCGTCCTTCAGCTTCCTGTCGCAACACATCTAATCGATGTCTTTCAACTTGAAGCTGAGACTCAAGAAGACGAACTGATTCAGGTAGCGAGTTCGAAGAGCTTGTGCCAGCAGTAGTGGCCAGTAACTCAAACACTACATCAAGACAGGACTTCTGGGTTCTCTCACTGTCGTCAAGGTAGTTTTTATCAGCTTTCTTGGATACCAACAGGGATGTCTCACTATCTTGAACCTTATCTGCATTACTTCCTTCACCATTGCATAACAGGGTACTGTTCTCCAATATTTTGTCCGCATTCTAAAAGAGAAACAAGCAGACACATCACATGTCTACCATGTTGTATATGAAACTCATTTTGGTAAATCAGCTCAGTAGTAAAGTGCACAAGATAACAACATGAAACAAACATATATCTATGTACCATGGTCACTTTATGGTCTATATCATTCTAGTTTTTGTTGCCAAATCAAGATAGAGAGACAATTCAAATAATATTTGTTCAAGACAAAGCAGAATAGACAGAATATAAGTGTGGGAAACTATAGAGACACTTGTAATGTGCATGACATGAGAACATAACTGTTTATTCAATTGAAACTGAAATCAATATAGAGCAAGTTACAACAGCAAACTAGTTAAAGAAACAAGTTTAAAACATACCTGTTGCGCCATTGGATTTTCAATTCCATCCTTCAAATTTCAAAATAGTTGGTCTGAGTAAATACAGTGATGCAAGAGCAAAGGAGTATGAACCATAGCTACAGAACCTGACCTGAGAACAATTCTTCTTCTCCTTTAAGCGTTGAGTTGGGGTTCGAAGTGGTGGTCCTCATGCTTTGGGCACTGCAGTTCCCTTACTAACTGCTCATGTTTGGGTGCTCTGTGGTGGAGACGGTGCTGTGTCAACTGGAACTGGGTTACTATCTGCTGGGGTTGGGGTTAGAAGGGGTGTAGCTGGTTCTCTGTCCAACTGGGTAGGGGTACAATCTGCGAGAGTCTGGGTTATGTGTGGTGGGGCTGGTTCTTGGGCAAGTACAACCGTGGTTCTATCTGCATTAATTGGTAGCACTATCTTTTCTGAAGACCGTGTTGTTACTCCCTTAGATACTGCCATCACCCTCTCCAATTCAAATGGTTGATAAACAAGAAAAGTAATTGAATGTGCAAACATTGTATGATAGACAGGTGCAATGGATAGTGGGGAATAAAAGAGGGCATGAAATAATTCACATTTATGTTGTCTAACCAAACAGGATAGCATGACACAATTTCACATATATGATGGCTAACTAAAGAGGATAGCATGATACAATTTCACATTATGATGGCTAACTAAAAAAGATGGAAAGACATAGTTCAAAATATGATGACTATGTAAATAGGATGACATGATATAACTATATAATGTGTTTATTAAATAGGTTGGCATGCCATAATTCACATACATGCCGCCTATGGAAACATGATAGCATGATATAATTCCCGGATAGAATGACATAATTCAAAATATGATGACTGTAAACACTAAACAAGATGAGATGATATAACTATATGATGTCTTTATTAAATGGGTTTCCATGCCATAATTCAGATAGATGTTGTGTATGTAAACATGCTGGCATTATATAATTCAAATATATGATTTATATAGTAAGCAAGTAAGCAGATGGCAATCCATTTATGATGTAAAAACTAAGCAATGCAAGACAACATGCATGACATGGGTAATATAACCCTGCCAAGTTTGAGCATAGACCTCAGGGGGGAAATAGGACTGGTCATCAGTCTCTGAATTCTCCTCTTAGGAGCTCTCTGTATCCAGCAAGATGTCTGTTTCAGCAGGTAGCATTGTCTGCTCTGAATACCTTGTTTTCACTCCAAATACTTCCATCACCGCTTCAAATGGCTGATGCACAGGAAGAGTAGTTGAATATACAAATGTTGTCGACAAATGGAACACGTAATACAAAAAAATGATAGCATGATATAATTCACATACATGATGATTGGCTCAATAGCATGGCATTGCATAATTCACATATATAATGCCTTTGCAACAAGATAGCATTGCATAATTCACATATATAATGTCTTGCAACAAGATGGCAATGCATAATTCACATATATGGTAATTAGACACTAAACAGGTGGCATTCACACAAAGCATGTCTAAAGTAATCAAATGACATCGCAATGCAAGACACCTTACGCACGATACGAGCAACACAACCCTGCCAAGTTAATTAGAGCACACACCTCGGGGGGGGGGATAGGACTGGTCATCTGTCTCTGAGTCCTCCTTTGAGGAGCTATCCGT
Organism: Aegilops umbellulata; assembly: GCA_032464435.1. Lineage (NCBI taxonomy): Eukaryota > Viridiplantae > Streptophyta > Magnoliopsida > Poales > Poaceae > Aegilops > Aegilops umbellulata. Next base: position 98,109,678 of record CP136060.1, read on the forward strand.
AACCAGCGAGATATGCGCTTCGTCAGATAGCATAGTCTACTCTGAAGACCTTGTTTTCACTCCAGAATTTTCCATCACCGTGTCAAATGGCTGATGCACACGAAGAGTAGTTGAATGTACTAACATTGTTGACAAATGTAATACGTAACGAAAAAAAAGGATGTCCTGATATAACTCACATATAAGATGACTAGCTAAGCAGGATGGCTTTGCAAAATTCACATATATGATGCCTGGCTAAACAAGATGGCATTGCATAATTCACATAAACGATGAATAGACTAAACAGATGGCATTCACACAAAGCATGTCTAAACTAAGCGGTTGACATATGTGATGTATAAAGTAAGCAATGAAAGGCACCATATGCATGATATAACCAACATCAGCATGCCAAGTTAGAGCGAAGACCTCATGGGGTAAATAGGAGTGGTCTTCTGCTTCTGAATCCCCCTCAGAATAGTTATCTTCCTCTTGATTACGATCTGAAATGGGTGGAGGGGGGCTGCCTTTGCACCCACCATGGAGCGACATCAGCATGAAATTTTATTTCCACGCAAGGCTCGTCTCTTTTGCTCTACATGTTCAGTTCCATTGTGTACAATAAGTGACATGCATAGGAATAAAACATAGTGAGATTATGTAAGGAGTGCATGCACAAATCCAGAGTGATGGTAGCAAACTGTGGATAGACCCAAAACCAATGATAGCAGGCAGATAATAGCTTTAGTTAAAAAATACAGATAATGGTTCCTTTAATGTTTGTTTGCACCCAACATGAAACTCATAGTAGACACCCGAGATTAACTAGATAGTAGACAGATAGTACTGATTGCTGCCCCAATATGTACCCCACAACCATTTAAAAACTCAAGTTTCAGCATAAGTTTGGACCTGACTCGGAGTCTAATAGGTGAACACGACGATAAAGTAGCATGTCATCATATTAAGCGATGCATAACGGAAGCAGCCACGGAAGAGTGCGACCTCTCTTGCGAACCCATGTAGTCTTCAAGGTCATCTGCTCAGTTGATGATGGTAATGCAGTTGTCGTAGCTGCCGGCGGCGGGGAAGAAGATCTAAGGCGGCGAAATACAGTCTGGAGAGCGGTTCCCTGCTATGGTGAACCCTTCCGTCATTGGAGCAGCTGAGCTAGGGTGGAACACAACACCGCAGGAGCAGGACAAACCACACATGGTTTTCTTTGACACATATCTGTAATAGAAGTAATTGTGTAAGGGCTTGTTTGAATTTGAGGATTCTAACAATGCAGGGATAGGAAATATACAAGAATAGGATAGGAATGCACGTGCAAAATAGAGAATTTAAAAACACAGGATTTCTGCCAATCTGGGTGTTTGGTTCACAAGAATTGGAAGATCACAGGATGCAAAGAAGCATAGTGAGATTAAGTCAGACCACAAGAAAATGTATGGTTATAATGCTATTATGCTACTATCTCTTAGTCTTGTGCTTCATGAATAGGAATTTGAAAAGGAGGACAAGTGGAAATTAAAATTCCTACGGTTTTTCTTTCAAGGAGACACTAAAGGAACAAATCCTACAGTTTTCCTTTGCTCCATTCCTTTGCACCAAATTCATGAAAAGTAGTACCATACAAAATTTCCAATTCCTATGTTTTTCATTCACTTTTCCTTTCAAGCACTGGCGATTCTAGTAGGCAGGCTTGAGCAAGGAAAAGCCTACACTAAAAAATGTTTTTGTGCTACTTCTATTACTTTGGACCCAGGCCACTGCCCTACTAGCTCAACTCCCAGGGCCATCGACAAATGCACATCTCAAACGCGCAACGATAAATAATGATGGTGTTCAAGAGAGTCCATCACGGATAGCTAAGTTGCCTGGTACCTCACTTCTTGTCATATAGTAGGATAAAATAATCGTATTTCCCGTTACTCCGTGTGCTCAGTGGACAATATATATAACATGTAAAGTAAAAAGATATGCAACAAGTGTACAACCTCTTTGGCGAAGCCATGTCGATCTCAGCGTGATTGGGTTGGCCGGTGAGGATGCTCCGGCTGACTTGGCTGTCGGAGGAGGGGAAGAAGATCTTAGGAGTCTGGAGATGGAGCCCGAGGTACTTCTCCGCTGTGATGGAGGGTTTCGTCGTTGGAGCAGCTCTGGTGAGTTGTATGACGCCGAGGCTGAAGAAGGAGAAGAGAGACAACGTTAACCTGAGTGGAATTCTAATAGCATCTCCAATAGATGACGTAAAATACATAACCACGAAGTGATAGATGTATACATTAGCCGCTCATCTCTGAACTTAACTATCGAAACTAAATTTAACTATCGAAACTGAACTTAACTGTCGAAACTAAATTTTGCTATCGAAACTGAATTTTAATGTCGAAACCGAACGCACTAGAGGTGAGGCTACATGTCAGTCGACTAACTTTTTCATCTCTGGTCAGTCAATTTTGCAGCTGTTGGATACAAAATCAAGGGCCTGCAGTTCAGCTTCAACCTCCACCCCCCTGAGCCGCCAGCCATCACTGGCCAAACAGCCGCCCCCGCCGCCCGCTGCCGGTGGTGCACCGCCCCGCCCTCCCCGAAAACACTCCCCACCGCTGGTCCGCCGCCTCCCCGGCCATCCCTCTAGCCCCCCCCCCCCCCCGTGCCGAGCTTTTTCTCCAGCAATCCCCATGGCACCGCCCCACCACCGCCGGCGACCACCGCCCCCACCCTGAACCCTAAGATATATAGTGGGGTACCTCTCCAGCGAGCCCCCTTCCCGCTGCGGCTGGTTCTTCCTTAACTCCGGCGAGCCCTCCCACCCCCTGAATATCGACTGACCCAAAAGTTGATTCATTTGACTGAAGTGTAGCTAAATCGGAGCAGCATCGCAAGCAAGAGCAAGAGCGAGAGCAGCAGCGTGAGCAAGAGCAAGAGCAAGAGCAGACGAGGCAGGGGACCGAGAGCAAGAGCAGAGCAGCAGCGCGAGCGAGAGCTAAAGCAGCAGCAGCTCCTATTGATGTGGACGTCGCCATCGAGGGAGCGACGCCATGGAGGAAGTGGCCAGTGACGCCGCCGTGGATGGAGCCGCGCCGTGTCGGCTCGGGACCGAGCGCCGGTAGCACTGTGAGATCAAATCAAGAAGAAAATGCGGTGATTAGTGTACAACCTCTTTGGTGGTGCTGATTAGGCCGCAGCTTCATCCGAGGAAACGGTGATGATGATGCTCTTCCGATGGTGCAGGTGAAGACGGTGGTGTGGGAATGGAGGTGGCGCGAAAGACGAGGGGAACGTCGGGGCAGCTACTTGGAGGTGGAGGACGGGGTGGCTGAACCGGCGGGACGACCAGATCGACGACGGATCCTCATCCGGTATGGTGGATGAGGGACGTCGAGGTGTTGCTGTGGACGACATCGTCGGGGAAGAGGCTCCGGCTGGGTGGCGGACGGAGGAGAGTGTGGGGCTTCATGGGTTTTCCCGGCCTTGGTGTACGAATGGGTGGGCGGATGGGATGGGAGTGGGGAACCATGGCTTAGGGACGCGCTTGTCTGAAATGTGGGGTAAGTTATGAAAGTACCCCCACTGATTTGAGGCGGTTCTTTCGGTTCAAGGGTATCACGGGCATTTTGCGTGTCGGGATTTCACAGGAGGTGGGAGTTTCCGCGCGCGTTGTAATTTTGGAATAGCAAGGCGCTGATTGAGATGGAGGGAGTTGTCGGAGCACAACGAGACAAAGATTTATCTTAAATATTTCGGGCTAACAAGGCGCGGGTTGAAGAGGCGGGAGTTTCGCAGCACGATAGATAGAGACGCTAGCTTGAAATTTCGGCATAACAAGGCGCGACTTGAAATTTCGGGAGAACAAGCTTAACGTGTACCCCAAAGAAAAAAGACAATTTAGACTAGTATGATATACTACGTCCAATGTGTTTAACACGCACAGCACACACACAGACACCATTTAGACTAGTAAGGTACACGTGCATTGCACGCATGAGATTTGGCAACCAAATTATGAATAAATACCACATTATACCATGTAAGCTTTGAGTCATATATGCATGATGTAGATGTTCGTTTAATTCTTATAGTTCATTTCATTCAAAATCATCTAGTTTTTATAAGAAAGCTAATCTATTTTAAGATTCATGGAATTGTGCGTTGTAAGGCATAAAGTAAAAACAAATCATGTAGAAAAACATTTGGGCAATTCTGATACGGAAGATTCTAGAACAAAGAAGAAGTGCTTGTGTTTTGAGGTTTGCGCATTATGCTTAAGTTCAACCATAGAGTCTTCTAGATTGTACATGTGGCAAAATCTGGTGGAATCTAGATGATATCCAACGGCCAGTAGTGCTCAAATTTGCCAGCTCTACACCATCGGATTGGCCTCATCCAACGACCATCTGTCAAAGTTAAAGTTATCCACACACTTTATAAAAAATATAAAATATAATATATATATATAGGGGTATAGATATAGATATGTTATGCGAAAGCCACCCATCATCTCCAATTAGAATAGTGTGTCCATGCGCGGATGCAATGTGGCCAAACGATGTCTGCCATCGGTATCTCAAATTCAAACAAGTCTGACCTTGTTCAATGCGTATACATTACAACATGCTCGTTTCCAAACCACACCGCGCAGATCTCCGTTATATTCATGCATGCATGGGTTTCAAACATCATGATCTCTTATTAAAATATTTGAATTCAACTTTACATTGATTATGACCTCACCTAGTCTTTTACACCCACACATTGGTCTTCTCTTTATAATTGTACCACTAACTTTCTCTCGTGCATGCATGCACACACACTACCAATCTGCATTATCCATCGCACACATGCAATCTTTTTCTTCAGGTCGGTCTCCCATGAAGGCACACACACACACATCCCCCTCTCCATCATATCGGCCATTCTTTATATCTCACATGCATGCGCAATGATCGATGTTCCTCTATGTGTGTGTGTGTATAGCTAGGTCTTTCATAGTTTTCCACATAAACCGATCAATCTATATATCTAGTGAGGTCTCACCCTCTTTCCCACGTCCACATCGATCAATCTATAGCTCTCTATATAGGATTACATATATAGCTAATACACCCACATTAATTATATATCCAACGCCCCCCTCTCATCATCCATGACTTCCGCTTCTTCTCTCAGACGCGCGCACAATGGCAAAGACATGGGGCAGCAAGGGCCCTGCCCCCCTAACATCACTATATATCGAGGCTAATATGAATGTGATCATTAGACAATTGCTGGTAAAAATGGTTTAAGTTGATGAATTGGCCCTCCTCGTAAAGGATTAGCAATGCTTGGCCCCCTAGCTCATGGGACATTTTTCATGGCTCCACCACTGCGCGCAACAGCGCACATTCTCGCCCCCTCTCTCTAAATATCGATCTCGCAGTTGTGCACTCCTTCATAGTCTCCCTCCACTCGGCCCCTCGAACCATCTTCTAGCCCCCACCGGATTTTGCCACATGTACAATCTAGCAGACTCCATGGTTGAACTTAAGCATAATGCACAAATCTCAAAACAATAGTGGTTCTCCTTTGTTCCAGAATCTTCCGTATCATAACTGCCCAAACTTTTTTTTCTAGTTGAATTGCCATTATTTGTTTTTACTTTATGCTTTACAACGCACAATTCCATGAATCATAAAATAGGTTAAGGGCTTCTTTGATTCAAAGGAGTCTAAACCATAGGAATTTTTCCATATGATTCATTTGCACTAGATTTCATAGGAAACATCCCATCCACTCAAACCTCTTTGATAAAATTCTGAATATTTTCTATGCACAATCAAACACTCGTACCATCCTGTAGGATTCAAGACGACATTCCACTCTAATCCCATGTTCTTCCTATTCCCGCGTTTTGGAAATCCTACGAATCGAAGAGGCCCTAGGTTTTTTTATAAAAACTAATGATTTTGAATGAGATGAACTATAAGAATTAAACGAAGGTCTACATCAGGCATATATGACTCAGAGCTTACATGCTACAGTGTGGTATTTATTTATAATTTGGTTGCAAAATCTGACGCGTGCAATGCACGTGTACCTTACTAGTACTTCGAGTATGTGCAAAACACAATGGTACGCTACACAATGTCTCTCTTACAGTTCATGAAGCCACGTGGCACATGTGGAGGCGTTGTCGCGACATCCTTGTGTGGATTGATCATAGTGACGTGCTGCTAGTTCCAGAAGAATGTACTCATCCTCCCTGAGCCGCACTGGCGGTACATGCACGAAGCGAAGATGTGCACGCACGCCACACACGCACTCATTCCCTCGCACGCACACGCGGGTACACGGGCGGACGCAATTTTGTTCCAAGATCCACCCCATGTGATAATTTGACGCGTGTAAAGTCCTTCACTTCATTGATGGTCAATTAATACAGCGCAGGCAAGTTGAGTGGACGTGAGGGCGGAAGAAAGACATTACTACTCCACTGCGCGCATGCTAGTAGTTAAATCATGGGTTGCTAGTAGTACTTCCATTGGTCTCCTTCGTATTTTGTGCCAATTTTTGACAGTAACATAATATTTACGCATCTAAGCAGTGTAGTCTACTTGAAATTTATGTTCCACTAAACTCATCGGGGGCCGTTTCGGGCCTCGAAACCAAAAACCATCAATTAATCTTTACCTTATTCCCATCACATTCGAAAGTACTAGTGCTACAATTAAGTGCAAGCCTGCTCACACCTACCAGTACGTACCAAACCTGAACGTGTTCCCACTATGCAGGTTTTAGTACTTGTGCTAGTACTTAGGTTAGAAAAAGGGGAACTACCTAACAAAAAATTACTCTACCTTCCTCCTCATAAGTCCTCCTTCTTCGTCCGTCCTTGCCATGGCCGGTGTGCAGAGCTATAGGTCGAGAACTACTCGTAACAAGGGAGCGGCAACCAAGGCTGCGGAAAAAAAGAGAGGGCTTGCCGCCACGCAGAGACCTCAAAAGATCTTTCACGGGCAGGCGATGGCTCCCAGGAGCGCCCTAGACGCGGAGACGAACATGCCGAGCTGGCGGCGCTGGAGTCATTATCCCTTGACGGCATGCCCGATCAGCTCAATAAGCACCTCAATAAGCAGAGGGAGTTCATCCACGGCTTGGTGGAGCTGCTGAAGGAGAGCCTTGATGACATGCCCGCTGAGCTCAATAAGCAGGGGAAGTTGACCGTCGGCTTGGTGATGCTGCTGAAGAAGAGCATTGCCTCAGATAAGAAGGCGACTGGTGAAATCCTGCAACTTCAGGAGGACAAGGCGAAGCTCTGCCACGAGCTCGACCTGCTAAAGGAGGAGAATGCCGGCTGGAAGAAGATGCACGAGAATAGTAGTTTCTCGATGAACATGTTGCAGGCCCTCGTCATGGAACAGAAGGAGGAGTTGGCAAAGCTCCGCATCGAGCACCCGACTGCTGTGAAGGTACGTAATACGGCCGTGGAACAGATGATGAGGGGTCGTGTCGAGAAATCCCGTGTCATGGACACAATGATGAAGATGGCGGAGGAGACGCGCATGGAGATGGAGGCCGTGGAGGCGATGAAGAAGCAGTTACGACTCCACGGCGAGCAACCCTTCATGTAGTGAGAGAAGCGCCCTAGACTTGTGTGTGCGTCTTCCTTCTTTTTTTGGGGGTGATAATCCTCCTTCTTCTTTTGCTCCTGTGTTTCTTATTTGCTTCGGGTGTTTTGCCGCATGTGTCACCTTCTCTGCGAGGCATGAATAGAACAATGCTAAATATGAGATGACTAGCAAATTATATCATTCTTTATCGCCAATAGAACAATGCCTCTTGCTAGTAATATATAATAAGAGTAGAGAGTAGAGGATATGGCATAGAGCTGCCGTGTTTCGTGCTCCTCTGTCGTACTCCAGTGGAAAACTTGAGTATACCGCACGGTTCTTTGCTCCTCCTCAGGTCGTCGACACATTTATGCGAGCAGTCAAATCACAAGGCCCCGCCTTCCAGCAGTAATGAGCCGTCAAATCACAAAGGCCCTCACCTCTCGTGAAAAGGACCAAGCTAGACTGCCCCACCCTCTAGCCTTTTAAAAAATGTATACATTTGTACAGTAGTAGTATCGATGGATTGCGCCATGGAGCAAAACTAACAAGATGTAATTAAAGAAAAAAGGTGGTAAATATAGAGAGTGCTCGTTGCCAAATTATGCATATACTATATGACACTAACCACTATGAAGGTACTAGTAAGATAGACTAGTAACTAGTCTATGCTACTCTCCACTATGACCAGCCAAAGTCGAGGCGCGGATACCAAAGAGGGCCTGGTTGTGTCTATACTTGGACAACTCGCCCGACTGCATGCACACCAGGCAAACGAAGCTCGTGTCGTGTTGGTGCCGTGTGCGGCCCGCACATTAACCAAAACCTCGCACCTCCATCTTAGCTTCCACGTTTTAAACTTCTCAATCTCAAGGCCAAGGAGCAACGTGAAACCTATGATAGAGCCAATCGGATGGTTGAGAACACTACAATTCGTAGCTACAAATGCGTGTGTGAGAGAGGACGAGTGCGTGCGTGCACCTCTTCTCAGAGTACAAGTGTATGTGGGTGGCATCGACCTAGGGAGCAGTGATGGTGTGTGTGAGAAGTCCCGAGAGATAGATGTAATGCGTCTGAAAAAAAGACTAGTCTATAGCTCGCCACGAGGCTATTCGTGTCGAACACCAAGCGTAAGATATGTATCCGACGGTGCCAGTTTTTGCACGTACACAGCAGTAGAAAAAGAACTAGTACCATGGCATATGCTACACCACGACCGAGAAAACGTGCCGACGTTACGCCATCCGGGAATAGTGCCGCACTTCGAAACTAGAACCGTCAATAAATTTTGAGGGCGTCTTGTCACATTCCAAATTACTACTACTACCACGCTATATTTAATTGCAAACCTATTCACACCGATCACAACCTAAACGGTTTCCCACTTAGGAGCGTACCAGTAGTACTCGGTTATAAATACTACTATGCTAAGATGACTACACATTCCTCCTCAACTCCTCATCCACAAAAAACAATCAAGTTAATCAAGCCATGGCCAGCGTGAGTTCTGAGTCGAGAGATTTCCACCAGGGAGAGGTGAGCATGGAAGAGGAAGCATGAGAGATGTCCCGCCTCGCCGTGAAAGCAGCTGACATGTCCAGCCGTGCAGCAGTACCAGCACAGAGGTCCCGCCGCACCACCGAAGCAGCACAGAGGTCCTGCCGCGCCGCCGATGTAGCAGACTGGTCCGGCCACGCCGCGGAAGCAGCAGAGATATCCCGCTGCACCGCCGAAGCAACACGGAGGTCCCGCCGCACCGCGGTGGCCTGGGAAAATTTCTCGCGGGCAGGTGAGGACTCTTACAGGCGCATGTGTGCGATGGTCCATAGCCAGATGGACGAGATCTCCGACTGGGCGAGGTTGCAGGACGAGGCTACCGGCATCATCCGGCAACTAGGGGAGGGAAATGCGAAGCTCTGGGGCAAGCGCGACCTGCTGAGGGCGAAGATCGCCGGAAGGGCGAAGCAGGCGGAGGAGACCGCTGCCTTGTTGCACAGGACGGGCGTCATTGTCAAGAAACTTATGGACGAGAATGCCATGCTCCACGTCGAGCGCAACAGGCTGGTGGAGGAATCCGTGGATGCTGCCAAGCAGCGTATTAAGGACATGAAACTGATGAAAGAGATCATCGCCCGCCGCGAGAACTAGTCTCTGTGACCTGCAGCGCATAAAGAAAGTAGAGATCAGCGAGCCAGATCGTTGTATGCGTCTTCCATCTTCTTTTGCCCTTGGTTATTTCGGGCGTAGCCGCATGTGGCTTTTTTAATTATCTTCCTTATTATGTAAGACAATTATTATCCACTCTCGTCGTCCTTATATATATTTATCAGCCTTGCTATAAGTCGTAGTAGATGCTATATAGGTCCGTCGGATCTTACATCAAGATCCGTGCAAAATTTTCTTTTCAGATTTTCTTTTTTCTCTCTTAAATCTCAGTCGAGTGAGACATTGCCACGCCATTAAACAGAGGCTCGGGTGCCATTAATGGAGACCTTGGGAGAGAGGTGGACGGCAGATGGAGGTCAAAGGGCTCTCCTCCCGTTAAGCATGCGCAGGGGTCTGATCGCACGCCTCCCGTACTCAAATAGCTACCCTGCACAATGCCTCCTAGCTAATAAAAAAAGGGGACGCGTGGCAGCACGTAAATGGTAAATAGAACGCCCACGGTTTCAATAATACTTGTGTTTCCTATTGTAACGTGACAACACTTGTTCCAAAATGACTTTGTTGATTGTTAATGTGTGCGCTTTCGCAAATCGGACAGCAAAATTACCACAACATGTTGGTGCCATGTCATGACACCAAGCCAAGTTTCATGATTTTCATGCGTGTTTCAGATTTACAGGAATTAAAAAACCAAGTTCTAGCCGAGCCATGATGCCCAGATGTTTGAATTTCATTCCCATTTCTGGTATGGGACCTAGAAATTTACCCGAGGACAGACATGTGATTTTTCAACTAGCTTTGGTGCACTGGAGCATGTGCTTGTATTTAAAATTTGAATTATGCACACAAAGGTGACACGTTCCCTCTCAGAACCACGAGCCTTCTTGAGAGAAGCTCCGGTTTGCAAAAAGCTTATACCAAAACTTGTTCCTATTCTGCAATTTTTTTTACCACAGCATGGTAGTACCATGACATGACACCATGACAAGTTTCATGATTTTCAGGCGTGTTTTGGATTTACAAGAATTTTGAAACCAAGATTCTCAATGTTCTCGGCCGAACCACGATGCCCAGATGTTTGAATTTCATTCCCATTTCTTGCATGGGACCTAGAAATTCACCTGAGGACACACATGTGATTTTTCAGTCAACTTTGGTGCACGGGAGCATGTGCTTGTAGTTAAAATTTGAATTATGCACATTAAATGACCAGAAACTCAATTAATGTATAAAAAGGCCAAATGAACCCGGAGTAATTCCAAGATTTAACAGGGCACTCATATAGTTCTATGTTGCCTCTGTGAAGAAAATCTGGGGGGAGGAAGCGTATATTGTTTCGCACACAAAGGTACAAAGAAATAAAGAACTAAAGAAATTAGCATACCTATTTAATTCTTGGGTTCTTATTATTTATGCCACTAGTTGTGTATCACTACTCAGTTTTGCCATTAGAAGTTACAACTACTCAAAAAATGCCATCGATCCGTGAGATGCCTGCTAAAAATGCAATTAGATATCTAAAAATTGTCGTCGTTAAGTTAGATGTTTGCTCAGAAATGCCATTAGACATTGTTATTTTCATGTCAAACCAGTTGACCATGTTACATGGCAAAAATAAGCCGATTCTCACAATGATAAGTTGATGGTGTCCAGCACAACACACCCCTCAAATAAAACTAAGCACTCTGGAATTCTTTGACAAACAAAGCACCCTGAAATTCTTTGACAACTAAACTGCTGGCTATATGATGTTGGCCATATATATTGTACGTATATAATGTCAAGAAATGAGCGGTAGTACTATACCAACTAAAAGATGAAATGTACGAAATATAACGAGAACAAACATAACATAGTTCTGCTGGGGGCTTAGCACAACACACCCCTCAAATAAAACTAAGCACACCAGAAATTAAACTAAGCAACTAATCCGGTAGACACTGCATTAGAACCAACATGAGCAATGACACTGCCACCTTACTCAGAATCCTCGTCCACGTCCACGTCCTCGACTTCGTCCTTGTCCCTCTTCCTCTTGGGGTGATACTTATTTGCTTGAACCACATACTTGGCTCTTGCTCTTCATCCAACCCTTGTAGATATTGAAACAAAGGTAGCCATCCATTGCAGCATAGTGGATGTGGTATATATCTAGTACATTCCACTGCCATGCATGATGATGAAATGTGTACAGAGGTTTCTCTAGTTTACCGTATGAAGGATGAACCATGGCTCTTGCCAGGGTCAACATTGAAGGCTGATCAAGGGAGGACACCAGGCCTGCCTTCTGGAGATCGAAGGGCTGGCCTACAACGAGGCCTATCCGACCTAGGATTTCCTTGTCGTTCCTAAATTCTACAGTAACGAATTTGACTCGGCCGCCCTTGAGGAAGTTCTTAAATTCCTCGCACTCAACATCGGCATGGCATATGTGGTAGACCAAGCATAAGTCATGCACACAAACCTGGATCACAGCGGTGTCGGCATTTTGGGAACGGGGGTCCCCAGACTTGCCTGCCTGCGGCCTGCATCGTGGCTCAAAGGGGCCCCAGCATGGCCCATCTTCTTCAACACAGACCCAAGACCCTCGCGGGGTGGACGACACGGAACTTCCTCAAGCGCGGCCTCATCAGGCCGGCTCACGAGGAGGCGGAGAGATCAAGGCGGGGTACCTCACAAGGTGCCCATGACGCAAGCCATGACGACCAAGGGCGCCATCCCACTCAGTGTCCTCCTTTCCTCTTTGGTGCAAAGGGGGCAAGCGCAGGCGAGAGCATCAAGCAAAGGCACCCGTTTCGGTGCAGCGAGACCAAGACTAGTCCAACGGAAGGAAGGAAGTCATGGTGGAGCCCAAGCCAACGTCACCACCAGAGCCTTTGGCAGGCAAGGACCAACTTTAGTCAGGATAAGTGTACCAGATGTTCCCCTTCAAAATGGCCAATTGTTGGCACCCTTCCCGCTCAATATTTGGGAAGAGGCCCAGGGCCTTTGCCTATAAATAGGACTAGCCACCCCCAGGGTAAGAGGGAGATCGATCGGCAGTCAAACCGGAGAGAGGGAGAGAAGGGCGATTGAACTCCTCCTAAGTAGTTCATCGCCCCGGCCAAGAACAGACCCTCGCGAGGCTGTTCTTCTTTGTATTGTTCATCATCATCAGCCCAAGAGGCAATCCACCACACCACCACACTGGAGTAGGGTATTACGCCACATCGGTGGCCCGAACCAGTATAAATCCTGTGTCTCTTGTGTAGTTCTTCTCGTAGCTTATATCCTTGCGAGGCGGAGCGGTGCAGGTAGGTAGAAGGTGTAAACTCTGCGCGCACCCCAGAGTTCGAACCTCAAGGGTCTGCCGGAACCCGAAATCCGACATTTGGCGCGCCAGGTAGGGGTGCACCAGAGTTTTCCCTTCCACCACCGCCACGACCTGCTTCGCGATGAGTGGCGCGTCGCCCGCTCCGGCCGCCGGCGCCAGCACGGGGGCCAGGGGGCTCCGAGCCCTGGCCCCAGCCCTGCAACGGGTACGGTGGCCCGACAAGTTCAAGCCAAGGACGCCGCCGCGCTACAACAATGCGACTGATCCACTGGCCTTCTTGCTGGCGTACGAGGAAGCCATCCTCGAAGCCGGAGGTGATGATAGGGTCATGGCCAACTGGCTCCCCATGGCCCTCACTGGCGCTCCGCGCGCATGGCTGCTCCACCTGCCGGCAGCCTCCGTGGCCTCTTGGGAAGAACTCCGCAACCTCTTCCTCGCCCAACACGCTACGCCAACACCGCCGGTCGTCGCGGCCCTCCTGGGCGGCTCGCAGGCGCCGCCTACGAGTCACCACGTCAAGCCGTTCATTCGCCTAGTCAGCGCCGCTGCCATGCGGTAGGGGGCTCTCTTGGACCGGTCGGCGCCAAAGGCCGGCCTGACATTCGGCTCGGAGGACCACCCCACCAACTCGGCCGGCTCGGGCGCGCACCCCATGCTGTGTACCCCCACCATCTACCAGGTGGCCGTCACCAGGACTCTCGTCGATGGCGGCGCGGGCCTCAGCGTGCTCTTGGTTGAGGCCTTCAACCTCCTCTGCATATCCCTGGAACGGCTGAACCCAGCCGGCCCTTCTCAGGCATTGGGGGCGGATCATCAAGCTCCTTGGGACATATCCGGCTCCCAGTAACCTTTGGCACCTACGACAACTTCCGCACAGAGCTGGTCAACTTCGACATCGCCCCCATCGGCCTCCCCTACAACGCCATCCTCGGCTATCCAGCGCTGGCCCCGTTCATGGCCGCGACACACCCGACGTACAACCTCATGAAGATGCCCGGGAGCAGCGGTGTCCTCACCGTGCACGGGGACACCAGAGACGCGCTGCGAGTGCTCAAGCTCGCCTTCAAGACGGCGGTGTCGGCACAGCCCGCCGACTCGGAGACCCCCGAGCCCAAGGGGGCTGCACCCGCCAAGAAGAAACAGTTGTTCACCCAAGACAAGGCAGAAACCAAGCAAATACCCGTCGACAAGGACGGGTCCACCGACGCCACTTTCACCATAGGCGCCAACCTCGAGCCCGAACAGGAGGAGGCCCTGGTCAAGTTCCTGCGCGCGAACAAGAAGGTATTCGCTTGGGAGCCTGGCCAGTTGGCGGGGTTCCCTAGGAGCGTAATCGAGCATCACCTCAATGTGTGCCCCAACGTGCGTCCCGTGAAGCAGAAGGCGAGGCAGCAGTCCACAGAGAAGCAAGCTTTCATTGTCCAAGAGACCCGCAAACTAGAGGCCGCTGGGGTCATTTGCGAGGTCCGATACCCAGATTGGTTGGCCAACCCCGTCGTGGTGCCAAAGAAGGGAGGGAAGGAGCGCATGTGTGTCGACTTCACCAACCTCAAAAAGGCATGCCCGCAAGATCCGTTCCCCTCCCCCGCATCGACCAGATCGTCGATTCCACCGTAGAGTGCGACCTACTATGCTTCTTGGATGCCTTCTCTGGGTATCACCAGATAAAGATGGCAGTAGAGGACATCAAAAAGACAACCTTCCTCACCCCGTGTGGGGTGTACTGCTACACATGCATGCCATTTGGGCTGCGTAATGCGGGGCCGACCTTTCAGCGGCTGATGCACATCACCTTGGGCTTGCAGCTCGGAAAGAATGTCGAGGCTTACGTCGATGACATTGTGGTGAAGTCTTGGGAGGCCAAGACCCTGATACAAGACCTGGAGGAAACCTTCGCGAGCCTCGACGCAGTGAGCCTGTGGCTCAACCCAGAGAAGTGAGTGTTCGGAGTCCCCTTGGGCAAGCTCTTGGGTTTCCTCGTGTCCCACCGAGGCATCGAGGCTAACCCGGAGAAGGTCAAGGCGGTCGAGGACATGAGCCTGCCAAAGACCCTCAGAGAAATGCAGAAGCTCACTGGGCGCGTGACCGCGCTAGGGCGCTTCAACTCCAAGTTGGGGGAGCGAGCGCTGCCTTTCTTCCAGCTAATGAAGAGAAAGGGGCCCTTTGAATGGACTGAAGAGGCCGACAAGGCGTTCCAAGATCTCAAGAGATACCTGACCAGCCCTCCGGTCATGGTGGCTCCGCGCCCTCAGGAGCCCCTGGTGCTCTACCTCGCCGCCACTCCCTACTCCGCCAGCGCAGCCCTGGTGACGGTTAGGGAGGAGCATCGAATCAAAACCACAACTGCAGCCAGGGACAAGGCAAAACAGGAACAAGGAAGGCCCACAGAAACCACCATGGCAGTTGAGGAGAATCAGCCACCGCAGAGGAGCGCACCGGAGGCGGAAGGAGCCCCTCACCCAGATGGTCAGCCTCCGGAGGCCTCATCGCCTCAGGAGGCGCCATTATCTCCGGAGGGCGCCACAAGCATTGACGCACCCAACCTCGTTGAGCACCCAGTATACTTCGTCAGCACGGTGTTGTGGGGTGCGAGGGCACGGTACCCCATGCCTCAGAAGCTCCTCCTCGCGCTACTGGTGGCCTCGCGCAAGCTGCGGCACTATTTTCAGGGTCACCCCATCAAGTCGTCTCGTCATACCCCTTGGAGAGAGTTCTCAGGAGCCCTAACTCGGCCGGAAGGGTCGCTGAGTGGAACATAGAACTGCAAGCGTTCCAGCTCGAATTCAGCACGACCAGAGTCATCAAGGGAGCAGCATTAGCGGATTTTGTGGCAGAATGGACGGAGGCACCAGGCCTCAAGGCCGACGAGGATCGGTCCCTCTCCCCGGGGAGCAAGCCGCTGGAAGGCTGGGTCATGTACTTTGATGAGGCGTTCTCCAGGCATGGTGCTGGGGCTGGGGCGGTGCTTATATCACCCACTCAAGACAAGCTCTACTACGCAGTACAACTCTGTTTCCAGCAAGGCGAAAAAGTCTCCAACAACATAGAGGAGTATGAAGGTCTAATAGCGGGCTTGAAGGCGGCAGTTGCCCTGGGGGTGAAACGCCTCATCATCAAGGGCGATTCGCAGATCCTTGTCAATTTCTCCAATAAGGTGTACGAGCCGAAAGATGAGCACATGGAGGCCTACCTTGCAGAGGTCCGCAAGACGGAGAAGCAGTTCTGGGGGCTGGAGTTGCAGCATGTGCCCCGTGGCACCAATCAGGAGGCTGACAACATCGCCAGACGGGCGTCGAGGCGGTTACCTCAGGAGCCTGGCGTCTTCGAGGAGCGGCTCTTCAAGCCCTCAGCCCTGCCGTCATTGTCAAACACGGCTCAGCCTCGAGAAGAGCTCCCCCAGCCACCTGCCTTAGGAGCCCCGGTCTGTGGCCCGGCCTCAGGAGCGCGCTTGCTCCTGACGATGGAACCTCAGGAGGGGTGCTGGATCACGGAGGTCCGGAGTTACTTAACACAAGGGATCCTGCCGGAGAAGGAGGAGGAAGTGGAGCGTGTGGCACGGCAAGCCACGACATACTACATCAGGGATGGAGAGCTCTACCAGAAGCGACCAAACGATGTATCCCTGCGCTGCATCTCCAGGGAGCAAGGAAAGGAACCGCTGGAAGACATACACGGTGGAGACCGTGGACATCATTCATCATCACGGACCCTCGTCGGCAAGGCTTTTCGCAATGGGTTTTATTGGCCCACCGCACTCAATGACGCTGTCGAACTGGTGAAGGCTTGTGAGGCCTGCCTGTTCCACGCCAAGCAGATCCATCAGCCGGCCGGAGGCCTGCAGACTATACCCCTTTCGTGGCCATTCGCAGTCTAGGGGCTGGACATCCTGGGCCCGTTTCCTTGGGCACCATGTGACACCCCAAAATTTTTGGCCTTGTTTTATTAATTAAATTTTTACCAGGACTTAAAACCTTTATTTTCTGAGCTCCCTTTTGATCTTTAACCTTGTCATTATGGAGTTTTTCCCCTAAGTGTGAACTTTTCAAATGTGTTATTGGACTTGTTTAACCTCTCTAGAAAAACTTTACTTTTATCAGTGCAACTAATGGCACAATTAATTTGCTTGATCTTTACTTTCTTGAAAATGGTTTTTCAAGGTTAAATGGCCATATTTGAACTACAACCATTTGATGGATTCACTTAAAATTCCCACCAAAATTTGGAGATGTCATGTGATGTTATTAAATAACTTTTATGCAACAACATCTTTATTTCATGAAATATTTTGAGCTCTACACCCTTTTTTATTCTCTGCTCCAGTGGGCAATTTTGCACTACAACCCATTTAAATATTTTCTTCTAGCCTCTACCAAAATTATGGGATGTTAGTGATATCATATGATTCAACTTTATGCAAAAACCCAGTGATGTTATTTGCAATTTCTGAGTGAATCAGCATCATCTTCATTCTGGACCAGACTGGTGTTTTCTACTGCAACCCTATTATTTCTTGCTCCAGTGACCTTGTGTTTTCTCATGCTCATAGTCCTCCCTACCAAACCCCTAAGTCCAGGAGCATGCACCCTTTGGGGTAATTTTGGTTCATGAAATGATGCCATTTATTTCCTGTCCAGAATTGTAATTCTGCAAAAACTTGCACTAACAAGTTTCTCCTTTTGCCAAACTAACCTCACCACCCTCTTGTGCATCCAAGGAGACACTGATCTGGAGTTTTTGACCACTCCAAGACTTGCCTAAGTGCCCTTGGCATTGTGTCAAACACCTTGTGGGCATGACCTGTTTTGGCATGATGCTTGTCATTGCACTATGATCTTGCACCTCTGATCAAACAGGCATGTCCACTAGACTCCCTGTTTCCCCTAACCTAGACCTGCTAAACCCCAGCTCCAACCGAGCCACCTAGCTTGCCCTGGCATTTCGCCAAGCAGCTGGTGAGCGTGCTCCGGCCGCGCCCAGAGCGCGCCTATTGCAGCCGCGTGAACCGAGCCGCCGCGTCGCAACCCCCTGCCTTGGCCCGCACGGGAGAACTTCGCCACGCACTCCCCGCCTCACCACTACACGCCAGCCACCCCTGGCGCCCTACAGCGCCACCGCCAGAGCCTTTTGGCGGCACGCCGGCGTCTGCCGACAGCTCCTGCTCCGTGCAGCGCCACCCAAGCCCCTCCCGCTCGCCACCTGGCCCTTGTAACAGCGCAAGCTCATCCGCAGGGTGTCGCCTAGCGCTCGTCGCTGCCACGACGCCCCTAGCTACAGAATGGCGGTCGCCGGAGAGCTTATCCACGGCCGTCGCGGAACCGCCTTGCCACGCCTATTTAAGGAGTCCCCGAGCCCGTTCCCGCTTGCAGGCGACCTCAGGCCACCACTATGGCGTTCCCCTAGCCCGCATTCGACCCAGGGAGGTCTTCTTCCCCGTCTCCGGCAACTCCGACCACCGCCACTGCCCCTGCCGTTCCGGCGCCACCAGGACCTCCCCCTCTCCACTCTCTCCACCAGAAGCCTCCTCATCCTCCCGCGAACCTTTCCCCCTGCTCAATTTTGATCGGGAGCCACCGCGGCCCCAATGGCACTTTGCTCCCGAGGCCACCTCCGCTGAGGAGCTCGCCGCCGGCAGCTCCCTCCGCCCCCGCCCGCCAGGCGACCACCGGGAGGACCGCCTCGGAGTAGCGGATCCATCCCCGCCCTCGGAACCCCGTGAGGAGCCGCCAGTCGCCGGCGACAATCGTCGGAGCTTCGCCTCCGCTCGGGACAGAGGGAATAGAGGGAGAAGACTAGTCAAACCTGACTAGTGGGCCCCCTGGACCCACTATCAGTGACTCACCGCGCCGTCCATGTGTTTAAGCGAAGGCGTAATCCCCCCAGTACGTCTCCCCCGCTCCGAAAGCGTATTCCCCTCTGAAACGTTTTTCCTTTTCTGTTTTATTTAAATCAGTTTTGACCACAACTTTGACTGCCTATAACTTCTTAAATATAACTCCAAATGAGTTGGTTCTTTTTCCTACCTTCCTCAAATTTGATCTAGTTTATTTTAATATTTATTTGAAAATTTTCCAAAACAACTTGTTGTACTGTTTTGAGATGTGTGTTAATTCAAATATTTTTAAATAGGATTTTGGAGAGAGGGAAGAAACTTTCAAAAGTTTTGGAGAGCACCTCACCCCTCCACAACTTCAAGGCAAGCACCTTGAACCTTGGCATAATATTTTTGATGTGATGGTTGACACATTCATAACACCACCTCATTTCGGTGGAATTGATATTTCATGTGACATGATCTTTTGCATGGAAGCATATCAACAATTTTCCTTGCTATTGGTAATAAGTATAATTGAGATGGTAATCATCCTCATGTGTCTTGCACGCATGCCGGGAAGTCATCCGGGAAAGCCTCGGACTTGGGTAGGCGTGAGCTTGTCGCCGGTCCCCGTCGAGACGGTTATTTCCGATATGGCATGGTAAGGCATATTGAGTGGTGATTTTTGTTGGTTGAAATATAATTGATATACATGTCATGCAGGGAACTTATGAACCTCCTGAGTCGACCGCAGATCGAGTCTTGTTCCAATAACCCCCATACTTGCCTCGTACTACCACTCGTCCCTGCCGCAGGTAGGGTACGGTTCAGTAAGTTGTTAACCCCTTTCCAGCACACACCGTACAGAGGGGGCATGGTGGAAGATATCGGTTGTAGCCGGTAGGCATGCCACCTGGTCAGGGGGCATGGGTGTTTCCGGTTGGGACCGAGAGGGGAGGCCACCCCTTAGAGCGCGCGATATAAATTTGATCCCATGCTACGCGAGGTTGTAGCCTCCCCACTTAGAGTTTTGCTTGACAAGTGTCGTGGGTGATTCCAGACACCGATGAGTTAAGCTGGTGTGTGCAAGTTAGGCGTGTTTTCAACTAAAAGGCCGTAGACGGTATTAGTCCCGATGGACTAGAGGAATCCGTTACTCGTGGGTAAAGAGTACATCCTCTGCAGAGTTTAAACCTATTCGAATAGCCGTGTCCATGGTTAAGGACTACAGTCTGGGATGGGTCAAGCGTCGGTCTTAGTGTCGGTCTTCGGAGGTGAAATTGTTAAACCAGAACGGGAACTACTACTTGTGACTCGTGATGGTTATGAATTATTACTATTGTTGACTAGCCCGTGATATTATTGTTATCATCGAATATCTCTGGGATGGTTCTACCACCGGGATATTTCACTATGATTATTTAATTTTTAAAGCCCTTTATGTGGTGTCGCTCAGACGCCCGACTGTGGCATTTCTTTTAAAGCCCTTTATGTGGTGTCGCTCAGACGCCCGACTGTGGCATTTCTTTTAAAGCCCTTTATGTGGTGTCGCTCAGACGCCCGACTATGGCATTTCTTTTAAAGCCCTTTATGTGGTGTCGCTCAAACGCCCGACTGTGGCATTTCTTTTAAAGCCCTTTATGTGGTGTCGCTCAGACGCCCGACTGTGGCATTTCTTTTAAAGCCCTTTATGTGGTGTCGCTCAGACGCCCGACTGTGGCATTTCTTTTAAAGCCCTTTCTGTGGTGTCGCTCAGACGCCCGACTGTGGCATTACTATCCCGCATTTTTCCGCTCGAGGAGTCTTTTAGACACTCGTTTGGCACCAGTATCTACTATCCCGCATTTTTCCGCTCGAGGAGTCTTTCAGACACTCGTTTGGCACCAGTATCTACTATCCCGCATTTTTCCACTCGAGGAGTCATTCAGACCCTCGCTTGGCACCCAGTATTTATTACCTCTATGTAGCCATTGCATGAATTTCCGGTTGCATATGAATAACTTGTTTTACATGCATCAAGATATTTATTTATGACTAACTAAGTGAGTATAAGGACATTGCAAGGCATGATCATCAACAGTTATATTATACCTGTGTTCTTAATGTTTGCGAGTACATTCAAAGTACTCACTGGCTTGTCCCTGGCTATTGTCTTGGCCAGATTGCTTGCTTGGAGAGGAGCGTTGCGACGACAGCCTCGGAACCTGAGCAACGGTGATAGCAGCCTCGTGAAGATAGGAGTTAACCTGGTCAGCTGTTCCCGTGGGAAATGGAGCCCCACAGCCGTGGTAACCCACAAACCGCTTCCGCCCTCAACCACTAGAAACCATTTGTTGTACGCATAGGCCACAATGGTATTGTACTTCATATTTTGTACCTTTGCTTGGAATTTCTGTAACAATTTGGTGCCTCATCAGCTAACAGTAATCCTGGGGCTGATGAGCTCGTCGGCCATTTTCTGGAATTCAATGTCTGGAAAACCGGTCGCGACAGACTTGGTATCAGAGCCAGGCTGACCATTGTCTAATCCTATCCTAGCCAGGTCAATAAACTTAGGCATGCCAAACCACTGAGCCATAACCAAACCCGCAGCCAAGCTCCTCCTGCAAGGTAGCCCCACAGTGACCCGACACCTTTTGGCAGTCGGTGCCCAACCTACCAGCCTAGTCGTCGATCATGCGCCAGTGACCGGCCCCCTAAATAGTCCTTTCTCGCAAGCGTGCGAAGGAAGACTCCGACCCCTTTTTTCTATAAAAAGGGCATGCTAGTCTCAACCCAGCACAGCCCGGCTGCTATCCTAACCCAAGCCACAATGCCTGGTCCTATTGTGCACCATGAGACCACAGCGACCAACCTTGGAGGTTTTGTGACCATACTCGCAAACCTCACCCGTCGTGCCTATGCATTAGAAGAACCCCCAGAATATGTTGTGTACCAAGGGCCCGTAAGCGGTGAAAGCCGTCAATTCTGGGCCACTGTACACATCTACGGTAGGGGTCTCGCACCCGAGCGCCCCTACAGGTTCACCGGAAGAACAACTTCCTTTGAGCCACAAGCCATCCAACTAGCTGCTCGAGAAGCTATAGTTCATCTCCGGCACTTGTCGCCAAGAGTTGACTGTCGCTTGTTCCACTACTACCCCAGGCGTGAAGGGTATGGTAGATCACCCCAAGTTGCCAACGGAGATCATGAGACAGATCCTGCATTGTTGCACCTGGTGCGCTATGTAAGTGCACTGGAAGAACTGTGTGATCAGGTCACAATTGATCTCATCGCAGGTCGTGGAGAGCTGGTTCGTCGAGCCCCGGCAAGAGGAGAGGACGAGCCCAGTACCGACAACCCAGTCGTGCTGTTTCGACAACCGATTGAGCCCCTGAGGTCTACCCCAGCCATCGGCCAAGGTGTTGCGATAACCCCAGAAGTGCTACGTCGAATTTTGGGAACACACTCCAACGGATCTATGGCCAGCAATCCCAGAGATGGCCACCATCGCTACCCCGAGCCTGCAGCCCCTCAACCCACTCCAGTCAATTCCGACGGCGAGACCCGTGGAGAAGCCTCGACATCCACAAGGCACGCCCGCATGGATGTAAACGAGGTAGACTAAGTAACCCGAGCTGTATCGAGTCCCAGTGTATCCCCATTTTGAAATCGTGTGGCCTGGTGTTTAAACACTGCTTGTTGTCATGCCTCTGCTTTAATGATAACCTTGATTAAACACCCAGTACGCAGTGTGAGATTGCTACCCCTGGCGCAGCTACCAAAAATCCTCCCGACAACCCCGCAGTAACATGTCACCTCGGTGGAATAAGTGTATCTATGGCACTGACTTCGACCCGCAGATCAGAGCTGGAAATTTCATTACCCTTCACCACGGTAAAAATAATCCAGCTCCGGTGCTATAAAAAGGTCCACCGCGTGACCTTGCCAAGCACCTCTCACCATGTGCATCACCCCCACAACCATTTCCTGCCATGCCGAACCCCAGCATTTACCTGAGAACCCCAGATGCAACCCCGGGTAGTTTTGTTAAGATATTGTGGGATTTTACCTGCAGTACCATGGGCGCTACCCAGCCACCCCAGTACGAGCTGTTCAAATCGAGGATCACCTCTTCCACCTCGAGATACTGGGCAGCAGTGCACATCCCTCCCGTAAACTCAGCCCAAGACCCAACAGAGGTTTCCTTCGTGGGGAAATCTATGCCAACCCCACAGATGGCCGTGGAAGCTGCGGCTTGCGAAGCACTTGCTCGCCTTCGATTCGCGGTACCCTATGCCAGCGAGCGTGGGTATTATTACTTCCCGAGCCGTGCAGAGCCCGGAGGAGTAACATCGTTTCCCGGTGTGCGAATCGAAAGAGACCCCATCCTGGCCAACCTTGTCCAGTATGTCATCGCTCAAGAAAGTTTGATCCAACGCGTGATGGGTTATCTCCAGAGCCTCGCAGACTTAAATCCTCAGATCGCCATCGGCAGATCACTGAGGCCCGACCAGGAGAGACACGTGCATCGACTAGTCAATCCGCTTTCTCCGATAGAGGAAGAATGTGTCTCTGTACCAGAAACTTTTTCTCTGGACCCCATCCAGTTACCGTTTACATTATAGATGTCGCTGCTGCGTTATTTATTGCAACCTTTATTTGCGTATTGTAACTTGTGCGTGGAACTTAGCGTGTGCTTTAAGTGTGTTATTTTATTAATTTCGATTAATATGAGTGATTCTGTTGCATTACTGTTTTCTTCCGCGTATAATCCTGGAGCGAGACATCTTTTTCTGAGTCGATACTTCGGCACTTTCTCATGACGCGGATTTCACGCAAGCGCAACGACAACAGCTGACCCACAACTGCAAACACTCGTACGCACACACGTACACCGTTTGCAAAACTTTGCAACAGTGTTGCAGCTGGCTAACCCCTCTCCTAACCACGGTTAGCGCCCGGCATCCCACCTACTCCTCGTGATCACCACCGCCGTGGAGAGCCAACACCCGAGCAGCAGCATCGCGATGATCATCGAGGATCATCGCACACAGGAGCACGGAGAGCCCCAGGAGTGTCGCCAGCCCTCCGCATATCAAGATCGCGTACCAGTCCGGCATCGCCTCCGCCATTAGAGCCCCGCCCGAGCTTCTGTAAGCAGTAATGGAGGAGGAAGGAGGGGGAGAAGCAAGGCCAGAGGTGAGGAGAAGAGAGAAACACCTCGGCCGTTTTATAGCTCGAGCTCGGTGCATGGTGGGCGAAGTCCACCAACGCCGCTCGTCGCCCGATCGCCGGTGCTCGGAGTCGAATCCGCAAGCAGTGCCGACAGCGCGCTGGCCCGCGAGGTGAGTGCACGCTGCTCCGGCAGCTAGCACGCCGCGCACTACTGCGGTACGGCCTAGATGCCCTACACGCTAGGCGTCGTTGGTGGAGAAAGCGCGGGAAAGCGCGTAGGAGAGAGAAAGAAGAGAGCCAGAGGGAGAAGAAGAGGCTGACTGTGGGCCCCGGGTCCACCTGTCGGCCAGAGAGAGCAGTGTGCTCCCGGGTACGACCAGCGTATATTTAAATTTAGACTTTATTCTAAATTTATACCCAGCGTAGAAATCTCGCGTTTTTGTCTCAGACCGTAGATCTTTCTCCGCAAAGCACCAGTATTTCACACTGTGGTTTTTCTCACTTATTGCCCTCTTACTGTAGCCACTTTATTTTTGTTGCACGCGATCCTTTCTTATGCGACTTTTAACAAATCTCGAGGACGAGATTTTTCTTAAGGGGGGTAGTTCTGTGACACCCCAAAATTTTTGGCCTTGTTTTATTAATTAAATTTTTGCTAGGACTTAAAACCTTTATTTTCTGAGCTCCCTTTTGATCTTTAACCTTGTCATTATGGAGTTTTTCCCCTAAGTGTGAACTTTTCAAATGTGTTATTGGACTTGTTTAACCTCTCTAGAAAAACTTTACTTTTATCAGTGCAACTAATGGCACAATTAATTTGCTTGATCTTTACTTTCTTGAAAATGGTTTTTCAAGGTTAAATGGCCATATTTGAACTACAACCATTTGATGGATTCACTTAAAATTCCCACCAAAATTTGGAGATGTCATGTGATGTTATTAAATAACTTTTATGCAACAACATCTTTATTTCATGAAATATTTTGAGCTCTACACCCTTTCTTCTTCTCTGCTCCAGTGGGCAATTTTGCACTACAACCCATTTAAATATTTTCTTCTAGCCTCTACCAAAATTATGGGATGTTAGTGATATCATATGATTCAACTTTATGCAAAAACCCAGTGATGTTATTTGCAATTTCTGAGTGAATCAGCATCATCTTCATTCTGGACCAGACTGGTGTTTTCTACTGCAACCCTATTATTTCTTGCTCCAGTGACCTTGTGTTTTCTCATGCTCATAGTCCTCCCTACCAAACCCCTAAGTCCAGGAGCATGCACCCTTTGGGGCAATTTTGGTTCATGAAATGATGCCATTTATTTCCTGTCCAGAATTGTAATTCTGCAAAAACTTGCACTAACAAGTTTCTCCTTTTGCCAAACTAACCTCACCACCCTCTTGTGCATCCAAGGAGACACTGATCTGGAGTTTCTGACCACTCCAAGACTTGCCTAAGTGCCCTTGGCATTGTGTCAAACACCTTGTGGGCATGACCTGTTTTGGCATGATGCTTGTCATTGCACTATGATCTTGCACCTCTGATCAAACAGGCATGTCCACTAGACTCCCTGTTTCCCCTAACCTAGACCTGCTAAACCCCAGCTCCAACCGAGCCACCTAGCTTGCCCTGGCATTTCGCCAAGCAGCTGGTGAGCGTGCTCCGGCCGCGCCCAGAGCGCGCCTATTGCAGCCGCGTGAACCGATCCGCCGCGTCGCAACCCCCTGCCTTGGCCCGCACGGGAGAACTTCGCCACGCACTCCCCGCCTCACCACTACACGCCAGCCACCCCTGGCGCCCTACAGTGCCACCGCCAGAGCCTTTTGGCGGCACGCCGGCGTCTGCCGACAGCTCCTGCTCCGTGCAG
Source organism: Aegilops umbellulata (assembly GCA_032464435.1). Taxonomy (NCBI): domain Eukaryota; kingdom Viridiplantae; phylum Streptophyta; class Magnoliopsida; order Poales; family Poaceae; genus Aegilops; species Aegilops umbellulata. Next base: position 98,135,569 of record CP136060.1, read on the forward strand.
CGCCACCCAAGCCCCTCCCGCTCGCCACCTGGCCCTTGTAACAGCGCAAGCTCATCCGCAGGGTGTCGCCTAGCGCTCGTCGCCGCCACGACGCCCCTAGCTACAGAATGGCGGTCGCCGGAGAGCTTATCCACGGCCGTCGCGGAACCGCCTTGCCACGCCTATTTAAGGAGTCCCCGAGCCCGTTCCCGCTCGCAGGCGACCTCAGGCCACCACTATGGCGTTCCCCAAGCCCGCATTCGACCCAGGGAGGTCTTCTTCCCCGTCTCCGGCAACTCCGACCACCGCCACTGCCCCTGCCATTCCGGCGCCACCAGGACCTCCCCCTCTCCACTCTCTCCACCAAAAGCCCCCTCATCCTCCCGCGAACCTTTCCCCCTGCTCAATTTTGATCGGGAGCCACCGCGGCCCCAATGGCACTTTGCTCCCGAGGCCACCTCCGCCGAGGAGCTCGCCGCCGGCAGCTCCCTCCGCCCCCGCCCGCCAGGCGACCACCGGGAGGACCGTCTCGGAGTAGCGGATCCATCCCCGCCCTCGGAACCCCGCGAGGAGCCGCCAGTCGCCGGCGACGATCGTCGGAGCTTCGCCTCCGCTCGGGACAGAGGGAAGAGAGGGAGAAGACTAGTCAAACCTGACTAGTGGGCCCCCTGGACCCACTGTCAGTGACTCACCGCGCCGTCCATGTGTTTAAGCGAAGGCGTAATCCCCCCAGTACGTCTCCCCCGCTCCGAAAGCGTATTCCCCTCTGAAACGTTTTTCCTTTTCTGTTTTATTTAAATCAGTTTTGACCACAACTTTGACTGCCTATAACTTTTTAAATATAACTCCAAATGAGTTGGTTCTTTTTCCTACCTTCCTCAAATTTGATCTAGTTTATTTTAATATTTATTTGAAAATTTTCCAAAACAACTTTTTGTACTGTTTTGAGATGTGTGTTAATTCAAATATTTTTAAATAGGATTTTGGAGAGAGGGAAGAAACTTTCAAAAGTTTTGGAGAGCACCTCACCCTTCCACAACTTCAAGGCAAGCACCTTGAACCTTGCCATAATATTTTTGATGTGATGGTTGACACATTCATAACACCACCTCATTTCGGTGGAATTGATATTTCATGTGACATGATCTTTTGCATGGAAGCATATCAACGATTTTCCTTGCTATTGGTAATAAGTATAATTGAGATGGTAATCATCCTTATGTGTCTTGCACGCATGCCGGGAAGGAATCCGGGAAAGCCTCGGACTTGGGTAGGCGTGAGCTTGTCGCCGGTCCCCGTCGAGACGGTTATTTCCGATATGGCATGGTAAGGCATATTGAGTGGTGATTTTTGTTGGTTGAAATATAATTGATATACATGTCATGCAGGGAACTTATGAACCTCCTGAGTCGACCGCAGATCGAGTCTTGTTCCAATAACCCCCATACTTGCCTCGTACTACCACTCGTCCCTGCCGCAGGTAGGGTACGATTCAGTAAGTTGTTAACCCCTTTCCAGCACACACCGTATAGAGGGGCCATGGTGGAAGATATCGGTTGTAGCCGGTAGGCATGCCACCTGGTCAGGGGGCATGGGTGTTTCCGGTTGGGACCGAGAGGGGAGGCCACCCCTTAGAGCGCGCGATATAAATTTGATCCCATGCTACGCGAGGTTGTAGCCTCCCCACTTAGAGTTTTGCTTGACAAGTGTCGTGGGTGATTCCAGACACCGATGAGTTAAGCTGGTGTGTGCAAGTTAGGCGTGTTTTCAACTAAAAGGCCGTAGACGGAATTAGTCCCGATGGACTAGAGGAATCCGTTACTCGTGGGTAAAGAGTACATCCTCTGCAGAGTTTAAACCTATTCGAATAGCCGTGTCCATGGTTAAGGACTATAGTCTGGGATGGATCAAGTGTCGGTCTTAGTGTCGGTCTTCGGAGGTGAAATTGTTAAACCAGAACGGGAACTACTACTTGTGACTCGTGATGGTTATGAATTATTACTATTGTTGACTAGCCCGTGATATTATTGTTATCATCGAATATCTCTGGGATGGTTCTACCACCGGGATATTTCACTATGATTATTTAATTTTTAAAGCCCTTTATGTGGTGTCGCTCAGACGCCCGACTGTGGCATTTCTTTTAAAGCCCTTTATGTGGTGTCGCTCAGACGCCCGACTGTGGCATTTCTTTTAAAGCCCTTTATGTGGTGTCGCTCAAACGCCCGACTGTGGCATTTCTTTTAAAGCCCTTTATGTTGTGTCGCTTAGACGCCCGACTGTGGCATTTCTTTTAAAGCCCTTTATGTGGTGTCGCTCAGACGCCCGACTGTGGCATTTCTTTTAAAGCCCTTTATGTGGTGTCGCTCAGACGCCCGACTGTGGCATTTCTTTTAAAGCCCTTTCTGTGGTGTCGCTCAGACGCCCGACTGTGGCATTACTATCCCGCATTTTTCCGCTCGAGGAGTCTTTCAGACACTCGTTTGGCACCAGTATCTACTATCCCGCATTTTTCCGCTCGAGGAGTCTTTCAGACACTCGTTTGGTACCAGTATCTACTATCCCGCATTTTTCCACTCGAGGAGTCATTCAGACCCTCGCTTGGCACCCAGTATTTATTACCTCTATGTAGCCATTGCATGAATTTCCGGTTGCATATGAATAACTTGTTTTACATGCATCAAGATATTTATTTATGACTAACTAAGTGAGTATAAGGACATTGCAAGGCATGATCATCAACGGTTATATTATACCTGTGTTCTTAATGTTTGCGAGTACATTCAAAGTACTCACTGGCTTGTCCCTGGCTATTGTCTTGGCCAGATTGCTTGCTTGGAGAGGAGCGTTGCGACGACAGCCTCGGAACCTGAGCAACGGTGATAGCAGCCTCGTGAAGATAGGAGTTAACCTGGTCAGCTGTTCCCGTGGGAAATGGAGTCCCACAGCCGTGGTAACCCACAAACCGCTTCCGTCCTCAACCACTAGAAACCATTTGTTGTACGCATAGGCCACAATGGTCTTGTACTTCATATTTTGTACCTTTGCTTGGAATTTCTGTAACAAGTTGGTGCCTCATCAGCTAACAGTAATCCTGGGGCTGATGAGCTCGTCGGCCATTTTCTGGAATTCAATGTCTGGAAAACCGGTCGCGACACACCAGGGGGCTACCGCTACCTCTAGGTCGCCGTGGACAAGTTCACCAAGTGGGCTGAAGTAGAGGCCGTCCGCACCATCCCCGCGGGTTCCGCGGTCAAGTTCATTAGGGGCATCGTGAGCCGGTTCGGGGTGCCGAACCGCATCATCACAGACAACAGTTCGCAGATCACCAGTAACCTCTTCAAAATATACTGTGCTAACCTTGGGACGCAGATATGCTACGCTTCGGTGGTGCACCCCCGAAGCAAAGGCCAGGCGGAGCGAGCCAACGCAGAGGTCCTGAGGGGCCTCAAGACCAGAATGTTCAAGAAGAAGCTGGAGGCATGCGGCAGAGGCTGGTACGACGAGCTTCTGTCCGTGTTGTGGTCCATCCGCACAACCGCGACCAAGCCAACGGGAGAGACCCCGCTCTTCCTGGTCTACGGAGCCGAAGCGGTCCTGCCTCACGAGGTCAGACGTCGCTCCGCGCAGGTCCTGGCGTTCGACAAGGAGCAGCAGGACGCCATGCGGGGGATGGACCTCATGCTGGGGGAGGAACGCCGCCAAGAAGCCGCGCTGTGGGCGGTGAGGTACCAACAAGCACTGCGACGATATCATTGCCGCCACATCCACCCCAGAACTCTCGAGGTAGGAGACCTCGTGGTCAGGCGGGTCCTCTCCAGGGAGGTGTTGCACAAGCTCTCTCCCATGTGGGAGGGCCCGTTCAAGGTTGTTCATGTTTCCAGGCCTGGCTCCGCGCGCTAGGAGACTCAGGAGGGGGTGCCGGTCCCGAACGCGTGGAACATCCAGCACCTCCGGAGGTTCTACCCCTAAAAAGGCCCAGCGCCTGTGAAAGAAGGCGAACGCCTGTGAAGATTATCCTTTTTGGAAAAGGCCCAGCGCCTGTGAAGAAGGCGAACGCCTGTGAAGATTATCCTTTTTGGAAAAGGCCCAGCGCCTGTGAAGAAGGCGAGCGCCTGTGAAGATTAACCTTTTTGGAAAAGGCCCAGCCCCTGTGAAGAAGGCGAACGCATGTGAAGATCATCCTTTTTGGAAAAGGCCCAGAGCCTGTGAAGAGGGCAAATGCCCGTGAAGCTCGTTCCCCCTAAGAAAGGCCCGGAGCCTGTGAAGAAGGCCAACGCCTGTGAAGCTCGCCGCCCGTGACACTCTCACGTAATAATGAGTTGGGGCTGTACACGCCTCGGAGTCTCAGGAGCGCCGGCCTCAGGCCCTGGGGCTCCCTCCCACGCCCAGTGGCAGCACTTAGCTCCGCGCTGGTGAGAAGACGTCGAAGACTAGATTAGGTGCCGGACGCGGCTTTTTCATTTGCTTTCCGCAGTTGGCTTGTTCATTCTCATTCGAAGTTTTATTGAAGCTATTGCTGCCTTTGACTTATGATTCTTCGACTTTTCACTCTCCTGCCTCAATTTCTCTTATGCAAGGCCTCGCGAGGGGAGGGGGCAGCCGAGCGCCCTTGTGAGTGTTTCTGTCCTAGCCGTTCAAGGTTTCACGACCTGGGTCCATTACAGGAGCACCCCTCCAGTCCGTGCCCCACGGGCACCGCGACACGAACACATGGCCTGGGTCGGTCGCCGCCCCACGGTTGGGGTCGGAAACTATCTACACATGGGCACGTAGCCGGAAGGCATGATAGCGAAAGCAAAGCGATGATTAACAGCAATAACCCAAACACGCCCCCGCGGGGCTCCATGCTACTGTCTTTTTACGCAGGACAAAGGAAAAGAAACAGCAAATCGGGCGCAGCTCGCCTCACACCGGCCTGCAGGGAAGACTCGAGCCGCCTCCGGGACTCAGGCAGACTCCCTCTCGCGCTTCACTGAAGCGCGACAGCGGGCAGACGTGCTACCACCTCCCAAGCAGGTACGACAGTGTGGAGGCTGGCTGCGGCCACCGCTAGAAGAGTCGCCACCTGAGGAAGAACCGGTGAAGCTTGGGGAACCCTGAGAACCGCCAATCACGCGAGCGCTGTCCTCTCCATCATCGCCGGGGCTGGGTCCCCGGCCGCGGTCATCGTCCTCAGGGCAGCACCCTACGCGGCGACCATCTTCCCCGAACACCCTCACGAAGAGGGTGGCATCGCCGTCAAACTTGAAGTGCAGGGTGCACCGACGGCTCAAGCCCCGCGCGTGGGAAAACGTCTGCCAACCGCGGGCCAAGGCCAGGCTCCCAGCTGCAGAGACCTCTAGTGAAGCCCATGAGGCCCGGCTGCAGCAGCCGTCGGCTTGAAGCCAGAGGCCGCCCGGGGCACCGGCTGGGAGCTCGCCGAGAAGGAAGCGAGGAAGATGAAGCCGGGTGCTAGTCGGCTCCGCCGACCACACAACAAACTCCGGCAGCACCTCTGCCGCGCGAGAACGCAGCCTAGCAGGGCGCGCGCCCGAGGCGCGCCCCCCGGTCGCCGCTGTCCACCCGTCACCGTGCTGGAAATCACCTCCACGGCCGCGGAGGGCTGTTGTAGTGGCCACAGGATGTTTGCGAGGGCGCCCTCGGCCGCGCTTGGGCGGGGGAGAGGCAGGCTCAACCTGGCAAGCTTTCCCTTTCTCGGCGGCCGAGAACCTCCTCGACGGCGCCATGAAGAAGAAGGAGAAGCAAGGGGAATGGACTGGAAGGGCGCGTGCCGTTCCGTACTTATAGCCGGCGAAGGCCAACCCTTGGCCTCCATGATCTCAGGTAATCATGACCCTTTCGCCTCCCTGCACGGCCAAGTCCGGACGCGCCTTGGGCCCGGGGGCTACTGTCGGCGTTCTGGGAACGGGGGTCCCCAGACTTGCCTGCCTGCGGCCTGCGTCATGGCTCAAAGGGGGCCCAACACGGCCCATCTTCTTCAACACAGACCCAAGACCCTCGCGAGGGGCCAAGCCTTGCGGGGCGGACGACACGGAGCTTCCTCAAGCGCGGCCTCATCAGGCCGGCTCGCGAGGAGGCGGAGAGATCAAGGCGGGGTACCTCACGAGGTGCCCATGACGCAAGCCATGACGACCAAGGGCGCTAGCCCACTCAGTGTCCTCCTTTCCTCTTTGGTGCAAAGGGGGCAAGCGCAGGCGAGAGCATCAAGCAAAGGCACCCGTTTTGGTGCAACGAGACCAAGACCAGTCCAACGGAAGGAAGGAAGTCATGGTGGAGCCCAAGCCAGCGTCACCACCAGAGCCTTTGGCAGGCAAGGACCAACTTTAGTCAGGATAAGTGTACCAGATGTTCCCCTTCAAAACGGCCAATTGTTGGCGCCCTTCCCGCTCAATATTTGGGAAGAGGCCCAGGGCCTTTGCCTATAAATAGGACTAGCCACCCCCAGGGTAAGAGGGAGATCGATCGGCAGTCAGACCGGAGAGAGAGAGAGAGAAGGGCGACTGAACTCCTCCTAAGTAGTTCATCGCCCCGGCCAAGAACAGACCCTCGCGAGGCTGTTCTTCTTTGTATTGTTCATCATCATCAGCCCAAGAGGCAATCCACCACACCACCACACTGGAATAGGGTATTACACCACATCGGTGGCCCGAACCAGTATAAATCCTGTGTCTCTTGTGTAGTTCTTCTCATAGCTTAGATCCTTGCGAGGCGGAGGGGTGCAGGTAGGTAGAAGGTGTAAACTCCGTGCGCACCCCAGAGTTTGAACCTCAAGGGTCTGCCGGAACCCGAAATCCGACAAGCAGGCTTCTTCTTCTCTTCCTCCTTTAGTTTCTTCTCGCTTCCCAGGACTGTGGTGTACTCAACATCTAGCCGAGCGACCTACTCATCATTTGAGTTTTCGAACATGCATTTGAAGCGAGCAAGGCATTCTTTCACCATTGCGGAAGAACGGGTGTAGATGATGTCGAACTCATCACCGGTGATGGTTCTAAGCTTGTACTCACCGCCGATCATGGAGATTTGGGACGCCACGGATTTGGGAGGAGGGTTAGGATTAGTGGAACTGCCGTAATGTGAAAGGATGGGACGACTAGGAGCGGTTTATCGATTGTAAAAATGTTGAGTTGGGGTGCGTCTAGTGGATAAATGGATTCATGCACAGTACTATGGGGGCCCAATTAGATGTCACGTCTACTCGACGCCCAATTAAATGGCTTTCGATGTCATGTCAAGCGTCGGGAAAATTACAGGTGATACAAAGCTTTCCATTCTCCCATGATATGGGCTTCCGAGAGCCCTTGGATCTGAGATCGAACGGTTGCATGGTGTGATTATAGACCTATGGAGGAATATCCTATCCTGGAGGGTTATTCTGCAAATTTTCAGCAACTTAGCATGTGACCATTCGATCTCAGATCCAAGGGCTGCCAGCAGCCCGTATCATGGTCGCGCCTACCACGACCGCCGCCTCGCTCGCTCGGTCGCGCCCTTGGAGATTTAACACGGTGCCTTAGGCTATCTGATGTTGGCATGCCATACATAGTCATCACTTAGTCACTCATACAACAAGGTTAGCTATAAGGTTGGCTATAAGAGTATTTTTTGTTTACTTCTCTCTATCTATTTATTCGTAGTATTTATTGTATTTGCCAAGGAGTGACCTCTTCCAATGAAATGGTGCTTAGATGAGGTGTTATGGGCATTAAATGGCTTAGCAACTCAAGTCCCCAATGCATAGGTGCTTAGTTTTTTGTTGCTAAGTTTGCTTCATCTAGGTACACGCGCTTATCACCGTTTCTTCCTGGGGTCACCAAACTAGTCTCTCTCTTCTTAATTAACTTGCCACATCAGACTTTATGCCTATGTGGCAGGCTTAGCACCTGTAGGATCAAGTACAGTAGTGGGCTATAAGCCCGCTTTACATGGAATTTTTGCATATGTGGGGGAAAGAGGCAAGGAAAAAGTGGAGTAGTGGGCTCTCAAGCAAGAGCCAGCCTCTACATGGTGGAGCATCGGGAGAGGCACCTGTATGGAGGTGGTCAGGAATTGGGAGACTCACGCCGGTTGTAGCACCACAGTTAAAATGATAATGGCAAGTCAAATCACCGGGCCCCACCTGTCCAGAAGTAACTCGCTGTCAAATCACACAGCCCTATGTTTGCAGCAGCCTACTCCCTCATCTTCTCGCGTCTCTGTCAAACCGACTGGGCGGAACTGCCCTGCCCTCGACTTTTAAATAGTACGGTGTACTAATTTTGTATCCATGGATTGTGCCATGGAGCAAAGCCTCAAGAAAATGACGGTACACATGTACGGAGTATACAACACGCCCCTCGCGTTCGCGTCGCACCCTAGACGGTCGGTAGGTCTGGCACGCCACTCTCCGAATGGAACGCACGTCATATTGCGTTTGCACACACATGTGGGACTGCAACTGAGAACCGACCATAGGCACACTCCCCGGCCCCGCAAGTCTGGTGAGTTAATAGAAGAGAGAGACGAGCGATAGTACTACTAAAGAAGTGTTGTAGGAGTACATACCTTGGTACCTGGACGATCCCTGCAAGACACGGAAGATCAGTTTGTCCATGCATGTGACCAGACTCCAGTAGACACGCCTGGATTGGCTATCGTCTACATATTGTGCAGGCTGTGTTGTACAGGGCTGTAGTTCTGGTGAGAAATCTAAAAAAAGGTTTCGTGTCAGCTCGCAAAATTAGGTGTCATGTGCTTCGGATCACTGCGAGGGTTAAACAACGACAACTGAGTTGGGCTAGTCATTGGGGGCACATGCACGAAGACTACTGGGCTGTCGTCTAGGTCAAGCCGGCTATGTTAATTAGGACATCTATCGACGGACCCCTTTTCTACGAGTTTATTTTTAGTTTGAGCTTTGATCCTCGTCTAGTTTGTCCGTCGGGATTCATCTTGTCTCCTTTGGGCAGTGAGGTTATGATTTCTTGTCATGTGGTATTTTTTCGTGTTATATGTCATAATCCGGTGCTTCAGATCAAAATGACGACAACTGCACCTTCGGGGCATGTGCACAAAGACTTCTCGACAGTCATTGCCGAGGTCAAGCCGGCTCCGGCCGATAGACAAAAGAAAACTAGTACTCCACTATATAGGCAGGAGCCTTCGCGCTTGCTTGCTAGTGTTGCTCTCTTCACACTGTCTCGTCCTCTCCAGATCTAAACACGATAGCGTTGGCCACACACACTCTCTCTACTCACTGCTGGTCACAGATCCAACCGGATCCTTGCCGTCGGGGAAGGTGATAAGGTGCAATGTTCACGCATTCCTCCTCGGCGATGGCTCTTACCCACTGCCGGCGCATCCCGATCAGCGTGCCTTGCCGTTCTCTCCCAAGCATCGCTGGCGAGGGAGGGCGTCCCACCCCTTCTTCCTCGCTGCCATAGTGTGGGCAGATCCGGCCTCCCGCCGCCCAACTAGCGACATCCCGGCGACCCTCAGGTACAACTTCCTTCGAAACCGGCCTTGCTCTACTTCCTGAGCTCCTGATGTCGCTGCATTTGTATCTTTTACTGTTTCTCAGGGCCCCTCGTGTAGATAGGATCGATCGGCTGTTCGAAAACCACCTAATTTTTTACTGTTAAGAGGTAGAACTAGTTCATGCACTCGAATCTAGTAGTACTTGGTTCAAGCAAGGAAGAAAGGGGGTGGGGGTGGGGGAAGATTTGTTACCTGAATCTAGGACTTGGTCGAAAGAGGAAATAATGGGGACGAAAAGTAGCAGAGACTGGCTATCCAACTGGTCTCTAGGTCTAATAGGGAAATAAAGGGAACGCAATACATACTCAATATAAACCCGATCTATTGGTTGAAAAAGGAAAGAAAGTGGGGACTAGGGGACAAGTCAACATAGTAAGTCCAACACTAGATTTGCTAGCCTCACACAGTATAAGGTGGCTATGTACTGAACAAAAATGGGACCAACCTAGACATCCTGTTATGATGTTTGTTGCCCCAAGCCGCTCTTATGTAATGCCACTGGTAAAATGTAGCAGTCGCACTGTTAAAAGTAAGGACACGTTAAACCAATGTTGTTTTAAATGTAATGCCTCCAGTAATATGAATCAATGGCACTTTTTTTTTCATGTCCTGCTAAATTTCCCATTAAGATAAGTTGCTTCTTTTCGTTAGAGATGCAACTGTCCTGGTTTGCCTACTCTCTAGGAGCTTCACGACCAACCTTGATGTTGCTCAATTTTATTGCAACTAATGAAGAAGAAGCTCCGTGGGTTTCGTTTTCTGATGGAAATGGAACCGGGGCTGGAGCCCTTCTCTTAAAAAAGAAGAAGAAGCTGCTAGCTCATGGGACATTGCTTCATTTTAGGTGAACTGCACCAAAAGGTCCCATGAATTGAATCATCCATGTTGGTGACCGGTGTCATCCCTTCTACGATGGCGTTCACTGCAGATACGGTTCCCATCACGAGGTATGTTCCTTTTTGGTCTGACCGTTTGCCAAAGATCCTGCATGTTGATCCTGCTCTTATGCTACTATTTTGGCACTGCGATGATAAAGCAGTAATGTTATTATTTTGCACCTTAATCTAGTGGCACTATTAATTTGAGGCAATGTTTTGGAACCGCTAGTGACACTGTTTTTTATATATCGAAAGAGGGGGTTCCCTCTGATTTTATTAAATAGACCCAACCATAGAGAACCATTATCCGACAACATCTCAGTGTAAACGGGCAGTTATGCAACTACTACTAGAACGGACTGAGTACTAGCAGGAGACAAGTTCGCCACATAAGCTAGGCAGGTTGGGGGACGCAGCACCAGCTCGACCAAGTTTGGATTACAATCCAAATGCTACCATAGAAACATCAGGGGAAAGATAGGGACTGAAAGAGCCAACTTCAGCATCCCAGTCTAAGCACCCCCGGCCTTCATCCTTGCGACGCACGGTACACCTCGTTTGCCACCTACTCGACCCTAGTGTCACTAATGAAATGAAGTAATAATACAGTTAAAATAGAGCAAGTGTCCTCTCTATCATTTCATTTCCAATGCAGATAAAGAAAGTGCTTCTCTTTGTTAATGTATGTTTCATCAACTAGTCCCATTGTTAATGCTTAAGCGCTTCTGCAAACTGGGGTGCTTAATTTTAGTTGATCTGCACAAAAATAGAGATTTGAATGTCTCAAGGCCCCTCCTTGTACTACCACTGTACACTGATGTTCATCACTGGCAGAAGGTGTATCGGGGAGACTTGGGTCGATTTCCAGTATGATGTAATATTTTCTTCTATTCATTAGTGTATGTTTCATCAACTAGTGCCACTATAATGCAATCACGCCTTTTCATTATCTGTGCAAACAGGGTTATTCAGCTGCATTTTGGTGGAACTGCACAAATGTACGGATGGAACCGGCATAAATGCAGAGTGCAATGTGCCAAGTAAAAATTACCGACACCAACCCTGCTCCATCTAAGCATTGGCATCCACCACCATCAGTGGGATGTGTGGCGCTCACTATGGACGGATCTTTCTCAGCAGCAAATCCTCTAACCAAATACTAGTAGCTTAGACTTAAAAAAATACTAGTAGCTTATATTGGCAGTTTTCTAGGGGTGTACTCTTTTCTGAAAGAAGCACCAATCTATTTTTCTTTATTTGTACACCGTGTCACAACTTTGACCCAAAGGTCTAGAGCTATTTTAGGGTGATTGGCGTAGTACTCAGAGACTGATTGTAAGCATGCTTTTATTAGTTGTCACACTGATTGTAAGCATGAGCAGATGGAAGATTAGGTTAGTGTGAATCTTACCTTAACCCTACCGACGCCGTTGAAATGAGGCGAGCGTCGAGGGAACCGTGGAGAACGGGGGGAAGCGATGTCGCGCCATTCGGCCTCCTCTTGCGGTGGGAGAACGAATACTCCTATGGCTCCGGCTGGCTCTGCACCCTCATGAACGACACACCGTACTCGATCGATTCGTTATCCTCTGGGTGCTCGACCTTTGACCTGTACGCCCACCACCTGCGCCTGACTTTCACCTCGGGCAAATCTGTCTGCTCCATCGCCCAGAGGAGATACTCGATGAAGTTGAAGGACTACGGCGTGACTGCCGCCAAGGAGTACATCGCCGCCATCATCAACGTCGTCTCGCTCTTTCGCATACATTGCCCCATGGCCCTCACCGTCCTCGAAATCTCCCACTAATTGTCAAACCAAGTAAGGATCTCCTTCAACCTGGCTAACTTTGCCTGGTCGCCGCCGGCGATCTGCCTGATTCGCTGCTGCATCCCCTCCATAGATGTTCTTTTGAGTGGTCCGGTGCTAGCTTTGGAAGATGGGAGGAGAGACGATGGTCTTGTAATAGAGAAGAGGGAGAGGCGAGACGATGGTATTGGAATGGAGATGATGGAGAGGAGAGGGGGTGGTTTTGAAATGGAGAAGAGGGAGAGGCGAGACGGTGGTTTTGGAATGGAGATGATGGAGAGGAGAGGTTCCCCTGCCTTTCGGTCGCAGACAGGTGGGCCCCGTGCATGGTGGGACCCATGTGTCAGTGTCTCAATGGCAGAATGGGCTATGTCAGGGGATCCTCGTTCGAGAAGAGAGGAGGTGGTTTTGCAATGGAGAAGAGGGAGAGGCGAGACGATGGTTTTGGAATGGAGATGATGGAGAGGAGAGGAGGTGGTTTTGCAATGGAGAAGAAGGAGAGGAGCGTGCGGCAGCGATTTAGGATTGGAAGAGAGGGCCGACGCGCTGTGACTGGATCAAAATCAAAATCAATTTACCCTTCAATTAAGAAAGCGACCCACATTAACTAGTCTCCCTTTTATTCTGGGTCATAATTGACCATGATTTTCGCAAGTAAAATATATGTTATACGTTGCAAAAATAATATAATTTGAAAGTAAATTCAGATACGAACCAAACGATACAATTTTTGGTGACATGCATTCACATTTTGCTTGTCAAATACAGTACGTGCTCAAACTTTGACCCAAAATACGCAAAACAAAAAAAATACTTCCAAGACCAGCGCCGCTCTTCTCCTCTTAAACCACTGCCACTCCTCTCCTGTTCCAATCTAAATCCAGCGCCGCTCCTCTTCTCTTCCATTTTAAAACAACCGCCCCTCCTCTCCTGTTCCAATCCAAAACCAGTGTCGCTCCTCTCCCGTTCTAAACCAAAACCAGCGCTCCTCCTCTCCTCTTCCATTAAAAAACCATCACCGGCGAGTGATGGTGCTGTGGAGAAGTTGATCGATGGAGGAGTACAACCGATACGTGAGGATCGCAGACGGCGACCCTGTGAAGCTAGCTAGGATGATGGAGATACAGTCTTGGTTTGACAACAAGGACCAACTTGCAGCGACGGTGACATCCATGGCCAAATATCTGCAACAGAGCGAAAAGGCGGCGATACTCCCGGAGGGAGTCGTGCGGGAGTAATAGAGCTGCTCCTCTGGGCCATGGAGCAAACAGATTCACCGAATCCAATCGTGAGGGAGTGGTGGTGGGAGTATCGATCCCAGATGGAGCATCCACCAGAGATTGAAGGATCGAGCATCTACAGGGTGCCGTTTGTGAGGGTGTCATGCCAGAGCGAGCCTGTTGAGTCTTCGTCGACCGAACCCAACTTCAAGAGGAGAAAAACAGTTGGCTCGATGATGCTTCCCCGCTATCCTCTCCCTCGCCGTTCACATCGTCTCACGGGGCAGCTGTCTGCCGCCGAGGAATAGGAGGGATTGCCCCCCCTAGACCAATAGTCGGGCGGGTTGTGAATTGTCAGGAGGAGCTTAGGGTTGTTAGTATTTGCAGGTTGTGAATTGTGTTTTGTGTTGTGTATATTGAGAGTACTTTCAGATATGAATGTCTTTTGAATTTCAGATTTGCAGTATTGAGCATATGATGTATTTTATGAATTCTAGAGATCTATTTTTAGAACTTAAAAAAATGTAGTTTCATAGGAGTATAAAAGTGCAGATAATGTGATTCTCATAGAAGAAAATGCAAGTTTCAGTTTCAGATAAGAAACTCCAAGTCGAATTTCAGATAAGAAACTACAACTTTCAGAGGCGGAGCATTTATATTAACACGGCCTTTTCAGACAGTGTTAACATCATGCTGGAAGTTTTATTCATGGTCGAAACTGGAACTACCAGCCAGTTAACATCATGCTGATCAACATTCATGCATAGCACATCTTCATATGATGCACAGTCAAAAAGATATGCTATTTTCAAGATGCCCACACAATGTCGAGTGTGCGAAAAACAGAGAAAACGAGGGACGAAGTTTTGGCAAGTGTTGGACATGGTGTGCGTAGATGAAAATTGGGACCCACATGTCAATAAAGGCAGAGGCCAAAATTTTGGAGATATTTTCTCTGCACAGGTGGAATCGAACCCGGGCGGAACAGCTGTCGGGTAGTGTCACTCGGCCACTAGGCTAGTTCAGTTGTTTCGTTACTAATAAGGCACTTCCTCAGGTGGTCGGATCTCCTCCTGCGCCTTTGTGCGCTCGCCGCGATGCTGCTGTCTGCCGTTGTGAACATGCTGAATAAACGAGAGGAATCTAGAGAGGACTATACGTGGAGAGGCAGACAGTCGGGATCCACCAGGTCTATGGCCGTACGCAAGCAAGTGCCTCATCGAAAAAATACTTCCTCCTAATGCTATACTGACATTGGGGCCCACGGGTTTGTCAACATAGTTACATTTTCTTTAGGTGCTTCAACGTAGTTACTATAGGAGATAAATTCACAACGAAGCCGGGGAGCTGGCGGGTATCATTTATTATCACTAGGGCAACAAGTATCAGCTGGGTTTTGGGTTGCCCCGTCTAGGCTTTGTTTTTTAACATGCGCAACCCACGACCTCGGATGGGAGGTCCATAGGCCTGTTTGTATTTTCTTGAGGGCCGTCATGTATCCACCGGCCTATGGACCTCCCATCCGAGGTTTTATTTTTCCTGAAACATCGGCAGCCTGATTTATGTATTTTTTGAATAAAATGCAGAGGTCTGTTCTATTTTTCTATATAAGAACAGGAACGCCTGGTCCAACTTATGTTTCCTTTCTAACTGTATTATATATATTTAAATTATTTTATATGTTATTATATATTATTGTTATTGTCATCATATATTTAACAGATACTTACATATGTAAGAAAACAATATCCCACATCTTATTAACTTATAAACATAATTTCTTAACAATAAAACCCTGGATTTTTTTTGGCAATGAAAATCCTGGTGAGTGTATACAAAAGCTTGGTAAGATTTAAGGACCAATTTAACAATAAATCACTTATTATATATATATATATATATATATATATATATATATATATATATATATATATATATATAACAAAATGCTCAGCCCCTGTTTATTTTTTGATAACATTGCTGCGCCCACCCCAACATTATAATTAGAATAAGCCCAGCAAAATCATGTATTTCGAGAAAGTGCAAATGGCCTGTAATTTTTTAGGAAAAACATAAATGGGCCGCATGGACGCTACATTATTTGTTCACCCAGCCCAACTAATGGACTGTAATTCAAAAAAAGAGAGATCAAATGGACCGTAAATTCTACCCCGCAAAAAAAGACTGTAAATTCTGAAAAAATGGGTTGAATACGTGCCACATTTTTGGAGGCTGAAATGTGGGCCAATAGGTCGAAGCCAATGCAAGTCGTTTTCATCTTAGTCAACAAATGATTCTGACATTGTTAGCCGTTGGATTTACATCCAACAACCACCATCCATCTTCAATCTCTCGTCTTCTTCCTCCAGCGCCGCCGGGACCACCTGCTCTCGCCTCCTGCTGCTAGCAGCTCTGCTTAGCACGCTTCGCTGTGAAGCGCTACTCCACCGTTGGCCAGGCCATCCCTCCACCCCTCCACACCTCCTTTTCTTCTCCACTGACTGCCGAACCACACCGCACCAGAACCAGTTAACCCTCGTACACCTCTCCGTTTGCGACTCTACTCCCGCGTCTTCCCATCTCCAGCTCATTGCTATCCGGGGCCTCGTCGTCGTCCACCACCTTGGATGCACTCGGCGCGGAGTGGTCAACATGGTCAACGAACGACACCATCAGAAGTAGACTGTGCGTGGAGAGGCTGACAGCTGGGTCCAAGGCCGCACACAAGGAAATGCCTCCTTATTACGCGCAAAATAATGATTCCTCCACCTGACAACTGGGACCCACCGGAAGGGCCTCTGTATTTCGCAAAAAACGTTCCCACCGCTGACAGGTCGGACCCACCAGCTATATCTTGACATGTAAGGAAGTGCCTCCTTATTACGCATAAAAAAATGAATACCCCCTGCTAGCTGGGAACCACAATAGTGGGAGGCTAACTTGTGGGCCAACTAAGTTGACATGGACGGAGGGCTTTGTCAACTTAGTCAATATGAACGATTCTAGCTCCAGTGACCGTACAATGTCCATCCGACGGCCGTAGTGCTTCTTCAACCTCTGGTCTTCTTGCTCCAGCCACCCAAAGCAGCGCCAGTCATGCCTCGTGCTCCTGCCTCCCGTGGCTGGCTGCGATGCCGTAGAGGCCTCACCGCCCCTACTACTCCCACCGCTGGCCAGACCATCCCTCTACTCACCCACACCCCCCCTGTTATTCTGCGGCGACGGCAGCCTCACACCGCAGCGAACCAGTGAACCCTCATACTCCTCTACGCATGGGCATCCACTGCTGCGTCTTCCCCGGCTCCGCGTCGTCCCCTTCCTAGGCCTCGCCGTTGTCCACCGGCCTGGTGCTCTCGGCACAGCATGGTCAACGTGGTCAAGGAATGGCTTCCATCGGACATGGACTGTACGTGGAGAGGCTGGCATCTGGGTCCACGACCGCAGCAAGGAAGTGCCTCCTTATTACGCGGAAAATAGTGATTCCTCCACCTGACAGCAGGGACCCACCGGGTGGGCAACCGTATTTCGCGAAAAAATGTTTCCCCCCTAACTGCTGGGACCTACCAGCGACATCTTCGCACGCAAGGAAGTTCGTCCGGGCAAAAAAATGATTCGCCCCCCTCACTGCTGGGACCCACCAACTACATCTTCGCACGCAAGGAAATTCCTGATAGTCGGGACCCACCTGGTCGTAGCGTACGTAGCATTGTCATTCTGGTCGCAAACGTGTACGTACATACTAGTTGATGTAGAGGCACACTCATGTCGTAGTAGAGGCGCGCACGTAGCATGTACACGTACATACAGCGGACAGGGTGCAAGAAAGTAAATACGGCCACGTACGTACATACGGGCGGGGTCTCACGCCTACTCGTGTGTACGTATGGCTAGGGCTCGTGTACATGGCTGGGTCGGAATGGAGAAACAACGTCGTCGTCGTGTTCAGGGGGAGCCAACCGGCCGTGTCAGAACGGAATGCGTCGTCGTGTTCATCGGGAGGGCTTGGACGGAACAACCGATGGAAACGAGGCCCGACGTACCGCAGAACGGAGGAAACGGCCTTGTGTTCGACCGGCCACATTCGAAACGGGATCTTGTTCACCTGGAGGGGCCTGGTGTATCGCAAAACGGAGGAAACAGACCTCCTACGATCGAAACGGGGGTCCTGTTGATCGGGAGGGGTGTGGCGTACCGCAAAACGGAGGAAACAGACTTGTGTTGGAGCGCTACTGTCGAAACGAGGGTCCTGTTCATTGGGAGGGGTGTGGCGTACCGCAAAACGGGACTCCACGGGATACTGTTCATCTCCACCATCGACCCCCTCTAGCCTCCACGGGCTACTGTTCATCCACCATCGAGCTCCTCCAGCCTCTACCTACGACTGTTCATCCACGGGCTCCTGTTCATCCAACCTCCACCGCACGCTACTACACTGGCTACTATTCAACCAGCCCTCTCCACGGGCTCCTGTTCAACCACCCCTCCACGGTCTACTGTTCATCCAGCCCTCCACCGTCTACTATTCATCCTGCCCTCCACGGGGTGGTCCTGTTCATCCAGCCCTCCACGGGGTCCTATTCATCCAGCCCCAACCGGCTTGATCGATCAGGGTCTTGTTCATCCAGAGGCAACATCACGGGGTCCTGTTCATCCACCCCCACCGGGAATTGTTCATCCAAACCCCCCCAACAACGCTCACTGTTCATCTAGAGGCAACACCACGAGGTCCTGTTCATCCACCCCCACCGGGAACTGTTCACCCAAACCCCCCTAGCAACGCTCACTATTCATCCAGAGGCAGCATCGATCGGCTTCAGTTAGCAACAGTAGTGAAGGAATCGCTCGATCGGGTTCAGTTAACAGCCATCGATCGATCGCTCGAGTTCAGTAACGCGTAGCCTGCAGTGCAATCGCTCGGGTTCAGTTAGAGCCCAACGCCTCGCTTGGGTTCAGTTAGAGCCCAACGCCTTGCACCCACGCGTGTGCGTGTACGAGAGAAACACGCATCGCTCGGCCCCGACCACCACCGTAACCAGGAACACCCTGATATTTTCCTCGCCCTCGCTTCTACCATGGTTTTTCCGTCATGGACGGCCCAAAGAATGTCATGCAGCTGCGTCTCCAGCCCGCCCAGGACGAAAAGCCCATTTTTTGTCATGATGGTACCGTGTTTTGTCACAATTATTGTCATAGAAGTGTCATAAGTATGAAAGAAAAAAAAATTGTTCGGCCCAAAATGTCACGGATGTGTCTTTTTTTTGCAGTGTTGTTAAATTGCACATCCTTAATTAGCTTACACATTATACATGTGAATATGACACTCCTTCCTGTTTTTGGTACATACTACATCTCCTATCACACCATGTTCTTACATCAAACTACTGTTCTTGTGTATCCTGCATCTATCGCTTATGATGAGACAGTCACGCCCGTGGGTTAGTATGAGACGCGCTACTCTTATAAAGAGTGCAGTTTCATCCTCTCCACGCGATTCTCAAGAAACAGCAAGCCTAAATGAAGATATTGAAAGTAGCTCTGTACATGAAGAGCGCACTTCCCCTACACTACCATCGCAGGTGCTTGCTCTAACTTCGCAGTGTGATATGTGGTTGCATGTTGCATACAGTGTCTAGCTTGTAATGCTTCTAATTAGGGTAAATTGCATCTGCTTAGTTTACACATTGTACCTGTGAATATGACATGCCTTCCTATTTTTGGTACACACTACATCTATGTGTTAACCATGTTCTTACATGAAACTACCTCTCTTCTGTATCTTGCATCAATCACTTACGATGAGACATCTTTATTCATTGCATATTGCATATTATTTCTAGCCTGTTGCGATGTATTGCTTCTAATTTGGTCAAATACATTTGTTAGGCCACCCTTTTAATTTGGCAGAGTGATATTGGTTTCATCTTTCATATGGTTTCTAGCTTGCATTTCTTCTAACTAGTTCAAACACCTTGTGCTTAGTTTACACTTTATACATCATACATGTCAATATGTCATGCCATCCTAATTTTCATACATATTCCATCCTCCTATCATGCGGCTATCTTACATGAAAGTAATGTTCCTTGGTATCATGCATCAATGAGTTCTGAAGAGCAAATTTTATTCATTTTTCTTGTGGGTTTGACTTGACAAGGCAAAATCAAAAAATAGGAATGAAAAGAGTAAGGAAGGCGATGATGGTGGTCCTCTGCAGCAACGTAAACAGAGCATCTGTACGGATTCTCCTTGTACTGCTCGTGCATTACAAGTTCCAAGTCTCCGCTCCCCTACTCCACCATCCAAGGTGCTTGCTCTAACTTGGCAGTGTTATATCTGGTTGCATGTTGCATATGGTGTCTAACTTGTATTGCTCCTAATTAGTGTAAACTGCATCTGCTTAGCTTACACATGATACGTGTGAATATGACACGCTTTCCTGTTTTTGGTACATACTATATCTGTCTATCACACCATGTTCTTACATGAAACTACTCTTCTTGTGTATCCTGCGTCGTTCAAATATGATGGGACACCTTTAAGTTGGCAGTGTGATATTGGTTTGCGTCTTGAATATAATTTCTAGCATGTAGTGCTTCTAGTTTGATGAACGCCACCTATGGCGAGACAGATTTAACTTGGCAGAGTGATATTTATTGCACCTTCCATATGGTGTCTAGCTTGCAGTGTTTCTAATTTGTTGAAGTGCCTTCTGCATAGCTACCACATCATAGGTGTGAATATGTCAAGCTGTCCAGTTTTTAGTACATATTCCATCCTCGTATCATGACTTTGCCTTTCATCAGAGTAGTGTTCGTCAGTATCATGCATGAATGAGTTCTGAAGAGCGAATTTTATTCCTTTTTCTTGTCGGTTTGACCTCACAATGCAAAATCAATAAAGCGGAAGGAAATTGGTAAGGCATTGGATGATGGTGGTCCTTTCGAGCAACTGAAATGGAGGGTCTCTACAGATTCTACTCCGCCATCCTCCCAACAAGATTCGCAAGACAACGCAAGGCTAGACAGTCAACGTAGCTGTGTAGATGATGAGCACATCTCCCCTACTCCACCATCACAGGTGCTTGCTCTAACTTGGCACTATTATATGTGGTTGCATGTTGTGTATGATGTCTAGCTTGTATTGCTTCTAACTTTGTTGAATTGCATCTGCTTACTTTATACATAATGCCTGTGAATATGACACGTGTTCCTGTTTCTAGAACATGCTATATATGATCACACCATGTTCTTACATTAGACTACTATTCTTGCATATCCCGCATTAGTCACTTATGATAAGGCACCTTTAAGTCGCCACTGTGATATTGGTTGTGTCTTGCATATGATTTCTAGCATGTACTGCTTCTAATTTGTTGAGACGCCAGACAATTTGAACTTTGTAGAGTGATATTGGTTGCACCTTTCATATGGTGTCTAGCTTGCAGTGCTTCTAATTTGTTGAAATGCCTTCTTCTTAGTTACCACATCATAGGTGTGAATATGTCACGCCGTCCTGTTTTTCGTACATATTCCATCCTCGTATCATGTGTTTGCCTTTCATCCTAATAGTGTTCGTCAGTATCATGCATGAATGAGTTCCGAAGAGCGAATTTTATTCCTTTTTATTATCGCTTTGACTTCACAATGGAAAATCAATACAACTAAAGGAAATTAGTCCGACAGTAGATGATGGTGGTCCTTCGGAGCAACTCAAACAGAGTGTCTCTACATATTCTACTCTGCCATCCTACCAACAAGATTCGTAAGACAACACAAGGCTGGACAGTCAACATAGCTGTGTAGATGATGAGCACATCTCCCCTACTCCACCATCACAAGTGCTTGCTCTAACTTGGCACTATTATATGTGGTTGCATGTTGCGTATGATTTCTAGCTTGTATTGCTTCTAACTTTGTTGAATTGCATCTGCTTACTTTACACATAATGCCTGTGAATATGCCACATGTTCCTGTTTCTTGAACATACATGTAGATGATGAGCACATCTCCCCTACTCCACCATCACAGGTGCTTGCTCTAACTTGGGACCGTTATATGTGGTTGCATGTTCCGTATGATGTCTAGTTTGTATTGCTTCTGATTTTTTTGAATTGCGTCTGCATAGCTTATAACTTATAACTGCAACGATCACTTACCCATAAGACACATTTAACTTGGGAGTGTGATGTAGGTTGCATCTTGCATTGTCTTCTAGCTTGTACTATTTCTAATTTCTTGAAATGGCACTTATGACGAGACACTTTTAACTAGAGTGATATTGGTTGCATGTTCATATGGTGCGTAGCTTTCATTTCTTCTAATTTTGTTGAAATGCCTTCTGATTACTGTTTTTCATACATATTCCATCCTCCTACCGTACATCTGAATATGCAACGTTGTCTTTTTTTGTATATATTCCATCCTCCTATCCTGCGCTTGCCTTACATCAAAGTAGTATTCGTCTATATCATGCATCTTCTAGTTATGCAGAGCCAATTTTATTCATCTTCTTTTGGTTTCGACTTCATAAGGCAATATCAGAAAATAGGAAGGAAAAGAGTAAGTTAGGGGATGTTGGTGGTCCTCGGGACCGGCGCAAACATAGACTCTCTAGATTTGCCACTGCTACTGCTAATGAAGTTGAAGTCCCAAGTCTACATGATGAGTTCATCTCCCGTACTCCACCATCGCAAGTGCTTGCTCTAAGTTGACAGTGTGATAATTGGTTTCATGTGGCATATGTTGTCTAGCCTGTATTTCTTCTATTTTGATTAAATTGCACCTGCTGAGTTTATACGTTATACATGTGCATATGACATGCCTTTCTGTGTCTAGAATACACTGCATCTATCAATTATACCATGTTCTTACATCAAAGTACTGTTGTTGTGTATCCCACATCAGTCACTCATGGTTGGACGCTTTTAACATGGCAGTTTGATAGTGGTTGCATCTTGCATTGATTTCTATGTTGTACTGCTTCTAATTTTTCAAAATGCCACTTATGACAAGACACTTTTAACTAGGCAGAGTGATATTGGTTGCATCTTTCATATGGTGTCTAGCTTGCATTACTTCTATTTTCTTGAAAATCCTTCTGCTTAGTTTACACATCGTAGCTGTGAATATGTCACGCTGTCATGTTTTTCTTACATATTCCATCCTCATACGGTTGTCTTACATCAAAGTATTGCTTGTCTGTATCATGCATCAATGAGTTCTGAAGAGCGATTTTATTCTTTTGTGTTGTGGGTACGGCTTGACATGGAAAAGTAAAAAAAAGAGCAAGGAAAAGAATATAGTAGGGAATGATGTTACTCGTTGGGTGAAACGGAAAAGGATCTGCCCTCGAGATAATGTTGGTACTTATAGTGCAGCAAAAGGTCCAAGTCCACCGGCTAAATCTACAAACACAGTATCACCTGCTCAACCAGCTGCAGCATCCGCTTCAACTGTACCAGCATCTCAATGAGTTACTCGTTCGTTTGCTCCGGAACTGGCCAGTTCCCAAGCTGCCTTCACACCTAACACTACTTTTGAAGCACTCAACAGGACTTGGCAAGATCAGATGAACCTACACCAAGACGGTACCTGACCGAGTCAAGTTGCAGTTGCATGCTCCTTTATATGTACTCTCGCAGTTTGATGTGCACTAACACTTTCCATATTCGTTGTTGAACTAGCACCATGACGCAAGCGGAAACAGACATCAGGGATAATGCTTGACAGATTAACAAAATCTAAAGGAGGAAGAATGGAGATCCATTTTGAGGCAGGTTTGAAAAGGCCACATGATGCTACAGAGTCAGCCAAGTTAGTATCAGAGGCAGCCATTGCAGTTAGGTGTCATGCACGTATCCTCCCAACGTGGATCCAGTACAGGAATGAGAAAGACAATACCCAGTTTAACACCTTCCTTGACCATTTATCCGTAAGTAATGTTATTCATCGCAATTTGTAATATTGTCTTGCTCTGTGCCATACTTTCTAGCTTCCTCCTAATAATACTCACATTCTTTTTTCAACAAATGAGGTTCAAGCTGGATCCGAAAGATGACGCAACTAAACAAGCATGCACTCATGTTTTTCAGTCTGCTCTGCGACAGTATCGGTACCACCTTATAAAATCTCACTTTGAAGGAAAGGCTAACAATGAAATGGCCCAAACATCTCCAGTGGAATATATTACAGATGAAGACTGGATAGCCCTTGTCAAACACTGGTCTGATCCAACGTATCAGGTAGGGTATATGTATTTGATCAGACCACATATTGAACTTGTATTTATGTATGTGCCTTACAAGTGTATCTTCTTCTAGCCTAACTGTTTGAAGAACAAGACCAACCGTTCTAAAGTGAAATTCCAACAGACAACAGGATCTCGTAGCTATATTGCACACTGCGAGGCTCTTGTAAATAGTTGCTAGTTCATTCTTTTTTTCTATGCCATATTATCATATCTATATTGACTTGTTCCAAATACAGAGGAAAACCCGTGCTTACCAAAAAGAACCTGAACCGAATGCAGTGCAAATCTTCAAGGATTGCCACACCAGCAAGATGAAGGGCATGAGCACACCAGTTCAAACCGCTGTTGTAAGTCCTTACTCCTCCTGTCGTTGAACTGATTGGTAATGTGATGTGTTCATTTAACTGCTTGGTTTGCAGCCAATGTCAGTTACTCTGTTCACTTTTATACACAGTTGTCTTAACGAATCATTTCACCTTACATGGTTTAAAAGAGATGGAGGATATTCTTTTGGTCTTGATCTATAATCTAGTTGTGATGTTCACGTGCGCACACAATGATACAATAGGCTGTTTGTTTTATATCTGTTTTCCCATGATATGAATGACGTCTACTATGTTCATCCTACTTTAAACCATGTCTCTTTATCCTTAGATGTCAACGAATGTGAGGAAATAGACAATATAGTAGGCATGCTACATGGACATATGTTCCGAAAGTGATTTTATTATGTAGTTGGCACTACAATACATGCTAATGTATTACAATAGTTCACCAAAATAAGTTATGTATAAACGTGAAACCTACTTTTTTATTTTTGTCTCATTAGTAACTTATTTGGTACACTAATCTACAAGTTCAAACTTTTAGCAAGCTATGGAACAAATGATTGAACAACCACAACCACCTGAAGGTGATGAGGCTACCACAGGCACAATGTCACCTCTTTCTGCAGTGCGTCAGTATCTCTCCACTAACAGTGCAAAAAGCACCTTCCTGCGTAATTCTGGGTTGGTTGTCAAGGTAACCTCGTCCAAATCGCCTACTCAATAAAATCTTCCAGCTAGAAAGAGTGATATATCTGTGCTCCAGACACAAGTCCAATCCCTAATGGACATTGTGTCGGAAACAAAAATAGTGGTCGACAAATGTCATGAAGATATGAATGGTTTTGAAACCAGACTATCAGACATTTGCTTCGTTGTTCAAGGGCAATGGTGGGAAAAAGGGGAAGATCGTGCTGCTCCATCAGACTCTACAGCCTGAAACATTAGCACTCAGGTCAAATGATATGTGCTTCTATACATCTGATGGTGCTTTTATCTGCAAGGACTGTAAACTTTATGCCAACAGGCCTTTTGTCGTATGGTTGGAATTTATTTTGTTGTGATACATCATTTTTGATGCTGCCAAAGGCTGCAGTAATTATGACGCTATTTTTGTATAGTGTAGGTTTATCTTAGTAATGTATTCGACCGAAAGCTTCGTAGGAGCCCAACATGCCAACATTCGTCAGGCCCATTCCAATTGGGCTAAAAACGATTCTGGGCCGAAATTTGCATGTAGCCCACTAAAAATATCTGGGCCTAAATCAGCATAAGCTTTCATATTTTTCCGGTAGGCATGTGCCCATAGTGGGCCTTTAACAGGCCTAAACATAATTTGGGCCCTCAGTAATAATAGGCCGTTTACATGTGTAAATATCTTGAGCCTATTAAAAACATGGGCCTTTAATAGGCCGAAAGTAAGATTGGGCCCTGGTTGTGCCAAATAACCCACTGGTCTTAGTAGGCCGAAATGGTGGCCCATTTCCAATGCGGATCGTCCACAGGCTGAAATTCAGACGGGCCGTAAATGCGCCGACCTACTACACGGGCCTTTAGCAGGCCGGAAGTTCGATCGGGCTTGATTAGTGTCATTTTTATATGAGCTGTTAGTAGGCCCGATGTGGCGTTGGGCCACATATGGCCCATGGATTTCATCCGACGTTAACAAGCCAAAAGTCACGACAGGCTGAAAGTGGCCCAAATCTATAGTGGGCCTGTAACAGGCCGAATGTCAGACATGGCCGAATATGACCCATATCCTTCATGGTCGTTTATGGGCCAAAAGTTTCAATGGCCTATAAATGGGCCCAAATGAAGCAGGACCTTTAACAGGCCGGAAGCACACTGGGCTGTAATTCGGCCGAAATTCTTAGCGGACTGTTAACGGGCCAGAAGTGACCATGGGCTGTGATGATGACAAGTTTAGGATGTGCCGATTTGACACTAGCCATACGGGCCTTAACTGAGAATGTTGGGCCTTCAGCTGGGCCGGCCCATTATGGTCTGCAAAATCTTGTGGGCCGTTAGCTGGGCCGGCCCATTATGGTATGCAAAATTTTGTGTGCCTTTAGCTGGGCTGGCCCATTATGGCCTGCTAATCTTGTGGGCCTTTAGTTAGGGCGGCCAATTTTATCTTTATGGGCCACTTTTGGGCTGATCCACGTGTCAACGTATCATAGGCGCATCTCGCCCGTTG
Organism: Aegilops umbellulata; assembly: GCA_032464435.1. Lineage (NCBI taxonomy): Eukaryota > Viridiplantae > Streptophyta > Magnoliopsida > Poales > Poaceae > Aegilops > Aegilops umbellulata. Next base: position 98,161,740 of record CP136060.1, read on the forward strand.
GATGAGTGACACATGTGCCAACTGAAAGTGCGTTATATCGACTAGAGGGGGGGTGAATAGGCGATTTTTATGAATTCTTCACTAAGGAATTTGCTAGTGAGGAAATTCCTTAGCGAAGAACTACTTGCAGCGGAATAAGTACTCAGAAGTAAACATAACAGAAGACAAGCATAGTCATCATGATGAAATGAAGACAAGCACAGAGTACAGAAAGCGTAATCACAAAATAACACAGGATGAAGACAAACAGACTAAAGAAATTGAACTGAGGAAATTGAGAAAGTCTTCAGTCAAAGTCTTCAAACACAGATATGACAAACACACAACACAATACTAAGGAAATGAAAGAGTTGAGGAAATATAACCAGTTGGCTTGGTGAAGACAATGATTTGGCAGACCAGTTCCAACTGCTGTCTCAGTTGCACATCTGGTTGGAGCGGCTAGGTATTTAAACCTGAGGACACACAGTCCCGGACACACAGTCCTCACCGTATTCTCCTTGAGCTAAGGTCACACAGACCTCGCTCAATCACTCGTGGTAAGTCTTTAGGTGACTTCCGAACCTTCACAAACTCGGTCACTCGGCGGTCCACAATTCCTCTTGGATGCTCTAAACCATGATTCCTAACCATCTGTAAGAAGCACAATCTTCAAAGGTAACAAGCGTCGGATCCACGCAGGATCAATCTCTTCAGTGATGCTCAATCACTTTGGGTTTGTAGGTGTTTGGGTTTGGGTTTTCCTCACTCGATGATTTTCACTCAAAGTCCTCGGAGGATGGATGCTCTCAAATGACAAGTGTCAGTTTCTCTCGGAGCAGCCAACCAGCTAGTGGTTGTAGGGGGCGGCTATTTATAGCCTAGGGAGCAGCCCGACATGATAAGACATAAATGCCCTTCAATGATATGACCGTTAGGTGGATAAGATATTTTCGGACAGCTGGCGCGCAACATAGCAACGGTCGGAAATTTGAGGTTCAAATTCCTCGGGGCTATCATATTCCTCACTGTGTAGGCAATCCGCACTGGAGAATTTCTAACTCCTCAGTCAGAACAAATTCCTCAGCGACCAGAAGAACTTCATCTCTGTCACTTAAGAAATTGACTGAACTATATGAGATTTCCAATGGCTTCACTCGAAGGGATTGGTAGGTGTAGGATTTTGAGTTGAGCATCACATGGAAATTTTTCCTTAGTATTTCCTCGACCCCCTTTAACAGTACGGTGTTTCCTATGACTCAAGAAAGAGAAATTGAAACTACAAAATCAAAAGTCTTCACGCTTCATGTTCCTCAAGTGAATACTAAGTCTTGAAGGTCACACCAATTTCTTCACTTTCAAAGTCTTCAGAAAGTCTTCAGAAGTCCAAAGTCTTCAGTCGAAGAACTTCATCTTTAGGGGTCGACTTTCTCTGTAAATATCAACTCCTTATAGACTTATAGACCTGTGTACACTCACAAACGCATTAGTCTCTTAACCTATAAGTCTTTAATACACCAAAATCACTAAGGGGCACTAGATGTACTTACACCAACGCGGAGCTAACACGTGGTTCCGTCAGCTAATGAGAATTTTACACATGGAAAATCAGCATTGGTCGTGGCTATTAGCGGTTTATCGGATCCAAAACCGGACCTGATAGCTTAACGACGTCCCGTTACGGTGGATGCCACGTGTCGGTCACCCTTGACGGAAGCACTTCTATGTCGCGCGATTTATCGTCATGGAAGTGGACACTTATGTGATGATAATTTTGGTAATGTCATGGAACAGTTCTACGACAACACAGGTATGACTATCTTGATTCTGTCACAAATTTTTCATGGATGTACATGCATGACAGAAAACGTGACCTACTGTCACAAACACGTATCATCACGGAAGTGTATTTTTTTGTATTGTTGGTACAGTCGTCACTTGGGAGGAATTCCAGACTGCCTTCCGCGCATGTCACATTCCTCGAGGAGTAATGGATAGGAAGAAGAAGGAGTTTCACAACCTCGTCCAGGGCAAGATGACTATTGATGCATATCAACGGGAATTTCTCAACTTGTCTCGCTACACAGAAGATAATGTCTCCATTGATGCACGCAAACACAAGAAGTTCCATGATGGATTGAACCCTCACCTGAAGCTCGCACTCTGCCTCCATGAGTTCAACGACTTTGCCACTCTTGTCAACAAGGCCATTCAGGCTGAGACCAGCCTTATGGAGCACCAGGAGACCCTCAAGTGCACTCGTGACGTTGGCTCATCTTCGGCCCACCTGCTCAGAAGTGCCGAGTATGGATTCCCCACAATGTTTACCCACAAGCTGCCCAGCACCGAGGCCTTCCTATGTTGCACCTCGTCTATCCCCACCACCACCAAGACAGCCTAGAATTCAAGGTGGATAGCCCAATACTATAGCTCCTCATCCAAATGATGGCCTATGCTTCAAGTGTGGATAGCCAGGACAGCGTGCTAGGGACTGAATCTGAACCAGAACCAATTGGCACTTCCTTCCACTGGTCATCGAAATGGTCGTGGCAACAACCATAATGTCAGGCCGACTGCATTCGGTCATGGTCATGCTAACCATGTTGATGCTGAAGAAGCTCAGGAGCAACCGAGCATCGTGATGGGTACCCTTCGTGTTAATTCAGTAACCGCTTTTGTTCTTTTTGATACAAGAGCGTCACATTCATTTATATCCGAAAATTTTGCACTCGCGCATGACATGACACTTGAAAATTTGCATTCCCCCTCAGTATTAGTACCCCCAGATCCCAATGTCGGACCACCAACGTGATTCCTAATGTCTCCATTGAAATTGAAGGACTAGAGTTCTTTGCCTCTCCCATCATTCTTCCGTCTTCGAACATCGATGTCAACCTTGGTATGGATTGGATGAAAGCTCGTTGTGATTTGGTCGACTATGCCGCTAAAATAGTCCAACTCTTGCACCCCTCCGACCATAGAGTGAGTTACTCAGCTTGAAAGATCCAAAATGTCGAAGCCCAGATATATGTGTTGAATGACTTAAATGCATCACCGCTGCTTAACATCGAGAACATTCCGGTCGTTCGTGACTTCCAAGATGTCTTTCTAGAAGAACTTCTAGGAATACCCCCTGCTTGAGCTGTCGAGTTAGTCATCAATTTGAAACCAGACACCACTCCTATTGCCAAGAGCCCATACAAGATGCCACCACATGAACTTCTCGAGCTTAAGAAGGAAATCAAAGAATCACTTCAAGAGGGCTTCATTCACCCCAGTTCTTCTGCTTGGAGTGCCCCTTCTCTCTTCATTAAGAAGAAGGATGGAACAAACCTATTGGTTCAAGATTATAAGCCTATTAATCAGGCAACAATTTAGAACAAATATCCACTTCCCAGAATCAACGACTTGTATGACCAACTTGCTGGATCATTGGTCTTCTCTAAACTTGATTCGAGGTTAGGATACCATCAGATGAGGGTCCGCGAAGAGGACATTCCGAAAACTGCTTTTATTACTTGCTATGGTTCATACGAGTACACTGTCATGTCCTTTGGCTTAACCAATGCTCCAGCCATCTTCTCTCGATTGATGAACTACATCTTCGTGGATTACCTCGACAAATTCGTCGTGTTTTATGTTGATGATATTCTAGTCTATTCCAAGAATTAAGAAGAACATGCCGAACATCTTCGACTTGTACTAGAGAAGCTTCGTGAACACCAACTTTATGCCAAATACTCCAAGTGTAAGTTTTGGTTAGCTGAGGTGACCTATCTTGGCCATGTCATATCTGCAGATGACATTGTTGTTAATCCTGAGTGAGTTCAAGCTATTATTGACTAGACTCCTCCTAAGAATGTCAAGGAAGTTAGAAGTTTTCTCGAACTCGCCATCTATTGTCGTTGTTTTGTCGAGAACTTCTCCAAGATTGCAAATCCATTAACTGACCTGCTCCACAAAGGCAAGAAGTTTGAGTGGACATCCAAATGTTAGGAAGGTTTCCAAACTCTAAAGGACAAGTTGACTTCTGCCCTAGTGCTTGCTCCATGATACTCACAAAGACTTCTGACCTATTGTGACGCCTCTCGGTAAGGATTAGGCTGTGTCCTGATGCAAGAGTGTAAAGTGATTACTTATGGCTCTCGCCAGTTGCGTCCTCATGAACAGAACTATCCAACACATGATCTCAAACTTACTGGAGTTATCTATGCTCTGAAGTCATGGTGACATTACCTCCTTGGTAATCGTTGTGAGGTCTACACAGATCATCAAAGTTTGAAGTACTTATTCACTCAAGTGGATCTGAACCTTCGTCACCAGAGATGGATGGAGGCCATATCAAATTATAACGTGCGTATTTCTTATATCCTGGGCAAGGCTAACATAATGGCTGATGCTTTGAGTCGCAAGTCATATTGCAACTACCTCATCGTTCAACAAGCTCAGCCCCTTCTTCATGAAGAATCCCGCAAGATAAACCTCCATATTGTTCCTTCGGGTTCTCTCAATGCCCCTCCTGAAGAATTCCACAAGATGAACCTCCATGTTGTTCCCCAGGGTTCTCTCAATACCCTGGTTGTTAAACCAGATCTCGTGGTTGACATCAAGACTCTGCGGAAATATGACTCTCAAGCACAGAAGATTAAGCGCTATCTCGCAGAAGGAAGGCCCTCATTCTTCACCGTTGATGATGATGGCACCTTGTTCTTTAAGGGTCGCCTAGTGGTTCCTACAAAAGACAACCTGAATATGACTCAGGAGGTTCTGGAAGAAGCTCATGATACACCTCTATCTATTCATCCCGGTAGTACCAAGATATTCGTCAGAGGTTCTGGTGGTCAAACATGAAGCAAGACATTGCTCGCTATGTTTTTGAGTGTGATGTTTGTCGTTGTATCAAAGCAGAACATCAAAGACATGCTGGAACTCTGCAACCTCTTACTATTCCTGAATAAAAATTGGAAAATGTCGAAATGGACTTCATCACTGGTTTTCACAGATTGCAGAAGGGGAGTGATGCTATTATTGTCGTCATTGACCGAGTTTCCAAGGTTGCTCACTTTCTTCCCATCAAGGAAACCATCACTGCTAGTCAGTTGGCAGATCTATATGTTTCTAGAATTGTTTCACTCCACGGTATCCCATTGGTAATTAGCTCTGAACCTGGTAGCCTTTTCACTTCAAGATTCTGGACAAGTTTCCAGGAAGCAATGGGAATTCATCTGTCCTTTAGCATCGCATTTCACCCTCAGTCTCAGGGTCAAGTGGAACGAGTCAACCAAATTCTTGAAGACATGCTTCAAGCTTGTATCATTTCCTTTGGCAAGAAATGGGAGGAATCTATCCCGTCTGCTGAATTCTCTTACAACAATAGCTATCAAGCTAGTTTGAAGATGGCCCCCTTTGAAGTGTTATATGGACAAAATCACAAAATGGCGAACTCCTCTGAATTGGTCAGAAACTGGGGAACGATCACTCTTCGGTCCGGATATTATTCAACATGCCGAAGAACAAGTCGGTGTTATTCGCGAGAATCTAAAGACTGCTCAGTCTTGTCAGAAGAGTCAGTATGACCATCATCAGAAAGATATGGTCTATCAACCTGACGAAAAGGCTTATCTTCGAGTCACACCGATGAAAGGTGCTCACCGCTTCGGGATCAAGGGAAAGCTATCCCTCACTACATTGGTCCTTTCCCAATTCTCGAAATACGTGGAAAAGTGGCATACCATCTGGAACTATCGTCGAACCTTTCTCATGTTCACGATGTCTTCCATGTATCACAGCTCCACCGCTGCTTCAAGGACCCCATCCGAGCAATGGACCATGAAATGTTTGAATTGCAACAAAACCTCTCTTATAAAGAGCATCCGATCTGCATTCTTGATCAAGCTAAATATCAAACCCAGCAGAAGGCAATCAAATTCCTTAAAGTTTAGTGGTCAAACCATTCTAAAGATGAAGCCACTTGGGAACGCGAGGATCGTCTTCGTGATGAATACCCCGCCTTGTTTCCATCTACCTCCTAAATGTCTGGACGAGATTTCTTATAGTGGAGGAGATTTGTAACACCCCAATAATCAAGCTACAGTAACCTCACCCTAATGTGCCATGTCATCATGTTTTATTAAGCCAATTGGCCACTTGACAAAAATCAGAGTCAAATTCAATTTTCAAATTACAAGTCAAATTCTTATTTCTTCAAACAATCAAATGAAAATGTTCGATGGGTTGCAAATATTCACTATGTAATTAACATGTAGGAACCAACATTAAATGGATTTTTAAATTTCCCCTAGAAATATTTAAAGTGGACAAGCAACACTTATTATGCCCATTTAAATATAAACTTATTTTCAAACATTTTCAGTTAACCTCAAACGTTTTGGGCAACACCCAAAATATCAGGAAGTAATTATGTGAGAAGTTTCAACTTTAACAAAAATCATTTAGTGCCAAAAATTAATACAAAACAGGGATAAATAGACAAACAGGAAAAAGGAAAAAACGAAAAGAGGGGACCTATACTACTGGGAAATTTGGCCCATTAAGCAAAATGGACGGCCCAGCCCACCCCCAATCACCTCCCACCTTGCTACAGGAGGCACGGGTGGCTGTGGCGGCCATCTGCTGGCCATGGCCGTGCATGGCAACCATCCCGCGCCCCCTTGGCCTATAAGCCCCCGGTGCACCTCCCCCAGAACCCTACCCACTCTGTTCCCCCTTCGCACCCCCATCTCCCTCTCCCTCGCTCTCCCTTGACGAATCCGCCCCACCCCAACGCCACTGTCATCATCAAGCCTCTCCGACCAGCCCATCATCCTTGCCGTGAGGCCCTAGTACGATACCCTCGCTTACCCCCTCTTCTCGTCGCCGTAGATCACCTCCACCGCCCACGCCGGCCTTGCCCCAAGCTCTCCTGCTCGCGGTCGCTCCTCTCCCTGCCGCGCTCCCTGGCCCCTGGGCCGTCCTGGCCACGCGTCGCGTGCCTGGACCCACGCCAGCTGGCGCCCACCTGCACCCCCTGCTCCCGCTGCCCTGCTCGCCACTCGCTCATTGCAGCCGCGCTGCCCGTGCTGCCGCTCTATCACGCCCGCTACTATGCCGTACTGCCGCCATCCACCCGCTGCCCCTGCTGCTCGCGCTGCTGCTGCCGCTGGCGCCCGTGGTCGTTGAAGCCGCCGCCTGCACGCTGATACGTTTCCAACGTATCTATAATTTATCAAGTATTCATGCCATGGTTTCTATACGGTTTAGGTATGATTTGAATGGAACTAACCCGTACTGACGCAGTTTCAGCAGAACTACCATGGTGTTGTTTTTTGTGTAGAAATCAAAGTTCTCCAAATGCAGCAAAACTTTTTGATGATTTTTTTGGAACAAAAGAGGCACTAGAAGCTTTGTGGGAGGACCAGAAGGGGAAGGAGGTGGCCACTAGGCACCAGGGCGCGCCACCCCCTCTGGCGCGTCCTGGTGGGTAGTGGGCCCCTTGAAGCCCATCTCAGCGTGAGACCGACGCCAACAAATCCTATAAATATACAGACCCCCAGAAATAACCCTAGATCAGAAGTTCCACCACCGCAAGCCTCCATAGCCACGAAAAACTAATTTGGACCTGTTCCGGCACCCTGCCAAAGGGGGAAATCATCACCGGAGGCCATCTTCATCATCCCGGCGGCCAGCATGATGATGAGTAGTCCACTGATACGTCTCCGTCGTATCAATAATTTTTTTATTGTTCCATGCCAATATTATACAACTTTTATATACTTTTGGCAACATTTTATATTATATTTGGGACTAACATATTGATCTAGTGCTCGGTGCCAGTTCTTGTTTGTTGCATGTTTTTTGTTTCACAGAATATCCATATCAAACGAAGTCCAAACGTGACAAAAATTTACGGAAAATTATTTTGGAATATATGTGAATTTTGGGAGGTGGAATCAATGCAAACGGAGGCACAGCCCCCACAAGATACATGGGCGCGCCAGGCCCCCTAGGCGCGTGGTGATGGGTGGTGGCCACCTCGTAAGGCAGTTGCTGCTCTCCTTTGGGCGCAAGGAAGCTTATATCTAGAAAAACCGTGTTAAAATCTCAGCACAATCAGAGTTACAGTCTTTGGATATTTAAGAAACGGTTTTCGGCCAGATCTGAAGAACGCGAAACAGAAGAGAACAGAGAAGGAGATCCAATCTCAGAGGGGCTCCCACCCCTCCGCCGCCATGGAGGCCATGGACCGGAGGGGGAACCCTCCTCCCATCTAGCGGGGAGGCAAAGGAAGAAGAATAAGGAGGGGGGCTCTCTCCCCCTCTCTTCCGGTGGCATCGGAGCGCCACCGGGGCAATCATCGTGACAACGATCTACATCAACTACTTCGCCGCCATCAACACCAACTCTCTCTCCCTCTACGCAGCAGTGTAACGTCTCTTCTACCCGATGTAATCTCTACTTAAACATGGTGCTCAATGCTATATATTATTTCCCAATGATCTATTGCTATCTGATGATGTTTGAGTAGATTCATTTTGTCCTATGTGTTGATTGATGATCATGATTGGTTTCAGTTGTATATTTTATTTTGGTGTTGTCCTATGGTGTCGGATTCGGGGTTCCGCAGACCCTTGATGGGTTTGAACTCTGGGGTGCGTACGAAGAACTCGTCCTCCCCAGTCTGCCTACTTAACGATTCCACGGCCTAGCTCGACGAACCCAAGGGACAAGAGACATAGTGGTTTATCCTAGTTCGGGCCACCTTGTGGTGTAATACCCTACTGCATCTTTGTGGTGGATTGCCTCGAAGGGCCGAGGATGAACTAGTATAGTGGTAGAACAGCCTTAGGAGGTGAGGTGTTCTTGGGCTCGATGAGCTGGTGAGTTGGTCAAGGTGGAATGGATCCGTCCTCCCTATGGTGGTGGCTAAGTCCTATTTATAATGGCCTTGGTCCTCTTCTCAAATGTAGGCGGGAAGGGATCCCACAACAGCCAAATCCGAAGGGAGACAACTAGCACAAGTTATCCTGACAAAAGTAGTCTTCGCCTTCAAAAGCCTCTTGTGGTGACGCTGCGGTGGGCTCCGCGATGACCTCCGTCCTGGAGGTCTTGGTCTTGTTGCACCGGAATGGAAACCTTTGCTTGATTCCTCGGGACTCCGTGCCTGCGCTTGCCTTCTTAGAACCAAAGAGTAAACCGGTACACTGCGCCCACTAGCGCCTGCCTGGCCTTGGGCGTCATGGCTCACGTCATATGAACCTCGTGAGATGCCACTTCCATAGATATTTCCACTCCTCGGGAGCCAGCCTAGGGAGGCCGCCCCCCAGGGAGGTCTTGGTGTCATCTGCCTCGCGAGGGTCTTGGGTTGTCCTTTCTTGAAGCTGGGCCGTACCAGGCCGTTGGTTGAGCCATGCCGTGGACTGTAGGCAGACATGTGTGGGTACCCCCGGTCCCAAGACGCAGACAGTATCCCCCGGGCCCATGGTGTGCTCGGACTTGGCTTCGAGGCGAAGCCAAAGGGCAAGTGCGGAGAGCCGCGGGCCCTAACCGCCTGCGGCCTTGGTTGACCCGTGGCAATTGATGTGACGTGGGTGTCTCTGCTTCCCCACGCTGCCTCGGCAACCGTTCGACTTGACGAGACCCTACTGCATGCAGAGAAAAACCATCATTACGTGTGATCGTGGAGGCTGGTGGTTGGCCTCATCCCAGCTATAATTGGGGAGTCCCGAGGCGGCCCCGCGGAGATATAAATGGGGAGAGGGGCGGAGCCCCCCTTGTTCATTTATATCTTCTCGTTGCCCATTCCTTCTTCTTCCTCTTGTCTTGCCGTCTTGCTACAGTATCCATGGCGCCGATCAGGAGATTCTCTGTAGTGGATAAGTGAAAGAGCCCCTGGGAGGAGCCGGGGCTACTCCCTCCAAAGAAGAGGCTTGGCCGCCCTCGTGACGCCTACGAGAGGCCAAAGGTGACGAGGCCTTGGTACAAGCGGCCTCCTCCTGGCTTCCCGCTCCCTCTGTACGCCCAAGCGCAAGGCTCCGGAGAAGGCGGTAGCACCCCGCGCCGCGCAAGCCATGGCCGTGGTGGCCAGGCTGGCGTTGCACGGGCTGCCGGACCGCGAACCCACGCCAAAGGCTCCTCGCGTGAGTTCATGGTGTGGGCAGTGATGCACCCGCGCACGTGGATCCAGCTCCCACGGTTCTTCGCCGAGGAAATGCCGTCGAGAGGGCAGCAGTGACGACTCCTGGGAGTCCAGCGACTCTCCCGAGCCTAGCGATTCTCCGGAGTCGAGTGACGATAGCTACGTGCCACCGAGCTCTTGCCGCACTCGGAGCGCGGCAGCGGCGTCCGCTCGGCATCACCGGTGATGCCCGGTAGCCTGGGCTCCTTGAAGTTCTTTTCTTTTGTTCCCTGCGAGGAATCGAGACGAACCCCGTGGGGGTATGTAAGAAAAATTGTAATGCTTTTGCTCCAATTTTTACCGCTTCTAGTATGAGTCTGCAATTGCGTGTCTCGCTTCAGCATTGTTCCCCCTTTTCGTTCTCGCAGTGGCTTAGCGCTCTACGCCAGCAGGTCCCAGTCCCCAGGCAGGCTTCGGTCGTCGCTGTATGCCAGATCGCGATGCCGTGGTCAAGGCCAGGAGGTGAGCGGCGAGGGTCCGGTAAGAGCTCCTGAGGCGCGATGCTCAACAGGTCCCCTTTGGCGTGCAAGCAGCTTCCTGAAGGCCGAAAGGAAATCGGCATTACCAGAGAAAGATTGCGAGAGTCAGGAATTCTAGGCAACGGGTTTACGCTGATATGCATAGGTGACTTATCTTAATGATCCTGAGGTGATTCCTTCGCGCGGCGCCTGATCATGCTTTAGCGGTGGTGCTACTAGGTAGGGCTCATGCCAACCTCCCCTTTTCCTCGCTCATTGTCGGTGTACAAAAAGAGGGGTACACTTTTTGTACCCCTATAACTGTGCACGGGCAGTCTGAGCCACGGGCACCACCACACTGAGCAAGGCAAGGGAGGTGAGCCGAGGTAAGGCCGAAGCTCGAGAGAAGCAGAACGACGTCAGGACCAAGACCGCAAAGAGCAAAGGGGACGAAGCGGACTCCCCCGGCAAGATCCTTGCCGGGAGGCGGTTTTAGCAAACCCGGCAAGACCCTTGCCATGGCAGCTCGCCCCACACCTACGGAGCGAGTCACCCTTGAGTCCACTGCCCCCATGGGGCAAGGATTCGGGAGACATCCCCTTGGTGGCATGCCGATCTTTGTGAAGACATTCAAGATTAGATACACACTTTAGAAGATGACGATCCTTGGCGGGATCCCAGCCAAGGAGGACCACAAGGCCCCCGGCAAGAGCCTTGCCGGGGATGACAGCAGGCGCCACGGCAAGACCCTTGCCGGGGCCCCGGCAAGGCCCTTGCCATGAGCACCCATAGGGCCACCATCAGGCCCACACCAATCAGACCTCCACCGCCGTTCGCATGCAGCTGCCAACCCAACCAGCTGGGCAGGCACCTGCGTGGCGGCATGCAGATATTCGTGGAGACCCACCTCTGTGCCACCTCAGCTGCCTGCTTGCCTACATGGCACCGCGGGCACCGCTGGCCAGGGCACGTGTCGACGCGAGAGGGAGCGGTGACAAACGAGACAGGGCTCTCCCCCGTCCCCGATAAAGCAAGGACACCTAAGCAAGACGCATTAAATGCGCCTTGTCATGTAATGCGAGGGATAACCTCGCATCACTGTACCCTTTCCACCTCCTGTGTGCCACTGTGGAAACCCCTTTCCCTATAAAAGGAGGCCCAAGGTGACCAGGAAGAGGATTCGGCTTTTTGGAGCTCCTCACGCCCCATTGCTAGTTCAAGAACATAGATAAATAATCCACCAAAGCAGGAGTAGGGTTTTACGCGTCCTCGTGGCCCGAACCTGGGTAAAGGAACCGTGTGCTATCAGTTTGATCCGCTCTTCTCACGACCCCACGCCCCGCAACCGTAGTAGGGATTCTTGTGATCCCATAGGTGTCGTTCCACACCGACATCTTTGGCGCGCCAGGTAGGGGGCGCAGTTGTGAGAATCGGCTTTAGCAGTTTGTTCGGCGCTTCTTCATCGTTATGGCGCCCAAGAAGAAGACGACGGTGGCGGTTGGCCCGTCGGAAGCCGGACATCCCGTCCCGACGCGGGCGAGCAGCAGAGTGGTCGCAGAAAGGACCCGGGGCGCCGTTCGCGAACACCAACACCGTCCAAGCAGCCGGAGTTTGGGAGGCGGTGATGTTCGTGCGCCTGGTAACGGGCCGCACGCCGCCAAATCCAAAGACGGAGCCAGGCCCTCCGCGGGTGGCGCGGGGCCTTCCAAGATCGCTGCCACCCCGCCCGAAGGCAACACGAGGGATTCCAAGACTCCCACGCCGGCGCCGACGGCGCGCTCCTCTCAAGCGGTGCGCGACGAACGGCGTAACCACGCCGAAGGCCCCGGGCGTCGCCGTGGGAAGAGCCCCGAGCGCCACTCCCGGGATGTAGAAGACTTGCCCGCTCGCCGAGGCACTGGTGAAGATGGCATGCGACCGCGGGGTCGTGATAGAGCTCCTTCTGACATTGTCAGAAGTCGAAGCGCGTCGCGATCCGTGCAGGTTTCGCAGCCACCAATGCCAGCAGAAGCCCTGGCGCGCGCGCAGTTGCTCCTCGATTTTCCTCCCACTACGGGGAAACTCGACGAATGGAGAGCCACTATTCGAAGCCTTGTTGCGGTAGCCAACAAAGACGAACCGAGTCCGGTGGAGCCCCGGGGTCGACGCTCCGACGGAGTCCAACCACCAGTGGCAGGAAAGCCGGCGGCGCCGCGACCACGGTGCACTCGCCTCCTCCTCGCCCGGTACCGCGGACGCCAGCCCATCGCGACGTTACGGGCGATGAAATCTCCATAGCGTCGTCCGACCCGCGGACCCACTATGACCAGCGCCAAGTTCTTCGGGAAGAGAACATGAAGACGCTCAAACTACTATTGAGCGCCGGCGCAGAGCCCGACACCGCCAATGCAGAGACGACACAGCCAGTTGAAGTGCCGCCGAAGAAGAAAATTATGCAGCACCCGGTCTACTTTGTTAGTTCCCTCCTGCAGGGGGCTAGATCAAGGTACTCTGGCGTGCAGAAACTGCTCTTCGTCCTTCTTATGGCCTCGAGGAAGCTGCATCACTACTTCCAGGCACACGAGATCACTGTCGTCACTCGCCTCCCTCTGCAACGGATATTGCACAATCCAGATGCAACGGGAAGAATTGTGGAATGGGCACTGGAGCTGTCCAGCTTTGGCCTCAAGTTTGAAAGTACTTCGATGATTCAGAGCCGAGTCCTGGCGGAGTTCATTGCAGAATGGACCGCAACATCTGACGAAGAAGCCCAAGAGACTGCTCTCCCTGGCAAGGAGGCAAGTTGCGATTGGATCATGTACTTTGATGGAGCTTTCTCCTTACAGGGCGCCGGGGCTGGCGTACTGCTTGTCGCGCACACCGGAGACCACCTCAAGTACGTGATCCAGATGCACTTCCCCAGGGAGGCGTCAACCAACAATACGCAGAGTACGAAGGGCTGCTTGCCGGTCTCAGGATCGCGGCGGACCTTGGAATCAAGAAACTCATCATCAGGGGTGACTCGCAGCTTGTCGTCAAGCAAGTCAACAAGGATTACGAGAGCCCATTGATGAAGGCCTACGTCGATGAAGTGAGAAAGCTGGAAGAGCGTTTCGACGGTATACAGGCTGAACACGTTCCCCGAGCGGAGAACGATATCGCCGATTACCTGTCAAAACGCGCTGCCCTCAAGCTACCTGTGGAACGGGGTACCTTTGTGCTTCAGCGAACTCAGCCATCCGTTGATCCATCAACATAGCAGAACAAGAGGAGGAAATCAGGGCCCGACAAGTACCTTCCCGCCGAGCTCCCCGGAGCCGCCGGCAAGGATGTTGCCGGGGACACTGAGCCCGCCACGGGACGGCTAGCTCCGACGGAGCGTCAAGCTCTTGCCGTCGAGGCAGCCGCTCCTACGGCGGAGGAAATGCCTTTAGTCCTCGCCGTCGAGCCACAGGCTCCAGCGTGGGCACAGTATACCGTCCGATTCCTCCAAACAGGGGAATTTCCTGAGGAGCAGGAAGAAGCGGAAAAAGTAGCCCGTCGCTCTACGATGTACCAGTTCGCCGATGACGTCCTATACAGAAAGAGGCCGAACGGTGTGAAATTGAAGTGTATCCCTCGAGAGGAAGGACTGGAGCTGTTGGCGGAGACACACAGAGGCATATGTGGATCCCACATCGGGTCAAGGACCCTTGCCGGCAAGGCTTCTTCTGGCCCACCGCCCTCCAGGATGCGACGACACTAGTCACCAGATGTGAAGTGTGTCAGTTCCATTCAAAGAAGCTTCATCAGCCAGCTCAAGCCCTTCAAACCATTCCTCTCTCCTGGCCCTTCTCGGTCTGGGGGCTCGACATACTGGGCCCTTTCCCCCGCGCTGTCGGGGGCTTTGAGTACTTGTACATTGCAATCAACAAGTTCACAAAGTGGCCGGAGGTGGAGGCAGTGAGGAAGGTCACAGTTCAGTCAGCCATCAAGTTCTGCAAGGGACTAGTGTGCCGTTTTGCCGTACCCAACAGGGTTATCACCGACAACGGCACACAGTTCACAAGCCGCACCTTCATACAATATACCCAAGACCTCGGCAGCAAAGTCTGTTTCGCTTCCGTTGCTCACCCGTGAAGCAATGGTCAAGCTGGACAAATGCTGAAGTACTGCGAGGCTTAAGGACCAAGACCTTTAACAGGCTGCACAAGAGTGGAAGGCGCTGGATTGATGAGTTGTCGGCGGTTCTTTGGTCGATCAGGACGACGCCAAATCGAGTCATCGGCCAGACACCCTTTGCCCTAGTATACGGGGCAGAAGCAGTTCTCCCCACTGAACTCATATACGGGTCACCTCGAGTGTTCGCTTATGATGAGCTTGAGCAAGAGCAACTGCGGCAAGATGACGCAATGCTCCTTGAGGAAGATCGTCTTCGGGCGGCTGTGGGAGTAGCACGCTACCAGCAAGCCTTGCGCCGCTACCATAGCCGCACGGTTCATGCCCGAAGCCTTGAGGAAGGCGACCTTGTCCTTTGGCGCGTTCAATCGACCAAGAATTCCAACAAGTTGACGCCAAAGTGGGAAGGCCCTTATCGGGTAATACGAGTCACTAGGCCCGGCACAGTCCGCCTGGGGACTGAAGATGTCGTTCCGGTGAGTAACTCCTGGAACATTGAGCATCTTCGCAAGTTTTACCTGTGAGGCGCGGCTTGCCGGCCCCCCCGGCAAGTCACCTTTTGTACAAGCATTGCCGATGATGCATGTAACCCTTTGTACAAAGCTAGGCGCAGACCCTGAGCCTAAATAAATGAAGCGCTGGCGCCCTAAGTTATAGCATGCATGCTAGGTCGAGTCTCGTCCTTGGTTAGGGTTGATAGTGCTTAGCGGCGACTAACCCCTAGCTTAGAGGTCGAGTGTGCGTCTCTTTGCCGTTCTTTTGTCTTCTTTGGTTCGCAGGACTCACAGATATCCTTGCCGGATCACTTGAGGACGAAAAAGATAAGAGGGGCAGACCAGCATCTAGACCCCGGCAAGCCAGTATTGCCGGGGGCTGCAAGTACAAAGATTCACCCACGGCAAACCAGAGTTGCCAGGGGCTACAACTTCAGATAAGTTCTTCATCCCTTATCATGCATTCCCTTATGTACTGAGGTATGTGAAACCTCATTCCTTCCTAAAGCTACCGTGCTCCCCTAAAACTCTAGGCCCTAGGGCTCATTCCCGGGGCCAGGTTTGGCCGTAGTCGCGGCAGCGAAAGGATGAAACAAGGAGCCTGAACCCACCTCATCCCTGCCTCCGCCAAAAGCGCGAAAAAGGCCGAGCGACGTGGTAAGACGGCAAGGCCTGCTACCAGGCAAGGAAATGTTTATTTTAGAGATATCAAGGATTTACTCCTTGACGTGGGTTCTACCCGCAAACAAATGACCCGGCAAGCATCCCTTTTTCATTAAAAACATTCCACTCAGGTACAGTCCATAGGGAATGAAAAACATGAGTGATGGGATTACAAGTTTTAAATTCAGCCAAGGCCCAAAGGCTTACAAACTAAAAAGAGATAAGGTGCCCGTAATCCCTTTCTTGTCTCTCTCCTCAGGAGGCAGGTCAAGGAGGCGAAAAGGGCAAAAGGGGCGCCTAGGTGAGGTACGGGTGGCAGAAGACACCAAGAGGACATCTCGGTGGCCATCCGAAGGCTGGATGGTGATGGCGGCGCCGGAAGCAGAGCTTGAAGACGAGGCGGCAGGACGTCAGCACGCGTCGAAGGCGTCGGTGCCCGCGTACTCCGAGTTGACGACCTTGCCGCTCGCCCTCTTCCTCTTCCGCAGCCTCCCAACGCCAGCCGCCCAAGGAGACGACCCCGAGAAGTTCAGGGAGCCGGCGACACGGATGATGGGGTCGCCGGTGCCGCACGGGGCGGCGCCCGACACCTAGTTGGACCCGTCATCCTGCCGCCTGCTACCCTCGTCATCGCTGCCGCTGTCCTCCTCGTCACTCCTGCCCGAGGAGGAGTCTTCGCTATCAGAAGAGCTCTCCACTCAGCACCTTGCACGGGTCCCGAAGAGCCCGAAGACCTTGACGGAGAGGAGGCCGCCCTCCATCAGCTTGAAATGGAGAGTGAGCCCCTCCGTCAAGCGGTGGATATGAGCGAACATCTTCCATCCCCGACGAAGATACATCACGTGAGGGGCTGGGAAGTCGACGCGAACCCGCGTGCCGCTGATCCCACAACCCCTCATGTGCAGCCGCAATGACTCAGGCGGATCTAGCTCCATCTCCCGCGCGAATGGAGTCGGGAGATGAAGGCGACGGCGAGGCAGCTGGCGCAGCCTGACGAAGAACTCGCAAGGGTCATCCCCAATGTGGCCCTCCATGGGGGGAGGAACTGCTGGCGGAGGCGAGGCCGGCGCGCCGCCCCGACCTCCTCTTCCCCGAGCGCCTCGGCCTCGCCCACGGCCTCTCCCTCTCCCCCTTCCCCTTGCGGCTGGCTCTGCCACCGCAGGTGCAGGAGAAGGAGGGACGCGTTGTCGAGTGGCGACCCTCGCCACCACCGTTGAAGGACCAGGGTTCCCTCTCTCCATGGCGGATGGAAGGGGGGAGCAGAAGCTGAAGGAAGAAGGAGATGAAGGAATGCGGGACGCCATCCCACCTCCCGCTCTTTATAAAGGAACAGTGTGGGGGCTTGGCCACCCCGCTCGGCCAATCAAGACACGGAAGGCGCAGGGAACTAGGGCCGACCCGCTGCCCCAGCCCGCGGCGGCCTGGTCTCCTGCCTCCGCCGTTTGCCACCCCAAGCGCATGGGAGGCACGTGGCAGGCGTGCATGACCGAGGCGACGGGTGAGGCGACCTCTCCCCACCCCGTGATCGTGGGGAGTGGACGCCTTGAAGACCACACCTCGGCCCCGTCTAGTAAATGGGCCGCGCCTCCATGCCTCCCTCCGTTTATGGGGAAGGCGCGAACCGCCCCTTTTACTACAACGTGACGCATGCGTGTAGAGCTCAGCCCCACGCATGCCGCCCACATCACACACGCCTCCTGACGCCGCGCCACGCGCGGGAAGCATGGGAAGTGCAGCGCACGAAGAGACTTACCGCGGTAAAAACCACCCCGCCTGCCCGCGCACCGTTTTTGGGCCTAGCCCAACGACGCGATTGCGCTTACGTGTGGCCCAGGCCCGGGGGCTCCTGTCGGTGTATAAAAAGAGGGGTACACTTTTTGTAGCCCTATAACTGTGCACGGGCTGTCTGAGACACGGGCACCACCACACTGAGCAAGGCAAGGGAGGTGAGCCGAGGTAAGGCCGAAGCTCGAGAGAAGCAGAACGACGCCAAGACCAAGACCACAAAGAGGAAAGGGGACGAAGCGGACTCGCCCGGCAAGATCCTTGCCAGGAGGCGGTTTTAGCAAACCTGGCAAGACCCTTGCCGTGGCAGTTCTGAAAGTGCAACTATCCCTAGGTGGTTTTGGTAATTCATAACAACATATAGCTCATTGAGCTAATGCTATTCCAAGATGATTATTTCAGGAAAGCTCAATGATTGGCATGGCATGGATGGTGAAAGTGGAACCCTCAAAATGCTAAGGACAAAGGATTGGCTCAAGCTCAAAAGCTCAAGACTCTTCATTTTACATTTTAGTGATCCAAGATCACATTGAGTCCATAGGAAAAGCCAATACTATCAAGGAGGGATGAGGTGTTGCTTAATGAGCCCTTTGCTTCATGTGCTTAATGATATGCTCCAAAATCCTCAGCTACTTTCTCATATCCACTCTTGACCTAAACCCAAAGCCAAACTCGGTCCTACCGATTCTTCCTATCCGGCGCCACCGAGTTTCACATGTCATAAGCCACTACCAAACCCTAGCAAATCGGTTCTACCGATAGGGATCTCGGTCTCACGGAGATGGGGTTGCAATTTCTGTGTTTCCTTTTCGTAACTTTTCGGTCTCACCGAAAGAGCGGATCGGTCCCACCGAGATTGCAATGCAAACTCTCTGTTTCCTTTTTGTAACTTTTTGGTCTCACCCAGAGAGCAAATCGGTCCCACCGAGTTTGCCTGACCAACTCTCTGGTTAGCTTATTACCAAATCGGTCTCACCGAGTTTGTGTAATCGGTCTCACCGAGATTACGCTATGCCCTAACCCTAACCATATGAGTCCTACCGAGTTGTATATCAGTCCCACCGAAAATCTCTAACGGTCACTAGGTTTACTATTTCGGTCCGACCGAGTTTATTGATTTGGTCCCATCGAGATTGGTAAATTGTGTGTAACGGTTGGATTTTGTGTGGAGGCTATATATACCCCTCCACCTCCTCTTCACTCGTGGAGAGAGCTATCAGAACACATCTACACTTCCAACTCATATGTTCTGAGAGAGAACCACCTACCCTTGTGTTGTGGCCAAGATATTCCATTCCTACCATATGAATCTTGATCTCTAGCCTTCCCCAAGTTGCTTTCCACTCAAATCTTCTTTCCACCAAATCCAAATCCTATGAGAGAGAGTTGAGTGTTGGGGAGACTATCATTTGAAGCACAAGAGCAAGGAGTTCATCATCAACACACTATTTGTTACTTCTTGGAGAGTGGTGTCTCCTAGATTAGCTAGGTGTCACTTGGGAGCCTCCGACAAGATTGTGGAGTTGAACCAAGGAGTTTGTAAGGGCAAGGAGATCGCCTACTTCGTGAAGATCTACCGCTAGTGAGGCAAGTCCTTCATGGGCGATGGCCATGATGGGATAGACAAGGTTGCTTCTTCGTGGACCCTTCATGGGTGGAGCCCTCCGTGGACTCGCGCAACCGTTACCCTCCGTGGGTTGAAGTCTCCATCAACGTGGATGTAGGATAGCACCGCCTATCCCAACCACGACAAAAACATCCTTGTCTCCAATTACGTTTGAATTCTCCAAACCCTTCCCTTTACATTCTTGCAAGTTGCATGCTTTACTTTCCGCTGCCTATATACTCTTTGCATGCTTGCTTGAATTGTGTGATGATTGCTTGACTTTTCCTAAAGTAGCTAAAATCTGCCAAGAACTAAAATTGGGAAAAGGTTAAGTTTTTATTTGGTCAAGTAGTCTAATCACCCCCCTCTAGACATACTTTCGATCCTACAAGTGGTATCAGAGCTTGGTCTCCATTTGCTTTGATTTCCATAGCTTTTGGTGGTCATAGCCTTGGTTTCACAATCTAGGAGAGTATGGCGTCTAGCGAGGGAAATTATCACCGTAGAGGTCCTTACTTTGATGGTACTAATTTTGCTAGTTGGAAGCATAAAATGAAAATGCATATTCTCGGACATAACCCCGCCGTTTGGGCTATTGTGTGTTTTGGTTTGCAAGGTGACTTCTTCGATGGAAAAGAACCAAACCGTGAAGCTACCGCGGATGAGTTGAAGATGTTGCAATACAACGCTCAAGCTTGTGATATTCTCTTCAACGGATTGTGCCCCGAAGAATTCAACAAAATCAGCCGTCTTGAGAATGCAAAGGAAATTTGGGATACTTTGATTGATATGCACGAAGGCACCGACTCCGTCAAGGAATCCAAATTGGATGTGCTTCAAAGTCAACTTGACAAGTTCAAAATGAAGGATGGTGAAGGTGTCGCTGAAATGTACTCTAGGCTTGCTCTCATCACAAACGAGATTGCCAGCTTAGGGAGTGAAGAGATGACCGATAGATTCATCATCAAGAAGATCCTAAGAGCCTTGGACGGAAAATATGATACCGTGTGCACATTGATCCAAATGATGCCCAATTATAAAGATCTCAAGCCAACGGAGGTCATTGGAAGAATTGTTGCTCATGAGATGTCACTCAAGGATAAAGAGGAACTTCACAACAAATCAAGTGGTGCCTACAAAGCCTCATGTGAAGCCCCCACATCATCAAGTGAGAAATAAACCTTCAACGAAGAATTGAGCTTAATGGTGAATAACTTCAACAAGTTCTACAAGAGTAGAAGCAAAGATAGAGGCTTCAAGTCAAGGTCCTACAATGACAAAAGATCTTCTAGTCGAGACCGAAACTGCTACAATTGTGGAAGACCTGGACACTATTCCAATGAGTGTATGGCTCCCTACAAAAGAAGAGAAGATTCTCCAAAAAGAAGAAGCAAAAGAGAAGAATCACCTCCAAGAGAGAGAAGGAGTAGAGATGATCTTATGAACGAAGATACTCACGGAGAAGCAAGGATTCGGAAAGACAAGAAAAATCATCAAGGAGCTACACAAAACATAGACATCAAGCTCATGTTGGTGAACGGGTATCCGGCTCCGACTCCGACAACCACTCCGAGAGAAGTTATCACTCCGATTCCGAATATACTCAAGATGAAGGTGTTGCCGGTCTAGCACTTGCGTCAACCAACTCCTACGACATATTTGACTCACCAAATGAAGTAATTGGAAGATGCTTCATGGCCAAAGGTCCTAAGGTAACACACCCCGAGTATGTTGATTTTAATAGTGATGAAGATGACTTGTTAGGTGATGATGATTTACTTGTTGACAACTCTAGTGATGAATACTATGATGAAACGTCAATAAATCATGCTAATCAAGATAAAACGAATGACAATGATAGGAAGAAAATTGAGGCTCTAACTAAAGAACTAAACACTCTTAAGTTAGCTCATGAAACTATCTTCGAAGATCATCGAGAACTTTTAAGAGCTCATGAGAAGTTACGCTTTGAAAAGCTCAATCTTGAGCAAGAGCATGCGTTTTTAAAGGCAATCAATGATGATCTCCGCAAGAAAAGTTCTTCTTACATTGCCAAGCGTTTACTCTTATCCACTTACATGCCTCAAGTCAAGTCTAATAATAAGAACAAGAAAGATTCTTCCTCTAGTAGTAACAATGATCATGTTAAATCCAATATTGTTGCTTCTAGTAGTTCTCTTAATTCCACTAATGATTCTCTTAGCCAAGTTACACTTGAGCAAGAAAATAGCTTATTGAAGGGAATTATAGAGAAAGGAGTGTACAAAAGTCTTGCCGGGAGTAAGCAATTTGAGGAAATTGTACGCAAGCAAGGAAGGCACCGGAAGAATCAAGGTGTTGGTTTTGAACGAAAGTTCAATGCCAATGGAGTTGAGTGGGAAGAAGATCAATACCCCAAGACAAAGTTTGTTCCACAACAAGAGAAGTATGATCCTACTTCTTTCAAGGGGACATAAACTCAAGATGATCTTCCACCACAAGACTACAAGCAAAAAGGCAAGGACAAGCTTCAAGAGGAAATTGATGCATTTGAAGAAGCTTCTAAGACCTTAGTCAAGTGGATTCCCAAGACTACTTCAAGTTCCACTTCATCAAGTATGACTACAACTCCAAGGATTCCCATCAAGATGGTGTGGATCCAAAAGTAGAAGAACTAGAAAGTTCTTGAGGGTGACTCCGCCAACATACTTCACTCTTATCATTTTGGCAAGAACAAGTGCAATCAACTTCACATCTTGCACTAGTTCAAGGAGTCACAAACCCTCTTGTTGGTAAGTCAAGGGACAAGGTAACCTAAAAGCTTTCATGGACATCATCTTGTGTGTGCATCACTCTATGTCTATGGATATCCTTGTTTGTTCCTTGTGGGACTAAGCCATGTAGGTATTGAAAGTGCAATTCACTCAAATGGATAGCTCCAAGTGATCTACATCAACATTGAGCATCCACATCTTCAACATCTACATGAAGTCATCATCGACAAAACCCAAGGTTAGTTCATCCCTCTTAGGGGGGATATCACATCTAGGGGGAGCTTTACTCTAAGACTTGAGCTAAAGCAACTCTAATGATGTGAACACAACAATGCTTTATGTAAAAGTGGTAACCCCACTTGAGCTTAAACGATGAGTATGACCTATGATCAAGTGTTCTCATTTGACTCCTAAGTCAATATACTCATATATGGATGACCTAGTCATCGCCAATTGCTTGATAGATGCTAGAATTGGTTGTGCATGCCTTGTCACATATCTCAATTGCCATTTTATTGTTTGAGCATGTTGGTTGCATATTTTACTCATTCGAGGACATCCACTTGTTGTTTTGATTGTTTGGTTTTGTTTTCTTTTGCCAAGTGGATGGACAAGAATGCCTAAGAACCTTCTCTAGCTATCTATGCTTTTCTCGTATCAAACTCTATTCATGCTACATCACAAAATTTGATCAAGTCAGACACGAACCACTCTGTGTGAGGAGCACTCGGAGTCCCGATTCGTCATAGACTTAAACTTCCAAAACTTCTTTGTGATTCTCGGTCTGACCGATACCTCCCTTTCGGTCCTACCGAGATCATTAAGTCGATCTATGTTTTCAATCTCGGTGCAACCGATTTGAACCATTCGGTCACACCGAGTTGCAATAACTGTATACAGTTTTGCATCTCGGTGCCACTGAGTTGTTCCACTCGGTCACACCGACAGGGTCGGGCTATATATAGACACGGGCAAAAATTTGGAAATTTCTTCGAACCCTTTCGCTCGCGTGATAGCTCGCTCTGCCAACCTGGTCTCCGGATCGTCTCCTCGCCGCCAGCCGCCGCCAGCCGCTGGTCTCCGTCGCCGTCAACGGGATTCAATCCCGCCGTTGCCGCTGTAGCGAGTCTCTGCCGAACTAGGGTATGGACTCTATCTTTGTGCTATTCCCCAATCTGATTCCTAGCAAATTGTGATCGTATTGATTCTAGCCACGTTTCAAACACTCCTATCCAATCATTGCATTCGTAGAATAGGTTTGATTCGAAATTTTTAGGGTTAGGTTTCCGCCGATACCATCTCGGATCCACCGAGTTGAAAAACTCGGTCCCACCGATTTGGCTCATACCATTGCACAAGTTAGACTCGGTCTGACCGAGAATTACTAATCGGTGTGACCGATTTTGGAACTTTGTGAAACCCTAGCAGTCTTGGTGCCACCGAACTGTGACTCGGTCTGACCGAGTTCACTAGTTTAGGTTCCAAAAACTGCTTCGGTATCACCGAGTTTAAAAATCGG
Organism: Aegilops umbellulata; assembly: GCA_032464435.1. Classification (NCBI taxonomy): domain Eukaryota; kingdom Viridiplantae; phylum Streptophyta; class Magnoliopsida; order Poales; family Poaceae; genus Aegilops; species Aegilops umbellulata. The sequence continues at coordinate 98,185,308 of CP136060.1, forward strand.
TAGATCCGAAATGATTTCTGTGGGAAACTAAAACTAAGATTTTGAATCATTCTTTTGCAAAAATCTCTGCATTTTGTGATGCTCATCCACTCTACCTCATCTATAAACTATTCACAGGGTCAGCAGTCAGCTTGTTCATCATGTCAGATCAGAGTGACAGCCAGAATGTGTCAGAACAGCAAGTGCACATGAGTGAGGGCACTAGTCCCTCCAGTTCTTCAGATGAAGCCAGCAGGAGCACCCCCAATAACTTGCCAAAAGCTGCCACCAGACAAAAGAAGAAAAGAACCTCAGAATCAGAGGATGAGGACTATGTGGCAGAAGAGGAAGCCACTTCCAAGAGAGTTGTGCTTAAGAAGGAGTATGGCTCAGCTGCAGCCATCAAGCCAGGATTGCACAAAAAGGCACCTGCTAGGAGAGTTCATACCTCCAAGCCTAGGAAGGCTGCACCTGAAGGAACTATAAAGTTCACCATGGAATCTGAAGAAGATATTGGCCAGGACAAGAAAAAGAAAAGAGTCAGAACTACCACCGCCAGAGTTGTTGGCAAGCCTTCTATGAGGAAAGATCCTTCTGAAGAAGAGGAAGAAGAGGTTGGTGCACCAGCACCTAAGATGCCAAAGCTGATGGGTGATGCTATCAAATCAGGGGCTACTGCATCCAAGCCCAAGGAAGCACCCAAGGCTGCATCAAAGGCCAAGACAGCTCCAAAGAGGAACACAAGGAGCATACCAGCTACTGAGAAGAACAAGGCCCCAGTGCCTGACACTGCTGAAGAAGAGGAAGGACAAGTACTCATAAAGTTGAAGCCCAAGATCCCAGACCACAATGATGCTCATCCTGTGGCTGAGGACATGAAGATCAGAAGAGACTCAGGGCTGAGAAAGTGGAGAGCAGAAGACCCATATGCTACCAGAAGAAGAACTGCTGTTGACTACAGGTTCCACACTAAGGAACAACAGGACTTCTATGAGACTCTGTTACTTGATATGAAGCCCATTGTTTGTTACATGAGATGGGTTGACTGGGAATACATCAAGGACAATGAAGAGCACTTTCCTGGAGTGCAAGACAACTTCAAGGCTTGTGGAGTAGCTGACTTTGTTGGGCAGAAGCTCACAAAGTGGAATGAAGAGCTGATCATGCAGTTCTACTCCACAGCACACTTCTATCCAGATGGAAGAATTGTGTGGATGTCAGAAGGTACGAGGTACCAATCAATAGTTGCTGAGTGGGCACAGCTCATCAATGCCCCAGAGGAGCATGAGGATGACCTAGATATATATGCCAAGAAGAAGATGGACCACAACTCTATGTCCAACATGTACAAGGAGATCCCAAACAAGGCACTTGATACTTTCAAGTTTCGATCAGTACATTATCTTCTGTCAGGGTTGCCAACCATAAATTGGATTCTGAGGCACACTCTGTTGCCCAAGTCAGGTGATCACAAGATGATCAGAGGCCATGCAATCAACTTGCTTCATATCTTTGATGTGCCACAAAAGTTCAAGGTGATGAGCCTCATGGTAGAAACTATCAAAAGGATTGCAGCAGATCAGAAGAGGAGCTGTGTTTATGCCCCTCAGATCCAAGAGCTGATCAACTCTAAGATGGGCACATGCATATACTTATTGGACAAGGAACATTTGCCTCTCCATACAGACTTTGAGGATAATCAAGTTGTGATGAACAAGGATGAACCATCTTCAGCTCATGCTCAAGCACAGAAGGAGAAGGCAAGGAAGGAGAAAGCTGCCAAGATGCCAACTCAAGAGGAGGCGTCTGAGTATTTCTTGAAAACCAAGAAAGAGCAGCTTAGTTACTTGATTGCATCCACACCGAGGATTGAGGAAGGACTGACCACCCTCACTCAGAATCAGGAGAGCTTAGAGAGAATCGTAGAACAAAAGTTCTATGACTTGGATGTCAAAGTAAAAGAGATTCAGTCTGCAGTGGAGCAACTTCAAGATGACATGAGGAGAGGAAAGGGAAGACTACAACTGATGCATTTGCCAGAGTGCCACGAGCTCAGAGGTCAACTGAAGTGCCAGTTCCTGACACCAGAGCCACCACCTCAGCTCCAGCCACAGCACCAGCCCAACCAGCTCCAGCATCTACTTCAGCTCCAGCTCCAACCACGTCTACAGAAGCCTTCGTCCTTGGAGTGATCCAGACTCCACCACCACTAGAAGATCAAGGCTAAGAGTCGATCTAGCACTATGCATTTTCTAGGAACTTTTTGGTAACTTGTTGCCAAAGGGGGAGAAAAATGTATAGTTCATAGGCTTCGAGAGAGAGTGTTGCTTTTATTCTCTCTTGTTTTATTTGGTGGTTTTTCAAACATTGTTTGCTTTTGGTTGAGATACTATGATATGCTTGTGAGACATTGATGATCATGTGTTTGATCATAAGCTACACTTATGCATGCTTGATATATCTTATCTATCTTATGTGATCATTCACTTTTCTTGGTGATGAGTGCATGTATTTCATTCCTATCATTTTGAGCGCTCCACCAAGATGTATGTGACATGGAAGAGTAACCCATGATTCTAACTCTTTGTGCATTTGCAGTCCAAAGCAAATTTTAAATATGCACAAATTTAGGGGGAGCTCTTACTTATCACATACTTCTCAAAGCAACGATATATTTCATTATTATTATCATTTGTCGAAGCTTTGATCTATATGTTGTCATCAATTACCAAAAAGGGGGAGATTGAAAGTGCAACTATCCCTAGGTGGTTTTGGTAATTCATAACAACATATAGCTCATTGAGCTAATGCTATTCCAAGATGATTATTTCAGGAAAGCTACATGATTGCCATGGCATGGATGGTGAAAGTGGAACCCTCAAAATGCTAAGGACAAAGGATTGGCTCAAGCTCAAAAGCTCAAGACTCTTCATTTTACATTTTAGTGATCCAAGATCACATTGAGTCCATAGGAAAAGCCAATACTATCAAGGAGGGATGAGGTGTTGCTTAATAAGCCCTCATATCCACTCTTGACCTAATCCTCAGCTTAATGATATGCTCCAAAATCCTCAGCTACTTTCTCATATCCACTCTTGACCTAAACCCACTGCCAAACCCTAGCAAACCGGTTCTACCGATAGGGATCTCGGTCTCACCGAGATGGGATTGCAATTTCTCTGTTTCCTTTTCGTAACTTTTCGGTCTCACCGAAAGAGCAGATCGGTCCCACCGAGATTGCAATGCAAACTCTCTGTTTCCTTTTTGTAACTTTTTGGTCTCACCGAGAGAGCAAATCGGTCCCACCGAGTTTGCCTGACCAACTCTCTGGTTAGCTTATTACCAAATCAGTCTCACCGAGTTTGTGTAATCGGTCTCACCGAGATTACGTTATGCCCTAACCCTAACCATATCGGTCCTACCGAGTTGCATATCATTCCCACCGAAAATCTCTAACGGTCACTAGGTTTACTATTTCGGTCCGATCGAGTTTGTTGATTCGGTCCCACCGAGATTGGTAAATTGTGTGTAATGGTTGGATTTTGTGTGGAGGCTATATATACCCCTCCACCTCCTCTTCACCCGTGGAGAGAGCCATCAGAACACATCTACACTTCCAACTCATATGTTCTGAGAGAGAACCACCTACCCTTGTGTTGAGGCCAAGATATTCCATTCCTACCATATGAATCTTGATCTCTAGCCTTCCCCAAGTTGCTTTCCACTCAAATCTTCTTTCCACCAAATCCAAATCCTGTGAGAGAGAGTTGAGTGTTGGGGAGACTATCATTTGAAGCACAAGAGCAAGGAGTTCATCATCAACACACCATTTGTTACTTCTTGGAGAGTGGTGTCTCCTAGATTGGCTAGGTGTCACCTTGGAGCCTCCGACAAGATTGTGAAGTTGAACCAAGGAGTTTGTAAGGGCAAGGAGATCGCCTACTTCGTGAAGATCTACCGCTAGTGAGGCAAGTCCTTCGTGGGCGATGGCCATGATGGGATAGACAAGGTTGCTTCTTCGTGGACCCTTCGTGGGTGGAGCCCTCCATGGACTCGCGCAACCATTACCCTCCATGGTTGAAGTCTCCATCAACGTGGATGCAGGATAGCACCACCTATCCGAACCACGACAAAAACATTCTTGTCTCCAATTGCGTTTGAATTCTCCAAACCCTTCCCTTTACATTCTTGCAAGTTGCATGCTTTACTTTCCGCTGCCTATATACTCTTTGCATGCTTGCTTGTATTGTGTGATGATTGCTTGACTTGTCCTAAAGTAGCTAAAATCTGCCAAGAACTAAAATTGGGAAAAGGTTAAGTTTTTATTTGGTCAAGTAGTCTAATCACCCCCCTCTAGACATACTTCCGATCCTACAAGCTCGCCCCACACCTACGGAGCGAGTCACCCTTGAGTCCACTGCCCCCATGGGGCAAGGATTCGGGAGACATCCCCGTGGTGGCATGCCGATCTTTGTGAAGACATTCAAGATCAGATACACACTTTAGAAGATGATGATCCTTGGCGGGATCCCAGCCAAGGAGGACCACAAGGCCCCCGGCAAGAGACTTGCCGGGGATGACAGCAGGCTCCACGGCAAGACCCTTGCCAGGGCCCCGGCAAGGCCCTTGCCATGAGCACCCGTAAGGCCACCATCAGGCCCACACCAATCAGACCTCCACCGCCGTTCGCATGCAGCTGCCACCCAACCAGCTGGGCAGGCACCTGCGTGGCGGCATGCGGATCTTCGAGGAGACCCACCTCTGCGCCACCTCAGCTGCTTGCCTGCCTACATGGCACCGCAGGCACCGCTGGCCAGGGCGCGTGTCGACGCAAGAGGGAGCGGCGACGAACGAGACATGGCTCTCCCCCGTCCCCGATAAAGCAAGGACACCTAAGCAAGACGCATTAAATGCGCCTTGTCATGTAATGCGAGGGATAACCTCGCATCACTGTACCCTTTCCACCTCCTGTGTGCCACTGTGGCAACCCCTTTCCCTATAAAAGGAGGCCCAAGGCGACCAGGAAGAGGATTCGCCTTTTTGGAGCTCCTCACTCCCCATTGCTACTTCAAGAACACAGATAAACAATCCACCAAAGCAGGAGTAGGGTTTTACGCGTCCTCGCGGCCCGAACCTGGGTAAAGGAACCTTGTGCTATCTGTTTGATCCGCTCTTCTCATGACCCCGCGCACCGCAACTGTAGTAGGGATTCTTGTGATCCCATAGGTGTCGTTCCACACCGACACTCATCTGAGTGCTCTACATCCTGGGGTCCCGGCCCTCGAGCGAGGCTCAGCCGCCGCTAGTATGCCAGGTCGCGATGTCGTGGTCAAGGCCAGGGGGTGAGGGCTGGAGAGTCGGTAGGACCTCTTGAGGCGCGGTGCTTAGGAACACCCCCCTTTAACGCGCAAGTGAATTGCGTAAAAAAGGGACAGCCGGCGGGGCCGCCTATAGTTAAGCTCTGTAGATTCCTGTGGGTTAGTCCGAATGGAGAATGTAACTCATAATCGTGTTTGCTATCCTGCCCCTGATCTTTCCGCAAGAAGATGAAGGCAATGAGGATCTGGTGAGGTGAAGTGCGCGGGGCGGGCGGCGAGCCAGAGCTCGATCTCTTAGGTTTGTCAGTGTTGTAGGGACGGACCCGAGCACAAGTGTCGTGCCAGCATGTGTAGCCCCCGTTGTGGGATGAGCAGGAGGCCGGACAGCAATGCGGGTGGCCGCGAAGGGCAATGAATAATAGGCAAGTAGGTGATAACATAAATCAACTCATGGATAAGGTAAAGCTAGTTTTGATAGATGCCAAACGATACATGCCATAGGGACAGACCCACGCGACCTGGGGATGATGCAGCCTGAGGGGCGCCCCCAACAGAGAGAATCAAAGACGCGAAAGGATACATGTCGCAGGGACAGGCCCACGCGACCTGGGGATAATGCAACTCGTGGGGCGCCCCCAACTGAATAAACCGGAAAATGTCACCTCGCACCGTTGCTGAAGAAGTGTTGAAGTAGCTAAAGAAGTCGCTTCTCATGAGCCGCCTGGGTCTTGAACCTCGCGAGGCTCCGGGGGATCAGGAGGCTCATGGAGAACCGTCGCCATTTCCGCCAGGACCGCCTGGTGCCTGGCCTCCTGAGCCGCCAGAATGCTCTGCAGGCGGCGCTGGAAGGTGACAACCGCGTTCGGCAGGACGAAAGGCATGCGAACGTAGCTTTGAGGGGGGCCCTCGCACAGACCAATGCGCGATGGCCAGAAGCGCTCCTGAGATGCGGCCCTGTTGAGCCTTGGAATGTTGATGCAGGCACGCAACTCTTTATCCTCGCCAGGACAAGGAGCCGTGCCAGGTGGTGGGCGGCGGTCGCTATGCATGGCTCTCGCCTCTTGAAGCTCCTCGGGTGCCTTGGTGATGAACTCTTGAGAAACAGGCACCTCGTGCCTTGTGCCCTCCTGGCGGAAGCACGCACTGAAGCACGCCTCCACGTGGTGCCCGAGCGCCTCCCTCATGACGTTGGATAGGTCAGAGGCCTTCTAAAGGAGAGCCCCCTGAGCCCAGCCTGAGAGGGGTGCCGGGCACGCCTTCCTATGCGAGAGAGGGAGGCGCCCCATTCATGGGCGCTGGTCCTGAGGTGGTGCCACTGGAGACACCGCTCTCCTGAGGCTCTTGGCAGAGCAGCTGCTTCTTCTTCTTGGGAACAACCTCAGGAGGGTAGATGGCGCCTTCGCCGTCTGGGTTCTCGACTACCGCAGCTTGGTAGGCACGCTCAAGAGAGCACACTGCGTCCTCCTCACAAGCGATCGTGATGATTTCGCGGTTCCCTGGCATCTTGAGGACGTTGTAACCATGATGAGTCATTGCCATAAACTTGGCCAGGGTTGGGTACCCAAGGATGGCGTTGTAAGGAAGACGGATGTGGGCTACATCGAAGTCGATGAGCTTTGTGCGGTAGTTGTCGCGCTGGCCGAAGGTGACAGGGAGGCAGATCTGCCGTATCAGGGTAGTGGAGCCGTCGGTCACTCCTGAGAAGGGCTTGGTGGGCTGCAGCTGATCATATGGAAGTTGGAGGCGGTCGAACATCTCGATGGAAAGAACATTGAGGCCCGCACCGCCATCGATGATGGTCTTGATGACGAGGACGTTGCTGATGACGGGTGAGCAAAGCATTCGGAGAGCGCCGACAGTTGCCGCACACTTGAGCTGGTCGGACGAGCTAAAGGTGATGATGCACTTGGACCACCTGAGCGGGCGCGTGGCCTCGAGCCTGGGAGGGCCGCGTTCACCTCACGGTGTAACTGCTTGAAGAGGCATTGAGAGGCCGGGGCCTGAGCACCACCCAGGATACAGGCGATGGCCCGAGGTTCCTGGAAGCCCCCAGCCCCCTCGTTCTGGTGGTGGTCACCATTCCTTCTTGGTGGTGGTGGCAGCAGAGGGAGGCTGGTGTTGCCCTGAGAGCGGTCCTCACGAGGCTGCTCTCTCCAGGCGCCCTCACGAGGTTTGACCTGCCAGTGGTCCTCACGAGGCTGTTCGCGCCACCCATGGCGGGGGCCGCAGTCATCCCAGCTGAAAGTGCAACTATCCCTGGGTGGTTTTGGTAATTCCTAACAACATATAGCTCATTGAGCTAACATTATTCCAAGATTAATATTTCAGGAAAAGCTCAATGGATGGCATGGCATGGATGAGGAAAGTGGATCCCTCAAAATTATAAGGACAAAGGATTTTCTCAAACTTCAAGATCAAGACTCTATATTTTATATTTTAGTGATCCAAGATCACATTGAGTCTATAGGACAAGCCAATACTATCAAGGAGGGATCAGGTGTTGCTTAATGAGCCTCTTGCTTCATGTGCTTAGTGATATGCTCCAAAACCCTCAACTATCTTCCCACATCCACATTTGACCTAAGCCAAAAATCAAACTCGGCCTCACCGATTCTTTCTATCCGGCGCCACCGAGTTTCACTTGTCATAGCCATTGCCACAAACCCTAGCAATTCGGTCTCACCGATAGGGATCTTGGTCTCACCGAGATGGGATTGCAATTCCTCTGTTTCCCTTCGTAACGTTTCGGTCTAACCAAAGTGAGCGATCGGTCCCACCGAGATTGCAATGTAAACTCACTGTTTCCTTTTCGTAACATTTCGGTCTCACCGAAAAGAGCGAATCGGTCCCACCGAGTTTACCTGACCAACTCTCTGGTTAGCTTATTACCAAAATCGGTCCCACCGAGTTTGTGTAATCGGTCACACCGAGATTACGTTATGCCCAAACCCTAACCATATCGGTCCTATCGAGTTGCATCTCAGTCCCACCGAAAATCCTAACGGTCACTAGGTTTGCTAAATCGGTCCGACCGAGTTTAATGATTCGATCCCACCAAGTTTGGCAGATTGTGTGTAACGGTTAGATTTTGTGTGGAGGCTATATATACCCCTCCACCCACTCTTCATTCATGGAGAAAGCCATCAAAACACATCTACACTTCCAATACACATGTTCTGAGAGAGAACCACCTACACTTGTGTTGAGATCAAGATATTCCATTCCTACCATATGAATCTTGATCTCTAGCCTTCCCCAAGTTGCTTTCCACTCAAATCTTCTTTCCACCAAATCCAAATCCTATGAGAGAGAGTTGAGTGGGGAGACTATCATTTGAAGCACAAGAGCAAGGAGTTCATTATCAACACACCATTTGTTACTTCTTGGAGAGTGGTGTCTCCTAGATTGGCTAGGTGTCACTTGGGAGCCTCCGACAAGATCGTGGAGTTGAACCAAGGAGTTTGTAAGGGCAAGGAGATCGCCTACTTCGTGAAGATCTACCGCTAGTGAGGCAAGTCCTTCGTGGGCGACGGCCGTGATGGAATAGACAAGATTGCTTCTTCGTGGACCCTTCGTGGGTGGAGCCCTCCGTGGACTCGCGCAACCGTTACCCTCCGTGGGTTGAAGTCTCCATCAACGTGGATGTACGATAGCACCACCTATCGGAACCACGCCAAAAACATCTGTGTCCCCAATTGCGTTTGAATCCTCCAAACCCTTCCCTTTACATTCTTGCAAGTTGCATGCTTTACTTTCCGCTGCTCATATACTCTTTTGCATGCTTGCTTGAATTGTGTGGAGATTGCTTGACTTGTGCTAAGATAGCTAAAATCTGCCAAGAACTAAAATTGGGAAAAGGCTAGATTTTTATTTGGTCAAGTAGTCTAATCACCCCCCCTCTAGACATACTTCCGATCCTACACCAGCGTCCTCCACTTCGGCCTCCTCCGCGGCCGTAGCCTCGATCGTTGCACTCGGGGTGACGACCGAGGCACCCATCACGGATGGCCCTGAGCTCCTAGCAGTCATTGGTGTTGTGGCAGTGTATGTTGTGGAAGACGCAGAACGGACGATTGCCCTTGGATGACTCTGGGTGGTCGCAGTCGCGCTTCATCTCTGGTTCAACCGCAAGCCCGGCCGCCCCCTTGCACTTCACGTCCTTGGCCTTGGACTTCTTGTCTTTTGGGTCGGCTGTTGGGAGCTCGAGGAGGGAGAGGCGTCCTTCCTTGGCTCTCGCGCACTTGGTCGCCATGTTGAACATCTCCAGAGCCGTGCACAGGTCCTCGTGTATGGCGAGCTCCTCCTTCATCTTGACATCGCGGACACCATCAGAGAATGATGAGATGATGGCCTCGTCCAACACCTTGGGGTTCTTGAGAAGAACGATGTTGAAGCGCTAGATGTACTTCTGCAGGGTTTCCCCTGGCTGCTGCTTGATGCCCTGCAGGTCACCCGCAGCAGGCGGGCGGTTGCGGGTGCCCTGGAAGTTGGCGACGAAATGCTCGCGCATCTTGCCCAAGGAAGAGATCGATCCCACGGGCAGGTTCATGAGCCACGAGCATGCGCCGTCCTTGAGAGCCATGGGAAACTAGTTCTCCGTAACTTTCTCGTCGCCGTTGGCCGCCTCGATGCTCAGCTCGTAGAGCTGCAAGAACTCAGTAGGGTCGGGGGTGCCGTCGTAGCATGGAGGTAGGTCGGGCTTGAACTTCCCTGGCCAGACGACATAGCGCAGCTCGGGAGTGAAGGCACGGCAGCCCGTGGTGGTCATGGGAGCCCGTCGTGGAGGTGGAGCCTGGTCTTAGTACTCGTGCACCACCACCGCAGGCGGCGCACGGTCTTCCCGTGGTGGTGCTGGGAGCGCAAGAGCATCTTCTTGCGGCCTCTGGACCTCCTGGCAGCTTTCTTCTACACACGCGGGCACCCTGCGCGGCGGGTCACGCTTTGGGGCCACACGCCTTGGTCCGAGGGTGATGTCTTGACGAGGAGGTGGTGGAGGTGCTCCATGGGCTACGTCGCCCGTGGCAGGCGGCACGTGAGGCAGTGAGAGGGACGGTGCAGGAGAGCCCCCAACGGTGCTAACAAGCTCGGCGATGCGGTCCAGCCAGTCTCTGTCGGATCTAGGGTGCCGACAGACCCTTAAGGTTCAAACTCTGGGGTGCGCACAGAGATTCTGCCCTCTACCTCTCCGTCTCGCAAGGATCTAAACTACCAAAAGAACAGCACAAGGAAGACAGAGTTTATACTAGTTCGGGACACCGTTGTGGTGTAATGCCCTACTCTAGTTTTGTGGGTGGATGGATTGCCTCTTGGGCCGATGATGATGAACAGTACAAGGGGGAACAGCCTCGCGAGGGCATGTTCTAGCTGGGACGATGAACCGCTAAGGAAGTTCAGCCGCCCTTCTCTCTCTCTCTTTGCTCGGATTCTGGATACCAGATGCCTCTACCCTGGGGGTGGCTAGTCCTATTTATAGGCAAAGGCCGTGGGCCTCTCCCCAAATATTGAGCGGGAAGGGCGCTAACAATTGGCCAATTCGAAGGGGAACATACAGTACACTTATCCTGACAAAAGTTGGTCCTCGCCTGCTAAAGGCCCTGTGGTGACGCCGCTCTGGGCTCCACGATGAGCTCATTCCCACCGTTGGACTGGTCTTGGTCTCGTTGCACCGAAATGGGTGCCTTTGCTTGATCCTCTTGCCTGCGCTTGCCCCCTTTGCACCAAAGAGGAAAGGGGAGGACACTGTGCGGTCTGGCGCCCGCCTAGCGCCCTTGGCCGTCACGGCTTGCGTCATGGGCACCTCGCGAGGTACCCTGCCTTGATCTCTCCGCCTCCTCATGAGCCAGCCTGAGGAGGCCGCGCCTGAGGAAGCACTTCATCATCCTCCCCACGAGGCTTGGCCCCTCGCGAGGGTCTTGAGCATCGTGTTGATGAAGATGGGCCGTACTGGGCCTCCATTCGAGCCACGCCGCGGGCCGCAGGCAGGCAAGTCTGGGGACCCCCGTTCCTAGAACGCCGACAGTAGCCCCCGGGCCCAAGGCGCGCCCGGACTTGGCCGTCCCGAGAGGCGAAAGGGCAAGGGCGAAGCGCCGCGGGCCCTGATAGCCTACAGCCTAGGGCGCCGCGTGGCAGTTTGACAGGACGTGGGCGTCTCCGCTTCCCCACAATGCTTTGGCAACGGTGTGACTTGACTAGTCCCTGCATGTGTAGATATGGGTCATTATTACCTACGATCGTGGTGCTCGACGGTTGGCCTTCTTCGGCTATAAGTATGGGGCCGCGTAAGCTCCACCAGTTCGCCCCTTCCTGCTTCTCTTCTTCTTCCTCTCTCTTGCCGCCTGTCGCTCGCATGGCTCCAAAGAGGTTCTCAGCCGCGGAGAAGGGGAAGGCTAGTCGGGCGGGGCCTGACTCCCCCCGGCCAAGCGCAGTCGGGGTCGCCCCCACAAGTATCCCGCGGTCCCCGCTGCGGCTCCTTGTAGTCACAGGGATGGTTCTCCGCGTGGCGATGAGCGCTCGGCTGCCAAGGGGAGGTAGGCTGTGACTGCGCGGCCCCCCAGGCCGCGCTTTCGCTCGGCGAAGGTGCTGCCGGAGTTCGTCGTGTGGTCGGCGGACCCGACCAACACCTGGCTCCAGCTCCCTCGCTTCTTCATTGGCGAGCTGCCGGCCAGCGCCCGGTGCAGCTTCTGGCTTCAGGCTGACGGTTGCTGCAGCAGGGCCTCCTGGGTTTCGCTTGAGGTCTCCCGTTCCGGGAACGGGGCCCTGACCCGCGGCTGGCAGACGTTTGCCCCCGCGCGCGGCCTGGGCCAGCGGTGCACCTTGCACTTCAAGTTCGATGGCGACATCACCCTCCATGTGAGGGTGTTTGGGGAAGATGGTCGCCGCGTAGGATACTGCCCCAAGGGCGACGACCGCGGCCAGGGGCCTCCCTCCGACGATGATGGAGGAGACAACGCCCGCTCCGATGGCGGCGCCCGACGCTCTCCTGGCTCCACCAACTCTTCTTCAGGCGGCTCCTCCAGCGGTGTCCGCAGCCAGCCCCCTCGCCGTCGCGCCTGCCTGGGGGGTGGCTGTTCATCCGTCCGTCGCCGCGCCCCGGTGAAGCGCGAGAGGGAGTCCGCCTGAGCCCCGGAGGCATCCTGCGCCGCCTCTGCAGGTCGATGCAAGGCGGGCCGCGCCGGGCTCGCCTTTTCCTTTTCATTTTGCTTCCTGTGTAAGACAAAACAGTTGCATGGAGCCCCGCGGGGGCGTGTTTAAGAATCATTGCCGTTGTAGCCATTACCTTGACTTTGTTGTTTCGCCTCTCAACTGTTTACCCTTGCATAGGTAGTTTTCGGCCCCAGCCGGGGGGGGGGGGCGACCGACCCAGGCCCTGTGCGCGTGCTGCGGTGCCCGAGGGGGACGGACTGGAGGGGTGCTCCTGAAGAGGGCCCGGGCCGTGAAACCTTTAAGCGGATAGGGCGGAAACGCTCACGAGGGCATTCCATCCCTCGCGAGGCCTTTCATGAGAGAAATCAAAACGGGGAGTGAAAATCAACGAACCACAAATCGACAACAGCGATAGTTTTGATAAGATTTCAGATGCAAATAAACACGTCAACTGCAGAAAGCAAATAAAAAGCCGCGTCCGGCACCTAATCTAGTCTTCGACGTCTTCTCACCAGCGCGGAGCTAAGTGCTACCACTGGGCGTGGGAGGGAGCCCCAGGGCCTGAGGCCGGCGCTCCTGAGACTCCGGGGCATGTACAACCCCACTCATTATTACGTGAGAGTGTCACGGGGCGGCGAGCTTCACAGGCATTGGCCTTCTCCACAGGCTCCGGGCCTTTCTTCTTAGAGGTGATCAGCTTCACAGGCACTTGCCTTCTTCACAGGCTCTAGGCCTTTTCCAAAAAGGGAAGGTCTTCACAGGCGTTCGCCTTCTTCACAGGCTCTGGGCCTTTTCCGAAAAGGGAAGGCCTTCACAGGCGTTCGCCGTCTTCACAGGCTCTGGGCCTTTTCCAAAAAGGCAAGGTCTTCACAGGCGTTCGCCTTCTTCACAGGCTCTGGGCCTTTTCCAAAAAGGGAAGGTCTTCACAGGCGTTCGCCTTCTTCACAGGCTCCGGGCCTTTTCCAAAAAGGGAAGGTCTTCACAGGCGTTCGCCTTCTTCACAGGCTCTGGGCCTTTTCCAAAAATGGATGGTCTTCACAGGCGTTCGCCTTCTTCACAGGCGTTCGCCTTCTACACAGGCTCTGGGCCTTCTAGGGGTAGAACCTCTGGAGGTGCTGGATGTTCCACGCGTTCTGTACCGGCTCCTCCTCTTGGGTCTCTAAGCGCACGGAGCCTGGCCTGGAAACATGAACAACCTTGAACGGGCCCTCCCACATGGGAGAGAGCTTATGCAGCCCCTCCCTGGAGAGAACACGTCTGAGCACGAGGTCTCCTACCTCGAGGGTCCTGGGGCGGATGTTGCGGCAATGGTATCGTCGCAGCGCCTGCCGGTACCTTGCCGCCCGCAACGCGGCTTCCCGGCGGCGTTCCTCCCCCAGTACGAGGTCTATCCCCCGCATGGCATCCTGCTGCGCTTCGTCGAACGCTAGGACCCGTGCGGAGCGACACCTGACCTCATGAGGGAGGACCGCTTCAGCTCCGTAGACCAGGAAGAACGGGGTCTCCCCAGTTGGTTTGGTCGCGATCGTGCGGATGGACCACAATACGGACTGCAGCTTGTCGTACCAACCTCTGCCGCAAGCCTCCAGCTTCTTCTTGAACGTCCTGGTCTTGAGGCCTCTCAGGACCTCCGCGTTGGCCCGTTCGGCCTGCCCATTGCTCCGCGGGTGCGCCACCGAAGCGTAGCATATCTGCGTCCCAAGGTTAGCATAGTATCTGTGATGATGCGGTTCGGCACCCCGAACCGGCTCACGATACCCCTGATGAACTTGACCGCGGAGCCAGCGGGGATGGTACGGACGGCCTCCACTTCTACCCACTTGGTGAACTTATCAACGACGACGTAGAGGTAGCGGTAGCCACCTAGCGCCCGAGGGAACGGGCCCAGAATATCCAACCCCCAAACTGCGAACGACCATGAGAGGGGTATAGTCTGCAGGCCCCCCGCCGGTTGATGGATCTGCTTAGAATGAAACTGGCAGGCCTCGCAAGCCTTTACTAACTCGACTGCATCATTGAGCGCGGTGGGCCAATAGAACCCGCTACGGAATGCCTTGCCGACGAGGGTTCGGGATGATGAGTGATGCCCGCAGTCCCCGCCGTGTATGTCCTCTAGTAGTTCCTTTCCTTGCTCCCGGGAGATGCAGCGCAGAGTCACATCATTTGGTCGCTTCTGGTAGAGTTCTCCATCTTTGAGGCAGTATGCCGTGGCCTGCTGTAAGGCCCTCGATGCGGCTATATCTCCCACGTGTCGAAGCACGACTTAGAGGCATAACCGCATTGAAAGCAATGTCGCAAGTGAGGTAATCTTCACACAACCCATGTAATACATAAGGGAAAGAGATACATAGTTGGCTTACAATCGCCACTTCACACAATACATGAGTAAAGCATTACATCAAACAGATACAATCAAGGTCCGACTACGGAACCAAAATGAAAGAAGACTACCCCAAATGCTACACAGATCCCCGATCGTCCCAACTGGGCTCCACTACTGATCAACTGAAATGGAACAACACAATGAACAAGATCTTCATCGAGCTCCTCCTTGAGCTCGGGTGCAGCACCTGTACAGTTTCATCGGCACCTGCAAACTGGTTTTGGAAGTATCTGTGAGCCACGGGGACTCAGCAATCTCACACCCGCGAGATCAAGACTATTTAAGCTTATAGGTAGGACAAGGTAGTGAGGTGGAGCTGCAGCAAGCGACTAGCATATCTGGTGTCTAACATACGCAAATGAGAGCGAGAAGAGAAGGCAAAAGCACGGTCGAACAACTATGATCAAGAAGTGATCCTGAAACTACTTACGTCAAGCATAACTCCAACACCGTGTTCACTTCCCGGACTCCGCCGAGAAGAGACCATCACGGTTACTCACGCGGTTGATGTATTTTAATTAAGATCAACTTCGGGTTTTCTACAACCGGACATTAACAAATTCCCATCTGCCACATAACCGCGGGCACGGCTTTCGAAAGTTCAAACCCTGCAGGGGTGTCCCAACTTAGCCGATGATAAGCTCTCGCGATCAACGAAGGATATTCCTTATCCCCGGGAAGACCCGATCAGTCTCGGAATCCCGGCTACAAGACATTTCGACAGTAATAAAACAAGACCAGCAAGACCGCCCGATGCGCCGACATCCTGATAGGAGCTGCACATATCTCGTTCTCAGGGCAACACCGGATGAGCACACCGTACAACTAAAACCAGACCTCAAGTTTCCCTAAGGTGGCGCTGCAAAGGACTCTAGTTCGGACCAACACTTAGACAAGCGTTGGCCCCGGGGGGCTAAAATAAAGATGACCCTCGGGATGCGCGACTCCCACGGGAAAAAGGGCATAGGTGAGGCAAATGGTAAAACCAATGTTGGGCCTTGCTGGAGGAGTCTTATTCAAAGCGAACTGTCAAGGGGGTCCCATAAATCACCCGACCCCGTTAGGGACGCAAAATCCGGGAACATAATACCGATATGACGGAAACTAGGGCGGCAAGAGTGGAACAAAACACCAGGCATAAGGCCGAGCCTTCCACCCTTTACCAAGTATATAGATGCATTAATTAAATAAGATATATTGTGATATCCCAACAAGTAAACATGTTCCAACAAGGAACAACATCTCCATGTTCCAACAAGGAACAAACTTCATCTTCACCTGCAACTAACAATGCTATAAGAGGGGCTGAGCAAAGCGGTAACATAGCCAAACAACGGTTTGCTAGGACAAGGTGGGTTAGAGGCTTGGTTTGACAATATGGGAGGTATTATAAGCAAGTGGTAGGTATCGCAGCATAGGCATAGCAAAAGAGCGAGAATCTAGCAAGCAAAGATAGAAGTGATTTCGAGGGTATGGTCATCTTGCCTGCAAAGTTCTCAGAGTTGTCGACAGCTTGAACCTCGTAAGTGTTCTCAACAGGTTCCTCGTTCACGCACCCGTCTCCCGGCTCTACCCAAAATAAGAACACAAGCAAAGGAACACCTATCAACCACGATGCAATGCGCAAGCAACATGATGCAAAACATGGCATGATATGCGAGATGTGGTATGCAATGCATATGCGTGCTCCGGAAGGAAAAGATGAACAAGGCATAATCTTGGAAAACCAAGTATGCCACTGGAAAGTTGAGGTGTTTTCGGTTTAAATCGATATAAAGATCACCGGAATCGGATGCACGGTTTGCAAATGACAAGCAAAACAAGAATGACATATTTCTGCGTTTAACAGCATGATGCCACTTAGCAAGCAACAAGAAATTAAGCTAATGCATCCAAACATACCAACAAAGCATATGACAGTGATCTACTCAAGATGCTTGACAAAAGATGAACACTGAGCTACGGCTAAATCACACCACAACAGGCTCAAACAAGCATGACAAAAGTGCAAAAGATAACAGGTTCACAGACTTGGTGAAAATAACAACATGCCAGAAATTAACATCAGGATGACATGTTTAGAGCAAGGAAACAACCTGCTATACGGACAAGATATAACAAAACAAGTAATGGCATGAATCTGCTCGAAACATAGAACACAAGTCCCTTACTGACCATGAGCCAAAAAGAACCAGAAAATATACTAGCACCCATGTCAATTAAGCAAGTTTCGTTACAGTTTTCAGACTTGGCAGAAAACTGGACATGTCGAAAACAGATAACAAGTAGGCATGTTTACGAGCTCGATGCACTCACTACAGAGCATTGCATGATAAACTAAGCATACATTCACCAAGAATAAATGGCATAGAAGCTAATAATGGCAAGAACAACAATATAACATGCAAGGATCAACTACAACAAGCTTGGCAAAATCGAATAACATGTAAACAATCTGCCAGTAACATTTTATAGCAAAAGTAGAGCTCGATTGACTCAAGCTATGGCATTCCATAAATACAAACAAAGGTATGGATTGATAGAGAAAATCCATATGTACAAAACACTCTTACTGATCATGCTCAAAAGAGGCACAGATCTCTCTGAAACAACATGAACACATAGCATAAAAATAACAGAAGGTCATGACTTAGTAAAATTAATAAGTCCCTGAAATCAGCAACATTAAGGTGCCTAGTTTGCATGCTTGTGCTAGTCACCACAAAGATCACAAAAATACATGGCATACACCCCTGTAAAGATGGCATGGCATATTACAAAACACATGTAGGACTCAAGTTCATAGAATGCACACATCAATCATGACAAAAATGACAAAAGTGCATCTACTGAAACAGATCTGAAACTAACATCACATAGCCCTCTTCTAACAACATTTCGGGCATCAAGATGATCTCAAATGAAAATGATGCAATGAGATGAAATGATTTACTCATCGAGGCGAACAATTTTACATATTAAACATGCAAAACGGAGCAGTATACAAGGAGTTATGGCATGTCAAACATAGCAACAAAATGCAACAAATCTGGTACTTAGTGGAATTTCAACCTCGGGGAAAATGGATGACGCGGTGCGGGACGGATGGATCCGGGAGCGGGGCCGCGCGTTTGGAAGGGGAACCCGGTGGATCTGGTCCACCTGACCAGATCTGGACGGGGACGGGGACGGGTCCGGCGACGACGGCTCGCCGGAGACCGGCGACGACGGGCAGGAGGCGAGGCGGCGGAGGGCGCGGGCCGCGGGGCGGGGTGGATAGGAGGAGGCCGGCGAGGTCGCGGAGCTGGGGCGGAGCGGGCGGCCGGCGGCGAGAAGCTGCGGCGGCGCCGGCGAAGTTCCGGCAGGCGCGAGATGGCGCCGCGGCGGCGTCGGGCGGAGGAGACGGGCGCGGGCCCGCGGCGAGAGGAGGCGGCGGCGCTCGGGCCTGGGCGGCGGCGGATCCGGGCCCAGCGGGCCAGATCTGGGCCGCGCGGGCCCGTTACGGCGGAGGAGAGAGGAGGAGGGCCGGCTTGGTGAGGTGGCGGCGTCTGGTTGGTCGCGGGAGGCGAAGGAGGCGACGTGTCGCCCCAGGATTGGTCCGGGCGACGTGGCGGCGGGGTGGACGCGTCCGCCGGCGGGCGGACATGTCCGGCGGCGCAGAGGGAAGAGGAAGGCTAGGGTTTCACCTGCGATTTTGACGGGGGAGACACATATTTATAGGTAGAAGGAGGTAGGAGGCTCCAAATGGAGTGCGGTTTTCGGCCACGCGATCGTGATCGAACGCTCTAGATGATGGAGCAGAGTTAGATGGGTTTTGGGCCACTTTGAAGGGTTGTTGGGATGCACACAAAAGAGGCCTTCTCGGATACCCGGTTAACCGTTGGAGTATCGAACGACCTCCGATTGACCCGAAACTTGACAGGCGATCTACCGGTGCTAAACCAAGGCCTCTTGACAAACCTCGGTCCATTCCGAGAATGTTTAATACCCGCACACGAAAAGAGGTAAAAGGGGGCGCCGGATGACATAGGAGTGCCGGATTGCAAAACGGACAACGGGGAAAATGCCCGGATGCATGAGACGAACACGTATGCAAATGCGATGCACATGATGACATGATATGAAATGCAGATGATGACAAGGCAAAGTGCAACACGCAAGCACATGACATGGCAACGACGGCGAATAACTGGCGGACACCTGGCACATCGAATCCGGTGCGTTACACCTGCCGTGCCACACGCTCCGCTTCCTCTTCCTTCTCCGGTAGGGTCCCTTGTGTTAAATAACTCCGGAGTTTTGTGATCCAGCACTCCTCCCGAGGTTCCATCATCAGGAGTAGACACGCTCCTGAGGTCGGTCCGCAGATCGGGGCTCCCGAGGCTGGCGGCCGAGGGAGCTCCTCTAGAGGCTGAGCGACGTTTGACAGCGTCGGCTGTGCTGAGGGTTTGAAGAGCCGCTCTTCGAAGATGCATGGTTCCTGCGGCAATCGCCTGGATGCCCGTCCGGCTATGTCGTCGGCCTCCTGATTGGTGCCACGGGGCACATGCTTCAGCTCCAACCCCCAGAACTGTTTTTCCATCCTGCGGACTTCCGCTAAATAGGCTTCCATATGCTCGTCCTTTGGCTCGTATACCTTGTTGGAGAAGTTGACAAGGAGCTGCGAGTCGCCCTTGACGGTGAGGCGTTTCACCCCCAGAGCTATCGCGGCTTTTAATCCAGCTATTAGACCCTCATATTCTGCCATGTTGTTGGAGACCTTTTCACCATGCTGGAAAGAGAGTTGTACAGCGTAGTAGAGCTTATCCTGAGTGGGTGATATCAGCACCGCGCCAGCCCCCGCGCCGTGCCTGGAGAACGCCCCATCGAAATACATGACCCAGCCTTCAGGCGCCTCACTCCCTAGAGAGAGGGACCAATCCTCGTTGTCCTTGAGGCTTGGTGCCTCCGCCCATTCAGCCACGAAATCCGCTAACGCAGCTCCTTTGATGACCCTAGTTGTGCTGAACTCGAGTTGAAACGCCTGCAGTTCTATGTTCCACTCGGCGACCCTTCCTGCTGAGTTAGGGCTCCCGAGCACTCTCTCCAGGGGGTACGATGAGACGACCTTAATGGGATGGGCCTGGAAGTAGTGGTGCAGCTTGCGCGAGGCCACTAGTAGCGTGAGGAGGAGCTTCTGAGGCATTGGGTACCGTGCCCTCACGTCCCGCAGCACCGTGCTGACAAAGTAAACTGGATGCTCAACCAGGCTGAGAGCATCTGGGGCTCCGGCGCCCTCGGGAGGCGGACCATCCGAGCGTGTGGCTTCTCCTGCCTCTGGTGTGCTCTTCTGCAGCCGACCCTCCTCAACTGCGGCTTTGGCTTCTGCAGGCTTCTCGTGCTTCCGTCTTGCCTTGCCTCGGGCTGCCGCTGCGGTCTTGGTTTGGCCCTCCTCCCTAACTGCCATCAGGGCTGCACTGGCGGAGTAAGGAGTGGCGGCGAGGTAGAGCAGCAGGGGCTCTTGAGTGCGCGGAGCCACCATGATCGGGGGACTGGTCAGGTACCTCTTGAGATCTTGAAACGCCTTATTTGCCTCTTCAGTCCATTCAAAGGGCCCCTTTTTCTTCATCAGCTGAAAGAAAGGCAACGCTCGCTCCCCTAGCTTGGAGGTAAAGCCCTCTAGTGCGGTCACGCGCCCAGTGAGCTTCTGCATCTCTCTTAGGGTCTTGGGCGGACTCATGTCCTCGACCGCCTTGACCTTCTCTGGGTTGGCCTCGATGCCACGATGGGACACAAGGAAGCCCAAGAGCTTGCCCGAGGGGACGCCAAACAAGCATTTCTCTGGGTTGAGTCGCAAGCTTACTGCGTCGAGGCTCGCGAAGGTCTCCTCTAGGTCTTGTATCAGGGTCTTGGCCTCCCGAGATTTTACCACAATGTCATCAACGTAGGCTTCGACATTCTTCCCGAGTTGCGGGCCCAAGGTGATGTGCATCAACCGCTGAAAGGTAGTTCCTGCGTTACGCAGTCCGAACGGCATGCATGTATAGCAGTATACCCCGCACGGGGTCAGGAAGGTGGTCTTTTCAACGTCTTCCACCGCCATTCTGATCTGGTGATATCCAGAGAAGGCGTCTAGGAAGCATAGCAGGTCACACTCTGTAGTGGAATCGACGATCTGGTCGATGCGGGGGAGCGGAAACGGATCTTGCAGGCATGCCTTGTTGAGATTGGTGAAGTCGACGCACATGCGTTCCTTCCCCCCTTTTTAGGCACAATGACGGGGTTGGCCAACCAATCCGGGTATCGGACCTCGCGAATGACCCCAGCGGCTTCTGGCTTGCGCGTCTCTTGGACAATGAAGGCCTGCTTCTCTGCGGACTGCCGCCTGGCCTTCTGCTTCACGGGGCACGCATTAGGTCACACGTTGAGGTGATGCTCGATGACACTCCTGGGAATCCCTGCCATCTGATCGGGCTCCCAAGCGAACACCTTCTTATTCGCGCACAGGAACCTGACCAAGGCCTGCTCCTGCTTAGGCTCAAGGTTGGCGCCTATGGTGAAAGTGGCATTGGAAGACCCGTCCTCGCCCACGGGTATCTGCTTGGTTTCTGCCTTGTCCTGGGTGAACAACTGCTTTTTCTTGGCGGGCACAGCCCCCTTGGGCTCAGGGGCCTCTGCGTCGGCAGGCTGCACCGACACCGCCGCCTTGAAGGCGAGCTCGAGTACCCGCAAGGCGTCCCTGGTGTCTCCGTGCACGGTGAGGGTACCGCTGCTCCCGGGCATCTTCATGAGGTTGTACGCCGGGTGCGTGGCGGCCATGAACTGAGCCAGCGCCGGGTAACCGAGGATGGAGTTGTAAGGGAGGCCGATGGGGGCGATGTCGAAGTCGACCATCTCCGTGCGGAAGTTCTCGTAGGTGCCGAAGGTTACTGGGAGCCGGATCTGTCCCAGGGAGTCGGACGATCCGCCCCCGACGCCCGAGAAAGATCGACTGGGCCGCAGCCGCTCCCGTGGTATGCAGAAGAGATTGAAGGCCTCGACCGAAAGCACACTAAGGCCCGCGCCGCCGTCGATGAGGGTCCTGGTGACGGCCACCTGGCAGACGGTGGGGGTGCACAACAGGGGGAGCACGCCGAGCCCGCCAGGTTGGTGGGGTGGTCCTCCGAGCTGAAGATCAGATCGTCCTCGCGTGCTGCCCGGCCCGAGGAAGCCCCCTGCCGTGTGAAAGCGGTGCTGACCCGACGGGCAAATGGCTTGACGTGGAGACTCGTGGGCGGCGCTTGCGAGCCGCCCAGGAGGGCCGCAATGACCGGAGGCGTCGATGTCGTGGCGTAGTCGCCCCGTCGCAGAGGCGGATGCTGGGGTGGCCCTTGCTGCTTGTTCCCCGTCGGGCCGGCAGCAGTGCCGATGGTGGGCGACGAGGGACGACGAGGACGCTCGCCGGCGAGGGCCGCTGAGGCAACGTGGGCCCGGTCGGCGCCGTACATGGGTGTGGTGGCCAGAGAAAGGCGGAGCGGTGGAAGACAGATTCCGGCGCACCCCTACCTGGCGCGCCAAATGTCGGATCTGGGGTTCCGACAGACCCTTAAGGTTAGAACTCTGGGGTGCGCGCAGAGATTCTGCACTCTACCTCTCCGTCTCGCAAGGATCTAAACTACCAAAAGAACAACACAAGGAAGACAGAGTTTATACTAGTTCGGGCCATCGTTGTGGTGTAATACCCTACTCTAGTTTTGTGGGTGGATGGATTGCCTCTTGGGCCGATGATGATGAACAGTACAAGGGGGAACAGCCTCGCGAGGGCGTGTTCTAGCTGGGACGATGAACCGCTAAGGAAGTTTAGCCGCCCTTCTCTCTCTCTCTCTTTGCTCGGATTCTGGATACCAGATGCCTCTACCCTGGGGGTGGCTAGTCCTATTTATAGGCAAAGGCCGTGGGCCTCTCCCCAAATATTGAGCGGGAAGGGCGCCAACAATTGGCCAATTCGAAGGGGAACATACAGTACACTTATCCTGACCAAAGTTGGTCCTCGCCTACTAAAGGCCCTGTGGTGACGCCGCTCTGGGCTCCACGATTAGCTCATTCCCACCATTGGACTGGTCTTGGTCTCGTTGCACTGAAATGGGTGCCTTTGCTTGATCCTCTTGCCTGCGGTTGCCCCCTTTGCACCAAAGAGGAAAGGGGAGGACACTGTGCGGTCTGGCGCCCGCCTAGCGCCCTTGGCCGTCACGGCTTGCATCATGGGCACCTTGCGAGGTACCCTGCCTTGATCTCTCCACCTCCTCATGAGCCAGCCTGAGGAGGCCGCGCCTGAGGAAGCACTTCGTCGTCCTCCCTGCGAGGCTTGGCCCCTCGCGAGGGTCTTGAGCATCGTGTTGATGAAGATGGGCCGTACAGGGCCTCCATTTGAGCCACGCCGCGGGCCGCAGGCAGGCAAGTCTGGGGACCCCCGTTCCCAGAACGCCGACAGTCTCCATAGAAGTCATCGACAGAGCGGTAGGCAGGAGCTCGCGCGCCATGAGTGATGTCTATTACACAACCTTCTTCTTGTAGACGTTGTTGGGCCTCCAAGTGCAGAGGTTTGTAGGACAGTAGCAAATTTCCCTCAAGTGGATGATCTAAGTTTTATCAATCAGTGGGAGGCGTAGGATGAAGATGGTCTCTCTCAAACAACCCTGCAACCAAATAACAAAGAGTCTCTTGTGTCCCCAACACACCCAGTACAATGGTAAATTGTATAGGTGCACTAGTTCGGCGAAGAGATGGTGATACAAGTGCAATATGGATGGTAGATATGGGTATTTGTAATCTGAAATTATAAAAACAACAAGGTAGCAAGTGGTAAAAGTGAGCGTAAACGGTATTGCAATGCTAGGAACAAGGCCTAGGGTTCATACTATCACTAGTGCAAGTTCTCTCAACAAGGATAAAAAAATTGGATCATATAACTATCCCTCAACATGCAACAAAGAGTCACTCCAAAGTCACTAATAGCGGAGAACAAACGAAGAGATTATTGTAGCGTACGAAACCACCTCAAAGTTATTCTTTCCCATCAATCCATTGGGCTATTCCTATAAGTGTCACAAACAGCCCTAGAGTTCGTAGTAAAATAACACCTTAAGACACAAATCAACCAAAACCCTAATGTCACCTAGATACTGCAATGTCATCACAAGAATCCGTGGGTATGATTATACGATATGCATCACACAATCTCAGATTCATCTATTCAACCAACACAAAGAACTTCAAAGAGTGCCCCAAAGTTTCTACCGGAAAGTCAAGATGAAAATGTGTGCCAACCCCTATGCATAGATTCCCAAGGTCACGGAACCCGCAAGTTGATCACCAAAACATACATCAAGTGAATCAATAGAATACCCCATTGTCACCACGGGTATCCCACGCAAGACATACATCAAGTATTCTCAAATCCTTAAAGACTCAGTCTGATAAGATAACTTCAAAGGGAAAAATCAATCCATTACAAGAGAATAGAGGGGGAGAAACATCATAAGATCCAACTATAATATCAAAGCTCGCGATACATCAAGATCGTGCCATATCAAGAACATGAGAGAGAGAGATCAAACACATAGCTACTGGTACATATCCTCAGCCCCGAGGGTGAGCTACTCCCTCCTCGTCATGGAGAGAGCCGGGATGTAACATCCCAAATTTTCAATTTGGAATGTTATACATAGGTCATCATATGCATATCATATTTTATTGGCATTTTGGTTTTGATCCTCGAAATTCTAAGGAACTCAAGGACCCACATAGAGAGTTGGGGATTTCATTAGTTTCATCTTTAAATTCTTCTCAAATTTGAAAATAGGATCATTTTGGTTTTCATTATTTTTCTCTGCAAAATATTTCCAATAGTAAAAATAAAAGAGAGGAGATAATATGACTTCTCCAAAAATAAAATAAATATTGGAGGAAAAATATTAAAATGAAATAAATAATTTTATTTGGATTTTATTGCTATTTTATTTGAATTAGAAAAACATGCATTTTTCAGAGTTTGCATTTTTAGGCCAAGAAAATGTTCGCTATGTTCTAAATATTTAATTTAGACGGTGAGAATTGTTTTTGCCATTTTTAGGTTTTTTATATTTATTTAGGATTTTTCCTTTTTGGCGAATTTATTATAAAAAAAGTTTCCGAACCGAACTGTGCCAAAGGTCGAGCCGGCCCAGCCGCTCGCCGCCGCCGCGCCTCGCCAGGACTCCGAGGGAGTCCTACCCCGCCCTGAGGCCACCCGACCGCCTCCCCAAGTCGGTCCGCCGTCGCCGGCCCTCCCCCCTTTAAATAGCCATCCGGGCCCCTCCCCTTGGACCAGGAGCCACCCCGCCGCCTGCGCCGCACACCGCCACCGTAGCCGCCGGCCTCTGCCGCGCCGCTGCTTCGCCGCCGCCCGCCGCCGCCTCGCCCCACCACAACCCCGCCGGACCTCGTCGTTTTCGCCGATGTTTTTTTCGGTTTTAGGTATAAAACCGATCGGTTTTTTTATAAACCCTAGTTTCGGTTTCTTTAGATCGTTCGGTTTTCTCGGTTTAGGTTACTTTGCGAATGTTCGTTCGTTCGTTCGTTTATCGAATGAATTCTCCCGTTCGTCTCTATTAGCGGACGTTCGTCCGATAGATTTTTCTTTTTTCGTTTATTTTCGGCCAGGGACCTATCCGCTATTGTTTTTATCGCAGATTAGCCCCTGATCTTAAAACCCTCGTAACTTTTTAACCATTTGTCCAAATCCAGTGAAACCAATGCCAAAATCTTCGCCTCGAGCCCCTCTTTATGGTTAATCAACTTGAACATGATTTTGACAATTTAAAATTTGGTTTCAAGCAGATTTTAATTCGAAGTTCTTTCGACCGTAGATTCAGTTCCGTAGCTCCGAGTTGACCGATTCTTTTTGCAAATCGAATCTCTTTAGTTGAAATTTCAGATTGGATCTTCTTATTTGAGTTTACTCTTGCATCTATGCTTGAGTGCTTATGTATGCTATTGTTTGTTTGTGATAGAATTTCCGGAGTGCGAAGCATGCTACTACGAGTCTCTAGGGTTTGCGGATCATCAGCAAGGCAAGTAACACATTGATCATGCTATTTGCATACCAATTTTTATGCATTAGTTACAATCGTCAAACACTGCATGATTAGGATGTGATTAACATGTGGGTATTGGGAAGTAGTTGATGAGTTAGAACATATTGCCCTTTTATTATAAAACCCTTGGGAGTTACTTCTACGTTATGCTTTTATTGCCATGCTATGTTCGTAGACGTGGATTGGGTTTAAGTGTATCCATGACAGATGTGAGATTGTTAGTTAATGGTTAACTTAAGGTGGGTACTTAAATACACATCTGGGTGGATTGGTTGCGGGCACCTGGGGATATACCAGTGTTGTCCTTTGGTTCGCCACCCAAGCTCAAAGGGATCATAAGATTATTCATGCTAGAAACTTCCATGTGCAGTCACAAGCTATTATGGGCTCTAGCATAGTTGAGTATGTTGCATGACCTCTTTCAGTGGTACGCTAGCAGATGTAGGGGAAAGTAGGTGTAACTGTCTAACCAGAGTAAAGAGTTAATGCTTCTGAAAGACTGTGTCTCGGTCATCCGTTTCTCGAACACCATGCAGTGCGAGAAATCCAACGGAGGAGATCGAGTCTTGTGGGGAAAAGTGCGCAAACCTCTACAGAGTGTACAAACTAATCATGGTTAGCTGTGTCCCTAGTTATGGACATCTTGAGTATCTGGTTCTTGGATTATCATGTTGATCTCATCACTCTAAATTAATTTGTTTGGTTATTAATTACTGTTTAATTGGGATTGAGATGGGGTTACCATTCTCAATGTTTATCAACTACCATGATAGTTAAATAAAATATATTCCTTTGATGTAGGGAAAAATTGGCTTTTCGCAAAAACCTTATAACCATAGAGCCTCCACCGGCCATATATGCATGTAGTGATAGCATTTATTCTGTTCATTGCTCTACTGTGTTATATTGCCAGCATATTCCATGTGTTGACCTGTTTCGGGATGCAACATATCATGTTGCACAGTTTTCAGACGAAGAGTAAGGTGCGCTAGGTCGTTGTCGTGCACTCAGTTATGCCGTTGGAGTTGATGGACTCACTTTATCTTCCAAGCCTTCCAATGTTATCTTATTTAGATGGCCTTAAGCCATATTTATTGTAATAAGTTCTCTTTTGAGACATTCGATGTAATAAGTGTGTGATTGCACTCTATTATAAATCTTTAAAGTACTGTGTGTGTCAGCATTACCGGTCCAGGGATGACACTTATGCGCAGAGATTTGACCATTTGAGGTCGGATCGCTACAAGATGGTATCAGAGCACATGCTGATTGTAGGACATGACCACTAAGATGAGCCATAGGTCACTCTTCTCTACCCATTTCTGACTCCTCTCCATTTTCTACTCTATAGGATGGCGGACTCAAGGAACAAGTTTGCACAACCAGATAAAGACACACCTTTTGGGAGACACTTGAAGGAAGTCACTAGGTACCTGAACATCGGAATACCAAGCTTCACGGGACCTACATCGCCACTTTACTAGAAGAGGAGCGTTAGATGATTGTAGTTCAAGTTCCAGGAAGGACATTCACGCCAATTACTGAGCCCACAGAGTTTTCCTTTGATGCACCAACCTGGAGTCTAGGAAAGAGCATGGCAGCCCCATCGCCATGGGATGCATCGGCAAAGTTTATCACAAGGATCTTAAGGACACCATCTACCAGATATGTGGGCGCAGAGATGAGCAATGGGAGATGATCAGCACCAGAAGGGACAGGTCCATTGCAGCTTTCATCCAGGAGGTAAACCAGCACATTTGCCGCCAGGAGAACCAGATGTGTGCAAGCATGACAGATCTGAAGAAAGTGATGACCAGGAACACGGAACTAGAAGAGGAACTCAAGTCTACACGCGACGGATATGAGGAGGAAATCGCAATACTAGTGGAGAAGAATGACGACCTGACAAGGAAGCTAGGACTATTCATGGGAGACCCCGCGCTAGGGGAAGATGACGACCATTCCGAGGACTACATCATCATCAACGACACCGACTCTGACCCCTATAGTAGTGATGATGATTATGAAGACGAAGCTGGAGCGGATATCATGGAGTCTTCCACCAATCTAAATTTCTAGCAGACCACCATATTATTAGTAGTAATCCCCCATATATATAGTAGTAGTCCGAGCACTTCTGTAACGATAGTTAGATCGATTGTATGCCCGTGTTTGAATCGATTGGTGTGATATGATTGTGTTTGTCTCATGTGCATATGGGTAGTGCTTTATCACTAGACCTCATTCTATTCTAATCTCTCCCCTCTAAACCCATCAGATGCCTCCGAGACGTGACCCCGGATTTGTCTTCCCACCGGAGCTCACTCAATTGATCCAGTAGCAGAATGCCTTGATGCAGTTACTAGTCCAGAACCAAGGCAACAACAAGAACAACAACAACAACAACAACAACAACAACAACAACAACAACAACAACAACAACAACAACCCACCGCCACCACCTCCAGTTGACAACTTAGCCCGTTTTCTGAGGTCGCAGCCGCCAGTGTTTTCCAGTAGCACCGAGCCAATAGTTGCTGATGACTGGCTACGCATGCTCTCGCATGCGCTTGCTCCCTTTGCACCAAAGAGGAAAGGAGGACACTGCGTGGGCTGGCGCCCGCCTGGCGCCCTTGGTCGTCATGGCTTGCGTCATGGGCACCTCGTGAGGTACCCCGCCTTGATCTCTCCGCCTCCTCGCGAGCCAGCCTGATGAGGCCGTGCCTGAGGAAGCTCTGTGTCATCCGCCCCGCGAGGCTTGGCCCCTCGCGAGGGTCTTGGGTCTATGTTGATGAAGATGGGCCGTGCTGGGGCCCCTTTGAGCCACGCCGCAGGCCACAGGAAGGCAAGTCCGGGGACCCCCGTTCCCAGAACGCCGACAGTACCCCCGGGCCCAAGGCGCGCCCGGACTTGGCCGTGCAGGGAGGCGAAAGGGCAAGGGCGAAGCGCCGCGGGACCTAACAGCCTGCGGCCTTGGGCGCCGCATGGCTGTTGATTGGACGTGGGCATCTCCACTTCCCCACGACGCCTCGGCATCTGCATGGATTGGACAAGTCCCTGCATGCAACATGGGTCATGATTACCTGCGATCGTGGAGGCCGATGGTTGGCCTTCGCCGGCTATAAGTACGGAACGACACGCGCCCTTCCAGCCCATCTCTCCTTGCTTCTCCTTCTTCCTGGTCCTTGCTCCGTCCTGCTGCGATGGCTCCGATCCGCCGGTTCTCGGCGGCAGAGAAGGGAAAGGCTCCCTGAGAGGAACCAGACCCGCTCCCGCCGTAGAAACGGCTCGCCCTCCGCCGCCGGGATGAGGGGACCCATCAGGTGCTGTCGAGGCCCTGGGGCGAGCAGGCACCGCCGGGGTTCCCGCTCCCCTTGTATGCCCACATCGAGGGCTCTGACGGAGTCGACACCGATCGCCACGGGCGGCGCCGCCGTCGGCACCGACGGGTCGCGAAGGTGTGGGTCGTCCCCCCGGGGTCCACACCGAGGGCTCCTCCCGAGAGTTCATGCTCCACGCCGCCATGCCTCCTCAGTCTTGGATTCGCCTTCCTTCCTTCTTCACCTCCATCATCCCGCAGGGAGAACTCCTGGAACTTTGGCTGCAGCACGCCGGCTTCAGCACCCCCGCGACGGAGGCGGAGATCGCGGTCGTTGCCCCGGGCGAGGTCTTCATGACTCGAGGCTGGGGCGAAGTCGCCCGGGCTTGAGCGACAAGAGGCGCGTTCGTGATCCACTTGGAGTACGACTGTGCCTCGGTGATGTTCTTCAAGGTCTTCGACACGAACGGGCGTCGGCTGGAGTGCTGCCCCAGGAGAGGTGGTCGGGACCCTGCTACGACGAGGACTGGGCCTGCCGACCGCTCCCTTGGCGGCTCCTCCGGCGGCGGAGGCGTCGGAGGTTCCAGTGACTCCGGCGAGCTCTTCACGACTCCGGAGACGAGTGACGACAGCTACGAGCTCTCGAGCCGGCGCCGCTCCTGGAGCAGGGCGGGCTCGTCAGGCCGTCGCCGATTCTGATCTGGATGGGGTTGGCGCCGGTGCTTGACGACCCACTGTTGATGATGGTGTCTTTTGCGGGGGCGCGTGTAGTTAGCGTCCTTTTAGGATCTGTTCCCTGCGAGGAATCAAAGACGCGCCCCGTGGGGGCTTGTAAGGTGCCTGTGATCCTGTTTGTTAATATAACCCTTGGCGTAGGACTGTGTGAGTTGCTCATTCCGTCTTAGCTCAGTTCTCCCTTTCGAACCTCACGAGGGCTTGGTGCTCTGCGCCGACAGGTCCCAGTCCTAAGGCGGCTTCAGTCGTCGCTGGTATGCCAGGTTGCGATGCCGTGGCCAAGGCCAGGAGGTGAGCGACTCGGGCTCCGGTAAGAGCCCCTGAGTCGCGATGCTCAGGAGGTCCCCTTTGGCGCTCAAGCAGCCGTCGTTCGGTGACAAAGGAGAGCGGCGTCGCTAACACGGGATTGCATTAGGTGCGGGGACAGTGCTATGGTAGCTGGTACTTCTGGGTAGTGACTTATCTTCGAGAATCGGGGACCGCTCCCTGGTGTGTCACCGGGTTCGTGCATCGACAGGTGTGAGGTTGCTCGGTGAGGTCCTCGCGTGTCTCTCCCCTCTCGCCTTTGCTCCCCTTTCTGCTCTACGCCCTCGGGTCCCGGCCCTCGAGCGAGTCTCAGTCGTCACTGGTATGCCAGGGCGCGATGCCGTTGACAAGGCCAGAGGGTGAGGGCTGGAGAGCCAGTAGGAGCTCTGAGTCACGATGCTCAGGCACCCCCCCTTTAACGTGCAAGCGGTTCGCGCGGGTGAGAGTGATGGAGGCATCGCAAGGGCCTCGCCTGACGCAGCTCCTTCAGGAGATCCTGTAGACTCATCATAGAAAGAACGAGGGGTTGCCGTGACAATCGACAGTCAGCCGTTGGTTGCTTCCGAGGGGTGATGAGGCACTGAAGGCTTGACAAGGTGGCGCCATGCGGGGCTGTCGCGGCCAGAGCTCAGCCATTCAGGTTTGTCGGTGTTGCAGGGACGGGCCCATGCGCAAGCGTCGTGCCGTTTTGGGAGCAGCTCCGTCAGTTGGCGTCAGTTGAGTGGGCAACTAGGTCAAACACATTAGCCACGAAGGAGTGGATTCATTCAAATGGATGCTGGAAAGGCGGACGTCACTGGGTCAGGCCAGAGCGACTTGGGGATGATGCAGCCCGAGGGGCGCCCCCCAAGAAAGTAAGCTAGCAATATGAAATAAAAGGGATACATGCCGCAGGGACGAACCCACACGGCCTGGGAATAATGCAACCCTGGGGGGCGCTCCCAGCTGGAAATGAAACTTGAAAGATGTCACCTAATGATGTTGAGGACGAAGCAGTGTTGGTGTATCGGACTCGGTGGGCTGCGGAAGCCGATCCTCATGAGCCCCCAGGCCCAGGAGCCCCGGGAGGCTCCGGAGGCGCTGGTGGCTCCTCACGGACCATCTCCATCTCTGCCAGGGCTGCGGAACGCCTGGCCTCTTGAGCCTCCATGATGCCCCTCATGAGGCGCTGGTACGCGGCAGCCGCGTTCGGCATGCCGTAAGGCATGCGAACGTATCTGTGTGGTGGACCTTCGCAGCGCCCCACTCGCGAGGGCCAGAGGCGCTCCAGAGAGGCGACTCGGTTGAGCCCTGGTATGTCGATGCAGACGCGCAGCCCACCATCCTCGCTTGGATGGGGAGCCACAGCTGGTAGGCGGCGGCCGCCTTTCATGACTCTTGATTCCTGTAGCTCCAGAATGGCCTTGCTGACGAACTCCTGAGGGTCTGGCCCTCCTTGCCTTACTCATTCTTGAGGGAATCATGCTTCGAAACACGCCTCCATGTGGTGCCCAAGCGCCTCCCTCGTGACCTTAGCCAGGTCGGTGGTCCTCCAGGGGAGAGCCCCCGAGCGTGCCTGAGGAGGGCGCCGGGCGCGCTTTCCTATGTGATGGAAGGAGGTTCCCCCTTGGCAGGCGCGGGCCCTGGGGGGCCTGCCTCCTGAGGGACCGGGCCGGACGATGTCTTCTTCTTCTTGGGGGTGGTCTCAGGAAGCCTCCTGCTTCCGCGATCCGGGTCTTCCAGTGATGCGGCCTGAAAGGCTCGTTCCAGTTAACACACCGCGTCCTTCTCTTCACAGGGCACCGTGATGACTCCGCCGCTTCCTGGCATCTTGAGGACGTTGTAGCCGTGGTGAGTTATGGCCATGAACTTGGCCAGCGCTGGGTACCCAAGGATGGCGTTGTACGGCAGGCGAATGTGAGCGACGTCGAAGTCGATGAGCTCGGTGCGGTAGTTGTCGTGTGCTCCGAAGGTGACAGGGAGGCGGACCTGCCCAATCGGGACCGTGGAGCCGTCGGTGACTCTGGAGAAAGGCTTGGTTGGCTGAAGCTGGTTGTAAGGCACTTGGAGATTGTTGAATGTTTCCACGGACAGGACATTGAGCCCTGCTCCACCATCGATGAGGGTCCTGGTGACCACCACGTTGCTGATGATTGGGGAACGAAGCATCGGGAGGACTCCGGCTATGGCCGCGCACTTGAGCTGATCCGCTGAGCTGAACGTGATGGCGCACGCTGACCACCTGAGGGGGTGTGTGGCTTCGAGCTTGGGGAGGACTGCATTCACTTCACGGGTGAACTGCTTGAAGATGCGCTGAGAGGCTGGGGCTTGAGCTCCGCCCAGGATGCAAGCGATCGCGCGCGGCTCCTGGAAGCCCCCAGCCCCCTCGTCCTAGTGGTGTTCCTCGTTTCTTCTTAGCTGCGGCGGCAGCGGAGGGAGGCCTGCGTTGCCTTGCGGGCGATCCTCGCGAGGCTGATCCCTCAGTCTCGCTCGCGAGGTGGGTCTTGCCAGCGATCCTCGCGAGGTCGATCGCGCCACCCTTGGCGTGGGCCGCGGTTTGCCCAGCGTCCTGCATTCCTTCCTCCTCCTCGACCGTAGCCTTGGTCACCGTGGTCGGGACGACGGCCGATCCTTCCATCTCGTACGGCTCAGAGCTCTTGACATTCGTTGGTGTTGTGGGTGTGGAGGTCATGGTACACACAGTACCGATTGCCCTTGGAAGACTCGGGCTGATCTCTACCCCGCTTGGTGTCTGGTTTTGCCGCGAGCACGGCAGCCCCCTTGCGCTTCACATCCTTGGCCTTGGACATCTTCTCTTTTGGGTCTGCAGGAGGCAGCTCGAGGAGGGAGAGACGCCCTTCCTCAGCCCTGGCGCACTTGGTCGCCAAGTTGAACAGCTCCAAGGACGTGCACAGGTCTTCATGCATCGCCAGCTCCTCCTTCATCTTGACGTCGCGCACGCCGTCAGAGAAGGCTGGGATGATGGCCTCCTCGGGCACCTTGGGAATCTTGAGGCGTGCGTTGTTGAAGCGCTGGATGTACTTTTACAGGGTCTCTCCGGGTTGTTGCTTGATGCTGCGCATGTCGCTCACGGCGGGCGGCCGGTCGCGAGTACCTTGGAAGTTGGCGATGAAGCGGGTGCGCATCTCATCCTAGGAGGAGATCGTGCCTGGGGCCAGGTTCAGGAGCCAGGTGCGGGCCTCGTCCTTGAGCGCCATGGGAAACCAGTTCGCCATGACCTTCTCATCTCCGTTGGAAGCTTC
Organism: Aegilops umbellulata; assembly: GCA_032464435.1. Taxonomy (NCBI): domain Eukaryota; kingdom Viridiplantae; phylum Streptophyta; class Magnoliopsida; order Poales; family Poaceae; genus Aegilops; species Aegilops umbellulata. Next base: position 98,218,826 of record CP136060.1, read on the forward strand.
GATGCCCAGCTCATAGAGCTGGAGGAACTCCGCAGGGTTGGCCGTGCCGTCGTAACGAGGAGGCAGATCTGGCTTGAACTTGCCGGGCCACGCGACGCTACGCAACTCAGTGATGAAGGCATGACAGCCCGCCGTGGCCACGGGGGGCCTTGGGTGACGGAGAGCTTGGTCTTGCAGGTCCCCGTGCGCTGCAGCTGGGAGCAGCGCGGGGTCTTGACGTGCGGGAGTAGGAGCATGGCCGCGACATGCTGGAGCAGGGAGCGCCCAGGCAGCTTCTTGCGGGCAAGGGACTTCTTGGCAGCTCTGCTCTTGCCGCGCTGGCGCCTGACGGAGCGGGTTCCGCCCAGGGGCCACGCGCCTTGGATCCAGGGCGTCTTCTTGATGAGGCGGCGGCTGGGGCACCCTTAGAGCTTCATCGCCCGCGCAGGGCGTTGTGCGATGCAGCGGAACGGACGGCGCAGGAGAGCCCCCTGCGGCGCGGACGAGCTCGTCGACGCGGTTGAGCCATTCTTCGTAGACGTCGTCGACGGGACGGTAGCGCAAGAGCTCGTTTGCCGCGATGGGCGCAGCTCGAGCCTCCATGGGTGCGTGGAGCGCGCGGGACGAAGAACCAGCTGGGTGAGCGAGGGAGGAGCGGTGCGGCCGTCTTGCCGCACGGACGGATGCTGAGACGACGCTTGCTACTCGTTCCCCGCCGGGCCGGTGGCGGCGTTGACGGCAGGCGACGGGGAACGGCGAGGACGCCCGCCGACAGGGGCCGTCTGGGCGACGCGGGAAGCGAGAGCGGCTCGGCGCTCGGCGCGGGCCCGATGAGCGTCAGACATGGACGCGATGGTCGGAGGAGAACGGGGCGGTGGAAGACGAATTCCGGCGCACCCCTACCTGGCGCGCCAAATGTCGGATTTCGGGTTCCGGCAGACCCTTGAGGTTTGAACTCTGGGGTGCGCGCGGAGATTATGCCTTCTTCCTACCTGCACCCCTCGGCCTCGCAAAGATCTAAGCTATGGTAAGAACAGCACAAGAGACATAGGGTTTATACTGGTTCGGGCCACCGTTGTGGTGTAATAGCCTACTCCAGTGTGATTTGGTGGATTGCCTCTTGGGCTGATGATGATGAACAATACAAGGAAGAACAGCCTCGCGAGGGTCTGTTCTTGGCCGGGGCGATGAACTGCTAGAAGGAGTTCAGTCACCCTTTTCTCTCTCTCTCTCTCTCTCCGATCTGATTGCTGATCGATCCGTAGATGCCTAGATCCTATCTGATTCTCATTTCCTCCCCCCTGGGGTGGCTAGTCCTATTTATAGGCAAAGGCCCTGGGCCTCTTCCCAAATATTGAGCGGGAAGGGCGCCAACAATTGGCCATTTTGAAGGGGAACACCTGGTACACTTATCCTGACTAAAGTTGGTCCTTGCCTGCCAAAGGCTCTGTTGGTGACGCTGGCTTGGGCTCCACAATGACTTCCTCCCTGCCGTTGGACTGGTCTTGGTCTCGTTGCACCGAGACAGGTGCCTTTGCTTGATGCTCTCGCCTGCGCTTGCTCCCTTTGCACCAAAGAGGAAAGGAGGACACTGCGCGGGCTGGCGCCCGCCTGGCGCCCGCCTGGCGCCCTTGGTCGTCATGGCTTGCGTCATGGGCACCTCGTGAGGTACCCCGCCTTGATCTCTCCGCCTCCTCGTGAGCCAGCCTGATGAGGCCGTGCCTGAGGAAGCTCCGTGTCGTCCGCCCCGCAAGGCTTGGCCCGTCGCGAGGGTCTTGGGTCTGTGTTGATGAAGATGGGCCATGCTGGGCCCCCTTTGAGCCATGCCGCAGGCCGCAGGCAGGCAAGTCTGGGGACCCCCGTTCCCAGAACGCCGACACCAACAACGACCAATTTGAAATGGGACAGCTAGTACAACTTATCCTGGCAAAAGCAGTCTTCGCCTGCAAAAGGCTCTGGTGGTGTCGCCGCATTGGGCTCCATGGTGACCTTCGTCTTGCCGTCCTACTGGTCTTGGTCTCATTGCACCGATATAGAAACCTTTGCTTGATGTCTCGATACTCCGTGCCTGCGCTTGCCTCCTTAGCACCAAAGAGGAAACAAGGACACTGCGCGCCTTAAGCAAGGCCTACATCCTCCGCGCCCTGCCAGACGACGCCGAGATCGACGCCCGGCCGCCAGGAGGGGGAATGCTGCTCCTCATCCCGACAAGGGGCAGATCGTCGCTGGTCTCCCGAGATGATGCCTCCGCCTTGACACCACCTGGAGCCGCCTCCAGCCCTTCTGCTGCGCCGTCTTCTACTCTCGGAGCCCGTGTGACCTCTCCTCAGGCTTCGAAGCTTTTGGGTTTCAGGGTCCCCAAGCGGAAGGTGGACTATGTCGCGGTGGATCAGTAAGTGCTTCCAGCTTCGTCTTGTTCCTGCTTGTACTTGCTATTTTCTGACGTTCACCCTTTGTTGATCAGGCCGATGCCTTTGGCGAAGAAGAGGAAAGAGGATGCAGCGGCCGCGCATCCTTCTGCGGAGAAAGGAGGCGACAACACTCGCACCTTCCCATCCCGGTCGCCCTCGTGAGGCCAAGAGGAGCATCGTCGGGAGGAGTCAGCCCCCGTGGCCCCACTGGCTCCGGAAGTGCCGGTTGTCGGTGTCAAAATCGGAGGATCTCGGGTAAGGGGTCCCGAATTGTGCGTCTAAGGCTAATGGTAACAGGAGGCGGGGGACACAATGTTTACCCAGGTTCTGGCCCTCTCGATGGAGGTAATACCCTAATTCCTACTTGATTGATCTTGATGATATGAGTATTACAAGAGTTGATCTACCACGAGATCGTAGAGGCTAAACCCTAGAAGCTAGCCTATGATTATGATTGTTGTTGTCCTACAGACTAAACCCTCCGGTTTATATAGACACCAGAGGGGCTAGGGTTACACAGAGTCGGTTACAAGGGAGGAGATCTACATATCCGAATTGCCAAGCTTGCCTTCCACGCAAAGGAGAGTCCCACCCAGACACGGGACGAAGTCTTGAATCTTGTATCTTCATAGTCCAACAGTCCGGCCAAAGTATATAGTCCGGCTGTCCGAGGACCCCCTAATCCAGGACTCCCTCAGTAGCCCCTGAACCAGGCTTCAATGACGATGAGTCTGGCGCGCAGATTGTCTTCGGCATTGCAAGGCGGGTTCCTTCTCCGAATACTCCATAGAGGATTTTGAACACAAGGATTGTGTCCGGCTCCGTAAAACAAATTCCACATACCACCGTAGAGAGTATAATATTCCACAAATCTAATCTGCTGACAACTTTTCATAACGTGGCATCCTGCCGTGGCCCGGTCATTACGAACCATTTTTCCCAGCTTGCCACTGCACGTGCTGCGAGGCGGTTTTATTGGCACGTCTTGTCGAAGCAGAGATCGTGTTCCCCTTATCACGGGATTCTCATCAATACGGGTGTGGGAAACCCAATCGTGCTTGTTAGTATGACTCCTTGATTTTAGGCAAGTTCCAAATGGCCACGCAGAGGATGCTTGATATTAACCCTTTTTATAAAGGGGCCAAGGCCTGTCCTTTTCTTCTCACGCTCGATCCTTCCCTTCCCCCACCTCGAGTTTCAACACCCAAGGCTCAGGCAAAGCGCTTCAGACCTTCAACCATGTCCGGATCCAACCTTCAAGGTCGGTGGATGGCCTCCTATGTCATAGAGGAGGACATCAAGAGGCTAAGGGAAGCCAGGTATCTGACCACCAAAATCCCGCATAGGTTGCCCCCTAAAGGGCAGGTCATCCCCACTCCCGAACCCAAAAACAGCATCGTATTTGTTTCCCACTTCCTCGAGGGCTAGGCTTTAGTCTTGATCCCTTTGTTAGAGGGCTTATGTTCTATTACAGGCTTGATTTCCATGATCTAGCTCCAGATTCCATCCTTCATATCTCGTCGTTTATCGTCGTGTGTGAGGCCTTCCTCCGCATCACCCCACACTTCGGCTTATGGCTCAAGACCTTCATTGTGAAGCCGAAGAAGATCAATGGGCGACATGCAGAATGCGGACGTGCCATAATAAGAAAAAGCACCAACGCTCTATGGCCAAAGGGTTCCTTCCCGGAGGTGTCCAACTTATGGCAGCGGGAGTGGTTTTAAATCACAGCTCCCCGAGGTACAAAGTGGGTGGCTGCCCCTGCCTTCCGCTCGGGCCCTCCATCGCAACTGGCGTGATGGGTCAACAAGGGGTTGGACTGGGGGCCAGTTAACGATGTGCTGACATTGCAAAGCCGCATCCGAGTTCTCCTCAAGAGGGATGTCATTCTTGTCAAGGTAATGCAAGTTATGCTAGTTCGTCGAGTCCTGCCATGCCAATGTCGATCTCTCCATATGTGGGAGTTCAACCCGGAAGGACCGTGAACTATTCAGCAATTCTTCGGCGTGACGCTCGAAGAGATGTATGAATTGTTCTTCAAATCACGAATAAAGTGTCCGGGCACCACCGAGGATGCAGGTCTCAACTGCAACCGTCTAGATACCCACGTAACTAATTCTATGGCCGAACATGCTGTCTTTTTACTTGTCACAACATCAATCTGAAAAAATCGCTCTCGGCCAGGACTGGATAAGAAAGGCGGAGAGGATCAGGTGTTCGGCCCCCCTTCCCGAAGGCTCACCGGATCCTGTAATAGCCAGTATGCTTGAGCATGCACATTATGAAGTGCCATCAGGGGAAGATAAAGGGAAGAATAAAGAAGCCGGAAGCGGGCTTCGCACATTACACATCCAAATCGGGGGAATTAGTGTCTCCGCGAAGGAGGATAATTGTGACACCCCAAAATTTTTGACCTTGTTTTATTAATTAAAATTTTGCCAGGAATTAAAACTTTAAATTTCTGAGCTCTTTTTTTTATTTTTGAACCATTATCCCCTTGGTCATTATGGAGTTTTTCCCCCAAAAGAGAACTTTTCAAATATGTTTTGGACTTGTTTAAACCTCTCAAGAAAAACTTTTCTTTTATTAGTAGAACAAATTTACATAATTAATTTGCTTGTTCTTTATTTTCTTGAAAATGGTTTTTTACAGGTTAAATGGCTATATTTGAACTACAACCTCTTTAAGAATTTATTCAAAAATCCCACCAAAATTTGGAGATGTCATGTGATGTTTTTAAATCACCTTTGTACAAAAATAACTTCCATTCATAAAATATTTTGAGCTCTACACCCAATTTTCTTCTCTGGTCCAGTGGGCAATTCTGCACTTCAACCCACTTAAATGCTTCTCTCTAGCCTCCACCAAAAGTATGGGATGTTAGTAGCAGCATATGATTCAACTTTATGCAAAAACCCAGTGAGGTCCTTTGAAAATTTTGAGTGAATCAACCTCATCTTCATTCTGGCCCAACTTGTTGGTTTGTACAACAACCACATTTTTAGTTGCTCCTTTATCCATGATTCCTTTTTCTACTTGTAGCCCACCCTACCAAACCCCTAAGTCCAGGAGCATGCACTCTTTGGAACACTTTTGGTCCATGTTGTGATGCCATTTACCTTCTGTCCATAACTGGAGTTTTGCAAAAATTGCACTAACAAGTTTCTCCTTTAAACAAACTAACCTTGCCACCCTCTCTTATATCTAAAGAGACACTGATCTGGAGAATTTGACCACTCCAAGAAATGCCTAGGTGCCTGTGGCATTTTGTCAAACACCTGGAGTGCATGATCAGATTTGACATGAATGGTTGCTTGCATTATGAACTTGACCACCTGACCAAACCACCTTGTCCCTTGGGTTTCCCTCTACCTTTAACCTAGTCCTCTCGCGTGCCAACCTCACCTGTGACCTGTAGCATGCCACGGCATTGTATCGAACACCTTCCGTGCGTGCACTGGACGCGCCGAGAGCGCGCGTATTGCACGAACCAGGCCCGAGCCGACACGCTAGCCCCCCTGGTTTTGGCCCGCTCTGCAACGCCACGCCACGGACTACCCTCCTCGCAGCAACGCGCCAAGCCGCCCTGGCAGCCAATAGCGTCGTCGTCAGAACTTTTGGCGGCACGCCTCTGCCACGGTCGGCGCCGCCAAAGCCGCCCCGACTCGCCACCTGCCCCTGGGAACAGCGCAAACCTATCCCCCCGCTCGTCGGCTAGCTCCCATCGTCGCCACGTTGCCATTGCTACAGGGAGGCGGTTCGCCGTCATCCTTATCGCGGGCCGCCTCGGAACCGACCTCCACCGCGTATATAAGGACCCCGGAGCTCAATCGAGACCGGGAGCAACCTCATATGATCCTCCTAGTACTGCCTTGGCCAGCAGTTGAGAGAGGGAAGGCCTTCTTCCCCGAGTCCGGCTGGTTCGGCCGCTGCCAAGTTCCAGCCGATTCCGTCGCCACCAGTGCCTCTCCATCTCCATTCTCTCCACCAAGAGCTCTCCCTCCCTCTCGTGAGTGCAACTCCATGCTCGATTTCGGTCAGAGACCACCGCAGCCCCAAACTCACTTTTTCCGACGACCACCGTCCGCCGCGGAGCTCGCCGTCGACAGCTCCGTCTACCCTAGAGAACAAAACGACCACCGGAGTGACCACCTCGGCCCCCTGAATCCGCTGGTGGTCTCAGCTTTCCCAATGGAGCCACCGTTCGCCGGCGACGATCGCCGGAGCCCCGCTCCTCTCGGGCAGAGGAGGGAGACGACGCGGGCGACTGGTCAAACCTGACCAGTGGGCCAGGCGGGCCCACTGTCAGAGACCCAGCGCCGGTCCATGTGGGTTAAGTGGAGGCGTAAAACCTCAAGTACGCCTCCTCTGACCGAAAGCGTATTCTCGTTTAAAACGTTTTCTTTTTCTGTTTTTATTTAAATCAGTTTTTGACCAGAACTTTGACTGGCTATATCTTTTTAAATATAAATCCAAATGAATTAATTCTTTTTCCTACATCTCTCAAATATTGTCTAGTTTATTTTAAGACTTATTTGAAAAAATTTCCAAACAACTTTTTGTGCTGTTTTTGAAATATGTGTTATTTGCATATTTTTGAAAATAGGATTTTGGAGAGAGGAAGAACGCTTTCAAAAGATTTGGAGTGTACCCTGCCTTTCTACATCATGAAGGCAAGCATTCTGAACCCCGGGATAATAATTTTGGTGTGTTAGTTGACACGTTCATAACACCACCTTAATTCGGAGTGTTATTTCATGTGATATGATCATTTGCATGGCTGCATTATTGTGATGTCATTGCTGTTGGAAATGAACATACTAGTGTGATGACAATCATCCTCATATGCTTTACATGCATGCCGGTAAGGAATTCGGAGAAGCCTCTACCTTGGGTAGGCGTGAGCTTGTCGCCGGTCTCCGTCGGGACGGTTATATCCGGTATGGCATGGTAAGGTATGATGGGTGGTGATTTGTTGGTTGAAGTATATGCATTGTTATGCTAATCTTGCAGGAAATATTACTACCTCCTGAGTCGACCGTAGATCGAGTCTTGTTCCGGTAACCCCCATACTTGTTTCGTACTGCCATAGGTCCCTACCGTACGTAGGGTATGGTTCAGTAAGTTGTTAACCCTTGTCTTGGCACACACCGTACAGAGAGGCCATGGTGGAAGATACCGGCTGCATCCGGTAGGCATGCCACCTGGTCCGGGGGCATGGGTGTTTTTGTTGTAGCCGAGGGGGTAGCTCCCCTAGTTTGCGCGCGGTATAAATTTTGTGATCCCATGCTACGTCGAGGTTGTAGCCTCCCCACTTCGAGTTTGCTTGACAGGTGTCGTGGGTGATTCCAGACACGGGTGAGTTAAGCTGGTGTGTGCAAGTCAGGTGTGTTTTCAATTAAAAGACCGTAGACGGAAATTAGTCCCGATGGACTAAAGGAATCCATTACTCGTGGGTAAAGAGTACACCCTCTGCAGAGATTAAACCTATTCGAATAGCCGTGTCCATGGTTAAGGATTACAGTCTGGGATGGGTCAAGTGTCGGTCTTAGTGTCGGTCTTCGGAGGAGAAAACCACTAAAACTCGATTATTGATTATGATTTGTGATATATGATGATTATGATTATTATTACCTATATGAACTAACCGTTTTGCATGATTTGAGATAATGAATATCCCTGGGACGGTACCACCTCCTGGATATTCACTATGATAATTTCATTTTCATATAAGCCCTTTATGTGGTGTCGCTAAGACGCCCGACTGCGACATTTCTTTTAAAAGCCCTTTCTGTGGTGTCGCTAAGACGCCCGACTGTGGTATTTCTTTTAAAGCCCTTTCTGTGGTGTCGCTAAGATGCCCGACTGTGGCATTTCTTTCAAAGCCCTTTATGTGGTATCGCTAAGACGCTCGACTGTGGCATGCTTGTTGATTATTTCATAAATATTAATACTGCTATGTTATTACTTATTCATAAATAACATGTTTGCACGCATCAGAGTTTTATTTATCTTTTGTGGACTAACGTCATGAGCATAAAATATTTTCAGCACATCGTTGTGATATTATACCTATGTTCATAATGTTTGCGAGTACATTCAAAGTACTCACTGGCTTGTCCCTGGCTATTGTCTTGGCCAGATTGTTTGCTTGGAGAGGAGCGTTGCGAAGACAGCCCCGTTACTTAAGCAGCGGTGATAGCAGCCTCGCGAAGATAGGAGTTAACCTGGTCAGCTGTTCCCGTGGGAAATGGAGTCCCATAGACCGTGGTGATCCACAAACCGTTTCCTCCCTCAACCACTAGAAACCATTTGTTGTACTCATAGGCCACAATGGTCTTGTACTACATATTTTGTACTCTTGCTTGGAATTTCTGTATCAAGTTGATGCCTCATCAGCTAACAGTAATCCTGGGGCTGATGAGCTCGACGGCCATTTTCTGGAAAATTAATGTCCGGAAAATCGGTCGTGACAGACTTGGTATCAGAGCCAGGCTGACCATTGGCTAATCCTATCTTAGCCAGGTCAATAAACCTAGGCAAACCAACCCACCGAGCCTTAACCAAACCCCAGCCAAGCTTCTCCTGCAAGATAGCCCCACAGTGACCCGACACCATTTGGCAGTCGGTGCCCAACCTACCAACCTAGCCGTCAATCACGCGCCAGTGACCGGCCCCCTAAATAGTCTTTCTCGCAAGCGTGCAAAGGAAGACTCCTCCCCTTTTTCCTATAAAAAGGGCATGCTAGCCTCAACCCAGCACAGCACAGCCGCTATCCCAAAACCGAGCCACAATGCCTGGTCCTATCGTGCACACTGAGACTACGGCAACCAACCTTGGAGGTTTTGTGACCATACTCGCAAACCGCACCCGTCGAGCCTATGCGTTAGAAGAGCCCCCAGAATATGTTGTGTACCAAGGACCATTAAGCGGTGAAAGCCGTCAATTCTGGGCCACTGTACACATCTACGGTAGGGGTCTAGCACCCGAGCGCCCCTACAGGCTCACTGGAAGGACGACTTCCTTTGAGCCACAAGCCATCCAGCTAGCTGCTCGAGAAGCTATAGTTCATCTCCGGCACTTGTCGCCCAGAGTTAACTGTCGCTCGTTCCACTACTACCCCAGGCGTGAAGGGTATGGTAGACCACCCCAAGTCGCCAACGGAGATCACGAGACAGATCCTGCATTGTTGCACCTGGTGCGCTATGTAAGCGCACTAGAGGAACTATGCGATCAGGTCACCATTGATCTTATCGTAGCCCGTGGAGAGCAGCCATCGGCCAGGGTGTTGCGATAACCCCAGAAGTGCTTCGTCGCATATTGGGAACGCACTCCAACGGGGTTGTAGCCAACAATCCCCGAGATGGTCATCATCGCTACCCTGAGCCTGCAGCCCCTCAGCCCAATCCAGCTAATTCCGACGGTGAGAACTACGGAGACGCCTCAACATCCACCAGGCACGCCCGCTTGGATGTAAACAAGGTAGATTAAGTCACCCGAGTAGTATCGAGTTCCAGTGTATTCTCGCTTGTAATCGTGTGACCTTCTATATAAACGCCGCCTGTCGTTGAGCCCCTGTAGCCTTGCCTGGATATGCCAGCATTTCTACCCCAGGCACAGTTGCTAAAGACCTCCCCGATAACCCCCACAGTAACACGTCACCTCGGTGAAATATGTGTATCTGTGGCATTGACTTCCACCCGCGGAACAGAGCTGGAAGTTCCGTTACCTTTCACCACGGTAAAAATAACCTAGCTCCAGTTCTATAAAGAGGCCACCGCGTGACCTTGCCAAAGCACTCCTCACCTTGTGCACCATCCACACAACCATTTCTTGCCATGTCGAGCCCCAGCATTCATCTGAGAACCCCAGATGCAACCCCGGGTAGTTTTGTCAAAATATTGTGGGATTTTACCTGCAGTACCATTGGCGCTACCCAGCCACCCCAGTATGAGCTGTTCAAGTCAAGGATCACCCTTCCACCTCAAGATACTGGGCAGCAGCGCACATCCCTCCCGTGAACTCAGACCAAGACCCAACGGAGGTCTCCTTCGTGGGGAAATCTATGCCAACCCCACTCATGGCCGAAGAAGCTGCTGCATATGAAGCGCTTGCTCGCCTTCGATTCGCGGTACCCTATGCCAGCGAACGAGGGTATTATTACTTCCCGGGCCGTGCAGCACCTGGTGGAGTAACATCTTTTCCCGGAGGACGAATTGAGAGAGACCCAGTCCTAGCCAACCTGGTCCAGTACGTCATCGCTCAAGAGCGTTTAACCCAACATGTGATGGGTTATCTCCAGAGCCTCGCGGATTTAAATCCTCAGATCGCCATCGGCAGATCACTCAGGCCCGGCCAGGAGAAACACATTCATCGACTGGTCAATCCCCTTCCCTCGATAGAAGAGGAATGTGTCCCAGTACCAGAGACGTTTTCCCAGGACCCCGTTCAGTTACCATTTCCATTTTAGACGTCACTGCCGTGTTCATTATTGCAACATTCAATTGTGTATTGTAACTTATGCATGGTAACCTGAGCTTGCGCGACGAATAAATTATCCGGCTTCTACTAATATGTATGGTGGCTTATGCTCCTTTATTTTAACCGTTTTCCCTCGCGAAAAATCCCGGAGAGTTTTTGTTTTTCTAAACAACCCTTAACAAATCTCGAGGACGAGATTTTTCTTAAGGGGGGTAGTATTGTGACACCCCAAAATTTTTGACCCTGTTTTATTAATTGAAATTTTGCCAGGAATTAAAACTTTAATTTTCTGAGCTCTTTTTTTTTATTTTTGAACCATTATCCCCTTAGTCATTATGGAGTTTTTCCCCAAAAAGAGAACTTTTCAAATATGTTTTGGACTTGTTTAAACCTCTCAAGAAAAACTTTTCTTTTATTAGTAGAACAAATTTACATAATTAATTTGCTTGCTCTTTATTTTCTTGAAAATGGTTTTTTATAGGTTAAATGGCTATATTTGAACTACAATCTCTTTAAGAATTTATTCAAAAATCCCACCAAAATTTGGAGACGTCATGTGATGTTTTTAAATCACCTTTGTACAAAAATAACTTCCATTCATAAAATATTTTGAGCTCTACACCCAATTTTCTTCTCTGGTCCAGTGGGCAATTCTGCACTTCAACCCACTTAAATGCTTCTCTCTAGCCTCCACCAAAAGTATGGCATGTTAGTAGCAGCATATGATTCAACTTTATGCAAAAACCCAGTGAGGTCCTTTGAAAAATTTGTGTGAATCAACCTCATCTTCATTCTGGCCCAACTTGCTGGTTTGTACAGCAACCACATTTTTAGTTGCTCCTTTACCCATGATTCCTTTTTCTACTTGTAGCCAACCCTACCAAACCCCTAAGTCCAGGAGCATGCACTCTTTGGAACACTTTTGGTCCATGTTGTGATGCCATTTACCTTCTGTCCAGAACTGGAGTTTTGCAAAAATTGCACTAACAAGTTTCTCCTTTAAACAAACTAACCTTGCCACCCTCTCTTGCATCTAAAGAGACACTGATCTGGAGAATTTGACCACTCCAAGAAATGCCTAGGTGCCTGTGGCATTTTGTCAAACACCTGGAGTGCATGATCAGATTTGACATGAATGGTTGCTTGCATTATGAACTTGACCACCTGACCAAACCACCTTGTCCCTTGGGTTTCCCTCTACCTCTGACCTAGTCCTGTCGCGTGACAACCTCACATGTGACCTGTAGCATGCCACGGCATTGTATCGAACACCTTCCGTGCGTGCGCTGGACGCGCCCAGAGCGCGCGTATTGCACGAACCACGCCCGAGCCGACACGCTGGCCCCCCTGGTTTTGGCCCGCTCTGCAATGCCACACCACGCACTACCCTCCTCGCAGCAACGCGCCAAGCCGCCCTGGCAGCCAATAGTGCCGCCGTCAGAACTTTTGGCGTTACGCCGGCGTCCGCAGCACGCCTCTGCCACGGTCGGCGCCGCCAAAGCCGCCCCGGCTCGCCACCTGCCCCTAGGAACAGCGCAAACCTACCCCCCCGCTCGTCGGCTAGCTCCCGTCGTCGCCACGTCGCCATTGCTACAGGGAGGCGGTTCGCCGTCATCCTTATCGCCGGCCGCCTCGGAACCGACCTCCACCGCGTATATAAGGACCCCGGAGCTCAATCGAGACCGGGAGCAACCTCATATGATCCTCCTAGTACTGCCTTGGCCAACAGTCGAGAGAGGGAAGGCCTTCTTCCCCGAGTCCGGCTGGTTCGGCCGCCGCCAAGTTCCGGCCGATTCCGTCGCCACCAGTGCCTCTCCATCTCCATTCTCTCCACCAAGAGCTCTGCCTCCCTCTCGTGAGTGCAACTCCACGCTCGATTTCGGTCAGAGACCACCGCAGCCCCAAACTCACTTTTTCCGACGACCACCGTCCGCCGCGGAGCTCGCTGTCGACAGCTCCGTCTACCCCAGAGAACAAAACGACCACCGGAGTGACCACCTCGGCCCCCTGAATCCGCTGGTGGTCTCAGCTTTCCCAACGGAGCCACCGTTCGCCGGCGACGATCGCCGGAGCCCCGCCCCTCTCGGGCAGAGGAGGGAGACGACGCGGGCGACTGGTCAAACCTGACCAGTGGGCCATGCGGGCCCACCGTCAGAGACCCAGCGCCGGTCCACGTGGGTTAAGTGGAGGCGTAAAACCTCAAGTACGCCTCCTCTGACCGAAAGCGTATTCTCGTTTGAAACGTTTTCTTTTTCTGTTTTTATTTAAATCAGTTTTTGACCAGAACTTTGACTGGCTATATCTTTTTAAATATAAATCCAAATGAATGAATTCTTTTTCCTACATATCTCAAATATTGTCTAGTTTAATTTAAGATTTATTCGAAAAATTTTCCAGACAACTTTTTGGGCTGTTTTTGAAATATGTGTTATTTGCATATTTTTTAAAATAGGATTTTGGAGAGAGGAAGAACGCTTTCAAAATATTTGGAGTGTACCCTGCCTTTCTACATCATGAAGGCAAGCATTCTGAACCCCGGGATAATAATTTTGGTGTGTTAGTTGACACGTTCATAACACCACCTTAATTCGGAGTGTTATTTCATGTGATATGATCATTTGCATGGATGCATTATTGTGATGCCATTGCTGTTGGAAATGAACATACTACTGTGATGACAATCATCCTCATATGCCTTACATGCATGCCGGTAAGGAATCCGGGGAAGCCTCTGCCTTGGGTAGGCGTGAGCTTGTCGCCGGTCTCCGTCGGGACGGTTATATCCGGTATGGCATGTTAAGGTATGATGGGTGGTGATTTGTTGGTTGAAGTATATGCATTGTTATGCTAATCTTGCAGGAAATATTACTACCTCCTGAGTCGACCGTAGATCGAGTCTTGTTCCGGTAACCCCCATACTTGTTTCGTACTGCCACAGGTCCCTACCGTAAGTAGGGTATGGTTCAGTAAGTTGTTAACCCTTGTCTTGGCACACACTGTACAGAGAGGCCATGGTGGAAGATACCAGCTGCATCCGGTAGGCAGGCCACCTGGTCCGGGGGCATGGGTGTTTCGGTTGTAGCCGAGGGGGTAGCTCCCCTAGTTTGCGCGCGGTATAAATTTTGTGATCCCATGCTACGTCGAGGTTGTAGCACTTAGAGTTTGCTTGACAGGTGTCGTGGGTGATTCCAGACACGGGTGAGTTAAGCTGGTGTGTGCAAGTCAGGTGTGTTTTCAATTAAAAGACCGTAGACGGAAATTAGTCCCGATGGACTAAAGGAATCCGTTACTCGTGGGTAAAGAGTACACCCTCTGCAGAGATTAAACCTATTCGAATAGCCGTGTCCATGGTTAAGGATTACAGTCTGGGATGGGTCAAGTGTCGGTCTTAGTGTCGGTCTTCGGAGGAGGAAACCACTAAAACTCGATTATTGATTATGATTTGTGATATATGATGGTTATGATTATTATTACCTATATTGACTAACCATTTTGCATGATTTGAAATAATGAATATCCCTGGGATGGTACCACCTCCTGGATATTCACTATGATAATTTCATTTTCATATAAGCCCTTTATGTGGTGTCGCTAAGACGCCCGACTGCGGCATTTCTTTTAAAAGCCCTTTCTGTGGTGTCGCTAAGACGCCTGACTGTGGTATTTCTTTCAAAGCCCTTTCTGTGGTGTCGCTAAGACGCCCGACTGTGGCATTTCTTTCAAAGCCCTTTATGTGGTATCATTAAGACGCCCGACTATGGCATGCTTGTTGATTATTTCATAAATATTAATACTGCTATGTTATTACTTATTCATAAATAACATGTTTGCACGCATCAGAGTTTTATTTATCTTTTGTGGACTAACGTCATGAGCATAAAATATTTTCAGCACATCGTTGTGATATTATACCTATGTTCATAATGTTTGCGAGTACATTCAAAGTACTCACTGGCTTGTCCCTGGCTATTGTCTTGGTCAGATTGTTTGCTTGGAGAGGAGCGTTGAGAAGACAGCCCCGTTACTTAAGCAGCGGTGATAGCAGCCTCGCGAAGATAGGAGTTAACCTGGTCAGCTATTCCCGTGGGAAATGGAGTCCCATAGACCGTGGTGATCCACAAACCGCTTCCGCCCTCAACCACTAGAAACCATTTGTTGTACTCATAGGCCACAATGGTCTTGTACTACATATTTTGTACTCTTGCTTGGAATTTCTGTATCAAGTTGATGCCTCATCAGCTAACAGTAATCCTGGGGCTGATGAGCTCGATGGCCATTTTCTGGAAAATTAATGTCCGGAAAATCGGTCGTGACAATAATCGGGGATAAGAATCAAGAATCCCCTCTCCCCAACGAAGGAAAAGGAGTGCCTCTGAAGACTTGGAAACGAAGGTTTCCAAATGAGGGAAGAAACCTTCGCCCAGGGGCCCTGCCCCGGAGGGCGTCCTTACCGCACAGCACCCGCAAGGGGGCCAGCCCTCCACCAAGTTGTAAGTAAATCAAGAGTACTTTGGTAAATATAACCTGCTTTATCTCCGATGACAATAACCGAGACATATATCTTGCAGTCCGGCTCGTAGCCCTCCTCGACAAAGTTTGTCTTCGGGGGATCTTCTTCCGGAGATGATGGAGAAGGAAACGCCTCCCCTATCTCCCCGCCTCATGGGGCGGACGACCCTGAGGTGTCGTCACAGAGGATTTCTCCTGATCCGCCAAGGCCAGAAGGTTACCCTTTGGCCACCCGAAGTCCGGAGTATTCGACTCCTAAGGAGAGCAACAGAAAGAGTCCGGGACTGTCTGGTGCACAACCAGACGCACTGACGGGTCTTCTGGAGCAAGCGGCTATCTCAGAGGCACATCATACTTTAATGGGTAGAGAGGATTTCATCCGCCAAAAGTGGGTTGCACGAAGCTTTTACGAGCTTGCTAAGAGGCTTTGAGGTACGCAAAGTAATATATATATATATATATATATATATATATATATATATATATATATATATTGACAATACCACACACGCTAGGTGTGCTCTATACAGATAGTAGCCCCTGAGACTCTGGTTGCTGTCCAGAGGCGGCAAACAGGGAATCATAGTCCCAGGTAATGATCGCACTGCTTTCATGTGCAGGCGGCTGAGCGTCCGGTGGCTGGCCAGACTGCTGAATTTGCCAAACTAAGGCGGCAGATGCCAATCGCGCTTGTGAACAAGCGGCTTGATGAGGCACATGGTATGTATTTTCGTGTGGTCAACAAATATTAAGAGGAGCATGATGCTAGTATCTATAATATTAAGAGAAGTGATGGGTCTTCTGGAGCAAGCGGCTATCTCAGAGGCGCATCGTACTTTAATGGGTAGAGAGGATTTCATCCGCCAAAAGTGGGTTGCACGAAGCTTTTACGAGCCTGCTAAGAGGCTTTGAGGTACGCAAAGTAATATATATATATATATATATATATATATATATATATATATTGACAATACCACACACGCTAGGTGTGCTCTATACAGATAGTAGCCCCTGAGACTCTGGTTGCTGTCCAGAGGCGGCAAACAGGGAATCATAGTCCCAGGTAATGATCGCACTGCTTTCATGTGCAGGCGGCTGAGCGTCCGGTGGCTGGTCGGACTGCTGAATTTGCCAAACTAAGGCGGCAGATGCCGACATCGCGCTTGTGAACAAGCGGCTTGATGAGGCACATGGTATGTATTTTCGTGTGGTCAACAAATATTAAGAGGAGCATGATGCTAGTATCTATAATATGCTGTGACTCCAGATGGAGCTACCGCCGTGGAGACCCTTCGGGCGGAACTTGCCCGAGCCAATGAACAAGCCCGGAGAAGTGATGTGGCCGCCCTAATGGCGGCTGAAGAGTTAAGAGCCGAGTAGGCTGCTCATCGCCAGAGCAAAGATAAAATAGCCAAGATAGCTATTGAGCTGAAAGATGCTGCCGGCCGATATGAGCTTCTCGAAAAGGAAAGCCAAGCGAAAGCGGCTGACCTGAAGAGAGCCATGGAAGCAGCCAAGGAAACTCAGTCTAAAATCAGAGCGGCAAAGGAGGAGCTCCGTCAAGCCAGAGATATCACGGCTGGGAAGCCCTTTTTGTTGCGGACGAAGTTTGGAGATCCTAAGTATGCCCCTCTGGAACAATTATGGAGTGCTGCAGACGTGTACTTGGACTTGGCAATGAGTGCTGCTGATGCGACTGAGTTTTTCAAAGATCAGAAAGATCATGAAGTGGAAAGGATGTTCTGGTTGCAGTTCAATGCTCCGACGCGTCCGCTGCTGTTAAATGAACAAATGGCCGACTGGGCCGAGCTCCATAGGTTGTCCGGACTTGCCATGAGGTCTGTCGTGGATCACCTTTGGCCGAAGGGACCAAGGCCGAATAGTTATTTTGGTTTAGTGCAACGATTCCTTGGTGCTGTGCTGCATATCGATGCTGTAAACAGGTCGTCGTGTATAGAGGGTGCACGGATGGCTCTTGCCCATGTGAAGACATACTGGTCAGAGATGGAGGCCACCACTATTGCAACCCGGGGTCCGGCCGTGGGCCAGGTCTCGGCCAAGAACTATTTTGAAGAAGTCCTAGAAGGCGCTCGTTTAATAGAAGCTCAGTGGTCGAAGAGTATCATGTTCGAGTGACATGTATCCCAATTGTAAAACAATGCTATTTGGATTATAAAGGTCGTGTTTATACTTTTGCCTGAAAGTATTATGGTGCCTCCTGTGCGGCCGTTTATGTATGTATATAACCTGAAAGTTTGCAGTCGTCGGCTTCAGCCCCCACGCATGTAATGCGGGGGTGTTTAGAAAAGCGCGTATTCACACTTGATCCAACGTCTTGGTCCATTAAGGAAGTGACAGCGCGGCGAACAAGGGAATCGGACTATATAGCTTGAACACTTTCACTTAGCCATAGGAGTTTGACGGTGGGGCTACTATATAGGCCCTAGTACTTCCGCGCTCATCCGAATACGGTGTGCGTAGATACATGACCGGGAAACCGGTCCTTCGTTAATGCGGAGGAATCGCGAAGATTCCACTGAGTCATCGAGTGGTTGACCAGTCTCGCGCTTTATCATGACAGTCAGTTTTCGGCTTTCTCTACT
This sequence comes from Aegilops umbellulata, assembly GCA_032464435.1. Taxonomy (NCBI): domain Eukaryota; kingdom Viridiplantae; phylum Streptophyta; class Magnoliopsida; order Poales; family Poaceae; genus Aegilops; species Aegilops umbellulata. The sequence continues at coordinate 98,236,809 of CP136060.1, forward strand.
GAGGTGCTCATCCAGATGAACCAGGGCACAATCGCAGTAGTTCTCCCGGTGCCACCTTAGCCGATAGAGCGGAACGTAAGGTAGCAAAACATGGGAGCCGGGCAAACCCAACTATTGACCAAAGACATGATTCGGAGCTGATGCATATAAGGCCAAACTCGCGATGCCGAACACTCCCTAAGGTATTCGGACTTTACAACATATACTGGGCTGAGTAACGCCCTTGATAATGAGCCCTGAATTTCCAGGTATGTGCATTAGTCTGACGTGAAGAAATGCCAATAACGCCAACATCCCCCTTGGTTGTATTGAGTATCCGAGGGTGTGAAGCAACAAGAGACAGTAAAAAAGCTTTACACAGGGTCTCAGTCTAAAAAGAAACCTTTGAGTGGGGCCCTGCTGCACGTGTGCGCCTATGTCTCCGTGGTGCCGTATCCTGGAAGGGTGTAGCACGATGATCATCTGTAAAAGAGAAAAACCCAGGTGAAAGTCTTCGTGCAAAAAATTGGTTATTCTTAATGAACCATTAAAATGCAATCTAAATAGGGTCAAGCTGAACTGTAGCCCTTTTTACATGCGGGAAGCCCCTAGAACCACCTATGGGGGTATACCCATCGACCCAATCTCAGGTTTATCTGAGTTGTTACAGCTAGTGGTGCGCCGGACTCGTCTAACCATGTCCGCGGTCTTGACGACCGATCATTTATTCTGGTTGGACAGGCCGTTCAGTGTTCGCCTGTTAGAGCCGCCACATATTCCTTCGCGCGTAAGGAACGCTCTGTGTTTTCGCTAACTATGATGATGCCACGTGGACCGGGCATCCTAAGCTTAAGATAAGCGTAATGCGGTATTGCATTAAAATGAGCGAAGGTCGTTCTTCCGAGTAGTGCGTGATAGCCGCTTTGGAATAGAGCGATGTCGAAGGTTAATTCTTCGCTTCGGAAGTTGTCGGGAGAACCGAATACAACCTCTAGTACTAGAGAGCCCATACAGCGGGCCTCTAGGCCTGGTATTACTCCTTTAAAGGTAGTATTGCTTTGGCTGATTCTTGTCGGGTCTATCCCCATTTTGTGGACGGTGTCCTGATATATCAGATTAAGACTACTACCGCCGTCCATAAGGACTCGGGTGAGATGGTATCCGTCAATTATTGGGTCTAGCACCAAGGCAGCCGATCCTCCGTGTCGGATACTAGTCAGGTGATGCCTGCAGTAAAAAATGATCGGGGAAGCCCACCAAGGGTTGAACTTGGGGGTGACGGGCTCCACGGCGTATACGTCTCGGAGTGCGTGTTTGCGCCTCCTCTTCGGTATGTGAGTTGCGTATATCATGTTCACTATTTTGACCTCTGGTGGGAATTTTTTCTGTCCCTCAATGTTTGGCTGGCGAGGCTCATCCTTGTCTTCACTTGGTGTCTCCCTCCCCTTGTGTTCGACGTTTAGCTTGCCGGCCTGCTTGAAGACCCAGCATTCTCTGTTGGTGTGATTTGCAGGTTTGTCGGAGGTGCCATGAATCTGAGATAATCTGTCTAGGATCTTGTTTAGGCTGGATGGTCCATCTCTGTTGCCTTTAAATGGCTTTTTCCATTGACCGGGTCGAGAGCCCCTGAATCCGGCGTTTACCATCGTGTTGTCTGGGTTGTCTTCATTGTTTCGACGCTTGCTTTTATTGCATCGCGGTTTCTCGTTGCCATTCATGACTTAAGATGTGCCTGGGTCGTTGGTGCCTCTACGGGCCAGCCAACTGTCTTCGCCCGCGCAAAAGCGGGCCATAAGGCCTGTTAGGGCTGTCATTGTCCTCGGTTTTTCCTGGCCAAGGTGTCTGGCGAGCCATTTGTCTCGGACACTGTGTTTGAAAGCCGCTAAGGCTTCGGCATCCGGGCAGTCGATGATTTGATTCTTCGGGCTTTTGAATTATGTGACTTAAATCGTTTGCATCTGGAGGTCGGATATAGGTCCCTTGAAAATTAGCCCTAAAAGCATCCTCAAGCTCTTCCCAGCTTCCAATTGAGTTTTCGGGGAGGCTTTTCAGCCAGTGCCGAGCTGGTCCTTTCAACTTGAGGGGTAGGTATTTGATGGCGTGGAGATCATATCCGCGAGCCATGTGGATGTGAAGGATAAAGTCCTCAATCCAGACCCCAGGGTCTGTCGTTCCGTCGTATGCCTCTATGTTCACGGGTTTGAATCCCTCTGGAAATTCATGATCCAGCACCTCCTCGGTGAAGCATAGGGGGTGCATGGCACCCCTGTATTTGGATGTGTCATGGCATTCTTCTAACGGTTGTAGTGTTCGGTTTTGATTCCGAGCTGTTATTCGGTCAGTATGGTCGTTTGGGCGCCCATGATTTTGTGCCGGAGCGCGCTTCCTAGATCCGTAGATGGACCTGGCCATACCGGCTTTTTTGTGCGGGTCCTCGCGTAAATCATGCGCTGACTTGTGTTTGACGTCGTTAGCCGCCCTGTTGCGGCCACGGGGTGGTCGATTCGGCTGATCAGCCATTTTATTTTTCTGCTCAATGGGCTCTAAAGACTCGTCGTCGAATTCAGGCAGCAGCTTGTGCTTTTGATAGCTCTTTGTGAGGCGACTACCACCGTAATTTTCTTCAGTGTTGAGCACTTTGTTCCATCTACTGCTGAGCGTATTCTGTGCGGCTTTAATCCTTTGCTTCTGCTTCTTCAGGCTCCTCGCGGTGGCAATAAGCCTTCTATGGAGGTTCTCTTGTTCCAAGTGCCTTTCCGGGATGATGTGTGCATTCTCGTCCGGACTATTCTCCTCTCCGGAGACAGGTTGATGAGCTTTACTCTTGGCGTCGCCATGATCGGATAGCGGCTCCGTACTATGTTCGCCATACGCTGGCTCATCCTGCTCTATCGCTGGGTCCATGTGGTCGTCGTTTCCTTTGGAGTCGACCGGGGTATTATTCTTTCTTGCGCTGTTATTGTTGTTTTTGCTGAGGCGAGATTTGGAACAGCGCCTACGTCATTGCTTTGGTTGCTTGTGAGGGGGTTATCCTTCGCTGCATCCTTCCGTTCCTCGTCGTTGTTTTCTTTGGGTGTGTCCACCATGTATATATCATATGATGAAGTGACTGTCCAGCACCCTGTGGGCGGTGGTTCTTGTTCCTCTCCTGCATCATCGTCCATACCGTCGATGTCTTCGGATTCGAAATCAAGCATGTCGGTTAAGTCGTCGACAGTGGCTATTAAGTGGGTGGTGGGTGGGGAACAAATTTCTTTGTCGTCCGCTTCCCACTCGAGTTGGACATAGTTCGTCCCAAGGTCTGCTGAGAAGGAGAGAGAGCTCAATGAATTTAGCACGTCGCCCAAGGGCGAGTGCTGAAAGATATCCGCGGAGGTAAACTCCATGATCGATGCCCAATCAGATTTGATAGGCACGGACGCAAGTGGTTCGGAGCCTGTGGCCAGGGACAAATTCAAGGGTCCGATGACACAGGTCTCATAGGAGGTGAAATCAGTATTCGGCTCTACTGCCGCTGAGTGTGCGGCCTCCGTGGTGGGGTCCATCCACCCGTCCTCGGATGGCACGGTCTGCTCCGGATTGAGAGCCGGAGTAGCCGCAGGTGTGGTCTCCCGAACACCGTCCGACGGCAGAGCTAAGTCCTGCTCGTCGTGACTGTGCGGTGCACCTGACATGGGCTCGAATCCATCGAAGATCAAATCTCCGCGGATATTGGCAGTATAGTTCAAGCTTCCAAACCTGACCTGATGGCCAGGGCATAGCAATCGATCTGCTCCAGATGGCCAAGCGAGTTAGCCCGCAGTATGAAGCCGCCGAATACGGAAATCTGTCCGAGGAGAAAAACCTCACCCTGGATCGCATCGCTGCCGATGATCGAAGAAGCCATCAAGCCTTTATCGCGGCGGCACAGTGGAACTCTCAATGAAAGCACCAATGTCGGTGTCAAAACCGGCGGATCTCGGGTAAGGGGTCCCGAACTGTGCGTCTAAGGCTAATGGTAATAGGAGGCGGGGGACACAATGTTAACCCAGGTTCGGGCCGTCTCGATGGAGGTATTACCCTACTTCCTGCTTGATTGATCTTGATGATATGAGTATTACAAAAGTTGATCTACCACGAGATCATAGAGGCTAAACCCTAGAAGCTAGCCTATGATTATGATTGTTGTTGTCCTATGGACTAAACCCTCCGGTTTATATAGACACCAGAGGGGGCTAGGGTTACACAGAGTCGGTTACAAGGGAGGAGATCTACATATCCGAATTGCCAAGCTTGCCTTCCACGCAAAGGAGAGTCCCACCCGGACACGTGACGAAGTCTTGAATCTTGTATCTTCATAGTCCAACAGTCCGGCCAAAGTATATAGTCCGGCTATCCGAGGACCCCCTAATCCAGGACTCCCTCACCGGTGCCTGGCTCGGCTGATGAGGTCCCAGAGGCTCTGGAGCCCTTGATCTCCCAGGCTCTGGTAACGACTTCGCCTCCTCCTCCTACTGCGCCTCTGGCCCCAGGCTCCACTGCCTCCTCTACCACCTTGGAGCGCGTCCTTTCGGAGATGGCCTAGCTACGGGAAGATCTCCTGGGCGCGGACCCGTGCTTGGTGGCCGGGCGCCTGGAGCTGGCCTTCGGCTGGCTTCATTCTGATGTGGCGGTCCAAGCGACACTGAACCAGGTCGCGACTGTCGGTGTCAAAACCGGCGGATCTCGGGTTGGGGGTCCCGAACTGTGTGTCTAGGATTGATGGTAATAGGAGACGGGGGACACAATGTTTACCCAGGTTCGGGCCCTCTCTATGGAGGTAATACCCTACTTCCTGCTTGATTGATCTTGATGAATATGAGTGTTACAAGAGTTGATCTACCACGAGATCGTAATGGCTAAACCCTAGAAGTCTATCCTATGAGTATATGGTAATCGATCTGCCATCTGTACTATGCTCCCCGGTTTATATAGACACCGGAGAGATCTAGGGTTACATGGAGTCGGTTTATGGGAATCTTCATAATTAGTCGCCTAGCTTGCCTTCCACGCCAAGTAGAGTCCAATCCGGACACGGGTATAGTCTTCGGCCTTCATGTCTTCATGGCCCATTAGTCCGGCCTAGTAGATAACAGGCCGGACGCCCAAGGACCCCATAATCCGGGACTCCCTCAGTAGCCCCCGAACCAGTCTTCAATAGCGAGGTGCTCGGCACATATTGTCTTCGGCATTGCAAGGTGGGTTCCTCCTTCGATGATCTCCAAGTAATGTATTCAGACATTGATCCAATGCCACCTCCTGGGCTTCTACGTGGTTTAAATAACCTTTGTCCCCCACGTGTCAAGCGAATGTGGAAAGTCGGGGTATTTTTGCGAATAACACCCCGTCTATGTGGGGAAGGGCGCCTATTTAAAGGGATTGGATCTAGATCCATTCAGCGCCACGCAGAAGAAATCTCCAGAGATTGCTTACGAGAGACCATTCCAGCATGGCCAATGTTCCCAGCTCCTCCGTTCGTTCCGGCCCAGAAAAAGGCGAGTGGGAGAGGTGTTCTGTATCTCATAGCCAACTGACGAAGTTGCAAACGCAGGGATTCCTTCCCCCCGCAGATCTAGTCCCTGTTCGGACGGGGCTAGCTTCCTTCAATGAGGGGACTCAGGCAGAGGACTTCCCCAATCCATCTGGGGGAGAGCGAGTGTGTTTCGTCCCCTACCTGCTAAGAGGCATCGGATTTCCAATCCATCCGTTCCTTCGAGGGCTTCTGGAGTACTACAGCCTCTAGCTGCACAACTTCACTCCGGCCTCTATTCTGCACATTGCGGGCCACGTTGCTTTGTGTGAATTTTTCCTGGGCGTCGAGGCTCATTTCGAGTTGTGGAGGAAGTTGTTCTGCCTCGTCCCACGCAATCATGAACGGTCTATATTTGAAGTGGGCGGAGCCGAAGTATGGCGCGTCGCCGATACCGGATATCCCTCCGGCACACCAAGGAAGGCACCCAATGGCCGGCCCTCCGAATGGTTCTATATCGAGGACGTTCCGCTTCCCTATCCGGTTCAAAAAGGTCTTCCCAAATTTGTGGTCGTCCCGCTGAAGGAATGCCACAGTTGGCGTCCCCGGAGCCTTGAAGAAGGAGACGGTGCGGAGGTTCATCAGCTAATGAGAAAGATAAAAGAGCTCGCTCAGTCCGGGCTCACAGCAATCGAGGTTATGGCGATCTCCATAGCGCGGGGGGTTTAGCCACTCCAATACAAGGGGCTTCCCATGTGGGACTACAATGGGGAGGATGATGCCTCTCGCTATGGCCGGAAAGGACCGGACACCCCTGCCGCTTTGGCTAGGATATTAGTCGAACTGTTCAAAGGGGAGGAAAAGGAATTCCTTCGCATCAAGCTCAGAGAAGGGTACTCTATGTATAACCCTCTCAGTTGGGTAAGGTCCAACCCCTCTGTTTTTACTCCCTCCATCTCCGAATTGCCTTTGACAAATTTTTGGTTTTTTTTGCTTACGATAGCACTGGTGAAAGATCACCGAGGGATTCCATAGTCCCGCCCCGCAGCCAGAGGACCACAAGCAGGAGCTTGATCCCGGGTTCGAAGAGGATCCGGATATATTTGTGGTGCTCGCGGAGGGGGTGTTTTACCAGACGAGCTATGATGGCACGGAAGTGGCCATCATCGCCGGTTACCCTGGTCATCTTCCTGCTTCACAAGTAAGTAATCAAGAAACACCTTTTCTAAAAGGGTGTTCTTACTCTGCTTCACCCACCGCATTGTCGCGCATTTTATAGGGGAGACATTTGACGATACCGAGGAAATCGGTTCCTGCACCGGGCAGGCCTTCGAAGAGGAGGGCCAGTGAAGGCACCACCGGGACCTCATTGAGGAGGTACGGATAAATATATTTTTCAGCGGCCGTATCCGGTTGTGACTTATGCGCCTGTTTGTTTACAGGAAAAAGGTTCGCTGAACTGTTTCCAGGAGTCCGGCCGGCCGCGTTCCAAACATCCAAGATTTAGATCCGGTCGGGGAGACGGGGGCAAATATAGAAGCAAAGCCGGACTGCCCTTCGGCCGAGGGTTCGGACAATATGTCTGTTACCAACTCGGAAGTAGAGAGTGCCATGAATCGTCGGCGCTGCAGGGCTGTTTTACGAGACCCGAAGTTCTCGGACGAGGCATTTAATGCCTTTAGCTGCTCGAGACGGGCTTAGAAAAGCCATGAGGCAATATCTAACAGATGTTCAGGTAAGGTTATTTTGTCAAAAAGGATAGCCTAAGCCAGTAGCCCCCGGGACTGAAAGCAGTTGGTACAACTGATTTAAGGACCGTTGTATGGCTAGGTTCCTACAGAGAAGAACAACCTGCTATCCCAAGAGCTGGATCAATGTCGGATGCAGCTAAATTCTGCTACCGCCGAACTAAAAGAGTTCAAGAAGGCATCACCTGGTAATATTCCCCTCCAACAAGAAAATATACTTATATGCCCAGAATATTAACAGTCTTGCTTATACCATGAAATAATGGTCAGGGGGACTCAAAGAGGCGTTGGAAGTCGCGAAAGCGAATGAGCAAGAAGCCAAAAGGCTACAAGCTACAGGCGACCGTGTGCTGAAGCAGGCCATTATTGAGAAAAACCAGCTCCAGGATTGCAAGACCCAGCTAGGTGAAGAGCTGAAAGATGTGCGGGCCCAGCTAGCCGATTCCGTGAAGGAAAACAAGAAGCTGTGAGGTGGCATATTCAGTATGTATCTGAACTATTTTGAAAGTAGTTCGGAGATAGGAGAAACTGATGTAGCTATGATTGCAGGTATGTTAACGGGCCATCTTGAAGAGGAGGTGTCCGGATCATCGAGTGATCTGCTGCAAAAGCTGTCGCAAGTGGATGAACAGGCGCGGCTGGCGATGCGGAGTGTTGCCAAGGCTCTATGGACATCCGCCTCCCCTCCAGGAAGTATGGAGGAGCTTGTAGAGTTGTTTAAAGGGGCGCGGCAATGTATCCGGCTATGGAAGATATCTGCCTGCTGAGAGGGTGCGCGAGAGGCTTGGGCCATGGTGAAAACTCGGTATACCAAGCTTGATCCTAATCACATGGCGCGGGTCGAACCGGTAGGGTCGAATGGGGTAGAAATTCCCGTTAGTTTAGTATATGACCAGGTAGAGGTGGCCGCCAAATATTCCTAGCAAGATTGTAAATTAGATTGCCTGTTAGATGGTATAGAGGCAGAAGTGTATGAGTCCAAGTGACTATGTACTTTCCTCACCATGTGGAATTTCTAGCCAAATTGAATATCATTTGTCGTGGCAAACCTTTTCGCTTCAACCTCCGGACCCGAAGGTGCAGAGTGCTTCCAAATACCGTCACGTCCGAATAGGCCGGGGTATGCGTGGAAAACTAAGCGTAGGGGTCATAATTGCTTGAACAGACAAGTTGTATCTGGCTAGTTATGTTATATTACATTGAGATTGTAAGAAACATCTTCCAGGGAGAATAGTTCCGTTAAGGGTTCCTTTCCCTGGGTGTGCATGCATTAGTAGACATATCTGAATTGTGATGTGAAAATCACCGTGTGTATAGCCTCTGGGGGTTCACAATGGAGTGAGTGCAAAACATATTTTTCATCCACCGACCGAATATTCCCTTAAGAACGCTAGCTTTCGGCTTCACCCAGTCTGAGGTACACATCCGGATGACGCGGGAGTAACAATCGCAGAGGTGCTCCCTTTACCACCTAGCCGAACAATCGGGAACGTAGGGGTAAGCACAGGAGCCAGGCAACCCAGCTTGGCCAAAAGTTAAGTCATATCGATGCATATAATGGTGAAGAAAAGACATACGGAAAAAACGCGTATGTGTGATGAGCTTGATGCTCGGAAGGTAATATTAACAAGTTTCTATGAAAGAAGCCCCCAAGTATAATGGGCGTACGTATGTAAAAAAAGTGTACGTCAGCACTGTTCGGTCGAGCCGAATGAGAGCTTTAAAGTGAAAAAATTGTGTAAAAGGGGGAAAGAGTGAAAGTGCAACTATCCCTGGGTGGTTTTGGTAATTCCTAACAACATATTGCTCATTGAGCTAACATCATTCCAAGATGAATATTTCAGAAAAGCTCAATGGATGGCATGGCATGGATGAGTAAAGTGGATCCCTCAAAATTACAAGGACAAAGGATTGGCTCAAGCCTCAAGAACAAGACTCTACATTATATATTTTCAGTGATCCAAGATCACATTGAGTCCATAGGAAAAGCCAATACTATTAAGGAGGGATGAGGTGCTGCTTAATGAGCCTCTTGCTTCATGTGCTTAGTGATATGCTCCAAAATCCTCAACTACCTTTCCATATCCACATATGACCCAAACCTAAAGTCAAACTCGACCCCACCGATTCTTCCTATCCGGAGCCACCGAGTTTCACATGTCATAGCCACTGACACTAACCCTAGCAAATCGGTTTCACCGATAGGGATCTCGGTCTCACCGAGATGGGATTGCAATTTCTCTGTTTCCCTTCGTAACGTTTCAGTCCAACCGAAGTGAGCAATCGGTCCCACCGAGATTGCAATGTAAACTCACTGTTTCCCTTTCGTAACATTTTGGTCTCACCAAAAAGAGCGAATCGGTCCCATCGAGTTTACCTGACCAACTCTCTGGTTAGCTTATTACCAAAATCGGTCCCACCGAGTTTGTGTAATCGGTCACACCGAGATTACGTTATGCCCTAACCCTAACCATATCGGTCCTACCGAGTTGCATCTCAGTCCCACCGAAACTCCTAACGGTCACTAGGTTTGCTGAATTGGTCCGACCGAGTTTAACGATTCGGTCCCACCGAGTTTCGCAGATTGTGTGTAACGGTTAGATTTTGTGTGGAGGCTATATATACCCCTCCACCCACTCTTCATTCATGGAGAGAGACATCAGAACACATCTACACTTCCAACTCATATGTTCTGAGAGAGAACCACCTACCCTTGTGTTGAGCTCAAGATATTCCATTCCTACCATATGAATCTTGATCTTTAGCCTTCCCCAAGTTGCTTTCCACTCAAATCTTCTTTCCACCAAATCCAAATCCTATGAGAGAGAGTTGAGTGTTGGGGAGACTATCATTTGAAGCACAAGAGCAAGGAGTTCATCATCAACACACCATTTGTTACTTCTTGGTGAGTGGTGTCTCCTAGATTGGCTAGGTGTCACTTGGGAGCCTCCGATAAGATTGTGGAGTTGAACCAAGGAGTTTGTAAGGGCAAGGAGATCGCCTACTTCGTGAAGATCTACCGCTAGTGAGGCAAGTCCTTCGTGGGCTACGACCATGATGGAATAGACAAGGTTGCTTCTTCGTGGACCCTTCGTGGGTGGAGCCCTCCGTGGACTCGCGTGACCGTTACCCTCCGTGGGTTGAAGTCTCCATCAACGTGGATGTACGATAGCACCACCTATCGGAACCACGACAAAAACATCCATGTCTCCAATTGCGTTTGAATCCTCCAAGCCCTTCCCTTTACATTCTTGCAAGTTGCATGCTTCACTTTCCGCTGCTCATATACTCTTTGCATGCTTGCTTGAATTGTGTGAAGAATTCTTGACTTGTGCTAAGATAGCCAAAATCTGCCAAGAACTAAAATTGGGAAAAGGATAGATTTTTATTTGGTCAAGTAGTCTAATCACCCCCCCTCTAGACATACTTTCGAACCTACAAGTGGTATCAGAGCTTTGGTCTCCATTTGCTTTGATTTCCATAGCTTTTGGTGGTCATAGCCTTGGTTTCACAACCTAGGAGAGTATGGCGTCTAGAGAGGGAAATTATCACCGTAGAGGTCCTTACTTTGATGGTACTAATTTTGCTAGTTGGAAGCATAAAATGAAAATGCATATTCTTGGACATAACCCCGCCGTTTGGGCTATTGTGTGTGTTGGTTTGCAAGGTGACTTCTTCGATGGGAAAGAACCAAACCGTGAAGCTACCGCGGAAGAGTTAAAGATGTTGCAATACAACGCTCAAGCTTGTGATATTCTCTTCAACGGATTGTGCCCCGAAGAATTCAACAAAATCAGCCGCCTTGAGAATGCAAAGGAAATTTGGGATACTTTGATTGATATGCACGAAGGCACCGACTCCGTCAAGGAATCCAAATTGGATGTGCTTCAAAGTCAACTTGACAAGTTCAAAATGAAGGATGGTGAAGGTGTTGCTGAAATGTACTCTAGGCTTGCTCTTATCACAAATGAGATTGCCGGCTTAGGGAGTGAAGAGATGACCGATAGATTCATCATCAATGTATTGGCTTTTCCTACAGACGCAATGTGATCTTGGACCACTAAAAGGAAAATGTAGAGTATTGACATTTTGCTAATATGTGTTGAAAGTGCAACTATCCCTAGGTGGTTTTGGTAATTCATAACAACATATAGCTCATTGAGCTAATGATATTCCAAGATAACTATTTCAGGAAAGCTCAATGATTGGCATGGCATGAATGGTGAAAGTGGAACCCTCAAAATACTAAGGACAGAGGATTGGCTCAAGCTCAAAAGCTCAAGACTCTTCATTTTGCATTTTAGTGATCCAAGATCACATTGAGTCCATAGGAAAAGCCAATACTATCAAGGAGGGATGAGGTGTTGCTTAATGAGCTCTTTACCTTATGTGCTTAATGATATGCTCCAAAATCCTCAACTACTTTCCCATATCCACATATGACCTAAACCCTAAGCCAAACTCGGTCATACCGATTCTTTCTATCCGGCGCCACTGAGTCTTCATATGTCATAAGCCACTGCCAAAACCCTAGCAAATCGGTTTCACCGATAGGGATCTCGGTCTCATCGAGATGGGATTGCAATCTCTCTGTTTCTTTTTCGTCACTTTTCGGTCTCACCGAAAGAGCGGATCGGTCCCACCGAGATTGAAATGCAAACTCTCTGTTTCCCTTTTGTAACTTTTCGGTCTCACCGAAAGAGCAAATCGGTCCCACCGAGTTTGCCTGACCAACTCTCTGGTTAGCTAATTACCAAATCGGTCTCACCGAGTTTGTGTAATCGGTCTCACCGAGATTACGTTATGACCAAACCCTAACCATATCGGTCCTACCGATATGCATGTCAGTCCCACCGAAAAACTCTAACGGTCACTAGGTTTACCTTTTCAGTCCGACCGAGTTTGTTGATTCGGTCTCACCGAGATTGGTAAATTGTGTGTAACGGTTGGATTTTAAGTGGAGGCTATTTATACCCCTCCACCTCCTCTTCATTCATGGAGAGAGCCATCAGAACACATCTACACTTCCAAATCATATGTTCTGAGAGAGAACCACCTACCCTTGTGTTGAGGCCAAGATATTCCATTCCTACCATATGAATCTTGATCTCTAGCCTTCCCCAAGTTGCTTTCCACTCAAATCTTCTTTCCACCAAATCCAAATCCTGTGAGAGAGAGTTGAGTGTTGGGGAGACTATCATTTGAAGCACAAGAGCAAGGAGTTCATCATCAACACACCATTTGTTACTTCTTGGAGAGTGGTGTCTCCTAGATTGGCTAGGTGTCACTTGGGAGCCTCCGACAAGATTGTGGAGTTGAACCAAGGAGTTTGTAAGGGCAGGGAGATCGCCTACTTCGTGAAGATCTACCGCTAGTGAGGCAAGTCCTTCGTGGGCGATGGCCATGGTGGGATAGACAAGGTTGCTACTTCGTGGACCCTTCATGGGTGGAGCCCTCCGTGGACTCGCGCAACCGTTACCCTTCATGGGTTGAAGTCTCCACTAACGTGGATGTAGGATAGCACCACCTATCCGAACCACGGGAAAAACATCCGTGTCTCCAATAGCGTTTGAATTCTCCAAACCCTTCCCTTTACATTGTTGCAAGTTGCATGCTTTACTTTCCGCTGCCTATATACTCTTTGCATGCTTGCTTCAATTGTGTGATGATTGCTTGACTTGTCCTAAAGTTGTTAAAATCTGCCAAGAACTAAAATTGGGAAAAGGTTAAGTTTTTATTTGGTCAAGTAGTCTAATCACCCCCCCTCCAGACATACTTCCGATCCTACAAGTGGTATCAGAGCTTCGGTCTCCATTTGCTTTGATTTCCGTAGCTTTTGGTGGTCATAGCCTTGGTTTCACAACCTAGGAGAGTATGGCGTCTAGTGAGGGAAATTATCACCGTAGAGGTCCTTACTTTGATGGTACTAACTTTGCTAGTTGGAAGCATAAAATGAAAATGCATATTCTTGGACATAACCCAGCCGTTTGGGCTATTGTGTGTGTTGGCTTGCAAGGTGACTTCTTCGACGGGAAAGAACCAAACCGTGAAGCTACCGCGGATGAGTTGAAGATGCTACAATACAACGCTCAAGCTTGTGATATTCTCTTCAACGGATTGTGCCCCGAAGAATTCAGCAAATTCAGCCGTCTTGAGAATGCAAAGGAAATTTGGGATACTTTGATTGATATGCACGAGGGTACCGACTCCGTCAAGGAATCCAAATTGGATGTGCTTCAAAGTCAACTTGACAAGTTCAAAATGAAGGATGGTGAAGGTGTCGCTGAAATGTACTCTAGGCTTGCTCTCATCACAAATGAGATTGCCGGCTTAGGGAGTGAAGAGATGACCGACAGATTCATCATCAAGAAGATCCTAAGATCCTTGGATGGAAAATATGATACCGTGTGCACATTGATCCAAATGATGCCCAATTACAAAGATCTCAAGCCAACGAAAGTCATTGGAAGAATTGTTGCTCATGAGATGTCACTCAAGGATAAAGAGGAACTTCACAACAAATCAAGTGGTGCTTACAAAGCCTCATGTGAAGCCCCCACATCATCAAGTGAGAAACAAAACTTCAATGAAGAACTAAGCTTAATGGTGAAGAACTTCAACAAGTTCTACAAGAGTAGAAGCAAAGATAGAAGCTCCAAGTCAAGGTCCTACAATGACAAAAGATCTTCTAGTCGAGAGCGAAACTGCTACAATTGTGGAAGACCCGGACACTATTCCAATGAGTGTACGGCTCCCTACAAAAGAAGAGAAGATTCTCCAAAAAGAAGAAGCAAAAGAGAGAAATCACCATCACGAGAGAGAAGGAGTAGAGATGATCGTTATGAACGAAGATACTCACGGAGAAGCAAGGATTCGGAAAGAAAGGACAAGTCATCAAGGAGCTACACAAAACGAAGACATCAAGCTCATGTTGGTGAATGGGTATCCGGCTCCGACTCCGACAATCACTCCGAGAGAAGTTATCACTCCGATTCCGAATATACTCAAGATGAAGGTGTTGCCGGTCTAGCACTTGTGTCAACCAACTCCTACGACATATTTGACTCACCAAATGAAGGAGTTGGAACATGCTTCATGGCTAAAGGCCCAAAGGTATCACACCCCGAGTATGTTGATTTCAATAGTGATGAAGATGACTTGTTAGGTGATGATGATTTACTTGTTGACAACACTAGTGATGAATACTATGATGAAACGTCAATTAATCATGCTAATCAAGATAAAACAAATGACAATGATAAGGAGAAGATTGAGGCTCTAACTAAAGAACTAAACACTCTTAAGTTAGCTCATGAAACTATCTTAGGAGATCATCGAGAACTTTTAAGGACACATGAGAAATTACGCTTTGAAAAGCTCAACCTTGAGCAAGAGCATGAGTTCTTAAGAGCAATCAACGATGATCTTCGTAAGAAAAGTTCTTCTTACATTGCCAAGCGTTTACTCTTATCCACTTACATGCCTCAAGTCAAATCTAGTAACAAGAACAAGAAAGATTATTCCTCTAGTAGTGACAATGATCATGTTAAATCCAATATTGTTGCTTCTAGTAGTTCTCTTGATTCCACTAATGATTCTCTTAGCCAAGTTACACTTGAGCAAGAAAATAGCCTATTGAAGGGAATTATAGAGAAAGGAGTGTACAAGAGCCTTGCCGGGAGTAAGCAATTCGAGGAAATTGTACGCAAGCAAGAAAGGCACCGGAAGAATCAAGGTGTTGGTTTTGAACAAAAGTTCAATGCCAATGGAGTTGAGTGGGAAGAAGATCAATACCCCAAGACAAAGTTTGTTCCTCAACAAGAGAAGTATGATCCTACTTCTTTCAAAGGGACACAAGCTCAAGATGATCTTCCACCACAAGACTACAAGCAAAAAGGCAAGGACAAGCTTCAAGAGGAAATTGATGCATTTGAAGAAGCTCCTAAGACCTTAGTCAAGTGGATTCCCAAGACTACTTCAAGTTCCACTTCATCAAGTACGACTACAACTCCAAGGATTCCCATCAAGATGGTGTGGATCCAAAAGAAGAAGAACTAGAGACTTCTTGAGGGTGACTCCGCCAACATACTTCACTCTTATCATTTTGGCAATAACAAGTGCAATCAACTTCCACATCTTGCACTATTTCAAGGAGTCACAAACCCTCTTGTTGGTAAGTCAAAGGACAAGGTAACCTAAAAGATTTCATAGACATCATCTTGTGTGTGCATCACTCTATGTCTATGGATATCCTTGTTTGTTCCTTGTGGGACTAACCCATGTAGGTATTGAAAGTGCAATTCACTCCAATGGATAGCTCCAAGTGATCTACATCAACATTGAGCATCCACATCTTCAACATCTACATGAAGTCATCATCGACAAAACCCAAGGTTAGTTCATCCCTCTTAGGGGGGATATCACATCTAGGGGGAGCTTTACTCTAAGAATTGAGCTAAAGCAACTCTAATGATGTGAACACAACAATGCTTTATGTAAAAGTGGTAACCCCACTTGTGCTTAAACGATGAGTATGAACTATGATCAAATGTTCTCATTTGACTCCTAAGTCAATATACTCATATATAGATGACCTAGTCATCGCCAATTGCTTGATAGATGCTAGAATTGGTTGTGCATGCTTTGCCACATATTTCAATTGCCATTTTATTGTGTGAGCATGTTGAGAGCATATTTTACTCATTCGAGGACATCCACTTGTTGTTTTGATTGATTGGTCTCTCTTTTTCTTGCCAAGTGGATGGACAAGAATGCCTAGGAACCTTCTCTAGCTATCTATGTTTTTCTCATCTCAAACTCTATTCATGCTACATCACAAAATTTGATCAAGTCAGATTCAAACCACTCTGTGCGAGGAGCACTCGGAGTCCCCGATTTGTCATAGACTTAAACTTCCAAAACTTCTTTGTGCTTTCCGGTCTGACCGATTCTTCCATTTCGGTCATACCGAGATCACTAAGTCGATCTAGGTTTTCACCTCGGTGCAACCGATTTGAACTTTTCGGTCACACCGAGTTGCTATAACTGTCAACAGTTATGCATCTCGGTGCCACCAAGTTGTTCCACTCGGTCACACCGACAGGGTCGGGCTATATATACCCAGGGGAAATTTTTTGGACATTTCTCTGAAACCTCTTCGCCCGCGCATAGCTCGCTCTGCCTCCTGGGTCTCCGGATCGTCCTCCTCGTCGCCAGCCGCCTCCAGTCGCTGGTCTCCGCCGCCGTCAATGGAATTCGTCTCCGCCATTGCCGTCGTAGCGAGTCCGCCGCCGAACTAGGGTATGGACTCGATCACAGTGCTATTCCCCGTCCAAACCTTAGCACATTGTGTTCTTAATGAATCTTGCCACGATTGAAACACTCCTATCCAATCAAAACAATCCTTAGAATAGTTGAGTTTCGAAAATTTAGGTTTAGGTTTCCGCCAAAATCATCTCGGACCCACCGGGTTGCGGAACTCGGTTCCACCGATTCGGCCACGGCCATTGCACATGTGGTTCTCGGTCTGACCGAGAATTACAAATCAGTGAGACCAAGTTCAGGACTTTGTGAAATCCTAGCAGTCTCGGTGCCACCGAACTGTGACTCGGTTTGACCGAGTTCACTAGTTTTGGTTCCAAAAGCTGCTTCGGTATCACCGAGTTTGCAATCGGTTGATCCGAAATGCTTTCTGTGAAAAACTAAAACTAACTTTTTGACTCATTCTTTTGCAAAAACCTCTGCATTTTGTGATGCTCATCCACTCTATCTCATCTATAAACTATTCACAGGGTCAGCAGTCTGAAATTCAACATGTCTGATCAGAGTGATAGCCAGAATAGATCTGAGGAGCAGGCTCATTTGAGTGAGGGCACTAGTGCCTCTAGCAGTTCTGATGAGGGTAGCAAGAGCACCCCAAGCAACTTGCCCAAAGCTGCCACTAGAGCAAACAAGAAGAGAACATCTGAGTCAG
Source organism: Aegilops umbellulata (assembly GCA_032464435.1). NCBI lineage: Eukaryota > Viridiplantae > Streptophyta > Magnoliopsida > Poales > Poaceae > Aegilops > Aegilops umbellulata. The sequence goes on from CP136060.1 coordinate 98,253,997, forward strand.
AGGATGAGGACTATGTGGCAGAAGAGGAAGCCACATCCAAGAAGAAGGTACTCAAGAAAGAGTATGGCTCAGCTGCGGCCGTCGAACCTGGAATGCAGAAAAAGGCACCTGCAAGAAGAGTTCCTACCTCTAAGCCTAGGAAGGTTGTTTCTGAAGAAACCATGAAGCTCACCATGGAATCAGAAGAGGAAGCAAGTGGCCAAGATAATAAGAAGAAGAGAGTCAGAACTACCACTGCCAGAGTTATTGGTAAACTCTCTATGAGGAGAGACTCAGATGAAGAAGAGGAAGAAGAGGTTGCTGCACCAGCACCTAAGGCACAGAAACTCATGGGAGATGCCATAAGGTCAGGGGCTACTGCATCCAAGCCCAAGGAAGCGCCCAAAGCTGCATCTAAGCTCAAGAATGCACCAAAGAGAAATACTAGGAACATATCTGCTGCTGAAAAGAACAAGGCCCCAGTGCCTGACATTGCTGAAGAAGAAGAAGGTCAAGTGCTCAGGAAGCTTAAGCCCAAGATCCCAGACAACAATGATGCTCATCCTGTGGCTGAGGACATGAAGATTAGAAGAGATTCAGGGCTGAAGAAGTGGAGAGAAGCAGATCCATATGCTTCAAGGAGAAGAATTGCTGTGGATTACAGGTTTCATACCAAGGAACAACATTATTTCTATGAGACAGTGTCGCTTGATAAGAAGCCCATAGTTTGTGACATGAGATGGGTTGATTGGGAGTACATCAAGGAGAATGAAGAGCACTATCCTGGAGTATATGACAGCTTCAAGGGTTGTGGAGTTGCAGACTTTGTTGGGCAGAAGCTCACAAAGTGTAATGAAGAGCTGATCATGCAATTCTACTCCACATCACACTTCTATCCAGATGACAGGATTGTGTGGATGTCAGAAGGAACCAGATATCAATCAACAGTTGCTGAGTGGGCACAACTCATTAATGCCCCAGAAGAGCAGGAAGATTACTTGGACATATATGCCAAGAGGAAGATGGATCACAATTCCATGTCCAACATGTACAAGGAGATCCCAAACAAGGCACTAGATACTTTCAAGTTTGGCTCAGTGCATTATCTTCTGTCAGGGCTGCCCACTATTAATTAGATTCTGAGGCACACTCTATTGCCCAAGTCAGGTGATCACAAGATGATCCGAGGTCATGCAATAAACATGCTCCATGTCTTTGATGTGCCACAGAAGTTCAAGGTGATGAGCCTCATGGTAGAGACCATTAAGAGAACAACAGCTGATCAGAAGAGGAGCTGTGGATATGCCCCACAAATTCAAGAGCTGATAAACTCAAAGATGGGCACAGGCACATACCTGCTGGACAAGGAACACCTGCCCATCCATCCAGACTTTGAAGACAATCTGGTTGTCATGAACAAGGATGAACCATCATCTACACATGCTCAAGCACAGAAGGAGAAGGCCAAGATGGAGAAAGCTGCCAGGATGCCAACTCTGTCGGCGATCTGGGAACGGGGGTCCCCAGACTTGCCTGCCTGCGGCTTGCGGCGTGGCTTGAGTGGGGGCCCAACGTGGCCCATCTTCATCAACGCGAGGCTCAAGACCCTCGCGAGGGGCCAAGCCTCGCGAGGCGGACGACATGGCGCTTCCTCAAGCACGGCCTCCTTAGGCTGGCTCGCGAGGAGGCGGAGAGATCAAGGTGGGGTACCTCACGAGGTGCCCATGATGCAGGCCATGACGACCAAAGGTGCCAGGTGGGCGCCAGCCCGCGCAGCGTTTCCCTTTCCTCTTTGGTGCAAAGGGGGCAAGAGCAGGCGAGGGGATCAAGCAAAGATATCTATTTCGGTGCAACGAGACCAAGACCAGTCCAACGGTGGGAAGGAGGTCACCATGGAGCCCACGATGATGTCACCACAGGGCCTTTGGCAGGAGAAAACCAACTTTAGTCAGGATAAGTGTACCAGATGTTCCCCTTCAAATTGGCCAATTGTTGGCGCCCTTCCCGCTCAATATTTGGGAAGAGGCCCAGGGCCTTTGCCTATAAATAGGGCCAGCCACCCCCAGGGTAGGGGCATCTAGAACCTGAGGTAGAATCCCGCATCCAGAGAAAGATAGAAGGGCGATCGAACTCCCCCTAGCAGTTCATCCCCTAACCAAGAACAGACCCTCGCGAGGTCGTTCTTCCTTGTACTGTTCTTCCTCATCAGCCCAAGAGGCAATCCACCCACCACAAACTAGAGTAGGGTATTACACCACAATGGTGGCCCGAACTAATATAAACCCTATGTCTCATGTGTCGTTCTTGCAGTAGTTTAGATCCTTACGAGACGGAGAGGTAGAAGGGCACGATCTCGTTGCGCACCCCAGAGTTTTAACCTTAAGGGTCTGCCGGAACCCGTGATCCGACAAACTCAAGAAGAGGCATCTGAGTATTTCTTGAAGAACAAGCAGGAGCAGCTAAGTTACCTAATAGCATCCACTCTGAGGATTGAGAAAGGACTGGCCACCTTAACTCAAAACCAAGAGAGATTGGAAAGAATCATGGAACAAAAGTTCTATGACCTAGATGTGAAGGTGACAGAGGTCCAGTCTGCTGTGGAACAACTACAAGAAGATATGCAGGAGAGGAAGGGCAACACCACAACTGATGCATTTGCCAGGGTGCCCAGAGCTCAGAGATCATCTGCAGTACCAGTTCCTGACACCAGAGCTACCAGTTCTGCACCAGCTACAACTTCTGTTCCACCAGCTCCAGCTCCTACCCCAGCAGCTCCATCTACATCGACTGAAGCCTTCGTCCTTGGAGTTCTCCGGACACCACCACCTGAAGACCAAACCTGAGAGTCGTTTAGTCCTATGCATTTTCTATGAACTTTTTGGTAGCTTGTTGCCAAAGGGGGAGAAAAATGTATAGATCATAGGCTTCGAGAGAGAGAGAGAGAGTTTGCATTTTGTTCTCTCTTGTCTTTTTGGTTGATAGTTTATTTGCTTTTGAGTGTTTGAGATACAATGCCGTGATTTGTGAGACAATGATGATCATGTGTCTGATCATAAGCTACACTTAATGCTTGTTGGATATTACTATCAATTTATCCTTATGTTGATCATTCACTTTGCTTGGTGATGAGTGCATGCATTTAACTCTTATCATTTTGAGCGCTCCACCAAGATGTATGTGACATGGAAGAGTAACCCATGATCCTAACTCATTGTGCATTTGCAGTCCAAAGAAAATCTTAAATATGCACAAATTTAGGGGGAGCTCTTACTTATCACATACTTCTCAAAGCGACGATATATTCCAGTCTTATTATCATTTGTCGAAGCTTTGATCTATATGTTGTCATCAATTACCAAAAAGGGGGAGATTGAAAGTGCAACTCTCCCTGGGTGGTTTTGGTAATTCCTAAGAACATATAGCTCATTGAGCTAACATCATTCCAAGATGAATATTTCAGAAAAGCTCAATGGATGGCATGGCATGGATGAGGAAAGTGGATCCCTCAAAATTACAAGGACAAAGGATTGGCTCAAGACTCAAGAACAAGACTCTACATTTTATATTTTCAGTGATCCAAGATCACATTGAGTCCATAGGAAAAGCCAATACTATTAAGGAGGGATGAGGTGTTGCTTAATGAGCCTCTTGCTTCATGTGCTTAGTGATATGCTCCAAAATCCTCAAATACCTTTCCATATCCACATATGACCCAAACCTAAAGTCAAACTCGGCCCCATCGATTCTTCCTATCCGGAGCCACCGAGTTTCACATGTCATAGCCACTGCCACAAACCCTAGCAAATCGGTTTCACCGATAGGGATCTCGGTCTCACCGAGATGGAATTGCAATTTCTCTGTTTCCCTTCGTAACGTTTCGGTCCAACTGAAGTGAGAGATCGGTCCCACCGAGATTGCAATGTAAACTCACTGTTTCCCTTTCGTAACATTTCAGTCTCACCGAAAAGAGCAAATCGGTCCCACCGAGTTTACCTAACCAACTCTCTGGTTAGCTTATTACCAAAATTGGTCCCACCGAGTTTGTGTAATCGGTCACACCGAGATTACGTTATGCCCTAACCCTAACCATATCGGTCCTACCGAGTTGCATCTCAGTCCCACCGAAAATCCTAAAGGTCACTAGGTTTGCTGAATCGATCCGACCGAGTTTAACGATTCGGTCCCACCGAGTTTGGCAGATTGTGTGTAACGGTTAGATTTTGTGTGGAGGCTATATATACCCCTCCACCCACTCTTCATTCATGGAGAGAGACATCAGAACACATCTACACTTCCAACTCATATGTTCTGAGAGAGAACCACCTACCCTTGTGTTGAGCTCAAGATATTCCATTCCTACCATATGAATCTTGATCCTTAGCCTTCCCCAAGTTGCTTTACACTCAAATCTTCTTTCCACCAAATCCAAATCCTATGAGAGAGAGTTGAGTGTTGGGGAGACTATCATTTGAAGCACAAGAGCAAGGAGTTCATCATCAACACGCCATTTGTTACTTCTTGGAGAGTGGTGTCTCCTAGATTGGCTAGGTGTCACTTGGGAGCCTCCGACAAGATTGTGGAGTTGAACCAAGGAGTTTGTAAGGGCAAGGAGATCGCCTACTTCGTGAAGATATACCGCTAGTGAGGTAAGTCCTTCGTGGGAGACGACCATGATGGAATAGACAAGGTTGCTTCTTCGTGGACCCTTCGTGGGTGGAGCCCTCCGTGGACTCGCGTGACCGTTATCCTCCGTGGGTTGAAGCCTCCACCAACGTGGATGTACGATAGCACCACCTATCGAAACGACGACAAAAACATCCGTGTCTCCAATTGCGTTTGAATCCTCCAAACCCTTCCCTTTACATTCTTGCAAGTTGCATGCTTTACTTTCTGCTGCTCATATACTCTTTGCATGCTTGCTTGAATTGTGTGAAGATTGCTTGACTTGTGCTAAGATAGCCTGCCAAGAACTAAAATTGGGAAAAGGATAGATTTTTATTTGGTCAAGTAGTCTAATCACCCCCCCTCTAGACATACTTTCGATCCTACAAAGAGTTATGGAAACTATAAGGGAGGAGGAGACTAACAAAGGGTTCGGCGCTAGGCATAGAACCTTCGGAGTCTGGCCGCGTTCCAGGGATTCGACTCTAGGCGATTGTCCGATGCGTCGCGAAGACGGTACGCTCCTCCGTTAAGAACTTTGTCAATTATGAAGGAACCCTCCCATTTGGGCTTGAGTTTGTCCTTTTTCTTCTCCAGCAATCATAGAACGAGTTCGCCAACGTTGTAAGTCTTGGCCCGTACTTCTCTGCTTCGATATCTTCAAGCCTACTGTTGATAAAATGCTGAACGGGCTTTGGCGATGTCGCGCTCCTCCTCCAAGGCGTCTAGGCTGTCCTGCCGATCCAACTCGGCCTCTTTCTCTTTGTACATGCGCACTCGGGGTGAGTCATGTATAATATCGCAAGGCAATACGGCCTCTGCACCGTACACCATGAAGAAAGGTGTGTATCCGCTAGTACGGTTGGGCATGGTCCGCAGCCCCCAGAGTACGGAGTCGAGCTCCTCGACCCAGTGTTTGTCTGATTCTTTCAAAGAGCTCACTAGTCTGGGTTTGATGCCGCTCATAATAAGACCATTAGCTCGCTCGACTTGACCGTTTATTTGCGGGTGGTAGACAGAGGCATAATCGAGCTTAATGCCCAGATTAGCACACCCGTTTTTCACCTCATCAACTGTGAAATTCGAGCGGTTATTGGTGATGATGTTGTGCGGTACACCATAATAGTGTACCACATTGGATATAAACGCAATCACCGATCCGGACTCGGCCGTTTTGACTGATCTAGCCTCTATCCACTTGGTGAATTTGTCCACCATGACCAACAGATATTTTTTCTTATGGCTTCCCCCTTTGAGGGGTCCAACCATGTCCAAGCCCCAGACCGCAAAGGGCCATGTAATGGGGATTGTTCGTAAAGCGGTTGGGGGCATATGGCTTTGGTTGGCGAAGAGTTGCCATCCAACACAGCGCTGGACAAGGTTCTGTGCGTCTGCCCGGGCCGTAGGCCAGTAAAATCCTGTACAGAAGGCCTTGCTGAAAAGTGCCCTGGCTGCGGCATGGTGCCCACTGAGACCGGCGTGAATTTCTACCAAGAGTTGCCGCCCCTCCTCCTCGGAGATACACCTTTGAAGGACTCCGGTAGTGCTTTTCTTATAGAGCTCTCCTTCGTGAACTTTATAGGCCTTTGAACGCCGAATGATGCGGCGAGCCTCGTTCTGATCCTCTGGGAGCTCCTGCCTATTAAAGTAGGCCAAGAATGGTTCGGTCCACGGGGCAATTACTGCCATGATGAGGTGGGCCGAGGGTGTTATTTCGGTAGCTGAGCCTCCGATGGTATCAGCGCGTTCGTTATCTGTGTTTGTGTTCGGAACGGGACTGTCGTTGCTATCTCCCCCTTGCCACACCACGGAGGGCTTAAAGAGCCTTTCGAGGAAGATGTTAGGTGGGACGGGGTCGCGCTTAGCGCCGATGCGAGCAAGAACGTCTGCCGCCTGATTACTTTCGCGGGTGATGTGGTGAAATTCTAGTCCCTCGTACTGAGCCGACATCTTCAAGACAGCATTGCGATAGGCTGCCATCTTTGGATCTTTGGCATCAAAGTCTCCGTTAATTTGGGATATGGCGAGGTTTGAGTCTCCGCGCACTTCCAGGCGTTGTATGCCCATTGATACGGCCATCCGGAGGCCATGTAGCAAGGCCTCGAATTCAGCTGCGTTGTTGGAGTCTGTGTATAATATTTGGAGTATGTATTGGACGATATCTACTATGGGGGACGTTACTACGACACCCGCCCCTAGCCCTGCCAACGTCTTGGAGCCGTCAAAATGCATCACCCAGTTGGAATACGCGTCGTACTCTTTAGGGAGTTCGGCTTCTGTCCATTTGGCAACGAAGTCAGCCAGTACCTGTGATTTGATGGCTCGACGTGGTTTGTACGTAATGTCGAATGGCAGGAGCTCAATGGCCCATTTGGCAATCCGGCCCATAGTATCCCGGTTGTTAATTATATCATTGAGGGGCACTTCGGAAGCCACCATGATAGAGCACTCCTGAAAGTAGTGTCGCAATTTTCGAGATGCCCTGAAGACTGCATATGCTATTTTTTGATAATGAGGGTACCGGGATTTGCATGGTGTGAGGACGGTGGACACGTAGTATACCGGCTTCTGGAGCGGAAATTTGTGTCCGTCCTGTTCTCGTTCGACGACGAGTACAACGCTCACCACCTGATGTGTTGCCGATATGTATAAGAGCATTGGTTTGCTGGTGTTTGGCGCGGCCAGGATTAGGTTGCTTGCCAGAAGGGCTTTTATTTCTTCCAGTCCGGTCATCGCCATGTCTGTCCACTCAATGTTATCGGTGCGCCGTAGAAGGCGATAGAGCAACAACGCCTTTTCTCCCAACCTGGAGATAAAGCGGCTTAAAGCTGCCACGCAGCAGCGAGTTTTTGAACCTGCTTGAGTCTGGTTGGCGTAGCCAGTTGTGACATAGCTCATATTTTGGCTGGATTTTCTTCAATTCCTCCGTTGAAAATGATGAAGCCCAGGAGTTTTCCGGCGGGGACGCCGAAGACGCACTTTTCCGGATTAAGCTTGATGTCGTATGTGCGGAGGTTGTCAAATGTGAGATGCAAATAATCTATTAGTGTTTCGACGTGTCTAGTTTTGATGACGATGTCGTTCACGTAGGCCTCCACTGTCTTGCCGATCTGTTTTTCGAGGCATGTTTGGATCATGCGCTGGTAGGTGGCGCTGGCATTCTTGAGCCCGAAAGGCATGGTGTTGAAGCAAAACGGCCCGTATGGTGTAATGAATGCTGTTGTGGCTTGATCGGACTCCTTCATTTTATTTGATGGTATCCGGAATATGCATCAAGGAAGCACATCGAGTCATGCCCTGCGGTAGCGTTAATGATTTGATCAATGCGGGGAAGAGGGAAGGGATCCTTAGGGCAAGCCTTGATGAGGTCTTTGAAATTGACACATAGGCGCCAGGATTTACCCTTCTTTGGTACCATTACCAAGTTTGCCAGCCAGTACAGATGTTTAATGTCTTAGAAGAATCCGGCCTCGAAGAGTTTGGCTAGCTCCTCCCCCATAGCTTGTGGTTTGGCTTCGGAAAAGCACCGCCGAGTTTGCTTGACCGACTAGTATCCCTTTAGTATGTTGAGGCCATGTTCGGCCAACTCGCGCGGGATTCCTGGCATATCGGAGGGATGCCAGGCGAATATATCCCAGTTTGCACGCAGAAAGTCTCGTAGTGCGGCGTCGACTGCAGGGCTGAGTTGCATTCCGATAGACACTGTCTTCTTCAGGTTTGTTGGGTGGACCTGAAATTTGACTATTTCCTCTCCTGGCTTGAAGGTGGATTTGGGTCGTTTGTCCAGGATCACATCGTCCTTATCCACGGTGGAGCATAGTGCGGTTAGTTCTTCGGCCGCGAGGGCCTCAGACAATACCTCGAGGGCCAAGGATGCGGTTTTGTTCTCGGCGCGGAGTGCTATGTCCGAATCGCTGCAAAGGGTGATTATTCCATTAGGCCCAGGCATTTTTAGCTTCATATACCCATAATGAGGTATGGCTTGAAAGCGCATGAAGGCCTCTCGCCCTAACAGGGCGTGGTACCCACTATTGAAAGGGGCCACCTGGAAAGTTATTTCTTCAGACCGATAATTCTCTAGCGTGCCGAACACCACATCAAGTGTAATTTTTCCTGCACACCGAGCTTCCGGGCTGGGAATGATACCTCGAAAGGTTATGCTGCTTTTCTCGATGCGGCTCCTGTTTATTTCCATCTTGTGGAGCATGTCCTCGTAAATGAGGTTTAGTCCGCTACCGCCGTCCATGAGGACTTTTGTAAGTCGGAAGCCGTCCACGATGGGACCAAGGACTAGGGCAGCTGGCGCTCGGATTGTTCTGTATTTAGGTTCTTCACTAGCATTAAAGGTTATGGCCGTGTCGTTCCAGGGGTCAACTGTAGCGAGCTGGCAAACTTCGGCGAGATCGCACAGGGCCCTTTTACGCTTGTTGTTTGAAGTGAATGTCTCGAAGACTGTCAATACTCTATTTTTGTTGTTTGCCGGAGGGTGTTCTTCTGGGGTGTCCTTGATAAGGATGTCCTTGCCGCTCTTGGCTACCTGCCGAAGTATCCAACATGCTCTAAGGCTGTGGGTTGTCGCGGTATCCGGCGTCATGTGTATTTTGCATGGGCCATTGAGCCATCCCTCCAAAATGGTGTCGTGCAATGTAATGGGTTTATGTTTTTTGATTGTTCGGCTAGGCGTGCCGCGGGGGCACATCCTTTTCGCCTCTAGGGGGAGCCGGGATGGTTCCCAGCAAGCTTCCTGAGTTTTCCAGGCGCTTTCCATCGTGCTGTACTTTTGTATGATAGTTGCTAGGTAAGCGAACTTTGGTATGCGGCAGCGACTGATGGCGTTAAGGATACCTTCGTCCGCGCAGTTGTTGCAGAATGCTGTTATCGCGTCTTCGTCGCGGCAGTCTTTTAACTTGTTTTTAACAAGGAGGAATCTGGCCCAGAAGTGGTGGACCATTTCCTGAGATTGTTGTTAGATGCTCCTGAGAGCGTCTATGTCTGGGTGGGTGGGTGGAATTGAATCCGAACCCTGACCCGATTTTGGATCTGGAGTTTGGAGGTCTACCGGGCCGGGCAGTTTGGGCTCATCATTCGACTCTATGTTCGGAGGAAGAGATATGCTTTTCTGCCGGAAAGTATCCGACTCTTCAAGATCGGCGATCCGAACATAGTTTATCTCCAATATAGTGGAAGAATTGGTCCGCTCCTCGACTACTGCTATTTGATGGGTGATCGGTGGAGTTTTAATTTCTCTCTGGTCGGGTTTAAGCCTGACCCGATCGTAGTCTAGAGCGACCCCCAAGGCGTCCATGCGATCCAGGAGTTCGTTCAACGACGATAACTCCATCGGATCCATGTGGGCGGAGTATTCGGGATCAACGCTGTCGGTGTTATTGGAACGGGGGTCCCCAGACTTGCCTGCCTGCGGCCCATGGCGTGGCTGAGCAGTGGGCCGTACGGCCCATCTTCATCAACAATGCATCCAAGACCTTCGCGAGGGTCCAAGCCTCGCGAGGCGGACGACGCAAAGCTTCCTCTGGAGCGGCCTAACCAGGTAGGCTCACGAGGAGCGGAGATATCAAGGCAGGGCAAACCTCATGAGGGACTCGTGACGTGAGTCATGACGAACGGCGCCAGGCGGGTGCCAGGTGGGCGCCTGTGCGCACAACGTCCTCATTTCCTCTTTGGTGCTAAGGAAGCAAGCACAGACGAAGAGTACCGAGGCATCAGGCAAAGGTTGCCATATTGGTGCAACAAGTCCAAGACCAGGAGGACGGCAAGGCGGAGGTGATCGTGGAGCCCAAGACGGCGTCACCCCAGGGCTTTTCGCAGGCGAAGAACACTTTTGTCAGGATAGCTTGTACTAGCTGTCCCCCTTCAAATTTGCCCGCCGTTGTTGGCTCCCTTCCCGCTCAACATTTGGGAAGAGGACCAGGGCCTCTATAAATAAGACAGGGAGAGACAGAGACAGAGGAAAAAAAGAGAGGGAGAGAAATTCATTGACTCCTCACACCACAAGTTTATACGCACAAGAACACCTCGACCTCAGGAGGTTGTTATTGCCTTGTACTGTTCTTCATAAGCCCAAGAGGCAATCCACCACCACCACACTGGAGTAGGGTATTACACCACAACGGTGGCCCAAACCAGTATAAACCCCGTGTCTCTTTCTGTGTTGTGAGTCCGTCGAGTTCGTCCGCAAGATCAAAGCGGGCTAGAGCATGGATCGGTAAGAGGGAAAGACTTCGTGCGCACACCAGTGTTTGAACCTTAAGGGTTTGACGGAACCCCACATCCGACATTTGGCGCGCCAGGTAGGGGTGCGCCGTGATTTCCCTTCCATCGGTTCGTTGCTCCGTCGCTCCGTCGTTTCCATGGCGGACGCTTCCCGTGCTCGAGCTGAGCGTCGGGCTGCCCTCTCCGCCTGCGTCGCTCAGACGGCTCCTGTAGGCGGACCACCTCATCGTTCTCCGTCTCCCGTCGCCAACGCTGCCACCGGCCCGGCGGGGAACGAGCAGCAGGCGTCCTCGCTGCATCCTTTGGTGCGGCAAGATGGCCGCATCGCTACTCCGTCGCTCACCCCTGCTGGTTCTTCGTCTCGCGCGCACCGCTCTCCCATGGAGGCACGAGGTGCGCTCATCACGGCGAACGAGCTCCTCCGCTACCGCCCTGTCGACTACCTCTACGAGGAGTGGCTCGTCCGTGTCACCAAGCTCGTCCGCACCGCAGGGGGCTCTCCTGCGCCGTTCCACTCTTTGCCTCCCCCTCAACAAGCCGCGGGCGATGGGGCTCATGGCATGCCTCCACCACCTCACCCCCAAGACGGTGCCTTGGCACCAAGGCACGCACCTCCGCAGCGTGATCCACTAGGCCCGGCGCACGCGCACGAAGAAGGAAGCTGCCAAGAAATCCCGCGGCCGTGAGAAGCCGCGTCGGCCCTCCCCGCACCACTTCGTCAGGACCGCGCACCGCCCACAGTGGAACAGCGCGAACCCCGTCAAGACCAAGCTCCACCCCTGAAACGGGCCCCGGCAACCACAGCCGGCTGTCGCGACTTCACCCCCGAGCACCGTAGCGTCGCCTGGCTAGGCAAGTTCAAGCCAGACCTGCCTCCTCGCTACGGCAGCACCGCGGACCCCGCGGAGTTCCTGCAGCTCTACGAGCTGAGCATCAAAGCGACCAACGGTGACAAAATAGTCATGGCGAACTGGTTCCCCATGGCTCTCAAGGATGGGGCCCGCTCTTGGCTCCTGAACATGCAGCACGACTCGATCTCCTCTTGGGACGAGATGTGCGACCGCTTCATCGCCAACTTCCAGGGCACTCGCGACCGCCCACCGGCCGCGGGCGACCTACGCCGCATCAAGCAACAGCCAGGAAAAACCCTCCAGAAGTACATCCAGCGCTTCAACAACACCCGCCTCAAGATCCCCAAGGTCACGGACGAGGCCATCATCTCCGTGTTCTCCGACGGCGTCCATGACGTCAAGATGAAGGAAGAGCTGGCTATCCACAAGGAGCTTTGCACCTCTCAGGAGTTGCTCAACTTGGCGACCAAGTGCGCTAGAGCTGAGGAGGGGCGTCTCTCCCTCCTCGAGCTGCCAGCTGCAGGAGCGGAAGAAAAGAAGACCAAGGCCAAGGACGTGAAGCGCAAGGAGGCAGTTGTGCTCGCAGCAGAGCCCGACACCAATCGAGGCAGAGATCAGCCTGAGTCGTCCAAGAACGGCCGACCATTCTGCGCCTTCCACAACCTGAACACCCACGACACCAGCGACTACCAAGAGCTCAGGGCCATACGAGAAGGACACTACGGTCGACGCCTCGAGCGCAACGACCGGGGCTATGGCCGCGGAGGAGGACGTGGAGGCGGACGCTGGGACGACCGTGGCCCGCGCCAGGAGTGGCGCGACCGGCCTCGCGAGGACCGCTGGCAGGACCAACCTCGCAAGGGCGCCTGGAGGGACCTGTCGGATTTTGGGTTCCGGCATACCCTTGAGGTTCGAACACTGGAGTGAGCGCGGAGATCTCTCCCCTACCGATCTACGTCTGATCTTCTCGTGCGAACTAAGATGAAAACGATGAACAACACGAGGGACACGAGATTTATACTGGTTCGGGCCACCGTTGTGGTGTAATACCCTACTCCAGTGTGTGGTGTGGTGGATTGCATCTGGGGCTGATGATGAACAGTACAAAGGAAGAAGAGCCTCGCGAGAGGTGTTCTTGGGCTAGTGCGATGAACTTCTTGGGCCAGTTCAGTCGCCTCTCTCTCTATCTCTCTACTTAGACTCTATCAGATTTCTCTATGCCTGTGGCTAGATGCCTCTACTCTGTGGTGGCTAGCTCTATTTATAGAGGCCCTGGGCCTCTCCCCGAAATAATGAGCGGGAAGGGCGCCAACAATTGGCCATTTTGAAGGGGAACATCTAGTACAAGTTATCCTGACCAAAGGTGGTCTTCGGCTGCCAAAAGCTCTGGTGGTGACGCCGTCTTGGGCTCCACGGTGACCTCCGTCCAGCCATCCGGCTGGTCTTGGTCTCGTTGCACTGGAATGCTAACCTTTGCCTGATACCTTGGCCTGTGCTTGCCCCCTTTGCACCAAAGGGAAAACAAGGACTCTGCACAGGCCGGCGCCCTCCTGGCCTTGAACGTCATGGCTTGTGTCACTGGATCCTCACGAGGTACCCTTGCATTGATCTCTCCGCCTCCTCGCGAGCCCTGCCTGATGAGGACGTACTTGAGGAAGCTCTCTGTCGTCCGCCCCGCGAGGCTTGGCCCCTCGCGAGGGTCTTGAGCTTGTGTTGATGAAGATGGGTCGCGCTGGGCCCCCACTTGAGCCACGCCGCAGGCCGCAGGCAGGCAAGTCAGGGGACCCCCGTTCCCAGAACGCCGACAGTAGCCCCCAGGCCCAAGGCGCGCGCGGGCTTGGCTTAGCAAAGAAGCGAAGGGGCAAGCGCGAAGCGCCGCGGGCCCTAACAGCCTGCGGCCTTGGGCGCCGCATGGCAGTTGATTGGACGTGGGCGTCTGCGCTTCCCCACGATGCCTTGGCAACTGCGTGACTTGACAAGTCCCTGCATGCAGAGATATGGGTCATGATTACCTGCGATCATGGTACTCGGCGGTTGGTCTTCTCCGTCTATAAGTACGAGGCCGCGTGAGCTCCGCCAGTCCGCCCCTTCCTGCTTCTCCTCTCTTCTCCTTGGCCACTCGCCGCTCTCATGGCTCCGAAGAGGTTCTCAGCCGCAGAGAAGGGAAAGGCCTACCGGGCAGGGCCCGACTCCTCCCCGGCCAAGCGCGGCCGGGGTCGTCCTCGCAAGCATCCCACGGTCCCCGTTGCGGCTTCCCGCGGCCACAGGGGTGGTTCCCCGCATGGTGGTGAGCGCTCGGCTGCCAAGGGGAGGCAGGCCGTGACTGCGCGGCCGCCCAGGCCGCGCTTTCGCTCGGCGGAGGTGCTGCCGGAGTTCGTCGTGTGGTCGGCGGACCCGACTAACACCTGGCTCCAGCTCCCCCGCTTCTTCATTGGCGAGCTGCCGGCCAGCACCCAGTGCGGCTTCTGGCTCCAGGCTGATGGTTGTTGCAGCAGGGCCTCCTGGGTTTCGCTTGAGGTCTCCCCTTCTGGAAACGGGGCCCTGACTCGTGGCTGGCAAACGTTTGCCCACGCGTCCGGCCTGAGTCAGTGGTGCACCCTGCACTTCAAGTTCGACGGCGACGCCACCCTCTACGTGAGGGTGTTTGGGGAACATGGTCGCCGCGCTGGGTGCTGCCCCGAAGATGGTGACCGCGGCCGCCTGCCCAGTCCCGGCACCGACCAGGGTGGAGACGGCGCCAAGCGTGCTGGTGGCGGTGGTCGGGACTCGCCAAGTTTTGGCGACTCTTCCTCAGGCAGCAGCTCCTCCAGTGGTGGCCGCGACCAGCCCTCCCGCCGCCTCGCCCCGGTGAAGCGAGAGGGGGCATCCGCCTGAGCCCCAGGAGCAACCCGAGCCTTTGCTGTAGGTTGGTGTAGGGCAGGTCGCGTCCATTTTGTTTCCTTCCTTTCCTGCGTAAGAAGAAGGTAGTACAGGGCCCCGTGGGGGCGTGTTGGAACTGTTGCTGTCAACTGTCGTGTCGCTTTTGCCACCTCCGTGTTATGTTTCTGTGATGCGTGCCCATGTGTGAGAGTTATTTGAGCTTGGTGTAGCTTGATGTGACCCTCGACTCCCGAGGCTGAGGTCCCATCACGAGCTTCATGCCCTGCAAGGATCAGTTAGAGGGGCGACCTTTGACCCGGCAGCGGGGGCGATCAGCCCAGGCCCTGCGTTCGTGTCGGGATGCCCGTGAGGCATGGACCGGGAGGGGCGCTCCCGCAGAGGACTTAGGCAGGAAAACTCTAGACGATCGTGGCAGGAAACGCTCGCGAGGGTGCCCACGATCATCCCCCGTGAGACTTGTGCGAGAGAAAATGAGGCAAGTAGATGAAAAAGACAGAGAGCCACGAGCCAGGAATGCCAACAACTCCAATAAGACTTCAAATGGGAATAAACACGCCAACTGCAGAAAGCAAATGAAAAAGCCGCGTCCGGCACCTATTCTAGTCTTCGACGTCTTCTCACCAGCGCGGAGCTAAGTGCTGCCACTGGGCGTGGGCGGGAGCCCCCGAGGGCCAAGGGCGGCACTCCGCAGACTCCGGGGCGTGTACAGCCCCACTCATTATTACGTGAGAGCGTCACGGGCGGCGAGCTTCATAGGCGTTTTCCTTTTTCACAGGCACCGTGCCTTTCCCAAAACGCGATAGCTTCACAGGCATTGGCCTTCTTCACAGGCGCCGGGCCTTTCCCAAAACGTGATTGCTTCACAGGCATTGGCCTTCTTCACAGGCACCGGGCCTTTCCCAAAACGTGATAGCTTCACAGGCATTGGCCTTCTTCATAGGCACCGGGCCTTTCCCAAAACGCGATAGCTTCACAAGCATTGGCCTTCTTCACAGGCACCAGGCCTTTCCCAAAACACGATAGCTTCACAAGCGTTGGCCTTCTTCACAGGCACCGGGCCTTTCCTTGGCGCTAGGCCTCGCTCAGGGGTAGAACTTCCGGAGATGCTGAATGTTCCACGCATTCTGGATGGGTACTCCCTCCGGAGTCTCCAAGCACGTGGAGCCAGGCCTGGAAACATAAACAACCTTGAACGGGCCCTCCCACATGGGAGAGAGCTTGTGTAGCCCCTCCCTGGAGAGAACCCGCCTGAGCACGAGGTTCCCTACCTCGAGGGTCCTGGGGCAGATGTTGCGGCAGTGGTATCGTCGTAGCGCCTGTTGATACCTTGCTGCTCGCAGCGCGGCTTCTCGGCGGCGTTCCTCCCCCAGTAGGAGATCCGTCCCCCGCATGGCGTCCTGCTGGGCCTCGTCGAACGCCAGGACCCATGTGGAGTGACGCCTCGTGAGGGAGAACAACCTCTGCTCCGTAGACGAGGAAGAACGGGGTGTCGCCAGTGGTCGCTGTCGTGCGGATGGACCACAGCACGGACTGGAGCTCGTCGTACTAGCACCTGCCGCAGGCTTCCAGCTTCTTTTTGAAGGTCCTTTCTTTGAGGCCCCTTAGGACCTCTGCGTTGGCTCGTTCTGCCTGGCCATTGCTCTGGGGGTGTGCTACCGAAGCGTAGCATATCTGCGTTCCAAGGTTAGCACAGTACGTTTTGAAGAGATTACTGGTAAACTGCAAACCGTTGTTGGTGATGATGCGGTTAGGCACCCCGAACCGGCTCACGAGGCCCTTGTTGAACTTGACTGTCGAGCCTTCCGGGATTGTGCGGACGGCCTCAACCTCGGCCCACTTGGTGAATTTGTCCACAGCAACGTAGAGGTAGCGATAGCCCCCTGGTGCCCGAGGGAACGGGCCCAGAATGTCCAACCCCCAAACTGCGAATGGCCATGAGAGGGGTATGGTCTGCACACCCCCCACAGGTTGATGGTTCTGTCTTGCGTGAAACTGGCAGGCCTCGCAAGCCTTCACCAGCTCAATGGCGTCGTTGAGCGCTGTAGGCCAGTAGAACCCGCTGCGGAACGCCTTGCCGACTAGGGTTCGTGACGAAGAGTGGTGCCCGCAGTCTCTGCTGTGTATATCCGCCAACAGCTCCGTGGAGATGCAATGCAGGGACACGTCGTTCGACCGCTTCCTGTAGAGCTCGCCATCCTGGATGCAATAAGCCGTGGCCAACCGTGCCACACGCTCCGCATCCTCCTCGTTCTCCGGCAGTGCCCCTCGCGTCAGGTAGTTCCAGTGCCAGGAGCAGGCGTGCCCCTGAGGCCGGGCCACAGACCGGAGCTCCCGAGGCTGGTGGCTGAGGAAGCTCCTCCCTTGGTTGCGCCGTGCCCGACAGTGATGGTACTGCCGAGGGCTTGAAGAGCCGCTCCTCGAAGATGCCAGGTTCCTGCGGCAGCCGCCTAGACGCCCTCCTGGCGATGTTGTCAGCCTCCTGATTGGTGCCGCGAGGCACATGCTGCAACTCCAGCCCCCAGAACTGTTTCTCCATCCTGCGAACTTCGGCGAGGTAGGCCTCCATGTGCTCGTCCTTTGGCTCATATATCTTGTTGGATAAGTTGACGAGGAGCTGTGAATCCCCCTTGATGGTGAGGCACTTTACCCCCAGGGCGATCGCAGCTTTCAAGCCCGCTATCAGGCCTTCGTACTCTGCTATGTTGTTGGAGACCTTCTCTCCGTGCTGGAAGCAGAGTTGCATGGCATAGTAGAGCTTGTCCTGAGTAGAGGATACGAGCACTGCCCCATCTCCCGCGCTGTGCCGGGAGAACGCCCCATCGAAGTACATGACCCAGTCGTCCGGTGCCTCACTTCCTGGGGAGAGTGATCGGTCTTCGCCTGCCTCGAGACCCGATGCTTCCGTCCATTCTGCCACGAAATCTGCAAGTGCGGCTCCCTTGATGACTCTAGTTGTACTGAATTCCAGCTGAAATGCTTGTAGTTCTATGTTCCATTCAGCGACCCTCCCAGCTGAGTTGGGGCTCCTGAGTATCCTCTCCAAGGGGTATGCCGAGATGACCTTGATGGGGTGGCCTTCGAAGTAGTGCCGCAGCTTGCGTGAGGCCACCAATAACGCGAGGAGGAGCTTTTGAGGCATGGGGTACCGCGTCCTCGCATCCCGTAGCACAGTGCTGACGAAATATACGGGATGCTCGACAAGATCGAGGGTGCCGACGCAGCTCGCGTCTTCCTGGGGTCGAGGCGTCTCCTGAGGCGACGGAGCCCCAAGCTCTTGGCCATCCAAAGGGGCCTTCCCTTCTTCGGGTGCGCCCTCCTGCTGCAGCCGCTCCTCTCTGGCCGTGGCCGTGGTCCTCGCGAGGCCCTCCTGGCCTTGCTCTGCTTCAGCCTTATCAGTCGATGCGCCCTTAGCCCGGCGCTCCTCCCTGACCGCCACTAGAGCTGCGCTAGCAGAGTAGGGCGTGGCCGCAAGGTAGAGCACCAGAGGCTCCTGAGGGCGAGGGGCCACCATCACCGGTTGGCTGGTGAGGTACCTCTAGAGTTCCTGGAATGCCTTGTCAGCCTCTTCAGTCCATTCGAAGGGGCCTTTCTTCTTCATCAGCTTGAAGAAGGGCAGCGCTCGTTCCCCCAGCTTGGACATGAAGCGCCCCAGCGCAGTCACGCGCCCGGTGAGCTTCTCCATTTCTCTGAGGGTCGTTGGCGGGCTCATGTCCTCGACCGCCTTGACCTTCTCCGGGTTGGCCTCAATGCCCCTGTGGGACACGAGGAAACCCAGGAGCTTGCCTAAGGGGACTCCGAACACGCACTTCTCCGGGTTGAGCCGTAGATCCACTTCATCGAGGCTCGCAAAGGTTTCCTCCAGGTCATGTATCAGGGTTTTTGCCTCCCGAGACTTCACCACGATGTCATCGACGTAAGCCTTAGTGTTCCTCCCGAGCTACCGGCCTAAGGCGATGTGCATCAGCCGCTGAAAGGTTGCGCCTGCGTTGCGCAATCCAAATGGCATGCACGTATAGTAGTACACCCCACACAGGGTTAGGAAGGCCGTCTTCTCCACGTCTTCCACCGCCATCTTGATCTGGTGATAGCCCGAGAAGGCATCCAGGAAGCACAACAGGTCACATTCTATGGTGGAGTCGACTATCTGGTCAATGCGGGGGAGCAGAAATGGGTCCTATGGGCAGGCTTTGTTGAGGTTGGTGAAGTCGACACACATGCGGTCCTTTCCCCCCTTATTTGGCACGACAACGGGATTAGCCAGCCAAGCGGGGTAGCGGACCTCGCGGATGACCCCTGCCGCCTCCAGTTTCCGGGTCTCTTGAACGATGAAAGCATGTTTCTCCGCGGACTGCCTCCTTGCCTTCTGCTTCACGGGGCGTGCGTTGGGGCACACGTTGAGGTGATGCTCGATCGCATCTCTCAGGATTCCCGCTAATTGGTCAGCTTCCCATGCCAACGCCTTCTTGTTCGCGTGCAGCAATCCGATCAGGGCCTTCTCCTATTCGGGCTCGAGATTGGCTCCTATGGTGAAGGTGGCGTCGGTGGACCCATCCTCGTCAACCGGTACTTGCTTGGTTTCCGCCTTGTCCCGGGTGAACAACTGCCTCTTTTTAGCTAGCGCAGCCCCTTTGGGCCCGAGGGTGTTGGTGCTGGCAGGCTGCGCCGCCGCGGTTGCCCTGAAGGCAAGCTGGAGCACCTGCAGCGCATCCCTTGTATCCCCTGGCACGGTAAGGATGCCGCTGCTCCCGGGGCATCTTCATGAGGTTGTACGCCGGGTGAGTTGCCGCCATGAACCGGGCCAAGGCCGGGTAGCCGAGGATGGCATTATAGGGGAGGCCGATGGGGGCGATGTCGAAGTCGATCAGCTCCGTGCGGAAGTTGTCGTAGGTGCCGAAGGTCACCGGGAAGCGGATTTGCCCCAATGAAGTGGTGGAGCCGCCTCCGACACCTGAGAAGGGCCGGCTGGGCCGGAGCCGCTACGATGGTATGTGCAGGAGGCTGAAGGCCTCCACCGAGAGCACGTTGAGGCCGGCGCCACCATCGATGACGGTCCTGGTGACGGCCACTCGGCAGATGGTGGGGGTGCATAGCATCGGGAGCGCGCCTGAGCCGGAAGGGTTGAAGGGGAGGTCACCCGAGTCGAAAATCAGATCAGCCTCGGGCGCCGCCCAGCCCGGGGGGGACTTCTTGACACGCGGAGGCTGCACTGATCTGGCAGGTGAACGGCTTGACGTGGCGGCTTGAGGGCGGCGCTTGGGAGCCTCCCAGGAGGGCCGCGACGACGGGCGGCGCTGGCGCGGCGAAACAGGCGAGGAAGAGGCCGCACAGTTCTTCCCAAGAGGTCACGGAAGCCGTCGGTAGGTGGAAGAGCCACATGCTCGGGACACCGGTGAGGGCCATGGGTAGCCAGTTTGCCATGACCCGGTCGTCGCCCCCGGCTCTGAGGACGGCCTCCTTGTACGCCAGTAGGAAAACCAGCGGGTCTGCCGCGCCATCGTAGCGCGACGGCATCTCGGGCTTGAACTTGTGCGGCCATTGCACTTGCTGCAGGGTGGGGGCCAAGGCCGGGAGCCCCCTGGCCCCTGCGCTGGCGTCTGCTGCCGGGGCCGGCAGCGCGTCGTCCGCCATGGGTGTGGAGCGCAGTGTTGACGGAGAGCGGATCGTCGGAAGGGAGGAAGGATTCCGGCGCACCCCTACCTGGCGCGCCAAATGTTGGATTTCGGGTTCAGGCAGACCCTTGAGGTTCGAACACTGGGGTGCACGCGGAGATCTCTCCCCTACCGATCTACGTCTGATCTTCTCGTGCGAACTAAGATGAAAACGATGAACAACACAAGGGACACGAGATTTATACTGGTTTGGGCCACCGTTGTGGTGTAATACCCTACTCCAGTGTGTGGTGTGGTGGATTGCCTCTGGGGCTGATGATGAACAGTACAAAGGAAGAACAGCCTCGCGAGAGGTGTTCTTGGGCTAGTGCGATGAACTGTTTGGGCCAGTTCAGTCGCCTCTCTCTCTATCTCTCTACTTAGGCTCTATCAGATTTCTCTATGCCTCTGGCTAGATGCCTCTACTCTGTGGTGGCTACCTCTATTTATAGAGGCCCTGGGCCTCTCCCCGAAATAATGAGCGGGAAGGGTGCCAACAACTGGCCATTTTGAAGGGGAACATCTAGTACAAGTTATCCTGACCAAAGGTGGTCTTCGGCTGCCAAAAGCTCTGGTGGTGACGCCGTCTTGGGCTCCACGGTGACGTCCGTCCGGCCATCCGGCTGGCCTTGGTCTCATTGCAATGGAATGGTAACCTTTGCCTGATACCTTGGCATGTGCTTTCCCCCTTTGCACCAAAGGGGAAACAAGGACTCTGCATAGGCCGGCGCCCGCCTGGTGCCCGCCTGGCGCCCGCCTGGCCTTGATCGTCATGGCTTGCGTCATTGGATCCTCGCAAGGTACCCTTGTATTGATCTCTCCACCTCCTCGCGAGCCCTGCCTGATGAGGACGTACTTGAGGAAGCTCTCTGTCGTCCGCCCCGCGAGGCTTGGCCCCTCGCGAGGGTCTTGAGCTTGTGTTGATGAAGATGGGCCGCGCTGGGCCCCCACTTGAGCCACACCGCAGGCTGCAGGCAGGCAAGTCTGGGGACCCCCATTCCCAGAACACCGACAGGACCTGCCTCGTGAGGATCACCCCCAGGGTAACACCGGTCTTCCCCCGCTGCCGCCACCAAGAAGGAACGACGACCACCACCAGGACGAGGGGGCTGGGGGCTTCCAGGAGCCACGTGCGATCGCTTGCATCTTGGGCGGTGCACAAGCCCCAGCCTCTCAGTGCATTTTAAATAGTTCGCTCGTGAGGTGAACTCCGCGCTCCCCAAGCTCAAGGCCACACGCCCACTCAGGTGGTCCCAATGTGCCATCAACTTCAACTCAGCAGACCAGCTCAAGTGCGCGGCCACCGCAGGCGCACTCCCTTTGATGTGCTCCCCAGTCATTAGCAATGTGCAAGTCACCAAGACTCTCATCGACGGCGGCGCAGGGCTCAATGTCCTGTCCGTTGACACGTTCGACAACCTTCAAGTGCCCTATGAGCAGCTCCAGCCAACCAAGCCTTTCTCAGGGGTGACTGATGGTTCCACCACACCGATAGGGCAAGTCCGCCTGCCCGTCACCTTCGGCAAGCGCGACAACTACCGCACCGAGCTCATCGACTTCGATGTCGTGTACATCCGCCTGCTGTACAATGCCATCCTCGGGTATCCAGCCCTGGCCAAGTTCATGGCAGTCATTCATCACGGCTAGAACGTTCTCAAGATGCCAGGAAGCGGAGGAATCATCACGGTCCCATGTGAAGAGAGGGATGCGGTGTGCTCTCTTGAGCGTGCCTTTCAAGCCGCAGTAATTGACAACCCCGACAGCAGAAGTGAAGGCCCTCCGGAGACCATCCCCAAGAAGAAGTTGCCGCGCCGCACAGGACCCCAAGGAGATGGTGTCGCATCAGGAGCCTCGTCAGGATCAGCGCCCGTCCTAGGGGCGCCTCCCTCCATCGCATAGGAAAGCGCTCCTGGCGCCCTCCTCATGCAAGGCTCGGGGGCTCTCCTCGAGAGGGCCTCAGACCTTGCCAACCTCACGAGGAGGCGCTTGGGCACCAGTTGGAGGAGTGCTTCACGGCATGTTTCCCTCAGGAGAACACATGCACCACCCAGGAGTTCATCACCAAGACCACCCAAGAATTGCAAGAAGCAAGAGCCATGCACGGCCACAGCCACACACAGGGTGCAGCATCCCATCCGGGCGAGGATGCCGGGCTACGCCTATGCGTCGACGTCCCAGGGCTCAATAGGGACGCATCTCAGGAGCGCTTCTGGCCATCACGTGCAGGCCGCTGTGAGGGCCCACCACACAACTACGTTCGCATGCCCTTCGGCTTGCTGAGTGTGGCATCAGCCCATCAGCGCAACTTGCGGCAGGTCCTGGTGTCTCAGCAGGCCAGGATCCGCGCCGTTCAGGAGGAGATGGAGATGCTCTCCAGGGAACCTCCCGAGCCCCCAGAGCCTCCCGAGGCTCAGGGTCCCGGTGACTCATGAGGAGTCATTCCTTCAACGCATCGCTTGAGCTACATCAACTCTACTTCGTCTACAGAACCAGGTGACATCTTCCAACTTCTTTTAAGCTGGGAGCGCCCCTCGGGCAGCATTATTCCCAGGCCGCACGGGTCCGTCCCTGTGGCATGTATCCCTTTTGCTTAAGTCTTTAGCCTACCTTGTTGGGGGCGCCCCTCAGGCTACATCATCCCCAGGCCGCTCGGGCCAGACCTAGTGGCATGTATCTTCCTGCATTTATCCAAGTCAATCTGCCCTTTATGCCTCACCTGCAAACGGCTATCGCCTGCTCGATTATCGCCCGCCGTGGGCCTATTCACCCTATGCAATCTGCTTGCACATTAAAAGGGGGGCTCCTGAGCATCGCGACACAGGAGCTCTTACTGGCTCTCCAGCCCTCACCCCCTGGCCTTGACCACGGCATCGCGACCTGGCATACAAGCGGCGGCTGAGCTCGCTCGAGGGCCGGGACCTGAGGACATAAAGTGCTTGCATCTAACCGCCTTGCAGGAATATACAGTCACCAAGACTCAAGACCAGGCGCAACCTGCCTTGAGGTAGGGCCTCGTGAGTCCCGCGCTGGCTCACGAGTGACCAGATACACCTCGCAGCCCTGCCATGCAAGCCACGTGTCAGGGTGGGGCTGTACACGCCCCGGGGGCTCTTCCCGGAGGGGCCCCCCATCCCACGCCCAAGTGGAAGCACCATGCTCCGCGCCGGCTGACGACACTGCCGAGGAGCAGCTATGCCCGTGCACAAGCGGAAGCACTATGCTCCCCGCTGGTGATAAACAACTGAGGGTGACCCCACGGTCGTGCCAACCTCAGGGAGCCCAGAGCTTAGCGCCTAGCCTTACCGCAATGCCTCCCCTCAGGAAAGCCATGCATGGGGGCTGGGCATGGGGGCTGTGCATGGGTCATGCCCAAGCGCACGCCACCCAACCAGGTCCTCCGGACCTGGGCATCGCGCGCCCCTCCCGAGGCTTCGGCGATGGCAGGTACGGGATTATTTGCATGTCAAGGGGGACTCCTGAGCCTCGCGACTCAGGAGCCTAACTGGTCACGTAGCCCCTCACTCCTTGGTCCGTCCTGGTCTCCGGTCGGTCCAATGGCGGTTGAGGTATGCGCGGGGCCGGGCTCTACCGACGTAGAACAATAATCTATCCCAGCGAACTCTCCCTATATGTTGTTTGCGCGTCAAGGGGGACTCCTGAGCATCGCGACTCAGGAGCCTAACTGGTCACATAGCCCTTCACTCCTTGGTCCGTCCTGTTCTCCGGTCGGCCCAATGGCGGTTGAGGTATGCGCGGGGCCGGGCTCTGTCGATGCAGAACGCAAAGCAAATTGGAAGGAAATCGCAAAATCTCGAAGCAAATATTACAAGCATATTGTCCTCACAATACCAAATAAAAGTCTAAACGCCTCCACGAGGCCGGTTACATGTCGCAGGAACAAAACAGGAGAAATGGCCGTGGGTCACCTCCAGGCGTCGCCAACGCCTGCGGAAGGCGCTCACTCGTGATCGGCTTTGTGTTCACCACCAGCCGCAAGATCGACGATGCCGGACAAAGGAGCGGAGACAAAGCCGCGGAACCTCCGCAGCAAGGCCTCCACCTGATCCCGCACAGCTGCGGCAGCTGCCTCGAATTGATCTTCAGCACAGGCTCTAGCAGCTCGTCAAGGCGAGCGTTGGGGTCGCGGAGGTGCAGATGGCTGAAGACCCGAGTCAGTGCAGCTGAGGACAAGACGCGAGCTTCTGCCTCTGCCATGGGAGCGAGGCCGTCAACGACCTCCTCAAGCCCCTTCACCATGATAGGAAGCAACTGGGCGGGGCCGTCCTCGTCGGTGTCCAGGGGATTCTCCAGGCCGCGCTCGTAAAGTGTCTCCAGCGCCACACGTGACCTCCTCTCGAGATCGGTGAAGGCCACACGATCTTCCGCCAGGACCCGCGCCTTGGCGTCAAGATCGGCCTCCCTCACCCTCATCTTCCGCTCCAGCTCCTCCAACTGGCTGCGCTCGGCAGCCTGCTTCTTCCCCGGCTTCACCAATACAGCACCTCGGTTCTTGACGGCTTCCTCCCGGGCCTTCATCTCCTCCTCCTTCTCCTTGCGGCAGCGCAACTCTCCAGCGTGCTCGTCGCGCAGGCCCTGCAACTCGCCCTCCAGCTCTTGGCAGCGGTCACGGGTGGCCTTGGCGTCCTTCAGCGCTGCCTCACGATTAGCTGCAGCGCTGGCGGCGCCCTGCTTATCCTTCTCGGAAGCCGCAGCAGCTTGGCCCAGCGCCGCGCGAACTGCCAGATCAGAGTGAAGCCAGCCAGAGGCTAGTTCCAGACGCCCGGCCACCAAGCGCGGGTCCACGCTTAGGAGATCCACCCGCAGCTGGGTCATCTCCGAGATGGCACGCTCCAAGATGGCGGCAGGAGCAGAAGGGCTGGGAAGTGGAGATGCAGCGGAAGGAGGAAGCGACGTCGTTACCAGGGCTTGGGAGACCGTGGGTTCCGGAGCAGCTGGGACCCTGTCAACCACGCCAAGTACCGACACCTCCGGAGCCAAGGGGGCCATGGGGGCTGACTCCATGCGGCGAGGCTCCTCTTGGCTTCGCGAGGAAGACCGAGCTGGGGAGACATGGGTGCTGCTGCTTCCTTTCCCTATGGAGGGAGGCACGGCCGCCGAATCCTCCTTCCTCTTCTTCGCCGAAGGTGTTGGCCAGGTCAAACAGGAGCGAACATCAGGAAACAACGAGCACGAACAAGGACAAGGCGAAGCTTAAGACACTCACCGGTCCAATGCAACGTATTCCACCAACCGCTTGAGAAGCTTGAGGCCTGATAGCTGCGGGACCTGAGGGGCAGGCGTTCTGACACCAGCGGTGCTGGGCGGAGAGGAGGCAGAGCCGGATCTAGCCCCAGGAGGTGTCGAGGCGGAGGCAGCGCCTCGGGCCACCAACGATGACCTACTCTTCTCGGGATGGGAGGCTGCTCCCTACCCACTCGATCAGCATCGGCATCGACATCATCAGGAAGGGCGCGAAGAATCTCGGCCTTGCTCAAAGGGGAAGTCCCCCACACCTCTTTCAGGGTCTTCTCCGAGTCCTCCCCCTCTTATCCCCCTCTGAGGGACTCATCGGAAGACACCTCCACCGGGTTCTGCGCCATGGGGGCTTCTGCAAGCGCTGGCGGCACCAGCCCACGCGCATCGAAAGTCGGCCTAGAGGTGACGAATTCCTCCCAGTCCCTGCGCTTGAATAGGGGAAGGAAGGCGCTAGCCGCGTACTCCTGGTTGTCCCCGATTATGAGGCGCAAGACGGCGTCCAATTCGTCATCAGGCAAGTCCCCCGGCCTCAGGCGGGTCTTGGTTTCCTTTTCGTCAAGCTCCCAGAGGGGGCGCGCTCGCGCCTGGAGCGGGGCAACCCGTAGCATCAAGAACTCCCTCAGGAGCATCGCCCCCGTCACCTTGGCCGTCCTCGCATTGCCCAACCTCAGGTCGGTCATCATCTGCCCCAGCACTAGGGATGCCCGCTCGTCGACAAGCTCCGCCTTGGGCCACCCCCCGTTGGGAGGAGGCGCCGCTGTGGGTAGCTCCAGACGCGGGTCGGCGCGCCGAGCATCCATCATGACCCATTTGGATCGGATGTTGTCGGCCCTCTTCCCGGTGTTCGAGATCGAGTTGGCCTTGCCGCAGGCGACAAAATTAGCACATCCAGTGATATGCTCGCCGGTGACACGGAGGAAGAAGAAATGGCGCAAGAGCGCCACATACGGCATGACGCACAGATACGCCTCCCAGTAGTAGGCGAAGATGGACAGGAGGAGGACAGAGTTGGGATGGAGATGCAGCGCCTGCAGCCCGTAGTGGTCGAGGACTTCATAAAAGAAATTAGAGAAAGGAGGGACCAACCCGACGGCGACGCTGCTCAAAAAGAAGGGAAAGAAGGTGCTTCCGTCAGGCACCGGCTCGTCGGAGGCGAGCTGAAGCTCCGTCTTCCCCCACTCGTTGCCTTCGCTCGCCGTCAGTAGGCTCACGGAGGCGAGGCTCTTCTCCATGACGGTGGGCGTCTCGAGGGTCGGCTCGTACCAAGCCAGCGTTGAGGAAGATTTGACCTTACGCGGCGCCATGGGCGGCAGAAGCAGAGCAAGGGTGGAGCAGATCTGGAGGAAGCAGGCGGCAAAGGGCGAGAAAGGGGATATGGAGCGAGGCAAGGAGGAAGCAATGAAGGAAAGAACTTCCCACGCCAGCCTTTGTCAGGGCAAGCAGTTGCCGAGGCAGTGTGGGGAAGCGGAGACGCCCACGTCCAATCAACTGCCACGCGGCGACCAAGGCCGTAGGCTTTTGGGGCTCGCGGCGCTCCGCACTTGACCCTTGGCTTCGCCGCGAAGCCAAGCCCGAGTGCGCCTTGGGCCAGGGGGGTACTATCGGCGTTCTGGGAACTGGGGTCCCCAGACTTGCCTGCCTGTGGCCCATGGCATGGCTGAGCAGCGGGCCGTATGGCCCACCTTCATCAACAAGGCATCCAAGACCTTCGCGAGGCGGACGACACAAAGCTTCCTCTGGAGTGGCCTAACCAGGTAGGCTCGCGGAGATATCAAGGCGGGGCAAACCTCACGAGGGACTCGTGACGTGAGCCATGACGAACGGCGCCAGGCGGGTGCCAGGCGGGCGCTAGTGCGCACAACTTCCTCATTTCCTCTTTGGTGCTATGGAAGCAAGCGCGGACGAAGAGTACCGAGGCATCAGGCAAAGGTTGCCATATTGGTGCAACAAGACCAAGACCAGGAGGACGGCAAGGCAGAGGTCATCATGGAGCCCAAGACGGCGTCACCCCACGGCTTTTCGCAGGCGAAGACCACTTTTGTCAGGATAGCTTGTACTAGCTGTCCCCCTTCAAATTTTCCCGCCGTTGTTGCCTCCCTTCCCGCTCAACATTTGGGAAGAGGACTAGGGCCTCTATAAATAGGACAGGGAACGACAGAGATAGAGGAAAAAAGAGAGGAAGAGAAATTCATCGACTCCTCACACCACAAGTTTATACGCACAAGAACACCTTGACCTCATGGAGGTTGTTCTTCCCTTGTACTGTTCTTCATCAGCCCAAGAGGCAATCCACCACCACCACACTGGAGTAGGGTATTACACCACGACGGTGGCCCGAACCAGTATAAACCCCGTGTCTCTTTCTGTGCTGTGAGTCTGTCGAGTTCGTCCGCAAGATCTTAGCAAGCTAGAGCGTGGATCGGTAGGAGGGAAAGACTTCGCGCGCACCCCAGTGTTCGAACCTTAAGGGTTTGCCGGAACCCCACATCCGACAAACGCGGAGGCGATTTTCGATGACTTGAGTGGTCATCATCGGCTTACGGGCCGAGTCGGCAGTCATGACGAAGCCGCCAAGCCAGAGGGTCTGGCCTGAGGCCAGGGCTCCTCCGGAGATGATATTATCCTAAACAACAAGGCGAGCCATCAACCCTCTTGGCGACGGCACAATGGAACTCTCAATGAAAGCACCAACGTCGGTGTCAAAACCGGTGGATCTCGGGTAGGGGGTCCTGAACTGTGCGTCTAGGATCGATGGTAATAGGAGACGGGGGACACAATGTTTACCCAGGTTCAGACCCTCTCTATGGGGGTAATACCCTACTTCCTGCTTGATTGATCTCGATGAATAGGTGTGTTACAAGAGTTGATCTACCACGAGATCGTAATGGCTAAACCCTAGAAGTCTAGCCTATGAGTATATGGTAATCGATCTGCCATCTGTACTATGCTCCCCGGTTTATATAGACACCAGAGAGATCTAGGGTTACTATTGGGGAACGTAGTAATTTCAAAAAAATTCCTACGCACACGCAAGATCATGGTGATGCATAGAAACGAGAGGGGAGAGTGTTGTCTACGTACCCTCGTAGACCGAAGCGGAAGCGTTGACACAACGTAGAGGAAGTAGTCGTACGTTCTCCTCGCGATCCAACCGATCACAGCACCGTTACTCCGGCACCTCCGAGTTCTTGGCACACGTTCAGCTCGATGACGATCCCCGGGCTCCGATCCAGCAAAGCGTCGGGGAAGAGTTCCGTCATTACGACGGCGTGGTGACGATCTTGATGTGTTACCGGCGCAGGGCTTCGCCTAAGCACTGCAACGATATGACCGAGGTGGAATTTGGTGGAAGGGGGCACCGCACACGGCTAAGGAACGATCCATAGATCAACTTGTGTGTGTTTGGGGTGCCCCCTGCCCCCGTATATAAAGGAGCCAAGGGGGAGGGGCTGGCCGGCCAAGCCTGGCGCGCCAGGAGAGTCCTACTCCCTCTGGGAGTAGGATTCCTCCCCCCAATCCTAGTTGGACTAGGATTCTTCAAGGGGGAGAGAGAGAGAGAGGGGGCGCCCACCTCTCCTAGTCCTAATAGGACTAGGGGAAGGGGGGAGGCGCACAGCCCATGAGGGCAGCCCTCTCACCTCTCCTCCAAGGCCCATGTTGGCCCATTATGCTCCCGGGGGGTTCCGGTAACCCTCCCGGTATTCCGGTAAAATCCTGATTTCACCTGGAATGCATCCGATGTCCAAACATAGGCTTCCAATATATCATTCTTTACGTCTCGACCATTTCGAGACTCCTCGTAATGTCCGTGATCACATCCGGGACTCCGAACTCCTTCGGTACATCAAAATGCATAAACTCATAATAACTGTCATCGTAACGTTAAGCGTGCGGACCCTACGGTTCGAGAACAATGTAGACATGACCGAGACACGTCTCCGGTCAATAACCAATAGCGGGACCTGGATGCCCATATTGGCTCCTACATATTCTACGAAGATCTTTATCGGTCAGACCGCATAACAACATACGTTGTTCCCTTTGTCATTGGTATGTTACTTGCCCGAGATTCGATCGTCGGTATCCAATACCTAGTTCAATCTCGTTACCGGCAAGTCTCTTTACTCGTTCCATAATACATCATCTCGCAACTAACTCATTAGTTGCAATGCTTGCAAGGCTTGAGTGATGTGCATTACCGAGAAGGCCCTGAGATACCTCTCCGACAATCGGAGTGACAAATCCTAATCTCGAAATACGCCAACCCAATATGTACCTTCGGAGACACCTGTAGAGCACCTTTATAATCACCCAGTTACGTTGTGACGTTTGGTAGCACACAAAGTGTTCCTACGGTAAATGGGAGTTGCATAATCTCATACTTAAAGGAACATGTATAAGTCATGGATAAAAGCAATAGCAACATACTAAACGATCGGGTGCTATGCTAATGGAATGGGTCATGTCAATCAGATCATTCAACTAATGATGTGATCTCGTTAATCAAATAACAACTCTTTGTTCATGGCTAGGAAACATAACCATCTTTGATTAATGAGCTAGTCAAGTAGAGGCATACTAGTGACACTCTGTTTGTCTATGTATTCACACATGTATTATGTTTCCAGTTAATACAATTCTAGCATGAATAATAAACATTTATCATGATATAAGGAAATAAATAATAACTTTATTATTGCCTCTAGGGCATATTTCCTTCAGTTACATGGAGTCGGTTACATAAGAGGGAATC
The DNA here is from genome assembly GCA_032464435.1 of Aegilops umbellulata. NCBI lineage: Eukaryota > Viridiplantae > Streptophyta > Magnoliopsida > Poales > Poaceae > Aegilops > Aegilops umbellulata. Next base: position 98,284,257 of record CP136060.1, read on the forward strand.
TTCATAATCAGTCGCCTAGCTTGCCTTCCACGCCAAGTAGATTCCAATCCGAACACGGGTATAGTCTTCAGCCTTCATGTCTTCACAGCCCATTAGTCCGGCCGAGTAGATAACAGGCCGGACGCCCATGGACCTCATAATCCGGGACTCCCTCAGCGACGGCCTCCGAGGAGGAGAAGCGGGCCACCGCACATGCTGTGGCCGATCGTGAGGCTGCGCTGAAGGATGCCAATGCCGCTCGCGACCGCTGCTGGGTGCTGGAGGACGAGTTGAAGAGTCTGCATGACCAGCACGCTGAAGAAACCCGTGGCCGCCAGGCGAAGGAGGAGGAGATGAAGGCTCGGGAGGACGCCATCAAGAGCCACGACGCCGAGCTGGGGGAGCTGGCGAAGGCGCAGGCCGTGGAGCGCAGTTGGCTGGAGGAGCTGGAGCAGTAGGCGAAGGCGAAGGAGGCCGATCTCGATGCCAAGGCGAAAGTCCTAGGTGAAGACCGCGTGGCCTTCTCGCTTCTTGAGAAGAGGTCCAGTATGGCGCTGAAGTCACTATACGAGAAGGGCTTGGAGAGGCCGCTGACCACCGACGAGGATGACCCTGCTCAGCTACTTCCCCACTTGGTGAAGGCGCTTGAGGAAGTCGTGGAGGGCATCGGTCGCATGGCTGAGGCTGAGGCTCGAGTCCTTTCTTCAGTTGCGCTGACGCGTGTCTTCAGCCATCTGTACCTTCGCGACCCCAATGCTTGTCTCAACGAACTGCTGGAGCCTATAGCTGATGAACACTGCGCGGCTGCCGCCACAGCCGTGAAAGGTCGGGTGGAGGCCCTGCTGAAGAAGTTTCGCGACTTCGTCCTCGCGCCTGCGGGCGATGGTGGTGTCCAGGTGTGACCTGCAGGTGCTTTCCTGTTTCATTCCTACAGCATGCATCAGGCCTTGTGGAGGCGTTAAAATTTCATTTGATATTGTGAGAAAAATAAGTATTGTAATGTTTGCTTCGAGGATTTGTGATTTTCTTCCTATCTGCTTTGTGTTCTGCGTCGGTAGAGCCCGGCCCCGCGCATACCTCAACCTCCGTTGGGCCGACCGGAGACCAGGACGGACCAAGGAGTGAGGGGCTACGTGACCAGTTAGGCTCCTGAGTCACGATGCTTAGGAGTCCCCCTTGACGCGCAAACAGCTTATACGGACAGTACGCGAGGATAGGTTAATGTTCTACGTCGGCAGAGCCAGGCCCCGCGCATACCTCAACCGCCGTTGGGCCGACCGGAGACCAAGACGGACCAAGGAGTGAGGGGCTACGTGACCAGTTAGGCTCCCGAGTCGCGATGCTCAGGAGTCCCCCTTGACGCGCAAACAGCTTATAGGGAGAGTACGCGAGGATAGGTTAATGTTCTACGTCGGCAGAGCCGGCCCCGCGCATACCTCAACCGCTGTTGGGCCGACTAGAGACCAGGACGGACCAAGGAGTGAGGGGCTACGTGACCAGTTAGGCTCCTAAGCCGCGATGCTCAGGAGTACGCCTTGACGTGCAAACAATCTCCATACCATTGCCCTCACCGAGGCTCGGCTCGGGAGGGGCGCGCGACGACTAGGTCCGGGGGACCTGGTTGGGTGGCGTACGCTTGGGCGTGACCCGAGCGCAGCCCCCGTGCCCAGCCCCCTCGCGTGGCTCTCCCGAGGGGAGGCGTGGCGGTGAGGCCGGACACTGAGCTCTGGGGCTCCCTGAGGTTGGTATGGTTGTGAGGCCGCCCTTAGTTGTTTATCACTAGCGCGGAGCATAGTGCTTCCACTTGTGCACGTGCATAGCAGCTCCTCGGCAGTGTCGATGGCCAACGTGGAGCATGGTGCTTCCACTTGTGCGTGGGAGGGGGGCTCCCTCTGCGGAGAGCCCCCGGGGCGTGTACAACCCCGCCCTGACATGTTGCTTGCATGGCAGGGCTAGACGAGGTGTATCTGGGCACTCGTGAGCCAGCACGGGACTCACGAGGCCCTACCTCAAGGCGGGTTGCGCCTGGTCTTGGTTCTTGTTCGATGTACTGGTCCTGCGAGGTGGTCAGACAACCTGCACCGAACGAATATCCTGAGGTTATCGCGTGAGAGGGCCGAGCACCAACGGCCCCAGGAGGTGACGTGAACGGGGCCAGCCCGCCAGACAGAGCTCAGCCGTTGGATTTATCGACCCTGCAGGGACGGGCCCGAGCACAGACGCCGTGCCTAGCCTACTCACGCGAAGGATCCTGAAGAAAGATGGCCGGCGCACGGCTCCCATGATGGGTGACGATCGAGCAGGTAATAGTCATAGATAGGTTAAGCATGGCAAGCGAACTAGCTTAGGTAAATGCAGGGAAGATACATGCCGCTGGGTCAGGCCCGAGCGGCTTGGGGATGATGCAGTCTGAGGGGCGCCCCCAACAAGGTAGCTAAAGACATAAAAAGGGATACATGCCATAGGGACGGACCCACGTGGCCTGGTAATGATGCAGCCCGAGGGGCGCTCCCAGCTGAATGAACTTGGAAAATGTCACCTGGTTCTGCTGATGAAGAGATGTCGGGGCAGCTGAAGGTACGCGGCGAAGGGATCCCTCCTCATGAGCCACCGGGGCCCTGAGCCTCGGGAGGCTCTGGGGGTCCAGGCGGTTCCTTGAGGACCGTCTCCATCTTCGTTAGGGCGACGTGGTGCCTGGCCTCCTGAGCCGCCAGGATGGGCCACAAGTTGCGCTGATAGGCTAACGACACACTCGGTAGGCCGAAAGGCATGCGAACGTAGCTATGTGGTGGACCCTTGCAGCGGCCCACGCGCGAAGGCCAGAAAGGCTCCTGAGATGCGGCCCTGTTGAGCCCTGGAACGTCGATGCAGACGCGCAGCCCAGCATCCTTGCCCGGATGGGGGGCTGCGCTTCGTGAGCGGTGGTCTCCACGCATGGCACTGGCGTCTTGCAGCTCCTGTGTGGTCTTGGTGATGAACTCCTGAGCGGTGGGCGCTCCTCTCCCTATGTCCTCCTGAGGGAAACGTGCCGTGAAGCACGCCTCCAAGTGGTGCCCGAGCGCCTCCCTTGTGATGTTGGCAAGGTCTGAGGCCCTCCAGAAGAGAGCCCCCGAGCCCTGCCCGAGGAGGGCGCTGGGCGCGCCTTCCTATGCGATGGAGGGAGGCGCCCCTGGAGCGGGCGCTGATCCTAATGAGGTTCCAGTTACGATGCTACCATCCTGAGGTCCGGCATGGCGCAACTGCTTCTTCTTCTTGGGGATGGCCTCTGGAGGGCCCTCGCCCTTGCTGTCAGGGTCGTCGATTGCTGCAGCTTGAAAGGCATGCTCGAGGGAGCACACCGCGTCTCTTTGTTCACATGGGACCGTGATGATTCCGCCGCTTCCTGGCATCTTGAGGACATTGTAGCCGTGATGGGTCACCGCCATGAACTTGGCCAGGGCTGGATACCCGAGGATGGCGTTGTATGGAAGACGGATGTGCGCAACGTCGAAGTCGATGAGCTCAGTGCGGTAGTTCTTGCATTCTTCGAAGGTGACAGGGAGGCGGACCTGCCCTATCGGTGTGGTGGAACCGTCGGTCACTCTTGAGAAAGGCTTGGTAGGCTGAAGTTGGTCATCCAACACTTGGAGGTTGTCGAATGTGTCGACGGACAGGACGTTGAGCCATGCGTCGCCGTCGATGAGGGTCTTGGTAACTTGCACGTTGCTGATGACTGATGAACAAAGCATCGGTAGGGCGCCAGCGGTGGCTGCGCACTTGAGCTGATCCGCCGAGATGAAGGTGATAGCACACTGGGACCACCTGAGCGGGCGTGTGGCCTCAAGCTTGGGGAGGACTGCATTCACTTCACGAGCAAACTATTGGAAGATACGCTGCGAGGCTGGGGCCTAAGCTCCGCCTAAGATGCAGGCGATAGCACGTGGCTCCTGGAAGCCCCCAGCCCCCTCGTCCTGATGGTGGTCTTCATTCCTTCTTGGCGGTGGCGGCAGCGGGGGAAGATCGGCGTTGCCCTGAGGATGATCCTCACGAGGCTGGTCCCTCCAGACGCCCTCGCGAGGCTGATCCTGCCAGCGGTCCTCATGAGGCCGGTCGCGCCACTCCTGGCGCGGGCCACGGTCGTTCCAGTGCTGGCCACCACGTCCTCCTCCTCTACCGTAGCCCTGGTCGCCGCGCTCGGGGCATCGACCGAAGCGTCCTTCACGAATGGCTCTGAGCTCTTGACAGTCGTTGGTGTTGTGGGTATTCAGGTTATGGAAGGCGCAGAACGGTCGGCTGCTCTTGGTTGACTCGGGTTGATCTCTGCCGTGCTTGGTATCCGGCTCTGCCACGAGTGCGGCTGCTCCCTTGTGCTTCACGCCATTGGCCTTGGCTTTCTTCTCCTCCGCGTCCGCAGCCGGGAGCTCAAGGAGGGAGAGGCGCCCTTCCTCAGCTCTTGCGCACTTGGTCGCCAGGTTGAAAAGCTCATGAGATGTGCATAGCTCCTCGTGGATAGCGAGCTACTCCTTCATCTTGATGTCGTGGACACCATCAAAGAATGCGGAGATGATGGCCTCGTCCATCACCTTGGGGATCTTGAGATGAACGTTGTTAAAGCACTGGATGTACTTCTAGAGGGTCTCTCCTGGTTGTTACTTGATGCGACGCAGGTCTCCCGCGGCCGGTGGGCGGTCGCGAGTGCCCTGGAAGTTGGCGACGAAGCGGTCACGCATCTCGTCCCAGGAGGAGATCGAGCCTAGAGGCAGGTTCAGGAGCCACGAACGGGCACCGTCTTTGAGTGCCATAGGGAACCAATTCGCCATGACTTTCTCTTCGTCGTTGGCCGCCTCGATGCTCGGCTCGTAGAGCTGCAGGAACTCCGTGGTGTCGAGGGTGCTGTCGTAGCGAGGAGGCATATCTGGCTTGAACTTGCCCGGCCAGGCGATGCTACGCAGCTCGGGAGTGAAGGCGCGACAGCCGTCCGTTGTAACACCCCGGATGTAACTTGCCATATTTGTAACTCCAACTCTTGCCATTTTAGGAAATGTGATATGATATTCCCTCTGTGGTTTGGTTTTCCCTTCATTTTGCATTTTTTTCCTTGTCATGCATTTCATGTCATGTCATCATGTGCATCGCATTCGCATACGTGTTCGTTTCATGAATCCGAGCATTTTCCCCGTTGTCCGTTTTGCAATCCGGCGCTCCTATGTTCCCCGGCGTCCCCTTTTACCTTTTTCCGTGAGCGTGTATTAAACTTTCTCGGAATGGACCGAGGTTTGTCAAGCGGCCTTGGTATAGCACCGGTAGACCGCCTGTCAAGTTTCGGGTCAATCGGAGGTCGTTTGATACTCCAACGGTTAACCGGGTAACCGCAAAAGCCTCTTTTGATGCAGCCCAACACCTCTCCAATCAGCCCAATAACCCATCTAAGTCACTCCCATGTCCATCGCCGTTCGATCATGATCGTGTGGCCGCAAACCGCACTCCATTTGGAGCTTCCTAGCTCCTCCTACCTACAAATATGTGCCCCTCCCCGAAATTTTGCGCAGATCAAACCCTAGCCTTCATCCCACCTCGCAGCCGGACATGTCCGTCCACCGCCGGACATGTCCATCCCCGCCGGCCACCTCACTCCGGCCAACCTGAGGCCGCCACGTCGCCTTCCCCCGCCGCCTCAACCAACCCGCGGCCGCCACGTCACCGCCGCCGTCCCGCGCGCCGCCGAGGCCCGCGTCCGGCCCCCGCGGGCCCAGCGCCGCCGCCCGCGCCGCCCGGGGTCTCCTCCGCCCGCGCCGCCGCCCTGGTTCCGCCGCCGCCGCCCGGTGCTCTCCCCGCCGCCGCGCAGGCCCGGCCGGCCGCGCCCCGCGCCGCGCCTCCGCCCCCGCGGCCCCGCATCGTCCCGCTCCGCCGCGGCGCCCGACCACCGCCCCGCCTCTCCGGCCTCCTCCTCCGGCCAGATCCGGCGACCCCGCGCCCGGATCCGGCGTTCCCCCTCCTCCGGCGAGTTCGTCCGACGAACCTCGGTTCGCGTGCCCGATCCAGATCTGGGACGAACCCTAGAGGTTGACCCGTTTTCTGCTAAAGTCCCAGTTATTTTTAGCATTTTTCATCGCATCATAACTTGCTGCATACTGCTCCGTTCCGTACGTGTGATATGTCCAATTGTTCGCCTCGATTAGTAAATCATTTAGTCTCATTGCATCATTTTCATTTAAGCTCATCTTGATGCCCGAAATGCTGTTGGAAGAGGGCTCTGTGTTGTTAGTTTCAGATCTGTTTCAGTAGATGCACTTTTGTCATTTTTGCCATGATTGATGTGTCCATCCTATAAACTGAAGTTCTACATGTGTTTTGTAATATGCCATGCCATCTTTACAGGGGTGTATGCCATGTATTTTTGTGATCTTTGTGGTGACTAGCACAAGCATGCAAACTAGGGATCATAATGTTGCTGATTTCAGAGACTTGGTAATTTCACCAAGTCATTCCCTGCTGTTATTTTTATGCCATGTGTTCATGTTGTTTCAGAGATATCTATGCCTCTTTTGAGCATGGTCGGTAAGGGTGTTTTGAACATATGTATTTGCTCTATCCATGCATGCCTTTGTTTGTAATTATGGAGTGCCATAGCTTGAGTCAATCGAGCTCTACTTTTGCTATAAAATGTTACTGGCAGATTGTTTAGATGTTATTCGATTTTGCCAAGCTTTTTGTAGTTGATCCTTGAATGCTATGATGTTGTTATTGCCATGTATAGCTTTTATGCCATGTCTTATTGGTGGTTGTATTCTTAGTTTATCTTGAAATGCTCTTTAGTGAGTGCATCGAGCTCGTAAACATGCCTACTTGTTATCTGTTCTGACATGTCCAGTTTTCTGCTAAGTATGAAAACTATAACGAAACTTGCTTAATTGACATGGGTGCTATTATATTTTCTGGTCCTTTTTGGCTCATGGTCAGTAAGGGACTTTTTTTCAATGCTTTGTGTAGATTCATGCCATGCCATATTTTGCTATGTCACGTTCTTGTAGCATGTTGTTTCCTTGCTCTTAACATGTCATCCTGATGCTAATTTCTGGCATGATAGTATTTTCACTAAGCCTGTGAACTTGTTATCTTTTGCCCTTTTGCCATGCTTGTTTGAACCTGTTATGGTGTGATTTAGCCGTAGCTCAGTGTTCATATTTTGTCAAGCATCTTGAGTAGATCACTACCATATGCTTTGCTGATATGTTTGGGTGCATTAGATTAATTTCTTGTTGCATGCTAAGTGGCATCATGCTGTTAATGGCAGAATCTTGTCATCCTTGTTTTGTTTGTCATTTGCAAACTGTGCATCCGATTCCGGTGATCTTTATATCGATTTCAACCGAAATCACCTCACCTTTCCAGTGGCATACTTGGTTTGCCAAGATTATGCCTTGTTCATCTTTTCCTTCCGGAGCACGCATATGCATTGCATACCACATCTCGCATATCATGCCATGTTTTTTGCATCATGTTGATTGCGCATTGCATCGTGGTTGATAGTTGTTCCTTTGCTTGTGTTCTTGCCTTGGGTAGAGCTGGGAGACGAGTACATGAACGAGGAACCTGTTGAGAACGCTTACGAGGAGCAAGCCTTCGACAATCCTGAGAACTTTGCAGGCAAGATGACCATACCCTCGTAATCACTTCTATCTTTGCTTGCTAGTTGCTCGCTCTTTTTCTATGACTATGCTACGATGCCTACCACTTGCTTATCATGCCTCCCATATTGTTAAACCAAGCCTCTAACCCACCTTGCCCTAGCAAACCGTTGTTTGGCTATGTTACCGCTTTGCTCAGACCCTCTTATAGCGTTGTTAGTTGCAGGTGAAGATGAAGTTTGTTCCTTGTTGGAACATGGAGATGTTGTTCCGTGATTCGAACATGTTTACTTGTTGGGATATCACAATACCTTATATGTTATTAATGCATCTATATACTTGGTAAAGGGTGGAAGGCTCGGCCTTATGCCTGGTGTTTTGTTCCACTCTTGCCGCCCTAGTTTCCGTCATATCGGTATTATGTTCCCGGATTTTGCGTCCCTAACGCGGTCGGGTGATTTACGGGACCCCCTTGACAGTTCGCTTTGAATAAAGCTTTTCCAGCAAGGCCCAACTTTGGTTCTACATTTGCCTCACCACCACCTACTTTTCCATTGGGAGTCGCTCTCTCGAGGGTCATCTTTATTTAGCCCCCCCCCCCCGGGCCAATGCTTGTCTAACTGTTGGTCCAAACTAGAGCACCGTGCGGGACCGGCCCTTGGCAGCTTGGGTTATGTTGGTACCTGTACGCTTCGCTTATCCGGTGTTGCCCTGAGAACGAGATATGTGCAGCTCCTATTAGGATGTCGGCGCATCGGGCGGCTTTGCTGGTCTTGTTTTATTACTGTCAAAATGTCTTGTAGCCGGGATTCCGAGACTGATCGGGTCTTCTCGGGGAGAAGGAATATCCTTCGTTGATCGCGAGAGCTTATCATGGGCTAAGTTGGGACACCCTGCAAGGTTTGAACTTTCGAAAGCCGTGCCCGCGGTTATGTGGCAGATGGGAATTTGTTAATGTCCGGTTGTAGAAAACCCGAAGTTGATCTTAATTAAAATACATCAACCGCGTGTGTAACCATGATGGTCTCTTCTCGGCGGAGTCCGGGAAGTGAACACGGTGTTGGAGTTATGCTTGACGTAGGTTGTTCTAGGATCACTTCTTGATCATAGTTGTTCGACCGTGCTTTTGCCTCCTCTTCTCGCTCTCTTTTGCGTATGGTAGCCACTAGATATGCAAGGGCGCCGTCTTGGGGCAGAGGTGGTGGAGGTGCTCCGTGAGCTACGTCGTCCGTAGCCGACGAAGGGCGAGGCAGAGAGAGGGACGGCGCAGGGGAGCCCCCTGCGGCTCGGACAAGCTCGGCGATACGGTCGAGCCAGTCCTCGTAGAGGTCGTCGACCGTGCAGTAGCGCAGGAGCTCGTGCGGCATGAGGAGTGTTGCCCGTGCATCCATGGGAGTGCGACGAGCATGGGACGATGAACCAGCGGGAGTTGGTGATGGAGTGGCGGTGCGGCCGTCCCACCGCACCGAGGGTTGCAGCAAGGACGCTTGCTGCTCGTTCCCCGCCGCGCTGGTGGCGGCGTTGGTGGCAGGCGACGGAGAACGACGAGGTGGCCCGCCGACAGGAGCCGTTTGAGTGATGCGGGTGGCTAGGGCAGCCCGGCGCTCAGAGCGAGCATGGCGAGCGTCCGCCATGGAGACGACAGAGCAACTAGATGCGGAGTGATGGAAAGGAAGCTCCGGCGCACCCCTACCTGGTGCACCAAATGTCGGATTACGGGTTCTGGCAAAACCCTTAAGGCTCGAACTCTAGGGTGCGCGCAAAGATTTCCTCCCTAGTGATCCACGCCCTACCTCACTAAGATCTTGTGCACGAACTCGGTGAACTCACAACACAAAAGACACAAGATTTATACTGGTTCGGGTCACTATTGTGGTGTAATACCCTACTCCAGTGTGGTGGTGGTGGATTGCCTCTTGGGCTGATGATAAACAGTACAAGGGGAAGAACAGCCTCCTGAGGTTGAGGTGTTCTTGTGCTCGGTGTGCTGGTGGGTGTGCGGATGGAGGATGGAATCCATCCCACTACGGTGGCTAGTTCTACTTATATAGGCCCTGGTCCTCTTCCCAAATAGTGAGCGGGAAGGGAGCCAACAACGACCAATTTGAAAGGGGACAACTAGTACAGCTTATCTTGGCAAAAGCAGTCTTCGCCTGCAAAAGGCACTGGTGGTGACGCCGCATTGGGCTCCATGGTGACCTCCGTCTTGTCGTCCTGCTGGTCTAGGTCTCGTTGCACCGATATAGAAACCTTCGCTTGATGTCTCGGTACTCCGCGCCTGCGCTTGCCTCCTTAGCACCAAAGAGGAAACAAGGACATTGCGCACGCTGGCGCCCGCTAAATCTTGATCGTCATGGCTCCTGTCACGAGAGCCTCACGAGGTTTGCCCTGCCTTGACCTCTCCGCTCCTCGCGAGGCAACTTGGTGAGGCCGCTCCTGAGGGGATCTTGCGTCGTCCGCCTCGCGAGGCTTGGCCCCTCGCGAGGATCTTGAATGCCTTGTTGATGAAGATGGGCCGTACAGGCCTGCTACACAGCCACGATGTGGGCTGCGGGCAGGCAAGTCTGGGGACCCCCGTTCCCAGAACACCGACAGAGCTTTTGCGTTTGGTTCTCGAGAAGCTCAGGGAACACCAGTTGTATGCCAAGTTTAGAAAGTGTGAGTTTTGGTTGAAGAAAGTTGGATTTCTTGGACATGTTATATCAGGAGAAGGTATAGTTGTGGATCCTACCAAGGTTAAGTCAGTCACTGATTGGCTATCACCCACCTCAGTTGGAGAGATCCGCAGTTTTCTTGGACTTGCGGGATATTATCGGAGATTCATTGAGAACTTTTCTAAGATTGTGAAGCCCATGACGGAGTTGTTGAAGAAGGACACTAAGTTTAAGTGGACAGATGCAAGTTTTCAGGAGCTGAATAAACATTTGGTTACAGCCCCAGTGCTTATTCTGCCGGATATACGCAAGGATTTTCAAGTGTATTGCGACGCTTCTTGCTTAGGACTTGGAGGTGTACTCATGCAAGATGGTAGAGTTGTTTCATCTGCCTCACGTCAGCTTCGACCACATGGGTTGAATTATGCCACGCATGATTTGGAGTTAGCAGCTGTGGTGCATGCGCTCAAGACCTGGAGACATTTTCTTATTGGAAACCGTTGTGATGTGTACACGAATCATAAGAGTTTGAAGTACATTTTCACTCAGAAGGAGCTGAATCTCAGGCAAAGGAGATGGTTGGAGCTTATAAAGGATTACGATATGAAGTTGCACTATCATCCAGGTAAGGCCAATGTTGTAGCAGAGGCTTTGAGCCGGACGAGTTATGCCAATACCCTCGTAAGCAGAGGATTACCAAAGGTGTTAGCCGATGATCTCAGGGAGCTTCATTTGGAGATAGTCCCTAGAGGTTTTGTTGCAGCATTGGAGGTTCAGTCGACATTATTGGGAAAGATTCGAGAAGCTTAGAAGGGTGACAAGGAAATTGTTGAGATAAAGGAGAAGATGAGCAAAGGAATAGCCAAAGGTTTTCGTAAGGATGAGCACGACACCTTGTGGTTTGAGGACCGTGTTTATGTACCCAATAATGCACAGATCAGGAAGTTGATACTTCAGGAAGGTCATGACTCGCCATACTCGATACACCCTGGGAACACCAAGATGTATTTGGATTTGAAGGAGCGTTTCTAGTGGACTGGTATGAAGAAGGATATTGCCGAGTATGTAGCCGTATCTGATGTATGTCAGAGAGTGAAGGCAGAACATCAGAAGCCAGCAGGATTACTGCAGCCTATGCCGATACCTGAATGATAGTGGGACAAGCTTGGCATGGATTTCATCACCGGATTGCCCAGGACCCGATCGGGATATGATTCTATCTGGGTAGTAGTAGATCGTTTGACCAAAGTGGCTCACTTTATCCCAGTGAAAATCACCTATACGAGTGTAAAGTTGGCCAAGATATATATGACCAGGATCGTATGTCTGCGCGGAGTTCCGAGGACCATCGTATCAGATAGAGGGACCCAGTTTACTTCAAAGTTTTGGCATCAGCTACACCAAACTTTGGGGACCAGGCTGGAGCTCAGTACAGCCTGTCATCCGCAGACAGATGGACAGACCGAGAGAGTTAATCAGATACTGGAGGACATGTTTTGAGCTTGTGAGCTAGATTATGGATCTAGTTGGGATGATAATTTGCCTTACACAGAGTTCTCATACAACAACAGCTACCAAGCCAGTTTGAAGATGCCACCTTTCGAAGCTTTATATGGAAGACGTGCAGGACACCGTTGATGTGGGATGAAGTTGGAGACCGTCCGTTGTTTGGACCATATTTGATCAAAGAGTCCGAAGATAAGGTTAAGTTGATCCGAGATAGACTGAAGGTAGCTCAGTCCAGGCACAAGAGTTATGCAGACTCAAAACGCAAGGCCGTAGTCTATGAAATCGGCTACAGAGCATATCTACAAGTTTCACCTCTGCGCGGGGTAAAAAGATTTGGAGTTAAGGGAAAGTTAGCCCCGAGATTTGTAGGACCATACCGAATTTTGGAGCGTATGGGGGAAGTAGCCTACAAGTTGGAGTTACCCGAAGGACTGTCAGGAGTTCATGATGTGTTTCACGTTTCCCAGTTGAAGAAGTGCCATGCTGAGATGGCCGATATTCCTTCGAGAGATACAGTGCCCCTGGAAGCAATTCAGTTGGATAGTGATCTGACCTACAAGGAGAAACCAGTCAAGATTCTCGAGTTTGCCAGCCGAGTTACCCGCAACAAGGCTATCAAGTTTTGCAAAGTTCAGTGGAGCCACCATACCGAGCATGAAGCCACCTGGGAACGAGAAGAAGATCTACGGAAAGACCACCCACACCTATTTTCTAGCCATCCTGAATCTCGAGGGGGAGATTCACCTTAACGGGGGTAGGTTTGTAACATCCCAAATTTTCAATTTGGAATGTTATACATAGGTCATCATATGCATATCATATTTTATTTGCATTTTGGTTTTGATCCTAGAAATTCTAAGCAACTCAAGGACCCACAGAGAGAGTTGGGGATTTCATTATTTTCATCTTTGAATTCTTCTCAAATTTGATAATAGGATCATTTTGGTTTTAATTATTTTTCTCTCCAAACTATTTCCAATATTAAAAATAAAGAGAGGAGATAATATGACTTCTCCAAAAATAAAAGAAATATTGGAGGAAAAATATTAAAATCAAATAAATAATTTTATTTGGATTTTATTGCTATTTTATTTGAATTAGAAAAATATGCATTTTTCAAAATTTGCATTTTTAGGCTAAGAAAATGTTCACTATGTTCTAAATATTTAATTTAGACGGTGAAAATTCTTTTTGGCATTTTTAAATTTTTTATATATTTATTTAGGATTTTCCTTTTCGGCGAGTTTATTTAAAAAAAGGTTCCCGGACCGAACTGGGCCAAAGGCCCAGCCGGCCCAGCCGCTCCCCGCCGCCGCGCCTTGCCAGGACTCCGAGTGAGTCCGAGCTCGCCCCGACGCCGCCCGGCCGCCTCCCCAAGTCGGCCCACCGCCGCCGCCCCTCCCCCCTTTCAATAGCCATTCGGGCCCCCCTTGGACCCCGAGCCACCCCGCCGCCTGCGCCGCACACCGCCGCCGCAGCCGCCGCCCTCCGCCGCTGCCTCGCCGCGCCATTGCTCCGCCGCTGCGCCGCTGCTTCGCCGCCGCCTCGCCCTGCTGCAACCCCGCTGGAGCCGCCGGACCTCGTCGTTTTCGCCGACATTTTTTTTCAGTTTTAGGTATAAAACCGATCGGTTTTTTATAAACCCTAGTTTCGTTTTTTTAGATCTGTTCGGTTTTCTTGGTTTAGGTTACTTTGTGAACGTTCATTTGTTCATTCATTTTAACGAACGAATTCGCACATTCATCTCTGTTAGCGGACGTTCGTCCGATAGACTTTTCTTTTTCCGTTTATTTTCGTCCAGGGACCTATCCATGATTATTTTTATCCTTGATTAGCCCTTGATCTTCAAACCCTCGTAACTTTTTAACCATTTGTCCAAATCCAGTGAAACCAACGCCAAAATCTTCGTCTTGAGCCCCTCTTTCTGGTTAATCAACGTGAACATGATTTTGACAATTTAAAATTTGGTTTCTAGTAGATTTGAATTCGAAGTTCTTTCGACCGTAGTTTCAGTTCCGCAGCTCCGATTTGACCGATTCTTTTTGCAAATCGAATCTCTTCAGTTGAAATTTCAGATTGGATCTTCTTCTGAGTTTTACCCTTGCATCTATGCTTTAGTGCTTATGTATGCTATTGTTTGTTTGCGATAGAATTTCTGGAGTGCGAAGCGTGCTACTACGAGTCTCAAGGGTTTGCGGATCGTCAGCAAGGCAAGTAACACATTGATCATACTCTTTTCATACCCAGTTTTTATGCATTAGTTACAATCCTCAAACACTACATGATTAGGATGTGATTAACATGTGGGTATTGGGAAGTAGTTGATGAGGTAGAACCTATTGCCCTTTTATTATCAAACCCTTGGGAGTTACTTCTACGTTGTGCTTATATTGCCATGCTATGTTCGTAGACGTGGATTGGGTTTGAGTGTATCCATGAAAGATGTGAGATTGTTAATTAATGGTTAACTCAAGGTGTCTACTTAAATACACATCTGGGTGGATTGGTTGCGGGCACCTGGGGATATACCTGTGATGTCCTTTGGCTCGCCACCCAGGCTCAAAGGGATCATAAGATTATTCATGCTAGAAACTTCCGTGTGCAGCCACAAGCTATTATGGGCTCTAGCATAGTTGAGTATGTTGCATGAACTCTTTCAGTGGTGGGCTAGCAGATGTAGAGGGAAAGTAGGTGTAACTGTCCACCCAGAGTAAAGAGTTAGTGCTTCTGAAAGACTATGTCTTGGTCATCCGTTTCTCAAACACCATGCAGTGCGAGAAATCCAACGGAGGAGATCGAGTCTTGTGCGGAAAAGTGTGCAAACCTCTGCAGAGTGTACAAACTAATCATGGTTCGCTGTGTCCCCGGTTATGGACATCTTGAGTATCTGGTTCTCGGATTACCATATGGATCTCGTCACTCTAATTTAATTTTGTTGGGTTGATAATTACTTTTAATTGGGATTGAGTTGGAGGAACCTTCTCAATGATGTTTCAACTACCATGATAGTTAAATAAAATATATTCCTTTGTTGTAGGGAAAAATTGGCTTTTCGCAAAACAATATAACCATAGAGCCTCCACCAGCCATATATGCATGTAGTGATAGCATTTATTCTGTTCATTGCTCTATTGTGTTACTATGCCAGCATATTCCATGTGCTGACCCGTTTTCGGGCTGCAACGTATCATGTTGCAGACTTTCCAGATGAAGAGTAAGGTTCGCTAGGCCATTGTCGTGCACTCAGCTATGTCGTTGGAGTTGATGGACTCACTTTATCTTCCAAGCCTTCTGCTATTATCTTATTTAGATGGCCTTAAGCCATATTTATTGTAATAAGTTCTCTTTTGAGACACTCGATGAAATAAGTGTGTGATTGCTACTCTGTTATAAATCCTTTGGGTATTGTGTGTGTCGGCATTACCGATCCAGGGATGACACTTAAGCACATGGACTTGACCGTCTGAGGTCGGGTCGCTATAGTTTTGCTTGTTTTTTTAATAAAATATTAGATCTAAAAGTTTTTAAATGAGATAGAGTCCTCACATAGCTACCTATTTACTTAACTACTCATTTGATCTTCACTTATAGCTTTTTGGAGTACTTTGTCGAACACTCTCATGCTTCACTTATATTATTTTGAGAGTTGATAATAGTGATGACAATTTTCACAACCTAGGAAATTGGTCCTATTATGATGGATATTAAAGAAGGATATAATAAAAGATTTTATGTAGATCATTGGATATGATAAGTTTGATTCCGAGCAATAGTATTGCGATATGGAGATAATAATATGTGAGTCATGTTGGTGAGTAATTGTGCTTTAGTAGGAATGTTGGCGTTAAGGTTTGTGATTCCCTATGCAAGCACGTAAAATTGATTAGTTATGCAACAAAGTTATATCCTACTTATGGTGCATTATTCAGTGTTAGTTATGTCTAATGCGTGTTTATGACCGTTTTTTGGTTTTTGGTTGGTTGCTTCTCAATCTATTTGCTAGCCTTCTTTTGTACTAAGCGGGATGTAGGGGAAAGTAGGTGTAACTGTCTACTGAGAGTAAAGAGTTAATGCTTCTGAAAGACCGTGTCTCGGTCATCCGTTTCTCAAACACCATGCAGTGCAACAAATCCAACGGGGGAGATCGAGTCTTGTGGGGAAAAGTGCGCAAACCTCTGCAGAGTGTACAAACTAATCATGGTTAGCCATGTCCCCGGTTATGGACATCTTAAGTATTTGGTTCTTGGATTATCATGTTGATCTCATCACTCTAAATTAATTTGTTGGGTTATTAATTACTGTTTAATTGGGATGGAGATGGGGTTACCATTCTCAATGTTTATCAACTACCATGATAGTTAAATAAAATATATTCCTTTGATGTAGGGAAAAATTGGCTTTTCGCAAAAACCTTATAACCATAGAGCCTCCACCAACCATATATGCATGTAGTGATAGCATTTAGTCTGTTCATTGCTCTATTATGTTATATTGCCAGCATATTCCATGTGCTGAGCCATTTTGGGCTGCAACATATCATGTTGCATACTTTTTAGACAAAGAGTAAGGTGCGCTAGGTCGTTGTCGTGCACTCAGCTATGTCGTTGGAGTTGATGGACTCACTTTATATTCCATGCCTTCCTCTGTTATCTTATTTAGATGGCCTTAAGCCATATTTATTGTAATAAGTTCTCTTTTGAGACATTCGATGTAATAAGTGTGTGATTGCACTCTATTATAAATCCTTTAAGTACTATGTGTATCAGCATTACCGATCTAGGGATGACACTTATGCACGGAGATTTGACCATTTGAGGTCGGATCGCTACACGGGATGATGAAGATGGCCACTCTTATGGATTCCCCCTCCGGCAGTGTGCTGGAACAGGGTCCCGGTTGGTTTTTGGTGGCTATAGAGGCTTACGGTGGTGGAACTCCCGATCTTGGTTTCTTTTCGGGGGTTTCTATATTTATAGGAATTTTTGGCGTCGGTCTCACGTAAGGGGGGGTCTCCGAGTCATCCACGAGACAGGGGGCGTGCCCAGGGGAGTAGGGCGTACCCTCCACCCTCGTGGATGGCTCGGGACTCTTCTGGCCCAACTCTTTTACTTTGGGGGCTTCTTTTGGTCCGTAAAAAATCCACAAAAATTGGCAGGTCAATTGGACTCCGTTTGGTATTCCTTTTCTGTAAAACTCAAAAACATGAAAAAAAAACAGAAACTGGCACTAGGCTCTTGGTTAATAGGTTAGTCCCAAAAATCATATAAAACAGCATGTAAATGCATATAAAACATCCAAGATGGATAATAGCATGAAACAATCAAAAATTATAGATACGTTGGAGATGTATCAAGCATCCCCAAGCTTAATTCCTGCTCGTCCCCGAGTAGGTAAATGATAAAAACAGAATTTTTGATGTGGAATGCTACCTAACATATTTATCAATGTAATCTTCTTTATTGTGGCAAGAATATTTAGATGCATAAGATTCAAAACAAAAGTTTAATTTGGGGATTTCACGTTTTTCATATTTGAATTTTATCAAATATCGAAACAAGGATCACTTTGACTCTTATTATTTTTCTCTCCGAAAATATTTCATATTAAAATATATGAGAGGAGATAATATGACTTCTCCAAAATAAATGGAATATTGGAGGAATTTTTTAAAAAAATCAAATAAGAATTTTTATTTGGATTTCATTGCAACTGTATTAGAATTAGGAAAAATATGTGTTTTTCAAATTATCATTAGAGGCCCAAATAAATGTTCACTTTCTCTGCAATAGTATTAGAGGACCGTGAAAATTTATTTCAGGATTTTTGGAGTCCGTTTAGTATTTATTTTAATTGTTTTTCTGCGTCAGGATTTATTTTAAAAAAAGGGTAATCGACTTACGAGGCCGTGTCCGACCTGGACACTTAGCCCGGCCAACTTTATAAGCCGGGAGGCCCGAGCGCCCCAGCCCACCCCAGCGCGCCTAACCCTAGCGTCGCCTCGCCGCCACCGACCGTCGCCGCCCGCGCCCGATCCGTGTCGCGCTGCCGCCACTGCTTCGCCGCGCCGCCGCTTCACCGCTGCCGATCGCCGCCTCGCCGCCCCGCCGTCGCCAGAGGTATAAGCCGCCGCCGCCACCGGTTTTCGCGAGAAAACCATTTGGTTTTTTTAAACCCTAGTTCATTTTTTTGTTAGATCGGTTTTGTTTCGGTTTTTCTTGGTTCGGTTAAATAGCGGATGTTCGTCCGTACATTCGTTTTAACAAACGCTGTTCGTCCGTTAGCCGCAGAGAGCGATCATTCGTTCGTTAGCCTGTTCGTCAGTTTTTCTTTTTCCAGGGTTTTCCGCGATTATTTTCGATCGCGATTTCTGCCCTAATCTTCGTTCTAGTATAATTTTTCGCTCGTTTATCCAAATCAGGTGAAACAAGCATCTACATCTTTCTCTTGAAGCCCTCTTTCCATTTAACCAACTTGAACAAGATTTTGGTACTGTAAAATTTGACTTTAGTCCAGATTAGTAAACGGATCTTGTTTCTTTCATAGTTTGAGTTTCGTTGCTCCATTTGATTTGATTCTTTTTGCAAATCCAATGTCTTTAGTTGAGTTTTCATATTCGATCTTCTTATTTGAGTTTAGCCCGTGCATCTTCGCTTGAGTGCTTATGTATGTAATTGTTTGTTTGCGATAGAATTCCCGGAGTGCGAAGCGTGCTACTACGAGTCACTAGGTTTTGCGGATCGTCAGCAAGGCAAGTAACACATTGATCATACTCTTTTCATACCCAATTTTAATGCATTAGTATCAATCCTCAAACATTGCATGATTAGGATGTGATTAACTTGTGGGTATTGGGAAGTAGATCATGAGTTAGAACCTATTGCCCTGTTTATTATCAAACCCTTGGGAGTTACCTCTACGTTATGCTTATATTGCTATGCTATGCTCGTAGACGTGGATTGGGTTCGAGTGTATCCATGACAAATGTGAGATTATTAATTAATGGTTCAACTTAAGGTGGCAACTTTAATACACATCTGGGTGGATTGTTGGTTTGGGCACCTGGAGAATCCAGTGTTGTCCTAGGATATCTTGGAGTACCCGTGTGATCATCCTACGGTCCGACACCCAGGCTCAAAGGGATCATAAGATTATTCATGCTAGAAACTTCCGTGTGCAGCCACAAGCTATTATGGGCTCTAGCATAGTTGAGTATGTTGCATGACCTCTTTCAGTGGTGGGCTAGCAGATGTAAAGGGAAAGTAGGTGTAACTGTCCACCCAGAGTAAAGAGTTAGTGCTTCTGAAAGACTGTGTCTCGGTCATCCGTTTCTCAAACACCATGTAGTGCGAGAAATCCAATAGAGGAGATCGAGTCTTGTGGGGAAAAGTGCGCAAACCTCTGCAGAGTGTACATCATGGTTAGCCGTGTCCCCGGTTATGGACATCTTGAGTATCTGGTTCTTGGATTATCATATGGATCTCATCACTCTAATTTAATTTTGTTGGGTTGATAATTACTTTTAATTGGTATTGAGTTGGAGGAACCTTCTCAATGATGTTTCAACTACCATGATAGTTAAATAAAATATATTCCTTTGTTGTAGGGAAAAATGGCTTTTCACAAAACAATATAACCATAGAGCCTCCACCAGCCATATATGCATGTAGTGATAGCATTTATTCTGTTCATTGCTCTATTGTGTTACTATGCCGGCATATTCCATGTGCTGACCCGTTTTTGGGCTGCAACGTATCATGTTGCAGAATTTTTAGATGAAGAGTAGGGTTCGCTAGGCCGTTGTCGTGCACTCAGCTATGCCGTTGGAGTTGATGGACTCACTTTATCTTCCAAGCCTTCCGCGGTTATCTTATTTAGATGGCCTTAAGCCATATTTTTTTAATAAGTTCTCTTTTGAGACACTCGATGTAATAAGTGTGTGATTGCTACTCTGTTATAAATCCTTGAGTATTGTGTGTGTCAGCATTATCGATCCAGGGATGACACTTAAGCACAAAGACTTGACCGTCTGAGGTCAGGTCGCTACAAGATGGTATCAGAGCACACACTGAATGTCGGACACTACCACTAAGATGAGCCATAGGTCACTCTTCTCTACTCATTTCTGACTCCTCTCCATTTTCTACTCCTTAGGATGGCGGACTCAAGGAACAAGTTTGCACGACCGGATGAAGACACACCTTTTGGACGACACTTGAAGGAAGTCACTCAGTACCTAAACATAGGAATACCAAGCTTCACCGGGACCTACACCGCCACTTTACCAGAAGAGGAGCGTTGGATGATTCAAGTTCAACTTCCAGGAAGGACATTCACGCCAGTCAGTGAGCCCATAGATTTTTCCTTTGATGCACAAACCTGGAGTCTAGGCAAGAGCATGGTAGCCCACATTGCTATGGGATGTATTGGAGAAGTCTACAAACAGGAGCTAAAGGACACTATCTACCAGATATGTGGGCGCCGAGATGAGCAATGGGAGATGATCAGCACTAGGAAGGACAGGTCCATTGCATCTTTTATCCAGGAGTTAAACCAGCACATTCAATGCCAGGAGAACCAGATGTGCGCTAGCATGATAGATTTGAAGAAGGTGATGACCAGGAACATGGATCTAGAAGAGGAACTCAAGTCTACACACGACGAACACAAGGAGGATATCGCAATACTATTGGAGAAGCATGACGACCTGATAAGGAAGCTCGGAATATTCATGGGAGATCCCGCGCCAGGAGGAGATGACGATGAATCTGAAGACATTCGTTTGAGGATTACATCATCATCACCGACACTGACTCCGACCCCGACAGCAGTGATGATGACTATGAAGATGAAGCTGGAGCGAATATCATGGAGTCTTCCACCGATCAAAATTTCTAGTAGACCACCATATGATCAAGTAGTATTCCCCCATGTATATAGTAGTAGTCCGAGCACTGTAATGATAGTTAGATCGATTGTATGCCCTTGCTTGATTGATTGAGTGATATGATATGATTGTGTTTGTCTCATGTGCATATGGGTAGTGCTTTCTCACTAGACCTCATGCTATTCTAATCTCTTCCCTCTAAACCCATCAGATGCCTCCGAGACGTGATACCGTATTTGTCTTCCCACCGGAGCTCACTCAGTTGATCTAGCAGCAGAATGCTTTGATGCAGTTGTTAGTTCAGAACCAAGGCAACAACAACAACAACAACCCACCGCCACCACCTCCAGTTGACAACTTAGCCCATTTTCTAAGGTTGCAGCCACCGGTGTTTTCCAGTAGCACCGAGCCAATAGTTGCTAATGACTGGCTACAAAGGATAGGAAGGGGGTTGACCACCGCAGGTTGCACAGATGCTGAGAAGATGTGTTTTGCCGCACATCAGTTGGATAGACCAGCAGCCTCACGGTGGGAGAATTATATAGCCACATTCCCTATAGCCAATGTCACTTGGGAGCAGTTTCAGCAAGCATTCTGCACAGCCCATGTCTAAACTGGAGCTATGAGCATGAAGAAGCGTGAGTTTCACAACTTACACCAAGGGAACTGCACGGTGGGGCAGTACGTGGATGAGTTTAGCAAGTTATCTCGCTATGCCCCAGATGATGTGGCCACCGATGCCGCGAAGCAGGAGAAGTTTATGGAAGGGCTGAACGATGAGATGAGTATGCAGTTGATGGTGGCAACATTTAACAACTACCAGGAGTTGGTAGATAAAGCTCTCATGATTGAAGGGAAGCAGTAGCAGATTGAGAGCCGCAAGAGGAAGTATGGACAAGGGAAGTACAATTCAGGAGCTCAGTAGAAGCCTCGCTTTACCCCAAACTCGGGAGGATACACCCATAACCATGGAGGCAACACTCACGGTGGAGGAAGTTCTCATAATCATAATGGCCCCAAGAATGGGAACAGGAATGGAGCAAGCAGCAATCAGAACCGCTCCAATCCAGCCACACCTGCCAAGAAGGACCTAAGTCACATTACTTGTTTCAAGTGTGGGAAGACTGGACACTATCCCGCTGAGTGCCCTGAGGCGAAGAATGGGAATGGCAATGGAATCTCTGGAAAGAAGCTCAACCCTTTCAATAGGGGGCAAGTGAACCACGTAAACGTGGAGGAGGTTGAAGAACAGCCAGATGCAGTTATCGGTAAGTTTTTGGTTAAGTCATTTACTGCAATCGTTCTTTTTTATACTGGTGCATCGCATTCATAAATATCAAGGGGATTTGTGGATAAGTATAAGTTGCCCACTAAAGTTCTTAGGACACCTATGCTAGTAACCTCACCCAGAGCTGAGTATATGGCAAGCAGTGGATGTTTTCAGTTGCCATTAACCATAGGCAGTCATGTTTTCCCCTCCGACTTGATAATTCTAGAGTCGCAAGGATTGGATGTGATACTAGGAATGGATTGGCTGTCGATGTATGGAGGAAACATCGATTGCGCCAGTAAGTCAATTCTGCTTACCACCCCGGAGGGAAAAAGGATCAAGTATGTATTCAAGCATGCGCCAAGGAGAACCCAAGTAAATTCCCTCTCAGGAGTTGTTCAGGAGGAAGTGCCTGTTGTCAAGGATTACCCGGATGTGTTTCCCGAGGAACTACCAGGCATGCCGCCAGATCGGGACATCGAGTTTTTGATAGAGCTCTTGCCAGGCACCGGGCCTATATCGAAGAGACCATACCGGATGCACGCGAATGATATGGAAGAGATCAAGAAGTAGATTAAGGAGTTATTGGATAAAGGTTACATCCGACGAAGTTCATCACCATGGGGAGCCCCGGTGCTCTTGGTTGAGAAAAAGGATGGATCATTGAGAATGGTTGTTGATTATCGTGCGCTGAATGAAGTGACGATCAAGAACAAGTACCCATTGCCGTTGATCAATGATCTATTTGACCAACTGCAAGGAGCTAAAGTGTTTTCGAAGATCGATCTGCGATCAGAATACCACCAATTGAAGATTCGAGAAAAGGATATACCTAAGACAGCTTTCACCACAAGGTACGGGCTTTATGAGTATATGGTTATGTCATTTGGATTGACTAATGCCCCTGCCTATTTCATGAGTATGATGAATAAAGTATTCATGGAGTTCTTGGACAAGTTTGTTGTGGTGTTCATTGATGATATCTTGGTATACTCAAAGAATGAAGAGGAGCACAAGGAGCATTTGCATTTAGTTCTCGAGAAGCTTAGGGAACATCAGTTATATGCCAAGTTCAGCAAGTGTGAATTTTGGCTGAAGGAAGTTGGATTCCTTGGACATGTTATATCAGGAGAAGGTATAGCAATAGACCCCACCAAGGTTAAGTCAGTCACCGATTGGCTATCACCCACCACAGTTGGAGAAATCTGCAGTTTTCTTGGACTCGCATGATACTACCGGAGATTTATCGAGAATTTCTCTAAAATTGCGAAGCCCATGACGGAGTTGTTGAAGAAGGACACTAAGTTCAAAAGGACAGAAGAATGTGAGGCCAGTTTCCAGGAGTTGAAGGAACGACTGACTATAGCCCCAGTGCTGATTCTGCCGGATATACGCACGGATTTCCAAGTTTATTGCGGTGCCTCTCTCTTAGGACTTGGAGGAGTGCTTATGCAGGACGGAAGAGTTGTTTCATATGCCTCACGTCAACTTCGACCGCGTGAGTTAAATTATGCCACTCATGATTTGGAGTTAGCAGCCGTAGTGCATGCTTTCAAGACTTGGAGACACTTTCTTACTGGAAATCATTGTGATGTGTACACAGATCATAAGAGTTTGAAGTACATATTCACCCAGAAGGAGCTGAACCTCGGGCAGAGGAGATGGTTGGAGCTTATAAAGGATTATGACATGAAGCTGCACTATCATCCAGGCAAGGCCAATGTCGTAGCAGACGCCTTGAGCCGGAAGAGTTATGTCAATACTCTCCTAACAGGAGACTTGCCAAAGGAGTTAGCCGAGGATATCAGGGAACTTCGTTTGGAGATTGTTCCTAGAGGTTTTGTTGCAACGAAGGAAGTTCAATCTACATTGTTGGGAAAGATTCTTGAAGCTCAGAAGGATGACAAGGAAATTGTTGAGATAAAAGAGAGAATGAGCAAAGGAAAGGCCAAAGGATTTTGTGAGGATGAGCACGACACCTTGTGGTTCGAGGACCGTGTTTATGTGCCCAATAATGCAGAAATCAGGAAATTGATACTACAGGAAGCTCATGACTCGCCATACTCGATACACCCCGAAAACACCAAGATGTATGTGGATTTGAAGGAGCGTTTCTGGTGGACTGGTATGAAGAAGGATATTGCTGAGTATGTAGCCGTATGTGATGTATGTCGGAGAGTGAAGGCAGAACATCAGAAGCCAGCAGGATTACTGCAGCCTATGCCTATACCCCAATGGAAGTGGGATAAGCTTGGCATGGATTTTATCACTGGATTACCCAGGACCCGATTGGGATATGATTCTATCTGGGTAGTAGTGGACCGCTTGACCAAAGTAGCTCACTTTATCCAAGTGAAGACCACCTATACAAGTGCGAAATTGGCCAAGATATACATGACCAGGATCGTATGTGTGCATGGTGTTCCGAGGACCATCGTATCAGATAGAGGAACATAGTTTACTTCAAAGTTTTGGCACCAGCTGTACCAGAATTTGGGAACCAGACTAGAGTTCATTACAGCTTTTCATCCACAGACAGATGGATAGACTGAGAGAGTCAATCAGATTCTAGAAGACATGTTGAGAGCTTGTGCGCTAGACTATGGATCTAGTTGGGATGATAACTCGCCATACGCGGAGTTTTCATACAACAATAGCTACCAGGCCAGTTTGAAGATTGCACCATTCAAAGCCTGTATGGAAGAAGGTGCAGAACACCATTGAGGTGGGATGAAGTTGGAAGCAGTCAGTTGTTTGGACCAGATTTGATCAAAGAGTCAGAAGAGAAGGTTCAGATGATTCGGGATAGACTGAAGGTAGCTCATTCCAGGCAGAAGAGTTATGCAGATTCAAAATGCAAGGAGGTAGTCTATGAAATCGTAGACCGAGAATATCTTCGTGTGTCACCTCTGCGAGGAGTTAAATGTTTTGGAGTTAAGGGAAAGTTAGCCCCGAGATTTATAGGACCATACCGAGTTTGGGGACGTATGGGAGAAGTGGCCTACAAGTTGGAGTTACCCGAAGGACTGTCAGTATTTCATGATGTGTTCCACATTTCCCAGTTGAAGAAGTGTCGTGATGAGATGGTCGATATTCCTCTGAGGGATACAATGCCCCTAGAAGCAATTCAATTAGATAGTGATTTGATCTATGAGGAGAAACCTATCAAGATTCTCGAGTTTGCCAGCCGGTTTACGCGCAGCAAGATTACCAAGTTTTGTAAAGTTCAGTGGAGCCACCATACCGAGGATGAAGCCACCTAGTAACGAGAGGATGATCTACGAAAGGACCACCCACACCTATTTTCTAGCCAACCCGAATCTCGAGGGCGAGATTCATCTTAAGGGGGGTAGGTTTGCAACATCCCAAATTTTCAATTTGGAATGTTATACATAGGTCATTCATGCATATCATATTTTATTGCATTTCGTTTTGCGATCCACGAAATTCTAAGCAACTCAAGGACCTACCGAGAGAGTTGGGGATTTCATGTTTTTCCTATTTGAATTTTATCAAATATCGAAACAAGGATCACTTTGATTCTTATTATTTTTCTCTCCGAAAATATTTCATATTAAAATATATGAGAGGAGATAATATGACTTCTCCAAAATAAATGCAATATTGGAGGAAAATTTTTAAAAAATCAAGTAAGAATTTTTATTTGGATTTAATTGCAATTGTATTTGAATTAGGAAAAATATGCATTTTTCAAAATTTCATTAGAGCCCCAAATAAATTTTCACTTTGTCCGCAATATTATTAGAGGATCGTGAAAATTTATTTCGGATTTTTGGAGTCCGTTTAGTATTTATTTTAATTGGTTTTCCACGTCACGATTTATTTAAAAAAAAGGTAACCGACTTACCGGGCCGTGTCCGACCTGGACACTTAGCTCAGCCGGCTTTATAAGCCGGGAGGCCCGAGCGCCCCTGCCCACCCCACCCCCGCCTAACCCTAGCGCCGCCTCGCCGCCGCCGACCGCTGCCGCCCGCGCCAGATCCGTGCCGCGCCGCCGCCGCTTCACCGCGCCGCCGCCAACCGCCGTCCCGCCGTCCGCCATCGCCGGAGGTATAAGCCGCCACCACCGGTTTTTGCGAGAAAACCGTTCGGTTTTTTCTCGAAACCCTAGTTTTTTTAGATCAGTTTTGTTTCGGTTTTTCTCGTTTTGGTTAAATAGCGGATGGTCGTCCGTACTTTCGTTTGAACGAACGTTGTTCGTCCGTTATCCGCAGAAAGCGAATGTTTGTTTGTTAGCCTGTTCGCTAGTTTTTCTTTTTCCAGGGTTTCCCGCGATTATTTTTTATCACAATTTCTGTCCTAATCTTCATTCTAGTATAAATTTTCGCTCGTTTATCCAAATCAGGTGAAACAAGCATGTAGATCTTTATCTCAAAGCCCTCTTTCCGTATAACCAACTTGACAAAAATTTGGTATTTTAAAATTTGACTTTAGTCCAGATTAGTAAACGGATCTTGTTTCTTTCGTAGTTTGAGTTTCGTTGCTCCGTTTGATTTGATTCTTTTTGCAAATCCAATCTCTTTAGTTGAGTTTTCAGATTCGATCTTCTCATTTGAGTTTTACCCGTGCATCTTCGCTTGAGTGCTTATGTATGCAATTGTTTGTTTGCGATAGAATTCCCGGAGTGCGAAGCGTGCTACTACGAGTCACTAGGTTTTGCGGATCGTCAGCAAGGCAAGCAACACATTGATCATACTCTTTTCGTACCCAGATTTTATGCATTAGTATCAATCCTCAAGCATTGCATGATTAGGATGTGATTAACTTGTGGGTATTGGGAAGTAGATCATGAGATAGAACCTATTGCCCTGTTTATTATCAAACCCTTGGGAGTTACTTCTATGTTATGCTTATATTGCTATGCTATGCTCGTAGATGTGGATTGGGTTCGAGTGTATCCATGATAGATGTGAGATTGTTAATTAATGGTTCAACTTATTGGCGTTCTAGAAACGGGGGTCCCTAGACTTGCCTTCCTGTGGCCCACAGCGTGGCCAAGCTGCAGGCCGTACAGCCCATCTTCGTCAACAAGGCACCCAAGACCCTCTCGAGGGTCTAAACCTCGCGAGGTGGACGACGCAAGACCTCTTCTGGAGTGGCCTAGCCAGGCAGGCTCACGAGGAGCGGAGATATCAAGGCGAGGCAAACCTCACAAGGCTCTAGTGACGTGAGCCATGACGAACGGTGCCAGGCGGGCGCCAGCGCGCGCAGCGTCCTTATTTCCTCTTTGGTGCTAAGGAGGCCAGCGCAGGCGAAGAGTACCGAGGCATCGGGCAAAGGTTTCCATATTGGTGCAACGAGATCAAGACCAGGAGGACGGCAAGGCGGAGGTCATCATGGAGCCCAAGACGACGTCACCCCAGAGCTTTTCGCATGCGAAGACCGCTTTTGTCAGGATAGCTTGTACTAGCTATCCCCCTTCAAATTTGCCCGCCGTTGTTGGCTCCCTTCCCGCTCGATATTTGGGAAGAGGACCAGCGCCTCTATAAATAGGACTAGCCACCACAGTAGGAGAAAACTGATCCCGAACTGGTTCAGATCATCCTCAACTACACAAGCACAAGAACACCTCAACCTCAGGAGGTTGTTCTTCCCTTGTACTGTTCATCATCAGCCCAAGAGGCAATCCACGACCACCACACTGGAGTAGGGTATTACACCACAACGGTGGCCCGAACCAGCATAAACCTCGTATCTTTCTGTGTTGCGTGTTCGTCGAGTTCGTCCGCGAGATCTTAGCGGGCTAGAGCATAGATCGATAGGAGGGAGAGACTTCGCGCGCACCCCAGTGTTGGAACCTTAAGGGTTTGCTGGAACCCCACATCCGACATTTGGCGCACCAGGTAGGGGTGCGCCGGAGCTTCTTCTCCGCCAGCCAGCTCTCCGACGCTCACCAGCCACGATGTTTGGCGACCCAAGGGCCGGTTCTGACCGCTGGGAAGCCTGGCCGGCCGGGGCAGTGCTGCCTGCCCATGAAGGTCTCGACCCCGCAATCCAAGCGCACGGGCACCGCCAAGCTCCGTCGGGTGCGGACAGTGCGGCCAGGCGTCATCCACCCTCACCCTGTGGCAAGTACGAGCCGCGGCAAGAGCGGCGAGCCATGCCGCAGCAATGGCGCCGAACTCACGGTGGGACCAAGCAAACATGCGGGCGGCACTCACGGTTGCAAGGGAGCTGCTGCAATGCAGGCTGATGGAGAGTGGCCGGGATACGCTGCTTGAGCGTGTTGCCGAGCTGCTGGATGCAGCAGCGTCGGGAGCACCACCCTTCTGCTATCGACTTCCTCCCCAGGCCACTGCAGGGCCGCGCGGTGAACCTCACCACATCCGCGCACCATCAACTACGCCCGGGGGCTTCATCAACATCAGCACGGCCGGCGGCATAGGGGACTCCAACTCCCCCATGCCGCCCTCGACAAGCACGAGCGCAAGCGTCACCCCCCATGGTCTCGGTCGGATGTCGTATTGTTGTCCCTAGGACGCCATAATGGGCGGAGCAACATGGAGCGTGGGGCACTGTCGGCGTTCTGGGAACGGGGGTCCCCAGACTTGCCTGCCTGCGGCCTGCGGCGTGGCTCGAGTAGGGGCCCAGCGTGGCCCATCTTCGTTAACACAAGGCTCAAGACCCTCGCGAGGAGCCAAGCCTCGCAAGGCGGACGACACGGCGCTTCCTCAAGCACGGCCTCCTTAGGCTGGCTCGCGAGGAGGCGGAGAGATCAAGGCGGGTACCTCACGAGGTGCCCATGACAGAAGCCATGACGACCAAGGGTGCCAGGCGGGCGCCAGCCCGCGCAGCGTCTCCCTTTCCTCTTTGGTGCAAAGGGGGCAAGCGCAGGCGAGAGGATCAAGCAAAGGCACCCATTTCGGTGCAACGAGACCAAGACCAGTCCAACGGTGGGAAGGAGGTCACCATGGAGCCCAGGACGGCGTCATCACAGGACCTTTGGCAGGCGAAGACCAACTTTAGTCAGGATAAGTGTACCAGATGTTCCCCTTCAAATTGGCCAATTGTTGGCGCCCTTCCCGCTCAATATTTGGGAAGAGGCCCAGGGCCTTTGCCTATAAATAGGACTAGCCACCCCCAGGGTAGAGGGATCGAAACTGATGAAGTACCAAGAAACAAATTGAGGCATCCAGAGAGAAAGAGAAGGGCGATCGAACTCCCCTAGCAGTTCATCCCCTAGCCAAGAACAGACCCTCGCGAGGCTGTTCTTCCTTGTACCGTTCTTCATCATCAGCCCAAGAGGCAATCCACCCACCACACTGGAGTAGGGTATTACACCGCATCGGTGGCCCGAACAAGTATAAACCCTGTGTCTCTTGCGTTATTCTTCTAGTAGTTAGATCCTTTCGAGACGGAGAGGTAGAGGGCACGATATCCACGCGCACCCCAGAGTTCGAACCTTAAGGGTCTGCCGGAACCCGTGATCCGACATTTGGCGCGCCAGGTAGGGGTGCGCCGGAATCTGCCTTCCCACCGCTCCGTCTCCAGTTGCGTCCTCGTCACCATGTTCGGCGACCAGGCGGGCAACCAAGGCCCATGGGCGGCGTGGCCCATCTGCGCGGAGCCTCCCGCTTCGGGCGACCCCGCGCCACAGGCAGCTCGCGGTCCGCAGGGCGCTGCGGGCCGCGGGCGACACGGGCAAGCTTCTGCGACTCTCACACCGAGACAGGCGCGGTCGGCGGCGAGGGCCTCCAATCACGCCGCAACTACGGCACCGTACACCCGCCGGGAACAGGCGAACTCGAGGGCCATGCTCACAGTAGCACGGGAGCTGCTGCAGTGCAAGCTACTGGAGGGCGGCCGCGACGTGCTGCTGGAGCGGGTCGCCGAGCTCCTGGGCTTCGCCGCTTCGGGGGCTCACCCCTTCTGCACTCGGTTTCTGCCTCCAGCTCAGGGCGACGCACGAGGAGGCCCCGCGCGCCCCCGCGGGCCTCAGGACTACCCCGGCACCAGCGAATCCGTCGGCGCTGGACTGGCAGTGGCGCTACCCCCGCCCCCGGCGCGAGAAGGAGAAGGGCTCGGCGCGGCCCATGGCGCGAGCGGGCAACCACGCTACCACCCCACGGTGGGCACGGCGAGCAACACCGCGTGGCGCATGGAGCACTATAGCACAGCATTCGGGGTGGCGGCGCCAGAGGAATACGTGCCCCACATGATGGACCAAGGGCACGCTCACGAGGACGAACAGGACTCGCTCTTCAGCCCCAGCTGGGGGGACGAGACGCCAAAGGCCGAGCCCTTCCAAGAACCCCAGGACGGCTCCGTCGGTCACACTGGAG
This sequence comes from Aegilops umbellulata, assembly GCA_032464435.1. Taxonomy (NCBI): domain Eukaryota; kingdom Viridiplantae; phylum Streptophyta; class Magnoliopsida; order Poales; family Poaceae; genus Aegilops; species Aegilops umbellulata. The sequence continues at coordinate 98,314,463 of CP136060.1, forward strand.
GCAACGACTATCGGGTACCGTTAATTCCTCAAGAGCAGGCATACACTAATCATGGGTCACAGGAGGTGCAGGTCGCCGCAGCAAGCAGCTGCCCCGCTCCCGCGGCCTCCTACCCCTCGGGAGGAGGACGCAGGGGGCTGCAGGAAAGGGGTAGGGATCCTATATCACCACCGCGGCGTTCGGAGCAAGGCGTTCTTAGAAGGTAGGCCCTCCGCTGGGGAGGCGCCTGAGGACCTGCCCTTGGCGGAGGACCCGTGGTCGTCGGGGGAACCGCTGGCGACCGCTCTACCCCACCGACGGCGTCCTAGTTTCCGGTCGTCGTTGGTGGCACTAGAGTGTGGCGCAAGGCGGGGCCCTCGTCTGGCGATATGAAGCAATGCCGGTTCCTGTGAAGAAGGCCCAGTGCCTGTGAAGCTCGCCGCCCCGTGACACTCTCACGTAATAATGAGTGGGGCTGTACACGCCCCGGAGTCTCAGGGGTGCCGGCCTCAGGCCCTGGGGCTCCCTCCCACGCCCAGTGGACAGCACTTAGCTCCGGCTGGTGAGAAGACGTCGAAGACTAGATTAGGTGCCGGACGCGGCCTTTTTGTTTGCTTTCATTGCCTTCTTCCTTTGGTTGTAACCTTTTTCCCCCGCTGGATTTAAGTTGAATTCGAATTTGAGCTTTGTGTGCGTTCGGGGAAGGGGTGCTTGGTCTTGTTTGAATCGTTTCCCGCGTTCTGGTCACCATCTCACCACAGCTGCCTCCCCTCGCGAGCCCCTCGCGAGCCGGGCCAGGCCTAGCTTGAGCACGGCCCAGACTGCCACTATCGCTCCCTCGCGAGGTGACCTTTGGTGCTTGCGGAGATCGTTTTCTCATGAAAGGCCCGGAGCCTGTGAAGAAGGCGAATGCCTGTGAAGCCATCCCGCTCGGGAGAAGGCCCTGAGTCTGTGAAGAAGGCGAATGCCTGTGAAGACGTCCCGCTCGGGAGAAGGCCCTGAGCCTGTGAAGAAGGCGAATGTCTGTGAAGACGTCCCGCTCGGGAGAAGGCCCTGAGCCTGTGAAGAAGGCGAATGCCTGTGAAGACGTCTCACTCAAGGAGAAGGCCCTGAGCCTGTGAAGAAGGCGAATGCCTGTGAAGACGTCCCGCTCGGGAGAAGGCCCTGAGCCTGTGAAGAAGGCAAATGCCTGTGAAGACGTCTCGCTCGAGGAAAAGGCCCAGAGCCTGTGAAGAGGGCGAACGCCTGTGAAGACGTCTCGCTCGAGAAAAGGCCCGGAGCCTGCGAAGACGGCCCACGCCTGTGGGGGTTTCCTGTCAGCAACGACCCCACCTCCCGAGGTTTCAACTAAACAGCACCCGAGACGTGACGCCCTCCAGAAGGCAGCTCCGGAGCCAGCAAGGAACAAGGGTAAGCCAGCCTACCGTTGGACACGCGTACGATTTAATCACTGCAGATATATTAGATACGAGTTCATACATGAGGGGCTTCCCCTCCCAAAATGCTCTCACAACCGTCGGGCCAAACGCCTGAGTTCTATCTATGCAGGGTAAAAAGACGAGGATAGTACATGGTCAATCTGACAAATCCCCCAATACATCCTCGGGGGCGCCTCCCGAGCTATCACTGGCGCCGCCGAACACGCCTTCGTCATCTGCGCCACCATCAACGGCGTTGGGGTCATCCACCACGCCACCTTCGTCATCTGCGCCACCATCAACGGCGTTGGTGTCATCCACCACGCCACCTTCGTCGGCGCCCATGATCACGTCGTCATCACCCGAAGTGAAGGCCCGGACGAGAGCATCTACGTTGCTCTCCACCCATTCAGCCAGATCACCTCGAATGGCTTGGGGAACTGGGGCGATGGCGGCATCGAAGTCGAAGTGGGGGTCCATGTTTCGAAGATGGATGAAGCTGCGGGAAAAGGCGCGCTCGAGCAGGGCGCGGCTCCTCTCCTCCACCAACCTATCGGCTTTGACCGACCGTGCCTCCAGCTGTGTCACCACGGTGGTGAAGAACTGCAGGTTGCCAGCGTAGTTAATCGTGTGCGGCTCGCCCACGGCAGCCTCACAGATGTTGCCCAGGGCAATGTTGGCCCTCTCCCGGAGCTTGGTGAGCATGGGGCCATGCTCGTGCTCCAGGACTTGCCGCTGGCGTATCTTGTCGGCATTCTGACGCTCGACGGCCACAGTCTCTTCCACACGTTGGCGAAGGCGGAGCACCTCGGCCTGGGAGGTGGCCAGCTCCTTCTGCGCTGCCTGAAGAGTGACCCGGGAGGCGTTCGCTCGTCGCGTCGCCTCATCCCGTTGGGCCCTCAAAGCGGCGGTTCTACCCTCAGCTTCGACTTGGATCATCCCCAACTTCCCCTCGAACTCACGCTCGAGGCCTTGGCGCGCTGTCGCCACCCGACGGCAAACCTCCTCCAGGACACGCGTTTCCCGCGCGGTGACATCATCTTCAGCCTGCGTCACTAGGCGCTCCCTCGCCTCCAGCTGCTCGTGCTCGCGAGCGCGTTCGGCGGCCTCCAGCACCAACGCTTCCTCGCACTTCCGAAGCTCAGCCGGGTCGCCAGAAGCCACCTCCATCGATGCAAGGGCTGCCTCGCGCAGCTCCGCTTGCTCCTCCAACGAGCGACACCGGGCCAAGAGCTCACGAGCCCGTTCTTCTACTGCTTCTCATCGTCGGTCTGCTCCTCGGGCCTCCTCAACGGCCTGAGACCAAGCCGCCAGGGAAGCCTCCAGTGACGCCTTCGCTTCTTCGTCATCAAAGTCGCGCTGACGACACGCAAGGGCAGCGGCGGCCTCCAGCTCGCGCCGCTCTGCGGCCAGGCGCAGGCCTTCGGCTTCCAGGCGCGCGTCTTCCTCAGCGAGCTCCTGCCCAAGCAGGTCTATGGCGCCACTCGCCCTTCGGAGGAACTCATGGCGACGGGCACGACGCCCCCAAGCATGCTCAAGCACATCTGCCACGCCATCATCCGCCCCAAGCAGGCGTCGAGGACTTTGGACCATCGCTCCAGCCCCGGGCAGGGGGCTGGGGGCTGGCGCCCGCACGATGGCTGGCCGCGCCGCATCAGAAGCCCGGCCTGAGTTCGGCCCGCCCTCAGGAGGAGGGCTCGAGGGGAGCCTCTGCCAGTCGCAGCCCGCGACCAAACGGGAAGCCCACGGCAGGCTGCCTACATCGAGGGAAGGCCCGCAGAAGGAGATCGCGGGAACAGAGGAGCCACCACGCGCTGTGTGACGGTCCGCGCCATCGCTCGCCCAAACCACAAGGGCAGTGCAGCTCGAGGCACCAAGGGGTGGCGGAGGAGACGAAGTCAAGGAAGGTGTCGACTCGGTGGCTTCGTTGAGCTCAATAGGGAGAGGCCTGCAGAGCAAGGATCAGCGGACGCGGCAAGCAGGATAGGGAACAGAAAAGGAGAAGACTTACTCATCGACAGCAAAGTACTTCCGGCGCTTCAGCAAGCGGCAAGGGAAGTCATCGCCCAGGGCCTCCCTTTTTCTCCGGAGGGCCTCAAAGTCCACACGGAAACGGCCCAGGAGAGATGCACAGGAATCAGCCTGCGAAGAGGACGGAGTACCAAGGCCACTTGCGTCGAGGACACATGCCTGATGCGCACGGGCAGTTGCTTCGCCAGAGATCACAGCCGGGGGCTCAGGAGCCTCGGCCTTAGGCGTCGGAAGCAGCGCCGCCTCACCCGCAGCCTCGGCAGCACGGACCTCGTGAGCTGCCCCATCAAGAGCATCGCCAGGTACAGTCGCATCGTCCGCGGCTCCCTCGACCCCCGTTGTCTCCTGCCTCCCTGCACCACCACTCGAGGAGGATTCACCCAGGCCGACCGGAAGGGAAATCACCACCACAGGGTTCTCGCGAGGCCCCTGGAGGCCGACAGGGCGTAGCCCCCACTCGTCGAAGGGGGGCATCTGCCTCACGAAGTCACCCCTGTTTTGGCAAAGGTACAACAAAGCTCCCCCCTGCCGGATACCCCCGGGGTTGGGATCGCCTGTCAGGACCAAGAGCACCTTCCTCAGCGCCTCGGGCATCAGGTCTTCTTCCTGAAGCCTCATGCGGTCACCATGCCCGCTGAAGGCCTACATTCGATGAGAATGGCGTTGGAGAGAGGAAATGCGGCGCAATAAGAACTCCTTCACCACCTTGGGCGCCGTTACGCCAAGCTTTTTCAAAGACATAAAGCGGTGCCAGAAGAAGGCGAGCCGGGGGCTCACGAGCGTCTCCTGACCCCAGCCTGAGTTGGGCACAGCAGGCGATGTCGGCTTCGCGAGACGGGGGCTGGGCACCCCGACATCAACATACAACCACCGCTCGCGGAACCCGGCTGAAGGCAAAGGGAGGTTGAAGTCGATACCAGAGGCTGCGGTCTTAGGCGAAGCTACAAAGCTCACGCATGCCGAGCATTGCGTGTGGTCGGTAAGATGCAGGGAGAAGAAGTGGCGCAGCAAGGCAATAGAAGGAGGGATGCCTACCATCGCCTCACAAACAAAAGCGAAGACTGAAAGGAGGGCAATGGATTCAGGACCCAAATGCATCATGTGGATCTGATAATGATTGAGGATGGCGTTTAAAAAATCGGAGAAGGGAGGCACCAAACCCGCCCACAAGGCGTCGGCGAAGTAATGGACCTCGGTGATTATCCTATCGGTGGGGAAGTGATACGTAGGCCAAGCCGTCGTCCTCCCACACTCGTTGAAGGCGGTGGCCAGAGCCGGACTAAGCTTGCCCAGGCATTCCAGGTTGAGTATGATTGAGCGGCCGACAGCAGGTGCCACCGGCGGCGGCGGGCGAGATGGAGCCACAGGCTTCTTTCCCTTCTCTTTCTTTGGAGCCATGGCGGCGGGCGGAAGAGAGGAGATGCGAGATGGGATTGGAAGCAGGGGTCAGAGTTCGGGGGGAGGAAGAGCAGGAGACGGTCAAGCAACAGGAAAAGGGGGCGGCTGTGTACAACTGTGGGGCAACCCAGCGCGGCGCAGAATAAGGGAGCGTGGGTAAACAGTACCGCCCACGTCCAATCAACTACCACGCGGCGCCCGAGGCCGCAGGCTGTTAGGGCCCGCGGCGCTTCGCCCTTGCCCTTTCACCTCTCACGGCCAAGTCCATGCGCGCCTTGGTCCCGGGTGCTACTCTCGGCGTTCTGGGAACGGGGGTCCCCAGACTTGCCTGCCTGCGGCATGCGGCGTGGCTCGAGTAGGGGCCCAGCATGGCCCATCTTCGTCAACACAAGGCTCAAGACCCTCGCGAGGGGCCAAGCCTCGCGAGGCGGACGACACGGCGCTTCCTCAAGCACGACCTCCTTAGGCTGGCTTGCGAGGAGGCGGAGAGATCAAGGCGGGTACCTCACAAGGTGCCCATGACGCAAGCCATGACGACCAAGGGTGCCAGGCGGGCGCCAGCCCGCGCAGCGTCTCCCTTTCCTCTTTGGTGCAAAGGGGGAAAGCGCAGGCGAGAGGATCAAGCAAAGGCACCCATTTCGGTGCAACGAGACCAAGACCAGTCCAACAGTCGGAAGGAGGTCACCATGGAGCCCAGGACGGCGTCATCACAGGACCTTTGGCAGGCGAAGACCAACTTTAGTCAGGATAAGTGTACCAGATGTTCCCCTTCAAATTGGCCAATTGTTGGCACCCTTCCCGCTCAATATTTGGGAAGAGGCCCAGGGCCTTTGCCTATAAATAGGACTAGCCACCCCCAGGGTAGAGGGATCGAATCTGATGAAGTACCAAGAAACCAGTAGAGGCATCCAGAGAGAAAGAGAAGGGCGATCGAACTCCCCTAGCAGTTCATTCCCTAGCCAAGAACAGACCCTCGCGAGGCTGTTCTTCCTTGTACTGTTCTTCATCATCAGCCAAAGAGGCAATCCACCCACCACACTGGAGTAGGGTATTACACCGCATCGGTGGCCCGAACCAGTATAAACCCTGTGTCTCTTGCATTGTTCTTCTAGTAGTTAGATCCTTTCGAGACGAAGAGGTAGAGGGCTCGATATCCACGCGCACCCCAGAGTTCGAACCTTAAGGGTCTGCCGGAACCCGTGATCCGACAGGCACCACGGCGAGGTGTTCGGGGTGACGGCCCTGGAAGCCTACGTGCCCCGCATGATGGACCAAGGGTACGCACCAGAGGCCGACCTCGGCTCATTCATTGGAGAAGATTGGGGAGAGGGGGCACTAGGAGCCGAAGCCTTCCAAGAACCAACGGAGAACCACAACGATCGCGCCGGCAGCAGCAACTACAGGGTACCGCTAGTCTCTCAGGAACAGGCTTATGCTAACCATGGACTACAGATGAATCAGGTTGCAGCATCGATCGACGACCCAGGCATGGCGGCACCCGTTCCAACCAGCGAGACACGCTGGGGGCCACAGAGAGTGATCCAGGAGCAAGGCCCCTCCCCACGACGCGCACCGCCTGACGACACCCGAAGGTAGGCCCTCTGCCGGGGAGGCCTCGACAACCGTTCCCCCGGCAGAGGACATGTTGTCGCCGAGGGAATCGCGGGCGTCCTATTTCCCTCCTCTGTGTCGTCCTGGTGACCGGTCGGCTCAGAGGAGGTCGAGGGTAGCGCAAGGCGGGGCCCTCGTCTGGCGATATGAAGCAAGGCTGGTACCTGTGAAGAAGGCCCAGTGCGTGTGAAGTTCGCCGCCCGTGACACTCTCACGTAATAATGAGTTGAGGTTGTACACGCCCCGGAGTCTCAGGCGTGCCGGCCTCAGGCCCTGGGGCTCCCTCCCACACCTAGTGGCAGCACTTAGCTCCACGATGGTGAGAAGACTTGAAGACCAGAAGACTAGACTAGGTGTCGGACGTGGCCTTTCACTTTGGATCTCTCTCTTTCTGTAGCTTTGCTTTCTGGATTTGGATTTGAGTTGAAGCTGAGTTTTATTGATGCGCGCGGGGGGAGCCTTTTCTCGTTTGAGCAATTTCTTGCCTTCTAGATCTCGTTTTGTCTGGGACTCATGTCCGTCGCCTTTCCCTCACGAGCTCCTCGTGAGCGGGACTACGCGAATCACGCGCACACCAAGCGTGCGCCAACACTGCAACTGGTGCTCACCTCTCGTGGGGCCCCTTCCGACGGGGCGATGAGCTCCGCAAGGTTCTCAGGAACTCGACACATCGCAGCCCAGCCCAAAGCTGGCGCTGACTAAGGTAAACCAAGGCAGTAAACTCGCATCAGGATTCACAAGTTCACAAGGACACAAACTCACATCGCATGGTCAGTAAAAGCTGCAATTTGCTTACATGAGGGGCTCCCCTCTCAAAATGATCTTACAAGTTTCCAACAATCCTCCGAGCCACTAGCCTCCGGAGTCTCGTGGGCCAAAGACCCCGTGACCAGATTCTTTTGGGATGAAGACCCCGTGACCGGAGTCTTTTGGGACGAAGACCCCGTGACCGGAGTCTTCTGGGACGAAGACCCCTTGACCGGAGTCTTCTGAGACAAAGACTCTGGGACCGGACTCACGTGGGGCGAAGGATCGCCGACCCGAGTCTGCTGGGGGGAAGGATCAGCGACCGGAGGCTCATGGACCAGAGTCCGAGACGGGTCCAAGTCAGACGGAGCACTCCTGTGGTCGGGTGAATCAGCTGAGGGTGGCGGCGAGGAAGGCATAACAGCCTTCCTACCTCTCCCTCTGCCACGTCCACCTCTAGCAGGCTTCTTCGTCCTCCCCTGACCTCTCCCGGCCGAAGAAGAAGCGCCCGCCGCAGTTGTCTGCATACTGTCTAGCAGCACTCTCCGGAGGGGCCGGGCTGCAATAATGGAACCACCCCTCCCAGTAGCGCTCGCAGGAGGATCGGGGCGCTCTGGACCCTTGCCAAGCATCCTGTCAACACCTGCAATGACAAAAAGTAAATGAAATTAGTACAACATAAAAAAATTGGATACCTGACATGAATATAATAATATGTATATAATTTAAGTGTATCATAATCCTGACCATAATAAAAATACACCCGATCAACACAAATATATATGGGCTCGGGGTGTGGTGTCAGGGTGTCGGGGTGTCGGGGTCGGGGTGTCATGCCGGGGTGTCGTGTCGGGGTGTCGTGTCAGGGTGTCGGGGCTCGGGGTAAGGGTGGGTGTGGTGCCAGGGTGTCGGTGGTCGGGGTGTCAGGTGTCGGGGTGTCGGTGGTCGGGGTCGGGGTCGGGGTGTTGTGTCAGGGTGTCAGGGTGTCGGGTTCGGGGTGTCGTGCCAGGGTGTCGTGTCAGGGTCGAGGTGTCAGGGTGTTGGGCTCGGGGTCAGGGTCGGGGTCGGGGTGTCGTGCCAAGGTGTAGGGGTGGCAATCGGGTGTCGGGGGTGGGGTGGGGGTCCCTTCTTCTTCTTCTTTCTTCTTCTCCCTCCTCCTGTTCCTCCCTCGTCCTTCTACTACTTCTAAACTAAAACTAAAACTAATTTAAAATAAACTAAAACTAAAACTAATCTGAAATAAACTAAAACTAAAACTAATCTAAAATAAACTAAACTAAAACTATAATTATAACTAAAACAGAAACTAAACTAAAAGAAACAAAAAGAAACTAATTTAACAAAAAAAGGGGGAGGAGCTCACCTGGTGGAGGGGGAGGCTGGACGGCTGCGGCGGCCGCTGGAGGAGGCGGCGACCCGGTGGAGGGGGAGGCCGGACGGCCGCGGCGGGACGGGGCGGGGACAGTGACGGGGCGGGGACGGCCGCGGCGGCACGGGGTGGGGACGGCTGCGACGGGACAGGGCGGGGCGGGGACGGCCACCACGCGGCTGCCCGACATGGAAGAGGCGGCGGGGCCGCGGTGGAGGTCGGGGAGGGGTGCGGTGTGGCGGGGCGGCCGGCTACGCCGGATGGGGTCGGCGGCGGCGGCGCGGGCCGGTGTGGGTGGGGGATGGCGACGGAGGGGAGGGGGCGGGGGTGGGGCGACGTGGAAGGGGCGGCGGGGTGCGGTGGATATCAGGGGCACAGGGGAGAGGTGCGGGGTGGCCGGCTACGGCAGACGGGGTCGGCGGCGGCGGCGCGGGTGTGGGTGGGGAGGAATGAGAGAGTGGAGAGAAGAGAGGGGGGTGGGATGGCCGTTAACGTACCCTCCCCCTTGCCCTCAGCCAACGGTCGGCAAAGTTTCTTTGCCATTCTCTTGCGGATGGCAAAGAGGTGGGGCCAGTGGGCTTGAGGTGGTTAAACAATAACTGGACCCACCCACCTCTTTGTCGTCTGCTAGCGGACGGCAAAGATTCTTTATCGTCAGCCAGCGGACGGCAAAGAACTGGCTGATGGCAAAGACTGTGTTTGCCATCAGCCACATCTTTGTCGTCCGTTTCCTTGTGGCTGACGGCAAAGACCTTCTTTGCCATCAGCAAGCGGACGGCAAAGAAGTGGTTGACGGCAAAGAAGTGGATTCCAGTAGTGTTAGGTATAACCCGCCCAGGAGGGGCCGGGTCATACCACAGGCAAGTTAACAAGTGAAGATGGCGGGTCATGAAAGAAGCCTGTTGAGGGCCCAAGGCCCAGAGGCGGCTTGAGGCCCGAGAGGATGAACCATCATATGTGTAACTTGTATTATAAGGCAAGCTTAGTTCGTCACCAAGCCGGACACGTTGTGTATGAGCCGGCCGGGACTCTGTAAGCCGTCGGGCATCAACCTGTGTATATAAAGGGGTGACCCGGCGGTGGGTTGACTCAAGAAACAACAAGTCAAGAACTAGGTCTAGCGTATCTGCTCCCTGGTAATCAAAACCCAAGCAATACAACCCCAAACTGGAGTAATCCTTTATCTCCACCGCGAGGGGCCGAACCAGTATAAACGCTCGGTGTCCTTTATCCCGATTAACCCCTTTAAGCTAACCTAGTTGTGATGGCTCCACACCTAAGTCCTTTCGCCAGGACATCTGCCATGTTAAGTCCACGACAGTTGGCACCCACTATGGGGCCAGCGCACGGTGGTTTCGAGTTCTTGAAGGGAAACTTTGTAGGGATCGAGGGATACGCTGTGGGCTGGATGACCAAGAGTCATCACGACAAGCTCTATATCGATGACGCTGGCTGGGGCCCCGAGGCCGGCTCAATTGAATACGGGTACTGGGTCCCCTTTGGCGGAATCCATGTCTTCATCAGAAAGATCGGCAAATCGGGCCCTGAACCGGACACCTGCATCGACATCATCGAGACGGCTCAGCGTGCACGACCTGCCAAGGTTCAAGCCGCTGTGAAGCACGCCTTTGTGGGTTTCGTCCATGGGGCGGAACTTGAGGAAGGATCTGTGTCTGGTGGTGAGACGGCCATCTACTCTGATGGTGAGTCATCAACCAGTGAGACCAATTCAATGTATCAACTACAAGACGGTCGGCTTGGGGGCTGTTCCGATGGTGACAATATTCTGGGCCCCTATGAGCCGCCAAACAGGGTTGCAATCTTCATGACCGGTACACGGCCAGTGCTCGGTTCGACAACCGCCGCGGCCATGACCTCTAGCTCAACGGCTGCGGCGACGGCTGGGGCTAGCGGTTCTGCGCGCCCTCGGCTCAAGTTCTGACCGAATTACTGGTGCTTTGGCGGCTTTGATGGGGGTGGAGGTGACCCCAGACACTCAAGAACAGCATAAGGTGGATGTTGCGAAGCTACGAGATGAGATAGCTCAGTCCAAAGAAGAGCTGGCAGCTGAGAACGCTGGGATGGCCACGGAGCGAGCTGCTTTGGATGCTCAGGCGCAACGGGTTCATGCGGAATCTTTCCGGCTTACCTTGGATCAAAACGCGTCAAATGCCATCATGAGAAGAAGGCACTAGAGTCGCTTACATCCAGAATACGATGCGAGAAACCTTTTAACACACCTGGGGCAGGGACCAGTGACCCGCCCGTGGTGAACCGAGTGGTTGAGGCGCCCGTGACCAGAGCGCAGGTTCAGTCGCGTGTTGTGGATCCACCTCGTTTGGATATGACTCTGCCTTAGCATGTTCCGACATCGCCGGGTCATTATTCTAACCCTCTGGATAACATGATTGTTGCGGCGACAAGATTGGCGGCTCTCCCAGTCGAAGGCGAGTCTCCGGCCACGATAGAGACGCAGAGGGCCAGAGAACTTTTTCAGACAGCAGTGGCTCAATACGCAGCTTATTTGTATAGCCATGAATGGATTCACTCAACCCCTCGTCCAAGTCGGAGTTATAGCAGGCATATTGACTGCTACCTCTTGAACACTGCGTTGGTTTTCCCTTGAAGAGGAAAGGGTGATGCACCAAAGTAGCGTAAGTATTTCCATCAGTTTTTGAGAACCAAGGTATCAATCCAGTAGGAGGCCCTGCACAAGTCCCTCGCACCTACACAAACAAATAAATCCTCGCAACCAACACAATAAAGGGGTTGTCAATCCCTTCACGATCACTTGCGAGATTGAGATCTGATAGATATGATAAGATAATATTTTTGGTATTTTTATGATAAAGATGCAAAGTAAAGAAATCAAAATAAAGATGGCGCCAGAAATAGCTTGTTGACGGGAGATTAATATGATAGAAAATAGACCCGGGGGCCATAGGTTTCACTAGTGGCTTCTCTCATGAGCATAAGTATTACGGTGGGTGAAAAAATTATTGTTGAGCAATTGATAGAATTGAGCATAGTTATGAGAATATCTAGGTATGATCATGTATATAGGCATCACGTCCGAGACAAGTAGACCGACTCCTGCCTGCATCTACTACTATTACTCCACACATCGACCGCTATCCAGCATGCATCTAGAGTATTAAGTTCAAAAGAACAGAGTAACGCTTTAAGTAAGATGACATGATGTAGAGGGATAAAGTCATGCAATATGATATAAACCCCATCTTGTTCTCCTCGATGACAACAATACAATACATGCCTTGCTACCCCTACTGTCACTGGGAAAGGACACCGCAGGATTGAACCCAAAGCTAAGCACTTCTCTCATTGCAAGAAAGATCAATCTAGTAGGCCAAACCAAACTGATAATTCGAAGAGACTTGCAAAGATAACCAATCATACATAAAAGAATTCAGAGAAGATTCAAATATTGTTCATAGATAAACTTGATCATAAACCCACAATTCATCGGTCTCAACAAACACACCGCAAAAGAAGATTACATCGAATAGATCTCCATGAGAGAGGGGGAGAACATTGTATTGAGATTCAAAAGAGAGAAGAAGCCATCTAGCTAATAACTATGGACCCGAAGGTCTAAGGTAAACTACTCACACATCATCGGAGAGGCTATGCTGTTGATGTAGAAGCCCTCCGTGATCGATGCCCTCTCCGGCGGAGCTCCAAAAAAGGCCCCAAGATGGGATCTCACGGGTACAGAAGGTTGCAGCGGTGAAATGAGGTTTTTGGCTCCATATCTGGTAGTTTGGGGGTACGTAGGTATATATAGGAGGAAGAAGTACGTCGGCGCAGCAACATGGGGCCCGCGAGGGTGGAGGGCGCGCCCCCCTACCTCGTGCCTTCCTGGTTGATGTCTTGATGTAGGGTCCAAGTCCTCTGGATCACGTTCGTTCCAAAAATCATGTTCCCAAAGGTTTCATTCCGTTTGGACTCCGTTTGATATTCTTTTTCTGCGAAACTCTGAAATAGGCAAAAACAGCAATTCTGGGCTAGGCCTCCGGTTAATAGGTTAGTCCCAAAAATAATATAAAAGTGTATAGTAAAGCCCAATAATGTCCAAAACAGAATATAATATAGCATGGAGCAATAGAAATTTATAGATATGTTGGAGACGTATCATTGACTCGCCGGCAGTTTCGAGTAGTGAACAGCGCCGTAATCAACCTCGTAGGCATGACCCGCCACGCGCTAGCAATGATGTTCAAGTTTTGGACCAGGGCAGGGCGCAGCGCGAGGCAGAGCTGGCGGCTCAGCTAGCGGCTCAACAGCAATCTCTGATTTATCCGTCAGCATCGGTGGAGGCAGGAGTGACCTCTAGAACCTTGGGTGTTCCATGTTTAGTGTCGGCTCTACGCTACGAGCGCTTGCCTAAGGATTTCAAAGGCCCCCGTAAGGTGCCTAACTATACAGCAGATCAACCCCTTATATACACGAGTGACGCCCGTCGGTTCACAGAGTCCCAATCACCGGTTCATACTCGTATCCGGGTTGGTCTCTCCTTATTCCTAACTTACAATACAAGTTTACATATAAAGTCGGTTTACGGCTACAGGTCTTAAACCGACTACAGGCCTTGGGCCCTTATCTACTTCTTTGGGCTTTAACACCTTTGAACTACTGATGAAGTTAACCCGGCCCAGGTAGGCCGGTTTACGCCCAGTAGTAATATCCCCAACATTAGGCCCCAGATTGATTTGAACGGGTTCATGTCAATCCTTAGGAAAAAATCTTCGTCTTCAACATCTTCTGGTAGTTGTTGAACCACCGTGATGTCACCTTCTCTGGTTGCTGTAAACCGGGATGACGTCATCATAAAGATAACATTCATGATATCTTCTTTGTTTAATGAGTCTGCAATAACCGAGGCGACAGCTCCATCTCCGAGATTTGTGGTTCCTTAATTCATGCGCCTGACACGTGCCTCTTGCCTTATAAATAAGACCGAAGGGTCATTTCTTTCTCCCATTCGTCCCCTTTCTCTTCGTCTTCCTCGCGTCGCCAGCCTCGGAGCTCCGCCGCCGCCGTTGACCTCCGCACCATCTTGGGCCGCTGCATCAACCTGAACGTACCACAGCACTGCGGTAGCTTTCCGCATCTTCCTCGATTCTGGTAAGCCTTCTGTTCCTCTTAGCATAGATCTGTTCTTAGGGTTTTGTGTTCTTCCTATGTTCATCGCTTGTTCATGCTCGTACCCAGACTCCTGGATAGATCTGTGAAACCCTGCTCTGATTAGCAGTCGCTTTTAGCATCCGCCTTTAGTTTCATGCTCGAGTCCGTAGATCTCATCTATATATCTGCCCATTGATTCACTTCCGCTCTGCTTTAAGTCTTTGAATATTTTGTCTTCTTTTCTGAACTTGTTTCAGATCCATTGCTGTAATAAGACCTTGTGAAACCTATTTCTGCATACTTAGCCATCCACAACCTCAATTGCTTTCAATGCTTAGATCAGGCGGTTTAACTTAGTATAGAAAAAATTCATAAACCGGTATATACCATTAGTCCCCTTGTTGAACCGCCAGAACTCGTTAGTCATATGATGCCGCTTCATAGAACTCTGGTTTAGATATAGTTACCCCCGGCTTAACATTGTTCATACCGGTGTATACTTTTACCCAACACAATCTTCAACCGGAATCAATTATTTTGTAGACTCCACCATGGCCAAACAAGTATATGAGTGCAACTGGGCTCCTTCTCGCGTCACAGAAACTCAACTGAACAACTTAGTCCTAACTGGCGCTTTAAGCAGCAAAAACACCATCCATTGGAGGGTCCCTGGCAAAGAATGTCCTCCCACACCTCAAGAAGGAGAGGTTGTCGTTTTCGCAGACCACTTAGCTCGAGGTTTTAATCCGCCCGGTTCAAAATTCTACCGGGATGTCTTGGCCAATTTCCAACTCCGTCCACAAGATACTGGCCCCAATTCTGTCACCAACATATGACATTTCCAAGTACTCTGTGAGGTGTTCTTTCAAGAGGAACCCACAGTCGAGTTATTCAGGGATTGTTTTCATCTAAACCGCCACACAGAATTTACTGATGGTTCCAATATGGAATTGGGTGGTATGGCGATTCAGAAAAGGAAAGAGGTCACTTACCCTCACGCAAAACTGCACAGCCATCCCCAAGAATGGAATCAATCAAGGTTCTATTGCAAAGACACCTCCCCTGCTAATGAAAATCCCTTGCCTGGTTTTCGTCCGGAGCGGCTTAGCAATACGCACCCCTTTCCACAAAGGTTGACTGCCAAGGAGAGGAGTAAATATGCTCCTCAACTGTCCAAGCTCAGAGCCTTTATGGCCAACGGTTTAACAGGAGTTGATCTCGCTCGTTGTTGGATATCATGGAGCATACTGCCCCTTAGTCAATGCTCTGGTTTGATGTGCGAATATACGGGCAGTGTTGACGACCCACTGCGACACATGAACATCTAGCTCACCGACGAAGAAGTCACAGAAGCTGTGAAGAAAATGTTGAACGAACCGGAACACATCTGTGCCCGAACCGGCCTACTTCCTTTCTGCGCCACCAACAAACCGCCAGCTGTAAGTTTGTAATTTCACCTTTCATTGACCCTGACATTGCTATATCTGTTTATTATTTGACACAAATATCTATTGAAACAGGGCAATGATCCGTTTTGGAGCAAGAAGCTTCCGCAGGAGAAACCAGACAAACTTGAAAGACCAACCCGGCCAAAAACCAAAGTCATTAAGAGGCCTGCTCATAAGAGGAAAACCACTGCTTCCTCTGATCCGCTCGCTGATGATGATGTGGGTAATCCGGACCTTGAGGTAGAACTTGATTCACTTGGCTTACTTTTCACATGCCTTATTGATGATAATATTTGTCAGGATGATGCCGAACTAGTCATGCTGATGTTGCAAAGGTAATTACTCTCTCTTCTGATTCGAACCCTTTGCCTTCACTAAAAATCCGTCAGGCAAACCGGAAAGTTAAATTTTCTCATCCTCTTGCTTACTTGGATCCCAAATTTCTTATGAAGACCCAACAGAACGAAGCTCGCCGCACAACCCGGCACAGCGGCCAGGTAGTTACCTCCGCCGGTTTACCGAACAGTCCGGTTCGGAAACGCCGTTCAGAGGTCTCTAATTTGCTTGTCAGTGCTTGTCCTAAAGCGGGCTGTTATCGTCAACCTCTTAATCCGTTTGACTCCGATTATCAGGTTACTTCCCACTCATCCTCTGGCGAGTCATCAACTACTTAGCTGCCACCACTCAAGACGGTGCTTGGGTAAGCTATACTTATCATAGTATTTCTGATACATCATGTTGGAACATATGTTGTATTTGATTTTGATTACTCCTTGTAGGGCCAAGCCTAGGCCAAGCAAGAAGGCCCGCCTGGATAAAGCGGCCGAGGAGGACGCCGTTCCTGAACCGGATAAAACACCGGATCCTGAAGCGGTCATTCGCAAAGATATACCCAACGACCCCCCACTACAAGGTGATGATGTTATTGCTGAAGAAAGGCCTGCTGACCAACCCGGAAGCCCCATCCGGATTGAGAAATCCACCAGTCCAGTCCGGCCTGCTAGCAAACCAACTGCCCCTGGTCAAACCGATGATGCCAAGGATGATGATGTTGTGATTACTGGCATTGGCCGTACTGAACCAAGTAATCTGATCGCCTTATCCAGGCATACTGCCAAAGAAGAATTCGCTACTATGAGCAAGGGCAAGTGGAATGTTGATCTGGCGACTTACGCTGCTTTGAATACCCAAGATCTTCATTCCGGCTACTTGAACCGGCTGTACACCAGCCGTGACTATGATGCCGGCCTGGTGAATATGATGAAGGAAAAATTTGAGGTAACTTCCATGTGTTGTTTCCTGCTTGGATACTTCAATTCTGTTAACTCTCCTAGCCCCCAAGGGCCGGTTTTGCAATCCTCCTTCAAACCAGGACTTACTAATATAAATCTGAATGCCTCGAAATTCACTGATATAGCCCCCAAGGGCCGGTTCAACTTAATATAGTTAAACCGGGCACTTAAGTAGTTTAATATGGCAGCATCAGAACTTAGTTGAGCAAACATGCATTAGCCCCCAAGTGCCAAGTTGAATACTTGTATTGAGCTTGGGACTTTGCAATCAATTGATAGATGAAGATCAAATACGCATTAGCCCTCAAGTACCAAGTGCATAACTTGTTATGTGGTTGGTACTTCCAATCTTGTACCGTTTATTAAACCAAAGAAAGCCAACTCGCCGATCTTCAAGAAAATTTGAAATCCCAACAAGGTGAAACCTCAAAAGCGAAAGAGGAGTTGACCAGCGCTTTAAGCGTCATGGAACAGCTGAAGGAGGGATTCAACAAAGAGCGGTCGGATTGGGCCACTGCAAAGGCCGCTTTGACCAAGAAAATTGAAACTGCTAAAGCTGCCCTTAAACCGGTGGTAGATGAGCTAACCAGCGTAAAGCGGCAAGTGCATGCCATGACTGCCGCCATCTTTGGTAAGCTTCCTTTGACTTCTGTAATAATTTGACCTTCCTATGATAGGTCTGGTTTGTGAACTCTTTGTAATGTTGTAGGTACACGCATTGGTCACTTGGGGTCAGATGTTCGGATGAAATTGAAGGCTGCATATACCTTAATCGAACAGTTGTATACTGGAGCGCAGCGGATCATCTCTATTGCATCACATAACAATCTGGCGCCCTCTTTAATTCAAGATACTCTTAAGAGGTTGTCAATGCTTCCCGTCTGTATTGTAGAGCTGAAGAAATCTGCTGCTCGAACCGGTGCCATCAATGCCTTAATCTGGGCAAAAGCATGGGTGCCGGATTTCGATCCTGTTGAGGCAGCTCAAGGTTATCCCAGTTTGAAGGAAGATGATTCGGAGTTCAATGAGGATGACCTGAGAGCGATAAACCGGGCAGTGCGCCCTCTAGCTTGCCAATTGGCGGAAGAGGCAGACTTGTCGCATTATCAAGCTCAATATAACAACCAGAATAAACAAGTGGCTGCACCGATTCCTGAAGCGGAGAATCTCATCCCTCCAATCCATAAGCATACTTACGCTCTTGATATTGAACCATCGTCCCTGATCCATGAGGAAGCTATCTTTCAAGCCCTAATGGGAATCAACTGGACCACTGTTGATTTCCAGCCACTGGGTAGGGAAGAAGAAGCTGAAGCGGCGCAGGAGGACCCACAACCATCAGATCAGGGCGGTGACCAAGCTTGAACCGGAGGCCGGTTTAAATGGCTGCTTTGTTATATTCCGTCAAGAAAACAATGATCTTATTTGGGCACCATGTTGCCTTGTAATAGGATAGCCAATACTCTTGCTTCTGAGATGCCTTCGTGCATAGGCATTGATACTTTTGTTTGAATGGGCGAAACCTTCAATCTATATTGCCTGCAATCACAAATCTTAAACTGCTGCGGCGGCTATACCGCCAGCCGGTTTATAACCTTTATATATATGCAATGAAATTGAGGTATATGATCAAACTTTTGTGATACAAAATACCTGCCATCGCTGGGCATGAAGTTGGCTTAGCCAATCTTGAAACAGAGGTTTACAAACCTAAACCGTCAATGGAGAAAACAGCTCCTGTGTATAAAATGCCGGTTTACCATGTAAACCGTGTCGGGTTATGAAAAACAACCCTGTTACTCCAGAATGGGATGTTAACAGAAAAAGTCAAACCGGGCAAATAATCTCCGGATTAAAAATGGACTGTGTTCCGTCGATTGACAGTTTGAACTGGTTTCCGGTTTAAAAAACGCAAAGCAACAGTAAGAAAAATGTTGAAAGAAAAGGCAATGATAAAAACCTTTGCAAAAAGAGGATTTATTGAGCCGATCAGATGGTGTTACCATGGTCGGACACGACCAAGCTCCCGATAGGTGTAGCTATGGTTCAAGCCAGCCAGGTCCCCAAAGGAAACCGTGGCATTATGCCGATCAAAAGGCGTGGCAATGGTTCGGGTTCGACCAAGCCCCCAAGTGATTCTATGGCCTTAGGACGATCAAGAGGCATGACTGGTTCAGACTTGACCATGTCCCCAAGTGATCTGGTGGCTTTCGCCTATCAAAAGGTGTTGCATTGGTTCGGACATGACCAAGCCCCCAAGTGATGTTTATAAAACTTTCAAGGGGTAAACCGGAGGCCGCTTTAAGACAGAACAGCTCCATGTAACCACGCATGATGTAAAAGAACAGATACCCCGCTTTAGCTGAGGCTCCGGTTTATTATATTAATCATAATATATACACTTGTCATAATATGTACATAAGTAGAGACGATGGCTCAGGTATAGTAAGGCCGAAGATGAGCTATGTTCCACGGCCTGTTGGTCTCCTCCTCTGATGTACGTGAGTCTTTATGCTCTCGAATATCGACCAGATAGTGTGACCCGTTGTGCAGATTCTTGCTGACCACGAAAGGTCCCTCCCAAGGTGGGGATAACTTATGCATATCAGTCTGATCTTGAATGAGCCGAAGCACCAAATCTCCTTCTTGAAAGGTTCTGGTTCTGACTCGGCGACTGTGATAACGACGAAGATCCTGTTGGTAAATCGCCGAGCGGGCAGCTGCTATGTCACGCTTCTCATCCAACAGGTCCAAAGCATCTTGTCGTGCCGTCTCGTTGTCCGCTTCAACATAAGCCGCTACACGAGGTGAGTCATGACGGATATCACAGGGAAGAACCGCCTCTGCTCCGTAGACCATGAAGAACGGTGTGTATCATGTGGGTCTGTTGGGCGTAGTATTGATACTCCATAACACAGATGGTAGCTCTTCTACCCAACAACCCGGTGTCCTCTGCAAAGGAACCATAAGCCGCGGTTTGATGCCTCTCAAGATCTCTTGATTAGCTCTTTCTGCTTGACCATTAGACTGTGGGTGGGCTACTGATGAAACGTCAAGCCGGATGTGCTCACGTTCGCAGAACTCCTTCATGGCCCCCTTGGACAAATTGGTACCATTATATGTGATGATACTATGTGGAAAACCAAACCGGAAAATCGCCTTTTTGATGAACTGAACCGTTGTGGCCGCATCACACTTGCTAACAGGTTCTGCCTCCACCCACTTTGTAAACTTGTAAACCGCCACCAGGAGGTGGGTCTTCTTATCCTTGGACCTTTTGAAAGGCCCAACCATATCCATCCCCCAAGTTGCAAACGGCCAAGTGATCGGAATCATCCTCAATTCTTGAGCAGGCACATGAGCGCGTCTTGAAAACTTTTGGCAACCATCAAATCGTCTGACCAGATCCTCCGCATCAGTATGAGCAGTTAACCAATAAAAACCATGGCGGAACGCTTTAGCCACCAAAGACTTTGAACCGGCGTGATGACCACAATCTCCTTCATGGATCTCGCGCAAAATTTCACAGCCTTCCTCAGGACACACGCAACGTTGAAACGCCCCTGACACACTACAATGATGCAATTCGCCATTAACAATAGTCATAGACTTGGATCGCCGGATTATCTGCCGGGCCAAGGTTTCGTCCTCCGGTAGCTCGCCCCGGTTCATGTATGCAAGATAAGGAAGCGTCCAATCCGGAATAACGTGTAGAGTTGCCACCAATTGAGCCTCCGGATCAAGAATAGCCAAATCCGCTTCACCAGGGAGCTTGACCGACGGGTTGTGTAGCTGTCGAATCACGGGTTCCGGCAGACCCTTAAGGTTCGAACTCTGGGGTGCGCGCGGAGATCGCGCCCTTCTACCTCTCCGTCTCGCGAGGATCTAACTACCACAAGAACAACACAAGAAACACAGGGTTTATACTAGTTCGGGCCACCGTTGTGGTGTAATACCCTACTCTAGTTTGTGGCGGGTGGATTGCCTCTCGGGCTGATGAGGAAGAACAGTACAAAGGGGAACGACCTCGCGAGGGTCTGTTCTTCACTAGGGGATGAACTGCTGGGGGGAGTTCGATCGCCCCCCTCTCTCTCTCTACTTGCTCTGGGTCTTGTCCCCCCTCTCTCTGGGAGCGGTTAGTCCCTATATATAGGCAAAGGCCCCGGGCCTCTTCCCAAATATTGAGCGGGAAGGGCGCCAACAATTGGCCGATTTGAAGGGGAACATCGGGTACACTTATCCTGACTAAAGTTGGTCTTCGCCTGCCAAAGGTTCTGGTGATGACGCCGGCTCGGGCTCCACGGTGACTTCCTCCTTGTCGTGGAGTTGGTCTTGGTCTCGTTGCACCGAAATGGGTGCTTTTGCTTGATCCTCTCGCCTGCGCTTGCCCCCTTTGCACCAAAGAGGAAAGGGAGGACACTGCGCGGGCTGGCGCCCGCCTGGCACCTCTGGTCGTCATGGCTTGCGTCATGGGCACCTCGCGAGGTACCCCACCTTGATCTCTCCGCCTCCTCGCGAGACAGCCTAAGGAGGCCATGCTGGGGGAAGCTCCATGTCGTCCGCCTCGCGAGGCTTGGCCCCTCGCGAGGGTCTTGAGACTTGTGTTGATGAAGATGGGCCACGTTGGGCCCCCACTCGAGCCACGCCGCGGGCAGCGGGCAGGCAAGTCTGGGGACCCCCATTCCCAGAACGCCGACAGTAGCCCCCGGGCCCAAGGCGCGCATGGATTTGGCCGTGCCGAGAGGCGAAAGGGCAAGGGCGAAGCGCCGCGGGCCCTAACAGCCTGCGGCCTTGGGCGCCGCGTGGCGGGTTGACAGGACGTGGGCGTCTCCACTTCCCCACGACGTCTCGGCAACTGCATGACTTATCTAGTCCCTGTATGCATAGATACGGGCCATTATTACCTGCGATCGTGGTGCTTGACGGTTGGCCTTTTCCGGCTATAAGTGCGAGGCCGCACGAGCTCCGCCAGTCCATCCTTTCCTGCTTCTCTTCTTCCCCCTCTCCCTTGCCGCCGCCGCCCGCATGGCTCCGAAGAGGTTCTCAGCTGCGGAGAAGGGGAAGGCTAGTCGGGCGGGGGCCGACTCCCCTCCGGCCAAGCGCTGCCGGGGTCGTCCCCGCAAGCATCCCGCGGTCCCCGCTGAGGCTCCCCGCGGACACAGGGGCGGTTCTCCGCGCGGTGGTGAGCGCTCTACCACCATGGAGAGGCGGGTTGTGGCTGCGCGGCCTCCCAGGCCGCGCTTTCGCTTGGCAGAAGTGCTGCCGGAGTTCGTCGTGTGGTCGGCAGACTCGACCAGCACCTGGCTCCAGCTCCCTCGCTTCTTCATCAGCAAGTTGCCGGCCGGCGCCCGGTGCGGCTTCTGGCTCCAGGCCGACGGCTGCTGCAGTAGGGCTTCTTGGCTCTCGCTCGAGGTCTCCCCTTCTGGGAACGGGGCCCTGACCCATGGCTGGCAGACGTTTGCCCGCGCGCGCGGCCTGGGCGAGCGGTGCACCCTGCACTTCAAATTCGATGGCGACAGCACCCTCTAGTGAGGGTGTTTGGGGGAGACGGTCGCCACGCGGGATGCTGCCCCGAGGGCGACGACGAAGGGGACAGCGCTCGCGTTGCTGGCGGTGCTCGAGGCCCCCCGAGCTTCGCCTACTCCCCTTCAGGTGGCTCCTCCAGCGGTGGCCGCAGCCACCCCCTCGCCTCCACGCCTGCTTGGGGGGTGGCTGTTCTGCCGCCCGTCATCGCGCTCCGGTGAAGCGCAAGAGGGAGTTCGCCTGAGCTCCGGAGGCATCGGGCGTCGCCTCCGTAGGCCGATGTGGGGCGGGCCACGCCGGGCTCGCCCTTTTCCCTTTCCTTTTGCTACCTGTGTAAGATAAGACAACTGCGTGGAGCCCCGTGGGGGCGTGTTTAAGAACTATTGTCGTTTGTAGTTGTTACCTTAATTTTGTTGTTGCGCTTCACAGCTATTTGCCCTCGCGTAGGTAGTTCGCGGCCCCAGCCGGGGGGCGACCGACCCAGGCCCTGTGTGTACGTCGCGATGCCCGAGGGGCACGGACTAGAGGGGTGCTCCTGTAGAGAGCCCGGGTCGTGAAGCCTTTAAATGGCTAGAGAAAAACACTCGCGAGGGCGTTCGAGCCTCGCCCCTCGCGAGGCCTTCGTGAGAGAGAATCAAAACGAGGAGCGAAAATCAACAAACCACGAATCAACAACGGCGATAGCTTCGACAAGACCTCAAATGCAAGTAGAACACGCCAAATGCGGAAAGCAAATGAAAAAGTCGCGTCCGGCACCTAGTCTAGTCTTCGACGTCTTCTCACCAGCGCAGAGCTAAGTGCTGCCACTGGGCGTGGGAGGGAGCCCCAGGGCCTGACGCCGGCGCTCCTGAGACTCCGGGGCGTGTACAGCCCCACTCATTATTACGTGAGAGTGTCACGGGGCGGCGAGCTTCACTGGCATTGGCCTTCTTCACAGGCTCCGGGCCTTTCTCCTTAGAGGTAATAAGCTTCACAGGCATTTGCCTTGTTCACAGGCTCCGGGCCTTTTCCAAAAAGAGACGATCTTCACATGCATTTGCCTTCTTCACAGGCTCAGGGCCTTTTCCAAAAAGAGACGATCTTCACAGGCGTTCGCCTTCTTCACAGGCTCAGGGCCTTTTCCAAAAAGAGAAGGTCTTCACAGGCGTTCGCCTTCTTCACAGGCTCAGGGCCTTTTACAAAAGGAGAAGGTCTTCACAGGCGTTCGCCTTCTTCACAGGCTCAGGGCCTTTTCCAAAAAGAGAAGGTCTTCACAGGCGTTCGCCTTCTTCACAGGCTCAGGGCCTTTTCCAAAAAGAGAAGGTCTTCACAGGCGTTCGCCTTCTTCACAGGCTCAGGGCCTTTTCCAAAAAGAGAAGGTCTTCACAGGCGTTCGCCTTCTTCACAGGCTCAGGGCCTTTTCCAAAAAGAGAAGGTCTTCACAGGCGTTCGCCTTCTTCACAGGCTCAGGGCCTTTTAGGGGTAAAATCTCCTGAGGTGCTGGATGTTCCACGCGTTCTGGATCTGCTCCCCCTCTTGAGTCTCCAAGCGCACGGAGCCTGGCCTGGAAACATGAACAACTTTGAACGGGCCCTCCTACATGGGAGAGAGCTTGTGCAGCCCTTCCCTGGAGAGGACCCGCCTGAGTACGAAGTCTCCTACCTCAAGGGTCCTGGGGAGGATGTTGCGGCAGTGATATCGCCGTAGCGCCTGTTGGTACCTTGCCGCTCGCAGCGCGGCCTCCCGGCGGCGTTCCTCCCCCAGCATGAGGTCCATCCCCCGCATGGCGTCCTGCTGCGCTTCGTCGAACACCAGGACCCGCGCGGAGCGACGCCTGACCTCGTGAGGGAGGACTGCTTCAGCTCCGTAGACCAGGAAGAATGGAGTCTCCCCAGTGGGTTTGGTCGCGGTTGTGCGGATGGACCACAGCACGGATTGGAGCTCATCGTACCAACCCCTGCCGCAGGCTTCCAGCTTCTTCTTGAACGTCCTGGTCTTGAGGCCTCTCAGGACCTCCGCGTTGGCTCATTCGGCTTGCCCATTGCTTTGCGGGTGTGCCACCGAGGCGTAGCATATCTGCGTTCCAAGGTTAGCACAGTATGTTTTGGAGAGGTTACTGGTGAACTGTGAACCGTTGTCTATGATGATGCGGTTCGGCACCCCGAACCGGCTCACGATGCCCCTGATGAACTTGACCGCGGAGCCTGCGGGGATGGTTCGGACAGCCTCCACCTCCGCCCACTTGGTGAACTTGTCAATGGCGACGTAGAGGTAACGGTAGCCCCCTGGCGCCCGAGGGTACGGGCCCAGAATATCCAGCCCCCAAACTGCGAATGGCCACGAGAGGGGTATAGTCTGCAGGCTCCCCGCCGGCTGATGGATCTGCTTGGAATGGAACTGGCAGGCCTCACAAGCCTTCACTAACTCGATCGCGTCGTTGAGCGCAGTGGGCCAATAGAACCCATTGGAAGGCTTTGCCGACGAGGGTTCGTGATGACGAGTGATGTCCGCAGTCTCCGCCGTGTATGTCCCCCAGTAGCTCCCTTCCTTGCTCCCTGGAGATGCAGCACAGAGATACGTCGTTGGGTCGCTTCTGGTAGAGCTCTCCGTCTCTGATGCAGTATGCCGTGGCCTGCCGCGCCACACGTTCTGCTTCCTCCTCCTTCTCTGGCAGGGTCCCATGTATCAGGTAACTCCGGAGCTCAGTGATCCAGCGTTCCTCCTGAGGTTCCATCGTCAGGAGCAAACGTGCTCCTGAGGTCGGCCCGCAGGCCGGGGCTCCCGAGGCTGGCGGCTGAGGGAGCTCCTCACGAGGCTGAGCTGTGCTTGATAGCGTTGGCTGCGCTGAAGGCTTGAAAAGCCGCTCCTCGAAGACGCCGGGCTTCTGCGGCAGCCGCCTGGACGCCCGTCCAGCTATGTCGTCAGCTTCCTGGTTGGTGCCATGGGGCACGTGCTTCAGCTCCAGCCCCCAGAACTGCTTTTCCATCTTGCGGACCTCTGCTAGGTAGGCTTCCATATGCTCGTCCTTTGGCTCGTACACCTTGTTGGAGAAGTTGACTAGGAGCTGCGAGTCGCCCTTGACGGTGAGGCGCTTCACTCCCAGGGCCGTCGCGGCTTTCAACCCTGCTATCAGTCCCTCATATTCTGCTATGTTGTTGGAGACCTTTTCTCCTTGCTGGAAACAGAGTTGTACTGCGTAGCAAAGCTTATCCTGAGTGGGTGATATCAGTACAGTACAAGCCCCCGCGTCGTGCCTGGAGAATGCCCCATCGAAGTACATGACCCAGCCCTCTGGCGCCTCGCTCCCTGGGGAGAGGGAGCGATCCTTGTCGTCCTTGAGGTTCGGTGCCTCTGTCCATTCCGCCACGAAATCCGCCAACGCAGCTCCTTTGATGACCCTAGTTGTGCTGAACTCGAGCTGAAATGCTTGCAACTCTATGTTCCACTCGACGACCCTTCCGGCTGAGTTAGGGCTCCTGAGCACCCTCTCTAGGGGGTACGATGAGATGACCTTGATCGGATGAGCTTGGAAGTAGTGTCGCAGCTTGCGCGAGGCCACCAGCAGCGCGAGGAGGAGCTTCTGGGGCATGGGATATCGAGCCCTCGCGTCCCACAGCACCGTGCTAACGAAGTAGACCGGGTGCTCAACTAGGCTGTGAGCAGCTTGGGTCGCGGCGCCCTCGGGAGGTGAGGACACCTCGCGAGATGTTGCGTCCTTGGGAGGTGAACCATCCTGGCATGTTGCTTGTCCTGTCTCTTGTGCGTCTCTCGGCGGTTGGCTCTCTTCACCTGTAACTTTGGCTTTCTCGAGCTTTCCCTTCTCCCGTGTCATCTGACCTCGGGCTGTCGCTGTCGTCTTGGACTAGCGCTCCTCCCTAACCACCACTAGTGCGGCGCTGGCGGAGTAAGGAGTGGCGGCAAGGTCAAGCAGCAGAGGCTCCTGAGGGCGCGGAGCCACCATGACTGGGGGACTGGTTAGGCACCTCTTGAAATCTTGAAACGCCTTATCCGCCTCTTCAGTCCATTCAAAGGGCCCCTTTTTCTTCATGAGCTGAAAGAAAGGCAGCGCTCGTTCTCCCAACTTGGAGATGAAGCGCCCTAGTGCGGTCACACGCCCGGTGAGCTTCTGCATTTCTCTGAGGGTCTTTGGCGGACTCATGTCCTCGACCGCCTTGACCTTCTCGGGGTTGGCCTCGATGCCACGGTGAGACACGAGGAATCCCAAAAGCTTGCCCGAGGGGATGCCAAACACGCATTTCTCCGAGTTGAGCCACATGTTCACTGCGTTAAGGCTCGCGAAGGTCTCCTCCAGGTCTTGTATCAGGGTCCTGGCCTCTCGAGATTTTACCACAATGTCATCAACGTATGCCTCAACATTCTTCCCAAGCTGCGGGCCCAAGGCGATGTGCATCAGCCGCTGAAAGGTTGCCCCTGTGTTGCTTAGCCCGAACGGCATGCACGTATAGCAGTATACCCCGCACGGGGTCAAGAAGGCGGTCTTCTCAACGTCCTCTATCGCCATCCTGATCTGGTGATATCCTGAGAAGGCATCCAAAAAGCACAGCAGGTCGCATTCGGCGGTGGAATCGACGATCTGGTCGATGCGAGGGAGCAGGAATGGATCTTGCGGGCATGCCTTGTTGAGGTTGGTGAAGTCTACGCACATGCGTTCCTTCCCACCTTTCTTGGGTACAACGACTGGGTTGGCTAACCAATCTGGGTACCGGACCTCGCGAATAACTCCAGCGGCTTCCAACTTGCGGGTCTCTTAGACGATGAAGGCCTGCTTCTCTGCGGACTGCCGCCTGGCCTTCTGCTTCACGGGGCGCACGTTTGGGCATACGTTGAGGTGGTGCTCGGTGATGTCCCTAGGGATCCCTGCCAACTGATCGGGCTCCCAAGCAAACACTTTCTTGTTTGCACGCAGGAACTTGATCAGGGCCTCCTCCTGGTCAGGCCCCAGGTTGGCGCCAATGGTGAAAGTGGCGCTGGAAGACCCGTCCTCGTCTACGGGTATCTGCTTGGTTTCTGCCTTGTCCTGGGTGAACAGCTGCTTCTTCTTGGTAGGCGCAGCCCCCTTGGGCTCAGGGGTCCCCGCGTCGGCGGGCTGCGCCGATGCCGCCGTCTTGAAGGCGAGCTTGAGTACTCGCAGGGCGTCCCCGGTGTCTCCGTGCACGGTGAGGGTACCATGGCTCCCGGGCATCTTCATGAGGTTGTACGCTGGGTGCGTGGCGGCCATGAACTGGGCCAGTGCCGGGTAGCCGAGGATGGCGTTGTAAGGGAGGCCGATGGGGGTGATGTCGAAGTCGACCATCTCCGTGTGGAAGTTGTCGTAGGTGCCGAAGGTCACCGGGAGCCGGATCTGTCCCAAGGAGTCGGACGACCCGCCCCCGACGCCTGAGAAGGATCGGCTGGGCTGCAGCCGCTCCCGGGGTATGCGGAGGAGGTTGAAGGCCTCGACCGAAAGCATGCTGTGGCCCGCGCCGCCATCGACGAGGGTTCTGGTGACGGCCACCTGGCAGATGGTGGGGGTGCACAGCAGGGGGAACGCGCCCGAGCCGGCCAAGTTAGCCGGGTGGTCTTCCGAGCTGAAGGTCAGGCCAACCTCGCGTGCCTCCCGGTCCGTGGGAGCCCCCTGCCGTGCGGAAACGACGCCGATCTGACGGGCAAACGGCTTGACGTGATGGCTCGTTGGTGGCGCCTGCGAGCAGCCCAGGAGGGCCGCGACGACCGGGGGCGTCGACGTTGCTGTGCGGCGGCCTGGTCGCATAGGCAGGCGTCGGGGTGGTGCTTGTCGCTCGCCTTCCGTCGGGCCGGTGGCGGTGTTGACGGTGAACGGCGGGGAATGACGAGGACGTCCACCAGCGAGGGCCGCTGGCGCGGCGCGGGAAGCGATGGCGGCCCGGCGCTCGGCGCGGGACTGACGAGCGTCAGACATGGATGCGGTGGTCGGAGGAGAGCGGAGCGGTGGAAGACTGACTCCGGCGCACCCCTACCTGGCGCGCCAAATGTCGGATCACGGGTTCCGGCAGACCCTTAAGGTTCGAACTCTGGGGTGCGCGCGGATATCGCGCCCTTCTACCTCTCCGTCTCGCGAGGATCTAACTACCACAAGAACAACACAAGAAACACATGGTTTATACTAGTTCGGGCCACCGTTGTGGTGTAATACCCTACTCTAGTTTGTGGCGGGTGGATTGCCTCTCGGGCTGATGAGGAAGAACAGTACAAAGTGGAACGACCTCGCGAGGGTCTGTTCTTCGCTTGGGGATGAACTACTGGGGGGAGTTCGATCGCCCCTCTCTCTCTCTCTCTACTTGCTCTGGGTCTTGTCCCCCCTCTCTCTGGGAGCGGTTAGTCCCTATATATAGGCAAAGGCCCCGGGCCTCTTCCCAAATATTGAGCGGGAAGGGCGCCAAAAATTGGCCGATTTGAAGGGGAACATCGGGTACACTTATCCGGACTAAAGTTGGTCTTCGCCTGCCAAAGGTTCTGGTGATGACGCCGGCTCGGGCTCCACGGTGACTTCCTCCTTGTCGTGGAGTTGGTCTTGGTCTCGTTGCACTGAAATGGGTGCTTTTGCTTGATCCTCTCGCCTACGCTTGCCCCCTTTGCACCAAAGAGGAAAGGGAGGACACTGCGCGGGCTGGCGCCCGCCTGGCACCTCTGGTCGTCATGGCTTGCGTCATGGGCACCTCGCGAGGTACCCCACCTTGATCTCTCCGCCTCCTCGCGAGCCAGCCTAAGGAGGCCGTGCTGGGGGAAGCTCCATTTCGTCCGCCTCGCGAGGCTTGGCCCCTCGCGAGGGTCTTGAGACTTGTGTTGATGAAGATGGGCCACGTTGGGCCCCCACTCGAGCCACGCCGCGGGCCGCAGGCAGGCAAGTCTGGGGACCCCCGTTCCCAGAACACCGACAGTAGCACATCAAGAAAAACATTAGGCGGGACTGGTTTACATTGAGAGCCCAACTGGCTTAAAGCGTCCGCTGCTTCATTCTTCCGACGGTCCACGTGGTCCACCTGATACCCTTTGAAGTGACCTGCAACAATATCCACCTCATGACAATATGCAGCCATGAGTGGGTCCTTGGAATCCCAAGTGTCGGACACCTATTGAGCCACTAGGTCCGAGTCACCGAAGCACTTAACCCAGCTTAGATTCATCTCCTTAGCCATCTGGAGACCATGGAGCAAGGCTTCATACTCAGCTGCATTGTTAGTACAAAGGAACATTAAGCGGAGGACGTAACAGAACTTGTCACCTCGTGGGGAAGTTAATACAACTCCAACCCCCGAGCCCTCCAATTGCCTGGATCCATCAGAATGGATGGTCCAATATGTGTGATCCGGCTTCTCTTCAGGTGCTTGCAGCTCCGTCCAATCATTGATGAAATCAACAAGTGCTTGAGACTTCACCGCCGTTCGGGGCACGTACTTCAACCCGTGCGGCCCAAGCTCTATAGCCCACTTGGCAATCTGGCCAGTCGCTTCCCGGTTTTGGATGATATCACCTAAGGGAGCAGAACTGACCACTGTGATGGGGTGCCCTTGGAAATACTGCTTCAGCTTCCGGCTTGCCATGAAAACTCCATATACCAGCTTCTGCCAATGCGGATACCTTTGCTTGGATTCAATAAGTACCTCACTAATATAGTAAACCGGACGCTGAACCGGATGCTCCTTACCTGCCTCCTTTCGCTCTACCACAATAGCCACACTAATTGCGCGAGCGTTAGCAGCAACATATAGTAGTAGCGGCTACTTGTCAACGGGAGCAGCAAGCACAGGCGGGTTACACTACCGGAATCTGCTACTTTGCCATCTGCCAGCTCTTTGTCGTCTGCCAGCTGAAGGCAAAGAGGCTCTTTGCCGTCTGCCTTGGGATAGCAGATGGCAAAGAGCTGGCAGATGGCAAAGAGACAGTTTGCCATCAGCTGGCTATTTGCCGTTCGCCAGCTGACGACAAAGAGGGAAAAGGCAGACGGCAAAGAGCCTAGTGGCCCCACGGGGCACGGCGTGGGTAGGTCAACTTCTTTGCCGTCTGCTAGCAGACGGCAATGTCCAACCTTTGCCGCCTGCCAGCAGACGGCAAAGAAGTGACGTGGGGCTGCTTAACAGGCAACGAACAAATAGCAGCCGGCAAAGCCGGGGCGGACGGCAAAGAAGAAGCACAACACCCGGATCGATCATGCGGATCGATGACTTGGCATCCCCACCCACACCCCATCGGACGCACACCCCCGCACGAACCCCGATGCACACGCCCCGAGGGCAGCCTCACCCCACCACGTCCCACCTCACACCACGACGTCTCTTTCTATGTCCCTTATCCCCACCTCACCCCACCACATCTCTCTCTCTCTCCTTTCTCTCCTTCTCGATCCAAATCGGCACACCGACCAGCCGGCGCCCGCCACCGCCTTGACTCCCGGCCTTGCCGGCCAACACCTCGCCCGCCGGATCCAGCCTCGCCGGCCACCACCTCTTTCGCCGGCCGCGTCCACTTCCCCCTTCACCGCCGGCCCCGGACACTTCGCCCGTCGCCCCCGCCGGCCTCCATCGGCCCGCCGGCGCCCGCCACCACCTCGTTGGCCACCATCTCGCCTGCCGGCCCCGGCCCCGGCCCCGTCGCCCCCGCCTGCCTCCGCATCTCGTCGCTCGTCGACCGCGGCGGTCTCCTCACCCCGTCTCCCCTGCCGGCCTCCACCGGCCCCGGCTCTGTCAACCCCGCCAGCCTCCGCCGGCCTCGAACCCCAGCCCCAGCCTCGAGGAGAAGTGAGAGGGTGCGACTGCTAGTTGCTCCGGCGACCACGGGCACAGAGGAGTCCGTTCGTTCTTGGAACAAAGTGTGGATGGATAATGTCGTGTTCGTATTGTGAAATTTGTGAAATTTTTCCATTCGTGGATGATGTATTCTGTGTAAATATTGTAATTTTGTATTGTGAAATTTGTCCGTTCGTCTTCGATTCTTGGAACAAAGTGTGGATGGATAATGCCGTGTTTATTTATAGCCTCTGCACTTGGATTGTTTATTTATTTTAATAAACAAACAAACTTCTTTGCCGTCTGTGATTGTAGGAGGCTGACAACAAAGCCTCCCGTTAGCGGCTAACGGAGCTAACCCTATCCAGTGGCTTTGCCATCCGTCTGCTTCCTTTGCTCTCAGCTGCTGATGGCAAAGGCCCCTTTGCCGTCAGCCGCCGAAAGCAGACGACAAAGTAGCTCTTTGCCGATCCTTACTTTGCCGGAGCCTTTTGCCGTCCGCGGCAGACGGCAAATACCTTTGCCATCCGCCGTTTCTGCCTTTGCCATCTGCCGTGGCAGATGACAAAGTAGCTGATTCATGTAGTGTTGGCCAATTGCCGCTTTAAGTCCTCAAATGCCTGATCAGCAGCAGAACTCCAGACGAACTGATCCATCTTCTTCAACATCTGATACAAAGGAATTGCCTTCTCACCAAGGCGGCTGATAAACCTGCTCAACGCGGCAATCCGACCAGCCAAACGTTGAACGTCATTGATACACTTCGGTTTAGCCAGGGAGGTGATGGCTGTGATCTTCTCCGGATTAGCCTCAATTCCCCTGTTGGACACCAGAAAACCCAATAACTTGCCCGTCGGTACACCAAAAACACATTTGGCCGGATTGAGCATCATCTTGTACGTCCTCAGGTTACCAAAGGTTTCCTTCAAATCGTCAACCAGAGTCTCCTTCTTCCTTGACTTAATCACAATATAATCCACATAAGCATGTACATTACGGCCAATCTTCTTGTGAAGGCAATTTTGTACACACCGTTGATAAGTTGCCTGGGCACTCTTGAGCCCAAAGGGCATAGACACATAGCAGAAGGATCCAAAGGGAGTGGTGAACGCCGTCTTCTCCTGGTCCTTAACTGCCATTTTGATTTGATGATCACCAGAATATGCATCCAAAAAACTCAAGCGCTCGCAACCCGTCGTAGCATCAATGATTTGATCACTACGGGGGAGGGCAAAAGGATCTGCTGGACAAGCCTTATTAAGGTCTGTGTAATCCACACACATATGCCAGGTGCCGTTTTTCTTAAGGACCAGCACCGGATTAGCAAGTCACTCAGGGTGATAAACTTCAACAACAAAACTAGTTGCCAAAAGCCTGGCTACCTCTTCTCCAATAGCTTTGTGTCTTTCTTCGTTAAACCGGCGAAGGAACTGTTTCAACGGTTTGTATTTAGGATCCACATTAAGAGTGTGCTCAGCGAGTTGCCTCGGTACACTTGGCATGTCAGAAGGCTTTCATGCAAAAATGTCCCAATTCTCACGGATGAACTCGATGAGCGCGCTTTCCTATTTCGGATCCAAATTGGCACTGATGCTGAACTGCTTGGACGAATCGCCAGGCACGAAGTCAACAAGCTTAGTCTCAGCTGCCGATTTGAACTTCAAGGCCGGATCATGCTCCGTAGTTGGCTTCTTCAACGGAGTCATATCTGCCAGATCAACATTGTCTTTATAAAATTTCAGCTCCTCGGTGGCACAAACCGACTCTGCATAGGCCGCATCTCCTTCCTCGCACTCCAAAGCGACTCGACGGCTTCCATGAACCATAATTGTCCCCTTGTGACCCGGCATCTTGAGCTGCAAGTACACATAACAAGGCCGTGCCATGAACTTGGCGTAGGCCGGTCGCCCAAACAGGGCGTGATACGGACTTTGGATCTTTACCACTTCAAACGTCAGCTTCTCCGTCCTGGAATCATGATCATCTCCAAAGGCCACTTCCAGAGCTATCTTACCAACAGGATATGCTGATTTGCCAGGTACCACACCATGGAACACCGTATTGGACGGTTTGAGATTTTTATCTGTCAATCCCATACGACGGAAGGTCTCATAGTACAAGATATTAATGCTGCTCCATCCATCCATGAGTACCTTGGTGAACTTATAACCTCCCACCTGAGGTGCCACCACCAACGCTAGCTGACCCGGGTTATCAACCCAGGGTGGGTGATCCTCTCTGCTCCATATGATTGGCTGCTCAGACCAGCGTAAGTAACGGGGCACAGCCGGTTCAACAGAGTTGACTGCCCGCTTCTGAACCTTCCGGTCTCGCTTGTCCAAGCTAGTGGTGAAGACATGGTACTGCCCACTATTCAACTGCTTCAGGTTGCTCTGGTAACCTAACTGTTGCTGCTGCTGGTTGTAACCACCCTGGCTACTCTGATTATTCTGATTACTATGTCCGCCCGGATTACCATTGAATCCTGAACCGGAATTTCCTCCACCGTAACCTGGCCCGGATCCTGAGCCACCGCCAGAGCCGTGATCATACTGGAAAGCATTAGAACTTTTGAACTCTTGCATAATGTAACAATCCTTCCAAAGGTGGTTTGCTGGCACCTCCTTTGTCCCATGCTTCGGACAGGGCTGGTTCGACAGATAATTTAGGCGGTCCGGGTTAGGGTTAGGCGCTCCACTGCGATTCTGCGGTTTACCCTTGCGTCACTGGCCCTTGTCCTGCGCATTGGTATTAGCCATGAAGTCCATGTTGCCATCTGCTTTGTGCTTGCATCCGCCACCATTACCTATCGAGTGATGTTGCTGACCTTTGGAGTTGCCGTTCTTCTTTCCCTTCCCTGTCTTCTCATCATAACACTCGGGATCCTTGGTACTAACAGAATCAGCATACTTTACCAAAGCGCCCATGAGAGAACCTATGTCAGTGCAGTGGTGCTTCATCCGCCCTAATTTCAGCTTTAGGGGACCAAACCGGCAATTGCCTTCCAGGGTTATAACTGCGGTGTCAGCGTTGATGCGGTCTGATGAATGCAGAACTTGCGAGACCCGGCGCACCCAATGCATCGTTGATTCTCCTTCCTCCTGGACACAGGCAGCTAGATCCACTATCGACATTGGCTGCTTACACGTGTCTTTGAAATTACTGATAAATCAGGCTCGTAATTGGGCCCATGAACTGATAGAATTGGCCGGTAAGCTTTTTAACCATGTACGGGCCGTTCCTTCAAGCATCATGGTGAAATACTTTCCACACGCCGCCTCATCCACATCAAGCATCTCCATGGCCATCTCATAGCTCTCCACCCATGTCTCTGGAGGTTGATCCGCCGTATAATTTGGTACCTTGCGCGGGCCCTTGAAATCCTTGGGCAGGCACACATTGCATAAAGCGGGAACAAGGCAAGGCACCCCCAAAGCACTAGAGGTAACTCCAGGCTCGACCATGGTGGTCGGACGAATCGGCGTAAGCTGACGATCTTGATACTGTGCCGCTAACTCGGCCTCCCTGCGCGCTCGGGCCCAGTCCACCACTTCCTGAGCATTCTCGGCACCACCTGCCGGGTTGTTGCCACGGGGCGCTCCTCGCCGTGCATTACTTGACACGGCCGGTTCATCCATATGCCTGCTATAGCTCCGGCTCGGGCGAGGGGTTGAATGGATCCGATCGCGGCTGTACGAATATGCCTCCCGTTGGACCAAAGCTGTCCTAAGGAGCTCCTTGACCCGACGCGTCTCTACCGCCTACGGCGAATCACCTTCAATTGGAATGGCCTCTAGCCGTGCAGCAGCCGCAACAAGGTTGTCCATCGGGTTGGAGTAGTGACCCGGAGGTGTTGGCACAACCTGAGGTACACCAGTATTATGATGGGGCAGATCTATTAAACGGGGCTGGACTGGCGCGCCCGTTCCAGGTGCTTCTGCCCGGTTTACCACTGGCGGATTACTGGTTCCCGCTCCGGGGGTGTTGAAGAGGTCTCTGGCTTCAAAGACCGAAGGCAGACGAGATCGGTACTTCCTCCTCATGACTTCCTGCGACGCGTTCTGGTCCAACATGAGCCTATAGGCATGTGCATCTAAAGCGGCCCGCTCTGCAGTCATCCTGGCATCTTCAGTTGCTAGGTCTGCCTTAGCCTGAGTGATTTGCTCCCTCACTTTTGCAATCTCCGCGTTGTGAGCGTCCTGATCCGCCGGGTTAGCCTCTGCCATGAGCGCAGCTAATGCATCGAACAGATCCGATAAAACTTGAGCCGGCGGGCGCACAGAGCCTCCTGCCCCGGCAGCCGTCGCCGCTACTGAACCGGAGATCATTGCTGCAGCGGTCGACGAGTGAAGCGCGGCCTGTGTACCGGCCATGAATATTCCAACCCGGTTGGGCAGATCAGAGGGGTCCGGAATACTGTCGCCATCGGAACAGCCCCCAATCCGGCCATCTTGCAGTTGATACAGAGATTCGGTTTCTCCGGTTGATGACTCGTCGCCAGAGTAAACGACGGTCTCGCCACCAGATTCTGATCCGTCCTCATAACTTCCTCCATGGATGACTCCCACGAAGGCACGCTTCACGGCTGGTTTAACCTGGGCAGATCATGCACGCTGAGCCGTCTCGACGAGGTTGGTGCAGATGTCCGGCTCAAGGCCCGGTTCACCGATCTTGCCGATGAAAACGTGTATGCCACCAAAGAGGACCCGGTAGCCTCAGGGCCCCAGCCTGCATCGTCGATGTAGAGCTTGCCGCGACGACTCTTAGTCATCCGGCCCACAGCGTAGCCCTCGAGTCCTTCAAAGCGGCCCTCCAAGAACTTGAAACCATCGTGCGATACCCCCACGGTGGGCGCCAACTGTCGTGGTTTTGTCACGGCAGATGTCCTAGTGAAAGGACTTAGTCGTGGAGCCATCGCCACGGGTTAGCTTGAAGGGGTTAAAGCGGACACAGGGACGCAGAGAGTTTTTATACTAGTTCGGCCCCTTCGATGAAGGTAAAAGCCTACGTCTAGTTGTGATGGAATTGATGGGGTTTCGATGACTAGGCAGCAAACAAGCTTCGCCTAAGTCTCGAATTGTTGTTGTCTGTCCTTGAACCGCCGCCGGGTCGTCCCTTATATACACGGGTGACGCCCGTCGGTTCACAGAGTCCCAATCACCGGTTCATACTCGTATCCGGGTTGGTCTCTCCTTATTCCTAACTTATAATACAAGTTTACATATAAAGCCGGTTTACGGCTACAGGTCTTAAACCGACTATAGGCCTTGGTCCCTTATCTGCTTCTTTGGGCTTTAACACCTTTGAACTACTGATGAAGTTAACCGGGCCAGGTAGGCCGGTTTACGCCCAGTAGCAATATCCCCAACAATTGGTTTATGGGCTGAATTGAAGTCCCGTTTCATTCAGAATTTTAAGGATACATGCAAACAGCCCATGTCAATTCTTGACTTAGACACTTGCGTCCAGGGCGAAGGCGAGTCAACGACCCATTGGGTGTGCCGGATCTCAACCATTATTCACTCCTCAGACAGTATTAACGTCGGCTCAGTTGTCCTCATGTTAGATAAGAATTGTTGTTTCCTTCCCCTCAAATAGAAGCTGGGGTGGCTCAAGCGCCATTGTAATGATATGGGGGAGCTCATGGTGGCTCTCGTCAAATACGCCGACTCAGACAGTACTAAGGACCCTGATTCAGATGAGGCGAAATCTGGTAAGGGGAAGAAAAACGGCAAGGGGCAGCAACAGAATACGGCGGGTCAAGGTAACAATGGTAAGCTCAAGCACATGGACGGCGGCTCAGATTTTGTGGCTAACACTAGCGTGCAGAACAATGATCGCCGCCACAAGTGTAAGTTCCAGCCCCAATCTGGAGGGTCAAGGTCTAATCTAGAGGCGATGTTGAACCAACCCTGTCCAAAGCATAGCCGGCCTGATAGACCGTCAACCACCTGTGGAAGGATTGTAGCATCATGAGGGAGTACAGGAATTACAACCTCAACCAGGACCACAATAGTGGTAATGGCCCGCACGGCAGGGCAGGCTCCGGCTCACACAAACCTGGCTTTGGAGGTGGCAGCTCAAACTTCGGTTTTCAGGGCCAAGGCAATCAAGGTGGTTTTAATCAACAGTCTGTTCAAGTGAATCAGCAGCAGCAATCTGGTTATCAGAGTAATCCAAAGCAGTTGAATAGCTGAATAGCCGGCTCAACCACGAGTTTATGCAAACAAGACCAGAAGATTCATAAAAGGGCAGTGAACGCAGTTGAGCCGGCGGTTCCGAGTTACTTGCGATGGTCTGAACATCCTATTCTTTGGAGCCGTGAGGATCACCCACCCCGGGTTGACAATCCAAGTCAGTTGGCTTTGGTGGTTGCGCCTTAGGTTCGGGAGTACAAGTTCACTAAAGTACTCATGGATGGAGGCAGCAGCATCAATATCCTTTACTATGATACTTTCCGTCGTATGAGTTTGACTGATAAGGATCTTAAGCCGTCTAATACTGTCTTTCATGGTATGGTGCCTGGTAAGTTGGCGTATCCAGTGGGCAAGATAGCTTTGGAAGTGGCTTTTGGTGATGATCATGATTCCAGAGCTGAGACATTGACCTTTGAGGTGGTTAAGATCAAGAGCCCTTATCATGCCTTGTTTGGGCGGCCGGCTTTTGCCAAGTTTATGTCAAGGCCTTATTATGTTTATCTACAGCTTAAGATGCCGGATCATAAGGGCACCATCACTATACACGGCAATAGGAAGATAGCCTTGGAATGTGAAGAAGGCGATGCAGCTTATGCTGAGTCTGTTTGTGCAACAGAGGAGTTGAAGTTTTACAAAGATTATGTTGACCCGGCAGATATGACACCTTTGAAGAAACCAACCATAGATCATGATCCTCTGTTGAAGTTTAAGTCAGCAGATGACACTAAATTGGTTGACTTTGTTCCTGGCGACTCATCCAAGCAGTTCAGTATCAGTGCTAATATGGATCTGAAATAGGAAAGCGCGCTCATCGAGTTCATCCGTGAGAACTGGGACATCTTTGCATGGAAACCTTCTGACATGCCAGGTGTACCGAGGGAACTCACGGAGCACACTCTCAATATTGATCCAAAGTTTAAACCGGTCAAGGAATTCCTTCGTCGTTTTAATGATGAGAGACGCAAGGCCATTGGTGAAGAAGTGGCGCGGCTCTTGGCGGCTGGGTTTATCGTTGAAGTTTTTCATCTTGAGTGGTTGGCTAACCCGATGCTGGTGCTTAAGAAGAATGGCACTTGGCGGATGTGTGTGGATTATACAGAACTCAACAAGGCCTGCCCGACTGACCCTTTTGCTCTCCCTCGTATTGATCAGATTATTGATGCTACGGCGGGTTGTGAGCGTTTGAGTTTTCTGGATGCTTACTCTGGTTATCATCAGATCAAGATGGCGGTTAAGGAATAGGAGAAAACAGCCTTCCTTTGCTCCCTTTGGAGCCTTCTATTATGTGTCTATGCCTTTTGGGTTCAAGAGTGCCGAGGCGACTTATCAGTGATGTGTTCAGAATTGCCTCCATGACCAGATTGGACGTAATGTTCATGCTTATGTGGATGACATTGTTGTAAAATCTAGGAAGAAAGAGACCTTGATAGATGATTTGAAGGAGACCTTTGACAACCTCCGGATCTACAAGATGATGCTTAACCCGGCCAAGTGTGTCTTTGGTGTGCTAGCAGGCAAGCTCTTGGGGTTTTTTGGTTTCTGAAAGGGGCATTGAAGCTAACCCGGAGAAAATCAAGGCTATCACTTCTTTGGCTAAGCCGGCGTCTATTAATGATGTCCAACGTCTGGCAGGATGTATTGCGGCCTTAAGCCGGTTCATAAGCCGATTGGGTGAAAAAGCTATCCCTCTATATCAGATGATGAAGAAAACAAATCACTTTGTCTGGAGTGATGCTGCTAATCAGGCGTTTGAGGCCTTGGAAAAACAGTTAGCTGAGTCGCCAATTCTTGCTACTCCTATTGATAAGGAGCCCTTGTTGTTATATGTTGCTGCTAATAGCCGAGCCGTCAGCGTGGCAATTGTTGTGGAAAGGAAGGAATCGGGTAAGGAGTATCCAGTTCAGCGGCTGGTTTATTATGTCAGTGGGGTACTCATTGAATCCAAGCAGAGATACCCACATTGGCAAAAGCTGGTTTATGGGGTGTTCATGGCTAGTCACAAGTTGAAGCAGTATTTCTT
The DNA here is from genome assembly GCA_032464435.1 of Aegilops umbellulata. Lineage (NCBI taxonomy): Eukaryota > Viridiplantae > Streptophyta > Magnoliopsida > Poales > Poaceae > Aegilops > Aegilops umbellulata. The sequence goes on from CP136060.1 coordinate 98,353,382, forward strand.
TGGTCATCCCATCACTATGGTCAGTTCTGATCCTTCGGGGGATATTATTCAAAACAGAGAGGCCACAGGTCGGGTAGCCTTGGACCCAATGGTTTGAAGTATCTGCCTCGGACAGCTATCAAGTCTTAAGCACTTGTGGATTTCATTAATGACTGGACCGAGCTGCAGATGCCTGAGGAGAAGCCGAATAGCACATATTGGACTATTCACTTTGATGGATCCAGGCAGTTGGAAGGCTCGGGGCTGGAGTTATTTTGACTTCCCCACGAGGTGATAAATTTTGTTATGTTTTAAGGTTGATGTTCCCTTGTACTAATAATGCAGCTGAGTATGAGGTCTTGCTCCATGGTCTTCGGATGGCTAAAGAGATGAATCTAAGCCGGCTAAGGTGTTTTGGCGACTCAAATTTGGTGGCTCAGCAAGTTTCAGGCACTTGGAATTCTAAAGATCCACTCATGGCGGCTTACCGCCGAGAGGTTGATGCTATTGCTGGTCATTTCAAAGGTTATCAAGTGGAACATGTTGATCGAAGGAAAAATGAGGCGGCTGATGCTTTAAGCCGGCTTGGGTCCCAGCATAAGCCAGTACCACCTAATGTTTTCCTTGAAATTCTGCATAATCCTTCAGTCAAGTTGCCTACGGAGGAAGATCTTGCTATTCCTGACCCGGAGGCGCGGTTGGTGGCAACTCTTCATGCTATTCCTGGTTGGACTGTTCCATATTTGGCTTATATGACCCGAGGCGAGTTACCTGAAGATGAAACTTTGGACAGGCAGATAACCAGGCGGTCTAAGTCAATGACTATTGTCAATGGAGAGTTGCACCGCTACAGTGCCATAGGGGTGTTTCAACATTGTGTCTCTCCTAAGGAAGGCTGTGAGATTCTACGAGAGATTCATGAAGGAGATTGTGGTCATAATGTCGGCTCTAAGTCTCTTGTGGCCAAGGATTTTCGTCATGGGTTTTATTGGCTAACGGCTCATGCTGATGCAAAGGATTTGGTCAATAAATGTGATGGTTGTCAGAAGTTTTCAAGACGAGCTCATGTGCCGGCTCAAGAATTGAGGATGATCCCAATCACTTGGTCGTATGCAGTCTGGGGGCTGGATATGGTTGGATGATACGTCTCCAACATATCTATAATTTTTTATTGTTCCATGTTGTTATATTATCAATCTTGGATGTTTTATAATCATTTTATAGTCATTTTATATCGTTTTTTGGTACTAACCTATTGACATAGTGCCAAGAGCCAGTTGCTGTTTTTGCATGTTTTTTACATCGCAGGAAATCAATATCAGATGGAGTCCAAATGCAACAAAACTTTACGAAGATTTTTTGGACCAGAAGACACATAATGGGCCCTGGCTGCGCCTGTGGTATGCTCCGAGGAGAGCACAACCCACCAGGGCGCACCAGGAGGCCCAGGCGCGCCCTGGTGGGTTGTGCCCACCTCGGGTGCCCCCCGGACCGCCTCTTTGCTCTGTAAATACCCCAATATTCCCAAAACCCTAGGAGAGTCAACGAAATATTAATCCAGCCGCAGCAGAGTCCAGAACCACCAGATCCAATCTAGACACCATCTAGGATGGGGTTCACCACCTCCATTAGTGCCTCTCCGATGATGCGTGAGTAGTTCTTTGTAGACCTTCGGGTCCGTAGTTAGTAGCTAGATGGCTTTCTCTCTCTCACTGAATTCTCAATACAATGGTCTCTTGGAGATCCATATGATGTAACTCTTTTTGTGGTGTGTTTGTTGGGATCTGATGAACTTTGAGTTTATGATCAATTATATCTTTTTATATCCATGAAAGTATTTGAGTTTCTTTGATCTCTTTTATGCATGATCTCTTATAGCCTCATATTTCCTCTCCTATATTTGGGTTTTGTTTGGCCAACTTGATCTATTTATCTTGCAATGGGAAGAGGTGCTTTGTAGTGGGTTCGATCTTACGGTGCTTGATCCCAGTGACAGAAGGGGAACCGACACATATGTATCATTGCTACTAAGGATAAAACGGTGGGATCTATCTCTACATAGATAGATCTTGTCTACATCATGTCATCGTTCTTATTGCATTACTTCGTTTCTCCATGAACTTAACACACTAGATGCATGCTGGATAGCGGTCAATGTGGGGAGTAATAGTAGTAGATGCAGGCAGGAGTCGGTCTACTAATCTTGGACGTTATTCCTATACAATGATCATTGCCTGGATATTGTCATGATTATTTGAAGTTCCATCAGTTGCCCAACAGTAATGTGTTTACCCACCGTTTGCTATTTTTCTCGAGAGAAGCCACTAGTGAAACCTACGGCCCCCGGGTCTCTTTCTCATATATTTGCCTTTGCGGTCTACTTTTACTTTGCATTTATTTTCAGATCTATTAAACCTAAAATACAAAAATACTTCGTTGCACTTTATTTTATTTGCGATCTATTTATTAAATATATTACAACTTTCTCCCGTCCATGCACCGTTTCTGGCGCCGTTACCCGCAAGGGGTTGACAACCCCTTTAACACGTCGCGTTGCAAGGTGTTGTTATTTGTGTGCAGGGGTTGTTTATGTTGTGTTGCTTGGTTCTCCTACTGGTTCAATAACCTTGGTTTCTTCACTGAGGGAAATACCTACTGTCCCTGTGCTGCATCATCCCTTCTTCTTTGGGGAAATACCGACGTAGTCCTAGGCGGCATCGAAAGGAATTTCTGGTGCCATTGCCGGGGAGGATCTTCAACATATACCAGGTTCCTAATCACAAATCTCATCTCCTCTCAATTTACATTATTTGCCATTTGCCTTTCGTTTTCCTCTCCCCCACTTCACCAAAATTTGTCGTTTTATTTGCCCCTCTTTTTCGTTCGCCATTTTCTTGCCGGATCTATTTTTGTGTGCAATCTTGTTTGCTATTATCATCATTATGGATAGTTCTTCCTCTATTGCTTGCACCTCCGAGAACGAGGTTATCAACTTTAAACAAAGGGGAGGAGAAAATTTAAAAGATGCTTGGTATAGAATTTGCAGTGCTCATAATAGATCTATCCGTAAGCAATCTACCATTGTTCTTCTTTGTTGTTTTTATGTGGGCATCACCACTTGGTATAGATTCGACCTTGATACGATTACCGGTGGAAATTTCTTGATGTGTACTTCTCTTGATGCTTTTAATGCTATGGGAAATTTAGTGGGCTCACCACCTCTTATGATTAATGAAACAATTTTGACTCTTGAGGATGTTATGGAAAGACTAGATGCTATTGAAAAGAAAATGCTCACCGAAGATCATATGGAAATTATAGATAAAAATATGCATAATTTTGCCACCAAGATTGGGTCAAAAGCGGGAGAAATTTTTAAGTTGTTAAAAGAAAAGGGTACCGTAATCCATGAAAGAATATAAGAAAGCCCGTCTCGGATTGATAAACTAGAATAAATCTTTAGTAATCTAAGCACGGCTTTTGCTTCCGCTAAAACTATCGAAAAACTCCCGTAAAGATTGGCAAAGTTACTCAAGTTACCAAGAACAAGGGTGCAACTTCTAGTAATAGTAATAAAGAAGACCTTAAGATGATTAGTATTCACCCAGATTTTGTTGCAGTGATAAGAGATCCTTTTTGCAAGAATGAAATCTTTAAATTTATTCCTAGAAGTATTGTTATTGAAGATCTTTATGCTAAATCTCTCAAGGATTCAAAGTGTTTGATTGAAGAGAAGGACAATGATGACAAAACTTAGATCCTTGCTTTATGCCTAGCTAAGGGCGTAAAACTATAGCGCTTGTTGGGAGGCAACCCAACGAACAAAATTTATTTTTGCCTTTTGCTTTCTGTTCTTGTGTGTTTGCACAATTATGCTACTATTATGGTTGTGTTTTTGTGTTTTAATTAGTGTTTGTGCCAAGCAAAGCCTTTGGGATCTTCTTGGGTGATAGTTGTTTCACTACAAAAAGAAGACACATCCGTGACATGTTGGGCCGAACGAAAAAATTATGTCATACATATGACACTTCTACGATGATAATTGTGACAAAACCCGGTATCATCATAGATGTGGTGGGCTCCTACTTCTATGACAGAAAATCATGACAGAAAATGGGCTTTTCATCCTGGACGGGCCGGAGACGCAGCTGCGTGAGATTCTTTGGCCGTCCATGATGGAAAAACCGTGGTAGAAGCGAGGGGGAGGAAAATTTCGAGGAGTTCCCGGTTACGGTGGGAGGTCGGGGGCCGAGCGATGCGCGTTTCTCTCGTACACGTACGCGCGTGTGTGCGAGGCGTTGGATCTAACTGAACCTGAGCGAGGCGTTGGGCTCTAACTGAACCCGAGCGATTGCACTGCAGGCAACGCGTTACTGAACCCGAGCGATCGATCGATGGCTGTTAACTAAACCCGATCGAGCGATTCCTTCGTGATACGTCTCCAATGTATCTATAATTTTTTATTGCTCCATGCTATATTATCCACTGTTTTGGACTATATTGGGCTTTATTTTCCGCTTTTGTATTATTTCTGGGACTAACCTATTAACCGGAGGCCCAGCCCAGGATTGCTGTTTTTTGCTTATTTCAGTGTTTCGCAGAAACAAAATATCAAACGAAGTCCAAACGGAATAAAATCTTCGGGAACGTGATTTTCTCACCGAACGTGATCCAGGGGACTTGGACCCTACGCCAAGGCATCAGAGAGGCGGTCACGAGGGTGGGGGCGCCCCCCCCCCCTAGGGCGCGCCCCCCTGCCTCGTGGGCCCCTCGAAGCTCCACCGACGTACTCCTTCCTCTTATATATACCTACGTACCCCCAAACGATCAGAACAGGAGCCAAAAACCTAATTCCACCGCCGCAACTTTCTCTATCCACGAGATCCCATCTTGGGACTTGTTCTGGAGCTCCGCCGGAGAGGGCCGTCATCATCGAGGGCTTCTACATCATCATAACCCCTCCGATGAAGTGTGAGTAGTTTACCTCGGACCTTCGGGTCCATAGTTAGTAGCTAGATGGCTTCTTCTCTCTTTTTGGATCTCAATACAAAGTTCTCCCCCTCTCTTGTGGAGATCTATTCGATGTAATCTTCTTTTTGCGGTGTGTTTGTTGAGATCGATGAATTGTGGGTTTATGATCAAGTCTATCTATGAATAATATTTGAATCTTCTCTGAATTCTTTTATGTATGATTGGTTATCTTTGCAAGTCTCTTCGAATTATTAGTTTGGTTTGGCCTACTAGATTGGTTTTTCTTGCCATGGGAGAAGTGCTTAGCTTTGGGTTCGATCTTGCGGTGTCCTTCCCCAGTGACAGAAGGGGCAACAAGGCACGTATTGCATCGTTGCCATCGAGGACAACAAGATGGGGTTTATTTCATATTGCATGAATTTATCGCTCTACATCATGTCATCTTGCTTAAAGTGTTACTCTGTTTTTAACTTAATACTCTAGACGCATGCTGGATAGCAGTCGATGAGTGGAGTAATAGTAGTAGATGCAGGCAAGAGTCGGTCTACTTGTCTCGGACGAGATGCCTATATACATGATCATACCTAGATATTCTCATAACTATGCTCAATTCTATCAATTGCTCAATAGTAATTTGTTCACCCACCGTAGAATACTTATGCTCTTGAAGGAAGCCACTAGTGAAACCTATGGCCCCCGGGTCTATTCTCATCATATCAATCTCCATCACTTTAATCTTGCTTTGCTTTTTACTTTGCCTTTTACTTTTCACTTTGCATCTATATATCAAAAATACCAAAAATATTATCTATCAGTTCTCACTCTCGTAAGTGACCGTGAAGGGATTGACAACCCCTAACTGCGTTGGTTGCGAGTAGCTATCATTTTGTGCAGGTACGAGGGACTTGAGCGTGGCCTCCTACTGGATTGATACCTTGGTTCTCAAAAACTGAGGGAAATACTTAAGCTACTTGTAACGCCCCGGATTCGATGCGCCAGGTGTCCGCCAGTTATTCGTCAGTGTTGCCATGTCATGTGCTTGCGTGTTGCACTTTGCCATGTCATCATCTGCTTTTCATCAGCATGTTTTTCAAAATTTGCATCCGTTCGGGTCCTCCCGGTTCTCTTCGTTGTCCGTTCGGAGCCCAACCACACTCGCACGCGCCCGCGGCACCTCCGAACATTATTTTATAAGTGGCATAAAAATTTTCTCGGAATGGGATGAAACTTGTCGAGCGGTCTTATTATAGTGTAGACAGACCGCCTACCAAATTTCATCGCATTCGGAGTCCGTTTGTTAGCCCAACCGTTAAACATATAGCGGTACCGTTGCCGGTACCTTCGTCGGATGTTTTTGGTCTTCGAAAACCATGTCGGGCCGCACTTCTCCCTCTCTCTTCTCAGCCCGAGGCCCTCTACACGGTCACTTGCAGCCCACCTAGCCATCCTAAACCCCCCTCCCTCCGGCCGGAGCCATCGGATCGTGATCGGAGGACTCCGAAAGCCCCCAAAACCCTCCTAACCCTAGCACCTACCCTATTTAAACACCTCCCCCTTCCAAATCTGGCAGCCTAGTCTTCCCCTACCTCTAGCCTCCCACCTCCTCCTCAAATTCCGCGCGCAGCCGCTCCAGATCCGCCACTTGTCGCCGGCCCAGAGGCCAGCGCCGCCACCCGCCGTCGCCCCGGCCAATCGCCTTGCGCCACGTCGCCTACCCCGCCTCCCGCAGCCACTCACACGCCTCCACGTCTCCCCGCACCTCAGCCCCTAGCTCCCCACTCCGCCGCCAGCCCGCCAAGCCCAGATCGAGGGCCCGCCGGGCTTGCCCGGGCCCGGATCGCCCCGCGCCTCCCGCTCCCTCACTCCCGATCTGAATCGAGGGAAGGACCTCCTCGACCCCGACCCCGCTGACCGCTCCTTCCCCGCCGACTCGCCGGCGGAGACCACCTCCGACGCAGGTCACGCTGCCGCCCGGCCCCTCTTTCCCTTCCCTTTCTCCTTCCTCTCCTCCCAGCTATCTCTCCCCCCCCCCTCGCAGCAAGCCGCCGTCTCCAGGAACATCACCGTCGAGCTCGCAGTCGTCGTCGTTCCCGCACAGCCGGCCTCCTCATCGCCGGGAACGGAATCCTTGCGCCCGGATCTGATGGCCCCTGCCCGGATCCACCCCATTCCGCGCGTCGCCGGACCTCCGCGACCTCGCCGGAGCTCCCTCCCGCTGCCGCCTTGACCGCTCGGGAGCGAGCAGAGGAGCCGCTCGCTTCCCGGTCCCCGTTGACCATGCCGCGTGGGCCCGGTCCCTCGTCGGCCCAGCCCAGGCCTCCCTCCGGCCTGCCTTGGCCTCTCCACCGACCTGGGCTTGGCCAATGGTGAGAAACCCCTAGCGCCCCTTTGTTTTTCTTCTGTTGGGCCTGCTCCGGTTTTGATTCGGCCTGTGTAGTTTGTTTTTCCAGATCTGCGAATTTAGCTATTATTCCAGACACAGCAGTTTTTCAGAAAAACCCTAGTGATCATGCATTTAATAACTCACAAATGGTGCATCGGATTAAAATGATATAAATATGAAAAGTGCTTAGAATTTTGTCTAGTTTCATAATATGCAACTTTCATCCATGTTAAAAATGTTTAACTTGCTGTTTGCACTAATTTGCCTAAATGCCATGCTAAAATGATTTATTTCATAACTAATTAACCGTAACTCGGAATTTAATAAACTTTATATGTAAATGGGGTGGAAAAATGCCTAGTTTAACATGGTGCACTTTATTTTGCTGTTTAACAACACTAAAATTGTGTTTAGGCAGAACAGTAGCAAATTCGTAATATGCACATGAGGATTTTCCGGAATTGATGTTTGTTGTTTCGGCCTCATTTAAATTTGCCTAAATAGGTAGTTTTCATATGTTTCACATCTTGCCATGTTTAACAACATTTAATATTGTTGGGTACATAACCGAGTGAGAACTAAATAAGTCATGTGGTGTTTCGTCAATATGCAACTCGTTGCATATTGAGCTCCACTTAATTTGTATTTTTTCTGTGTGCACCTTGCCAGGCCATGCATTTAAACCGAACATGCATCATACTTGGTTGTGCATCATGCCATGTTTATGTGATGGTTGTTTACTATGTTGTTTGTTTGTTTCCGGGTTGCTTCTCTCGTTAGCTTCAGTTTCGTTCCGGGGTTGTGAGGATTCGTTCGACTACGTCCGCTTGTCTTCTTCATGGACTCGTTCTTCTTCCTTGCGGGATTTCAGGCAAGATGACCATACCCTCGAAATCACTTCTATCTTTGCTTGCTAGGTGCTCGCTCTTTGGCTATGCCTATGCTACGATGCCTATCACTTGCTTATCATGCCTCCCATATTGTCAAACCAAGCCTCTAACCCACCTTGTCCTAGCAAACCATTGTTTGGCTATGTTACCGCTTTGCTCAGCCCCTCTTATAGCGTTGTTAGTTGCAGGTGAAGATGAAGTTTGTTCCTTGTTGGAACATGGAGATTTTGTTCCTTGATTGGAACATGTTTACTTGTTGGGATATCACAATATCTCTTATTTAATTAATGCATCTATATACTTGGTAAAGGGTGGAAGGCTCGGCCTTATGCCTGGTGTTTCGTTCCACTCTTGCCGCCCTAGTTTCCATCATACCGGTGTTATGTTCCTGGATTTTGCGTTCCTTACACGGTTGGGTGATTTATGGGACCCCCTTGACAGTTCGCTTTGAATAAGACTCCTCCAGCAAGGCCCAACCTTGGTTTTACCATTTGCCACCTAAGCCTTTTTCCCTTGGGTTCTGCAGACTCAAGGTTCATCTTTATTTTTAACCCCCGGGCCAGTTCTCCTTCGATTGCTGGTCCAAACCGAGCGATGTCTGGCGCCCCTTGGGCAACCAGGGTCTATGCCAACCCGACGTCTGGCTCATCCGGTGTGCCCTGAGAACGAGATATGTGCAGCTCCTATCGGGATTTGTCGGCACATCCGGGCGGCTTTGCTGGTCTTGTTTTATTACTATCGAAATGTCTTGTAGTCCGGGATTCCGAGACTGATCGGGTCTTCCCGGTAGAAGGAATATCCTTCGTTGACCGTGAGAGCTTATAATGGGCTAAGTTGGGACACCCCTGCAGGGTATTATCTTTCGAAAGCCGTGCCCACGGTTATGAGGCAGATGGGAATTTGTTAATGTCCGGTTGTAGAAAACCCGAAGTTGATCTTAATTAAAATACACCAACCGCGTGTGTTACCGTGATGGTCTCTTCTCGGCGGAGTCCGGGAAGTGAACACGGTGTTGGAGTTATGATTGATGTAGGTTGTTCTAGGATCACTTCTTGATCATAGTTGTTCGACCGTGCTTTTGCCTCCTCTTCTCGCTCTCTTTTGCGTTTGGTAGCCACCATATATGCTAGTCGCTTGTTGCAGCTCCACCTCATACATTTGCCCTTCCTATAAGCTTAAATAGTCTTGATCTCACGGGTGTGAGATTGCTGAGTCCCCATGACTCACAGATACTTCCAAAACCAGTTTGCAGGTGCCGATGAAACCGTGCAGGTGGCGCACCCGAGCTCAAGGAAGAGCTCGATGAAGATCTTGTTCTTTGTGTTGTTTCATTTCAGTTGATCAGTAGTGGAGCCCAGTTGGGACGATCGGGGATCTGTGTAGCATTTGGGGTAGTCTTCTTTTATTTTGGTTCCATAGTCGGACCTTGATTGTATCTGGTTGATGTAATGCTCTATTCATGTATTGTGTGAAGTGGCGATTGTAAGCCAACTATGTATCTCTTTCCCTTCTGTATTACATGGGTTGTGTGAAGATTACCTCACTTGCGACATTGCTTTCAATGCGGTTATGCCTCTAAGTTGTGCTTCGACACGTGGGAGATATAGCCGCATCGAGGGCGTTACAAGTTGGTATCAGAGCCTTCCCCGACCTTAGGAGCCCCACTGATTGATCGTTTTTAGCGGCCGAGTTGTGTCTAGAAAAATGTTTGGAGTCATTTAGGAATTATGTATCGGAGAGTTTAGGAATTCTTTTTACTTCCCAGTCTCCTCATCGCTCTGGTAAGGCATCCTGATGTAGAGTTTTGACTCTTCTCTTCTCAAATTTCACTAAATTTTTTTTAGGATCACGCGGGTATCTTAGAATCGTTCCGATGGTTTTGTGATGACAACATTGTCTTGGTGCCTCATGTCAGCAGGGGTTTAGTGGAGGTGTCCCGGGGAGTTGAGCTCTAAGGTGTTGTCGTCATAATTTTATCGTTGCAGTTCTGGAATACCTGAGGTTAGTACGCCGACATCGAAAATCTCTTTTGTACAGTTGTTGGTGAGATAACCCTGATAGCCCAGTACTGAGGCGAGTGCGGGAGTATTGCCATAACTCGTATAACGGATGCTTTTCGAAGGTTGAGGTAGACGATTTCCGAAGGTTTCTTGGTTATGTGTTGAAGGATGGATACAGCTGGATCTAGGTATTGTTAGTTTGGGTGATATATTTTGTGTCCCCTGTATCCCCAACACCTGATTGCATAACCAGAAAGTTTCGGGAGTTTATAAGTGGGAATTCAAGTAGCTCCTAGAATATCTTTCCAACAGACACATGATACGATATGGTATCTATCATATGTTTGTTCCGGCTTATTCTGCAAGCCAAATCCTTGTTTTGTTTTATTTGTGGTATTCGAGTTGCTTCGATGTCAAGTGTTGATCCATACCTTTTCTAAACGGTGTTATCATATTTCTATGGAAATACTAATCCTTCTTGATCATCAAGATTATCATGCCAATTCTTTTCCAACCGGTGTGTCCCTCTTCAAGTGGATCCGATCACTTCAACATTCGCAAGATCAATTATCAGTTCTTCTCAACGGTGTCTGCTTCATCCGTTCCAAGTTGTATTTGTTTTTCCCGCCCTCCAACCCTTATTTCTTCAAGGACGCAGATTTCTTGATCAAGGATCCATCTTATTGATGTGAAGCCTCTCCATTCTTCTCCTTCATGTTCTTATCCGGTGATTTTCTATGAAGATGCGCAACAACTTCAAGTTCATCATTCTTTGTTATTTTTTCTACTCTGGTGGACTCAATTCAAGCTTTATCGATCATATCTTTTCCTCGTTTCTAATGTTTTCTCATGCCGGTGCACCTCTTAATCATTCACCTCTCACTATTCATTTGTTTCGGAGTGATGAAGATATCTCAGAAGATTCAAGTTCCCATTCTCAATTCACTCAATTTCTTTTGAGGATGCTATCTCATTCAAGTCATTTAATTCAAACGGTGCAATCTCTCTTTTCAAGCAATCGTTCAACGGTGTTTTCTTTTGAGTGGGCCCTAACCCACAGGTCTTTTTTCAGGATCTTACCTGACTCTTCTAATTTTCCCGGAGCTTCTAAAATTCTTTTCAAAGTTTGATGTAAGTATGAATTATCATCAGTCATATGTATTTCTCCAAAATCTTTCAAACTCTTTTCATCGTTGGTTCAACCTGTCTAATTTTCATCCCGGAGTATCTCAACAATTCATGGCGGTGTTTCTCATCGTCATTCTCAACAATTGAAGACCGAAGAAGAGTTTCTCTTAAATCTTACTCCATTCTCTTCAAGATTTATGGTTCTAGCTTGATGCCATCCTCTCATAATTGTTTTCGATTGTAAGAATTCTTTTCACCCACCCGGAGCATTTCAGGAGTCTTTTCAGTTTGATTCTCCGAAGGCCATCATTTCAGAAGAATTATTCATTCTCAGCTTTCAGCTCTCGTTCTCCAAATCTTACCGGTGCATCATTCAAGTATTCTCTAATCAGCTCGTGATCTATTCGTTCATTTGTATCTAAATACCCTCAAGCATCTTCGTTCATTTGCTGATTCTTCCCGGTGTTTCCTTATCTTTTCTTCGTTCATTTTCAATTCTTACGGTGGTTCGTTCAAGAGTTCTCTTTCTTTGTTCTCATATCAATTCATTCGTTCTTTCTAAATCCTACCGGTGGTTCATTGAAGACCTTCCCAAGTTTGCGCCATATCTATCTTAATTCTTTCTACGAGAATAAGTAGTATGCCAAATCCATTGCTTGTCATCAATTTAGTTGGTGAAGGACGAGCATAATGTAATTCTTATTCTTGTTTCATCGAGTAAATTCTATTCCTTATTCCGGAAGTTCATCAAAATTCTTGGTTTCAATTGCTCATCTTTTCTTTTCCGGAGTTTGTTCAACATATCACATTCTCGGTTTGAGATGCTTCATCTTTTCTTTTCCGGAGTTCCAAGTTTTCCGCATTATCTCGTCGCGGAGCTCCATCTAAATTATCGCAAGGCTTCACCTTGTGTTCTCAAATTCTCTTTCTTTTATCATCCTCTTATTATTGGAGTTCTTCATGGAGGCTCTACATGATGGTTCATCAAGGATTTAATTCATTCTCGAAGTGTTCTCAAGATTCGTGTTGGAAGAGCTCAAATATTCTTCATCTTGCATTCCAAAGTGCAATTCTTTCTACCTTATCTTTTGAGGTGGTGTTATGCCAGTCTTGACAATTTGAGTTCGTGTTTCATGATTCACATGTTGTCAAGAATGGGATATTTTAAATCCACCAATTTCTTCGTTGGATTTATCTTGTGTCATGTTTCACCTGAAGCCTTCCCTAAGGAATGTTGCTATTTAGGGTGCTCATAAATGACCCAAGTTCTTCATTTGTCCTCCCGGTGAAATAAGTTTCTCGTCTCCTTGTTTATATCAATACAATCTTTTGCTTCCGGTTAGTGGCAGAAGCTCACCTCATAATTTTGAGATGTTTCCATAAGCCCGCTACAAGCTTATTCGTTTTGTTGTTGGTTTTCCAACAACTCGGTTCTATCCTTCTTTTTAAGGGTGCTTTCCAAACTCATTTGTGGTAGAAGTTCTCATTTTCTTCTCCATTCTTTTATTCCAATGAGCTATTTTCTATTCGTTCTTCCGGAGGCATTGTGATGTTGCTCTCTTCGCACATCTTCTCAAATTGTGAGGATCGTGTTCTTTTCATGCATACCCATTTCACCGGAGTGTTGTATCTTCTCTGCTCAAGTTCTTTTCATCTTATCAAGTTCTGCATCTCTTTTCAACCGGAGTGCTGCCCGAATTCTTTAATCTATTCCTTGTCTAGCTAATTTTAACCGGAGTGGATTTAAATTTCTTCTTGCCCCTTGAGATCTTGATTCACGAGTTTGCAACCTACAAGGTTCTTGTAATGTTCCTTGTTCCTCTTTTCTAACGGAGCGTTTTCAACTTCGTTCATCTCCGTTGTAGTATTTCTTGCAAGATTATTCAACCTCTCAAGGTTCTTTGGTTTCACTCTTTTGTCAAAGAAGCAACTTAGCTTTACCTCTTCTCTTTCTCTTCCGTTTTCCCCTCCGGTGCCATCCTAGATCTCGGGACGAGATCCTCTCGTAGTGGTGGAGTGTTGTAACGCCCTGGATTCGATGCGCCAGGTGTCCGCCAGTTATTCGTCAGCGTTGCCATGTCATGTGCTTGCGTGTTGCACTTTGCCATGTCATCATCTGCTTTTCATCAGCATGTTTTTCAAAATTTGCATCCGTTCGGGTCCTCCCGGTTCTCTCCGTTGTCCGTTCGGAGCCCAACCACACTCGCACGCGCCCGCGGCACCTCCGAACATTATTTTATAAGTGGCATAAAAATGTTCTCGGAATGGTATGAAACTTGTCGAGCGGTCTTATTATAGTGTAGACAGACTGCCTACCAAATTTCATCGCATTCGGAGTCCGTTTGTTAGCCCAACCGTTAAACATATAGCGGTACCGTTGCCGGTACCTTTGTCGGATGTTTTTGGTCTTCGAAAACTGTGTCGGGCCGCACTTCTCCCTCTCTCTTCTCAGCCCGAGGCCCTCTACACGGTCACTTTCAGCCCACCTAGCCATCCTAAACCCGCCTCCCTCCGGCCGGAGCCATCGGATCGTGATCGGAGGACTCCGAAAGCCCCCAAAACCCTCCTAACCCTAGCACCTACCCTATTTAAACACCTCCCCCTTCCAAATCTGGCAGCCTAGTCTTCCCCTACCTCTAGCCTCCCACCTCCTCCTCAAATTCCGCGCGCAGCCGCTCCAGATCCGCCACTTGTCGCCGGCCCAGAGGCCAGCGCCGCCACCCGCCGTCGCCCTGGCCAATCGCCTAGCGCCACGTCGCCTACCCCGACTCCCGCAGCCACTCACACGCCTCCACGTCGCCCCGCACCTCAGCCCCTGGCTCCCCACTCCGCCGCCAGCCCGCCAAGCCCAGATCGGGGGCCCGCCGAGCTCGCCCGGGCCCGGATTGCCCCGCGCCTCCCGCTCCCTCACTCCCGATCTGGATCGAGGGAAGGAGCTCCTCGACCCCGACCCCGCCGACCGCTCCTTCCCCGCCGACTCGCCGGAGTCGCCGGCGGCGACCACCTCCGATGCAGGTCACGCTGCCGCCCGGCCCCTCTTTCCCTTCCCTTTCTCCCTCCTCTCCTCACCAGCTCTCTCTCTCTCCCTCGCAGCAAGCCACCGTCTCCAGGAACATCACCGTCGAGCTCGCAGTCGTCGTCGTCGTTCCCGCACAGCCGGCCTCCTCATCGCCGGGAACGGAATCCTTGCGTCCGGATCTGATGGCCCCTGCCCGGATCCACCCCATTCCGCGCGTCACCGGACCTCCGCGACCTCGCCGGAGCTCCCTCCCGCTGCCGCCTTGACCGCTCGGGAGCGAGCAGAGGAGCCGCTCGCTCCCCGGTCCCCGTTGACCACGCCGCGTGGGCCCGGTCCCTCGTCGGCCCAGCCCAGGCCTCCCTCCGGACTGCCTTGGCCTCTCCACCGACCTGGGCTTGGCCCATGGTGAGAAACCCCCAGCGCCCCTTTGTTTTTCTTCTGTTGGGCCTGCTCCGGTTTTGATTCGGCATGTGTAGTTTTTTTTTCCAGATCTGCGAATTTAGCTATTATTCCAGACACAACAGTTTTTCAGAAAAACCCTAGTGATCATGCATTTAATAACTCACAAATGGTGCATCGGATTAAAATGATATAAATATGAAAAGTGCTTAGAATTTTGTCTAGTTTCATAATATGCAACTTTCATCCATGTTAAAAATGTTTAACTTGCTGTTTGCACTAATTTGCCTAAATGCCATGCTAAAATGATTTATTTCATAACTAATTAACCGTAACTCGGAATTTAATAAACTTTATATGTAAATGGGGTGGAAAAATGCCTAGTTTAACATGGTGCACTTTATTTTGCTGTTTAACAACATTAAAATTGTGTTTAGGCAGAACAGTAGCAAATTCGTAATATGCACATGAGGATTTTCCGGAATTGATGTTTGTTGTTTCGGCCTCATTTAAATTTGCCTAAATAGGTAGTTCTCATATTTTTCACATCTTGCCATGTATAACAACATTTAATATTGTTGGGTACATAACCGAGTGAGAACTAAATAAGTCATGTGGTGTTTCGTCAATATGCAACTCGTTGCATATTAAGCTCCACTTAATTTGTATTTTTTGTTTGTGCACCTTGCCACGCCATGCATTTAAACCGGACATGCATCATACTTGGTTGTGCATCATGCCATGTTTATGTGATGGTTGTTTACTATGTTGTTTGTTTCTTTCCGGGTTGCTTCTCTCGTTAGCTTCAGTTTCGTTCTGGGGTTGTGAGGATTCGTTCGACTACGTCCGCTTGTCTTCTTCATGGACTCGTTCTTCTTCCTTGCGGGATTTCAGGCAAGATGACCATACCCTCGAAATCACTTCTATCTTTGTTTGCTAGGTGCTCGCTCTTTGGCTATGCCTATGCTACGATGCCTATCACTTGCTTATCATGCCTCCCATATTGTCAAACCAAGCCTCTAACCCACCTTGTCCTAGCAAACCATTGTTTGGCTATGTTACCGCTTTGCTCAGCCCCTCTTATAGCGTTGTTAGTTGCAGGTGAAGATGAAGTTTGTTCCTTGTTGGAACATGGAGATGTTGTTCCTTGATTGGAACATGTTTACTTGTTGGGATATCACAATATCTCTTATTTAATTAATGCATCTATATACTTGGTAAAGGGTGGAAGGCTCGGCCTTATGCCTGGTGTTTTGTTCCACTCTTGCCGCCCTAGTTTCCGTCATACCGGTGTTATGTTCTCGGATTTTGCGTTCCTTACACGGTTGGGTGATTTATGGGACCCCCTTGACAGTTCGCTTTGAATAAGACTCCTCCAGCAAGGCCCAACCTTGGTTTTACCATTTGCCACCTAAGCCTTTTTCCCTTGGGTTCTGCAGACTCAAGGGTCATCTTTATTTTTAACCCCCGGGCCAGTTCTCCTTCGATTGCTGGTCCAAACCAAGCGATGTCCGGCGCCCCTTGGGCAACCAGGGTCTATGCCAACCCGACGTCTGGCTCATCTGGTGTGCCCTGAGAACGAGATATCTGCAGCTCCTATCGGGATTTGTCGGCACATCTGGGCGGCTTTGCTGGTCTTGTTTTATTACTGTCGAAATGTCTTGTAGTCCGAGATTCCGAGACTGATCGGGTCTTCCCGGTAGAAGGAATATCCTTCGTTGACCGTGAGAGCTTATAATGGGCTAAGTTGGGACACCCCTGCAGGGTATTATCTTTCGAAAGCCGTGCCCGCGGTTATGAGGCAGATGGGAATTTGTTAATGTCCGGTTGTAGAAAACCCGAAGTTGATCTTAATTAAAATACACCAACCGCGTGTGTTACCGTGATGGTCTCTTCTCGGCGGAGTCCGGGAAGTGAACACGATGTTGGAGTTATGATTGACGTAGGTTGTTCTAGGATCACTTCTTGATCATAGTTGTTCGACCGTGCTTTTGCCTCCTCTTCTCGCTCTCTTTTGCGTTTGGTAGCCACCATATATGCTAGTCGCTTGCTGCAGCTCCACCTCATACCTTTGCCCTTCCTATAAGCTTAAATAGTCTTGATCTCACGGGTGTGAGATTGTTCAGTCCCCGTGACTCACAGATACTTCCAAAACCAGTTTGCAGGTGCCGATGAAACCGTGCAGGTGGCGCACCCGAGCTCAAGGAGGAGCTCGATGTAGATCTTGTTCTTTGTGTTGTTTCATTTCAGTTGATCAGTAGTGGAGCCCAGTTGGGACGATCGGGGATCGGTGTAGCATTTGCGGTAGTCTTCTTTTATTTTGGTTCCGTAGTCGGACCTTGATTGTATCTGGTTGATGTAATGCTCTATTCATGTATTGTGTGAAGTGGCGATTTTAAGCAAACTATGTATCTCTTTCCCTTCTGTATTACATGGGTTGTGTGAAGATTACCTCACTTGCGACATTGCTTTCAATGCGGTTATGCCTCTAAGTCGTGCTTCGACACGTGGGAGATATAGCCGCATCGAGGGCGTTACACTACTCTGCTGCATCATCCTCTCCTCTTCGAGGAAAACCAACACAAGCTCAAGAGGTAGCAAGAAGAATTTCTGGCGCCGTTGCCGGGGAGTCTACGCAAAAAGTCAACATACCAAGTACCCATCACAATCCATATCTCTTGCATTACATTAGTTGCCATTTGCCTCTCGTTTTCCTCTCCCCCACTTCACCCTTGCTGTTTTATTTGCCTTCTCCTTCTCCTTCTCCTTCTCCTTCTCCTTCTCCTTCTCCTTCTCCTTCTCCTTCTCCTTCTCCTTCTCCTTTTTTCCGTTTGCCTTTTTCTCGCTTGCCTTTTGTTTGCTCGTGTGTTGGATTGCTTGTTTGTCGCGATGGCTCAAGATACTACCAAATTGTGTGACTTCACCAATACCAATAATAATGATTTCCTTAGCACTCAGATTGCTCCTCTTGCCAATACTGAATCTTGTGAAATCAATACTGCTTTGTTGAATCTTGTTATGAAAGATCAATTCGTCGGCCTTCCTAGTGAAGATGCCTCTACTCATCTTAATAGCTTCGTTGATTTATGTGATATGAAAAAAGATGTCGATAATGATGTCGTTAAATTGAAGCTATTTCCTTTTTCGCTTAGAGATCATGCTAAAGCTTGGTTTACGTCTTTGCCTAAAAATAGTATTAATTCTTGGAACAAGTGCAAAGATGCTTTTATCTCTAAGTATTTTCCTCCCGCTAAGATCATCGCTCTTAGAAACGACATTATGAATTTTAAGCAACTTGATCATGAACATGTTGCACAAGCTTGGGAGAGAATGAAATTAATGCTACGTAATTGTCCTACTCATGGTTTGAATTTGTGGATGATTATACAAAAAAATTATGCCGGATTGAATTTTGCTTCTAGAAATCTTTTAGATTCGGCCGCAGGAGGCACTTTTATGGAAATCACTTTAGGAGATTCTACTAAACTCCTAGATAATTTTATGGTTAATTATTCTCAATGGCACACTGAAAGATCCACTAATAAAAAAAGTGCATGCGATAGAAGAAATCAATGTTTTGAGTGGAAAGATGGATGAACTTATGAAATTATTTGCTACTAAGAGTGTTTCTCCTGATCCTAATGATACGCCTTTGTCTACTTTGATTGAGAATAATAATGAATCTATGGATGTGAATTTTGTTGGTAGGAATAATTTTGGTAACAACGCGTATAGAGGGAATTTTAATCCTAGGCCTTATCCTAGTAATCCTTCTAATAATTATGGAAATTCCTACAACAACTCTTATGGAAATTTTAATAAGATGCCCTCTGAATTTGAGAATAGTGTTAAAGAGTTTATGAATTCACAAAAGAATTTTAATGCTTTGCTTGAAGAGAAATTGCTTAAAGTTGATGATTTGGCTAGGAACATTGATAGAATTTCTCTTGAGGTTGATTATTTAAAGCTTAGATCTATTCCTCCTAAGCATGATATCAATGAGTCTCTCAAAGCCATGAGAATTTCCATTGATGGGTGCAGAGAAAGAACCGCTAGGATGCGTGCTTCCAAAGATGCATTTATTAAAGCATGTTCTTCCAATTCCTATGAAAATCAAGATGAAGATCTAAAAGTTATTGATGTGTCCCCTATCAAATCTTTGTTTTTCAATATGAATCTTGATGAAACTGAATATGATCTTCCTTTACCTAGAAGGCGTTCTAAAAATTCGGAGTATTTAGACCTTTATGATGAAATTGATGAAAGTGGGATTGAAAGAAATAAAACCCTAGATGTTGCTAAACCCACTATATTGGATTTCAAGAAATTTAATTATGAAAGTTGCTCTCTAATTGATTGTATTTCCTTGTTGCAATCCGTGCTAAATTCTCCTCATGCTTATAGTCAAAAGAAAGCCTTTACCGAACATATTGTTGATGCCTTGATGCAATCCTATGAAGAAAAACTTGAGTTGAAAGTTTCTATCCCTAGAAAACTCTATGATGAGTTGGAACCAACTATTAAAATTAAAATTAAAATCATGAGTTTTATGCTCCGTGTGATTTGGGTGCTAGTGTCTCCACTATCGCCAAAACTTTGTGTGATTTGCTAGATTTCCATGACTTTGACGATTGCTCTCTAAACTTGCATCGTGCGGATTCCACTGTTAAAAAACCTATGGGAAGAATTAATGATGTTCTTATTGTTGCAAATATGAATTATGTGCCCGTACATTTTATCGTTCTTGATATAGATTGCAATACTTCTTGCCATATTATTCTTGGTACACCTTTCCTTAGAACGGTTGGTGCGATTATTGATATGAAGGAAGGGAATATTAGATTTTAATTTCAATTAAAGAAGGGCATGGAACACTTTCCTATAAAGAAAATAAGATTGCCATATGAAACTATCATTAGATCTACCTATGGATTGCCTACCAAAGATGGCAATACCTAAATCTATCATCGCTTTTATGCCTAGCTAGGGGCGTTAAACGATAGTGCTTGTTGGGAGGCAACCCAACTTTATTTTGAGTTTTTTGTTTTTGCTTTTGTTTAGGAATAAATAATCCATCTACCCTCTGTTTAGATGTGGTTTTGTGTTTTAATTAGTGTTTGTGCCAAGCTAGACCTATTGGATCTTCTTGGATGATAGTTATTTGATCTTGCTGTAATTTCCAGAAACTTTGCGCTCAGTGCCCGAATTATTAAAAATCACTAGGACGTGATAAAATTCTGATTCCAATTGATGCTGATCAATAAATAAATTTTCTAGGTCTTCTAATTTTGGTAGATTGTTTGGAGTTCCAGAAGTTTGCGTTAGTTACAGATTACTACAGACTGTTCTGTTTTTGACAAATTCTGTTTTTCGTGTGTTGTTTGCTTATTTTGATGAATCTATGGCTAGTAAAATAGTTTATAATCCATAGAGAAGTTGGAATACAGTAGGTTTAACACTAATATAAATAAAAAATGAGTTCATTACAGTACCTTGAAGTGGTTTTATGTTTTCTTTCTCTAACGGAGCTCACGAGATTTCTATTGAGTTTTGTGTTGTGAAGTTTTCAAGTTTTGGGTGAAATATTTTGATGGATTATGGAACAAGGAGTGGAAAGAGCCTAAGCTTGGGCATGCCCATGGCACCCCCAAGATAATCCAAGGACACAAAAAAGTCAAATCTTGGGGATGCCCCGGAAGGCATCCCCTCTTTCGTCTACTTCCATCAGTATTTTACTTGGAGCTATATTTTTATTCACCAACATGATATGTGTTTTGCTTGGAGTGTCTTGTATTATTTGTGTCTTTGTTTGTTAGTGTTCCACAATCATCCTTTCTGTACACACCTTTGAGAGAGCCATTTGTGAATTAAAATTTGTTAGAATACTCTTTGTGCTTCACTTATATCTTTTGAGCTATGTAGTTTTGCTCTATATGCTTCACTTATATCTTTTGAGCGTGATAATTTTGCTCTATGTGCTTCACTTAGATCTTTTAGAGAACGGTGGTGGATTTGTTTTAAAGAAACTATTGTTCTCTCATGATTCACTTAGATCATTTTGAGAGTCTTAATAGCATGGTAAATTGCTTAATGATAATATGCTTGGTATTCAAGATTTGTGAAATTTTCTTTTGATTGCGTAGAATACTAAGAGAAGATTGAAGCATGATAATTGTTTTGAGATATGGAGGTGATAATATTAGATTCATGCTAGTCGAGTAGTTGTGAATTTAAAGAATACTCGCGTTGAAGTTTTTGATTCCCGTAGCATGCACGTATGGTGAACCGTTATGTAACGAAGTCGGAGCATGAGGTGTTTATTGACTGTCTTCCTTATGAGTGGCGGTCGGGGACGACCGATGGTATTTTCCTACCAATCTATCCCCCTAGGAGCATGCGCGTAATACTTTGCTTTGATAACTTCTAGATTTTTGCAATAAGTATATGAGTTCTTTATGACTAATGTTGAGTCCATGGATTATACGCACTTTTTTCCATTCTTCCACCATTGCTAGACTCTCTAATACCGTGCACTTTTCGCCGGTATCATACACCCACCATATATCTTCCTCAAAACAGCCACCATACCTACCTATCATGGCATTTCCATAGCCATTCCGAGATATATTGCCATGCAACTTTCCACCGCTCCGTTTATCATGACACGCTCCATCATTGTCATATTGCTGGCATGATCATGTAGTTGACATCGTATTTGTGGCAAATCCACTATTCATAATTCTTTCATGCATGTCACTCTTGATTCATTGCATATCCCGGTACACTGCCGGAGGCATTCATAAAGAGTCATATCTTGTTCTAAGTATCAACTTGTAATTGTTGAGTTGTAAGAAAAATAAAAGTGTGATGATCATCATTTTCAGAGCATTGTCCCAAGTGAGGAAAGAATGATGGAGACTATGATTCCCCCACAAGTCGGGATGAGACTCCGGACGAAAAAAAAGAGGCCATAAAAAAGGCCCAAATAAAAAAATGAGAGAAAAAGAGAGAAGGGACAATGCTACTATCCTTTTACCACATTTGTGCTTCAAAGTAGCACCAAGATCTTCATGATAGAGAGTCTCCTATGTTGTCACTTTCATATACTAGTGGGAATTTTTCATTATAGAACTTGGCTTGTATATTCCAATAATGGGCTTCCTCAAATTGCCCTAGGTCTTCGTGAGCAAGCGAGTTGGATGCACACCCACTTAGTTTCTTTTGTTGAGCTTTCATATACTTATAGCTCTAGTGCATCCGTTGCATGGCAATCCCTACTCACTCACATTGATATCTATTAATGGGCATCTCCATAGCCCGTTGATACGCCTAGTTGATGTGAGACTATCTTCCCCTCTTTTTGTCTTCTCCACGACCACCATTCTATTCCACATATAGTGCTATATCCATGGCTCGCGCTCATGTATTGCGTGAAGATTGAAAAAGTTTTGAAAATGTTAAAGTATGAAAAAATTCTTGGCTTGTCATCGGGGTTGTGCATGATTTAAATACTTTGTGTGGTGAAGATGGAGCATAGCCAGACTATATGATTTTGTAGGGATAACTTTCTTTGGCCATGTTATTTTGAGAAGACATAATTGCTTTATTAGTATGCTTGAAGTATTATTATTTTTATGTCAATATGAACTTTTGTCTTGAATCTTTCGAATCTGAATATTCATAACACAATTAACAAGATTTACATTGAAATTATGCCAAGTAGCACTCGCATCAAAAATTCTCTTTTTATCATTTACCTACTCGAGGACGAGCAGGATTTAAGCTTGGGGATGCCTGATACGTCTCCAACGTATCTATAATTTTTGATTGCTCCATGCTATATTATCTACTGTTTTGGACTATATTGGGCTTTATTTTCCACTTTTATATTATTTTTGGGACTAACCTATTAACTGGAGGCCTAGCACAGAATTGCTGTTTTTTGCCTATTTCAGTGTTTCGGAGAAACATAATATCAAACAGAGTCCAAACGGAATAAAATCTTCGGGAACGTGATTTTCTCACCGAACGTGATCCAGGGGACTTGGACCCTACGCCAAGGCATCAGAGAGGCAGTCACAAGTGTGGGGGCGCCCCCCCCCTATGGCGCGCCCCTTGCCTCGTGGGCCCCTCGAAGCTCCACCGACGTACTCCTTCCTCCTATATATACCTACGTACCCCCAAACGATTAGAACAGGAGCCAAAAACCTAATTCCACCGCCGCAACTTTCTGTATCCACGAGATCCCATCTTGGGGCCTGTTCCGGAGCTCCGCCGGAGAGGACCGTCATCACGGAGGGCTTCTACATCATCAGAGCCCCTCCGATGAAGTATGAGTAGTTTACCTTAGACCTTCGGGTCCATAGTTAGTAGCTAGATGGCTTCTTCTCTGTTTTTGGATCTCAATACAAAGTTCTCCCCCTCTCTTGTGGAGATCTATTCGATGTAATCTTCTTTTTGCGGTGCGTTTGTTGAGATCGACGAATTGTGGGTTTATGATCAAGTCTATCTATGAATAATATTTGAATCTTCTCTGAATTCTTTTATGTATGATTGGTTATCTTTGCAAGTCTCTTCGAATTATCAGTTTGGTTTGGCCTACTAGATTGGTTTTTCTTGCCATGGGAGAAGTGCTTAGCTTTGGGTTCGATCTTGCGGTGTCCTTTCCCAGTGACAGAAGGGACAGCAAGGCACGTATTGCATCGTTGCCATCAAGGACAACAAGATGGGGTTTATTTCATATTGCATGAATTTATCTCTCTACATCATGTCATCTTGCTTAAAGCGTTACTCTGCTTTTAACTTAATACTCTAGACGCATGCTGGATAGCGGGCGATTAAAGTGGAGTAATAGTAGTAGATGCAGGCAGGAGTCGGTCTACTTGTCTTGGACGTGATGCCTATATACATGATCATACCTAGATATTCTCATAACTATGCTCAATTCTGTCAATTGCTGAACAGTAATTTGTTCACCCACCGTAGAATACTTATGCTCTTGAGAGAAGCCACTAGTGAAACCTATGGCCCCCGGGTCTATTCTCATCATATCAATCTCCATCACTTTAATCTTGCTTTGCTTTTTACTTTGCCTTTTACTTTTCACTTTGCATCTCTATATCAAAAATACCAAAAACATTATCTATCAGTTCTCACTCTCGTAAGTGACCGTGAAGGGATTGACAACCCCTAATCGCGTTGGTTGTGAGTAGCTATTGTTTTGTGCAGGTACGAGGGACTTGAGCGTGGCCTCCTACTGGATTGATACCTTGGTTCTCAAAAACTGAGGGAAATACTTACGCTACTCTGCTGCATCATCCTCTCCTCTTTGGGGAAAACCAACGCAAGCTCAAGAGGTAGCACTTCGCTACTGCTGCTAACTGAAGCCGATCGATGCTGCCTCTGGGATGAACAGTGAGCGTTGCGAGGGGGTTGGATGAAAAGTGAGCGGTGGCGTTACCTCTGGATGAACAGGACCCCGTGGTGTGGTGGAGGGCTGGATGAACAGTAGACGATGGAGGGGTGCCCGTGGAGGGGTTGTTGAACAGGACCCCGTGGTGTGGAGGGCTGGATGAACAGTAGACGGTGGAGGGGTGCCTGTGGAGGGGTGGTTGAACAGTAGTCGGTGGAGTAGCATATGGTGGAGGCTGGATGAACAGGAGCCCGTGGAGGCTGGAGGAGGTCGACGGTGGAGATGAACAGTATCCCGTGGAGTCCCGTTTTACGGTACGCCACACCCCTCCCGATGAACAGGACCCCTATTTCGACCGTAGCGCTCCAACACAAGTCCGTTTAGTCCGTTTTGCGGTACGCCACACCCCTCCTGATCAACAGGACCCCTGTTTCGACCGTAGGAGGTCCGTTTCGTCTGTTTTGCGGTACGCCACACCCCTCCCGATCAACAGGACCCCCGTTTCGACCGTAGGAGGTCTGTTTCCTCCGTTTTGCGGTACGCCAGACCCCTCCCAATCAACAGGACCCAGTTCCGAACGTAGGAGGTCCGTTTCCTCCGTTGTGCGGTACGCCAGGCCTCGTTTCCATCGGCTGTTCCATCAAAGCCCTCCCGATGAACACTACCACGCATTCCGTTCCGACCCAGCCGGTTGGCTCCCACGCGATCCGTTGCCTCCCGATGAACACGGCGCATTCCGTTGCGTCCCCATGAACACGACGCATTTTGTTGCCTCCCCATGAACACGACGACGATGATGTTTCTCCGTTACGACCCAGCCATGTACACGAGCCCTGGCCGTACGTATGTGCGAGTAGGCGTTCAAGACCCCGCCCATATGTATACATACGTGGCTGTATTTTCTTTCTTGCACCCTGGCCGTTGTACGTACGTGTACATGCTACGTGCGCGCCTCTACTACGACACGTACGTGCCTCTACTACGACACGTGCGCGCCTCTACATCCACCAGTATATATGTACGTACACGTTCGCGACCAGAATGTCAACGCTACGTACGCTTCGACCAGGTGGGTCCTGATTGTTAGGCACTTCCTTGCCTACGAAGATGTAGCTGGCGGGTCCCAGCAGTCAGGGGGCGAATCGTTTTTTTTTGTCCGGACGCACTTCCTTGCGTGCGAAGATGTAGCTGGTGGGTCCCAGCAGTCAGGGGCAAACGTTTTTTCGCGAAATACGATGGCCCGTCTGGTGGGTCCCCCCTGTCAGGTGGAGGAATAATTATTTTGCACGTAATAAGGAGGCACTTCCTTGCTGCGGTCGTGGACCCAGCTGTCAGCCTCTCCACGTAGAGTCCACGTCCGATGGAAGCCGTTCCTTGACCACGTTGACCACGCCGCGCCGAGAGCACCAGGGCGGTGGACGACAGCGAGGCCTAGGAAGGGGACGACACGGAGCCGGGGAAGACGCGGCAGTGGATGCCCATGTGTAGAGGAGTACGAGGGTTCACTGGTTCGCTGCGGTGTGAAGCTGCAGTCGCCGCAGAATAACAGGGGGTCTGGGTGAGTAGATGGATGTCCTTGCCAGCTGTGGGAGTAGTAGGGGCGGTGAGGCCTCTGCCGCATCGCATCCGGCCACGGGAGGCGGGAGCACGAGGCATGACCGGCGCTAGTTTGGGCGGCTAGAGCAAGAAGACCAGAGGTTGAAGAAGCACTACAGCCTTTGGATGGACATCGTACAGTCACTGGAGCTAGAATCGTGCATATTGACTAAGTTGACAAAGCCCTCCGTCCCTGTCAACTTAGTAGGCCCACAAGTCAGCATGCCACTATACTGGGTCCCAGCTAATAGGGGGAGTATTCATTTTTTTTGTGCGTAATAAGGAGGCACTTCCTTGCGTCCGAAGATATAGCTGGTGGGTCCGAGCTGTCAGCAACGGTAACGTTTTTTTCGCGAAATACAGAGGCCCTTTCGGTGGGTCACTGATGTCAGGTGAAGGAATCATTATTTTGCGCGTAAGGAGGCATTTCCTTGCGTGCAGCCGTGGACTCAGCTGTCGGCCTCTCCACGTACAGTCCACTTCAGATGCATGTCGGTCATTGACCACGTTGACCAGGCCGCGCCGAGAGTACCAGGGCGGTGGACGACGGCGAGGCCTAGGAAGGGAACGACACAGAGGCAGGGAAGACTCGGCAGTTGTTTCCCACGCGGAGGGGAGTATGACTGTACGAGGGTTTACTAGTTCGTCTGCCGTCGCCGGAGAATAACAGCAAGTGTGGGTGAGTAGAGGGATGGCTAGGCCAGCGATGGGAGTACGGTGGGGCGGTGAGGCCTGCGCGGCAGCACAGCCGGCCGCAGGGAGGAGGGAGCAGGCAGTCCCACCGGCGCTTGTTTGAGCGGCTGGAGAAGGAAGAGTAGAGATTGAAGAAGCACGACGGCCGTTCGATGGAAATCAAACAGTCACTGCTTGTGCGTCAACCTTTTTTTTAGGAAAGCCTCAAATCTGTGGAAAACAGCATACATCCCATCTGCCATTATTTCTAATAATTTACAGCCCATTTTCTAATTCTTAAGGTTTTTTTTGGAGCCCATATTCTTTTTGTTAGCATTACAGCCCATATTGTGGCCACGGTTAAAAAATTATATGAAATTTTGCATATTTTGGTGCGGTTCGAACTGTTTTTAATCCTGAAATTTCGACTCACATTCAAACTGATTTTAAAAATAAATGTATATCAATATAAAATCCAACAAATTCTCCATGCATAAAAATTAATCGAATTTAAAATCTCGAAATGAAAAAAAGGTATTTGAAACTAATTGCTGGTTTGATGTGTTTTAAAAATGTGTAGCCCATTTCTCATTACTGATAGGCCATTTTCTCGGCCAGCTGAATGAAGCTCTCCTCGTCTTGAAATATTTGCAGCCCAACAGGCCTGACAAAGTGACTTACTTGGCAAATCACAAAAAAACTGGGTTGTGGCCGTGGACCCAGCTGTCAGCCTCTCCACGTACAGTACTCTTCCAATGGAAGTCGGTCGTTAACCACATTGACCACGCCGCGCAAAGAGCACCAAGGCGGTGGACGACGGCGAGGCCTAAGAAGGGGACGACGCGGAGCCGGGGACGGCGCGGCAGTGGAAGCCCAAGCGGAGAGGAGTACGAGGGTTCACTGGTTCGGCTGCGGCGTGAGGCTGCCGTCGCCGCAGAATAACAGGGGGTGTGGGTGAGTAGAGGGATACCCTGGGCCAGCGGTGGGAGTAGTAGGGGGCAGTGAGGCCTCCACGGCATCACAGCCGGCCACGAGAGTCAGGAGCACGCGGCACGACCGGCGCTGCTTTGGGCGGCTGGAGCAAGAAGACCAAAGGTTGAAGAAGCACTATGGCCGTTGGATGGACATGTCCATCGTACGGTCACTGGAGCTAGAATCGTTCATATTGACGAAGTTGACAAAGCCCTCCGTCCTCGTCAACTTAGTAGGCCCACAAGTCAGCCACCCACTATGGTGGGTCCCAGCTAGCAGGGGTATTCATTTTTTGGTGCGTAATAAGGAGGCACTTCCTTGCGTGCGAAGATATAGCTGGTGGGTCCGACCTGTCAGCGGGGTGAACGTTTTTTTTCGCGAAATACAGAAGCCCTTCCCACGAATAGTGCATGTACAGTGCGTAATAAGGAGGAACTTTCCTTGCGTGCGACCATGGACCTTGTGGGTCCTAGCCGTCAGGCTCTCCACGTACAGTCCTCTTCCGATGACTCTCGTATGTTGACCACGCCGCGCCGAGCACACCGAGGCGGTGGACGACAGCGAGGCCCAGACTGGAACGACCTGGAGATGGGGAAGACGCGGCAGTGGAGTCGCAGACGGAGAGGAGTGGGAAACTTGACTGGTTCAGGTGTGGGGTGGGCCTACACTCGGCAGAGAATAACAGGAGGTGCGGAGTGGAGGGATGGCCTGGCCGTCGGCGGGGTAGCGTTTCGCTGTGGAGCGCAAAACAACACCGCTGGACGCCGAAGGCTAGAGCAGGCGGTTCCGGCAGCGCTGGGGGAAGAAGACGAGAGATTGAAGAAGAATGTCGGCCGTTGGATGTAAATCCAACGCCTTCTTAGGCTTCGACCTACTGGCCCACATGTCAGCCGGTCCATTTTTTTTAGTCCATTTGGTGGGCTGGGTGAAACAATGATGTAGCATCTATGCAGCCCATTTAAATCCCATTTGCATTTTTCTCGAAATCCACGGACTTGCTGGGCTGGGTGAAAATATCATGTTGGGCTAGACGGAGAAATGTTATAAAAACATAAACACATGATTGCACGTCAGTAAAATCTTTGCAAGCTTATGTACGCAATCACTAGGAGTTAACTTGCCAAGTTATATATAAACAATTATTATTATTATTTTGTAAGAACTTTCAACTTACGAAATAAAATATCATTTTAATTTGATGAGTTAATAGTACGTGGGGTATTATTATTTTTTAGGCTAGACGTGGGACAGTTGAGTTGGTTCTAGGGGAAAGTAATGGGAGAAAACTCAGTTTACATCGAAAAAGAAAGTGGGAGAAAATTCAGAGACCTGCTGTGTCCACCTGAGGAGGGGAATATGTTGGGAGGAAGGAGGTTCAAAGCACGACAGCCGAGTGAACTAATTTTTTTACGGACAAGTGAACTAGTTTGCATACATAAGCAAATAGCCACTAAAAAAAGCAATCAGGTTAATGGGTTCTTAAAAGAAATATTTCGGACAAAACAGATAATTACGACACATAGGCTAATGCATGAAACACTCAGATGATAAAGGTGCTTATAAACAGATAAAGTACAACATCTAGACCTTCTTGGCACGCTTGATCATGACGTTGCGGTTGTCCGTGTACTCGTCAGTTACGGGAAGCAGACACGCCCTCATGTCCAAGATCTGCATGTACATGTCGTAGCATGTGTATGCATCCTTGGCCGCGTAGGTTATGTAGGCTAGATTCAGAGGTACCTCCCACGTGTTCAGGTCATCTTCTTTCATGTTGGCGTATCAGGGGTCGATGATGGTCTCAGCAAGGTCAACCACGGAGTCCTTCTCTTGCCCGTTGCTGATGATCTTGTATTGCTTCTGGATGTCGACAAGCTTGTTGCACCAGATGGCCGAATCGTCGCGTTCTTCCTTCTCTCCACCGTAGCGAAGGTGCAGTCGGCGCTGCCGATGAAACGGACGAATGCTCCAGAACCTGGTGCAGCCATAGGACTGAGGCGAGGCAGAGCTTCACTGAGTCTGTATCGTTGGTGTACATCACATTCAACTTGGTGCAGCCATAGGACTGAACGGCGAACTCAAAGGGGAACTCCTTGCAGAAGTCCATATCCAGCAGGCTCACCACTCGGATCGCCATTGGAGTCTCTTCGAGTGAGCGAGTGTGTAGGAGGCGATAGCAGTTCATTTTTCAGCTCTTGGGGAACTGGATTCAATAGTAAGCTGAGTGTGTACAGGCGACAACAGTTACTACCCCTCCCTCGTCCGTTGCACGCCCGACAAAAGATGCACCCTCGGCCACATGTCGGTTCACGAGCGGGTCTGTATTGGTACTGTAATAACAGGAGTTAGTGGTCACTTTACTTAAATTTAATTAGCTTTAATAGAAATTTATACTTAAAACAAGCAATGCATTCGCTCGTTCTATCAGTGCGACAGGATCAACATGCACAACAATTAGAATTATTATTCTCAGGACGCACACGATCAGCACATTTGTCGCACTTTCACAAAGATAATACTACCAAGTTTGAACTGTTTGTTATGGTTGTTGTCCTCTGCATCATCATGCCATGTTTCCCAGCTTACAAGATTCATAACCAACAAATAAGATCCAAATAATAAGTACAACAAAGATGCCTACACATCTCATTGATTCCCAGCTTGCAAGATTCAGAACCAACAAATAAGATCCAAATAATAAGTACAACAAACATGCCTACACATCTCATTGATTCCCAGCTTGCAAGATTCAGAACCAACAAATAAGATTCAAATAATAAGTACAACAAAGATGCCTACACATCTCACTGATTCCCAACTTGCAAGATTCAGAACCAACCCATTAGAGCCTTTTGATAAAGTGAATATCGGGATTAAATCCATCTTGGCTAGCCATGTCATACAATCGAAGAACTTGGCGAATGCTCTTGACCATCACAACATCTGTAGTTGAGTATTCATGTTTGCACAGCATGTTTGCACAGCACAAACAAGGAGACAGGAGAGCATGATTTCGCTTTAATAGCGGCCTCCTTGAACTCAACCTCCAGCTCTACTTGGATGAGGTCTTCCTGGAGTTCCATGATTCAATTCATGCGCCTTTTTCTGTAGTTCACCTGAAATGAAGCAAAGATTGCATCATTCAGCTAGCAAGAAGTACTTGCTCTTGTGAGTTGGCAGGTTCTTCTTTAGTAGTTGCACTAAGATTGAGGAACATTAAGGTTGGCTGTCTGGCTCATGTAAGGTGCAACTATAATTTTCTTATCCTTTTGTGCAGTTCCACTAAAATAAAGTGCCATTGTGGTGACAGTGACGGCTCCATCTTGCAAAGGATAATAAAATGTTGCACGAGATTACCAACAAAACTTGACGAAGATTTTGGAAACTCCAATCACCATTTTGTGCAGTTCCACCAAAATTGAGAGATGTTGCCCACGTGACATTTTAGTTGAACTGCACAAGACACTCATTCCAAAAAAAAGTGTTTTGTGTAGTTCACCAAAAGGTCACAATAGCAACAAGGTGAAATGGATATCCCTATCTGCACAGAAAGATAGAAAGTAAACAGTTGCTGGTCAATAAGAATATACGAAACATATACAAAATGAAAAGAAGCATCTTAATTATGTTCATGGCAATCACGCAAGGACAGTAGAAATTTTAAAACGTCAGCAATGCTTCATGTTACCAGAAGCATTACGATCAATAATGAGACTCCTCAAATATGGGATCACTTTAATGGTGGCATTGCTTGTTTACCAGACATAGTAAATCAACAGCAGCTAAAGAGTTGGTTTAAGGGCATGGGACCGTGGGGACACCATGACACTCAGCAGCGTAAAGGAGCAACTTACTTATCATACTGGGGGAAATAGCAGGAGTGCCATTTGTAACACAGTTTAATTGCATATTATCACTGGAGGCATTAGATTAACAATAACACTTGTTAGACATGTCCCTAAGGTAACAGTGTGATCGCTTCATTTTACATGCGCCCTTACATTAACAACAGCAAAAGGTTGGTATAAGGACATGCGACAGTGGAAGCATCAGCACAATATACCTACAAGGAGGCATAAAGTGGTGATGCCGAGTTTGTTCATGCTATGTGAGGGCAGCAAACCTAATCTTGGAGACCTTGTACTATGTGAGGGCAGCAAATCTAATCCTGGAGACCTTTTACTATGTGAGGGCAGCAAATATAATCCTGGAGACCTTTTACTATGTGAGGGCAGCAAATCTAATCCTGGAGACCTTTTACTATGTGAGGGCAGCAAATCTAATCCTCAGACCTTTTACTATGTGAGGGCAGCAAATCTAATCCTGAGACCTTTTACTATGTGAGGGCAGCAAATCTTATCCTGGAGACATTTTACTATGTGATGGCAGAAAATCTAATCCTGGACATACTCTGTTGACTTGTCCACCAGCCGCCACTTTCTATCCTTTTTTCAACCAATAATAGATCTGTTCCTTATCCAGTTTGTACAACGTTTTCCCATTATTTCCCTTTTCAACCAAGAGACCAGTTGGGTATCCGGTCTCTACTAATTTCACCATATTATTTCCTCTTTGAATCAAGTCCTAGATTCATGCTATAACTTTCCCCCTTTCTTCGTTGTTTGAACAAAGCCCTAGATTCGAATGCATGAAGTAGCTTTACCTC
The DNA here is from genome assembly GCA_032464435.1 of Aegilops umbellulata. Classification (NCBI taxonomy): domain Eukaryota; kingdom Viridiplantae; phylum Streptophyta; class Magnoliopsida; order Poales; family Poaceae; genus Aegilops; species Aegilops umbellulata. Next base: position 98,385,469 of record CP136060.1, read on the forward strand.
TAATAATACTAAAATTTTAGGTGGCTTTGGAAGAGCTGATGGGAGTAGAAAAAGATGCACATGCAGACACGTGGAGAGCTGGGGCAGTAGAGCAAGGCCGCTTTCTAAGAACTTATACCTGAGGGTCGCCGGGATGTCGGCGGCGGTAGGTCGGATCTGCGGACAATACGGCAGGGAGGAAGAAGGGTCGGAGGACCTCCCGAGCCGTAGCTGTGTCGGAGAGAATGGCACGGGTAGAGAATCGGGCCCATCCGGCAGCTGTGGGTTTCCTCCCTTGGCGGCGATGACCGCGTGAACGATGCACCTTTTAGTCCTCTACACACACCGGCCGAAGGGATCCGACCGGATCTGTGACCAGCGGTGAGCAGAGAGAAAATGTCGCTACCGTTGTCTTGTTTATATCTGGAGAGGATGAGAGAATGAAGAGAGCAACCCTAGTAAAGCAAGCGCTCGGGCCCTTGCGTCCATATATAGTGGAGTGATTATCTTTTTCCTCTCCACAACAAGCGTTTCAATTAGTGTACGTGGCATTAAAGAAAAGAAACTCTCTATTTAAGGTGACTATTGTACGACTCCTACTTACTACTAGTAGTACTACAGTATTGTTCACTTGTGCTCCCCATCTCTCCATTCATTGAACAACCCCACGGGTGAATAAACATACAGTAAGTACTGTATTTATATAGAACGAACAAGCTCGAACTATTTTCAAGTAGTTAAAAGTTGAGGGCGGGGCTTTTCCCGGGCAGTACGCGCGGCAGTTTTCGGGTAGGCGGTTTGACAGAGAGGCGAGGAGGGTGAGCGAGTGGGGCTGTGCGATTTGACGGCGTGTTACTGCTGGAAAGACTTGTGATATGACCACTCACTATAGTCATGAATTACTGGCGCTCCGACCGGGGTGATGCCCCCCTTCCGTTCCGCGCTCTAATCTGGTGCATGACACGTCGACCCGGATGCTGGCTCTCCCTCATGTCGGAGTAGTAAGAAGGAGCAAAGAATGATGCGGTATATACTAGTACTATACTACTCCCTCCGTTCCTAAATATAAGTCTTTGGAGAGATTTTACTATGGACCACATACGGAGAAAAATGAGTGAATCTACACATAAAATGCATCTATATACATCCGTATGTGGTCCACAGTGAAGTATCTACGAAGACTTATATTTAAGAACAGAGGGAGTACTACTCAGGTCGGAGGAGTGCGAACCACAGCAGCCCAGTGAACCAGCAGTGCGAACCATGGTAGCCCAGTGAACCAGCAGTAGAAAATAATGTGGTAATATGGCCATAAAAACAATGTGCTACGGTCCACACTGTAGCATGTACAGTAACACTCCTCTTTGTTTGGATCCCTGAGTTAGAGCTAGTTTGGGTTGAAATAGCCTCAAAATAACGAAACAAGAGGGGTTAGTTTGAGCTAGTTTGCTCTAACCCAGCTAAAAAAACTAGCCCGATGGAGAGGTTCTAATTGGGTTCATTATCCTCGGGCCCACTAAAAGAGAACTAAAAAAATCTCCCCTGCCCGCACCAGATTGCTCCCTCCCTCTCGCACGACTCCTCTCTGTTCCCCATAGGGCCGCTCACCCTCTCTCTCCTCCGGCTGCCCTCTCCTTCCGGCCTCCGCCGCCCTACTCCGGCCGCCCTCTCCCTCCGGCCTTCGAAGGTCGCCCCGCTCCCCCTTCACCAGTAATTTTTCTCCCTCTGTCGTGCGCGGCGGCGGCGCATCTACCAGGGAGGTCGCGAGAGGGGTGAGTTTGTTCGTTCCTTCTTTGTCTCACGGCCATATCATTGATCTTGCTTCCTCTAGCGCTAATTCTGATTTGGAAAAGTAGATCCTGATCAAACTTGGTATAGATTTGTGGTGCACGCATGGAATTGTTTGATGTTGCTTGAGGAGGTAATAAATATTTCCAGAGGCCCAAAGATTCAGGTCACCTTTCTAGGTATTTCAATTTCAAGCTTGCATTATTTCTAGAGGCCCAAAGATTCAGTTCACCTTTCTAGGTATTTCAATTTCAGGCTTGCATTATTTCTAGAGGCCCGAAGATTCAGTTCACCTTTCTAGGTATTTCAGTTTCAGGCTTGCATTATTTCTAGAGGCCCAAAGATTCAGTTCACCGTTCTAGGTATTTCACTTTCAGGCTTGCATTATTTCTAGAGGCCCAAAGATTCAGTTCACCTTTCTAGGTATTTCAGTTTCAGGCTTGTATTATTTCTAGAGGCCCAAAGATTCAGTTCACCTTTCTAGGTATTTTAGTTATAGGCTTGCATTATTTCTAGAGGCCCAAAGATTAAGTTCCCAGTTGGCGGCAAGCGGCCCTGCTACCCATGCCGGTGTCGACCTCAACTCGCAAGGGCCGGCGTTGGAGGGGTTCCCGAGGCTTGGGCTCTACAGAGCCTTCGTCCAGAGCGACGATGGAGAGTTCCTCCCTCGGTGCGTGAGGGGCTCCGGGCTCCCTCCCTATCGTGAATGACTTCCGTGATGAGCTAGCTCATTCTTTGTTTCATGAAGTGTTTACTTATTTTGTGAAGCTTGATTGATGACTTGTATGTTTAAGTGGGATATCTCATTTGTATGGACAAAGTAAAAATTATCATGTTTTGCATGCTTGATTTGTATAGATGGTTCGTTTATGTCAATTGTGAGCGGGAGGAGGCCACAGAAGAGCCGGCCACACCAAGAGGGTGCTTGGATCCAAGGGACTTATTTTAGTCTAACTAAAAATAGTCTCTTTAAGAGGCTAAGGTTCCAAGCTTCCCTGACTAAAGAGGGGCTAAAACTAGTCTTGAGACTAAAAAAATTTAGTCAGGGGTACCCCTACTAAAATGTGGATTAGTCCTCTCTCTCCTCATTTAACTCCTCTCCTTTAACATAGGCGAGTTCTGGATTGGAGGGTTTGGAGGATAATAAATGCTCATTAACTTGGTTTTAGTCTCTTTAGTATTTGGATCCAAGCATGGGTGAAGCTAGCAAGTTTTAGTCCCACTACTTTTAGTCATGGAACTAAAACGTATCCAAGAACCCTCCAAATCCGTTAGAAAATAGGGTCCAAAGTAGTCAAATGATTGAGATAGAGCATTTATTATCAATCTAACCCTGCCATCCATACACCTCCTTGGTTTAGAGTTAGTTCAGGGTTAGAATCTAACTCTAACCTCTAACTAAGTTAGAGTTCTCCTCGTCTCGGTTCATCGCCATCATACTTTCCCCATTCCTGTGTTTTCAGTATCCTACGAATCAAAGAGGCCCTTTTTTTGCGGGAAAAATCAAAGAGGCCCTTAGACTGGTTTCGGTCTGGTCATTTTTTATAAACGTGTTATGTCCAAAATTTAATGAACGTGCTCCGGTTTCCACGAAAATAATCCATTTTCATGTAGTAATTCATTCATTTATTTATTCTTCTGCAGGGGGTTTGCATGTAATTCGTGAGGTCTGAAATGTAAAGTACCCTGGCATATCCTCTGAGTCGTGCATGCACTACGACCCAGATGCTCTATGTCCCACATGTCGGCGAATGGGAGCACGTGGAAATAGCCTAGGAGTACATATAGGAGGATAAATGCATGAAATAATATGTAATGTGAAGCGTAGCCGCGGTTCGAAAAGGAGACCTAAAGTGATGACAGCTATAGGTCGCATGCACCCAACTAGTGGTACTAGACATATGACTAGTTTTTCCCTAAAAAAAGAGGCACGAGTGCTCAGTACTCCTATTCTATAAACACGAGTCCCATCTGACAACAGCGTCCTTGCTACAGCTAGCTCTCCTCCCTCATTTCTCTCTTCTAATTCTAAACTCGGCCGATGCCCGGTGGGCGGGGTGGGTTTGCTCAACTGCGGCCCCATCTCACAGTGAAAACGTTACGACTGGAATAAAAATGCCATATACTCCCTCCGTTCATAAATATAAGCCTATTTAGATACTATTTCAAATGGAATATAGCATACAGATGTATGTAGACATAGTTTAGAGTGTAGATTCACTCATTTTGCTTCATATGTAGTAGTCACTTGCTGGAATCTTTAGAAAGACTTATATTTGGGAACGGAGGGAGTACTATACTAATAAAACATTAAGGCCACGAGGCGATGCAGTGCTGGTTACAGGAGGCAAGAAGAATAGATGCATCCATCGATGACGTCCACCTCCTCGACTCAAGGCGCAGGCCCACCGAACGGCGCCTAAGTAGCAGCGGCTTTCATGGCCAGATCGACGTGCTTCTGAACAATGGCGTCCAAAGATTCCAGCCGCTGGAAGGAAGGCCAACGTCTTTCTGTCCTCGCTTGCCTTGTAGTGGCCTATGTAGAAGATTTCCTCGTAGACGTGGATGTGTAGGTCGATGGTTTCTTGCATGGCGAGGTGATGCGTGGCGAGCGCGGCCTCGAGGTGCACATTCTTCGTCGCGATCTCCGGCACCTGCAGGGCCACCAGGGCTTGAAAGAGTTCGTCACCATGGAGGCCGATGAGGGTGGCAGGCAATGAGGAGCCTGGGCGCGTGGGCTGGAGTAGTATGGCAAGGTCGTCCGCACGCTTCTTGACGACGGTGAACTTGCGGATGGAGTTGACCATCATGTCGTCCATGCGAGAGGCGAAGCCGGCGTCGGTGAGGGCAACGATGCCTGCGGTCGCTAGCACCATCTGGAAACGTTGCGCAGTGCGGGGCCGCAGGCCGGCGCCTTGGATGATTTGGCACAGCCGACTGCCGCTCGTGTCCATCGCCTCCATAGGTGCTTGTGGCTTCTGGTCACTTGGTCTTGGATTGGAGTGAGTAGTGTTGCGCAGGGACTTGTGAGTAGATGGATTGGAGTGGTGGGGCGCCTTTATTATATGAGAGTCCAAACTCTATTGCATTCACATCGTGCTGGCTCTATTCTGCTTCTCCAATTAATTCCCTCTGCATGTAGTTGAGGATGCATCATTGACCGTTCAATGTCTCGGGAACCGCTACCCTCTCCCTCCTTGGCATTCAAGCACCTATGGACCCGTCGACGACGAGGTGCCTATGGTGACTTCGTAAATTTCAAGATGATAGTGCCATGCGTGTGTGCATTCATAGGGGTGAGTGTATGCGCGTGTATATGAGCGCTTGCGTCTATACTGTGTAAAAAGCGTAAATGCGTGTCAAAAAGAGACTAGTCAGTATACTCAATATTGTGCACCTCGGAGAGGAAAATGATAGAACTAGTACGTATTTATTTATGGTGCAGATTCACTCATTTTGCTCCATATGTACTCCGTCTCGATGTAGTCTAGTCACTTGTTGAAACCTCTAGAAGGGCAAATACTCCTTTCTGGTTTACAGGGCTATACTAGCAAGTAGTTGTACGTACTAGTACAATAGTGGGCTCACATAGCAATTTTGTCTCATGCAAGAGCCTGGCTATATGCGTGCTCCAATGTTCGCAACTGCAACATTCGGTTTGCGCTTGGCTCTTCGCCTCTTCGAGAAGACGAACAATGATGTTACTACTACTGCTTCTACAGTGTCGGATCCACTGCTGCATGTCCGTCCACCGCGAGCGGGACGGATATCTTGTTGTAGAAGTACTACTAAGCAAAAGCCTATCCTCGTTTGCGAGCAACCGCACGCATGCGTGAGGAAGAAGCCGTGTAGTAAAATCAAGCTTCTCCTCGTTGTACGAGTTGACGCGACACATCATAGCACTGGCCCACATGCTTGCCTCTAAACTTGGCTGAAAGACCCGCAGTGTACAATATATTTGCTGCAACCTTTAACATTTACCCACCACAAATTAAAATATATGTGGCCGTATGCATCGTTCTGATGCAGAGGCCGGGGAGTCCCCCCTTTTGGGAAAAAACAAAACAAATTAAAATATATATTCCTGTCTTGACCAGATGAGCGTGAAAACTACAATCACCAGGGTGTCAGGTAGGGCCAGAAGACTATTTTAATATATTTTTAAATCGAGACAGCCACATAGCATGGAGCCGACCCCAACAATTTTAAGCTTACAGGCATGGTACACGCTATCCTAGACTACTCTACACATGAAACTGCCACACGAGCGTCCGGCCTGCGCTTGGCTCTTCGCCTCTTTGGGAAGTCAAACAATGATAGAGTACTACTGCACTAGAGGAGTACTACAGTACGCTTCTGGCCATCTGACACCGATTGAACTGCTGCATGTCCACCGCGTGCGGGAGGGAGAGCGTGTAGCGAATGCTTCTCCTAGTCTTGCCAGCCACCACGCTCATGGGCAAGGGAGGGACGCTCCTGCCTTTGCATGTATGACAGGTGGGCCCGATAGGTGTGTGGCCAACCTGCATACAGCCAAAGGCAGGTGCAGTTAAGTCCAGGAGGGAGAGGATAATCAAACTTCTCGTTGATGTACGAGTTGACGCGACACATCAAAGCACTGCACTCGATATATTTCAATAATTTGCGTTTACCGATGCATTAATTACAATGCATGCATGCATGCCGTAACTCTCCTTTTGATACTTGCATGTGTTGATTTAATGCACCTTGAAGTAGTATAAAATATGTGACGGTAAAGCTTTGTAATACCCCGGCCCAAGTCGAGAGATGGTTGTGCACGAGGAGGGCGAGATCATGCAGACCGAACAGGACCCGACGATGGAGCTCTCTAAGGTCTCGATGGACCTCACCGTGCTCCACTGCCCCTTGTGCCTCCGCCCCTTGACGCCTCCAGTGTATGAGGTTCGAATACACCTCCTCCGTTCAGCTGATTGAGCAAGGTGCAGGTTTCTTGATTGATGTGTTGTTCAATTGATTTCTGCAGTCCAAGGGAGGGCACCTGGCCTGAGCGGACTGCCGCGTCGAGCGCCCCGGGAACTAGCGGCAGTGCCAGAAGTGCGAGCGCGGCGGTGACTTCGACGTGCGGAACACAGCGGTAGACTCCGTCCTTTCGTCGGTGAGGGTGGAGTGCCTGCATGAAGGTTGTGGGCTCTACGTCACTTACCACAAGCTCGCCGATCACCAGAGCGTGTGTACGCTCGCGCCCTGCAAATGCCACGTGCCCGTCTGCGGCTACGAAGGCCCGCTACCGGCGCTCTACCACCACATCAGCAGCGCGCATCCCATGCCCATGCACAGGATCCAGTACGGCAAGGTGCTCCAGCTGCAAGTGCCACTGTCTGAGCCACGACTCTTGCTGTTTGCGGAGGAGGACCGCCGCACGTTTTTCTTGGTGGGTGGCGTGCTCGACATCGGCACGCCTATCGCCGTGTCGGTCGTCTGCATCAGAGCGGGGGCATCCCCACTGCCGCACTACGTGGCCAAGCTGTGGGCGAACAGCCCGCCGGGGGAGCCCAAAGGCACGACCGACGCCGTCAAGGTGGAAATGGAGGTGACAAGCAACAAGGATCCCGGCGACGTCGACGTGCAGGAGCTGACCTTCTTGACAGTTCCGCCCAAGCTGCTGTCCGGGGCTAAGCTTGTGTCCCTCCACATTCAGATTAACAAGCTCACATCCTAAATGTTTCTACAGTGCCTTCTATTTATCTTAGTAATATGCTAATATAGGGATTACCTTGGTCTACTTTAGCTTAAGAAATGGTGGGTTTTGGTGGCGATGCAGCAATTACTTCGACATCAGATCAGTAATTTCCAATAGTCGAACGGATATTTTGTGTTTGTTGGATATAAAGTTCCTTTGGGTAAGAAGTAATACTTGTCATCAAAATGGATAAAGGGAGGTGTATGTAGACGTATTTTAGTTCTAGATACGTCCCTTTTTATCCATTTTGATGACAAGCACTCCCTCCGTTCCATAATACATGCCTTCCATTTGTCAAAATATAGATGTATCTAGACATGTTTTAGTATATAGGTACATCCATGATAGAGCCAATCGGATGGTTGAGAACACTACAATTCGTAGCTACAGATGCGTGTGTGACTCCCAAATGCAGAGGCCGGGGGTCATCATCCTCCTTTTCGAGAAAAAACATACACGTGTGTGAGAGGACGAGTGCATGCGTGCACCTCTTCTCTTCCTGTATAACGTACTACTAAACTCAGAGTACAAGTTTTTGTGGGTGGCACGATGGTTCGTGCGAGAAGCCCCGAGAGATAGGTTTAATGCGTCTGAAAAAAATACTAGCCTAGAGCTCGGCACGCGGCTATTCCTGTCCAACGCCCCATTAACCGTAAGATATGTATACGACGGTGCCAGTTATTGCACGTACACAACAGTACTCCCTCATTTCCGGTTTATAGGGCTTAATTCAAAAATCTCACCAACCAAGATGGTGAGTAGTGGAATATTTTTTGTAGTTTGCAAAAGCACCTCACTAATGCTCTTGTTTTTCTCAAAAAATTATGTTTATCAATGCATTAATTGCAATGTACGCAAGCATAAAGTACATGCATTGGTCAATTTTCTCTTAATACTTGCATGCAATGATTTAATGCACCTTGGAATCTGAACGTGTGTTGGGGAACAACCAAATTGAGCCTTATAAAATGGAAAAACTAAAATTTTGAGATAAGCCCTATAAAACCGGAAAGGAGGGAGTAGAAAAAGAAGTACTCCATCCGGGAATAGTGCCGCACTTCGAAACTAGAACCATCAATAAATTTTAAGCTTGCGTCTCGTCACATTCCAAATTACTCCACGCTATATTGAATTGCAAACCTGTTCACACCGATCACAACCTAAACGATTTCCCACTTAGGAGCGTATTAGTACCACGCTATATTGAATTGAAAACCTGTTCACACCGATCACAACCTAAACGGTTTCCCACTTAGGAGCGTATTAGTACTCGGTTATAAATACTAGTATGCCAAGATGACTGCACATTCCTCCTCAACTCCACATCCACAAAAACAAACAAGTCATTCAGCATCCTTCCCTTGCGTCTGCCATGGCCAGCGTGAGTTCTGGGTCGAGAAATTGCCACCAGGGAGAGGCGAGCATGGAAGCAGAAGCACGAGAGATGTCCCGCCTCGCTGCGAGAGCAGACGACATGTCCCGCCGCGCGGAAGTAGCAACACGGAGGTCCCGCCACGCCGCTGAAGCAGCACGGAGGTCCCGCCGCGCCATCGATGCAGCAGACTGGTCCGGCCGCGCCGCGGAAGCAGCAGAGATGTCCCGTCGCGCCATGAATGCAGCAGAGATGTCCCGGCGCGCCGTGGCAACCTGGGAAAATTTCTCGTGGGCAGGCGACGACTGTTACAGGTGCATGCATGCGATCGTCCATAGCCAGATGGATCAGATCTCTGGCAGGGCGAGGTTGCAGGACAACATGCAAGCCTCATTTGAACAGGCTACCGGCGTCATCCAGCAACTAAGGGCGGGCAATGAGAGGCTCCGGGCCGAGTGCGACCTGCTGAGGGAGAAGATCGTCCGAAGTGCAGACCAGCAGGAGGAGACCAGTGCCTTGTTAAAGAGGATCGGCGTCATCGTCAAAAAACTTATGGACGAGAATGACATGCTCCGCAACGAGTGCCAAAGGCTGGTGGAGGAATCTGTGGATGTTCTCAAGCAGTGTATTGAGGACACGAAAGAGCTCATCGCCGCTCGTCGCGGAGACTAGTTCCCGCGGCCTGCAGCAACGCATCAAGAAAGTAGAGATCAGCGAGCCAGATCCTTGTCTTCCTTCTTCTTTTGCCCTTGTGTATTTTGGGCGTAGCCGCATGTGGATTTTTTAATTATCTTTCTAATTATGTAAGACAATTAATCGTCCTTATCTTTCTGTGGAAGATCAATGTTGCAAGGCTGGAATGAAGAAAACTCTTGCTGTGGCGACCCTGGCGTTGCTGTTCTTCTAGTTGTTGTTGGGCTTCCTTCAGTTTCCTGGTTTCTTTTGATGTAATATTCGGTTTAGGATGTGGATTGTGTCATCGGTTGTGAAATGTTGGGTTCTAGCGCGGATGTTTGGCCTTTGTTGGCCTCTTGGGATATTGCGATTTCAATCTGGTAGCTTTTAGTCCTTCGTGTTAGGCTGGAGTTGTGCTGAACTTCTTGTGAATTGTGGTGGTTTTCAGTAATGAAAATCGGAAGGGGCAAGGCCTTCTTTGATCAAAAAAATTAATCGTCCTTATATATTCATCAGTCTTGCTATAAGTCGCAGTAGATGTTATATAGGTCCGTTGGATCTTACATCAAGATCCATGCTTTCAGATTTTCTTTTTTCTCTCTTAAATCTCAGTCGAGTGAGACATAGCCACGCCATTAAACAGAGGCTCGGGCGCCATTAATGGAGACCTTGGGAGAGAGGTGGACGGCAAATGGAGGTCAAAGGGCTCTCCTCCCGATAAGCACGCGCAGGGGTCTGATCGCACGCCTCTCATACTCAAATAGCTACCCTGCATGGCGCCTCCTAGCTAATAAAAAATGGGGACGCGTGGCGGCACGTAAATGGTACTAGTAAGTAGAACGCCCACGGTTTCAATAATACTTGTGTTTCCGATTGTAACGTGACAGCACTTGTTCCAAAATGACTTTGTTGATTGTTAATGTGTGCACCTTCGCAAATCGGACTTCAAATTACCACAGCATGTTGGTGCCATGTCATGGCACCAAGCCAAGTTTCATTATTTTCATGCGTGTTTTGGATTTACAGGAATTAAAATAACTAAGTTTCTCAATGTTTCCAACCCAGCCACGACGCCCAGAATTTTGAATTTCATTCCCATTTCTTGCATGGAACCTAGAAATTTACCAGAGGACACACATGTGATTTTTCAACCAACTTTGGTGCACTGGAACATGTGCTTGTATTTCAAATTTGAATTATGCACACAAAGGTGACACGTTCCCTCCCAGAACCATGAGCCTTCTTGAGAGAAGCTCCGATTTGCAAGATGCTTATACCAAAATTTGTTCCTATTCGGCCAAATTTTTTTTACCACGGCATGGTACTACCATGACATGACACCATGACAAGTTTCATGATTTTAAAACCAAGTTTCTCAATGTTCTCGACCGAGCCACGATGCCCAGATGTTTGAATTTTATTCTCATTTTTTGCATGGGACCTAGTAGAAATTCACCCGAGGACACAAATGTGATTTTTCAACCAACTTTGGTGCACGGGAGCATGTGCTTGTAGTTCAAATTTGAATTATGCACATTAAATGACCAAAAACTCAATTAATGTGTAAATAAGGCCAAATGGAACCGGAATAATTCCAAAATTTAACAGGGCACTCATGTAGTTCTATGTTGCCTTTGTAAATAAACTCAAGGGGGAGAACGTATATCGTTTCGCACTCAAAGGTGGCACGTTCCCTCTGAGAACTGCGAGCCTTCTTGAGAGAAGCTTCGATTTGCAAGAAGCTTATACCAAAATATGTTCCTATTCGGCCAATTTTTTTACCACAACATGGTAGTACCATGACATGACATCCATGCCAAGTTTCATGATTTTTAGACGTGTTTTGGATTTACAAGAATTTTAAAACCAAGTTTCTCAATGTTCTCGGCCGAGCCACAATGCCTAGATGTTTTAATTTTATTCTCATTTCTTGCATGGGACCTAGAAATTCACCCGAGGACACAAATGTGATTTTTCAACCAACTTTGGTGCACGAGAGCATGTGCTTGTAGTTCAAATTTGACTTATGCAAATTAAATGACCAGAAACTCAATTAATGTATAAAAACGACAAACGAACCCGGAATAATTCCAAAATTTAACAGGGCACTAATGTAGTTCTATGTTGCCTTTGTTAAGAAACTCAAGGGGGGCAGCGTATATCGTTTCACACTCAAAGGTGGCACGTTCCCTCTTGGAACCATGAGCTTCCAAATCGGCCCATTTTTTTACCACAACATGTTAGTGCCATGACATGACACCATGCCAATTTTCATGATTTCCAGGCGAGTTTTGGATTTACATGAATCTAAAATCAAAGTTTCTCGATGTTCTTGGTCGAGTCATGACGCCCAGATGTTTGAATTTCATTCTCATTTCTTCCATGGGACCTAGAAATTCAACCAAGGACACACATGTGATTTTTCAACCCACTTTGGTGCACCGGAGCATGTGCATGCAATTCATATTTAGATTATGCACATTAAAAGTCCAGAAACTCAATTAATATATAAAAAGGCCAAATGAACCCGAAATAATTCCAAAATTTAACAGGGCACTCATATAGTTCTATGTTACCTCTGTAGATAAAATCAGGGGCAAGCAGCATATTTCGTTTCGCACACAAAGGTGACACGTTCCCTCTCGGAACCACGAGGCTTGTTGAGAGAATCTCCGGTTTTGCAAGAGGCTTGTACCAAAACTTGTCCCAATTCACCAAAAATTATACGTATGAAAACAGGGTTTAGATTATCCCAAACATCTCGCTACCTAGACCAATAATGTACTATGATTTGAATTCGACATAAAATGGATACAAATATTTGAATTGGAGAGCGTATGGTACATGTAGTTCATAGTGAAATATGATTAGTGCTATATGTATGTTTTTTGTTATCAAGATAATATTTAAATTATTGTATAACTTGACAACAATCGTATTCAAATAAGGAAAATTGATTCAAATTTAGTCCATATGGTAGATGACAATATATATGTTCACATGGTGGAGTAAAGTGTTCATATATGATGGAAGATCAAAATGTATGACTACATCAATTATAAACCGCAAGGTCACCTAACGATATATTCGAATTCAACATAATGTGGATTCAAAAATTGAAATTCGAGATCATGGCATCTGAAATCATATAAAAAGGGACATTGCTCTTTGTTTGGTGGGAATTGATTTGGTTTTTGTTGTTGTTGAGGGAAGTGCGAATCAATTTGGTACTGTGTAGGGTAATCTTGTTCTCCCGATTTTTTTTACATTTTTCTTGTAGTTTTTTCAATGGCATCTATAGCAATATAGTAAAAGGGGACATGACTCTCTTGTGTCTTGTATGAATTGTTTTTTGTACACGTTAAGTTTGTTCTATCGAACAAGGAATCTGCACCTTGTTATCCCGAAATTTTCAAGCTCGAGTATCTTTTGTCTCACCTGCTTTGAATCTCCCGCTTCTTCAACCCGCGCCGCGCCTTGTTATCCCGAAATTTGGACGCGTACGAGAACTCCCTCCTCATCCGAAATCGCTCCCGCAGCCCAGACACGCGAAATCCCCCTTCTACCCCTCAGCCGAAAATGAAGCTCCACGTCGCGGTGTCAAAACCGGGGGGGTATGCTGGTAACTTACCCTACATTTCGGACAAGCGCGTCCCTAAGCTTGGCTCCCCCCTCCCCCTCCCCCCCCCCATTCGTACACCGAGGCCGCCAAAACCCGCGAAACCCCATGATGTCTACTACACAACCTTCTTCTTGTAGACGTTGTTGGGCCTGCAAGTGCACAGGTTTGTAGGACAGTAGCAAATTTCCCTAAAGTGGATGACCTAAGGTTTATCAATCCGTAGGAGGCGTGATGATGAAGATGGTCTCTCTCAAGCAACCCTTCAACCAAATAACAAAGAGTCTCTTGTGTCCCCAACACACCCAATACAATGGTAAATTGTATAGGTGCACTAGTTCGGCGAAGAGATGGTGATACAAGTGCAATCTGGATAGAAGATATAGGTTTTTGTAAACTGAAAATATAAAAACAGCAAGGTAACAAGTGGTAAAAGTGAGCGTAAACGGTATTGCAATGATAGGAAACAAGGCCTAGGGTTCATAATTTCGCTAGTGCAAGTTCTCTCAACAATAATAACATAGATAGAACATATGACAAGCCCTCAACATGCAACAAAGAGTCACTCCAAAGCCACTAATAGCGGAGAACAAATGTAGAGATTATGGTCGGGTACGAAACCACCGCAAAGTTATTCTTTCAAATCAATCCGTTGGGCTATTCCTATAAGTGTCACAAACAACCCTGGAGTTTTTACTAGAATAACACCTTAAGATACAAATCAACCAAAACCATAATGTCACCTAGATACTCCATTGTCACCTCAGGTATCCGTGGGCATGATTATACGATATGCATCACACAATCTCAGATTTATCCAACCAACATAAAGTACTTCAAAGAGCGCCCCAAAGTTTCTACCGGAGAATCAAGAACGTGTGCCAACCCCTATGCATAGGTTCCCAATGTCACGAAACCCGCAAGTTGATCACCAAGACATACATCAAGTGTTCTCATAAAGACTCAATCCGATAAGATTACTTCAAAAGGGGAAACTCAATTCATCACAAAGGAGTCGAGGGGGAGAAACATCATAAGATCCAACTACAATAGCAAAGCTCGGGATACATCAAGATCGTGCCATAGAGTGAAGGAAATATGCCCTAGAGGCAATAATAAAGTTGTTATTTATTTCCTTATTTCATGATAAATGTTTATTATTCATGCTAGAATTGTATTAACCGGAAACATAATACATGTGTGAATACATAGACAAACAGAGTGTCACTAGTATGCCTCTACTTAACTAGCTCGTTGATCAAAGATGGTTAAGTTTCCTAGACATAGACATGAGTTGTCATTTGATTAACGGGATCACATCATTAGGAGAATGATGTGATTGACATGACCCATTCCGTTAGCTTAGCACTCGATCGTTTAAGTATGTTGCTATTGCTTTCTTCATGACTTATACATGTTCCTATGACTATGAGATTATGCAACTCCCGTTTACCGGAGGAACACTTTGTGTGCTACCAAACGTCACAACGTAAATGGGTGATTATAAAGGTGCTCTACAGGTGTCTTCGAAGGTACTTGTTGGGTTGGCGTATTTTGAGATTAGGATTTGTCACTCCGAATGTCGGAGAGGTATCTCTGGGCCCTCTCGGTAATGCACATCACTTAAGCCTTGCAAGCATTGCAAATAATGAGTTAGTTGCGGGATGATGTATTACGGAACGATTAAAGAGACTTGCCGGTAATGAGATTGAACTAGGTATTGAGATACCGACGATCGAATCTCGGGCAAGTAACATACCGATGACAAAGGGAACAACGTATGTTGTTATGCGGTCTGACCGATAAAGATCTTCGTAGAATATGTGGGAGCCAATATGAGCATCCAGGTTCCGCTATTGGTTATTGACCGGAGACGTGTCTCGGTCATGTCTACATTGTTCTCGAACCCGTAGGGTCCGCACGCTTAAGGTTTCGATGACAGTTATATTATGAGTTTATGAGTTTTGATGTACCGAAGGAGTTCGGAGTCCCGGATGAGATCAGGGACATGACGAGGAGTCTCGAAATGGTCGAGACGTAAAGATCGATATATTGGACGACTATATTCGGACATCAGAAAGGCTCTGAGTGATTCGGGTATTTTCGAGAGTACCGGGGAGTTACGGGAATACGGGGGAAGAAGTATATGGGCCTTATTGGGCTTTAGGGGAGAGGGAGAGGCAGGCCGCGCGCCCCCCCATTGACTAGTCCGAATTGGACTAAGGGGAGGGGCGGCGCCCCCTCCTTCCTTCTCTTCCCTCTTCCCCTTCCTTGTCTCCTACTCCTAATACTTGGAAGGACTCCTAGTTGGACTAGGAAAAGGGGAATCCTACTCCCGGTGGGAGTAGGACTCCCCTAGGGCGCGCCATAGAGAGGGACGGCCCTCCCCTCCTCCACTCCTTTATATACGGGGGCAGGGGGCACCCCATAGACACACAAGTTGATCCTCGTGATCATTCCTTAGCCGTGTGTGGTGCCCCCTCCACGATATTACACCTCGGTCATATTGTAGCGGTGCTTAGGCGAAGCCCTGCGACAGTTGAACATCAAGATCGTCACCACGCCGTCGTGCTGACGGAACTCCCCCCGAAGCTTTGCTGGATCGGAGCCCGGGGTGCGTCATCGAGCTGAACGTGTGCAGAACTCGGAGGTGCCCTCCGTTCGGTGCTTGGATCGGTCGGATCGGGAAGACGTACGACTACTTCCTCTACGTTGTGTCAACCTTCCGCTTCGGTCTACGAGGGTACGTAGACAACACTCTCCCCTCTCGTTGCTATGCATCACCATGATCTTGCGTGTGCGTAGGAAATTTTTGAAATTACTACGTTCCCCAACAGTGGCATCCGAGCCTAGGTTTTTATGGTTTGATGTTATATGCACGAGTAGAACACAAGTGAGTTGTGGGCGATATAAGTCATACTGCTTACCAGCATGTCATACTTTGGTTCGGCGGTATTGTGGGATGAAGCGGCCCGGACCGACATTACGCGTACGCTTACGCGAGACTGGTTCTACCGACGTGCTTTGCACACAGGTGGCTGGCGGGTGTCAGTTTCTCCAACTTTAGTTGAACCAAGTGTGGCTACGCCCGGTCCTTGCGAAGGTTAAAACAGCACCAACTTGACAAACTATCATTGTGGTTTTGATGCGTAGGTAAGAACGGTTCTTGCTAAGCCCAGTAGCAGCCACGTAAAAACTTGCAACAACAAAGTAGAGGACGTCTAACTTGTTTTTGCAGGGGCATGTTGTGATGTGATATGGTCAAGACATGATGAGTTATAAGTTGTTGTATAAGATGATCATGTTTTGTTGAAGTTATCGGCAACTGGCAAAAGCCTTATGGTTGTCTCTCTATTGCATAAGATGCAAGCGCCAAATAATTGCTTTACTTTATCGCTATGCGATAGCAATAGTTGCAAGAGCAATAGTTGGCGAGACAACCATGTGACGACATATTGATATAGATCAAGATGATGGAGATCATGGTGTCATGCCGGTGACGATAGAGATCATGGCGATGCTTTGGAGATGGAGATCAAAGGCACAAGATGATGATGGCCATATCATGTCACATATTATGATTGCATGTGATGTTTATCTTTTATACATATTATTTTGCTTGGTTTGACGGTAGCTTTATAAGATGATCTCTCACTAAATTATCATAGTAAAAGTGTTCTCCCTGAGTATGCACCGTTGCAAAAGTTTTTCGTGCTGAGACACCACGTGATGATCGGGTGTGATAGGCTCTACGTTCAAATACAACGGGTGCAAAACATTTGCACACGCGGAATACTCAGGTTTAACTTGACGAGCCTATCATATAACAGATATGGCCTCAGAACACGGAGACCGAAAGGTCGAGCGTGAATCATATAGTAGATATGATCAACATAGTGATGTTCACCAATGAAACTACTCCATCTCACGTGATGATCGGACATGGTTTAGTTGATTTGGATCACGTGATCACTTAGAGGATTAGAGGGATGTCTTTCTAAGTGGGAGTTCTTAAGTAATATGATTAATTGAACTTTAATTTATCATGAACTTAGTCCTGGTAGTATTAGCATATATATGTTGTAGATCAATAGCTCGCATTGTTGCTTTCATATGTTTATTTTGATATGTTCCTAGAGAAAATTGTGTTGAAAGATGTTAGTAGCAATGATGCGGATTGGATCCGTGATCTGAGGTTTATCCTCATTGCTGCACAGAAGAATTATGTCCTTGATGCACCGCTAGGTGACAGACCTATTGCAGGAGCAGATGCAGACGTTATGAACATTTGGCTAGCTCAATATGATGACTACTTGATAGTTTAAGTGCACCATGCTTAACAGTTTAGAATCGGGACTTCAAAGACGTTTTGAACGTCATGGACCATATGAGATGTTCCAGGAGTTGAAGTTAATATTTCAAGCAAATACCCGAGTTGAGAGATATGAAGTCTCCAACAAGTTCTATAGCTAAAAGATGGAGGAGAATCGCTCAACTAGTGAGCATGTGCTCAGATTGTCTGGGTACTACAATCGCTTGAATCAAGTGGGAGTTAATCTTCCAGATAAAATAGTGATTGACAGAATTCTCTAGTCACCATCACCAAGTTAGTAGAACTTCGTGATGAACTATAATATGCAAGGGATAACGGAAACAATTCCCAAGCTCTTCATGATGCTGAAATCGACGAAGGTAGAAATCAAGAAAAACATCAAGTGTTGATGGTTGACAAGACCACTAGTTTCAAGAAAAGGGCAAAGGGAAGAAGAGGAACTTCAAGAAGAACGGCAAGTGAGTTGCTGCTCAAGTGAAGAAGCTCAAGTCTGGTTCTAAGCCTGAGACTAAGTGCTTCTACTGCAAAGGGACTAGTCACTGGAAGCGGAACTACCCAAGTATTTGGCGGATAAGAAAGGATGGCAAAGTAAACAAAGGTATATTTGATATACATGTTATTGATGTGTAGTTTACTAGTGTTCATAGCAACCCCTCAGTATTTGGTACTAGTTCAGTTGCTAAGATTAGTAACTTGAATCGGGAGTTGCAGAATGAACAGAGACTAGTTAAGGGTGAAGTGACGATGTGTGTTGGAAATGGTTCCAAGATTGATATGATCATCATCGCACACTCCCTATACTTTCGGGATTAGTGTTGAACCTAAATAAGTGTTATTTGGTGTTTGCGTAGAGCATGAATATGATTTGATCATGTTTATTGTAATACGGCTATTCATTTAAGTAAGAGAATAAATTGTTGTTCTGTTTACATGAACAAAACCTTATATGGTTACACACCCAATGAAAATGGTTCATTGGATCTCGATCGTAGTGACACATATTCATAATATTGAAACCAAAAGATGCAAAGTTAATAATGATAGTGCAACTCATTTGTGGCACTGCCGTTTAGGTCATATTGGTGTAAAGCGCATGAAGAAACTCCATGCTGATGGGATTTTGGAATCACTTGATTATGAATCCCTTGATGCTTGCGAACCATGCCTTATGGGCAAGATGACTAAAACTCCGTTCTCCGGAACAATGGAGCGATCAACTAACTTATTGGAAATAATACATACTGATGTATGCGGTCCGATGAGTGTTCAGGCTCGCGGCGGGTATCATTATTCTCTAACTTCACAGATGATTTGAGCATATATGGGTATATGTACTTGATGAAACATAAGTCTGAAACATTTGAAAAGTTCAAAGAATTTCAGAGTGAAGTGGAAAATCATCGGGACAAGAAAATAAAGTTTCTACGATCTGATCACGGAGATGAATATTTGAGTTACAAGTTTGGTCTTCAATTAAAACAATGTGAAATAGTTTCACTACTCACGCCACCAGGAACACCACAGTGTAATGGTGTGTCCGAACATCGTAACCGTACTTTATTAGATATGGTGCAATCTATGATGTTTCTTACCGATTTACCACTATCGTTTTGGGGTTATGCATTAAAGACAGCTGCATTCACGTTAAAAAAGGGCACCATCTAAGTCCGTTGAGACGACACAATCTGAACTGTGGTTTGGCAAGAAACCAAAGTTGTCGTTTCTTAAAGTTTGGGGTTGCGATGCTTATGTGAAAAAGTTTCATCCTAATAAGCTCAAACCCAAATCGGAGAAGTGCGTCTTCATAGGATACCCAAAATGTTGGGTACACCTTCTATCACAGATCCAAAGGCAAGACAATCTTTGCCAAGAATGGATCCTTTCTAGAGAAGGGAGTTTCTCTCGAAAGGAGTGGGAGGAAAGTAGAAAACTTGATAAGGTAATTGTACCATCTCCCTTATTGGAAAGTAGTTCATCACAGAAATCTGTTCTTGTGACTACTACACCAATTAGTGAGGAAGATAATGATGATGATCATGTAACTTCGGATCAAGTTACTACCAAACCTCGTAGGTCAACCAGAGTGAGATCCGCACCAGAGTGGTACGGTAATCCTATTCTGGAGGTCATGTTACTTGACCATGACGAACCTACGAACTATGAGAAAGCAATGATGAGCCCAGATTCCGCGAAATGGTTTGAGGCCATGAAATCTGAGATGAGATCCATGTATGAGAACAAAGTATGGACTTTGATTGACTTGTCCAATGATCGACGAGCCATTGAGATTAAATGGATCTTCAAGAGGAAGACGGACGCTGATAGTAGTGTTACTATCTACAAAGATAGAATTGTCGCAAAAGGTTTTCGACAAGTTCAAGGTGTTGACTACAATGAGAGTTTCTCACTCGTATCTATGCTTAAGTTTGTCCGAATCATGTTAGCAATTGCTGCATTTTATGAAATCTGGCAAATGGATAAACAAAACTGCATTCCTTAATGGATTTATTAAAAGAAGAGTTGTATATGATGCAACCAGAAGGTTTTGTCAATCCTAAAGGTGCTAACAAAATATGAAAGCTCCAGCGATCCATCTATGGACTGGTGCAAGCATCTCGGAGTTGGAATATACGCTTTGATAAGTTGATCAAAGCATATAGTTTTATACAGACTTGCGGTGAAGCCTGTATTTACAAGAAAGTGAGTGGGAGCACTACAGCATTTCTGATAAGTATATGTGAATGACATATTGTTGATTGGAAATAATGTAGAATTATTCTGCAAAGCATAAAGGAGTGTTTGAAAGGAGTTTTTCAAAGAAAAACCTCAATGAAGCTGCTTACATATTGAGCATCAAGATCTATAGAGATAGATCAAGACGCTTGATAAGTTTTTTCAATGAATACATACCTTGACAAGATTTTGAAGTAGTTCAAAATGGAATAGTCAAAGAAAGAGTTCTTGCCTGTGTTACAAGGTGTGAAATTAAGTAAGACTCAAAACTCAACCACGGCAGAAGATAGAAAGAGAATGAAAGTCATTCCCTATAACTTGGCCATAGGTTCTATAAAGTATGCCATGTTGTGTACCAGATCTATTGTATACCCTACACTGATTTTGGCAAGGGAGTACAATATTGATCTAGGAGTAGATCACTGGACAGCGGTCAAAATTATCCTTAGTGGAATAAGGATATCTTTCTCGATAATGGAGGTGACAAAAGGTTCGTCGTAAAGGGTTACATCGATGCAAGTTTTGACACTGATCTAGATGACTCTAAGTCTCAATCTGGATACATATTGAAAGTGGGAGCAATTAGCTAGAGTAGCTCCGTGCAGAGCATTGTTGACATAGAAATTTGCAAAATACATACGGATCTGAATGTGGCAGACCCGTTGACTAAACTTCTCTCACAAACAAAACATGATCACACCTTAGTACTCTTTGGGTGTTAATCACATAGCGATGTGAACTAGATTATTGACTCTAGTAGACCCTTTTGGGTGTTGGTCACATGGTGATGTGAACTATTGGTGTTAAATCACATGGCGATGTGAACTAGATTATTGACTCTAGTGCAAGTGGGAGACTGAAGGAAATATGCCCTAGAGGCAATAATAAAGTTATTATTTATTTCCTTATTTCATGATAAATGTTTATTATTCATGCTAGAATTGTATTAACCGGAAACATAATACATGTGTGAATACATAGACAAACAGAGTGTCACTAGTATGCCTCTACTTGACTAGCTCGTTGATCAAAGATGGTTAAGTTTCCTAGCCATAGACA
Source organism: Aegilops umbellulata (assembly GCA_032464435.1). NCBI lineage: Eukaryota > Viridiplantae > Streptophyta > Magnoliopsida > Poales > Poaceae > Aegilops > Aegilops umbellulata. The sequence goes on from CP136060.1 coordinate 98,406,749, forward strand.
TGAGTTGTCATTTGATTAACGGGATCACATCATTAGGAGAATGATGTGATTGACATGACCCATTCCGTTAGCTTAGCACTCGATCGTTTAAGTATGTTGCTATTGCTTTCTTCATGACGTATACATGTTCCTATGACTATGAGATTATGCAACTCCCGTTTATCGGAGGAACACTTTGTGTGCTACCAAACGTCACAACGTAACTGGGTGATTATAAAGGTGCTCTACAGGTGTCTCCGAAGGTACTTGTTGGGTTGGCGTATTTCGAGATTAGGATTTGTCACTCCGAATGTCGGAGAGGTATCTCTGGGCCCTCTCGGTAATGCACGTCACTTAAGCCTTGCAAGCATTGCAACTAATGAGTTAGTTGCGGGATGATGTATTACAGAACGAGTAAAGAGACTTGCCGGTAATGAGATTGAACTAGGTATTGAGATACCGACGATCGAATCTCGGGCAAGTAACATACCGAGGACAAAGGGAACAACGTATGTTGTTATGCGGTCTGACCGATAAAGATCTTCGTAGAATATGTGGGAGCCAATATGAGCATCCAGGTTCCGCTATTGGTTATTGACCGGAGACATGTCTCGGTCATGTCTACATTGTTCTCGAACCCGTAGGGTCCGCACGCTTAAGGTTTCGATGACAGTTATATTATGAGTTTATGAGTTTTGATGTACCGAAAGAGTTAGGAGTCCCGGATGAGATCGGGGACATGACGAGGAGTCTCGAAATGGTCGAGACGTAAAGATCGATATATTGGACGACTATATTAGGACATCGGAAAGGTTCTGAGTGATTCGGGTATTTTCGGGAGTACCGGGGAGTTACGGGAATACGGGGGAAGAAGTATATGGGCCTTATTGGGCTTTAGGGGAGAGGGAGAGGCAGGCCGCGCGCCCCCCCATTGACTAGTCCGAATTGGAGGGGAGGGGCGGTGCCCCCTCCTTCCTTCTCTTCCCTCTTCCCCTTCCTTGTTTCCTACTCCTAATACTTGGAAGGACTCCTAGTTGGACTAGGAAAAGGGGAATCCTACTCCCGGTGGGAGTAGGACTCCCCTAGGGCGCGCCATAGAGAGGGACGGCCCTCCCCTCCTCCACTCCTTTATATACGGGGGCAGGGGGCACCCCACAGACACACAAGTTGATCCTCGTGATCGTTCCTTAGCCGTGTGCGGTGCCCCCCTCCACGATATTACACCTTGGTCATATTGTAGCGGTGCTTAGGAGAAGCCCTGCGACAGTTGAACATCAAGATCGTCACCACGCCGTTGTGCTAACGGAACTCCCCCCGAAGCTTTGCTGGATCGGAGCCCGGGGTGCGTCATCAAGCTGAACGTGTGCAGAACTCGGAGGTGCCGTCCGTTCGGTGCTTGGATCGGTCGGATCGGGAAGACGTACGACTACTTCCTCTACGTTGTGTCAACGCTTCCGCTTCGGTCTACGAGGGTACGTAGACAACACTCTCCCCTCTCGCTGCTATGCATCACCATGATCTTGCGTGTGCGTAGGAAATTTTTGAAATTACTACGTTCCCCAACATAGAGGAACACGAGAGAGAGAGAGAGAGAGGGAGAGAGATCAAACACATAGCTACTGGTACATACCCTCAGCCCCGAGGGTGAACTACTCCCTCCTCGTCATGGAGAGCGCCGGGATGATGAAGATGGCCACCGGAGATGGATCCCCCCTCCGGCAGGGTACCGGAAAGGGGTCCCGATTGGTTTTTGGTGGTTCTGGAGGCTTGCGGCGGCGGAACTCCCGATCTATCTTCTGTTCTGGAAGTTTTAGGGTACGACGATATATATGGGTGAAGGGGGAACGTCAGTGGAGCTACGGGGGGCCCACGAGGCAGGGGGCGCGCCCAGGGGGGAGGGCGCGCCCTCCACCCTCGTGACCGCCTCGTGGCTCTTCTGACGTGGGGTCCACGTCCATCAAGTGGGTTTCCTTCCAAAAATAACTTCTCCAATTGATTTCGTTCCGTTTTGACTCCGTCTGATATTCCTCTTCCACAAAATACTGAAATAGGCATAAAACAGCAAATCTGGGCTGGGCCTCCGGTTAATAGGTTAGTCCCAAAAATAATATAAAAGTGGATAATAAAGCCCAATATTGCCTAAAACAGTAGATAAAGTAGCATGGAGCAATCAAAAATTATAGATACGTTGGAGACGTATCAAGCATCCCCAAGCTTAATTCCTGCTCGTCCTCGAGTAGGTAAATGATAAAAAGAGAATTTTTGATGCGGAGTGATACTTTGGCATAATTTCAATGTAAATCTTCTTAATCATGGTATGAATATTCAGATCCGAAAGATTTAAGACAAAATTTCATATTGACACAAAAATTATAATACTTCAAGCATGCTAACTAAGCAATTATGTCATCTCAAAATAGCATGGCCAAAGAAAGTTCATCCCTACAAAATCATATGGTTAAGCTATGCTTCATTTTCGTCACACAAAGATGTTCCCAACTTCTATACCCCCAATGACAAGCCAAGCAATTGTTTCATACTCAAATAATCTCAAACCTTTTCAACCTTCACGCAATACATGAGTGCGAGCCATGGACATAGCACTATTGGTGGTATAGAATATGATGATGGGGATTGTGTGGAGAAGACAAAAAAGGAGAAAGTCTCACATCAACGAGGCTAATCAATGAGCTATGGAGATGCCCATCAATTGATGTTAATGCAAGGAGTAGGGATTGCCATGCAACGGATGCACTAGAGCTAAGAATTCTCAACAAAAGAAAACTAGTGGGTGTGCATCCAACTTGCTTGCTCATGAAGACCTAGGGCATTTTGAGGAAGCCCATCGTTGGAATATACAAGCCAAGTTCTATAATGAAAAATTCCCACTAGTATGAACAAGACAACTTATGAGACTCGCTACATGAAAATCATGGTGCTACTTTGAAGCACAATATATGAGACTCACTTCATGAAGAACAAGGTGCTACTTTGAAGCACAAGTGTGGAAAAAGAGATAGCAGCATTGCCCTTTTTATTTTCTCTTTTTTTTGGGCCTTTCTCTTTTTTTTTGGCCTTTCTCTTTTTTTTTGATTGGGCAATGCTCTAATAATGATGATCATCACACTTCTATTGATTACAACATGATGATTACAACTCGATACTAGAACAAGATATGACTCTATATGAATGCCTCTGGCGGTGTACCGGGATGGTGCAATGAATCAAGAGTGACATGTATGAAAAATAATGCATGGTGGCTTTGCCACAAATACGATGTCAACTACAAGATCATGCAATGGCAATATGACAAAAGTAAAGCATGTCATGATGATGATGATGATGATGATGATGATGATGATGATGATGATGGTGGAAGTTGCATGGCAATATATCTCGGAATGGCTATGAAAATGCCATGATAGGTAGGTATGGTGGCTGTTTTGAGGAAGATATAGGGAGGTTTATGTGTGAAAGAGTGTATCATATCACGGGGTTTGGATGCACCGGCAAAGTTTGCACCAACTCTCAATGTGAGTAAGGGCAATGCACGGTACCGAAGAGGCTAGCAAATGGCGGAAAGGTAAAAGTGCGTATAATCCATGGACTCAACATTAGTCAAAAGAACTCATATACTTATTGCAAAAATTTAGAAGTCATCAAAAATCAAGTACTACGCGCATGCTCCTAGGGGGATAGATTGGTAGGAAAAGACTATCACTCGTCCCCGACCGCCACTCATAAGGATGCACAAGCCAGGTACACTTCATGCTTCAAATTTGTTACACAACTTTAACCATACGTGCATGCTACGGGACTTGCTAACTTCAACACAAGTATTTCTCAAATTCACAACTACTCAACTAGCACGACTATGATATTATCACCTCCATATCTCAAAACAATTATCAAGCATCAAACTTATCTTAGTATTCAATTCACTCAAAAGAAAGTTTCATATATCTTGAACACTAAGTATATTAACATTAAGCAAATTACCATGCTATTAACGACTCTCAAAATAATATAAGTTAAGCATGAGAGTTCATCTATTTCTTCAAAATAAAACCACCATTGTGCTCTAAAATATATAAGTGAAGCACTAGAGCAAATGACAAACTACTCCAACAAGATATAAGTGAAGATCAATGAGTAGCTAAATAATTATTATGCAACTATGTGAAGACTCTCCCATTTAGGAATTTCAGATCTTGATACTTTATTCAAACATCAAGCAAATCTAAAGAAAACTATATTGCAAGGATATCACAACTCATGTGAAGAAGCAAAAAACTTAGGCTCAACCGATACTAACCGATAGTTGTTGAAGAAGAAAGGTGGGATGCCTACCGGGGCATCCCCAAGCTTAGATGCTTGAGACTTCTTGAAATATTATCTTGGGGTGCCTTGGGCATCCCCAATCTTGAACTTTTGTGTCTCCTTAATTCCTCTCATATCATGGTTTCTCTTTTTATCAAAAGCTTCATTCACAACAAACTCAACAAGAACTCGTGAGATAGGTTAGTATAGACCAATGCAAAACCTTATCATATTATACTGTAAAAAATCACTTAAATTATTATTCAACATTTAATACTAAATGCTTCTGCATATTTAATACTCCTATCATCAAATATAATCATTAAACAAGCAAACATATGCAAACAACGCAAACATAACAGCAATCTGTCAAAACAGTACAGTCTATAAAGAATGCAAGAGTATCAATACTTCCCTGACACTAAAAATTATGAACTAAAATTCCCACTGTAATAAATTTATCAGAGCTCAATATGCAAAAAGATTCAACGTTATACCATGCTCTAACTTTTGTAGGTAATTTTTGCAATAGCGGTAAACTTTCTGTTTTCAAACAGCAACATGCAAACTAGCAAAATAAGCATGGCAAAGTCTATCCTTGACTTTTTTATTGAAACTAAAGAGGCAAAACATTATTCTAACTACATAAAGAAAATACTAACAAAAGAAAATGACGCTCCAAGCAAAACACATATCATGTGGTGAATAAAAATATAGCTCCAAGTAAAGTTACCGATGAACGTAGACGAAATAGGGGATGCCTTCCGGGGCATCCCCAAGCTTAGGCTCTTGGTTGTCATTGAATATTACCTTGGGGTGCCTTGGGCATCCCCAAGATTAGGCTCTTTCCACTTCTTATTCCATAGTCCATCGAATCTTTACCCAAAACTTGAAAACTTCAACCACACAAAACTCAAAACAAAACTCGTAAGCTCCGTTAGTATATGAAAATAAAACCACCACTTAGGTACTGTAATGAACTCATTATAAATTCATATTGGTGTAATATATACTGTATTCTAACTTCTCTATGGTTCATACCACTTAATACTAGCCATAGATGCATCAAAATAAGCAAACAACACATAGAAAACAGAATCTGTCAAAAACAGAACAGTCTGTAGTAATCTGTATCAAACGTATACTTATGGAACCCCAAAAATTATGAAATAAATTGCTGGACCTGAGAAATTTGTCTATTAATCATCTTCAAAAAGAATCAGCCTAAAATCACTCTCCAGTAAAAAATGGCAGCTATTCTCGTGAGCGCTAAAGTTTCTGTTTTTCACAGCAAGATCACATAAACTTCACCCAAGTCTTCCCAAAGGTTCTACTTGGCACTTTATTGAAACAAAATCTATAAAACATGATTAATACAGTAGCATAATCATGTGAGACACACAAAAACAGTAAGGATAAGTATTGGGTTGTCTCCCAACAAGCGCTTTTCTTTAATGCCTTTTAGCTAGGCATGATGATGACAATTATGCTCACATAAAAGATAAGAATTGAAACATAAAGAGAGCATCATGAAGAATATGACTAGCACATTTAAGTCTAACCCACTTCCTATGCATAGGGATTTTGTGAACAAACAACTTATGGGAACAATAATCAACTTGCATAGGAAGGTAAAACAGGCATAACTTCAAAAATTTAAGCACATAGAGAGGAAACTTGATATTATTGCAATTCCTACAAGCATATGTTCCTCCCTCATAATAATTTTCAGTAGCATAATGAATGAATTCAACAATATAACCAGCACCTAAAGCATTCTTTTCATGATCTACTTGCATAGAAATTTTATTACTCTCCACATAAGCAAAATTCTTCTCATTCGGAATAGTAGTGGGAGCAAACTCAACAAAATAACTATCATATGATTGAGAATTAAGATCAAGATGACAAGTTTCATGGTTATCATTATTCTTTAAAGCATACGTGTCATCACAATAATCATCATAGATAAGAGGCATGCTTTCATCATAGTAAATTTGCTCATCCAAGCTTGGGGGACAAAAAATATCATCTTCATCAAACATAGCTTCCCCAAGCTTGTGGCTTTGCATATCATTAGCATCATGGATATTCAAGGAATTCATACTAACAACATTGCAATCATGCTCATCATATAAATATTTAGTGCCAAACAATTTAATGCATTATTTTTCTAACACTTTGGCACAATTTTCCTTTCCATCATACTCACGAAAGATATTAAAGAGGTGAAGCGTATGAGACAAACTCATTTCCATTTTTTGGTAGTTTTCTTTTATAAACTAGACTAGTGCTAAAACAAGAAACAAAAAGATTCAATTGCAAGATCTAAAGATATACCTTCACTTACCTAGCCTCCCTGGCAACGGCGCCAGAAAAGAGCTTGATGTCTACTACACAACCTTCTTCTTGTAGACGTTGTTGGGCCTGCAAGTGCACAGGTTTGTAGGACAGTAGCAAATTTCCCTCAAGTGGATGACCTAAGGTTTATCAATCCGTAGGAGGCGTGAGGATGAAGATGGTCTCTCTCAAGCAACCCTACAACCAACTAACAAAGAGTCTCTTGTGTCCCCAACACACCCAATACAATGGTAAATTGTATAGGTGCACTAGTTCGGCGAAGAGATGGTGATACAAGTGCAATATGGATAGAAGATATAGGTTTTTGTAAACTTAAAATATAAAAACAGCAAGGTAACAAGTGGTAAAAGTGAGCGTAAACGGTATTGCAATGATAGGAAACAAGGCCTAGGGTTCATACTTTCTCTAGTGCAAGTTCTCTCAACAATAATAACATAGATAGAACATATGACAAGCCCTCAACATGCAACAAAGAGTCACTCCAAAGCCACTAATAGCGGAGAACAAACGTAGAGATTATGGTCAGGTACGAAACCACCACAAAGTTATTCTTTCAAATCAATCCGTTGGGCTATTCCTATAAGTGTCACAAACAACCCTGGAGTTTTTACTAGAATAACACCTTAAGATACAAATCAACCAAAACCCTAATGTCACCTAGATACTCCATTGTCACCTCAAGTATCCGTGGGCATGATTATACGATATGCATCACACAATCTCAGATTTATCCAACCAACATAAAAGTACTTCAAAGAGCGCCCCAAAGTTTCTACCGGAGAATCAGGAACGTGTGCCAACCCCTATGCATAGGTTCCCAATGTCACGAAACCCGCAAGTTGATCACCAAGACATACATCAAGTGTTCTCATAAAGACTCAATCCGATAAGATTACTTCAAAAGGGGAAACTCAATTCATCACAAAGGAGTAGAGGGGGAGAAACATCATAAGATCCAACTACAATAGCAAAGCTCGGGATACATCAAGATCATGCCATAGAGGAACACAAGAGAGAACATGAGAGAGAGAGAGAGAGATCAAACACATAGCTACTGGTACATACCCTCAGCCCCGAGGGTGAACTACTCCCTCCTCGTCATGGAGAGCGCCGGGATGATGAATATGGCCACCAGAGATGGATCCCCCCTCCGGCAGGGTACCGGAAAGGGGTCCCGATTGGTTTTTGGTTGTTCTGGAGGCTTGCGGCGGTGGAACTCCTGATCTATCTTCTGTTCTGGAAGTTTTAGGGTACGACGGTATATATGGGTGAAGGGGGGACGTCGGTGGAGCTACGGGGGGCCCCACGAGGCAGGGGGCGCGCCTCCACCCTAGTGACGTCCTCGTAGCTCTTCTGACATGGGGTCCAAGTCCATCAGGTGGGTTTCCTTCCAAAAATAACTTCTCCAGTTGATTTCGTTCCTTTTTGACTCCGTCTGATATTCCTTTTCCTCGAAATACTGAAATAGGCATAAAACAGCAAATCTGGGTTGGGCCTCCGGTTAATAGGTTAGTCCCAAAAATAATATAAAAGTGGATAATAAAGCCCAATATTGCCTAAAACAGTAGATAAAGTAGCATGGAGCAATCAAAAATTATAGATACGTTTGAGACGTATCACCCCACGCTCCTCCGTCGGCCTCCGGATCGCCGCCTAGCCAGAGACTCTTCCCCGACTACATTGTCCACTGCAACAGCTCGCCGTCCCTCATCCACCGCACCGGATGAGGATCCGTTGTCGATCCCATCGTCATGTTGGATCAGCCGCCCCGTCCTCCACCTCCAAGTAGCTGCCCCGACGTTCGCCTCGTCTATCGCGCCACCTCAATCCCCACAGCGCCGTCTTGACTTGCCCCGCCAGAACCGCAACACCCTCACCAATTCCTCCGATGAAGCCGAGGCCAACTCGATGCCACCAAGGAGGTTCTGCACTCACCGCTGCATTTTATCTTTTATTCGATCTCACGGGGCTGCCAGTGCTCGATACCGAGCAGACATGGCGTGTCTCCATCGACGGCACTGTCGCCGGCCACACCATCCACAGCGTCTCTCCCCCATGTCGTTGCTTCCTCGGCGGCGACTTCCACAATGGCACTAGTTGCTGCTGCTCCGGCTCTCACTCGCGCTGCGGCTCTGTTCTTGCTGTCGATCACGCTGCTGCACTGCTCCTGCTTTCGTTCGTGTTGTTGCTCTGCTCTTGCTCTCGCTTGCGCTGCTGCTGCTGCACGACCTCCGGCAGCTACAGGAGTTGCTGCTTTAGCACTCGCTCGCGGTGCTACTGCACGACTTGCTCTCTGCTAGTGCGTTCCCTGCTCGAGCGTCCGCTAATTTAGATCACTGCTTCTCTGCTACTAGTGCTCGAACACCCTAAACATCTATTGCAATGCTCTGTTACTAGTTCAATCAGTTTCGACAGTAAAATTTAGTTTCGACTGTGAAGTTCATTTTCTTCAGTTAAGTTCAGAGTGAACAGTACTTACAGCATCTGTCGGAGCGGCCGTGGCGCGGCTGATGCGTTTTACATCTAGCACTTTTTGGTGATGTATTTTAAATCATCTATTGCAGATGATATTAGGGTCCCACTTCAGATTAACGTTGTCTGTCTTGTCATGCTTCAGCCTCGTCACCGTACACCTTAGCGGAGCTGCTCCAACGACGGAACGTCCATCACAGCGGAGTAGTACCCTCGGCGCCGTTTCTAGAGGCCTCGCATCTTCTTCCTCGCCTTCGATAGTCACACCAGCATCATCACCATCCTCCACGTCCAACCCAATGATGATGAGGTCCACAAGGCTATGCCAAAGAGGTTGTACACTCGTCGCATCACTTTGTTTCTCCATTCCTCTGTTCTTCCAATTCATGTGAGCCAAACACCCAGGTTGACTAAAATCCTATGTTTCCAAATGCTCTGTTTTGCACGTGCATTCCTATCATATTCCTGTGTTTTTCCTGTCCCTGCATTTATAGAATCCTCCAATTCTAAGGAGCCCTTACAGATTTACTTCATTTTGAGATAGGTGTCAAAGAAAACTCTGTGTGTTATGTCCTGCTCCTGCCGTGCCATCATCCACCCCACCTGAGGTGCACCATCGATAGAAGCGTTCACTGCAGCAGAGATCCCCCCTGCAGACTTCCTTTTGCCGCTTCAGATCATCTTCCCCGTTGTCGGCAGCCACGCCAACTGCATTACCATCATCGACTGAGCAGATGAACCTGAGGACTACACAGTTCCGGAAGAGAGGTCACAGTCTTTCGTGTTTGCTTACGTTATACATCGGTTATTATTACCTGCTACTTTATCGTTCAATCTTGAGTTTTGAATTTCCCATGGGTCTCATATCGAGCCAGCAACGAATAGTATATGTCTACTATCTGGTTCATCTGGGGTCTTCTATGTGGTTCATGTTGGGTGGGCAACAAACAATAGATGATCCATTGTCTATCTTTTTAAACTAAAGCTATAATCTACCTGATATCATTAGTTTTGGATCCATCCACTCGTTTGCTACCATCAGTCTTGATTTTTGCATGCACCCCTTAGGCCTTACAAAATCTAACTATTTTTTTATTATGCATGTCAGATATTGTACACAATCGTACTGAACATGTAGAGAAAAAGAGAAGACCGTTGCGTGCGAATATAATGTCATGCAGACGCCGCTCCATGGTGGGCAAAGTTCCCCCCCCCCCCTCCTGCATTTCCAGATTGCTTTCCAGAGGAAGATAACTGTTCAGATGGAGATTCAGAAGGAGCCGACCACGCCTGTTTACCACCTGAGGTGTTTGCTCTAACCTGGCATGCTGATGTTAGTCATATCATGCATATGGTGCCTTGCATTGCTTACATTATACATCTTATATGTCATCAGCTTAGTTTAGATTTGCTTTGTGTGAATGCCACCTGTTTGGTTTCTATATCATACTCCCACCATTCCTAAATATTTGTCTTTTTAGAGATTTCAACAAGTGACTACATACGGAACAAAATGAGTGAATCTACACTCTAAAATATGTCTATATACATCCGTATGTGGTAGTCCATTTGAAATCTCTAAAAATACAAATATTTAGGAACAGAGGGAGTATGTGGGAGTTATGTAATGCCATCTTCTTTAGCCAGGCATCATATACGTGAATCGTGCAATGCCATCCTGTTTAGCCAGACATCGTATATGTGAATTGTATCATGCCATATTTTTTTCCATAATGTATTCCATTTGTCAACAATGTTTATACATTCATCTACTCTTCCTATGCATCAGCCATTTGAGTCGGTCATGGGAAAATCTGGAGTGAAAACAAGGTCGTCTGAGCAGTCAGTGCTACCTGTCGATGCAGATTTCTTGCTGGTTACAGATAGCTCCTCAGAGGAGGATTCAGAGAGAGATGACCAGTCATATCCCCCCCCCCCCGAGGTGCATGATCTAACTTGGCTGGGTTATATTGCTCATATCATGCATATGGTGTCTTGCATTGCCATGCCATCTGCTTAGATTAGACATGCTTTGTGTGAATGCCTCATGTTTGATTTCTATATCAGATATGTGAATTATGCAATGCCATGTTTTTCAGCCAGTTATCATATATGTGAATTATGCACCGCCATGGAGCCAGGCATCATATATGTGAATTATCTCATGCCATATATTTTTTTCATTACGTATTCCATTTGTCGACAATCTATGTATATTGAACTACTCTTCATGTGTATCAGCCATTTGAGCCGGTTATGGAAAAATCTGGAGTGAAAACAAGGTCTTCAGAGCAGGAAATGGTACCTGTTGAAGCATATATCTCGATGGTTACAGGGAGCTCCTCAAAGGAGGATTCAGAGATAGATGACCAGTCCTATATCCCACCTGAGGTGTATGCTCTAAGTTGCAATGTTTATATTTCTCATATGATGCATATGGTGTCTTGCATTGCTTAGTTTAGACATCATATGCACAATATTGAATTCTATCTGCTTAGTTTAGAGATCATACATGCGAGTGCCAGCTGCTTAGTATATGAATCAATTATGTCAATTATATCATGCCATCATGTATACTTAGACAACATGTATGTGAATTATTTCATACCAACCTATTTTAGAAAGACATCATATAGTTTTTTCATGTCATCCTGTTTAGGTACTCATCATATGTTGAATTATCCCATTATATCCTGTTAAGTTATCCATCATATATCTGAAACTGTGTCATGCTATCCTGTTTAGTTAGGCATCATATATGTGAAATTGTGTCATGCTGTCATGTTTGGTTAGACAACATATATGTGAATTACCACATCTGTCTATCATACAATGTCTGTACATTCAATTTCTTTTCTTGTTTATCAGCCATTTGAATTGGAGGGGGTGATGGTAGTATCTAAGGGAGCAAAAACCCGTTCTTCACAAAAGACAGTGCTACCCGCAGATGCAGATAGAACCATGGTTGTACTGGCCCACAAACTAGCCCCACCACACATAATCGAGACTCTACCAGATTGCACACTTACACCGTTGGGCAGAGAACCAGCTACAACCCACCTAACCGCAACCCCGGCGGATAGTAACCCACTTAAAGTTGACAAAGCACCATGTCCACCACAGAGTACCACCACACGAGCAGTTTGTAAAGCTACTACAGTGCCCAAAGCACGAAGACCACCACAGCTAACCCAAACTCCATGTTTAAAGCAGAAGATCAACTGTTCTCAGGTCAGATTCCATAGCTATGGTCCATACTCCTTTGTTGTTGCATCACTGTATTTACTCATACCAACTACTTTCAAATTTGAAGGATCCAATTAAAACTCCAATGGCGCAACAGGTATGTTTTAAACCTATTCTTTAACTGGATTGATGTTCTAACTTCTTGCTCTATGTTGATTTCAGTTTAAGTTGTATAAACAGTTATGTTCTCATGTGATGCACATTACAAGTGCTGCCAATGCTGTGTAGTTTCTCACACTTATATTCTGTCTATGCTGATGTGTCTTAAAAATATATGAGTTGAACTGTGTCTCTATCTTGATTAGGGAACATAAACTAGAATGATATGGACAATACAGTGACCATAGTACATGGATATATGTTTGTTTCATGCTGTTATCCTGTCCACCTTACTACTGAACCGGTTTACCAAAATGAGTTTCGTATACTACAAGCTAAACATGTGATGTGTCTGCTTGTTTCTCTTGTAGTATGCAAACAGAATATTGGAGAAGAGCACCCCACTATGCAATGGTAGAGAAAGTAATGCAGATAAGGTTCAAGATAGTGAGACAACCCTGTTGGTCTCCAAGAAAGGTGATAAAAACGATCTTGTAGACAGTGAGAAAACCCCACAGTCATGCGTTGATGTAGTGTCGAGTTACTGGCCAGTAGTGCTGGCACAAGCTCTTCGAACTCGCTGCTTGAATCACTTAGGCTTCTTCAGTCTCAGCTACAAGCTGAAAGGCATCAGTCAGCTGTGCTGCGGAAAGAAGCCGAAGGACTGAGGAAGTCCCTGCAGAATTCAGATGCGTACTTTCTTGTGCAACAGCAAGCGCTGGAGGATTTAAGCGCCAAACAAGAGAAAGTTAATAAGCTTGCTAAGCATCTTGCCAGCATTATGGGTATCCAGGATATTGTTTCTTGAACTCTTCTGAAGTGGTTTCAGTTCTGGACTTGTTTTGCTGCGGCGTTTATATGCTGCTTTGTTCCCTATATTTGCACTGGTGGCGAACATTGATGCCCAGTGGATGTAATATGTGTAATAGCCGTGATAGCCTAGCATAAGTTGCTTGCTTATTTATTTCCTTGTTGTCTTGTATATTTGTTTGCTTGTAGTCAGTGCAGTTCTTTTTCCGTGGTTTGCTAGTGGCTACAATAACCTATTCTTTAAAACTAGGCCACAATAACCATGGGCTAATATTTACTGTAGTGACACTGGGCCTCCTACGGCCCGTAGAAACAATGGGCCTTCTACGGGCCGTAGAAACAGTAGGCCTTCTACGGGCGTAGAAACAATGGGCCTTCTACGGGCCATAGAAACAATGGGCCTTCTATGGGCCGTATCATCAATGGGCCTTATACGGGTCGTATGATCGATTGGCCAAACATGGCCAATAACAGGCCGCATTACGGCCGTAAACGGGCTAGAGTTGGAATCGTCTGTTCATGGGCCGACCATAACGGGCCATCGTTAATAGGCCGTATTTGATGACGCTATGAAAACGGCCCAACATATTAATGGACCACAAACGGGCCGACTGTAACCACGGGCTGAATTTGGCCCACAAGCAGAAAATGACAGTAACGGGCCGTAAGTAAACGAATGCTGGAAATGAGCCCAAGAATAAATGGGCTCTGAGAAGGTCGAAAGATAACATGGGCTGGAAACGGCTGAGGGAGTCCTGGATTAGGGGGTGTTCGGATAGCCGGACTATACCTTCAGCCGGACTCCAGGACTATGAAGATACAAGATTGAAGACTTCGTCCCGTGTCCGGAAGGGACTTTCCTTGGCGTAGAAGGCAAGCTTGGCGATGCGGATATTCAAGATCTCCTACCATTGTAACCGACTTTGTGTAACCCTAACCCTATCCGGTGTCTATATAAACCAGAGGGTTCTAGTCCGTAGGACAACTTCATCATACAACAACCATACTATAGGCTAGCTTCTAGGGTTTAGCCTCCTTGATCTCATGGTAGATCTACTCTTGTACTACCCATATCATCAATATTAATCAAGCAGGAGTAGGGTTTTACCTCCATCGAGAGGGCCCGAACCTGGGTAAACTTCGTGTCCCTTGTCTCCTGTTACCATCCGGCCTAGACGCACAGTTCGGGACCCCCTACCCGAGATCCGCCGGTTTTGACACCGACATTGATGCTTTCATTGAGAGTTCCTTTGTGTCGTCGCTTTTAGGCCTGATGGCTCCTTTGATCATCAATGACGATGCAGTCCAGGGTGAGACTTTTCTCCCCGGACAGATCTTCGTCTTCGGCGGCTTCGCACTGCGGGCCAATTCGTTTGGCCGCCTGGAGTAGATCAAAAGCTACGCCCCTGGCCATCAGGTCAGGTTTGGAAGTTTGAACTACACGGCTGACACCCGCGGGGACTTGATCTTCGACGGATTCGAGCCACAGCCAAGCGCGTCGCACTGTCTCGATGGGCATGATCTAGCTCTGCCGCCGAACAGTGCCCTGGAGCCCGCACGCGCGTCGGTTCCGACCCTTAATTCGGAACCTGCGGCGTTGATCGAGGGTGAGCGGTTGGACGTCACCCCGGGGGCTGCGATCTCAAAAGCCATCGAGCCGAACACCAGCCCCGCACTCTGCATGACCCGTGACTCCGAGGATCCGGATTCCCCTCCGGACTCCGAACCTCCCGCGCCCCTGCCAATCGAATACGATTGGGCGCCGGTCATGGAGTTCACCGCCGCGGACATCTTTCAGCACTCGCCCTTTGGCGACATCCTAAACTCACTAAAGTCTCTCTCTTTATCGGGAGAGCCCTGGCCGGACTATGGCCAGCAAGGATGGGATACGGACGATGAAGAAATTCAAAGCCCACCCACCACCCACTTGGTAGCCACCGTCGACAATTTAAACGACATGCTCAACTTCGACTCCGAAGACATCGACGGTATGGACGACGATGCAGGAGATACAGATGAGCCAACGCCCATAGGGCATTGCACAGCCACCCCATCTCATGATGTGTACATGGTGGACACCCCTAAAGGAAACAATAGCGAGGAAAAAGCGGATGGAACGGGGGACCGATCCCTCGAAAAGCAATCAAAGCGTCGGCGTAAACACCGACCCAAGCCCCGCCTCGATAAAGACCTAGCCATAGAGCAGGATGAGCCGGTAGACGACGAGCAGGCCTTAGAGCAACCGTCCGAACAGGGCAACACGGATAGAGAAACCGAACGTCCCTCCCCCGGCGAAAACGGCACTCCGGACGATCTTACGCCGGACAAAACCACGAAGCAGAAGAATCTCCACAAGAGGCTCGTGGCAACAGCAAGCAGCCTGAAGAAGCAGAAGCGGAAGCTAAAAACGGCGGAAGATGCACTCAGGATCAGATGGAGCAAAGTAATCAATACCGCAGATAAATACGGCGACAGTCGCCGCACTAAAAGCTATCTGAAGAGAAAGCTACTGCCCGAATTTGTCGAAGAGGCCATAGAGCCATCGCATTCAAAAAACAAGAAAGCCACACGGTCGGATAGACGACCCCATAGCCAGCATAAAATGGCAAATGTCGCCGCAGTTAAGCCGGCACGCGACCCACTTACGGATTCGCATCAAAAAGATGGCCCAGCCAGGTCCATTTATGGGCCAAGAAAGCAAGCTCTCGTAAGCAATGCAATAAAAACATCATCAGAATCCAGCACACCCAAATACAGGAGCGCCGCACATCCCCTATGCTTCACCGATGAGGTCCTGGATTATGAATTTCCAGCGGGATTCAAACCCGTAAACATAGAGGCATATGATGGAACAACAGACCCTGGAGTCTGGATAGAGGATTATATCCTCCATATACATATGGCCAGAGGAGATGATCTCCACGCCATCAAATATTTACCACTAAAGCTCAAAGGACCAGCTCGGCATTGGCTCAAAAGCCTCCCTGAAAACACAATTGGAAGCTGGGAAGAGCTCGAGGACACTTTCCGAGCAAACTTTCAAGGGACTTATGTCCGTCCTCCGGATGCTGACGACCTCAGTCACATAACACAACAGCCCAGAGAATCAGCTCGGCAATTCTGGAATAGATTCCTCACTAAAAAGAATCAGATAGTCGACTGTCTGTACGCCGAGGCCTTAGCAGCTTTCAGGCATAACGTCCGAGACGAATGGCTCGCCAGACACCTCGGCCAAGAGAAGCCAAGAACAATGGCCGCACTAACAAGCCTCATGACCCGCTTTTGTGCAGGAGAGGACAGCTGGTTGGCAAGACGCAGCCCCAGTGACCCAAGTACATCCGAAACTAGGGATGGAAATGGAAAACCGCGACGCAACAAGGACCGTCGCCGGACTAAGGAAAAAAGTCCGAAGAGCACGGCAATAAATGCCGGATTCAAAAGCTCATGACAGAATCAGACAAAGCCGCCCCTCCAGGATAACAGGGATGATCCATCCAACTTAAACAAAATCCTGGACAGGACATGTCAAATACACAGTACTCCCGAGAGGCCTGCTAACCATACCCATAGAGATTGTTGGGTTTTCAAACAATCCGGCAGACTCAACGCCGAACACAAGGGGCTCGAAACACCAAGTGAGGACGAAGACGAACCCCAAAAGCAGAGCACCAGGAAACAAAAGAACTTCCCACAAGAAGTAAAGACAGTAAACTTACTTCACATAACGAAACGTGCAGCGCCCATAAAGGTACGCACCACACGACCTATCCCAAAGAGGTCCCGCCTCTGGTTGTCAAAACCAATCATCTTCGATCAACGGGACTATTCTAGAAGTATCAGGAACGCAGGATGGTCTGCCTTGGTACTCGATCCAATAATCGACGAACTCAAGTTTTCAAATGTCCTTATGGATGGCGGCAGTGGACTAAACCTGATATATCAAGACACAATCCGTCGCATGGGGATAGACCCAACAAGAATCTGTCACAGCAAAACCTCCTTTCAAGGGGTAATGCCAGGTCCGGACACCCGATGCATGGGTTTCCTCCGGCTTGAAGTTACATTCGGCTACCCCGATAACTTCCGTTGCGAAAAGCTAATTTTCCACGTCGTCCCATTCTCAAGTCGCTATCAAGCACTACTAGGACGCGAAGCTTTCGCCCGCTTTAACGCAATACCGCATTATGCATCTCTAACGCTTAAAATGCCCGGTCCATGAGGCATCATCTCTTTAAAGGGGAAGCATTGAGGTGCGCCTCCCACAAGCGGAGGACTGTGCGGCCGCTTTAACAGCCCCACAGTAAAATGGCTTCATCGGCCAAAAAACTTCGGAATAGGTCTTTAAAAGACCACGAGCGCGGATAGACGAGTTCGGTACAAAATTATCATTGATACAGGCTTAGAGGCCATATACCTCTGCACTAGGGGCTCCGTACATATACAATAAGAGACAATAAAGCTCAATTGTATATATTTTACTTCATACTTTGTTTATTTTAAAATCTTGTTCAGCACGACCCATTTTCAACTCAGTTCCTCTCTTTTACAGATGAACGGTGTGCGGCGCCCATCCAGGATACGGCACAACGGAGACACAGGCGCAGACGTGCAGTAGGGACCCGTCCTAAGGATTCTTTTTAGATTAAGACCCTGCGTAAACCTTTTTTACTGTCTCTTGTTGCTACATATCCCCTGGTTTTCTCTGCCATAACCAAGGAGGAGGCTGGCGTCTTGGCATGTGGCCACGTCAGAATTTTTGCGCGTACCTGGACACTAGGGGCTTTTCAATAAGGAGTGTTGTTGTGCCCGCACTTATAAAGACCGAACACCTTAGGGAGTGTTCGGCGTCGCGAGTTTTGGCATTATATGCATCAGCTCCGAATCATGTCTTCGGTCAAATGTTGGGTTGCCCGGCTCCTGAGTTCGGCTACCTTACGTTCCGCTCTATCGGCTAAGGTAGCACTAGGAGAACTACTGCGATTGTGCCCCGGTTAGGCCGGGCGAGCACCTCAGTAGAGAAAGCCGAAAACTGACTATCATGATGTAGCATGAGACTGGTCAGCCACTCAATGACCTACTGGAATCTATAGGATTCCTCCGCTTTACCGAAGGGTCATTTCCCGGCCAGGCACATACGCGCCCCGAACTCGGGCGAGCGCACTCGCCACCAAGGGGCTACCTAAATAGTCCCCCTGTCAAGCTCCTATGGCTAAGTGAAAGTGTTAAAGCATTATAGTCCGGTTGCCTGGCCCGCTGCTCTATCACCTCCTTTGTAGGACCAAGACGTTGGATTAAGTGTGAAAATGCGTCTTCTGCGAGCACCCCCGCACTATGTGCATGGGGGGTGAAGCCAACGACTGCCATCTTTCAGATTTTGTATATATATATATATATATATATATATATATATATATATATATATATATATATATATATATATATATATTAAAACGGCTGCACGGGAGGTGTTCCCAATACTTGAAGGCACAAGTATAAAAGGCCACTACAATTTATCAAAATATTGCTTTATAATTACATATGCTATCCTAACATAGCATCCTTCAAGCACTGCATCTCTATTACACGAACGCCCTCAAGGACTTCCTGAAAATAGTGCTCGGAGGGTACTCGGCTTTTGTCCGAATCTCGGGACGCAACAACGGTGGTCTCCATCTCTGCCCAGTATGTCTTGACACGGGCAAGATCCATCCGTGCGCCCTCTATGCATGCTGACCTCTTCATCGCATTAATACGCGGCACCGCGTCAAGGAATTGCTGCACCAAGCTGAAATAACTCTTCGGCTCTGATCTCCCCAGCCACAGATGACCCATGACGTACTTCATGGCAAGTGCGGACAACCTATTCAGTTCGGCCCATTGAGCCAGGCGATCGTCCACTGCCAGCGGGCGTTCTGGATTGTGGAACTGCGACCAGAAAAGCTTTTCCACTTCGCGATCTTTTAGATCTCGAAAGTGTTCGGTTGCATCAGCAGCACTTGCTGCCAAATCCAGATAGGTGTCCTCCACACTCCACATCCGGTCTAGTAGAGCAAACTCCGGATTGCAAAACTTCCTCCGCAGCATAAAGGGCTTTCCAGCCGCAATCTGTTCGGCCTGACGCAGCTCCTCCTTCGCAGCTCTCATCGCAGAGCGAGCGTCCTTGGCATCTGCAACGGCTTTCCCCAAGTCCGTTTGCCTTGCCTGTTCTTCTTCTTCAAGAAGCTTGCAACGATCAGCAGTGCGCTCTAACTTCACAGTCATCTCAGCCATCTCCTCCTTGCTTCGGCAGTGAGCAGCCTGTTCGGCTCTCAGCTCTTCAAGAGCTTTCTGGGCAGCCACATCGCTCTTTTGGGCTTGTTCTTTAGCTCGGGCAGGTTCTGCCCTAAGATTCTCCACGGGGGCCGCACCATCTGCGTCAAGCACATACACTGTAAGACAATGGCATAAAACTCCTCTTACCCAATGCTGCCCGAGGAATTACATACCTTGAGCCTCATCAAGCCGCTTGTTGACAAGCGTGATGTCGGCATCAGCCACGTCCAGTTGCCGCTTTAGTTCGGCAAAATCATCAGTTCGGCTCGATTCCGGACACCTCGCCACCTATTCAAGGGCGACACCTTAGACCTGGTATTATGATCCTCTGTGTGCCGCCATTTCTTGACAACGCGCAGAGTCTCAGGAGCTACTATCTACACAGGGCGCAACTTACTTATGCACAACTGACAAAAGTGTACATTATCTAACGTACCTCAAAACCCGTCAGTAAACTTTTGACGGCTTCATGCAATCCGCTTTCTGCGTATGAAATCCTTTCAATCACCATGCCCATCAATGCACGGTGCTCCTCTGAGATAGAAGCTCGCCTTAGCAGAATCTTTAGCTCCTCCGGCCGAACACCAGACGGTGTCAGACTTGTCCTATGGCCTTTTTCGAAGGCCGGACGCGGAGAATCTTGGGGGCCATATGGCTATCTTCCTCCCCTGCCAGATTCGGAGGAACCCTCCGCGACGACACCTCAGCGTCGCCCACCTCGCTAGGCGGTACAGCAGGGGGAGGCGTCCCGCTCTCCATCATCTCCGGAAGAAGATCCCCCGAAGACGAGCTCTGCTGAGAAGGACTGAGGCCCGAGCTACAAGGTAAAATTTCAGTTAATCTTCTCAGATATAAATCAAGGATTTCTCTCATCCCTCAAAAGGGAAACCTTTCTCTACTTACGGCTCGCTGGAGGGCTGATCCCTTTGAGGGCGTAGTTCGGTCGAGGAACTCCCCGGCGTCGGACCCTCTAACGAAGATTTTTTCCCCCGCTTCGGGGCCATGGTCTCCGGGTCGTCAGAGGCGGCCCTCTTCTTCCCCTTAGGAGAGGAATTGTCGGTTCCTCCCTCCGAAGCAGCCTCCTTCGAGGAGGCCATAGTTCCCTTGTTCTTCCCCTTACTTCCCTCCAAAGGAATTATCTTCAACATCCTGACAAGCACAGGATCCGGCCTAGTTTCGGGAAGGGGAGCCGGACACCTGATCAGTTTTGCCTTCGCTATCCACTCCTGTTTAAAAGGACAGCTCCTTTAGGGGCAAATTCATGACAATTATACGGATAGCGTGTCCGGGCACAAGGTTACTTACTTGAGTATCAGGGCGATTGCAGCTTAGGCCTGCGTCCTCGGTCAAATCCGGACACATCGCTTGTGATCCGAAGAACGACTTATACATCTCCGCAGGCGTTGCGCCCATGAAATTCTGGAGAGCCCGCGGTCCCTCTGGATTAAACTCCCACAGGCGAAGGGAGCGACGTTTGCCGGGCAATATCCGGCGAGTCAACATGACCTGCGTCACCTTGACCAGGCTGAGGTCTCCTTCTAAGAGATCCCTAATGCGGCCCTGCAACAAGGGCACATCTTTGGGTAACCCCCAATCTAACCCTCTGCTGACCCATGACGTTAGCCGTGGTGGGGGACCCGAGCGAAAGGCAGGAGGCGTCACCCACTTAGTGCCCCTGGGAGCAGTGATATAGAACCACTCTTGTTGCCACAAACCGAGCTCCTCTTGAAAAGAGCCCTCGGGCCATGGAGCATCAGCACTCTTGCTTATAACAGCGCCTCCGCACTCTGCGTGCCGTCCCTCGATCATCTTTGGCTCCACTTTAAAAGTCTTGAGCCATAATCCGAAGTGAGGGGTAACACGGAGGAACACTTCACACATGACGATGAATGAGGAAATTTGGAGGATGGACTCCGGAGCTAAGTCATGGAATTTCAGCCCGTAATTAAACAACAGCCCCCTCACAAAGGGATCCATCGGGAAGCCTAACCCTCGAAGGAAGTGAGACACGAACACCACGCTCTCACCGGGCTGGGGGCTGGGAATGGCCTGCCCTTGAACAGGCAACCTATGCGAAATTTCACCGGTCAGGAACTTAGCCTCTCTCAACTTTAGCACGTCCTCTTCCGTGACGGAGGAGGGCGTCCATCGGCCTTGAAGGTCGGAACCGGACATGGTCGAAGGTCCGAAGTGCCTGGAATCTGGAGCCTAGGGTGTTGGAACTCGAGGCGACGGGCGAACTTGTTTGAGGTGGGAAAAGAAGTAAGGCCTTGGTCTCTTTATAAGAGGTTGAATACCAAGAGCCCCCCCCCCCCCGTAACCGTTTGGGACTCGCCTTTAATCGAGGAAACGTGCTAACGGGCACGATTGGGTTACCCACGTCCGTATCGATGAGAATCTCGTAAAAAGGGGCACACGATCTCTGCTTTGACAAGACGTGCCAAGGAAACCGCCTCGCAGAACACGCTGAGGTGGAAGAATAAAAACGATTCGAGAAAAGGACTTGGTCGTAGTGTGATACGTCAGCAGATTAGATTTGTGTTAATATTATTCTCTCTATGGCAATATGTGGAAATTTATTTTGCAGAGACAGACACTATTCTTGGTGTTTAAAATATTCTTGAAGAACTTGGAGGGGGAGCGCGCCTTGCAATGTCGAAGACAATTTGCGCGCCGGACTCGTCGTCATTGAAGCCTGGTTCAGGGGCTACTGAGGGAGTCCTGGATTAGGGGGTGTTCGGATAGCCGGACTATACCTTCAGCCGGACTCCAGGACTATGAAGATACAAGATTGAAGACTTCGTCCCGTGTCCGGAAGGGACTTTCCTTGGTGTAGAAGGCAAGCTTGGCGATGCGGATATTCAAGATCTCCTACCATTGTAACCGACTTTGTGTAACCCTAACCCTATCCGGTGTCTATATAAACCGGAGGGTTCTAGTCCGTAGGACAACTTCATCATACAACAACCATACTATAGGCTAGCTTCTAGGGTTTAGCCTCCTTGATCTCGTGGTAGATCTACTCTTGTACTACCCATATCATCAATATTAATCAAGCAGGAGTAGGGTTTTACCTCCATCGAGAGGGCCCGAACCTGGGTAAACTTCGTGTCCCTTGTCTCCTGTTACCATCCGGCCTAGACGCACAGTTCGGGACCCCCTACTCGAGATCCGCCGGTTTTGACACCGACAACGGCCCAACGGAATAACAGGCCGTTAATGGGTATAAAGTGATACACTGTTCATTACGGGCCAGTTTCACCACGGGTCGTTAATGGGTGTAAAGTGATACACTGTTCATTACGGGCCAGTTTCACCATGGGTCATTAATAGGCCAAGAGTTACACAGGGCCTCATATGGGCCGAAAGACGTCATGGGCCATACATGGGCCAGAAGTGAAAACAGGCTGGAATCATATTGGATGGCCCAGATGACGCTACTGGGCCTAATTCGGATAGGGCGTGACGGGCCTTGGGTTAGCGGGCTATAAATGGGCTATATGCAAACAGGCCGTTAACAGACTTTCCATGGGCCGACCCGCCACCTTTTGACCAAGTCAAACGGGCCGGCCTTTTCACAGGAATGGGCCTCTGTTGGGCCGTGCCACGTGTCGACGTATCATAGGCGCCTTCTGTCCAATGAGTGGATGACATCTGTCCCAACGATGAGCCGACACGTGTTTCCTCCAGCCAATGATGATTTTACACGTGGAAAATCACCATTGGTCGAGGCTGTTAACGGGTTATCAGATCCAAAACCCGACCCGATAGCTTAACGGCGTTCTGTTACAGTGGATGCCACGTGTCGGTCACCCTTGACGAAAGCACTTCTGTGACGCGCGATTTATCATCATGGAAGTGCACACTTCCGTGATGATAATTTTGGTAATGTCATGGAACACTTCTACGACAGCACAGGTATGACTATCTTGATTCTGTCATAAAATTGTCATGGATGTACATGCATGACAAAAAACGCGACCTACTGTGACAAACATGTATCATCATGGAAGTGTATTTTTTTTGTAGTGTTTGATCTTGCTGAAAAATAGAAAATCATGCACTCACGAAAACAATTGTTAAAAATCAACACAGCTTGATAAAATGCCAATTCTTTTTGCAGAAGATGAATATACAAATTACCCTGGTCGTCCTAATTTTTCAGAATTTTTGGAGTTACAGAAGTGTTCGAAATAGTCAGATTGATATAGAATGCTCTGTCTTGATAGATTCTATTTTCTTTGTGTTGTGTGCTTATTTTGATGGCTCTATGGTTTTCTTTGATGAGTTTTTGACATAGAAAAGTTGGAATGCAGTAGATATAATGCAAAACAAAGCATGAATTTGTTTGATACATTACTTATAGTAGTGGTTTGCTTTCTTATACTAACGGATCTCACGAAGGTTTTGTTGAGTTTTGTGTGATTGAAGTTTTCAAGTTTTGGGTTATGTTACGATGGATGAAGGAAGGATAGAAGAGCCTAAGCTTGGGGATGCCCCGGCATCCCAAGATATTATCCAAAAATGTGTCGGCGTCCTGGGAACGGGGGTACCCAGACTTGCCTGTCTGCGGCCTGTGGCGTGGCCCCATTAACGGCCCGGTATGGCCCAGCCACAGCAGCAACAGCTCAAGACCCTTGCGAGGGGCCAAGCCTCGCGAGGCGGACGACGTCAAGACCTCCTTGGGGGCGGCCTCGCTAGGCTGGCTCCCGAGGAGCAGAGATATCTATGCAAGGCACACCTCGCGAGGTTCACAAGACGTGAGCCATGACGACCAAGGCCAGGAGGATGCTAGCGGGCGCAGCATACCCGTTTCTTCTTTGGTTCTAAGGAAGCAAGCGCAGGCGAGGAGTCCCAAGGAATAAGGCAAAGGTTTCCTTATCAGTGCAACAAGACCAAGACCACCAGGACGGAGGTCACCGCGGAGCCCATGACAGCGTCACCACCAGAGCCTTTGGCAGGCGAAGACTACTTTTGCCAGGATAGCTTGTACTAGTTGTCTCCCTTCAAATTTGGTCGTTGTGGGATCCCTTCCCGCCTACATTTGGGAAGAGGATCAAGGCCAATATAAATAGGACTTAGCCACCACCATAGAGGAGCATCTTGGATCGGGTCCATTCCACCAAGGCCATCTCACCAGCTCATCGAGCTCAAGAACACCTCACTTCCTGAGGCTGTTCATCCACTATACTAGTTCATCCTCAGCCCCTCGAGGCAGTCCACCATCAGACTGGAGTAGGGTATTACAGCGCAAGGTGGCCCGAACCAGTATAAATCCATGTGTCTCTTGTTCCTTGGGTTCATCGAGCTAGGTCGTGGAATCGTTGGGCAGGCAGGCTAGGGAGAGAGTGTTCTTCGTGCACACCCCAGAGTCCGAACCTCTCAAGGGTCTGCGGAACCCCGAATCCGACATTTGGCGTGCCAGGTAGGGGTGCGCCGAAGCCTTTCCTTCATCAGTCGACGCACCACCGCTCCACTACTTCCATGGCTGATGCTCGCCGAGCTCGTGCTGAGCGTCGAGCCACTCTCAACGCACGTGTCGCCCAAGCGGCGCCCATCGGCGGGCCACCCCGTCGCCCTCCATCGCCCGCTGCCAATGCTGCCACCAGCCCGGCGGGGCACGAGCAGCAAGCTTTGTCACAGCACCCCTCCGTACGGCGTGATAGGCGCACCGCCACCCCGTCGCTAACTGTGGCCGGTTCGTCATCTCACGCTCGTCGCGGGCCAGCGGACGCATAGGCTGCACTGCTCATGGCGCGCGAGCTCCTGCGCTACCTCCCCGTCGATGACTTCTACGAAGACTGGTTGGACCGCATTGCCGAGCTCGTCAGCGCTGCCGGGGGCTCGCCTGCACCGTCTCTCTCGCTACCTCGCCCGGCGCCTGCCGCGGGCGACGTAGCCCACAGAGCGCCTCCGCCAGCTCCACGTCAAGACGTCGCCCTCGCACTAAGGCGTGCGGCCTCGCAGCGCGACCCGCCGCGCAGGGCGCCCGCACATGAAGAAGGAAGTTGCCAGGAGGTGATAACCCACAAGTATAGGGGATCGCAACAGTTTTCGAGGGTAGAGTATTCAACCCAAATTTATTGATTCGACACAAGGGGAGCCAAAGAATATTCTCAAGTATTAGCAGTTGAGTTGTCAATTCAACCACACCTGGATAACTTAGTATCTGCAGCAAAGTATTTAGTAGCAAAGTAATATGGAAGTAACGGTAACGGTAGCAAAAGTAATATTTTTGGGTTTTGTAGTGATTGTAACAGTAGCAACGGAAAAGTAAATAAGTGGAGAACAATATGTGAAAAGCTCGTAGGCATTAGATCGGTGATGGAGAATTATGCCGGATGCGGTTCATCATGTAACAGCCATAACATAGGGTGAGACAGAACTAGCTCCAATTCATCAATGTAATGTAGGCTTGTATTCCGAATATAGTCATACGTGCTAATGGAAAAGAACTTGCATGACATCTTTTGTCCTACCCTCCCGTGGCAGCGGGGTCCTAATGGAAACTAAGGGATATTAAGGCCTCCTTTTAATAGAGTACCGGACCAATGCATTAACACATAATGAATACATGAACTCCTCAAACTACGGTCCTCACCGGGAGTGGTCTCGATTATTGTCACTTCGGGGTTGCCGGATCATAACACATAGTAGGTGACTATAGACTTGCAAGATAGGATCAAGAACGCACATATATTCATGAAAACATAATAGGTTCAGATCTAAAATCATGGCACTCGGGCCCTAGTGACAAGCATTAAGCATAGCAAAGTCATAGCAACATCAATCTCAGAACATAGTGGATACTAGGGATCAAACCCTAACAAAACTAACTCGATTACATGATAAATCTCAACCAACCCATCACCGTCCGGCAAGCCTATGATTTAATTACTCACGCACAACGGTGAGCATCATGAAATTGGTGATGGAGGATGGTTGATGATGACGACGGCAACGGATTCCCCTCTCCGGAGCCCCGAACGGACTCCAGATCAGCCCTCCCAAGAGGTTTTAGGGCTTGGCGGCGGCTCCATATCGTAAAACACGATGAATCCTTCTCCTTGATTTTTTCTCCCCGAACACGAATATATGGAGTTGGAGTTGAGGTCGGTGGAGCGTCAGGGGGCCCACGAGGCAGGGGGGCGTGCCCCCACCCTCGTGGACAGGTGGAGGCCCCCCTGACGTGGATTCTTCTTCCAGTATTTTTAATATTTTCCAAAAATGTGTTCCGTGGAGTTTCAGGTCATTCCGAGAACTTTTGTTTCTGCACATAAATAACAACATGGCAATTCTGCTGAAAACAGCGTCGGTCCGGGTTAGTTCCATTCAAACCATGCAAGTTAGAGTCCAAAACAAGGGCAAAAGTGTTTGGAAAAGTAGATACGACGGAGACGTATGAGGAGGTCCCGCAGCCGCAAGAAGATGCTCCTGCCCTCCCAGCACCACCACGTCAAGACCATGCACCACCTGCGGTGGTAGCGCGTGGGTACCAAGACCAGGCTCCGCCTCCATGACGGGCTCCAGTGACTATAGTAGGCTACCATGCCTTCACTCCCGAGTTGCGCAGCGTCGTCTGGCCTGGGAAGTTCAAGCCCGGCCTGCCTCCATGCTACGACGACACCCCTGACCCCGCTGAGTTCCTGCAGCTCTATGAGCTGAGCATCGAGGTGGCCAACGGCAATGAAAAAGTCATGGTGAACTGGTTTCCCATGGCCCTCAAGGACGGTGCACGCTCGTGGCTCCTGAACCTGCCCGCAGGATCGATCTCCTCCTGGGCGAGATGCGCGAGCGTTTCGTCGCCAACTTCCAGGGCACTTGCGACCGCCCACCTGCCGCGGGTGACCTGTGGTGCATCAAGCAGCAGCCGGGGGAAACCCTGCAGAAGTACATCCAGCGCTTCAATAGCGCCCGCCTCAAGATCCCCAAGGTGACAGACGAGGCCATCATCTCCGCGTTCTCTGATGGCGTCCGCAATGTCAAGATGAAGGAGGAGCTCGCCATACACGAGGACTTGTGCACGGCTGTGGAGATGTTCAACATGGCGACCAAGTGGGCGAGAGCTGAGGAAAGGTGCCTCTCCCTCCTCGAGCTCCCAGCTGCCGACCCAGAAGACAAGAAGGCCAAGACCAAGGATGTGAAGCGCAAGGGAGCGGCCGTGCTCGCGGCTGAGCGAGAGATGAAGCACGGCTGCAACCACCTGAAGTCATCCAAGGGCAACCGTCCATTCTGCGCCTTCCACAACATGCACAGCCACAACACCAATGACTGCCAGGAGCTCAGGGCCATCCAAGACTGCGCTTCGGTCGATGCCCAGAGCGTAATGACCGAGGCTACGGCCATGGAGGAGGATGAGGTGGAGGACGCTAGGACGACCGCGGCCCCGCCAGGAGTGGCGTGACCAACCTCGTGAGGACCGCTGGCAGGGCCAGCCTCGCGAGGGCGCCTGGAGGGATTAGCCTCATGAGGACCGACCTCAGGGCAAGGCAGGCCTCCCTCCGCTGCCACCACCACCAAGGAGGAATGGCGATCATCACTAGGACGAGGGGGTTGGGGGCTTCCTGGAGCCGTGCGCCATCGCCTGCATCTTCGATGGCACTCAGGCCCCAGCCTCTCAGTGTATCTTCAAGCAGTTAGCCCGTGAGGTGAACGCAGCCCTCCCCAGGCTCGAGGCCACGTGCCCGCTCAGGTGGTCCAAGTGCACCATCACCTTCAACTCATCCGACCAGCTCAAGTGCACGGAAACTGTCGGCGCCCTCCCGATGCTCTATTCGCCCGTCATCAGCAATGTCCTTGTCACCAAGACCCTCATCGATGGCGGTGCAGGTCTCAATGTTCTTTCCATCGAGACATTCGACCGCCTCCAGGTGCCATATGATCAGCTGCAGCCCACCAAGCCTCTCTCATGAGTGACTGATGGCTCCACCACTCCGATAGGGCAGATTCGCCTCCATGTCTCCTTCGGCCAACGCGATAACTATCGTACCGAGCTCATCGACTTCGACCTCGCCCACATACACTTACGTACAATGCCATCCTTGGGTATCCGGCCCTGGCTAAGTTCATGGCGGTGACTCAACAAGGCTACAACGTCCTCAAGATGCCAGGGAACCGCGAGTTCATCACAATCACCTGCGAGGAGAAAGACGTGGTGTGCTCTCTCAAGTGCACCTACCAGGCTGCGGCGGTCGAGGACCCGGACAACGAAGGCGCCATATACCCTCCTGAGGCTATCCCCAAGAAGAAGAAGAAGCTGCTCCGCCAAGAACCTCAGGAGAGCGGTGTCTCTAGTGGCACCACCTCAGGACCTATGCCCACAGGTGGGGCGCCTCCCTCCCTCGCATAGGAAGGCGCTCCTGGCACCCTCCTCAGGCTGGGCTCGGGGGCTCTCTTCTGGAGGGCCTCAAACTTAGCCAACGTCAAGAGGGAGGCGCTCGACAACCGCATGAAGGCATGCTTCATCGCACGCTTCCCTCATGAGGGCACAAGGCACGGGGTGCCTGGTGCTTAGGAGTTCATCACCAAGGCCACCAAGGAGCTTCAAGAGGCAAGAGCCATGCGCGGCCACCACCACCCACCACCTGGCACAGCTCCTTGTCCTGGCGAGGACGACGAGCTGCGCGTCTGCGTCAACATTCCAGGGCTCAACAGGGACGCATCATAGGAGCGCTTCTGGCCATCGTGCGTAGGCCGATGCGAGGGCCCCCTCACAGCTATGTTCGCATGCCTTTGGGCTTGCTGAACGTGGCTGCCACCTCCCAGTGCCACCTGCGGAGCGTCCTGGTGGCTCAGGAGGCCAGGCAACAGGCGGTCCTGGTGGAGATGTCGACGGTTCTTCCCGAGCCCCCAGAGCCTCCCGAGGCTCAGGACCCTGGCGGCTCGTGAGGAGCAACTTCTTCAGCACTCGTCTTCAGCTACTTCAACACCTCTTCAGCAACGGTGCCAGGTGAGATTTCTGGTTTGTTTAGTTGGGGGTACCCTTCGAGCTGCACTATCCCTAGGTCACATGGGCCTATCCCTGCGACATGTATCCTCTTGCATCTTTAACTTACTTTGTTGGGGGCGCCCCTCGGGCTGCATCATCCCCAGGCCGCATGGGTTCGTCCATGTGGCATGTATCGTTCTTGCATCTACCTGAACTAGCTTGCCTCCTCCCATGAGTCACTTTCTGATTATCACCTGTCAGTCCGGCACTTCGATGCCATGAACGTCGTACGCCCTCGCGAACCCACCCACGACCGCCTCATGATTAAGGGCCGGCACGACGTCTGTACTCGGGTCCGTCCCTGCAGCGTCGCTAAATCCAAGAGGCTGACCTCTGGCTCACGGGCCAGCTCCCATGTACGTCACCTCCCATGGTCCTTGGTGCTTGGTTCTCGCATGAGCTAATCGCGGGCAGATGAGCTAGGGCGCGACCCGATGCCTTGCCATCACGGGAGCCACGCGCTGATTGTCTTTCTTCAGGATTTTTCGCATGAGAAGACTGGGCACGGTGTCTGTGCTTGGGTCCGTCCCTGCAGTGTCGATAAACCCAATGACTGAGCTCTGTCTAGCGGACCGGTCGCGTTCACGTCACATCCTGGGGTCGTTGGTGTTTGGCCTTCTCATGTGATCACCTCAGGAGATTCATTCGGCGCAGGTTGTCTAAAAATCTCACAGGACCACCACAGCTGTCAAGAATCAAGTTCAGGCGCAACCCGCCTTGAGGTAGGGCCTCGTGAGTCCCCCGCTGGCTCATGAGTGCCCAGACACACCTCGTCTAGCCCTGTTGTGTAAGTCACGTGTCAGGGCGGGGTTGTACATGCCCCGGGGGTTCCACTCATAGGGAGCCCCCACCCACGCACAGTGGAAGCACCATGCTCCGCGCTGGCAGTTGACACGGTCGAGGAGCGGCTATGCCCATGAAAGTGCGGAAGCGCCATGCTCCGCGCTGGTGATAAACAACTGAGGGCGGCCCCATGGCCGCATCAACCTCGGGGAGCCATCAGGCTCAGTGTTCGGCCTCACCGAAACACTTTCCCTCTAGGAGAGTCACGCAAGGGAGCTGGACACGGGGGCTACGCTCAGGTCACGCCTAGCGTATGCCGCCCTGCCAGGTCCCTCGGACCTGGTCGTCGCGCGCCCCTCCCGAGCGAGACCTCGGCGAGGAAAGGTATGGAGGTCTGTTCGTACGTCAAGGGGGACTCCTGATCATTGCGACTCAGGAGCCTAACTGGTCATGTAGCCCCTCACCCCTTGGTTTCGTCCTGGTGACCATACGACCTAACGGTGGCTAAGGCATGCGCGGGTCGGGCCCTACTGACGCAGAACGCTAAGACCTACTGTTGCATCTCTTCCCCGGGGGTTGTTCGTACGTCAAGGGGGGCTCCTGAGCATCGCGACTTAGGAGCCTAGCTGGTCACGTAGCCCCTCACCCCTTGGTCTCGTCCTGGTGATCCGGATGACCCAACGGCGGCTGAGGCATGCGCGGGGTCGGGCCCTGCCGACGCAGAACACTAAAGCAACGGGAAGGAAATCGCAGAATCCTAACAAATTATTAAAAGACATATAGTTTCTCCAAATACCAAGCATAAGTTTTAACGCCTCCATGAGGCACGGTGCATGTTGTAGGAAATAAAAGTGGAGGGAAGCGCCGCCAGCAAGCCTTCTCTTCAGCCTTGGGCGCTGCCGTCGCCCGCAAGGAGTACTCCTTTGTCGGCAACGTCGCCGTCGCCCGTGCCGCCAGCTGTGGTCGTAGCATCAACAGCACCATCAACCGGGGGCGCGGGGTCGATGGCAAGGAACTTCTCCAGCAGGGCATCCACCCGGTCCTTCACGGCTTCGGCAGCGGCTGTGTAGTGCTCCTCGTCCACAGGCTCAAGCAGAGCACTGAGGTCGACGCAAGGATCACGAAGATGAAGGTGGTTGAAGACGCGCGTCAAAGCCGAAGCGGAGAGCATGCAGGCTTCCCCTTCCACCATGGGGCCGACCCCATTAACAACACCCTCGAGCGCCATGACAATCTGAGGGAAAAGCTCGGCGGGGCCTTCCTTAGCGGTCACCAACGGTTTCTTCAAACCCCTCCCGTAGAGCTCTTGCAGTGCCTTGCAGGACTGCAACTCAAGAGAGTTGAAGGCTGCACGATCTTCGACAAGATCCTTCACCTTGGCTTCTAGCTGGGCCTTCTCCACCTCCACCTTCTCCTTCAGCTTCTCAAGGCGACCGCGCTCCAGGGCCTGCGCCCGTGCTGACGGCTCTAGCTTGATGTCACGACCGGCGACCGCGTCTTCTCGAGCATTCATCTTCTCCTCCCACGCCTCGTGCTGATGAGCCTCGACGGTGCGCTCATTGCGCAGGGCCTCCAGCTCGGCCACCGCTACCCGGCAGTGTTCCTTGGCAGCCTCGACATCCTTCAGCGTCGTGACGCGGGTAGCCGCGGCCAGACCAACGGCCCATTCACCCTCCTCGGAGGCTGCTACCACCTGGCTCCATGCCGCCCTGACAGACGCGTCGGATCGCAGCCGCCCCGAGATCAACTCCAGGCACCCTGACACCAGGCAAAGTTCAGTGCCTTGGAGGTCGTCCTGAAGCTGGGTCAGCGCGGAAAGAGCCTCCTCCAAGGCGCCAGGTGAAGCAAGAGGATCACGGCCCAGCAGCGTGATGGAAGGAGGAGGAGACAGCGTCGGCGCCAAGGCCTGCAGGTCGGCAGCAGCAGAAGAGGTCGGGGGCTCCTGGACCTTCGGGGCCTCATCAGGCCAGCTGGGGGCGGGCGCCTCCGGAGCCAGCTTGGCTGTGGAGATCGCCTTCTCCTAAGGTCGGGCCTCCGAATCTCGCGAGGATCACCCGGCCACTAGGGCGCGAGAGCCATCACCGCCCTTCCGTCCCAGAGGTGGCACGGCCGCGGCAGGCTGCTGGGTCTCAGAGGTTGCGGTCGTCCCCATCATCTTCTTCACCACCAGCGTTGGCCTGACAGTACGAGGAGGAGGCATTAGGAAACTACGGCAAGGACAGGAACGAAGATCAGGGAGGAGCACTTACTGGTCCATGGCGGCGTACTCCCTCACCCTCTTCTGAAGCACCAAGCCCGAAGGCTTCACGGCTTGGGGCACCGGCGCACGAGCCCGAGGAGCAGATAAGGTATGGCGGCCGGATTCGTAGCAGCGCCAGCCGGCGCCGAAGCGGAGGCACCGTCTCGGGAGATCAGCGTCGATCTGCTCTTTGTTGGGACCCCGACCTGCGGCTTCTTCGGGGGGTGCCCTTGGACCTCATGGTGACCCCGGCGGGGCACCGCGACTCCCTCATCAGATGCTCGCAGGCATCGTCATCGTCAGGAAGGGTGTCGAGGAGATCGGCCAGGTGCGGAGGAGAAGTCTCCCCCACCCCCTCCCGGGTCGCCTCTGAGTCGGACCCCTCTTCGAGGTCGGACTCGACGGAGGACAACACCACCGGGGCCTCAGTGGGCGCTGGCGACGCGAGCCCGCGCTCGTTGAAGACAGGCATGGTGGCGGCGACCTCCGCCCCATCCGGGCGGCGGTATAGTGGAAGATGAGTATCTAGCGGGTACCCCTAGTCCTCCCCGACCAGGAGGTGGAGAGCCTTGTCTAGCTCCTCGTCGGACAAGGCGTCTGTGCGCAGGTGGAGGTCGCCTCCCTCGCCCATGAGCCTCCACAAGGGGCGCGAGCGCGCCTAGAGTGGAGCCAGGCGCTGCGACAGAAACTCCTTGACGATCATGGCCCCCGTCAGCTTCTCCGCCTTCGGGTCGTCTGGCTTCAGGTCGGCCACCATCCTCTCCATCATCTGCTTCGCCCGGGGTCGGTGAGCTTCGTGCTATTCCACCCCTCGTGAGGCGCAGGCATCCCCGTCAGCAGCACCAGCCGAGGGTAGGAGCTCTTGGTATCCATGAGGACCCACTTGCTCCTGAAGCCCTCCACCTTCTTCCTGGCTCTTGAGATTGTGTTCCTCCCGTTGGCCACAACGAAATTGGGGCACCCCAAGCACTGGCCCTCCTTGTTCCAGAGGTAGAAGAAATGGCGAAGCAGTGCCATGGACGGCATCACCCCCACGAACGCCTCGCAGTAAAAGGCAAAGATTGACAAGAGGAGGATGAAGTTGGGATGAAGATGGAGGGCGTGGAGATTGTAATGGCTGAGGACGGCATAAAAGAAGTCGGAGAAAGGAGGGACTAGCCCCCCGAAGACACTGTGCATGAAGAAAAGATAGAAGGTACTTCCCGAGGCCTTCAGCTCGACGCAGCCGGCTCTGAGCGCCATCTATTTCCCCTCATTGTTTTTCCCCGCCGTCATTAGGCGTGCAGTGGCGAGGTTCTTCCCCGAGACCGTAGGTGCGCTCAAGGCAGGCTCGAACCAGGAGGGCGAGCACGCGGCCTTCGCATAGTCGGACTCCATCGGCTGCGGGCTCGGGGAGGATTTCCGGCGGATCAGGAGTCTCTTGGGGCGAGAAGGAGAAGGGGATCTAGTACAAGGCGAAGGAAGGCAATGAAAGCTCTGCAGCTTGCGCCAGCCTTTTTGTCAGACAAGAACGGTTTCTGAGGCAGCGTGGGGAAGTGGAGGCTCCCACATCCCATCAATCGCCACGCGTTGACCGAGGCCGCAGGCGGTTGGGGCCCGCGGCGCTCCACACTTTCCCTTTGGCTTCGCCTTGAAGCCAAGTCCGAGCGCCGCCTTGGGCCGAGGGGCCACTGTCGGCGTCCTGGGAACGGGGGTACCCAGACTTGCTTGCCTGCGGCCCGTGGGTGGCCCCATCGACGGCCCGGTATGGCCCAGCCTCAGCAGCAACAGCTCAAGACCCTCGCGAGGGGCCAAGCCTCGCAAGGCGGACGACGCCAAGATCTCCCTGGGGGCGGCCTCGCTAGGCTGGCTCCCGAGGAGCGAAGATATCTATGCAAGGCGCACCTCGCGAGGTTCACATGACGTGAGCCATGACAACCGAGGCCAGGCGGGCGCTAGCGGGCGCAGCATACCAGTTTCCTCTTTGGTGATGAGGAAGAAAGAGTAGGTGAGGAGTCCCGAGGAATCAGGCAAAGGTTTCCTTATCGGTGCAACAAGACCAAGACCACCAGGACGGCAGGACGGAGGTCATTGCGGAGCCCACGACAGCGTCACCACCAAAGCCTTTGGCAGGTGAAGACTACTTTTGTCAGGATAGCTTGTACTAGTTGTCTCCCTTCAAATTTGGCCGTTGTGAGATCATTTCCCGCCTACATTTGGTAAGAGGACCAAGGCCAGTATAAATAGGACTTAGCCACCACCATAGAGGGCCATCTTAGATCGGGTCCATTCCACCAAGGCCATCTCACCAGCTCATCGAGCTCAAGAACACCTCACCTCCTGAGGTTGTTCATCCATTGTACTAGTTCATCCTCGGCCCCTCGAGTCAATCCACCACCAAACTGGAGTAGGGTATTACACCGCAAGGTGGCCCGAACCAGTATAAATCCCTGTGTCTCTTGTTCCTTGGGTTCATCGAGCTAGGCTGTGGAATCGTTGGGCAGGCAGGTTGGGGAGAGAGTGTTCTTCATGCGCAGCCCAGAGTTCAAACCTCTCAAGGGTCTGCGGAACCTCGAATCCGACAAAATGAGCAACCAACTAAGCTTGGGGATGCCTTCGAGTGGCATCCCCTCTTTCTTCTAACGACCGTTGGTATTTTACTCAAAGCTATATTTTTATTCATCACATACTATGTGTTTTGCTTGGAGCGTCTTGTATGATATGAGTCTTTGCTTGTTTTATTTTGTGTTTTAAGTCTTGATCCCTTGCTAGACACACCTATTTGAGAGAGCCAAAATTATGTCATGACTTGTTAGAATTTCTCTCTATGCTTCACTTAAATTTTTTATGAGCTATGGACTTGCTCTAGTGCTTCACTTATATCTTTTTGAGCACAGTGTGCTTTAGTATTTTTGAAGAAATGCTCTCTTTCTTCACTTAGATTAATTTGAGAGTTAGTAAAATTTTCAAGAAATTATATGTTGTTTCACTTAAATTATTTTGAGAGAAAGAAAAAAATTGCTCATGATCTTCACTTATATTTGTTTGAGCTTATGAAAAGCAACACATGAAAATTAGTCTCAAAGTGATAGATATCCAAGAAGGATATAATAAAAACTTTCATGAAGATCATTGGACAAAATAAACTTGATTCTTAGTAATAGTTTTGAGATATGATGATGTGATATGTGAGTTATTCTGATGAGTAATTATGCTTTAGTAAGAATATTGGTGTTAAGGTTTGTGATTCCCTATGCAAGCCGATTTTGACATATTCCTAAAGCATTTCTTCTATGATGATAGATGGGACCCAGTCACATGACGTAACTGTCCTACTCATGATTGGGGTGCACGGCCTAAACAAGATGATTTAAGACGTGATTAAACCGGTAAGGTATAGCTGGATTATATCAACATTGAGTTGGTGATTTAAAGAAACAAAGCGGTGTGGAGTTAAACCGGTAGGCACCTGGCGGGTTACAAATTATTGTTTAAACCGCTGTGAAGGGCTAATGGCTATGGATCTACGGCAATTCATAAAATGAAATAAATTCTAAACCGGAGGTGGCGAATTTCGCTTTTGGCATTAAGAACTAGAGGAGAAAATATTGCCAGGTTATATAAGTTATGAAGCGCATGATGGCGGCTCAATGGGGCCAAATGTTATATGGCGAGTCACGGTTTATGGTATAAGCCGCCATGACAATTATGATACTTCTGATCTATCAGTAAATATTTGGCTAAGTGCTGGAAAAACAAGATTATGCACATTGATTCTATAATTTTGGATCTGCTGCAGTTTGGGAAAGAAAAATAAATTCTAAACCTAAAGGTTGTGACAGCGGAGGGACTTGTTTGCTTGAGGATTCTCTGTGTAAGAAAGACGATTCCTATGATTAAGAGGGGGTGTCAAACAACTTCCGCGCACCCTCAACATTATTGTCAGATTAAAATGAGCGCGCTGCGGAGGAATGATGAAGAACGGCAAAGAACACTGATGAACTAAACGAACCCTAGTGCAGATCTGAGGCCTGGGAAGGTGAGCACTTACGGATGCTGATGGACAGCGGTGGTGCACCACCGTTCTCTTGTCCAGTCAGGTTGACGTAGCGGCCTGAGTTAGTGCATTGGACAGAGGTCGGCGGCGACGGAGCTCGGGTCTGCAGAGGAGTCGTGAGAGGAAGACGAAGATGAGGAGGAAAGGGGGGAAATGAAAAGAACCCACGTCCCTATTTATAAGAGGATGGATACAAGGCATGCGTGGGAATCGAGGAGGCCGAAATCATCATGTGGCTATGTGGACGCCTCGATTTTTGGGATGTTCATTAAAAGATAAGGATCTGTTAGGATGTTCTGGGCCTCGTGCAAAATTAATGCAAAATGACATCATGGCGGGTTAATATGATTTTGTGAGCTGACGTCATGGCGGGTTACAACAAGTTCATAAAATGGATGATGCAAGATTTTGGCAAGTCAAGCATTGAAGATTGATATGAACAAGTTCAAATCAACCTGGGGCCTAATGTTGGGGATATAACTATTAGGTATAACCCGCCCAGGAGGGGCCGGGTCATACCACTGGCAAGTTAACAAGTGAAGATGGCGGGTCATGAAAGAAGACTGTTGAGGGCCCAAGGCCCAGAGGCGTCTTGAGGCCCGAGAGGATGAACCACCATATGTGTAACTTGTATTGAAAGGCAAGCTTAGTTAGTCACTAAGCCGGACATGTTGTGTATGAGCCGGCTGGGACTCTGTAAGTCGTCGGGCATCAACCTGTGTATATAAAGGGGTGACCCGGCGGTGGGTTGACTCAAGAAACAACAAGTCGAGAACTAGGTCAAGCGTATCCGCTCCCTGGTAATCGAAACCCAAGAAATACAACCCCAAACTGGAGTAAGCCTTTACCTCCACCGCGAGGGGCCGAACTATTATAAACTCTCTGTGTCCTTTGTCCCAATTAACCCCTTTAAGCTAACCTAGTTGCGATGGCTCCACACCTAAGTCCTTTCGCCAGGACATCTGCCGTGTAACAGCAACTCTAACCGATCTCCTAAAGATAGCGGAGTATATGGTGGAGTAAACCCTTGGCGGAGTATTTTTACTCCACTAAGATTTGATCGGACCTAGCTGATCCCCTATATATAATGGAGTAAAAATAAATTTGCATAATTCAACCTAGTTTCAACATAGTTTTAACCGAAATTTGCATAAATTTAAACTTAAGTTCAACCTAGTTTCAACATAGCTTCAACCTAGTCTTGACAACTGAATTTAAATATAAATTTAAACTGAAATCTCAACTAAACTAATCTTCATATGAGGACAAGCCAATCTTGTCATGGTAAAGGTCGAGCCAATCTTGCCTCGACATGCCACTATCCATTGGGTCCAGGCCAGGGACGTCGTCGCCGGAGTCGTGGAAGATGCGCCGCCACTCCTCGGCGTCAAACTCATCCTCCGTGCGGCCATCACCGACGCCTCCTTGCTCCTCGTCGTCAGAGATGACGATGACATCGTGGTTGACTGCCCGCTCCGGGAAGATGGCCTGCATATTCCACGCTACGCGTGCATGTTTCGATCAATGACTCATGTGTTAATTAAGGCTAGTGTTTGCCCCCTTGTGGTCATTAATTGATTATTCTTTATTGTGCATGATGTTTCTGAGCTGGTTAAGTTTCCCTATAGTATTAGTTAGGATGAGTTTGATAGGTTGCGTATACCTCAGCCAGGCCTGCGCAGAAAGAAAATGCCCCGTTTGGTTACCCTCATTCACTATTGGGCCTGCATAGCATGAACATTAAAGCACCTCTGGGCCTGCATTCAGAGGAACGCTCAAATCGGCTATTTTTGTGGATCCAGGCCCGCACGATGCAGCCCTAGGTAGGTGGGCGTGGGTGGTTGCACACGTGGATGTAGTCCCGAGAAGTGTTGTTTCCAAATGTGTTGTCATAAATTACCCTCACCTCCCTTCCTCACCGCTCTCTCCCTCTTCCCCACTCATACTAGCAGCGGTGACTACCGGAGCGACAGGAGGACGAT
Organism: Aegilops umbellulata; assembly: GCA_032464435.1. NCBI lineage: Eukaryota > Viridiplantae > Streptophyta > Magnoliopsida > Poales > Poaceae > Aegilops > Aegilops umbellulata. The sequence continues at coordinate 98,445,376 of CP136060.1, forward strand.
CCAAGACGGTGGCTACCACCGAAGTGACTGCAGACCTCCACTGGAGCGCATCGACCATGGTGGTATGTCCTCGCCCTCTCTATAGATCTGCTTTCGACTCGAGCTAGATTAGATTTGACCACGCGATTGCAGAGTTAGGGAGGGGATTGAACACATGGGGGTGGTGGATTGCCATTCATCGATTCTGCACCGACGGCTTCTAGGGTTCATAGGTTCTTTATCGATTACATCGGGGGTGGGGATTGGGGTACAAACTTTCTTGTCAAGCCGCGGTGACCCTCGACTCGCGTCGAGCGGCGGGGGGAGTAGCCATCTTCTTTTCTTCCTCATACTCTTCGTCCTCGTCGTCTTCGTCAAGAACGATGGGTCTTGCACGGCCGCCTGCTGCCAGCGCCCTGGCCACCATCTGCACCTCATCGTTGTCCTCCCAAACGTCCTACTCCAGCACGCCATTGCACGCTTGTCTTCAGGTGCCTTGTACTTCATGTACTTGGCCCATCTTGCCCGTTGTCCAGTGTTGCTGGAGTCTGCCTGATTCATGGCTCAGCGCAGGATGTCCACTGACATCGCGCCCTTGGCTGGGTCCGGAATCAGTGTCTTCAGCTCGTCTGGCATAGCCTTCTTCATCATAGCTCCAGCCTCCTTGTGCATGTCATCGATGCTGCTGAAGTTCGAGCACACTTCCATGGTGTGCTCGAACTTATTGCGGTCCCCAAGCGAGCACCCAAGGAAGAAGTCCATCTGATGCAGAGAATCCTTCCATCATCCCCATGGACTCTACACCAACGCATCAACAACCACATGTACCTATGACAAGGGCTTGAGCACGCGTCATTGAAACCGAGGTGAACTCACTCCTTCACGAGATCAATATGGACATGAGCGAAACTTGGTTGCTACCTCACCAAAATATGTTATGTGTCATTAGGCATGAAGACCAACGCAACCAAGCAGCTAAGGAGCACCCCAATGGAGGAGGAGAAGCACCCCAAGGCCCCAAGGAAGGATAAGGAGTCCAAGAAGACAAAGGCAGCATGACCCAGGCAACCTCGTGCGCACGGGCCCCTTCAGCCCCATGCCCACGGGCCTCCCGGGAACCTTCTATACTAGAGACACGCACCCCCGTGCGCATGGGCCCGAGCCCTGTAGCACTTAATGCGCACAGACGTGTACCATGCACACGGGACCCTCGTGCGCACGGGTCGAACTTACCCCGTGCGCACAGGCCTCCCAGGTTTCGGCCGAGGGCGCCCTGTCTTGCCTCTCAGGTTGTCCCGTCTCCACCTCTACCTATATAATTCGTACCAAGGCTACTTGTTAGGGTTAGCAAAGTATATGAGAGATATTTAGAGAGCTTTTCTCTTTCTACCCCTCCTCTTGGAGATCAAGACCTCTTTGGAGAGGATCCCAAGTGGATTTCAAGACCTCCTCTTAGGAGAAGACTATCATCAAGACCTCACCTCCTTAGGAGTGGGAATAACTTTACCTAGTGCTTGTTTCCTTGGATTGTGCTTGTATTCTTGTGGATCTATGTGTTTGCTATTCTAGTGGATGTGTAATTGGGTTTTTTTGGAGTGAATTCCTCTTTGTGTTCTTGGTGTTCATCCCTTTTCCCCCTCCAAGTGTGAAAAGATCCCTCTTAGGGTTTCACCCTACAACATCTTGGTATCATGAGCAAGGTTGATTCACATCTTGGAGTCCCTAGCCCCCATATTCTTGCTTGATTTTGTTGTTTTTGTCCTAATTCAAAAATCCCCACAAAAAATAGCCCCAAAAAATTTCTTGCAATTTGTTAGATCTTGTGAGATTTCGTTGATTTGATCCACGACTTTGGTGTTTGGCAAGTGGACCTACCCTTTACCGCCATTCCCCACCCACCCTACAATCAATTTTGGCCGAAAACTTGAAAATCTTCATGGATCCAAAGGTGTTCTTGCGCTACGAGAACACCCCGTGCACACGAGCCATCGGGACCCTATGCTCACTTACCCCATTCGCATGGGCCCTACAGAACTGTTCAACCACTTCCTGTTTTGTTTCCTTTTGCCATTCCACCACCACCATTTGTCTTCCGCAATACTTGTCGTTGGTGTTTGAGCTTTTGGGTTGCGGTTGCACGTGTCCTAAGGTGTTTCGGCTACTTAGGCACAACTTGTCTTCATCATTACCGCCACTGGTCATCGGCTCGGACTCCACTTCAACTTCGACAACTCCATCTTCATACCAACCATAAGCAAGGGCGGTAATCTCGACGACACCTTTGTATTACCCTTGTCATTACCTTGATAGCCTCGAGCCTCTTTTGCGTAACTTACCCATTGAGACTAGCAAGTTAAGAGTTCTCGGGCTATGCTTTTAGTGCACCTTAGTGTTACGTCTCTCCCGTGCATATCCTGCTTGTTATCTCCCATTCCGGCTCGCATATCAAGCATAGTGGCATAGTCAAAAAAAGAGAAAAAGCTTTTAACCAAAAGAAGAGTAGCAAAGAGCTTGTAAGAAATAGCATCGAGCCATTTTGCATAGTCCCATCATCTTGGTCAATACATACAAGCATACTTGGGATAGTAGACGACCCGTTTCTCTCTTAGGTTGGTGCACTAGCGTATCTAGCCCATTGGAGCAATCGAGCTAGCTTCTTTCTAGTGTCCATACAACAAGAGAATTTCCCGTGGTTCCACCTATTAGAGCTCCTTCATTGGTTGTGCGGATCCCATCTATCGTCCGTGTGTGTGTTCGTAGTGATATCCTTGGGGTTGATCTATTTGTCTTACTTGCGATTTGTGTATCTTTTCAACTTTTTCGACATCTTGACTAACATTTGCTTAAATTATTTGTTCCACTTCCTAACTGAGATCCTCCATAAGCCTTTTACTTGTAGGTGTGATAAAACAAAACCCAGAATTCTACTATTATAGCATCACGCGGAATCGTACTCAATACATCCACAATCTTCGGAAAAGGTAACTTTGGTATTGTTTTCTCACTTCCTACTCACCACCTCTTGGTCATGATGGATAGGCCTACTACTTAGGTGAACCCGCTCTTCGAGGATCAAGATGACGAACGCGACTTCGTCACCAAGAATCACTTCTTTATCGCACAACGAGCTCTACATCACGAAAGTGAAGCCTTGGGCGATCACATCGAGCAACTCGCCTTGGTTTATTCGAAGCACCGATACTTTCAATGTGTGTCATGCATTATGTGCTCCGCCCATACATTGGCGTGTTTGTTGTGGTCTTCTTTGACGATATACTTGTGTTTAGCAAATCCCTCAAAGATCATGTAACTCATCTTAGGGCTGTTTTGCAAACTCTTAGAAAAGAGCGACTCTATGCCAATATGGAAAATGCACTTTTCGTGTTGACAAAATTATTTTCTTGGGCTTTCTTGTGTCTTCAAAGGGTGTTCATGTTGATGAGTCTAAAATTGAAGCAATTAAAACTTGGCCACAACCCACTAATTTGCAACAAGTGTGTAGTTTCCTTGGTCTAGCGGGTTTTATCGTCGCTTTGTGAAAGACTTTAGCACTATTGCCTCACCGTTGCATGCTTCGAGTAAGAAAAATGCACCCTTTGTTTGGGGACCCTCGCAATCTACCACATTTGATGAGCTCAAATCTTTGCTTACACATGCTCCGATTCTTGCATTGCCTAATTTCAACAAAAACTTTTGAGGTCCATTGTGATGCTAGTGGAAATTGTATTGGTGGAGTTTTGATGCAAGAAAAATGACCCATTGCATATTTTAGTGAAAAACTTTCCAGAGCTCAACTTAACTATCCCATCTATGACAAAGAATTGTATTCTTTAGTGCGAGTATTGCATGTTTGGGAGCATTATCTTCGCCCGCATGAATTTGGCATACGTACCGATCATGAGACACTAAAGTACCTTAAAGGTCAAACCAAGTTGAATAAACGGCATGCTAAATGGAGTGAATTTATTGAATTTTTTCCTTATGTGATCAAGTACATTAAGGGTAAAGAAAACATTGTGGCGGGTGCTCTTTCCCGCAAGTGCATATTAGTTACTCAGCTTGAATTGAATGTTATTGGCTTTGAGCATGTTAAAGATCTTTATGCACATGATCCTTCATTTGCGCTTCCTTATGCAAAATGTCTTGCTAACACTTGTTGGGAGAACTATTACCTCAAGCATGGCTACCTTATGCGCGCTAACAAACTTTGTATACCTGAGTCTTCTCTTCGTTTGTTAATTTTGCAAGAGGCTCACGGAGGAGGACTTATTGGACATTTTGGACGCGACAAGACCTTTGCCACACTCTCCTTAAGTACTTTTGGCCAAAGATGTTTCGTGATGTTGCACTCTTGATGTCTACTACGCAACATTATTCTTGTAGACTCATGTTGGGCCTCCAAGCGCACAGTTTTGTAGGACAGTAGCAATTTTCCCTCAAGTGGTGACCTAAGGTTTATCAATCCGTGGGAGGTGTAGGATGAAGATAGTCTCTCTCAAACAACCCTACAACTAAATAACAAAGAGTCTCTTGTGTCCCCAACGCACCAATACAATGGAAAATTGTATAGGTGCACTAGTTCGGCGAAGAGATGGTGATACAAGTGTAATATGGATAGTAGATATTGATTTTGTAATAGTAACAATAAAAAATAGCAAGGTAGAAAGTAACAAAAGTGAGCACAAACGGTATTGCAATGCTTGAAAATGAGGCCTAGGGTCCATACTTTCGCTAGTGCAATATCTCAACAATGCTAATATAATTGGATCATATAACCATCCCTCAACGTGCGATGAAGAATCACTCCAAAGTTCCTATCTAGCGGAGAACATAAGAAGAAATTGTTTGTAGGGTACGAAACCACATCAAAGTTATCCTTTCTGATCGATCTATCCAAGAGTTCATACTAAAATACTACCAAGTTATCCTTTCCGGTCGATCTATCTAAGAGTTCGTACTAAAATAACACCATATGATACGCATCAACCAACTATAATGTCACCTAGATACTCCAATGTCACCACAAGTATCCATGAGTTAATTATATGATACACATCAAACAATTTTAGATTCATAATATTCAATCCAACACAAAGAACCTCAAAGAGTGCCCCAAGATTTCTACTGAAGAAACAAAGGCGAGAACGTGCATCAACCCCTATGCATAGATTAACCCAATGTCACCTCGGGAATCCGTGAGTTGAGTGCCGAGACATAGATCAAGTGCTCTCAAATCCAACAAAGTATTCAATCCGATAAACGTGAAATCTCAAAGGGAAAACTCAAATCATCACAACAAGATAGAGAGGGAGAAACACCATGATCCAACTATTTTAACAAAGCTTGCGATACATCAAGATCGTGTGAAAGTGCAATTATCCCTAGGTGGTTTTGGTAATTCATAACAACATATAGCTCATTGAGCTAATGCTATTCCAAGACAATTAGTTCAGGAAAGCTCAATGATTGGCATGGCATGGATGGTGAAAGTGGAACCCTCAAAATGCTAAGGACAAAGGATTGGCTCAAGCTCAAAAGCTCAAGACTCTTCATTTTACATTTTAGTGATCCAAGATCACATTGAGTCCATAGGAAAAGCCAATACTATCAAGGAGGGATGAGGTGTTGCTTAATGAGCCTTTTGCTTCATGTGCTTAATGATATGCTCCAAAATCCTCAGCTACTTTCCCATATCCACAAATGACCTAAACCCAAAGTCAAACTCGGTCCTACCGATTCTTTCTATCCGGCACCACCGAGTTTCACATGTCATAAGCCACTGCCAAACCCTAGCAAATCGGTTCTACCGATAGGGATCTCGGTCTCACCGAGATGGGATTGCAATCTCTCTGTTTCCTTTTCATAACTTTTCGGTCTCACCGAAAGAGCGGATCGGTCCCACCGAGATTGCAATGTAAACTCTTTGTTTCTCTTTTGTAACTTTTCGGTCTCACCGAAAGAGCAAATCGGTCCCACCGAGTTTACCTGACAAACTCTCTGTTTAGCCTATTACAAAATCGGTCTCACCGAGTTTGTGTAATCGGTCTCACCGAGATTACGTTATGCCCTAACCCTAACCATATCGGTCCTACCGAGTTGCATGTCAGTCCCACCGAAAATCTCTAACGGTCACTAGGTTTACTATTTCGGTCCGACCGAGTTTGTTGATTCGGTCCCACCGAGATTGGTAAATTGTGTGTAACGGTTGGATTTTGTGTGGAGGCTATATATACCCCTCCACCTCCTCTTCATTCGTGGAGAGAGCCATCAGAACACATCTACACTTCCAACTCATATGTTCTGAGAGAGAACTACCTACCCTTGTGTTGAGGCCAAGATATTCCATTCCTACCATATGAATCTTGATCTCTAGCCTTCCCCAAGTTGCTTTCCACTCAAATCTTCTTTCCACCAAATCCAAATCCTGTGAGAGAGAGTTGAGTGTTGGGGAGACTATCATTTGAAGCACAAGAGCAAGGAGTTCATCATCAACACACCATTTATTACTTCTTGGAGAGTGGTGTCTCCTAGATTGGCTAGGTGTCACTTGGGAGCCTCCGACATGATTGTGGAGTTGAACCAAGGAGTTTGTAAGGGCAAGGAGATAGCCTACTTCGTGAAAATCTACCGCTAGTGAGGCAAGTCCTTCGTGGGCGATGGCCATGGTGGGATAGACAAGGTTGCTTCTTCGTGGACCCTTTCTGGGTGGAGCCCTCCGTGGACTCGCGCAACCGTTACCCTTCGTGGGTTGAAGTCTCCATCAACGTGGATGTAGGATAGCACCACCTATCCGAACCACGGGAAAAACATCCGTGTCTCCAATAGCGTTTGAATTCTCCAAACCCTTCCCTTTACATTCTTGCAAGTTGCATGCTTTACTTTCCGCTGCCCATATACTCTTTGCATGCTTGCTTGAATCGTGTGATGATTTCTTGACTTGTCCTAGAAGTTGCTAAAATCTGCCAAGAACTAAAATTGGGAAAAGGTTAAGTTTTTATTTGGTCAAGTAGTCTAATCACCCCCCCCCCTCTAGACATACTTCTGATCCTACATCGTGCCAAATCAAGAACACGAGAGAGAGAGAGAGAGAGAGAGAGATATTAAACACATAGCTACTGGTACAAACCCTCGGCCCCAAGGATGGACAACTCCCTCATCATGGTGGCCGCCGGGATAATGAAGATGGCCACCGGCGATAATTTCCCCCTCCGGCAGAGTGCCTGAACAGGGTCTAGATTTGTTTTTCGTGGCTACAGAGGTTTGCGGTGGTGGAACTTCTGATATAGGGTTATTTTTGGGGGTTTCTGTATTTATAGGATTTTTTGGCGTTGGTTTCAAGCGAAGATGGGCTTTGAGGGGCCCACGAGACACCAGCACATGGGAAACGCACCTGGCGCGCCCTGGTGGGTTGTGCTCACCTCCTTCATCTTATGGTCCTCCCACGAAGCTTCTAGTGTCTCTTTTGTTCCAAATAAAATCGTCAAAAAGTTTCGTTGCATTTGGAGAAGTTTTATTTCTACACAAAAAACAACACTACGGTAGTTCTGCTGAAAAAAGCTTCAGTCCGGGTTAGTTCCATTCAAATCATACCAAAACCATATAAAATTGTTGTAAACATGGCATGAATACTTCATAAATTATAGATACATTGGAGACGTATCAGCATCCCCAAGCTTAATTCCTACTCGTCCTCGAGTAGGTAAATGATAAAGAAATAATTTACGAAGTGTGAATGCTAGCATAGTGCATAAGTTTGATCAATGATAATTTCAATCACTTTTCCTAGCATCATAACAGAAACTCTTTCTCATAAAACTCATCATGATACAGTATTAATCAATTCACATATTACGGTTCAAACAATGATTTCTCTTGAAACTTAACAACCTATGTTCTTAGTCGCCAAACAATTGCAATTCAACTTATTATCAACAAAGTCTAAGTAAGAGCTCCACATACTTAATCATCATATAGTCTTCTATGATTGCTGGTACTCAAAACATATTTTTAAAACCAATGGCATCCATCAAACACAGAGAAAGATAGGGGCTTAATGTTTCACCTCCCAACTCATTCATCATAAAGATAATTGTCAACAATAATAAATCATGATCAAATATATTTGACTGGCCATATGTGCCTAGATCTTTCCCCACCACATGATGCTTGCCAACTGTAGAATAATTGAGGTTGAAATGAGAATATATAATATTGCCTCTTGCATAAAAGTAAATACTGAAAAGTAAAAGATATGCCCTTCGCAGAGGGAAGCAGAGGTTGTCATGCGCTTTTTATTTTTGGATGCCCAAGCTCTTAGTGCAAAGGAACGTCACGTTATATTGCCCCTTATGATAGTAACCTTTATTATGTAGTCCGTCGCTTTTATTACTTTGCCATCACAAGTTTGTACAATGCTTATTTTCCCTTACAATAAAAGATCAAACATATTTAGGACCAATTTTTATTGCTTTATGCACCTATGACAACTTACTTGAAGGACCTTATTCAATCCATAGGTAGGTATGGTGGACACTCATGGCTATAAACTGGGTTTAAGGGTTTTTTGATGCAAAAGTAGTATCTCTACTTAGTACGACTTTTTGGCTAGCAAAGGATCCTAAGCAAACACCACATGTTGGAGGATCCATAACAATATAAATTCTATGCAAATATACACAACCATAACTCATTACGTTGTCTTCCTTGTCCAACTTCAACTAATTTTCTCAAGTTTGAAAATAATTAATGGGTATTCACAATCATAGAATATTTCCAAGATAATATATTTGCATGTGAAAGTTATCTTCCTTATACTAATCATTCATGAATTGCTTGTATGACCAATATTGTGATTGTCAAGCTTCAAAAGATGTCACTTTCTAAACCTAATGTGAAGCTACTGCTAGGCATAATATGAACATGTAATTCAACTTCATGATATTCAATTCATTAAACAATTTACTCTTAGGATTTAAGTGAAGCACAATAGTAAATGACAAGCTATTTCAAAAAGATATAAGTGAAGATCAAGCGAGTAGTTAAGTAAATGGGTAGCTGTTTGAGGACTCTATATCATTTAAAAACATTTAGATCTAAGTATTTTATTAAAACAGATAGCAAAAAATGACATTCTAAGAATAGCACACATCATGTGAAGAAGCAAAAACTTAGGTTCAACCGAGGCTAACCGATAATTGTTGATGAAGAAAGGTGGGATGCCTACCGGGGCATCCCCAAGCTTAGATGCTTGAGACTTGTTGAAATATTATATTGGGGTGCCTTGGGCATCCCCAAGCTTGAGCTCTTGTGTCTCCTTAATTCCTCTCATATCTTAGTTTCCCTAAATCTGAAAAACTTCATCCACACAAAACTCAACAAGAACTCATGAGATAAGTTAGTATAAATCAATGCAAAACCATATCATTCTCTACTGTATAAAATCACTAAAATTATAATTTAACATTGCATACTAAATTCCTCTGCATATTTAATACTCCTATCCTCAAATAGAATCATTAAACAGCAAACATATGCAAGCAATGCAATCATAACAGCAATTTGTCTAAACAGAACAGTCTGTGAAGGATGCAAGAATATTCATACTTCTTTAACTCCAAAATTCTAACAATTTATCACACTGCAGAAAATTTATCATAGATTTTTGTGCAAAGCATCTCAACATTTTATCACATTCTCACATTTTTTAGTAGTTCACGCACTAGCGTGCAACTTTCTATTTTCAAACAGACACATAAAGACTTGCAAAATAAGAGGCTATTCTTGGCATTTTCATTGAAATAAAAGATGCAAAACATTATTATAAATAACATCAAGCAAATCCTAACGAAATAAAATGACGCTCGAAGCAAAATACATATCATGTGATGAATAAAAACATAGCTCCAAGTGAGGTTACCGATAATGTTGGAGACGAAAGAGGGGATGCCTTCCGGGGCATCCCCAAGCTTAGTTGCTTGGATATTCCTTTAATATTACCTTGGGGTGCCTTGGGCATCCCCAAGCTTAGGGTCTTGTCACTCCTTATTCTCCTCATATCGATATCTCACCCAAAACTTGAAAACTTCAATCACACAAAACTTAACGGAACTTCGTGAGATAGGTTAGTATGATAAAGACAAAGCATTCACTTTGGTACTATCAAAGACAAGATTCATAATTGTTCTCACACAATTCCTACTGTAAATTATCATTTCCACAATTTGTATTGAGCAATACAAGCCATAGAAACTAGAAAACTAGAAAACTATGGATTGAAAATAGGATCTGTCAAAAACAGAACAGTATGTAGTAATATGCTCTCTAACCATAATTATGCTACTCCAAAAATTCTGTAAAATTAGGACAACGTAGGAAATTTGTATATCAATCATTTGCAAAAAATTCAGATCAAAATCACGTCCCAGTGAATTTCCAAAATTCCTATATTGAGCGCAAAAGTTTCTGTTTTTGCACAGAATCAAGTCAACCATCATCCACATTATCCCAAAGGCTTTACTTGGCACTTTATTGAAATAAAAGCTAGAAAACATGATTAATACAGCAGATTAATCATGGGAACACGCAAAAACAGTAGGTAAAAGTGTTGGGTTGTCTCCCAACAAGCACTTTTCTTTAATGCCTTTTTAGCTAGGCATGATGATTTCAATGATGCTCACATAAAAGATAAGAATTGAAACATAAAGAGAGCATCATGAAGCATATGACTAGCACATTTAAGACTAACCCACTTCCTATGCATAGGGATTTTGTGATCAAACAATTTATGGGAGCAAGAACCAACTAGCATAAGAACGCAAAACAAGTATAACTTCAAAACTTTCAACATAAAGAGAGGAAACTTGATATTAGTGAGATATGTATGCATATGTTCCTCTCTCATAATAAATTTTAGTAGCATCATGAATGAATTCAACAATATAACTATCGCATAAAGCATTCTTTTAATGATCCATAAGCATAGAAAATTTATCACTCTCCACATAAGAAAATTTCTTCTCATTCATAATAGTGGGAGCAAACTCAACAAAATAACTATCATATGTTACTTGATTGGAATAAACATATTGAGAATTACAATTATGATGACAAGTTATATGATTATCATTATTCTTTATAGCATACATATCACCACCATAATCATCATAGATAGCAACTTTGTTGTCATAATCAATTGAAACCTCTTCCAAAATAGTGGGTTCGTCACTAAATAAAGTCATAACCTCACCATATCCACTTTTATCATTATAATAAGATTCAATATCCTCCAAAATAGTGGGATCGTTACTTCCTAGAGTTGACACTCTTCCTAACCCACTTTCATCAATATAATCATCATAAATTGGGGGCATTCTATCATCATAATAAATTTTCTCATCAAAACTTGGGGGACTAAAAATATCATCTTCATCAAATGTAGCATCCCCAAGCTTGTAGCTTTGCATATCATTAACGTCATGGATATTCAAAGAATTCATACTAACAACATTGCAATCATGCTCATCATTCAAATATTTTGTGCCAAACATTTTATTGATTTCTTCTTCTATCAATTGAGCACAATTTTCCTTTCCATCATTTTCAAGAAAGACATGATAAAGATGAATAATATGAGGCCATCTCAATTCCATTTTTTAGTTTTCTTTTATAAACCAAACTAGTGATAAAACAAGAAAGAAAAAGATTCAACTGCAAGATCTAAAGATATACCTTCAAGCACTCACCTCCCCGGTAATGGCGCCAGAAAGGAGCTTGATGTCTACTAGGCAACTTTATTCTTGTAGTCTTGTGTTGGGCCTCCAAGTGTAGAGTTTTGTAGGATAGTAGAAACTTTCCCTCAAGTGGATGACCTAAGGTTTATCAATCCATGGGAGGCATAGGGTGAAGATGGTCTCTCTCTCAAACAATCCTGCAACCAAATAACAAAGAGTCTCTTGTGTCCCCAACACACCAAATACAACCATATAGGTGCACTAGTTCGGCGAACAGATGGTGATACAAGTGTAATATGGATAGTAGATATTGATTTTTGTAATAGTAACAATAAAAAATAGCAAGTTAGCAAGTAAAGTGAGCACAAACGGTATTGCAATGCTTGAAAATGAGGCCTAGAGTCCGTACTTTCGCTAGTGCAATCTCTCAACAATGCTAATATAATTGGATCATATAACCATCCCTCAACGTGCGATGAAGAATCACTCCAAAGTTCCTATCTAGCGGATAACATAAGAAAAATTTGTTTGTAGGGTACAAAACCACCTCAAAGTTATCCTTTCTGATCAATCTATCCAAGAGTTCGTACTAAAATAACACCAAGTTATCCTTTCCGGTCGATCTATCTAAGAGTTTGTACTAAATAACACCACATGATACGCATCAACCAACTCTAATGTCACATAGATACACCAATGTCACCACAAGTATCCATGAGTTAATTATACGATACACACCAAACAATTTCAGATTCATAATATTCAATCCAACGCAAAGAACCTCAAAGAGTGCCCCAAGATTTCTACTGAGGAAACAAATACGAGAACGTGCATCAACCCCTATGCATAGATTACCCCAATGTTACCTCATGAATCCGTGAGTTGAGTGCCAAGACATAGATCAAGTGCTCTCAAATCCAACAAAGTATTCAATCTGATAAAAGTGAAATCTCAAAGGGAAAAATCAATTCATCACAACGAGATAGAGAGGGAGAAACACCATATGATCCAACTATATTAACAAAGCTCGCGATACATCAAGATCATGCCAAATAAAGAACACGAGAGAGAGAGAGATTAAACACATAGCTACTGGTACAAACCCTCAGCCCCGAGGGTGGACTACTCCCTCCTCATCATGGTGGCCGCCGAGATGATGAAGATGGCCACCGATGATGATTTCCCCCTCTGGCAGAGTGCCGGAACAGGGTCTATATTGGTTTTTCATGGCTACAGAGGCTTGCGGCGGCAGAATTTCTGATCTAGGGTTATTTCTGGGGGGGTTTGTATTTATAGGATTTTTTGGCGTTGGTTTCATGCGAAGATGGGCTTCGAAGGGCCCACAAGACACCAGCACACGGGCAAGGAACCTGGCGTGCCCTGGTGAGTTGTGCTCACCTCCTTCACCTTGTGGTCCTCCCGCGAAGCTTCTAGTGCCTCTTTTGTTCCAAAAAAATCGTCAAAAAGTTTCGTTGCATTTGGAGAACTTTTATTTCTGCAGAAAAAACAACACCACGGTAGTAATGCTGAAAACAACGTCAGTACGGGTTAGTTCCATTCAAATCATACCAAAACCATATAAAATTGTTGTAAACATGGCATCAATACTTCATAAATTATAGATATGTTGGAGACGTATCAACGCTTCACCAATCGATGCTCTACATGCCGCAAAGCTAAGTCTCATGCTCAATCTCATGGTTTACATATGCCACTTCCCATTCCATATCAACCATGGGAACATATTAGTATGGATTTTGTGCTTGGTTTTCCTAGGACCAAAAATGGCAAGGATTTCGTATTTATTATTGTGGACCGACTCTCAAAAATGGCACATTTCATCCCTTGCAATAAGATAGATGATGCTTCACATGTTGCTAATCTTTTTTGTAGGGAAATCTTGAGGCTCCATGGAGTGCCAAGGACCATTGTGTAGGACCGCGACGTCAAGTTCCTAAGCTACTTTTGGAAGACACTATGCGCCAAGCTCGGCATCAAGCTTCTATTCTCGATGGCCTACCATCCTCAAACCGATGGCCAAATGGAAGTCACCAACCGGACACTATCCACTCTCCTACGCATGTTGATCAAGAAGAACATCAAGGAGTGGGAGGAGTGCTTACCCATCGCCGAGTACGCCTACAATCGAGCTCGACATTCTACTACCGGCAAGCCCCCTTCGAGGTTGTCTACGACTTCAACCCATTATCCCCATTGGACATTTTACCTCTCCCACTACAAGAACGCGCAAACATGGACGTGAGTGCAAGGGCAAGCTTTCTCAATAAGATGCATGAAGATACAAGGTCCACAATCGAGTAGCAAGTACAACACATCGCCACCAAGATCAACATCAACAAGACCCCAATGGTGTTCAATCTGGGCGATCTCGTATGGCTTCATCTCCAAAAGGACCGCTTCCCCAATGAGCGAAGTCAAAACTACTACCACGAGTCGATGGACCATTCAAGGTGTTAGCACGCTACAATGACAATGCCTACAAGATCGACATCCCTCGCGACAGATCACGATATGCAGACGGATCTCTCCCGGGGGGGAGATGATGCAGAGCATCCTTCCATCATCCCCATGGACTCTACACCAACGCATCGAGCACCACGTGGACCTATGACAAGAGCTCGAGCACACGCCATCGAAAACGAGGTGAACTCACTCCTTCACGAGATCAATATGGACATGAGCGGAACTTAGTTCCTACCTCACCAAAATATGTTATGTGTCATTAAGCATGAAGACCAACGCCACCAAGCAACTAAGGAGCACCCCAAAGGAGGAGGAGAAGCACCCCAAGGCCCCAAGGAAGGAGAAGGAGTCCAAAAATACAAAGGCAGCACGGCCCAGGCAACCCCGTTCGCACGCGCCCCCTCAGCCCCGTGCACACGGGCCTTCCAGGAGCCTTCCGGACTCGAGACACGCAACCCCGTGCGCATGGGCTCTAGACCCCATGCGCACGGGCCCAGGCCGCTGTAGCACCCCGTGTGCACGAGCATGTACCGTGCACACGCGACCCCTGTGTGCACGGGCCCAACTTACCCCGTGTGCACAGGCCTCTCAGGTTTCGACCGAGGGATCCCTTTATTGCCTCTCATGTTGTCCCTCTCCACCTCTACCTATATAATTCGTACCAAGGCTACTTGTTAGGGTTAGCAAAGTATATGAGAGATATTTAGAGAGTTTTGCTCCTTCTACCCCTCCTCTTGGAGATCAAGACCTCTTTGGAGAGGATTCCAAGTGGATTTCAAGACCTCCTCTTAGGAGAAGACTGTCATCAAGACCTCACCTCCTTAGGAGTGGGATGGACTTTACCTAGTGCTTGTTTCCTTGGATTGTGCTTGTATTCTTGTGGATATATGTGTTTGCTATTCTAGTGGATGTGTAATCGGGTTTTGTTGGAGTGAATTCCTCTTTGTGTTCTTGGTGTTCATCCCTTTCCCCCCTCCAAGTGTGAAAAGATCCCTCTTAGGGTTTCACCCTACAACACCATCCATCCAATGCCCAGGGGAAAGGGTTGGGTTGGAGTTGGAGTTCATGGCGAGGGAGAGGTGGCGAAACAGAGAGGTGGTGAAACTAAGGGGGTTTGAGTGTGGTGCTGGGTTAGTAGGGTGGGTTAATATAGGAGTGTTAGGCTGATATGAATGAATGTTGACCATTGAGCTGTGTGATGTTCATAATGCAGATGGACAAGGGCAAGGAGGTTGTGCCACCATTGGAGAAGGGCAAGGAGGTTGTACCGCCATTGGTCGAAGTGCCGGTGCAGGATCACCCAAGCGCCATGCGGAGGAACTATGGCCACTACCATCAGGAGTCAGGACCAGGCCATTATGTAAGGTTATCCTTGCTCCAAAGCTGGAGAGTCTGCCATTGCCTCTGGATTTCACGAAGCACTTCCCCGCCATCCCTACAGAGTTCAAACTAAAGAAGAACACCGGATGCACATGGAGGGTGACGATGGGGGTGGTCAACTGTAGGGACACCCTTGATTAGGGTTGGGCCGCCTTCGCCGCCGTTCACTAGTTCATGATCGGGTACATGTTGACGTTCAAGTTGCTGACCCCAGACACCATGTAGGTGATCGTCTTCAACGACGAGGGCATGGAGGTGGTCACCAAGTGCAAGGAGCATGATAATGCCTTCGCCGTTACCGCCTGAGCTCCTGTTGCCCGCTCCTTGTTGGTTGTTGGTTTAAGACTTGGGTTTCGTTTAAAACTTACCGCACTATGTTGTCCTAGAATTGTGATGCGTGGTTAAGACTTGCGTCTGTGCCAAAGTTTGTTCTATTGCTCTAGTTTAGTTCTTAGTTCTTGGTGTGTGCCTCTAGTAACCTCACCACATCCAAGAGGAGGTTACCACACAACTGTCCTAGATGTAATAACCAAACAACCGGACTTGTGTTTCCTCTTAAACAAGTCTGCAACCAAACATCAGGTCTTCCGTTTCGGCACATGCGGATGTTGGTTTTTTTTTTTTTTGCATATGGTCAGCCAGAACCAGTTAGGACAAGTATGTAAAGTGCGATGGAGGTAACCAAATGCATCCTTGGTACTTCAGCTTCAACAACGATACCCAGTTTAATTTGTCCATATCTTGCCTCAACGCTGGCGATGAGGATTTGCAGTCGGGTGGGGCCTGCCGTTTCTAGAAGGAATTTCATTTTTGGTACTAATGCAAATTTAGCACGACAGTATATTTACTCAAAGAAGGAAGATACAATTTTTTTCCAAGAAAGAATCCAACAGAACGCTATCCATCCAACATGCCCACGGCTTCTAGAAAGAAAGAAGGTGTTCCATAACTTCATGGGCAATGCTACGCATCGGCCGGCGGATAATCTGAGAAGATCCGCCGCCTCAGCAGTCGTTGGATGGAGTGCCAGAGTAGCCATCTGATCTATGCAACAAGCTCGATCTTACGCTCAACTTTCTGCAAGAACAATCTTGTTGGAATCTTCCTCGAACTGTTTATTTATTTCTGCAGCAAAAAAATCGATGGGTTTTTCCTCCGATATTAGCAACATGAGCCTTGACGCACTCAACCTTATGCAACAACAACCTTGTTGCAAAAATTTTCCAAACCATTTTTCTGTTCAATCTCTGTGACAAGAGATTTGTTGCAGACAGCCTTCTGCAATAAGAGCCTTGTTGCGGAATCTTTTTTGTAGCGGAAAGGATAGCGCGGCCATGGATGAGAGAGAGAGGCGGAGGGGATGGAGATCGGGGAAGAAGAAAAAATGGTGTACTCGAAGAGGAGGCGGCGGACGCGGAGTCTGGGCCGAGTGAATAAATAGCATTTCCCTAAGGCGAGTGCTAGGCGCCGGCGCGCCGACCGAAATTCCGGCCGGTCGCACCGGGCATGCACGATTTGGATGGTTAATTACAGCCGTGCGATGGTGTCTTCCTTCCCCAAACTGATTCATTAAGAAAATGAAGGAAACAACCATGGCGCATGTCGTTAAATCCAGTCCTTGATCCTCCGCAGACGTCAGCCAGCTCGCCGGCCGTCCTCGCCCGCTTGCCCCGCAGTCGGTCGCCGCCTCATCGCCGGTGTTCGTCGTCCTCGTCGCCGGTGGTCGCCATCGCAGCGCCCGTCCTCGTCGGTTCCAGCAGGCCGCCGCCGCCATCGTAGCAAAAAGCCCAACGTCTCTATCGTTCTAGCGCCTAGCCGTCGCCGTCGTATCACGTCCGTCGCAGCATCACCGTGCCGCCGGCCGCAACTCTCACCGTCGTCGGTGCTCGCTGCCCGGGGTTGCACGAACGACGGTCGCCCAATCAACGCCGTTTAAATGGATGTAGCAAACAACCTCGGCGGTGGTAGCAAAACACAATGACGGTTGCAGCAAAAACATTATCGCTGCTATCCCGCGTCACATCTTCGCCATTAATGGATGTAGCAAATTTCCTCGTCGGTTGTAGCAAAAGACGACGACGGTTGCAGCAAAATAACCGTCTCCTTCGTCGCGGGTCGTAGCTCTGTCAAGGAAACATATAGCGGGATGCAGCTTCCCATGGTAGCAAAAAATCTTGTGGGTGGAAGCTTTTTTGATGCTCGGTTGCAACAAAAATCAGGGTCACGATCGCTATCGCAGAAATTGTCCAGTGGATGCAGCAAAAACAGTTGTTGGTCCCAGCTCAGGGCTTCACCGGTTGTAGCAAAAATCTCTACTGGTTCCAGCTCAGGGCTTCACCGGTTGTAGCATAAGCATGTGCTGGTACCAGCTCTGGCATCCGCTAGTGGTAGCAAAAATTCTCATTGGTTCCAGCAATTCGCGGACCTGGTTCCAGCAAAAAATGCAGTGTTGTTCTAGCACCAGCCATGGTGTGATATACTTCCATCACTGGCGACTCCTGGTTCCAGCGAATCGCATCACTGGTTCCAGCAAAACGGGGTGCCGGTTGTAGCACCGGGCGGTGGCATGCACGCGCACGGGTGTCGGCCGTAGCAGCACCAGGACTGTTGCAGCAGAAAGCAACAGCCCACATCGCTGCGTCATCGCAGCAGAAGTAGGCAGCAGGAGCGTGCGGGCCCGTCGCCAGCGTCCTCCTACGCAGGGGAGGAATGAGAGGTGAGGAGAGAATCAGAGTACGAGGAGGTGCGGGGGGGCAGCAGATTTGATTCATGTGCATCGGCTTCCTTGACGGCGTAAAAAACAGCAGAGGAAGAGAGAGGAAGCTGGAGATGTGGTGGTCGCAAGTAGAAGACGAGGAAAGAGATAGGGATAAGGTTCATTAAAGCAGTGGTTGGGGCCCACGGCCAGGTAGAGGGCAATCGAACAACTAACTTGTTGCGGGTCATACGATGCGTTGGATCGAACGAGCAGCCAGCGACCGGCCGAGTCGTTCGGCCGGCGCTCCGGCTCGAAACGTTTCCCTTTCCCTAACTTCATCCCTATTCCCTCGAAAAAGGAAAGGAAAAAAAAAACTTGATCCCCATACGCAGCGAGCGACGCAAGCGCTGCCGTAAGCGCCCGACGCCACGTGGCCTCACCCCGAACCCTACGGCGTATAAGTTTCGTCGGCCACCACACAACTGTACAGACTCTCACAGCGCACATCCTCCGCCTTCTCCTACTCCTCGGCCCCCTTCCGTCCGTCCCTCCCTCCTGGTACGCGCCATCCGTCTTCTTCCTCTCCCTCTGCTTCTAGCTCTGCTCCTTCTTCCCTTTGGTTCCTGCGCATTAACGGCCCATCCCATCGGCTAGGGTAGCTGCGGTGAAGAATCCTCTGAGGCTCTGATTTCTCATCTCTTGTGTGCTATCTTTTGCTGAATCAATCAATCCACTGGCAGAGAAACTATTTCGTCTTTAGATATATCTTCTTGTCCTGGTCCCGATTATGCCTGTGATTCGCCTTCAAACAAATGATTGTGACTCGTCAAAAAAGAAATTTTCTCTTCTTGTTGCCCTTGTACTCCCTTCGTTCGAAAAAATTTATCCCTCAAAGCTTGTCCCTCAAATGAATGGTGCTAGATACATTCTGTCGGTGTACTAAAGTAGGGGTACCTTAGTACCCCAGACTTGTGCACGGGCAGTTGTAGCACCCTGCGGCGAGGCCCGCCCAGGAAGCGCCAAGAGAAGACCAAGCATTCAAGACAAGGCCCCCGGCAAGAGGAGCTTGCCGGGCCGAGAAGACAAGACCCCGGCAAGAGGAGCTTGCCGGGCCAAGAAGACAAGACCCCGGCAAGAGGAGCTTGCCGGGACGACTAAGCCCGTGTAATACCATCCAAGAACAAAGTATACGGGACAGAAGATCGAGACCCCGACAAGAGGAGCTTGTCGGGAAGGCCGAACCCAGGCACCACAAGAGAAGCCCGCCACGGCGCGCCATGTGCCCCGGCAAGGCCTGATAGCCGGCAAGCTATCAGGCACAGGAAGAGGACCCCCGCGGCAGGCCACTTGCCGCGGCAAATCGCCACCTCAGGACTGCGCTCCAGCTCGCCCGCCCACGCGTCGCTCCGGGGCTTCCCCCAAGGGCACGTGGCGGGGCACCGCGCAGCCTGGGGTATGCGGTGGCATGCAACCACCATCGTGGCGAGCGGTGGCGCACCTAACGGTCCGCCTCGGTGCTGTCCGGGCGACCGTGACGGGCATTTAATGCCCTTGTCCCCTACCGTCAGAAGTAGGTATGATAACACTGTGCCGCGCTGCAGCGCCACTGTTCCCGCACTGTTACAACTTCCACCCCTTTTACACTTTTACCCCTTTCTCTTACGTTGACACCTGTCGGTGACCCCTTTGCGCTATAAAAGGAGGCCCGTGTGCAACGTAGAGGGGGGGTTCGAGGTCCGGAGATTGGGAATCCAGACAGCCATACGCTCGGTGCAGCTAGCTCTCCAAGCTCCCGAGCTCCCCAGTTCAATACAACCAAGCAGGAGTAGGGTTTTACGCGTCCATCGCGGCCCGAACCTGGGTAAACCGCCCGTGTGCTCGCCTCGATCTGCTCTCCGTGCTCCCTCCGCCCCCCTCACCGGACAACGAAAGGGGCTCCGGCCCCATAGGTGCTCGCGGGGGACACCGTCCACCCCGACATCTTTGGCGCGCCAGGTAGGGGGTGCGTCGAGGTTGTGCGGATCAGATCCGGCGTTCGCGCGGGCGCGCTCTTCGTCAGCTTCTCCGAATTCGCTAGCTTCGTCAACACCATGGCCCCGAAGAAGAAGGCTTCGGAGGTCGCGGGCCCGTCCGCGTCACTCCCACCGCTACCGGAGCCAACGGTGGGCGGGGGAGACGCCGTCGGAGGGGTGGCCACCGGCGAGAACACTCGCGGCGCCACCAAATCCAAGAACAGGGCGGACGACCGAGCCTCGGCCTCCGAGGGCGCGTCGCATCCGACCCGACAAACGACGACCCAGCAGCGCCATGCCACAGGGGGTGGCATCCGCTTGCTGGACCAAGGGCAAACTGGAGGTTCACGGGACGCCCCGGGCCCCCGTCCGGACACGGGCAAGGCGAAGGCGCCGGGGAGGGACCCCGCTCTTTCTAACATTGTTAGGAGTCCGAGCGTATCCCGCTCCTCGCGCCACTCGCCCCCGCTCCCCTCCACTCCGGCAGAAGCGCTCGCGAGAGCGCAACTGCTCCTCGACTACCCTCCAGCGGCTGACAAGGCCGAATGCTGGAGGGCCACCATCCAGAGCCTGATCGCCTTCGCCAACAACGACACGCCGCAGCAGCCGGCGACCTCACGGCCACGGCAGGTCGAGAAGACGAAGGCCGACGGCGACAAGACCGTCGAGGGTGCAACCACCATGCACTCCCCGGCGCAGAAGCAGAAGACGCCGCCCCGCTGGAGCAACGCCGACGACGGCTCTACAGCGTCGTCAGACCCGCGGACCCGCCGGGACCAGCGCCGAGTCCTCGACGAGCGGCAGCAAGAAGACGCTCGAACAAGGATTGAGCGCCGCCGAGAAACTCGGCGGCAATCAGACCAGCGGGCTGGGAACGCTGTCGACGCGCACGCGCCCGGTGAACCAGGTGACTTACCGTACGCGGCAGGTTGCCCTGCGTTCACCCGTGAGCTGCGGCGCGTCCGGTGGCCCAGCACGAAGAACTTCAAGCCCGACGTACCGGAGAAGTACGACGGGAGGACGCACCCCTCGGAGTTTCTCAGCATCTACACGATCGCTGTACAAGCTGCCGGGGGGAGCGACGAGAGGATATTGGCGAATTACTTCCCACTCGTGCTTAAGCCGAACGTTCGTTCGTGGCTTATGCACAGGCTCCATTTCTTCCTGGGCGGATCTTTGCCATCAGTTTGTTGGCGCCTTCACAGGCGGCCACAAACCTCATGGCCAGGATAGCGACCTCCACATCCTAGCCCAGAAGGAAGGAGAACCCCTGCGCAAGTACATCCAGCGCTTCAGCCGCGTGCATCGCAACATCCCCGACGTTCACCCTGCCGCGGTTATCAGCGCGTTCCACCAGAACGTGCGTAACCGCCGCATGCGTGAAGAGATGGCCATGACCAAGATCCGGGACGTCAGCGAGCTATATGCCCTGGCTGACAAGTGCGCGCGCGCGGAGGAGGGGAGGAAACTCCCCGGGGAGGATGCTGGCGCAGGAGAAAGCGACAGTGACGACACCGCCCCGGCGAAGAGAAGCCAGCGGCGGAATAATAGGAGGAAGAACAGGAAAGAGGTGCTTGCCGTCGAGGAGTCCGGCAAGGAGGCTCCCGCCAAGCAAACGCAGGCTGGCGGCTCCGGCAAGGAGCCTGCCCCCGTGGCGGCAGCCGACAAGCAGGACGGCTCCGACAAGCAATACTGCAAGATCCACCGCACCAAGGGCCACGATCTCTCCAACTGCAAAAGCGTCGAGTACCTCGTCGTGCAGCAGAAGGCTGAGTACGAGAGGCGCGACAAGGGGAAGGCCCAGGGTGGAGGTGGCGAACCAAGCAAGAAGCGGCCGCCCATCGGCCGGGGAGGACGCCGCGGCAAGGCCAAGCAGCGGCAAGGCGATCGGCCTCCCCGGGGCCGCGACGAGGATGAGGAAGACGACGACGAAGACGTGGAAGACGAAGATAACAGCGAGCAGGAGTTTCGGAAGGCCACAGAGGTCCTATGCGTTGACGGCGGCGCCTCTCTGCACACCTCCCACCGCCAGCTTAAGCGGTGGGCGCGAGAGGTGAACGCAGCAGAGCCGCCCGTGGAGTCGCGCAGGCTCCTCAAATGGTCCAGCACGCCCATCATTTTCGATCTTGAGGATCACCCCGACCGCACAACCGCGGTCGGGTGCTTGCCGATGCTGGTCTCGCCCACCATCCGCAACCTCAAGGTCACCAAAATGTTGGTAGACGGCGGGGCCGGGCTGAACTTGATCTCCTCCGCTGTGATCAAGAAACTCCAGATCCCAGACGGCGAGCTCGAAGAGACCGGATCTTTCCAAGGAATCAACCCGGGGAGGAGCAAGCCCAAGGGGAAGATTACTCTGCCTGTGACCTTCGGCGGCGAGCTCAACTTCAGGACTGAGCGCATCACGTTCGACGTCACTGATATCCCGTTACCATACATTGGGATCCTCGGCCGTCCCGCTCTCGCCAAGTTCATGGCAGCTTCCCACCACGCCTACAACGTACTCAAGATGCCGGGGCCGATAAGCGTCATCACTGTCCACGGCGACAAAAAGGACGCGCTTATCTGCGCCGACAAGATCTACCGGGATGTAGCAGCCGCGGCAGAGAAGGACACACTTGCCGCTGAAGCCCCCGGGCGGAAGAAGACAAGGACCAAGTCCGGTAAGTGCTCTGGGGCCCACTCCGGCAACCGCACCTCTTCGGAGTGCTGCGCCGCCGTCGAGGACGCTCCATCGAGCTCCACCGGCAAGTACAAGAAGGGAATGACCGCTCCTCCGGCAACCAAGAAGGTGTCCGCCAAGGAGGACGGCACTGGCGGTACCTTCACCATCAGTGCCACGCTTGACAGCAAATAGGAAAGCGCGCTCGTTGCCTTCCTGCGGGCGAATGACGACGTGTTTGCATGGCAACCGTGGAGCACGTCCCGAGAGCTCAGAATGAGATAGCAGACGGCCTTTCGAAGTGTGCTTCGTTGAAGTTACCTGTGGAACCAGGGACCTTCTTACTCAAGCTGACTCAACCATCCGTTACACCATCAGTTGGGCAGTCCAAGAAAAGGAAGTTGGTCTCCGGCGACTACTTGCAGGCGAACCTTCCTGAGACCGCCGCCAAGGTCCCCAAGATCAACAACCAGAACGCCGGGGGACAGCCCGCTCCTGCGGATCCCAGGATCCGTCCAGTCGAAGCAGGTGTCCCCGATAAGCCTTGCTCCGGCAAGCAGATCAGCAGTCTGAACGCTGAGGAACAGTCCGCTCCTGCGGATCCGAGGATCTGTCCAGTTGAAGCGGGGGTTCCCGACAAGCTTTGCCCCGGCAAGCTTGCCGGGGGATCACCGGCTCCGGCGGAACCAGAGGTTCTTGCCGTAGAAGCCGGGGTCCCCGCAGCGGCCTTCACGCCTTTAGTCCTTGCCGTCGAGCCCCGGGCTCCGGCATGGGCGCAGCAGATCGTCCGTTTTCTGCAAACTGGAGAACTTCCTGACGACCCAGAAGAGATGGAGAAGATCACCAGGCAGTCAAGTATGTACCAGTTCGTGGACAACGAGCTGTACAGAAGGAGACTCAACGGTGTCAGATTGAAGTGCATCTCCAGGGAAGACGGACAGAAGCTGTTGGCAGAGATACACGGAGGCATATGCGGCCATCACATTGGCGCAAGAGCACTTGTCGGGAAAGCCTTCCGGCAAGGGTTCTTCTGGCAAGAAGCCCTCCAAGATGCAACTGCACTAGTAACCAAGTGTGAAGCGTGCCAGTTCCATGCAAAACAGATTCATCAGCCAGCTCAAGCTCTCCAAACAATCCCTTTATCCTGGCCCTTCTCGGTCTGGGGGCTCGATATCCTCGGCCCTTTTCCCCGAGCCGTCGGGGGCTTCGAGTACTTGTACGTTGCAATCGACAAGTTCACGAAGTGGCCAGAAGTGGAGCCAGTGAGGAAGGTGACCGCGCAGTCAGCAGTCAAGTTCTTCCGGTCGATCGTCTGCCGTTTCGGAATCCCCAACAGAATCATCACCGACAACGGGACACAATTCACAAGTCGCGCCTTCATGCAATACGCCCAGGATCTCGGCGCCAAGGTCTGTTTCGCTTCCGTTGCTCAACCCAGGAGCAACGGTCAAGCAGAAAGGGCCAACGCTGAAGTGCTGCGCGGACTCAAGACCAGGACCTTCGACAGGCTGCACAAGTGCGGAAGAAATTGGATTGAGGAGCTGCCGGCGGCTCTTTGGTCAATCAGAACGACACCGAGTCGAGCCACCGGACAGACACCCTTTGCTCTAGTCTATGGAGCGGAAGCAGTTATCCCCACGGAACTCGTATACGGATCTCCTCGGGTGCTCGCTTATGACGAGCTCGAGCAAGAGCGGCTGCGCCAAGATGACGCGCTGCTCCTTGAGGAAGGACGTCTCCAGGCTGCGGTACGAGCTGCTCGATACCAGCAAGCCTTGCGTCGCTACCATAGCCGCAAGGTCAAGGCCAGGAGTCTCGAAGAGGGCGACCTTGTTCTTCGGCGCGTTCAGTCGGCCAAGAATTCCAACAAGTTGACGCCAAAGTGGGAAGGACCTTATCGGGTGAGACAAGTCACGAGGCCTGGCGCTGTCCGCCTCAAGACCGAAGAGGGCCTACCAGTGAGCAACTCCTGGGAATATAGAGCATCTTCGCAAGTTTCGCCCATAAGGCGCGGTTGCCGTGATCCGCTCCGGCAACCATCGGTTTGTACAGGCCTTGCCGCTGCTGCATGTAACCCCTTGTACAAAGCCAGGCGAAGCCCCTGGCATCAGGTAAAGTTGCCCTGTTAGGCGACCTTGTTCTTAGGCACGTTCAGTCGGCCAAGAATTATAACAAGTCGACGCCGAAGCAGGAAGGCCCTTATCGGGTGAGACGAGTCGCGAGGCCCGGCGCTGTCCGCCTCAAGACCGAAGAGGGCCTACCAGTGAGCAACTCCTGGGAACATAGAGCATCTTCGCAAGTTTCGCCCATAAGGCGCGGTTGCCGTGATCCGCTCCGGCAACCACCGGTTTGTGCAGGCCTTGCCGATGTTGCATGTAAGCCCTCGTACAAAGCCAGGCGAAGCCCCTGGCCAAAGATAAAGAAGCGCTGGCGCCCTAGATTTTAGCATGCATGCTGAGTCAGAGTCTCGTCCTTGGTTAGGGTTGTCAGTTCCTAACTGTCGCTAACCCCTAACTTAGAGGTCGAGTTCGCGTCTTTTTCCCGTCCTTTCCCTTTTGGCTCGCAGGAATTGAATGTCCTTGCCGGGCCGCTCAAGGACAAGGAAGAGGAGAAGGACGAGCCAACACCTACGCCCCGGCGAGCCAGAGTCGCCGGGGGCTGCAACCTCAGATAAGTTTTTGCATCCCTCATCATGCATTCTCTTATGGACTGTGGAATTTGAAAGCCTCCTTTCCTCCTGAAAAGCTACCGTGCTCTCTTAGCGGCAAGCCCCAGAGCGCGTTCCTGGGGCCCGTTTCGATAGCAGCCGCGGCAGCAAGGGGGAGGGAAGCGAGGGGCCGGGACCCGCCTGCTCCCCGCCTCCGCCAAGGGCGTGAGAAAGGTCGAGCAGTGCGGGGGAGCGGCTGGGCCTGTTGCCGGGCGAGGAACTGTCTATCTTAACGATGTAAAGGATTCGTTCCTTACCGCGGTTTCCACCCGCGAGACAAATGATCCGGCAAACATCCCCTTTTCATTAAAAACATTCCACTCAGGTACAGTTCAGAGAGAATGAAAAACATGAAAGAAGGGATTACAAGGCTTAAACGCAACTAAGGCCCGAAGGCTTACAAGCTGAAAAGAGATAAGGTGCCCGTAATCCCTTTCTTGTCTCTCTCCTCAGGAGGTAGGGCAAGTAGGCGAAGAGGGCGAAAGGGGCACCTAGGCGAGCTACGGGTGCCAGAAGGCACCAAGAGAAGATCCGGGGGCTCCGCCCGGAGGTCTCCGGAGGCTGAAGAAGACGGAGGCGCCGGAGGCAGAGCTGGAAGATGAGGCAGCGGCCTTGCCGCCAGCCTCTTCCTCTTCCCCAGCCTCGCCACTCCGGCCGCCCGAGGGGATCAAGCCCCCCCGGCAAGAGGAGCTTGCCGGGCCGAAGAGAAGACCCCGGTGGTCGTCACCGAGAGCAAGGGTGATGACGGCGTCTGGGGCGCATCTGGAACACGAGGCACCGGAGCGTCAGCCAGCTGTCGAAGTCGGCCCGTACTCCGACTTCGCGGCCTTCGACGTCCGCCCTCTGTCCTCCTCAGCAGCCCCCCCCCTACGCCAGCCGCCCAAGGAGACGACCCCGGGGAGTTCACGGAGCCCGGCGCGGACGATGGGGCCGCCGGTGCCACACGGAGCTGCGACCGACGCCTAGTCGGACCCGTCATCCCGGCGGCTGCTCCCCTCG
This sequence comes from Aegilops umbellulata, assembly GCA_032464435.1. Taxonomy (NCBI): domain Eukaryota; kingdom Viridiplantae; phylum Streptophyta; class Magnoliopsida; order Poales; family Poaceae; genus Aegilops; species Aegilops umbellulata. The sequence continues at coordinate 98,472,026 of CP136060.1, forward strand.
TCGTCGCTGTCGCTCCCCTCCTCGTCACTCTCGCTCGAGGAGGAGCCTTCGCTGTCGGAGGAGCTATCTTCGCAGCACCGGGCCCGGATGCCGAAGCCCCGGAAGGCCTTGACGGAGAGGAGATCCTCCCCCACCAGCTTAAAGTGGAGGGTGAACCCCTCCGTCAAGCTGTGGATCCGGGCGAACGTCTTCCACCCGCGGCCCAGACACGCCACGCCGGGGGCTCGGGACTCGACGTGGACTCGCGTCCCACTGATCCCGCAGCCCCTCATGCGCAGGTTTAGCGTCTCAGGCTGCTCCACCTCCAACACGCTCGCGAATGGAGCGGGAAGCCGGAGGTGGCAACGAGGCGCCCGGCGCAGCCTGATGATGAACTCACGGGGGTCGTCCCCGAGATGGACCGCGGGAAGGAACGGAGCCGCTGGCGGAGGCAAGGACGGCGCACCGATCCGTCCGCCCCGAGCGCCTCGGCCCCGTCCACGACCTCGTCCGCGACCTCGCCCTCTCCCTCTTCCCCTGACGACCGGCTCCGCCGCCGCGGGCGCAAAGGGAGGAGGGGCGCGTTGCCTAGCAGACACCCTCGCGGCAACCGAAGAAGAACCCGAGTTTCCCCCCTCCATCGCAGATGGGGGAAGGAAACCAGAAGCAGAAAGAGGAAGGAGATGGAGTGCGGATTTCCGTTGCCCCCTTTCGCTCCTTATAAAGGGGCGGAGTGGGAACGCGGTCGCCTCGCTCCTCCAATAGAAGCGGAGGAAGGGCAGGCGACTGGGGCCGACCCACGGCATCGACCCGCGCCGGCCCGACTCCCTGCCTCCGCCGCCGCGACTCCGAGTGCATGAGGACCGCGTGGTGGGCGCGCAGAACCGAGGCGACGGGTGGGACGACCTCTCCCCATCCCGTGATTATGGGGAACGGACGCCTCGAAAGCCGCGCCCCACCCCCGTTCATTTATCGAGCCGCGCCTCCGCACCTCCCTCCACTTAAAGAGGGAACGGGCGTTTCGCCCCCACGACGCCGCGATAAGCGCGCGCCGCCTGGGGAAGGTGCGACGGATGCGGAGTTAAGGAGCAGCGCGACCAAGGCCACGCGTGCCCGTGCACTGTTAGGGCCTGGCCCAACGACGCTCGGCACCGTGTGTGGCCCAGGCCCGGGGGCTCCTGTCGGTGTACTAAAGTAGGGGTACCTTAGTACCCCAGACTTGTGCACGGGCAGTTGTAGCACCCTGCGGCGAGGCCCTCCCAGGAAGCACCAAGAGAAGACCAAGCATTCAAGACAAGGCCCCCGGCAAGAGGAGCTTGCCGGGCCGAGAAGACAAGACCCCGGCAAGAGGAGCTTGCCGGGCCAAGAAGACAAGACCCCGGCAAGAGGAGCTTGCCGGGACGACTAAGCCCGTGTAATACCATCCAAGAACAAAGTATACGGGACAGAAGATCGAGACCCCGACAAGAGGAGCTTGTCGGGAAGGCCGAACCCAGGCACCACAAGAGAAGCCCGCCACGGCGCGCCATGCGCCCCGGCAAGGCCTGATAGCCGGCAAGCTATCAGGCACAGGAAGAGGACCCCCGCGGCAGGCCACTTGCCACGGCAAATCGCCACCTCAGGACTGCGCTCCAGCTCGCCCGCCCACGCGTCGCTCCGGGGCTTCCCCCAAGGGCACGTGGCGGGGCACCGCGCAGCCTGGGGTATGCGGTGGCATGCAACCACCATCGTGGCGAGCGGTGGCGCACCTAACGGTCCGCCTCGGTGCTGTCCGGGCGACCGTGACGGGCATTTAATGCCCTTGTCCCCTACCGTCAGAAGTAGGTATGATAACACTGTGCCGCGCTGCAGCGCCACTGTTCCCGCACTGTTACAACTTCCACCCCTTTTACACTTTTACCCCTTTCTCTTACGTTGACACCTGTCGGTGACCCCTTTGCGCTATAAAAGGAGGCCCGTGTGCAACGTAGAGGGGGGGTTCGAGGTCCGGAGATTGGGAATCCAGACAGCCATACGCTCGGTGCAGCTAGCTCTCCAAGCTCCCGAGCTCCCCAGTTCAATACAACCAAGCAGGAGTAGGGTTTTACGCGTCCATCGCGGCCCGAACCTGGGTAAACCGCCCGTGTGCTCGCCTCGATCTGCTCTCCGTGCTCCCTCCGCCCCCCTCACCGGACAACGAAAGGGGCTCCGGCCCCATAGGTGCTCGCGGGGGACACCGTCCACCCCGACACATTCATTTGCGGAACAAGCGGGACAAGCTTTTTCAGACAGAGAGAGTAGTATTTATTGCAGGTTGTTTTGTTTGCGACACATGATACATACTCCCTCCGTCCGCGAATAAGTGTACATCTAGCTTTTACTCTAAGTCAAAGTTTTAAAATTTTGACTAACTTTATAGAAAATAGTAGTAACATACTCCTATATGACATCAAATTGTTATATTATCAAAGTACATTTCAAGATGAATCTAGTGATACTAATCTGGTGCCATAAATGCTTTTACTATTTTTCTAAAAAGATGATCAAAGTTTTAAAACTTTAACTTAAGACAAAAGCTAAATATACACTTATTCGCGGACGGGGGAGTACGTACAAGGGTTAGTCGGGGTCAAGAGAATCAAAGCTTTTCTCTGTGTGTGGAGAGATGCTTCTTGTTCAAGAATTGGGGCTCGATGCACCTCACAGTCTTACAAGGGTGCACTTCTTTTAAAAGAAAAAAGAGAAAATCGTTTAGTCGTTGGTAAGGTTCAGAGTTTCTGAGCCTGACCAACCATATCCTGTTCCCCTTGTTACTGACGATCTCTATGTGGACAATCAATCACTCTTGATGCTTACTTGAATACTATAACTGTGAAAGCTGTTTTCTCCCTTCCTATTACTGAATTGACACGGGAGATTGCCACGAAGCAACCTGGTCTACTTGTTTATTGGTTGGATTTTATCTTGTCAAATTACTCAAGTATTCATGTGGATGCTGTCTTTCTCAGACATGCCTAGTGCTTCCTTGCTCTTCCATGGAATATACCTGACCTGGGAGCTTTCACTCTCCTCTTACTGAATAGTCAGCTTTGTTCAGTAGTGGCTACTAATGGTTCATGTCATGGTTGTCTTGGATTAATTTATCCGGCAATGAACATAAGTTTATACCGTATATTCACTTTTATTGCTTTTCCAAGACAAGTTACACCTGACTAAAGAGTAGATGTTCACACTCTACCGTTATATGTTCCCTCAAAAACGGTTAAAAGACGCTCTAGTGTTATATGTTTCCTCAGGTGTTGTTAGCTGAATTTTGTTATCCATAGTTGCTTGTTGCTATAAAAGGCCTTTGCTGAATCAAATACTCCCTCCGTTCCAAAATGTAAGTCGCTGGGGAATATGTTCCGACCAGGTGAAAATGGGCAAATGGACCTTTATGCCCCTAGTTCAAACTTTGGATCAGCCTGTCTTCTTCCTTGGCGTCTTCCACCTCCGCCTCCGACCCCGCCTTCCACCTCCGCCTCCGCCCCCGCCCTCCACCTCCACCTCCATCCCTGCCCAGGCGCTCCTCCTCTCCCACGCCCAGGGGGGCTTCCTGGCCCGCGCGTGCCCAGGTGGTGCTCTGCTGTCGCCCGATGGTGGAGGCGAGCTGGTGTTCTGCTGCCGGCCTCTGGTGGTGGCGAGCTGGTGCTCTACTGCCGCCCACTGGTGGAGGCGAGCTACCGCCTGCACGCGCCCAGGGGTTGTTCCACCCCACGCACAGGTGTTGCTGCCGCTGAAGTCCTCGCCGCTGGACAAGAGCTGCTCCAACCGGAGTTCTCAAGTTTGCTCGCCTAGGTTCATCTCCTCGCCCAGTACTCGCTCTGCATCTGAGTAAACAATTTGATGATCATAAACTTGTTGTAATCATTTGTCTTGAATAATTGCATGCAGTACAATCTTGGAGTAATACTGAAATTTAACACTGAAACTGAACAGTGAAAGATGAACACTAAGTAGAACATGTACTGTCAATACAGATTTGGACCGGTACTGTCAATAGAAAAGATGAACAAGTAGTGCCAATTTAGAGCAGGTTTGGACTTAGTTTCATCAGTACTCCAAATCAGTAGGAGTATGAATTAACGGGCAGAAATAATTGCTACTCTCATTTAAGGTAAAATTGGGTAGGAATAGGAGTAGGAATATCAGGAGCATGAATATCAGGAAGGAGTAGATCATGGCCTTTGAAAATTTTACCCCAGCCTTACTTTGAACTCACTCTCATTTCTGTACTTCATTATTCCCATAAGAGGGTCACTTTCACCTGTAACTTGACATGATCAAATAAACTGTGCACATGTCTATTTTTATTTGAATCTTCAGAATGTCCAAACTTTTAAACACTATGGTGTGACTGAACAATCTAAACTGTTTGACATAATTTGATGTAAATAAAATACTCCATTCATTCTTAGTATGCAAATCTGCAGTTAGTGCTTCGAAAAAACACTATGGGAAATGACTTGAATGGAGAAATGTTGAGATACCAACCTGCTAGCTGAAAGTGCAGCATGCCGGCATGAGAGTGACTGATACCCTCACACATCTTTTTTCAATAGCCCTTCTTTAAAACAATCTGATGGAAAAAAAATTCAAGGTCACAAGTCATATTACTGTAGGGCTCATATTACTGTAGAAGAGAGAAGAAAGAGAAGAGAGCAAGAATATGGAGGGCACAAGAGGAGTATACTACAGTAGCTCTCCTCTTGTTGCAAGTCCTACACTAAACTACTAAAACTACTGCTTGCAAGTCCTAACATAACAGCAGCAATCATCATCAGTACTCCAAGTATCCAAGATGGAGTAATTAACAGAAAAAGCAAGATAACCTAACAGAGCAAGATGGAGTAATCCAAGAAAATTAATTGAAAATTGTTGAGTAGTGTTGTGCGCAAGTGCAACTACTCAAAATTTGTTTGAGTAGCAAATCTTGGAGTACCGGAGGACTCCAAGTTAAATGTACTCAAAGCAAATTAAGCAAATGTACTGCCATTAGTTTTCATTCCATTCTGAAAACTACTCCAGTTTACAAATTAAGCAAATCTTGGAGTATTGAAGTACTCCAAGTTAAATGTACTCCAAGCAAATTAAGCAAATGAACTGGAGTAGAAATAAATTCTGAATATGTTCCAGTCACAAAAGAACTTGGCAAGTTGTTTTTATTCCATTATGAATATGTTCCAGTCACAAAAGAACTTGGCAAGTTGTTTTTATTCCATTATGAATATGTTCCTGTCACAAAAGAGTTGGCAATTAGGCGCCCAATTAACTTGGTGATGCATGCTAAACTTAAGAACCATCATCAGTTGGTACACACACCAGTTCAGATTACACATGATAATTAATTAGGCGCGGTAACTAATTAACCCCAGCAGCTACCTTAGATAGGTGCAGTAAAAACTCCTACTGCTACTGCATCTTTACCAACCAGTGACAGAGCTACTCCGTTTTACTCCAAATTCAGTATGCAAAATTAACAGTAATCCATACAGCTGCTTCATACTCCAAATTCAGTATGCAAAATTCAGTATGCTGCTACTCCAAATTCAGTTTGCAAATTAACAGTAACAATACTTCAATGGAGTACACTTGCTACTCCAAATTAACAGTGGGTCCTTGCTAAGCATATTGTACTCAAATTAACAGTAGAACTCAAATTAGCAACAACATTCGTAGGCGACAACACAAAACAGCAGCAGCATTCGTACGAGTAGAAGATGAACACGTACTGGTTCAGATTGAAAGAGCTTAGCTAGCGTAGCTTAAATTGAAAGAGCAGCAGCTCGAAGCAGACCTCGGCAGCGACAGAGAGCGTAGCTAGCGCCCATCTTGATGCCGGTCTTCCAGGCCTGGGAGGACTTCTTGCTGCCGCCGACGCGGGGGATGCTGGCGAACTCGTCATTGGTGAAGGCGGCGTCGAGCAGCGAGCGGGCCCCATGGGCGCGGCGGTCGAGGCAGAGGCGGACGCACGAGGACCTGGCATCGCCGGCGTTCTGGATGAGCTCCCGCAGCGCGGTGGTGCCTCCGGGTAGTTGGCCAGCACCTTGCGGATGCGCCGCGCCAGGTCCACCCACAGCCCGAAGTCCTCCAGCAGCATCCCGCCCGGATCCATGTCGCTTCGTCGCCGGCGTCGAAGCACGTGGACCCAGCGCCTCCGACGGCCAGAAGCTCGTCGCCGGCGCCTAAAAAATCAAGCTTTTGACCTACGGGTGGTGGATTTCTGGCGGTGGGAGGAAGCGGGGTGGCTCGGTGGTGCGGAGATGGCGAGGAGAGGCCGGCGACGACGGGGATCTGGAGGGGAGCGAGAGAGGGGTGGGTGAGAGCGGAACCAGAGAGTGAGCTCGAGTGGGTGAGAGCGATGGTGGGAGGGCATTTCTGGAAAGTGAAAAATTCTCGTAGCTTTACGAAATTTACACGTCAAACGCTTAAACGACTTACATTTCGGAACAGAGGGAGTATATAACAGAAGATTCTTCATATGTTGGTATGCTTCTCTTTTTTTTTTTTGCATGATCCTATTTTCTTCTGATAGATGGTCGGCTTTTGCAGCTGGTGACAAGATGAGAATGTCTGGCTCTGCTGTGCTGCTCATCTCGCTCCTATCGGCTATCGCCCCCCTACCCTCTGAAGCCCTCAACGTGAGAGGCCATCTGCTGAAATCAAAGACGTTCCGTTCTCCGCCCATCTTATTGGGCCCTGGATCAGTCTCAAACAAGTACTACCATGATGTCGACTTCCCCCGAGGCCACCTTGCAATCAAGAGCTTTAATGCTGAGGTAGTCGATGAGAATGGCGTCCCTGTCCCACTCCATGAGACTTACCTGCATCACTGGGTTGCAGTACCATACTATGCTCTCAAGAACAGCCAGAGCTCTGATGCGCAGAAGATTCCCGCAATGCTTAATGGGAATGATGGAGTGTGCAAGAGAGCACTAACCCAGTACTTCGGGCTCGGTTCCGAGACTCGCCACACCGCAACATGGGTTCCTGATCCTTATGGAATCGAGACCGGCAACCAAGAGAAGGCCCCTGAAGGCTATGAGGAGAAATGGCTGCTCAATATCCATGCCATCGACACGAGAGGCGTGGTCGACAAGCCTAGCTGCACCGAGTGCAAGTGCGACTTTTACAATGTCACAATTGATGAGTATGGGCGCACAGTCTCGAAGAACTACACTGGTGGGTTGTTTTGCTGCTATGATCAGACCCAGTGTCGGCTCAAAGAAGGGTTCAACGGCGAGGTGCGGAAGGTGTTCTTGCAGTACACCGTGACGTGGCTCGACTGGACTGATGCGGTGGTGCCTGTCAAGATCTACATGTTTGACGTTACGGATACCGCTATTGTTGATGGAACTGATGAAGACTGTTGCAAGGTATTTTTTTCAAATAGATCTATCTTCATGTAACAGCAACTGTTTCAGATTTTGAGAACTAGTAACGCATTATTTCAAATACACAATCTGAAAGCCTGGATTATCTACTAGGTTGATTTATGTACTAAGCCGCTGGTTTACAGGTTGAGTATCAAGTCGAGGAATGCAGCGCGGAAAACCGAGCCAACCATGAGTGCATCCATACTAAGACTACCAGAGCGGTCTTGCCGCGTGGAGGAGATATCGTGTACAGTGTTGCGCACCAGCACTCTGGAGGAGTCGGTGCTTCTCTGCATGGCCAGGTAATGGATTAGCACCCTGATCGCTTATCAATTGTGCTTATGCACTTGTCAGAGTTATTTTGAGTCGAAACTACCTATCTGAAACTTGGAATTGGGATTCCAAATTCCAATTCTGTCTGCGACCAAGCAGCTGATATTCACTGGGTTCAACTAATTCTTGAATTTCATGCTCAACTCTGGTATCCAAACTTGCACGGTTTAAATAGGACCATGATGTCTAAATGGTAACATCACAACATGTTATTTGCAAAGGGAAAGCCTAACTTCTGAGGTACATTCGACTTGCTACAGGATGGACGCCTTCTATGCGAATCGCTTCCAACTTACAGCACGGGGAAGGAGGCAGGGAACGAGGCGAACTACATCGTCGGCATGTCGAGTTGCTACCCTAAGCCAGGATCCATCGAGGTCAGCGACGGCGAGGTGCTGACCATCGTCTCCAACTACAGCAGCGACCGCGAGCACACCGGCGTCATGGGCCTGGTCTACATCCTCGTGGCCGAGCCTCAGCTGCCGGCTCCGGCACCATCCCTGTGCTTCAGTTTCCCGGCCCCATGTGAGTTTCACCAATTTTTCACTCATTTTTGCAGCCCATTTTCTTTCTGAGTGAACTCCGAAAACTGAAAATGCGTAACTAAATTCTTGTTCTCTCTTTTGTGCATGAGTAGGGTGCCTACCGGGATGGATGTCTAGCAACATGTGAAGGGTAGATTATCATCTACCTGCAATGCAAATGGTGAGGCCAGAAGAAGCTGAACCAATCACCCTGGATCAATCATCGTCATAGTTATAAGATGGATGTGTTGTTGTCATAGTATTACTAGCTAATATACAGAAGCAGTCACCAGTCAGTGAGCAATGTCGTTTCGATGGATCATCAATTTCTGATGCTTTGTAATTAATTATTATCAGTAGTAGTGTATATGAAGCTGAGTTGTATGAGTTGATCACCGCCATAAGAAAAGATACTCCCTCCGTCCCATAATATAAGAGCATTTTTTACACTAGTATAGTGTCAAAAACGCTCTTATATTATGGGATGGGGGGAGTAGTGTCGATATAATAGTAAGCTGTTGTAGCCGACGTTGGCTACGGAGGTTTTAGTGAAAAAAACTGGAGAATTGAAGGGGTAGAAGAGAGCATAGGTACGAACTCGATATTTCATTTCTTGCTTCCTGGCAAGGTTGATATGTCCTTGTATAGACCCTTTAGGTCGGTTAGCACAGTAATTCAACCCACCCTGAATACTTCTAAACTAGATTGGGTGGGCCCATCTAAGAGATAATTGAACTTTATCCACAAATAGACTCTTCTACTAGGACAAGTGCACTCTGGATCCTTCTAAGCTAAGTTAGGTTCATCTATGATAACTGAACTTTTCCCACAAACATACTCTACTACGAGGATACACACACATCCTAGATAGTTCTAGAGTAAGTAGACAGTTGGAGCTTGATTGGTTTTATGCCAAAAATTAGCATGCAAGCATTATTATTATTTTGAAACGGGCAAAAATGCTTTTGCCTTATATTGATATAGGAGAAGTAAACGGGGGTATGGCAAGAGCCAAAAAACAAAAAAAAAACGAGGAAGGGGGCGAACACCGCCCCCAGGTGGAAGAGGATCAGCCTACAAATTTCGCTAGATTTGGCAAAGGCCAAATATTGGCTAGTGCTTGGTTGGTTATAAAGTTTACTTGCCAACACAAAGTTGCCAATTTTTGACAACTTTTGATATTGCCAATTGTTGGCTTGCCAAGTATTGGCAATGCCAAATGTTGGCATCAAATCGATTATCCTCTTGGACTCTAAGATGGCACAACAAAACACAATGTACAAATGGCTTGATGCACTCCATCCATTCCATAATTATTATCGTGGTTTTAGTAACAATTATGAAATGGATGTAGTGGCTTTAACTGATGTTATAGGAGACCATCGGAGTACACTGGCTTGGGCTTGGGTGTATGTACGTTGGTGCTGGTTGTGCTGGCACTGATTATGATTATGCTGCAAGAATTTCAGACGGTGAAAACGACACTTAGCCTTCGCGTCCAAGCAAGCAGTCGAGTCGACCGTCATCCCATACGCATACGGTGGCAATGTCCGCAAGTCAAAATCCCAAGTTTTGCTTTTTCAATCTTCTATAGATATTGTAAGGAAAAACAACGTGTTGACACCCAGTGCAAGTGACGTTTTGAAGGATTCTTCCAAAGCTTTGAAACGACCAGCTGGCATATTGGACAAGCAAGAAACCACAGTAGGTTTGTCGAAAAAGAAACCACAGTAGGAAATGTTCTTTCTTCCATTATTTTATCAGAAAACACCGTGTTAGAAGTTGAATTAGTAGTGTTTTTCATAAAGGAAAAAAATTGAAACAGTGGAGAAGCTCCAGCTATTTCTCGGCATTTTCTTAAAAAAAGTTATTTCTCAACAAACTACTACTCCTTTCGTCTCATAATGTAAGACGTTTTTTTAACACCATACTACGGGGAAGTAGTTGTGCATCTCAGCAGCACTGCAATGGCAATTGTACATCGTATCGCTAACAAGGCTCCCGTGCTTATTTTGTAGACATTGACCGGGGGAACATGATGGCAAAGGTTATACATATAAATGTGGGGACTGGCTACTGCTCAATCGGCTGAAAATGAGTATTGGGTCAGTCGATTGACCCAAATTCTATTTCAGTCAATTACGCAGCGTCCGCACAATGCCAGGCAGCGCCACGCAGCGTCTGCACAAGCCCACAACTGGACCATGGGCTGCTCCAATCTGGTACGGCAGTAGCCAGTATAGTACTATTGGCCAAGCCTTTGTAGATGACCAATGAATGGACTAAAAAAAGATGACCAATGAATAACACTCTCACATATATTTGCATGCAATGGTTAGTGGTTATATGTCCAATCTCATACATGTATATTTGTTTTTATACATGTGCAATTTCACCGATGAATAGCACTCTCACACATATTTACTTTTATACATACAGACTAATAAAAAACAGAAGCAAATACACACAAACAGACTAATAAGAAAACATGTAACTTGCTTCAGGCCAATAAAAAATTGACTGACCTAAAATAGGGGTTAATCAAAAAACATCCAACCCAATACAGGACATCACACACAACAGAAAAAAAACAACTAGCATGCATCTTGGTGCAACAATCAACGGTTAAAAAATCGACTGGCCCAAAATGTAAAAGTCAGTTAGCTGACATGTAGCTAAAGTGATAAATGTATGGTTTATACGACCAAGGTGTTAGATTTCCAGTCGGCCTGGATTTCTATCAACATCATTCAACAATACTAGTACGTACATGACACGCTGAAAAAGATTTGGAATAAGGTTTCTACACTATCATTCATCAGCAATAGTGGTTAGACCATGACACACATTCCAAAGCTTTGAAACGACCAGCTGGCATATTGCACAAGGAAGAAACCACTGCAAGAAATGTTCTTCTTCCATTATTTTATCAGAAAATACCATGTTAAAAGTTGAACTAGTAGTGTTTTTGGAAGGAAAAAGAAGGTTGAAGCAGTGGAGAAGCTCCAGCTATTTCTCAGCTTTTCCTAAAAAAAGATATTTCTCAACAAATTACTACTTCCTCCGTTCCATAACGCAAGACGTTTTTTGTCACTGTACTTCAAGGGAAGTAGTTGTGCATCACAGCAGCACTGCAATGGCAATTGTACATCTTTTGCTTACGTATAATTGTGCGGTTTATATGGCCAAAGTGTTAGATTTCCTGGATTTCTATCAACATCATTCAACAATACTACTACGTATATGACACGCTGAAAAAGTTTTGGAACTAGTCTTCTACACTATTATCCATCAGCAATAGTGGTTAGACCATGACACACATTCCAAAACTTTGAAATGACGAGCTGGCATATTGCACAAAGAAGAAACCACTGTAGGAAATGTATTTTCTTCCATTATTTTGTCAGAAAACACCGTGTTAGAAGTAGAACTAGTTGTGTTTTTCAGAAAGAGAAAAAAGTTGAAGCAGTGAAGAAGCTCCAGCTATTTCTCAACAAACTACTACTCCCTCCGTCCCATATACTCCCTCCGTTCCATAACGTAAGACTTTTTTTTAACAGTGTACTAGGGGGGAGTAGTTGTGCATCACAGCAGCACTGCAATGGCAATTGACATGATAGTGACCGGGGGGACATGATGGTAAAGGTTGTACAATAGTTTTTAGACCATGACAGACAGAATAGCCAAAATAGACAAGTTAGTAACTTCCAAACAAACAAGCAAATAAAGAAAGAAAAGACAGAATAGCCAAAATAGTTTTTCATCAACGTGGGACGTTTCGACAGTTCAATTTAAACCGTCAAAACATCTTACAATAGAAACAAACAGAGGTAGTACTGCATACTACTTATCGCTAACATTAGCATAAACCCCTTGCAAACCAAGAAGCTCAAAAATCAGAATCCACGGGGCACAGGTTAGCAGGTCCCTCTCTCAGGGCAGCCCTTCTTTTTATATATCACAAGAGTAAAGAGCTGCTCACACAGAGTGACTCCCCATGTCAGGGAACACATATCAGAGACTAAAACATCTAACACTACTAGATCGGGCTCACACCTACTCGTAACAGATTAGCATTTGTATCAATATAGGTCGTGATGGCGACGCCGCACGACCAAGCTAAGGGTCCTGCTGCTCGCCCTTTACCGGCGTCTTGGTGCCGAAAACCGCCATCGCAGCAGCGGAGCCGCCATTCTGGTCGCTCAGGCTTCTGGCCACCACCAGATCGCTCACAATGTCGAAGTTGAGCCTTCCGTTAACTTTCTTCCCGCTGCACAAATTGCAAGTGTTCTCATGATTTGCTTCTTGACAGTCGAACGAGGACAATTTCCAGGCTCTGGTTTTTACCTGTTTAGGCGGGTGTTAATCGCATTCAGATCCTTGGAGGGGCTCTGAAATGCATGGGTGCTCTCCCCGACACACGCGTAATAGCTCTTGGAGCTCGGCGAAAGCAGGGTGTCCATCTGAAATCATCAATTTTATCACACTGTCAGCAACATTGATCAAGGACTAGTGCAACAATTTAGAGTCAAACATGACCAGGATGATTGCTAAATAAAGCATAGAAACTTTTTCACCTTTGACGATCGTAGCGGGGAGACATATACATTATGAGTGGCAGAAACTTTCTTTGGAGACATGTCAGGAAGGTTCGGAAACCTAGACAGCCGAGGAGATTCTGGAAATGGGGCTGCTGATGTGACAAAAAAACAAACACTTCAGAAAAATCATTTGCAAATCCAGTATTTGAACAATCTTGCTTATTTTCAGTTAATCGATGCATACCATCACCACCACTTTTTGGCTCATTGTTTCTGTTTGGACTGGTACCAGGTCCAAGATCCACCAACAAAGGCTTGACGGTAGGAATAAATACTTCGTTGTAGAAAGTGATGATATCAACATGGTCCTCTCCTATTTTCTGTCATGAAAACAGTTTATCAGATACTCCCTTCAGAATACCAGCCAATTGAAAAACGGGAAAAAAATCCCTTGAACAATTAAAACAAGGTGAAGTTTTACCCCGCTGCGGCTCCTTGATGGCCAATTAACATAAACACTACGGAAAACCTGTGGCTTGCATTGAGACTGTTTTCTGTAGCTGAAAATGATCTCCTTGAAGGTAAGGGCTAGTTGAGATATCTGTGAAAAAAGATATATGGACAGTAAAATAATTGTAGCGAGCAAGGCCTTTATCTGAAGGTTTTCCAAGGACAGTGGTAATTTAAACATACCTTTGCAACTCCATATATGCAGCACAGTATGATCTGGTCAATGTGCCTGTTGAAAAAAAGAGTGGTTTGTTGGCTGATAATTTGCTGGACAAGGGAGTATACTCGCTCCAGAATTTGCTGACTAAGTTGCAATCTTTCACAGAGACATTTGATTCTAATGGCTGCAAGTTTTGTTATCTGCAGGGGGGGCAAAAAGGGTACAGTATGATCAGCAAGCATTTTAGTAAATCACATTACATTGCATCAAAAACAAACACCCACCTTGCTCAAGAATACACCTATTCCTGTCTCTGCGCATGTTTCTCCTCCTGCTGCCGGATTAGGTCTTGTTGGGCTGCAATTAAGAACACAGAAGGCAAAGTTTCAGTTTAGCATCTTGCCTCGCTAACCTGAAGAGTTCACATAGGAATCAGGAAGAAATGTCAAACCTTGCAAACGCCGACTGAAGAGGAGGTAGAAACTTTGATTTGATGACATCCTTTACTGGTGATCTAAATGAGTTGTCCACCAGCACATTTCTCCTTTCAGTACATGCTCTTTTGGGCGATCTAACTTCATCTTTATCTACAGAAAATATCATTGACACACAGGAAGTTTAGTAACTTCATATACCAAGTGGGAAAGCCCTAAAAATGCTACTCAAATAGCAGCACAGATTCGAAAACATGATATAACAGGCATATGTTAGTGGTGACTTCCCAAAACTGCTACCTGGTTGCTTATGAAATGGGAGAGGTGGAAGGCCACCCAGTGAAATATCATGATGCACCGCAATAGCATCAAGCGAAGGCATTGGTTCAGCCAGTAAACCTAGCCGGTTTATTTCTGCAGACAATGTAGGTCTAGCAACAATTAAGGAATTGTACATTGAGGAGCCTTTCTCCCATGCCATGCTTTCCAGAAGTCGCTCCTCAAGTGAATTCAAATGACGCTTCAACTCTCGCGGAAGTGAATCTTCATGTCTGACAAAGCTCTCTATGACTTTGCTCAAATCAAAAGCTGTTATGCCAGTTTTCTCCAGCACAGCTGGGAACATCATTGTGACTGTCTTGTGAGTGGCCAGAACTAACTCAGCAGAACAGGCAATCATACAACGATGGAATCGCTCATTAGACAGAAGTGACGTAAGATTGCTCCCACTCAAGATCTGTGACTCTGCTCTGCACATTGACTCCAGAACTCTATAGTACAGCTTAAGAGCTTCCATTTTCCTTTGCTCTGTCCAAATAGCATCCATCCCGCTTGTGTTTCGCAAACTAGTACACATACGCTCACCAAAAGAACTGCCTGTGAATATGGCTCCAAGTATAATGGCAGCTCTGCATGTGATGTCATCTGTTACATCCTTATCACATGCAGAGAAGAAGCGCAGCAACTCCCCAGAAGGTTTGGAAGGGAGAGGCGATATTGTACTTCGAAGCCACTTGGCAGTTGTCATGGCTGTGCTCACTGGGGTGAAAGGAGCCATCTTTGAGTTGCAGAAGCTATTTCCATTAGGTGACGGACAGAAACGTGGAGGAGACATTGGGGCTCGACTTGCTGTTGATTTGGTAGGTGAGGCCATAACATCATCATACTTTCTCTGCAAGATCACAGATAATTAGGTTAGTAAAGATCAAAGCTTTTGAACTATGGAAGAATGTAGGAACAGGCATAGGCTCATTAGTAATTACCTTTGTGCCCGGCAATTTAAGGGCACCTCCTGACAGACTTCCACTGCCAAGCAAACTGTCCTCTTCATTAGCAAACATCCGTGCATCTAGTTCTCCCTTTGTATCAAGTCCATTCACATATTCCTTTTCCAGGACCTGCAAACTTGATTTCAATGAATCTTCCTCAAGAAAATTCTTGAAAAACGTCAAGCCCTCTGCATCAAAGAACAAAGTAGCTGTGACATTGGCCAACAAAAAATTCATGAAAGACAAACATAGAGTCAAAACTTTAAGAACTTCTGTTTGCAGCCCAGACTCATACCTGGATCAATAAACGATAAACTGCCCTGCTGGCACTCTGAAACATCCGAGCATGGTTTCTTTTTTAAAATATCCTTTATGAGAATGTTTGTCTTCTGCAGTGCTTTGCTCAACTCATCTTCTGAGGTAAGATATCTTTCACAGAGGGATGCAATAAGATTGACTCCCTTATCTGATTTCTTAGCTGATTCAAATCAATATAAACAGCATCCATCAGTTTAAAGCTGTAACTGCCAATGGCTGTCTGCACCAATCGATGCAGAGGCTCGGGTTTAACCTCCTTTTCAGATAAAAAGGATGTAGCTGCCAAACAAGCTGAGCATGAAAATAGTCAAAACAAAGAGGGAATCATTACCAAAGCAGGACAAATCCTCGATGCTGAAGTTCCTTAACCGCACGGGGATATGAATAATAAGCACAGCCTGCAAGCAATAAGTATTCAGTGTTTACAAGTTAGACTAAAATATCATACACGGACATTTTGTCTCGTTGCATATGAAGAGAAGGTCAGGCGACACATGTGAGATAGATCATAGTAGGGAGTCCTTACCAACACAGAAACCAACTCAGTTGTGGATGTTAAAAGATTCTTCACGGCGCTTGATGCTTGGTTTCTCAGAACTAAGAAGAGTAACCATCCAAAGTCATAATATTCAGAAGCTTGTTGCACATTTAGCTCTGAAGAATTATTTGCAGGTTTCCCATCATTTAAGAGGAATAGCTCCTGGTATGCGCGCCTGTAATGCCTGAACAAGAGAAACATCGCTGCCGCTTGTCAAACACAATACTAGTTCATAAATGCTCAAGACCAGGAAAAAACTACAAAAAAGAGCGATGAGTGCAGCAGCAAATGAGCTAAGATTCAGTGAACAGAGTTGCCATGTGGGCTTTTTTTTTCAGACCCGGCAAGTGGCTAGGTTGGGGTCTCAGGTCTTAGATGTTAGGCTTGGCTGCGATGTCTGTTTGGTATTAGGCCCAGGCTATCTGCGCCCCTTCATCAGCTGGATAGGTGTAGCGACAGTCTGTTGCTTAGACGGTGGCTTTAGTCTTACTGTTGTATCACTTTGTAAGGTCTTGTGAGAATAATTAATAAAGTGGCCGTATGCATTCGCCCAGATGCAGAGGCCGGGGGTCATCCTCCTTTTCTAAAAGAAAATGTGGGCATTTTAGGTTACATGCAGAGGAACTTACCGGCCTAGGGAGCACAAATGGACAAGATTGGCCTGCAGCTCCTGTAACTGAACACAAAACAAATAAATGGCATTAATCAGTAAGGGATGAACACATAATATGTGTTTCAGTTCTCAAAACAGGGGATAAGCCATTTTTGTGTGTGCATAATTAAATACCTCAAGCCTCTTCTCCCAATCTGAACCATAGAGGCCAGTCAGAATGAATCCAACCTTTATGCAGAACTGAGGCATCTCCTTGAAAAAATCAACAATCCTGCAGAGCATCGGCAGAGATGAGAAACAGACTAGCTAAAGCAATTAACTGAGAACTTGGTTAGAAGAAAAACTGCAGTGCTCACTTGAGATCGAATGCCCTCAAAATCTGGCGCAGCGTGATGCCACGGTCTTCCTTGGCCTTCCCTGCGTTGCCGAGCTTTGACACGCAGTAAAGGACACAAGCGCACCAGGACCTCTCAATCTCCTCGGGCTATTAAGCACAAGAAACACAAATTTTAGCTGCTGCTGTACATCAGAACATGACATGGTTTGTGGATGAAGACGCCGAGATTTACCGATCCACTGCCCAAGGATGACATGCTGGACAGGAGGATGATCTTGGTCTCCTTAAACAGCTGCATCGCCTGCCTCGTCGTGCTCTCGTCGAGCACTAGCTTCCTCTGTTCGCCGGCAAATAGAGTAGTTGGCAGGATTAGATAATGAACAAAAACTCAGACATGGAAATAGCGCACAAGATGGAAGCTTGTCGTCTGCCCTAAATCATGGTCAAAGATCAGGCGGAATAAATAATTCAATACACTCTGACTGCAGGTAAATGAGTTTGGCTCGTGTTGAGTTGAGACGGATATAAAACACATGAGTTGTACTACAAGAGATAGCACAAATTAACAGTAAAGAATGCAATTTTTCAAGATTTGGAGGTACTGTGGTAACCACAGGTCACAGAAATTTACCGCTAGAAAATCACTCGCCCCAAAAAGATGCCGCTAAGATAATCGCGAAATAGCATCGCCCCTAGAGCATTTTCAAGCGATAAACGCAGAATCACACATAACCTGCAGAAGAATCGGAGGGGGCGAGAAGGCAACGTAATCCAAGTGGACGAGAGCGCAGAATCCCAAGGATCTGGAGGATGGGGACCGAAAAGATGAGAAATTTCCCCCCTAACAATCGTACATGAAAAAGATAAGCGGGAATCGAATCCAGCATATAGAACGGGAGAAGATTGGGCCCAGACCGCAAAATTTGAGAATGGCGCAACGCCCGCCATGACTTCTTGTTGAATCTTGACGGAGACAATCTAAGCGGGGAAAGTAGGAACAGATCGGCACAAAGAACTGAACCCCTGGTCCAAGAAGGGGAAAGAAGGCGATTGGTTGGGAGCCCGTACCTTGCAGACATCAGCGAAGCGCTCCTCCATTGCAGCGGCGGCGCTGGCGTTGGCGTTGGCGGCGCCGTTCATCCTCGCCAGGGCCGTGGACGTGGAGCACGCCGTGACCCCCGACCCCGACCTCGCGGGCTGCGGCGCGTCTGCTCCGTCCATAGGCGGCCTCCACCAGTAGGACCTCCGGGGACGGACGGAATTTGGAGGCTATGGACTCCGGCGAGCGGGTGCGGCGGGGGAGTAGGGTTGTTGCGGTGGGGCGGCGTGGCGGAGAAGGGTGTGGGAGGCAGGGCAGGGGAAAAGAGGTGGGAGTGCGCGCCAAAAGAGAGGATTTTTATGTCCGGTGCGGCGGCTGCGCGGTGGGCCCGCGCGAGGTTTTGGCGGGAGAGGCGCGACGGAGATGGCGGGAGATCTGCCCTGCCCTGGGCTGGGCGGGCCCTATACGGCGGTGGGCGGTGTCGGGATCCGCGGCCACGTGCGGGTCGCGGCGGCGGAAACGTGTCCGGCTCGGTCTCAGTCCGGGACGGTGATGAGAGGCTTGTGATGCACGATTCATACAGTTCCGTGCTCCTTCGGGGTTCAGTGCTGCATACTACTACTACTACACTTGTACCGATTTCACGGATGCCGTTGAATTACTAGTACCTACTCCCTCCCTCTCATCAATAACAATATAATAAAGTACCTCCTTCTCATCATCAAAATATGAATATCAAGTGCGCTTCACTTTTTCTGGTCTTTACAGTACAACTTTGACTACGATTTTTATTTATTGTATGTCTACAAAACTAGTACTTAGACATATGAAATAAATTTGTTTTGCATGACAAATGTGAAGATGCAATTTACAATTTTTTTTTAGTTGAGAATCAACAAAGAGATGTTCAATCCGTGTACTTTATACTACTCCCTCCGTCTCATAATATAAAAACATTTTTAAAGCTAAGACAGTTTGAAAAAAGTTCTTAGATTATGGGACTAAGGAAGTATTAATGATCAAAGTCATGCATCGAAGACCGTGTAAAGTCAAACTTATCTTATATTTCGGGAAGGAGGGAGTATAACATAATAATAGTAGCATGGCCCTGTTTGGATACTCTAACCAAGGCTAGAGTTAGAGTTAGTTTCTAACTCTAGACTAACCCTGAACTAACTCTAATCAAGATGGTTGTTTGGATCACAAGGTTAGATTGACAATAAATCATTTTTTCTCACTTTCTAGCCGGATTTGGTGTGGCCTTGAATCATAAAAGGTTGACGAACAACAAATACTCACTTCACATCGCTCTTGAAGAAGCCTAGGCGCAATCAGTGAAGACTCCACGAATAAGTGAAGCCTAGCCGCAACGAGAGGCGCCGGTCGAGTGGCTTAACGGCGACGGGGGCGCAAGAGACGACGTCGTGGCTCGAGTGGTTGAACGGGAGGGGTACCGTGGCGCCGGAAGGAGCGGGATGGGGGCGGGGGAAGCGGTGGCAGGATGGGGGCGACGGGCGGGCGCGGCAGGGAGCTGCGGGACGGGGGCGGCGGGAACGGCGGCGGGAGTGGCGGGATTGGGGCGATGGGGTGGGGCGATTGGGGTGGCTGGCTGGTGCGGGAGGATGGGGTACGGGTGTAGGAGAGGGTATTTTTTTAATAGGACCAACCACATCTAACTCCAATTATGTGACGTCCGGATAATTAAGCTACAGTGAACCTCCGCTAATGATGTCACGTCACCTCGGTTACTGTTGATAAACCCGCGTCGGTTCGAAACACAGTTCAAATTTAAATTTAAAATAAAGACAAACAATAAAAGTTTTCAAATATTAAAACTAAATGTTCGGTGGACACAAATAAATCATAGGTAATTATGGTGGAGAAACCACACTTTTATAAAGTGTTTAAATGCACTATAATAGATAAACAGTGGCAAAACAATTATTCAAATGCTTTTAAAATAATAAATAATTCCAAAACTATTTTATTTCGGTACTAAACTGTTTGTGGCAGTGGCATAAATTGTAACACTATCTTAGGTGCCACTTTTATATTTTGTTGAAACTAGGCTAAAACAGAAAAGAAATAAATAAATAAAAGTAACAGAAAACAAAACAAAATAAAAAAAAGGAAAAAAGAGAATTCCCCCACTGGACTTTGGCCCACCGGGCCGCCTTGTCGGCCCAATCGGCCCAGCCCGCCCCGCTGGCCTATATGGCCTACCGCGAGCCACCAGAAACCCTAACCCTATCCACTCCCCCACTCTCTCTGGCTCTCCCTCCCCCCGATCCAGAACAGATCGGGGCATCGACGACTCGCCGCCGCGCCTGTCGCCCACCCCCGCCGTCGTCGCCCATGGCCCACGCCGGAGCGACCCCCTTCCCTCCCGCGCGCGCTCTGGATCGGGAGCGCCCCAGCGCTCACCGCCTCTATCCCGCCGCCGCCCGGAGACCCCGTCGTCGACCACCGCTGCCTGAGGACTCCGCCGACGCGCCATCGACCCCGTCGCCTCGCCGCACTCGTCCCCGGCAACCCGGACGCCGCCCCTTCGTCGTCCTCCTCCCCGAGCCCACTGCCACGAACCCTACGCCGCCCCCGTGAGCTTCCCCCTCCTCCTCTCTTCCTCGCGCTCATGCCATGGCCTCCTCCCCGCGGCTCCGCTGACGCCGTCGTGGCCTCGCCGCGCCCGGCGTGTCCCCCGCGTACCACGCGCCTATTGGTGCCCGCCCTGCTCGCCCCACTGCGTTGCGCTGTTGCTGCCGCCTCTCCTTGCTCGGCTTACGAGCCGCCGTCGATGCTCGTCGCCGCTTCACTGCTGCTGCCTAATGCTACTGCTGCTCAGCGCCGCGGCCCCTGCTCGCCTGCTGCCGCCGCAGAGTGTCGATGGAGCGTTGTGGCCATCGGCCTCCTCCCGCGGCGCTCGTCGTTGGGTCCGCCCGCACCACCGCCCGTCACCCGTTGCGCTCGCTGCCCGTTAACCCGCCCCGTTAAGCCCCCTGGGGCCTATGACAAGGGGGCCCCCACCCCCAGAATGATTTATATAAAAAAGGATTTTTAAAAAATATATATAATATAATTAATTAATTAATTAAAGAAATAATTAACTTAATTAATTCTGATTAATTAAACTAATTAATTAATTAAACTAATTAAATTGTTAGTTAACTAATTAATTGTATGACAGTGGGGCCCACCCCTGATTAATCCTGATTAGGTTAATAGATATGATTAATTAAAATGTGTCACTGACCAGTGGGACCCACTGGTCAGGTTGACCAGTCAACAACCTGTTGACTGCTGATGTCATGCTGACATCATCATGACGTCAGCAAACACTATTCTGGATAATGTTAATTTAATTAATAATTAATAAATTAGAAAATGATTTAAAACTTTAAAAATTAATATAAATTAAACCGTAGCTCAGATGAAAATACTTTCTACATGAAAGTTGCTCAGAAAGACGAGACGAATCCGGATACGCAGCCCGTTCGTCCGCCACACATCCCTAGCATAACGAACCCGCAACTTTCCTCCTCTGGTTCACTTGTCCGAAAACACGAAACACCGGGAATCCTTTCCCAGATGTGTCCCCCCTTCGCCGGTATCACCTCCTTCGGTGTTAGGTCACATCTAGCACCGCGTATTGCCATGTTACGCTTTGTGATGCTTTGTTTGCTCTGTTATTTATTGTGTTCCCCCTCGTTACTTCTTTCTGGTAGACCCCGAGGCTGCCGGTGACCCCCAGTTCGATTACGTTGTTGACGACCCCTCCTTCTTGTCTGAGCAACCAGGCAAGCCCCCCCCCCCTTGATCACAAGATATCGCCTATTCTTCTCTACTGCTTGCATTAGAGTAGTGTAGCATGTTATTGCTTTCAGTTAATCCTATACTGCTGCATAGCCTGTCCTTGCTGCTACTGTTGTTACCTTTACCTGCTATCCTACTGCTTAGTATAGGATGCTAGTATTCCATCAGTGGCCCTACACTCTTGTCCGTCTGCTATGCTATACTACTGGGCTGTGATCACTTCGGGAAGTGATCACGGGCATATACTATATACTTTACACTATTACCTTACCTGTGATACTGTTCGGAGATGGGGGCTGAAGGGGCAGGTGGCTCCATCCCGGTAGGGGTGGGCCTGGGTTCCCGACGGCCCCCGACTGTTACTTTGAGGCAGAGCAATAGGGCAGGTTGAGTCCACCTAGGAGAGAGGTGGCCTGGCCCTGGTCGGCGTTCGCGAATACTTAACATGCTTAACGAGATCTGGGTATTTGATCTGAGTCTGGCTACTGGCCTATACGCACTAACCAACTACGCGGGAAAGATATGGGCACTCGACGTCATGGTATCACCCAAAGCCTTCGTGACGTCAGCGACTAAGTGGCGCGCGCCGGGTTGGACCGCGTAACGTGACTTTCTTTGTAATGGAGGTTGCTAGGTCTGCTCTCCGGCCGCGTTCGCAACGTGCAGGTGTGCAATGGGCGATGGGCCCAGACCCCTGCGCGCATAGGATTTAGACCGGCGTGCTGACCGCTCTGTTGTGCCTAGGTGGGGTTGTGACGTATTGATCTTCCGAGGCCGGGCATGACCCAGGAAAGTGTGTCCGGCCAAATGGAATCAAGCGTGTTGGGTTATGTGGTGCACCCCTGCAGGGAAGTTAATCTATTCGAATAGCTGTGTCCCTCGGTAAAAGGACGACCCGGAGTTGTACCTTGACCTTATGACAACTAGAACCAGATACTTAATAAAACACACCCTTCCAAGTGCCAGATACAAC
This sequence comes from Aegilops umbellulata, assembly GCA_032464435.1. Lineage (NCBI taxonomy): Eukaryota > Viridiplantae > Streptophyta > Magnoliopsida > Poales > Poaceae > Aegilops > Aegilops umbellulata. The sequence goes on from CP136060.1 coordinate 98,494,797, forward strand.
CCGGTGATCGCTCTTTAACAGGGCATCGAGGAGGGGATCGCCGGGTAGGATTATGCTATGCGATGCTTCTTGGAGGACTTCAGTCTACTCTCTTCTACATGCTGCAAGACGGAGGCTGCCAGAAGCGTAGTCTTCGACAGGATTAGATATCCCCCTCTTATTCTGGCATTCTGCAGTTCAGTCCACTGATATGGCCCCTTACACATATATCCATGCATATGTAGTGTAGCTCCTTGCTTGCGAGTACTTTGGATGAGTACTCACGGTTGCTTTTCTCCCCCTTTTCCCCCTTTCCCTTCTACCCGGTTGCCGCAACCAGATGTTGGAGCCCAGGATCCAGACGCCACCGTCGACGACGACTCCTACTACGCTGGAGGTGCCTACTACTACGTGTTGCCCGCTGACGAAGACCAGGAGTAGTTAGGAGGATCCCAGGCAGGAGGCCTATGCCTCGTTCGATCTGTATCCCAGTTTGTGCTAGCCATCTTATGGCAAACTTGTTTAACTTATGTCTGTACTCAGATATTGTTGCTTCCGCTGACTCGTCTATGATCGAGCACTTGTATTCGAGCCCTCGAGGCCCCTGGCTTGTATTATGATGCTTGTATGACTTATTTTATTTGTAGAGTTGTGTTGTGATATCTTCCCGTGAGTCCCTGATCTTGATCGTACACATTTGCGTGCATGATTAGTGTACGATTGAATCGGGGGCGTCACAAATTAGCACCTCCCCACCGGGTTGAATTTTTTTGCCAGGTTAGAGCAACTAACTGCTATCTAACTCCACCTATTTGGATCCTCTAGGGTTAGTTTAGCCTGAACTAACCAACTCTAACTCTAACTGCAGCATCCAAACAGGGCCCATGTACTATATGTTGTGTCGTTATTTCTTTTAACAACTCATAAGCGAGTGTGTTGTAACAGCCAAACAGGTAAGAAAATTAATGTGTTCATCCAAGTGTTCATTAATGCGGCACTACAACATCCAAACGACTCATCCGTTCACGCCCATAATGCGGCACTACAACATCTGAAAGGTGCGCCCGTATGTGGCATAGAGGTGCATGTCAAGGTCTGGGAAAAAAACATATCGGTAAAAACTGCTCAATGTGTTTGCTTTTCTCTAGTAACGGAATTAATTACAGTGCGCTTTCTATCTTAAAGTTCAATTTGATAGCGTGCGGCATGGGCAACGAAAACTAAATACTACTCCCTCCGTCCCATAATGTAAGACGTTTTTTGGCTCTAGTGTAGTGTCAAAAAACGTCTTACATTATGGGACGGAGGGAGTACCTTTTATCAAATTTATTTGGTCCACTGCATACTACGCTTGTACCAATTCCACGGATGTCGTTGAATTACTGGTACCTAGTCCCTCCTTCTCAACAAAAATTAATACAATAAGTAGCTCCTTCTCATCATCAAAAAATGAATATAAAATGTGCTTCACTTTTTTTGTCTTTACCGTACAACTTTGACTATGACTTTTATTTATTGTATGTCTACAAAACTAGTATATGGACATATGAAATAAAATTGTTTTGCATGACAAATGCGATGATGCAAGTTACAGATGTTATTTTTGTTGGGAATCAACAATTTCAAGATGTTCAATCCATACATTTTTGTATTATTAGTGCTCAAAGTCATATATCAAAGACCGTACAAAGTCAAATGCATCTTATATTTTGAGAAGGAGGGAGTATAACATAATAGTAGCATGTACTATATGTTGTGTCGTTATTTCTTTTAACAACTTTAGCACATACGTGAGTTGTTCTAACAGCCTAACGGTTGAGAAAAATAATGTGTTCATCCAAATATTCATAAATGCAGCACGACAACATCCAAACGGCTCACCTGTTCATGGCCATAATGCGGCACTACAGCATCCGAAAGGTTCGCCCGCATATGACATAGAGGTGCACGTCAAGGTCTAGAAAAAAAGCATATCGGTAAAGACTGATCAATGTGTCTGCTTTTCTCTAGTAACGGAATTAATTACAATGCACTTCCTCTCTTAAAAGTTCAATTTGGTAGCGTGCGGCATGGAAAACGAAATGGAATATTGCCTTTTATCAAATTTATTGGGTCAACTGGCGAAGCTTGAAGCTCATTGATGGGCATGTTGAGCAAGCCGAATAGAAGGAAACAACATATGGGCTAGTGTTTCAAGGTCCACGAATAAAAAAACTGTTTGCTTAGTCATCCCTCCTTTCTTCTTTGTTCGTTAACTAAAGCTTGTTTGCTTAGTCATCCCGCCAGCCATGGGCCAGGCATCTTCTCCTTTACAGTACTCGTTTCTTTTCTGAGCGAAACGTTTGTTTCACTTATGCATGGTGTAGTGGGTAATTTTTGTCACCCATGGAGGTAGATTCAATGATATATGCGTGGACAAACAAAAAGAATGAAGAAAGTACATGTCATTATTATTTGTTATAAAAATCATGTGAAGACATACCAACATCGTTCGTTTTCAACCTCCTCATCTCTTTCTTTCTCACGCTTGTCTTCAACCAACCACATGCCTCGACCACCCGCGTCCAACAGACTCTACCACGCACCACCTCGTTGTGCCGCCCTTCCCTGAACCTTCCCCACCGTTGTTGTTAGACACTACCCCGACCATCAACATAACCCCATGATTTTTAGGAACCCTGGTGCCCCAGCATCCTTGATCCCCTCCTTTCTCCCCTTGTTTTTCTCACCTTCACCTTGGTCATTGCATGTCGCTGCCGTTCGCAACCAATGTTGAGGATATCACTTATCGTTAGTGAAAGGATCGATATAGTTGACTAGATGGGGGTGAATAGGCAACTAACAATTTTTAGCTTTTTTTACCAAATTAAAGTTTGCATCAAAGTAGGTTGTCTAGAAATGCAACTAGGTGGGCAACCTATATGATGCAACAACAACAAGCACACAAGAAAGCAAGGGATATAACACAAATAAGTTTGCACGAGTAAAAGGACGAAATAACCAAGAGTGGAGCCGGTGAAGACGAGGATGTGTTACCGAAGTTCCTTCCTTTTGAGGAGAAGTACGTCTCCGTTGGAGCGGTGTGGAGGCACAATACTCCCCAAGAAGCCACTAGGGCCACCGTATTCTCCTCACGCCCTCACACAATGCGAGATGCCGTGATTCCACTGTTGGTGCCCTTGGAGGCGGCAACCGGACCTTTACAAACAAGGTTGTGGTTCTCTCCACAACTGAATTGGAGGCTTCCAACGAAACCACGGAGCTTCACCACAATGGAATATGGCTCCGAGATGACCTCAACCGTCTAGGGTGCTCAAACACCCAAGAGTAACAAAATCCACACAAGAAAGTATGGGGGAAGCAAATATCCTTTGGTGGAAATGTAGATCTAGGTCTCCTCCTTCAATCCCTAGCAAATCAACAAGTTTGAGTGGCTAGAGAGAGAGATCGGGCAAGAGAGCTTGAGTAGCATTAATGGTGGAGTGAGAGAGGTAAGAGGTAAATGTGGTAGGTGGAAGAAGCACCCTTATATAGCAACCCTAAAAATCCAACCGTCACTGCGTTTTCTGTACTGCAGCGGTACAACCGCTCCTTGTCCCGGTACAACCGGGACTCACAGTTTACGTGCAGAACCCTACCAGGCGGTACAACCGGGCGACTAGGCGGTAGTACCAGTTTATGAGAACAACCGGACCAACCGCCCAGCCACCGCATAGAAACAGTAGGGAGTCACCCCTGAGTGCGGTAGTCGAGCGGTACAGGACTGGTGCAACCGCTTGGCCTTGAGCGCTTGGGCGGCTAAGTCCTGAGTGGTAGAACCACTCAAGGCACCGATGGTACCGGTACGACCGGACCAACCGGGCCACCACCGCCCGAGTACCGCATCAAAACAGAAGTCTGACCACCGCCCCAGAGCTCAGTCGTCCTCCTCTGACTCCTCGGTAGCATCGGGATCCTCATCATCATCAGACTCGTCACCATTATCCCAATTAGAGTCCTCCATGATGTCATCAGCTGCAGCAAAGGAGGTGGAGGGCTGGTGAGGAGCCTCATCATCAGTCCAAGTGTTGTGGGCAGAGAGCCAACGCTCCTCCGGTGTGATGCTCTTCTCAGAGCCACTCTGAACATGCATATTGAGGTGCTTCATCATTGCAATTTGACGACGCCGGGCATGCTTCTCATTGACATGGGCCTCATACATCCTCTTCTGGATGTCAGACTAGAGGCAGAAAGTCTTCTTCACCTTGGCAGTGAGCTTGTCCACCCAAGAGGGCTTGGCCCCTGGCTCCATCTCAAAGTCCTCATCGTCAGAAGTGGCATAGACATCCTCAGGAGCATTAGCAGGAAAGCGAGGCTCGGCATGCTTCTTCTTCTTGAGTAGCTTGACCTCATGAACAGTGAGATTATCTGGAGAAGTGAGAAGCTCTCCAGGACGGCGAACAGCCCAAACTGAGTTCAGAAAGCACATGACAAACGGAGCATAAATGGGAACCTTCGTGTAGATGACCATGTTGTACATCTCATGCCACAGCCAGTTGGACACATCAAATGTTTCCCCAGACCCCACCTTGGTCTTCATTGCAACCATCAAGTCAACAAGATAGCCATGGATTTCATCTTGATTCCCCACCTTGGGCAGAAGCACAGTGCGAAACACGCGATGCATGATGTCATAGACCTTCACCAAATCCTTAGATTCTCCAACAATACCACGGCCCCGAATGTACAGAGGGGCAAGCTTCTCCTTAGGCATGGACTCAGTATGGTCATGAGGGCGAATACCACCATTCCCCTCAAGGCCAATATCGTCATAACCAAGTGCATTATAGAAAGCCCTCCAGGGCACCTGAAAGAGCTCATCACGGCACATAAACGTGAGAGTGCGAGCGTCATCTTCGCCAAAGTGAACAGTGGCATAGAACTGATGGATAAGCTGAACATCAAAGTCACAGTTTACTGACATGAGCTTGACCAGATCGAACTCCTCACAGAGAGCCAAGGCCTCACCAAAATACTCCAAGTTGTTCCTCCAATGGTCAAGATCGATGGTCCACTGCTTGGCATGCATGTTCTTGTTGTGCTCAAAGAGTTCATGAACAATCTGCACTTGCATCTCATACCGGAACTGAACGGTGGTCGAACGAGGAGCAATGGGAACCTCATAAGGATTCTTCGAGCGGAAGGCTTCCCAATCCTTGGCTTTCCAACGGTGCAATGGCAAAACCACGCGTTGCTTGGCAGCGGCAGACTTTTCACGGCGAGTGGGCTTGGTGGGAATCACAACCTCTTCTTCGTCATCAGACGCAACCGGGCGCAAGGTCCTTCGTGCCCTCTTATTGGTTTTGCGAGGAGCAGAGCGAGAACTAGAGCCACCTGTACACACGCACGAGGAGAACACAAGAAACCCAACAAAGATGAGAGGATTGCACACACAAGCAGAAGAAAAGATAGATTGCACAAAAATAGAAGACATAACAGGGCTATGTGGTGCAGATATCCCGGTTGTATTGGGTCTCCTACCGGTAGTACCGCTCCAGCGGTTGTACCTCCCGTAGAGGCGGTAGAACCGCTGAACAGTGACACTACCAGTAGGAAATAGATCTAACCGCAAAATATGAATCACCCTAGCCATATTCTAATCTCCATGGAGTGCAATCTAAGCAGGAGGCAAATAAAGATCTCTTCCACCCAATAGTTTATGCAATAAATGCGGAATGGCAAGAAATGCCCTAGGAGAGAGGAAAGAAGCCTAGAACAAGGAACGGAGGACATGGGACATTACCGGCATCCATGGGAAGAAATCGGGAAGGAGGAGGCCTCCTTGGAGAGGATCCACGGAGACCCACGGATCCGAAGCGCGAGAAGCACTCCGGGACAGAGGCAATGGCTACCGGCGGCTAGGGCACTATATGGGAAGGGCCGGGGAAGAGGGGAAAAAGAAACACCCTACAACCTCGCCGGGTATATATAGGCCCAAAGTCGCGCAGCAGTTGTACCGCTCAAGGGAGCGGTTGTACCGCTGCCTGGTACGAGCATGTGGTTGCGGGCGGTAGTTCCGTCGCCAAGAGGCAGCTGTAGTACCCCCGTAACCAACCGGTAGTACCGGCCAGACGGGCACCCTAGTAATTGAGCGGTGGAACCGCCCAAGCATAGCTGGGAGACCGCCCGGGACGGGACAGCCCGAGCGCACCAACGGTAGAACTGCCCGTAGCACCGGTTGTACCGCCCCACCTAAGTCAAGATCAAGTGTGTGCAATTGGACTAGATGGTTCAAAGGAAAGGGAAGGCTTGGGATAGAGAAGACACTGGAAAAGAGTGTGAGGATCTCCAAGAGCCTAAAAGGAAGACAACAAAGGAAAACCACACTTGGAGACCCCAACGCCTAGGGCCTAAGAACACAAACTAAGGCAAGGACAAAAGGACAAACCCAAAGCACAAACTCTTCCAAGGAGGTCGGTGGCCCGAGCCACCTATGTATGAGTCAATTGGTATGGCACCGCGAAGAATTATCCTTGGCCCCATGACCAAAACTCGTCTTTGAAGCATAAGTACCATCAACAATGGCTAACGTGAAAGAGTTGATCAATTTATGCATAATGGGGGGAGGGAGAGTTCATTGAGATAACAACACTCCCCCTATGTCCATGCCTACACCTAAACAAGATAACAAGTTGAGTATGATGAGGTGTGCAAGGATTCAAGCAACATTGCTCGAATCAATGATATTTAGCTCATGCCTTAACTTGCAAAATCTTGCTTCATCCAAGGGCTTCGTGAAAATATCTGCAAGGTTATCATGAGTGTTGACGTAGTTGAGCTTGATCTCCCCTCGCCTAATGTGATCCCGGATGTAGTGATACCGAATACGAATATCAATATGCTTCGTCTTGAAGTGTTGCACCGGGTTGAGAGAAATCTTGATGGCACTTTCATTGTCACACCAAAGAGGCACTTTGTCACAAATGACACCATAATCCTTTAAAGTTTGCCTCATCCATAAGAGTTGTGCACAACAACTACCGGCCGCCACATACTCCGCTTCGGTGGACGAGAGAGACACACAACTTTGCTTCTTGGAAGACCAACTCACCAAAGAGCAACCAAGAAATTGGCACCCTCCGGAGGTGGACTTCCTATCCACTTTGTCTCCTTCCCAATCGGAGTCCGAATATCCTACAAGCTTGCAATTTGGTCCTCTTGGCTACCATAAGCCAAAGTTTGGGGTATGAGCCAAATATCGAAAGATTCGCTTGACCGCCATAAAGTGGCTTTCCTTAGGTGCGGCTTGAAGTGCACAAATTCCCACACTCAACATGATATCCGGTCTAGATGCACAAAGGTAAAGCAAGGAGCCAATCATGGAGCGATATACCTTTTGATCCACTGCTTTACCATTGGGATCAATGTCAAGTTGGCACTTGGTGGACATTGGAGTGGAGGCCGGCTTGACATCACTTATCTTGAATCTCTTGAGCATGTCTTGAGTGTATTTGGCTGGGTTGATGAAGGTTCCTTCTCTTCTTTGTTTGACTTCGAATCCAAGGAAGAACTTCAGCTCTCCCATCGAAGACATCTTGAACTTAGAGGTCATGAGAGTGGCAAATTCCTCATTGAAAGTTCTGTTAGGGGAACCAAAGATAATATCATCAACATATAGTTGGCACACAAACAACTCCCCTTTGACCTCCTTAGTAAAAAGAGTGGGGTCGATCTTCCCAACTTCAAATCCACGATCTTGTAGCAACTCGGTAAGGTGGTCATACCATGCACGTGGGGCTTGTTTAAGGCCATAGAGTGCCTTATCGAGTTGATACACATGATCGGGAAAGTAGGGATCCTCGAACCCGGGGGGGGGGGGAGTTTGTTTGACATATACGAACTCATTAATAGGACCATTAAGAAAAGCACTCTTCACATCCATTTGTTGCAACTTAAAGTTATGAATGGATTCAGGGCGAGCAACGGGAGCAAAGGTTTCACCATAGTCGATACCCTCGACTTGGGAGTAGCCTTGTGCTACCAATCTTGCCTTGTTGCGAATGATAGTCCCATGAGAATCTTGCTTGTTCTTGAATATCCACTTGGTTCCAATGACATTGTGGTTCCCGGTTGGCCTTGGCACCAATCTCCACACCTTGTTGTGCTCGAAGTTGTTGAGTTCTTCATGCATGGCATTGAGCCAATCCAGATCTTCGAGCACCTCATAGACCTTTTGGGGTTCAACACAAGAGACAAACGCGTGATGTTCACAATAGTTTGCCAATTGTCTACGAGTGCTTACCCCCTTTTGAATGCTTCCAAGCACATTCTTCATGAGATGACCCTTTGTAAAGAGCTTGGATGCAATCTTGGAGGCACGACACTCCAATTCCTCCTCGTGGGTGAGTTGAGGAGCGGTCACTTGATCATCTTGAGCGTCGTCTTGATCTTGTCCTTGATCTTGAGCTTGCTCTTGATCTTGAACTTGCTCGGAGGAGAGAACTTGACCTTGGGCATCACTTGGTGATTCAACACCGTCTTGAGGTTGATCTTGCCCTTGGTCTTGTTCATGATGATGAGGGCCTTCACTTTGTTCTTCGGGAGCGTGTGGGTCTTGGGTTGGTGATGGTTCCACTTGAGTGGAACATTGTCCTTCTCCTTAGGCCACAAGGGGTTCCTCAATGGGTAGGACATAACCTACACCCATTCTTCTTATGGCTTGGGGAGGAATTTCATCACCTACATCACAAGTACCACTTTGCACCACTTGGGAGCCGTTATTCTCATCAAACTCCATGTTACACGTCTCCTCAATAAGTCTCGTGGACTTATTGAGAACACAGTAAGCATGGGAGTTTGTAGCATAACCAACGAATATGCCCTCATGTGCTCTAGCCTCAAATTTAGACAAACGAATACCTTTCTTGAGAATGAAACACTTACACCTGAACACCCGAAAGTAGTTGAGGTTGGGCTTGTTACCGGTGAGTATCTCATATGGAGTCTTGTTCAAGCCTTTGCGGAGATAGAGCCGATTTGATGCATGACACGCGGTGTTGATGGCTTTGGCCCAAAAGTTGTATGGAGACTTGAACTCCGCCATCATGGTCCTTGCCGCATCCATCAACGTCCGGTTCTTCCTCTCCGCTACTCCATTTTGTTGAGGGGTGTATGGTGCGGAATATTGATGCTTGATCCCCTCATCACTAAGAAACTCATCCAAGGTGTAGTTCTTGAACTCGGTGCCGTTTTCACTTCTTATAGTCAAGATCTTTGCATTGTGTTGACGTTGAGCTTCATTTGCAAAGTCAATGATGGTTTGTTGGGTCTCGCTCTTCCTCTTGTATAAGTATACCCAAGTGTATCTTGAATAATCATCCACAATCACCAAGCAATACTTTATACCCCCAAGACTATCAAAGGATGGATGCCCGAAGAGATCCATGTGAAGGAGCTCCAAAGGCCTCTTTGAGTAAATGATAGTCGTGGGAGGGTGAGCCTTCTCATGTAGTTTTCCTTCGATACAAGCACGATCTTTGGCAAAGCTAACATTTGTTAGTCCACGTACATGGTCCCCCTTGAGAAGACTTTGCAAAGATCTCATATTTACATGGGCTAGACGACGATGCCAAAGCCGTCCCACGTCAACTTTAGCCATTAGGCATGTCGCGGTCTTAGTGGGTCGCTCCGAAAAGTTAATCACATAGAGACCGTTCTCGACATGCCCAACAAAGGCTACTTTAAGAGTCTTACTCCACAAGAGGGCCACAGTATCAATATCAAAGAAGGTGGCAAAGCCCATGGGTGCAAGTTGACGAACGGAAAGCAAATTGTATGCAAGGGACTCAACAAGCATGACCTTCTCGATCATGAGATCATGAGAAATGACAACCTTGCCGAGTCCCAATACCTTGGAAGACGAGGCATCACCCCACTCGACATTGGTGGGCATAGATGGAATCTTGTGCACATCCACCACCAAGTCCTTGCTTCCGGTCATATGATTTGTAGCTCCACTATCGAGCAACCATGATCCCCCACCGGAAGCAAACACCTACAAGAGATCAATGCTTGGATTTAGGTACCCATTTTGTAATGGGTCCTTTGATGTTAGTGACAAGGGTCTTAGGAACCCAAATAGACCATTCAATGTACTCATAAGGAGAACCAACAAATTTGGCATAAACATGCCCGTCACTAGCACGACACAACACATAAGAAGGGTTAAAGTCGTCGGCTTTGTTGGAAGGGGTGGTATTGCCCTTCTTAACACCACCACCCTTCGCATTGTTCTTCTTCTCCTTGGAAGCACCCTCTCCCTCCTTCACAAAGGTTTGCTTAATAGGAGGAGGTCATTTGGTCTTGTCATTCTTGTTCTTGTTCTTGGGCACGGGTGCGAACCCAATCTCCTCCTTGGCCACGACTTCCTTTTGATTGCTCAAAAGGTCGTTGAGGTTCTTCTCACCTTGTATGCATGACACAAGGCCTTTCTCAAGTTGCATCTTCAACTTGGCATTCTCCTCAACAAGATGCACATGCTCACAACATGGGTTAGTAGCATTTGCATTATCAATCAAAACCATATGAGGAAAAGTGGCTTTCTCCTTGGTTAGATTCACTTGGAGTTGATCGTGAGACTCTTTAAGACTAGCATGAATACCTTTCAAGGCTTTATGGGCCTTGTCAAGTATATCAAACTCTTCCTTGAGTCTAGCAAGATCAACTCCAAGTTTGTCCTTCTCGGAATTTAACACACGAGATAAGACACAAGCATGATCAATCTTTCTTTAATTTAGCATGATCATCGTTGTGTGACTCCTCAAGAGCCAAACGAAGACCACACTCTTCCTCAAGAGCATTAGAGAGATCCGATATCTCATCGGCATAATCACGACTATGCCCCTCCATCTTAGAGATGGTTTCTTCATGAGCCTCGATGGTGTCATTGGCTTCACCAAGTTGTTCCAAGAGAGCAACAAAGTGCTTCTTGGACTTACCCTTGAGCTTACTCATAAAGGAATCAAACTCATTTTCTTCCTCATTAGGCCCCACATTTTCATCAATGCAATCCGTCAAGGAAGGATTAGTAATGATGGTAGTTTTGATGTTGGGGGTTACCTTGTTGGTTGCTTTAGCCATGAGGCACTTGGTGATGATGTTCTCATTGGGTGAGTCGAAGAGGGATACCCGAGGAGTTGTTGCAATGGCCACGGAGGTCATGGCAACCGAGTCACCGCCTTCATCATCATCATCATCCTCATTGTACTCTTCTTGTGCAACCAACCCCTTGGGAGGAGTCCTCTTGGTGAAGTTGCTCTTGTTAGGGAAAGACTTGACTTTGTCCTTTCAAATGAGCTTGTCACCATTGTCTTCTCTCTTCTCATAAGGACATTCTGCAACAAAATGGCTCACATTGCCACAATTATAGCAAGTCCTCACACGTTGCTTGACCTTGTTGCCACTTGAGTTGTTCTTGTTGAAGTTGGGCCTTGAGTTCTTCTTACTCCAAAATTGTCGTGAAGCGAGAGCCATGTGCTCATGATAATCATACTTTGTATCTTCGGGGTTGCTCTCCTCTTCTTCCTCTTATTCTTCTTCTTCCACACTAACCTTGGCCTTCAATGCAAGGTTGGGCTTCTTTGCTCTTTGAGAATGTAGCACCGCATTGTCGGCGGTCTTGTCCAGGATGCTCATAGCCACAAACTCATCCAACACTTCACTTGAGGACAAAGTGTGGAAGTCCGGCCTTTGACGAATGACGGAGGACATGGACTTGTGGTAAGGCATCATCGCCTTGAGGAATTTGCGCTTGATCCAATTGTCATCCGTGTCCTTGCTCCCATGATCTCGGAGTGAGACCGCGAGTTTGGTTACTCAATCTCCGATAAAGCTCATGAGGTTCTTCATCTTCTTTCATTGCAAACTCATCGGCTTCATCTTGCACCACTTCATAGTTGGAGCGTTGAATGCTTGCGCTACCCCGGTAGAGGGAGACAACACAATGCCATGCATCTTTGGCCATTGCGAAGGGCCGAAGATGAGGGAGATCTTTGAGTGGAATTACATCTTGGATGATGAAGAGAGCATTCTCATTGAATTGATTATCTTCGGCTTCTCTAGGGTTGAAGTTGCTTCGGTCATGCGGATAGAAACCTTCTTCAATGATTCTCCAAAGATTAGTATTCACATGATTTAAATGACGCTTAAAGCGATAAACCCAAGAATCAAAGTCCTCATTTTTCACAATCTTAGGGGGAGGACCAGCATGATTCAAATGAGTAGAAGGAATCGGTCCACCATAAACAAGTGGAGGTTCCACATGGGCAAAGATGCCGGTGCCATTCTTACCACTAGAAGAAGGAGCTTTTTCACCAGTAGCTCCCCCTTGTTGGAGTTAGCATTCGTCACCTTGTTAGTGGGATCACCCACTTTCAATGATGTGATGGATAGTTTAAGCCCTTCAATGAATTTATTAAACATGCTTGCAACCTCGGTCGTCATGGAGGTTTTCAATGTGTCCAAAGCCACATTGAACTCCTCATGAGAGATCGTGGTTCCCCCATCGCCCATAGACGACACCGGATTCGCACCGGAGTGCTCCTCCACACCGTCTACAGTGTCAACTATACTCTTTCGGACGGCAAAGTCCTTAAGAAAGAGACAAGGCTCTGATACCAATTGAAAGGATCGATATAGTTGACTAGAGGGGGGGGGGGTGAATAGGCAACTAACATTTTTTAGCTTTTCTTTACCAAATTAAAGTTTGCATCAAAGTAGGTTGTCTAGAAATGCAACTAGGTGGGCAACCTATATGATGCAACAACGACAAGCACACAAGCAAGCAAGGGATATAACACAAATAAGCTTGCACAAGTAAAGGGACGAAATAACCAAGAGTGGAGCCGGTGAAGACGAGGATGTGTTACCGAAGTTCCTTCCATTGGAGGGAAAGTACGTCTCCGTTGGAGCGGTGTGGAGGCACAATACTCCCCAAGAAGCCACTAGGGCCACCATATTCTCCTCACGCCCTCACACAATGTGAGATGTCGTGATTCCACTATTGGTGCCCTTGGAGGAGGCAACCGGACCTTTACAAACAAGGTTGGGGCTCTCTCCATAATTGAATTAGAGGCTCCCAACGAAACCACGGAGCTTTACCACAATGGAATATGGCTCCGAGGTGACCTCAACCATCTATGGTGCTCAAACACCCAAGAGTAACAAAATCCACACAAGAAAGTATGGGGGAAGCAAATATCCTTTGGTGGAAGTGTAGATCTAGGTCTCCTCCTTCAATCCCTAGCAAACCAACAAGTTTGAGTGGCTAGAGAGAGAGATCGGGCAATAGAGCTTGAGTAGCATTAATGGTGGAGTGAGAGAGGTAAGAGGTAAATGTGGTAGGTGGAAGAAGCACACTTATATAGCAACCCTAAAAATCCAACCGTTACTGCGTTTTCTGTACTGCAGCGGTACAACCGCTCCTTGTCCCGGTACAACCGGGACTCACAGTTTACGTGCAGAACCCTACCAGGTGGTACAACCGGGCGACTAGGCGGTAGTACCGGTTTATGAGAACAACCGGACCAACCGCCCAGCCACCGCTCAACCACCGCATAGAAACAGTAGGGAGTCACCCCTGAGTGCGGTAGTCGAGCGGTACAGGACTGGTGCAACCGCTTGGCCTTGAGCGCTTGGGGGGCTAAGTCCTGAGTGGTAGAACCACTCAAGGCACCGATGGTACCGGTACGACCGGACCAACCGGGCCACCACCGCCCGAGTACCGCATCAAAACAGAAGTCTGACCAGTACTTGGGCAGTACTTGGCCGGAACAACCGCCGTAGTCTTTGTTGAGAATGGTGGCGGTACCACCGCCCGGAAGCAGCGGTACAACCGCTCGATCAAGGCTGGTAAGCACCAAGAACCAGCGGTACAACCGCCTGGAAGCCACAACAAGCAGTAGGATAAGAAGGGAAGAGCTCTCTCTCACACAACTAAGGAAGGCAAGAGAGGGGTGAGGTAAGTGTACATGAAAAGATTCCCCCAACTCTTTCCAATGTGGATTCCCTCTTGATAGTACGGGTTCCCTACGACCAAAGAGATAAAAAGCGTAGAAAACTCCGTCTTCGATCTTTTCCTTTCAGAGAGAATAGCTAACCGATGTAGGCCTAAATACCAAAAACCTGAAACACTTAGCACAAGATTAGACCAACAAAGGGTTGTCATCATCATCCAAAACACAAAGTAGGGAAATGCCCTTACAGTTAGCGTCTCGATCGGCTGGGGATTATGAAAGCTCATTTGCTCCCTTGGTGGTTTTGGTAATTCATGTCAACATACATATTGTTGGACTAACATCTTTATCTAGTATATTTCAGATAAGTTCAATAGTGGCATGGCAAGGACATGAGGATGTGTACCCCTTCAAAATGCTAAGGACATGGAATTGGCAAAGCTTAAAGACTCTTTATTTTTTGTTAAGTGATCCAATGTCACACTGAGTTTGTTGGAAAGCCAATACTATTAAAATGGGATGAGGTTTTGATCATGACTCAATTGCTCAAATGCTTAGTCATATTGCCCCAAAAATCCTCAAAGACCTTCTCCAAATATCATATGTCCAAACCCTAAAGTTCCATCTCGGTCCCACCGAAAACATCTATCCCGGACCCACCGAGTCGATCCTATACACTGCCAAAGCCAAACCCTAGAATTTCGGTCTCACCGAGATTGCAATCGGTTTCACCGAGTTGCAATGACCAAATTTCTGTGAGCCAATTCGTTCATTTCGGAATTATCGAGTTAAAATGATCGGAACTACCGAAACGTAGTTCGGCCTAGGTTATCGCATATCGGTCTATCCGAGATTTCCACTTCGGTCCCACCGAAAAGCCCAACGCTCATATCTTTTGCGCAGGTCGGTCTCATTGAGATTTTGCTCCGGTGTTACCGAGTTGAGTCAAAAGTGTGAAATGGTTGGATTTTGGGTGAAGGCTATAAATACCCCTCCACCCTACCTACTCTCTAAGAGAGCAATCAGAATGAATCTACACTTCCACCATTCATTTTTGGAGAGAGAACCACCTACTCATGTATTGAGATCAAGAGATTGCAATCCAACCATTTGAATCTTGATTTCTAGCCTCCCAAGTTGCTTTCCACTCCAATCCCTCTCCTACTCAAGCCCGTGAGAGAGTGATTGAGTGTTGAGGAGACTTATCATTTGAAGCACAAGAGCAAGGATTTCATCATCAACTACACAACTATTACCTTTTGGAGAGTGGTGTCTCCTAAACTTGTTAGGTGTCACTTGGGAGCCTCCAAGATCTTGTAGAGTTGAACCAAGGGTTTGTAATGGCAAGGAGATCGCCTACTTCATGAAGATCCACCATAGGCTAGTCCCTCGTGGACGTAAGCCATGATGGAATAGACAAGGTTGCTTCTCGTGGACCCTTCGAGGGTGGAGCCCTCCATGGACTCGTGCAGCCGTTACCCTCTGTGGGTTGAAGTCTCCATCAACATGGACGTACGATAGCACCACCTATTGGAACCGCGCCAAAAATCACCATGTCTTCATTGCGTTTGATCTTCCATCTCTACCCCTTGAATTTCCGCATAAATGCATGTTTTATTATTTTCGTTGCTTTATTTCTAGACATGCATGTGTGGGAAGTCTTGGTGATATCTTAAATAGTGCCAAAGTCTGCCTAAATATCAAGAAAAAAACCCGCACCTTTGGTTGGTTAAGAGTCTATTCACCCCCTCTAGACCTATCTTCTTCGATCCTACAATTGGTATCAGAGCTTTGGTCTCCGTTGCTTCGGTTTAATCACCCTTGGAAGAAGATGGATGTGTCTAATTTGGGGAGTCTTAGATGTAGAGTGCTCATACTTGATGGAGAGTACTATAACTCTTGGGAAAATGAAATGCTTGCTATCTTTAATGAATTTAACTTGAGCAAGTATGTTCATTGTCCTTACGTGCCTCCTACTGATCCCTTGAACCCCACTCATGAAGAGGAAATTGGCGTGCTTCGTAATCTTAGAACCGTCAATCTTATCATTAGAGGATTACCTACAAATGTGCTTGTTCGGATGCAAAACTTTGAATGTGCATATACTTTGTGGAAGGACATAGAAATGTGTTTTCCTGATCACTCTTTAAAGAACCTTGATGGGATTCTTCATAAAACTATTGCCTTTCGTAAGTTGAAGACTAGTGATCCTAAGTTTGATGAATGTCTATTTGAGCTTCATGATCATATGCGTGCTAAAGGTGTCATGATCATGAAACTAATGAATCCATTGCCTTAGGTGATGGTCACATACATATTGACAACGACAATGTTGAGCATGGCTACAATGATAAAGACAAAGAATTTGACATTGAATATGAGAAGATTATGAGAAATCTTAGTCTCATGGCAAATCTTCGAGATTACATGACTGGAGGAAAAGAATGGATTCTTGATAGTGGATGTACCGATCACATGACGAGAGATGGGGACTGATATGTCCCAAACGTCTCTACTTTTTTGAACACTTATGCTCTTGTTTTGGAAATTTATTTGCATGATTTGAATGGAACTAACCTGAACTGACGTTGTTTTCAGCAGAATTGCCATGGTGCTATTTTTGTGTAGAAATAAATGTTCCCAGATTGAGCTGAAAATTTACGAAGAATATTTCCAGAATATATAAAAAAATATTGGCGAACAGAATTGCCGGAGGGGGCCACCCAGGAGCCACAAGCTCAGGGGGCGCCCACCCCCTAGGACACGCCATGTGAGCTTGTGGGCAGGCCTCCATCCGTCCTAATTCCAACTCCATAAATACCTATTCGCGGCAAAAAATCAGAGAGAACGAACCATCGTGTTTTATGATACGAAGCCGCCGCCACCTCATGTTCTTCATCGGGGTTCTGATTTGGAGTCTGTTCAAGGCTCCAGAGAGGGGTATTCGACACCGTCATCATCATCAACCATCCTTCATTGACAATTCCATGATGCTCACCACTGGACGGTGATGGAGTTGGATGAGATTTGTCATGTAACCGAGTCAAGTTGTTAGGGCTTGATCCCTAGTATCCACTATGTTTTGAGATTGATGTTGCTATGACTTTGCTATGCTTAGTGCTTGTCACTAGGGCCCGAGTGCCATGATTTCAGATCTGAACCCTTTATGTTTTCATGAATATGTTTGAGTACTTGATTCTATCTTGCAAGTTGTATGCACCTATTACGTGTTATGATCCGCTGAATGCACAAGTGCTCCCTGAGTGATTTTGGTAATTAATGTCAACATATCTCTTGTTGGACTAATATTTTTATCTAGTATATTTCAGACAAGTTCAATAATGGAGTGGCTTGGACAAGAGGATGTAGAACCCCTTCAAAATGCTAAGTACACATATTGGCAAAAGCTCAAGACTCTACATTTTCATTTTAGTGGTTCAAGATCACATTGAGTCCGTAGGAAAAGCCAATACTATTAAAAGGGGATGAGGTGTTGCTTAATGGCTTGCTTGCTCAAAGTGCTTAGTGATATGCTCCAAAGCCCTCAACCACTTTCTCATTTCCACATGTATCCTAAACCTAAAGTCAAACTCGGCCCCACCGATTTGATCTATCCGGAGCTACCGAGTTCACTTGACATAGCCACTGCCAGAAACCCTAATCAGTTTGATCTCACCGATGGGATCTCGGTCTCACGGAGATGGGCTTGCAAACTCTCTGTTTCCCGTTGCAATTATTTCGGTCCCACCAAGATATGCAATCGGTCCCACCGAGTTTGCTTGACCAACTCTCTGTTTGATCATTACCAAAATCGGTCTCACCAAGTTTATGTAATCGGTCAAACCGAGTTGAGGTTTTACCATAACCCTAGCACATCGGTCCCACTGAGTTGATCATGTCGGTCCCACCGAAAACTCTAACGTTCACATTTTGAACCATATCGGTCTGACCAGTTTCTTGATTCGGTCCCACCTAGTTTGGTAAATTGTGTGTAACGACTAGATTTGTGTGGAGGCTATATATACCCCTCCACCCTTCCTCCATTCATGGAGAGAGCCATCAGAATGTGCCTACACTTCCAGCATTCATTTTCTGAGAGAGAACCACGTACTCATGTGTCGAGACCAAGACATTCCAATCCAACCACAAGAATCTTGATCTCTAGCCTTCCCCAAGTTGCTTTCCACTCAAATCATCTTTCCACCAAATCCAAATCTGTGAGAGAGAGTTGAGTGTTCGGGAGACTATCATTTGAAGCACAAGAGCAAGGAGTTCATCATCAAAACACCATCTATTACCTTTTGGAGAGTGGTGTCTCCTAGATTGGTTAGGTCTCACTTGGGAGCCTCCGTCAAGATTGTGGAGTTGAACCAAGGAGTTTGTAAGGGCAAGGAGATCGCCTACTTCGTGAAGATCTACCCAAGTGAGGCAAGTCCATGGGCGATGGCCATGGTGGGATAGACAAGGTTGCTTCTTCATGGACCCTTCGTGGGTGGAGCCCTCCATGGACTCGTGCAACTGTTAGCCTTCGTGGGTTGAAGTCTCCACCAACGTGGATGTACGATAGCACCACCTATTGGAACCACACCAAAATCTTCGTGTCTCCAATTGCGTTTGCACACTCCAATCCCATCCCTTTACTTTCTTGCAACTTGCATGCTTCACTTTCTGCTGCTCATATACTCTTGCCATGCTTGATTGAAATGTATTGTGAATGTTTAAACGTGTGATAAAACTTGAAGAAATTAAAAACTGCTACTTTTCTTTATTGAGGGTCCAATCACCCTCCCTCTAGACACCTCTTCTCGATCCTTTCAATTGGTATCAGAGCATTGGTCTCCATTGCTTTGGTTTAATCACCATTGGAGGAAGATGGATGAGTCTACGTTGGAGAGTTTTAGACACAGAGTGCCTATACTTGATGGAGAGTTCTTTCATGAATGAAAAAAATGAGATGCTTGAGATTTTCAATGAATATCACTTGAACAAGTACATTACTAGCCCTTGTGCACCCCTTGTTGATCCTTTGCATCCTACCCCTGATGACTCTATTGACATGATTCACAATCTTAGAACTGTCAATGTTATTACTAGAGGTTTGCCTAGAAATTTGATGGTTTGCTTGCCTACTCTTGATTGTGCCTACACCATATGGAGATTTCTTGAGGAACGATTTCCAGACTATTCCTTGCAGAATCTAGATGTGATTCTTCATAAGTCAATTGCCTTAAGTAAGATGAATTCTGATGATCCTAAGTTTGGTGATTGTCTATTTGAGCTTCGTGACCTTATGCGTGCCAAAGGAGATGTTGGAATCATTAGCAACATCATTTCCAAAGTCATTAGAATTCATAAACATGAACATTGTCAAGATCATATATCTAATGAATCAGCCTCTCTAGGAAATGATCAATTGCAAGACGATGTTGAACATGGATACTATGATGAGGATGATGATAGTGACTTTGATATCGATGAGTCTATGAGACACTTTGGTCTTATGGCTAATCTTCACAGCTACATGGCTGGAGGAAAGGAATGGGTCCTTGATAGTGGATGTACCGATCACATGACCGGAGACAAGGATATGTTTCGTGAGCTTGCTGAAAACAACGTCCCTCAAAAGTATGTCACTTTTGGTGATAACTCAAAGGGTAAGGTGGTTGGCCTTGGTAAGGTGGCCATCTCACATGATAGCTCCATACAAAATGTAATGCTCGTTGAATCTCTTGGCTATAATTTACTTTCCGTATCTAGACTAGCTGACTTTGGTTTCAATGTCCTATTTACTGAAGTAGATTGCCAAGTGTTTCGAAGAGATAATCATAAAATGGTCTTTACCGGTATACGTAGAGGTGATATATACATTGTTGATTTCACTAAGAAGGCTCAACACTTAATTGCTAAATCTTCTAAAGGTTGGTTATGGCATAGAAGGTTAGGTCATGTGAGCATGGGAAATCTTGATAAGCTTATTAAAGGTGATCATATCCTTGGAGTAAAAGACGTTATATTTGACAAGGATAGACTATGAAGTGCTTGTCAAACAGGAAAACAGGTTGGAGGAAGCCACCCCGTGAAGAACATCATGACCACAAGAAGACCGCTCGAGCTACTTCATATGGATCTCTTTGGTCCAAACGCCTATAAAAGTTTCGGTGGAAACTCGTTTGGTTTAGTCATCGTCGACGATTTTCAAGATTTACGTGCGTGTTCTTTCTTGATGATAAATTGCAGGTCCAAAAGATCTTCAAGAACTTCGCTAGGAAGGCCCAAAATCAATTTGAAGTTAAGATCAAGAAGGTTTGCAGCGACAACAGAACGGAGTGCAAGAACGCCAATGTGGACACCTTTCTTGACGAAGAAGGGATTTCACATGAGTTCTCGGCTATTTACACGCCTCAACAAAATGGAGTTGTTGAGAGGAAGAATCGGACTCTTATTGAGATGGAGAGAACGGTGCTTGATGAGTACAAGACGCCAAAACACTTTTGGGCGGAAGCGGTTGAGACAGCTTGTCATGCAACAAATCGTCTATATCTTCACAAGCTACTCTGCAAGACGGCATACGAGCTTCTCACCGGTAACAAACCCCAAGTTAGATAATTTTGAGTATTTGGCTCAAAGTGCTATATTCTTGACAAGCGTCATCGCTCCAAATTTGCTCCTAAATCTCGTGAGGGTTTCCTACTCGGTTATGGCTCAAACTCTCACACTTACCGTGTCTACAACAATTTCACCCGAAAGATTGAAGAGACGGTAGATGTGAAGTTTGATGAATCTAACGGCTCGCAAGTAGAGCAATTGCCAATTGATGTTGGAGACAAAGACCCTTCTGAAGCAATCCAAGACTTGTCTATTGGCAAGATCCGTCCAACGGAGGTGAAGGAGATTACCTCGTCCGTCCAAGTGGAAGCTTCTACCTCACGAGAAGGTGAACCAAGAGTTGACACGGAGGCATCCACAAGTGGGACACGCCAAGATGAAGGAAACGAGGATGCACAACAAGATGAACCTCATCAACCTCCTTCTCCACCTCCACAAGAGAACAACAACACCAACAACGAAGAAGGCCAAGAGGAAGAACAAGATGATGAAGAAGACACTACAAAAAATACACTTTCGTGATGATACGTGTTTGTCATAGTAGGTCATGTTTTCTGTTATGCATGTACATCCATGATGATTTTATGACAAAATCAAGATAGTCATACCTGTGCTGTCGTAGAAGTGTTCCATGACATTACCAAAATTATCATCACGGAAGTGTCCACTTCCATGATGATAAATCGCGCGTCATAGAAGTGCTTTCGTCAAGGGTGACCGACACGTGGCTTCCACCATAACAGGTCACCGTTAAGCTATCGGGTCCGATTTTGGATCCGATAACCCATTAACAGCCCGGACCAGTGGGGATATTTTCCACGTGTAAATTCTCATTGGCCAGAGTAAACACGTATTGGCTCACCATTGGGACAGATGCCATCCACTCATTGGACATGAGGCGCCTATGATACGTCGACACGTGGCACGGCCCAATAAAGGGCCATTCCGGTGAAAAGGCGGCCTGTTTGACTTGGTCAAAAGGTAACGGGCCAGCCCACAGAAAGCCTGTTAACGACCTGTTCATATATCGCCCATTTACGGCCCGCTAACTCCCGGCCCATTACGACCTATCGGAATTAAGCCCAGTAGCTTCATCTGGGCCGTCCAATATGATTCTAGCCCGTTGTAACTTCTGGTCCATGTATGGCCCATGATGTCTTTCGGCCCATATGAGGCCCTTCGTAACTCTGGGCCCATTAAAGGCCCGAGATGAAACTCGCCCATAATGAATAGTGTATCGCTTTATACCCATTAACGACCCATTATTCCGCTGGCCATTTCCAGCTCGTGTTAACTTTCGGCCTTCTAAGGTCCCATTTATTCTTGGGCTCATTTCTTGAATTCGGTTAGTTACGGTCCGTTACTGGCATGTTCGGTTTGTGGGACAAATTCAGCCCGTGGTTACATTCGGCCCGTTTGTGGCCCGTTAACCCGTTGGGCTGTTTTCATAGCATTATCAAATACGGCCTATTAACGGCCCGTTATGGTCCACGAATAGTACGACCCATGTTTGGCGAAATGATTATATGCCCCGTAGAAGGCCCGTGGATCCTACGGCCCGTAGAAGGCTCATGGATCATACGGCCCGTAGAAAGTCCATGGATCCTACGGCCCGTAGAAGGCCCATGGATCCTACGGCCTGTAGGAGGCCCATGGTTACAACAGTCCTTGGGTTGCCATGATTATTGTGGCCTAGTTACCAAAAATAGGTTATTGTGGCCACTAGAAAAAGGCGGAAAAAGAACTGCAGTGACTACAAGCAAACAACTAAACAGGACAATAAGGAAATAAATAAGAAAGCAACTAACGCTAGCCTATTACAGCTATTACACATATTACATCCACTGGGCATCAAAGTTTGCCACCAGTGCAAATATAGGGAACAAAGTAGCATATTACATACACTGGCCATCAAAATTGTCCACCAGTGCAAATAAATGCGGCAGTAAAACAAGAGCATAACTGAAACAACTTCAGAAAAGCTCAAGAAACGTTATCCTGGGTATCCACCATACTGGCAATAAGCTTAGCAAGCTTATTAGCTTTGTCCTATTTGGCAAATCCTCCAACGCTTGTTGTTGCACCAGAAAGTATGCATCTGAATGCTCCAGGGACTTTTGCAGTCCTTCCGCTTCTTGTCGCAGCACATCTGATCAATGTCTTTCAGCTTGTAGTTGAGACTCAAGAAGCTGAACTGATTCAGACAGTGAGTTTGAATAGCTTGTGCAAGCGGTAGTGGCCCGTAACTCGAATAGTAGACCAAGACAAGACTTTGGGTTTGTCTCACTGTCTTCAAGATAGTTTTCCTTAGTTGTTTTATCAACTTTTTTGGAGAACAACAAGGATGTCTCACTATCCTGAACCTTATCTGCATTACTTCCTTTACCATTGCTTAATAAGGCACTCTTCCCCAATATTCTGTCAGCATTATAAAAGAAGAAACAAGCAGACAGATAACAGGTTTAGCATGTACTAGTATATGAAACTCATTTCGGTGAACCAGTTCATTAGTATGGTGGACAATATTAAACTACCAAGTCTTCTATTGCCAAGTAGTACATTATAAAAGCATCAAACAAACATATATCTATGTCCTATGGTCATTGCATTGTCTTGCCAAATCAAAATGGAGATACGGTTCAAATCATATCAATTCAAAAGAAAGCAGCACTGAAAGAATACAAAGCGTGGGTGTCGGCGTTCTGGGAACGGGGGTCCCCAAACTTGCCTGCCTGCGGCCTGCGGCGTGGCTCAAATGGGGGCCCAGCGCGGCCCATCTTCATCAAAATAAGACTCAAGACCCTCGCGAGGGGCCAAGCCTCGCGGGGCGGACAACACAACGCTTCCTCAGGCGCGACCTCCTCAGGCTGGCTCACGAGGAGGTGGAGAGATCAAGGCAGGGTACCTCGCGAGGTGCCCATGACGCAAGCCATGACAACCAAGGGTCCCAGGCGGGCGCCAGACCATGCAGCGTCCTCCCTTTCCTCTTTGGTGCAAAGGGGGCAAGCGCAGGCGAGAGAATCAAGCAAAGGCATCCATTTCGGTGCAACGAGACCAAGATCAGTCCAACGGTGGGAAGGAGGTCATCGTGGAGCCCAGAACGGCGTCACCACAGGGCCTTTGGCAGGCGAGGACCAACTTTAGTCAGGATAAGTGCACAAGATGTTCCCCTTCAAATTGGCCAATTGTTGGTGCCCTTCCCGCTCAATATTTGGGAAGAGGCCCAGGGCCTTTGCCTATAAATAGGACTAGTCACCCCCAGGGCAGGGGAGAGAGAGATCGAGGAGTCTAGCAAGTTAGCATCGAGCAATCAGACCAGCAGAACCTAGGACCTGAGCAAGCAGAGAACAGTAGAGAAAGAGAAAGAAGGGCGGGTGAACTCCTCCTAGCGGTTCATCCCCCTAGCCAGGAGTAGACCCTCGCGAGGCTGTTCTTCCCTGTATTGTTCATCATCACCAGCCCAAGAGGCAATCCAACCACCATAAACTAGAGTAGGATATTACACCGCAACGGTGGCCCAAACTAGTATAAACTCTGTGTTCTTTGTGCGGTTCTTTCGGTAGTTTAGACCCTTGCGAGACGAAGAGGTAGAGGGCATAATCTCCGCGCGCACCCCAGAGTTCGAACCTTAAGGGTCCGCCGGAACCCGAAATCCGACATTTGGCGCGCCAGGTAGGGGTGCGCCGGAGTCCACCTCTCTACCGCTCCGCGATCCATCGCACCATCATCACCATGTCCGGCGACCAGGCGGGCGACCAAGATCCATGTGCGACGTGGCCCACACGCGCGGAGCCGCCCGCCTCGGGCGACCCCGCGCCCCAGGCAGCTCGCGGTCCGCAGGGCGCTGCGGGCCGCGAACGGCGCAGACAGGCTTCAACAACCCTTACGCCGCGGCAAGCGCGGTCGGTAGCAAGGGCCTCCAATCATGCCGCGGCCACGACACCGTACACCCGCTGGGAACAAGCGAACTCGAGGGCCGCGCTCACGGTAGCCCGAGAGCTGCTGCAGTGTAGGCTGCTGGAAGGCGGCCACAACGTGCTGCTAGAGCAGGTCACCGAGCTCCTGGGCTTCGCCGCTTCGGGGGCTCACCCCTTCTGCATCCAGCTTCCGTCTCAAGCCCAGGGCGGCACGCGCGGGGGCCCCGCGCGCTCCCGCGGACCTCTGGGCTACCCCGACACCGGCGAATCCGTCGGCGCTGGATTGGCAGTGGCGCTACCCCCGCCCCCGGCGCGTGAGGGAGAAGGACTCGGTCCAGCCCACGGCGCCGGCGGGCAGCCGTGCTAGCACGCTGCGGTGGGCACGTCAAGCAGCGCCGCATGGCGCATGGAGCACTACAGCGCAGCCTTCGGGGTAGCGGCGCCAGAAGAATACGTGCCACACATGATGGACCAAGGGCGCACTCACGAGGGCGAACAAGGCTCGCTTCTCAGCCCAAGCTGGGGAGACGAGGCACCAGAAGCCGAGCTCTTCCAGGAACCCCGGGGAGGCTCCGCCGGCCACGCTGGAGGCGACACTTATCGGGTACCACTAATCCCTCAGGAGCAGGCATACGCTAATCATGGATCGCAGGAGGTGCAGGTCGCCGCAGCAAGTGCCTGCCCCGCTCCCACGGTCTCCTACCCCTCGGGAGGAGGGCGCAGGGGGCTGCAGGAAAGGGGCAGGGACCCCACATCACCACCGCGGCGTTCGGAGCAAGGCGTTCTCAAGAGGTAGGCCCTCCGCTGGGGAGGCGCCTGAGGGCCTGCCCCTGGCGGAGGACCCATGGTCGTCGGGGGAACCGCTGGCGACCGCTCTACCCCACCGTCGGTGTCCTGGTTTCCGGTCGTCGTTGGTGGCACTAGAGTGTGGCGCAAGGCAGGGCCCTCGTCTGGCGATATGAAGCAAGGCCGGTACCTGTGAAGAAGACCCAGTGCCTGTGAAGCTCGCCGCCCCGTGACACTCTCACGTAATAATGAGTGGGGCTGTACACGCCCCGGAGTCTCAGGGGTGCTGGCCTCAGGCCCTGGGGCTCCCTCCCATGCCCAGTGGACAACACTTAGCTCCGCGCTGGTGAGAAGACGTCGAAGACTAGATTAGGTGCCGGACGCGGCCTTTTGTCTGCTTTTATTGCCTTTTTCTTTTGGTTGTAACTTTTCCCTGCTGGATTTAAGTTGGATTCTAATTTGAGCATTGCGTGTGTTCGGGGAAGGGGTGCTTGGTCTCGTTTGAACCATTTCTCGCATTCTGGTCACCGCCTCACCACAGCTGCCTCCCCTCGCGAGCCTCTCGCGAGACGGGCCGGGCCTAGCTCGAGCGCAGCCCAGGCTGCCGCTGTTGCTTCCTCACGAGATTACCTTTTGGTGACTGCGGAGGTTGTCTTTTCCTAAAAAGGCCCAGAGCCTGTGAAGAAGGCGAACGCCTGTGAAGCCGTTGTGCTCAGGAAAAGGCCCAGAGCCTGTGAAGAAGGCGAATGCCTGTGAAGCTATCGTGTTTATGAAAAGGCCCGGAGCCTGTGAAGAAGGCGAATGCCTGTGAAGCTATCGCGTTTATGAAAAGGCCCGGAGCCTGTGAAGAAGGTGAATGCCTGTGAAGCTATCACGTTTATGAAATGGCCCGGAGCCTATGAAGAAGGCGAATGCATGTGAAGCTATCGCGTTTATGAAAAGGCCCGGAGCCTGTGAAGAAGGCGAATGCCTGTGAAGCTATCGCGTTTATGAAAAGGCCCGGAGCCTGTGAAGAAGGCGAACGCCTGTGAAGCTATCGCGTTTATAAAAAGGCCCGGAGCCTGTGAAGAGGGCCAGCGCCTGTGAAGCCCCTCGCTGACAGCACTTGCGCGTCCTATGGTTTCAACTAGAGAACGCTCAGGACACCACGAGCTGCCTCGAGGCCTGCGCAGAACAAAGGTAAACCAACCAGCCGCCCGACGCGGATGCTCGCGCAATATAATAGCTGCTACTATGATCTACACAAGTTTTACATGAGGGGCTTCCCCTCCCAAAATGCTCTCACGACCATCAGGCCAAACACCTGAGTTCTATCCATGCAGGGCAAAAAGACAGGAGCAACACGCAGCCAGTCAGACAAATCCCCCAAGGCGTCCTCAGGAGCACCTCCCGAGCCACCGCTGGTGTCGCTGGACTCGCCACCGCTGCCTGCATCGTCGTCAGCGGCGTCGGGACCATCCACCACACCGCCTTCCTCGGCAGCCACGGTCACGTCATCATTATCCGAAGCGAAGGCCTTCACAAGAGCGTCCACGTTGTTTTCCACCCAGTCTGCCAGGTCGCCTCGGACGGCCTGGGGGACTTGGGCGATGACGGCATCGAAGTCAAAGTGGGGATCCATGTTCTGAAGATGGCTGAAGACACGGGAAAAAGCGCGCCCGAGTAGGGCGCGGCTCCTCTCCTCCACCAACCTGTCGGCCCTGGTCGACCGCGCCTCCAGCTGCGTCACTATGGCAGTGAAGAACTGCAGGTTGCCAGCATAGTTGATCGTGTGCGGCTCGCCAACAGCTACCTCGCAGACGTTGCCCAAGGCTGCGTTGGCCCTCTCCCTGAGCATAGCCAGCATGGGGCCGTGCACGTGCTCCAGGACCTGCCGTTGGCGTATCTCATCAGCGTTCTGACGCTTGACGGCCTCGACCTCTTCCACCTGCTGATGAAGACGGAGCACCTCGGCCTGGAGAGCAGCCGACTCCTTTTGCGCTGCCTCAAGGGCGGCCGGGGAAGCGTCGGCTCGCCGCGTCGCCTCGTCCCGTTGAGCCCTCAGGGCTGCGGTTCTCCCCTCAGCCTCAACCCGGATCAACTCCAGCTTCCTCTCGAACTCACGCTCGAGGCCTTGGCGCGCTGTTGCCACCCGGCGACCAACCTCCTCCAGGACACGCGCCTCCCGAGCAGCAACTTCATCTTCCGCCTGCGTCACCAGGCGCTCCCTCGTCTCCAGCCGCTCGTACTCATGGGTACGTTTGGCGGCCTCCAGCGTCAGCGCCTCTTCACGTCTCTGGAGCCCGGCTGGGTCGCCAGAGGCCACCCTCATCGACGCAAGGGCCGCCTCGCGCAGTTCCACTTGCTCCTCCAGCAAGTGGCATCGGGCCAGGAGCTCCCGAGCCCGCTCCTCCGCCACCTCTCGCTATCGGTCGGCTCCCAGGGCCTCCTCAGCGGCCTGGGATCGGGCCACTCGGGAGGCCTCCAGCGACGCCTTCGCTTCTTCGTCTTCAAGGTCCCGCTGGTGGCGCGCGAGGGCGACGGCGGCCTCCAGCTCGCGCTTCTCCGCGGCCAGGCGCAGGCCCTCGGCCTCCAGGCGCGCGTCTTCATCAGCGAGCTCCTCCCCAAGCAGGTCCACCACGCCGCTCGCCCTTCGAAGGAATTCGCGGCGGCGAGCGCGGCGCTCCCGAGCATGCTCGAGCACGTGTCCCACACCATCGTCTGCCCCAGGCAAGCACCTGGAGGCACGGATCATCGCTCCCCCTCTGAGCAGGGGGCTGGGGGCTGGCGCCCCCACGACGGCCGGGCGCGCCACGCCAGAAGCTCGGCCTGGGGCCGGCACGTCTCCAAACGAAAGGCGCGGGGGGCGCCTCAGCTAGTCGCAGCCCGCGACCAGGTGAGAAGCCCACGGCAGGCTGGCCACGCCAAGAGAGGGCCCACGAAGGAAGATCACAGGAAGAGAAGGGCTACGGGGCACCTCAGCACGGTCCGCCTCTTCGTTCGTCCTCACCACAAGAGCCGTGCTGCTCAGGACGTCTTGGGGCGACGGGGGAGGTGGAGCCAAAGGAGGCGGCACCTCAGCGGCCTCCACGACCTCGGCAGGAAGGGGTCTGCAGAGCAAGGATCAGTAGACGCAACAAGGGGATCAGGAGCCGGGAAAGGAGAAGGCTTACTCGTCGGTGGCGAAGTACTTCCGACGCTTCAGCAAGCGACAAGGGGAGTCGTCACCTAGGGCCTCCCTTTTCCTCCGAAGGGCCTCAAAGTCCACACGAAAGCGGCCCAGGAGAAGGGCGCAGGGATCAACCCGCGACGAAGGCGAAGCAGCAGCGCTATCCGCGTCAGGGGCGCTTGCCTAGCGCGTGCTGCCGGTCACCTTGATAGAAGACGCGGCCGGGGCCTCGGGGGCCTCGGCCCCAGGCGCTGGAAGCGGCTGCGCCACACCAACGGCCTTGGCAGCATGGGCCTCAGGAGTTGCCCCCTCGAGAGCACTGCCAGTTGCAGTCACCTTATCAGGAGCTTTCTCGGCCCCCGCTGTCTCCTGCCTCCCTGCTCCACCACTCGAGGAGGATTCGCCTAAGCCGACCGAAAGGGCGGTCACCACCACAGGGTTCTCGCGAGGCCCTTGGAAGCCGGTAGGGCGTAGCCCCCACTCGTCGAAGGAGGGCATCTGCCTCATGAAGTCATCCCTGTTGTGGTAGAGGTACAGCAGAGCCCCTCCCCGCTGGATGCTGCCCGGGTTGGGGTCCCCAGTCAGGACCAAGAGCACTGTCCTTAGCACTCCAGGCATCAGGTCTTCCTCCTGAAGCCTGATGTGATCACCATGTCCGCTGAAGGCCCACATCCGGCGAGAATGGCGTTGGAGAGGGGCAATGCGGCGCAACAGAAACTCCTTCACCACCTTGGGCGCCGTCATGCCGAGTGTTTTCAAGAACGTGAAGCGGCGCCAGACGAAGGCGAGCCGGGGGCTCTCGAGCGTCTCCTGGCCCCAGCCAGAGTTGGGTACAGCAGGCGAAGTTGGCTTCACCAGCAGGGGGCTGGGCACCCCGACATCCACGTACAACCACCGCTCACGGAACCCAGCTGAAGGTGGGGGGAGCTTGAAGTCAATGCCAGAAGCTGCAATCTCAGGCACAGCGACAAAGCTCACGCATGCCGAGCATTGAGCGGGGTCGACAAGACGCAGAGAGAAGAAGTGGCGCAGCAAGGCAACGGAAGGAGGGATGCCCATCAGCGCCTCACAAACAAAGGCAAAGACCGAAAGGAGGGCGATGGATTCAGGGCCCAGATGCATCATGTGGATCTGGTAATGTGTGAGGACAGCGTTGAAGAAATCAGAGAAGGGGGGAACCAGACCCGCCCACAGGGCATCAGCAAAGTAATGAACCTCGGTGATTATCCTGTCGGTGGGGAAGTGAGACGTAGGCCAGGCCGTCGTCCTCCCACACTCGTTGAAGACAGTGGCCAGAGTCAGGCTGAGCTTATCCAGGCACTCCAGATTGAGTATGATTGACTGGCCGACGACGGGGGCGCCCGACGGCGGCGGATGAGATGGGAGCACATGCTTCTTCCCTTTCCCTTTCTTCGTCGGAGCCATGGCTGAGGATGGGAGAGAGGAGATGTGAGATGGGATTAGAAGCAAGAGTCAGAGTTCGAAGGAAGGGAGAACAGGGGACGGTCGAGCAACAGGAAGAGGGGCGGCTGTGTACAACTGTGGGGCAACCTAGCGCGGCGCAAAATAAGGGAGCGTGGGCAAACAGTACCGCACACGTCCAATCAACCGTCACGCGGCGCCCGAGGCCGCAGGCTGTTAGGTCCCGCGGCGCTTCGCCCTTGCCCTTTCGCCTCTCGGCACGGCCAAGCCCATGCGCACCTTGGGACCGGGGGCTACTGTCGGCGTTCTGGGAACGGGGGTCCCCAGACTTGCCTGCCTGCGGCCTGCGGCGTGGCTCAAATGGGGGCCCAGCGCGGCCCGTCTTCATCAACATAAGACTCAAGACCCTCGCGAGGGGCCAAGCCTCGCGGGGCGGACGACACAACGCTTCCTCAGGCGCGGCCTCCTCAGGCTGGCTCACGAGGAGGCGGAGAGATCAAGGCAGGGTACCTCGCGAGGTGCCCATGACGCAAGCCATGACGACCAAGGGTGCCAGGCGGGCGCCAGACCGCGCAGCGTCCTCCCTTTCCTCTTTGGTGCAAAGGGGGCAAGAGCAGGCGAGAGAATCAAGCAAAGGCATCCATTTCGGTGCAACGAGACCAAGACCAGTCCAACGATGGGAAGGAGGTCATCGTGGAGCCCAGAATGGTGTCACCACAGGGCCTTTGGCAGGCGAGGACCAACTTTAGTCAGGATAAGTGTACGAGATGTTCCCCTTCAAATTGGCCAATTGTTGGTGCCCTTCCCGCTCAATATTTGGGAAGAGGCCCAGGGCCTTTGCCTATAAATAGGACTAGCCACCCCCAGGGCAGGGGGGAGAGAGATCGAGGAGTCTAGCAAGTTAGCATCAAGCAATCAGGCCAAACCTAGGACCTGAGCAAGCAGAGAACAGTAGAGAAAGAGAAAGAAGGGCGGGTGAACTCCTCCTAGCGGTTCATCCCCCTAGCCAGGAGCAGACCCTCGCGAGGCTGTTCTTCCCTGTATTGTTCATCATCACCAGCCCAAGAGGCAATCCAACCACCACAAACTAGAGTAGGGTATTACACCGCAACGGTGGCCCGAACTAGTATAAACTCTGTGTTCTTTGTGCGGTTCTTTCGGT
This sequence comes from Aegilops umbellulata, assembly GCA_032464435.1. NCBI lineage: Eukaryota > Viridiplantae > Streptophyta > Magnoliopsida > Poales > Poaceae > Aegilops > Aegilops umbellulata. Next base: position 98,525,808 of record CP136060.1, read on the forward strand.
AGTTTAGACCCTTGCGAGACGGAGAGGTAGAGGGCATAATCTCCGCGTGCACCCCAGAGTTCGAACCTTAAGGGTCTGTCGGAACCCGAAATCCGACAGTGGGAAACTACACGGCACAACAAGATTTCAGATGGGTACCACGGGTCTACATGTACAACAACACTATTGGCCCTGCTGTGATGCTAGTAGTGTGCATGATATGAGAAGTCAACTGTATAGACAATTGAAATTGAAATCAACAGAGCTATTTATAAGAGCAAACCTGTTAAAGAAACATGTGTAAACATACCTGTTGTGCCATTGGAGTTTCCATTGGATCGTTCAATTTAAAAATAAGTTTGCATGAGTAAATATAGTGATACAAGAGCAAACTAGTATGCACGATAGAATGGAATCTTAAATGAGAGCAATTGTTATTCAGGTTTAAGCACTTCTTCTACATGAACAGAATACAGTAAGGCGCACACATATAGTACTTAAAATAAAATGAGCTCATAGACCTTACCACATTCTTGGTTCGGGACCAGTACAGAACAAGGCGTTCCCAGTCATCGTCCAGTAAATGTGTCTCAGGAGAACGTAAGGGAATTTGATGAGTTTCTTTGCCAGTGAAGTACGTTTTCTTCAGGTAATTCCGATACTGCCACCAAGCATTCTTGAAGATAGTAGAGGTATTAGCACATGTTACCTCATCCTAGGTTTCCAAATCGCTCCTTCTCTATAAAGAAAAATGGGAAAATTTGTTGTATTATAACCATCATGGAGGTATAATGTATGGGACAAAGCAAAGTAATTGCCATGAATAACATTACTTACACATAACTCCTGGACAAACACCTGCAACTGGAATTTTCCTTCATCTTCAGTATAATATTTCCATTGTGGGAAGATACACACATAGGATTTAACAACATCAAATGCGATAGATGCTAAACTATGAATGGCTGGTTGTGCTTCCTCCACAGGACTAGGTGTACTAACCGGTGGAGTTGGGGTTCGCCGTGGTAGTACTGGCGCTTTGGGCACTGGAGCTGCCTTACTAGCTGCTCTTGTTTGGGAGCTCTATGGTGGAGATGGTGCTGTGTCAACAGGAACTGGGTTACTATCTGCTGGGGTTGGGGTTAGATTGGGTGAAGCTGGTTCTCTGTCCATCGCAGTAGGGGTAAAATCTGCGAGAGTCTGGGTTATGTGTGGTAGGGCTGGTTCTCGTGCATGTACAACCGGGGTGCTATCTCCACCAAGAGGTAGCACTATTTTATTTGAAGACCGTGTTTTTACTCCGCTAGATACTGCCATCACCCGCTCCAATTCAAATGGCTGATAAACAGGAAACACAGTTGAGTGTACAAACATTGTGTGAGAGAGATGCAATAGATAGTGTGGAAAAAAGAGGGCATGAAATAGTTGACATGTATATTGTTTAACTAAAGCGGATAACATGACATAATTTCACATATATGATGTCTATCTAAACTGGATAGCATAACATAACATAATTCAAAGATATGATGACTAACTAAACAGGATCGCATGACATAATTCACATACATGTTATCTAAGTAATCAGGATCGCATGATTTAATTCACATATGTGATTTATATGCTAAGCAGAGGGCATTCACATATATGATATCTGAACTAAGAACATGGTGTTGAATATTGTGTATATGGTGTCTAAACTATGCAATGCAAGACACCATATGCATGATATGAGCAGTATAACCATGCCAAGTTAGAGCATGCACCTCGGTGGGGGAATAAGACTGGTCATCTGTCTCTGAATCCATCTTTGAGGAGCTATCGGGACCAAACAAGAGATCTTCTTCGACAGGTAGCACTGTCTGCTCTGAAGGCTTTGTTTTCACTCCTGATTTTTCCATCACCCACTCAAATGGCTGATTCACAGGAAGAGTAGTTTAATGTACAAACATTGTCGACAAATGGAAATGTAATGAAGAAAGGATGGGCAAGTTATCATTCAAATATATGATGCCTGGTTAAACAGGATGGCATTGCACATTTCACATATATTATGGCTGGCTAAAAGACATGAGCTGCATAATTCCCATATATGATATTGAAACTAAATAGGTAGCATCACAGAACATGTCTAAACTAAGCAGATGACATATATGATGTCGAAAGTAGGCACTACAAGGCAACATATGCATGATATGACTAACATCATCATGCCAAGTTAGAGCAAACACCTTGGGGGTAAATAGGAGTGGTCAGTTGCGTCTGAATCCACCTCATAACAGATATCTTCCTCTGGATTACAATCTGGAGAGGGGGGAGGGTTTGCCATTGAACCCACCATGGAGCAATGTCTGCATGACATTGTATTGCCGCGCAAAACTCTTCTCTTTTTCTCTACATGTTCATCATGATCGTGTACAATATCTGACATGCATACAAAAAAAAAGAGATTATGTAAGGAGAGCATGCAGAAATCTAGAGTAATGGTAATAACCAGTGGATGGATCAAAACATAATGATAGTAGGCTGACGATTGCTTTAATTTAATAAAAAATAGATGATGATTGTTTTACTATTTGTTTCCCACCCAAGATGAATAACATAGGCATATCCTAGGTGAACCAGGTATTAGACAGAGATACTTTTCATTGCTGCCTCGATATGTGCTCCACAAATAATTTAGAACTCAAGTTTGAACATCAATTTGGACCTGACTTGGAGTCTAAGAGGTGAACATGACAATAAAGTAGCAGGTAATATTAAGCAATGCATAACATAAGCAGAAACAAAAGAGTGCGACCTCTCTTGTGGACCCGTGTACTCCTCAGGTTCATCTGCTGAGTCGATGATGGTGATGCCGTTGCGGTGGGTGCCGGCGACAGGGAAGGAGATCTGAGGCGGCGAAAGATGGTCAGGAGTCGTGATGTCTGGTTTGGTGGATGCTTCTGTCGATGGAGCAGCTCAGGTGAGGTGGACGATGTCGCGGCAGGAGCAGGACAAACCACACAAAGTTTTCTTCGACACCTACCTGTAACTGAAGTAATTCTGTAAGGGCTCATTTGGCTTGCATGATTCTAAAAATGCAAGGATAGGAGCAAAAACACCGGAATAGGATAGGAATGCACATGGGAAACAGAGCATTTGTGAACACAGGATTTCTGTCAACTTGGGTGTTTGGTTCACAGGAATTGGAGGAGAATAGGAATGCAAAGAAACATGGCCAAAATAAAGTGAAACCATATGAAAGTGTGTACAGTTAGAATGTTATTCTACCACTAATGCAGTTGGTCTTGTTTCATTGCATTCCTCTGCTCCTCAGGATTTTGAAAAGTAGGTAGGTGGATGTTTTGCTCCATTCCTTTCAACAAAATGCATGAATAATTGAATAGTAGAGTGCCATAGGAAAAATTTCATATTGCTATGTTTTTCCGTTGAACCAAAATAGCCCTAATGGATCGACATGAATGTAGAGTAATAAGTGATGCGGCAAGTGTACAACCTCTTTGCCGTAGCTGTGTCGACCTCAGCATCATTGGGTTGGTCGCTGAAGAAGTTGAGGAAGGGGTGGCTGTCGGAGGTGTGGAGGAAGATCTGAGGAATCTGTAGACGGCGTCCAGGGCACTGCTCTGTTGTGATGGATCGTTCCGTCGTTGGAGAAGCTCTGGTGAGCAGACGTCGAGGCTGAAGTAGCACAAGATAGACATCGTTAATCTCAAGTGGGATTATAATAGCATCTCCTATAAATGATGTAAAATACATTACCAAAAAGTGATACATGTAAAATTTACATCACCAAAAACCACCTGACTACAACAGATGAGGTAAAAACTGTTGACTCTGAACTTAACTGTCGAAACTGAAATTTACTGTGGAATCTAAATGTTACCGTCAAAACCAAACACAATGGTAGTAGAGAGGCACTTGACATGTAGTTTAGGGAGGGCCTGGAGTTCATCTTCATCCTGCACCCCCCTGAGCCGCCATCCACCGCCGGCCCCCACGCCGCCTCGCTGCCCCAAAACAACTCCCCACCGCCGCCCCGCCGCCTTGAAACAACTCCCCACCGCCAGTCCGCCGCCGCCCCGGCCAGCCCTCTAGCCCCCCCCACGCCGAGCTTTTTCTCCGGCGATCCCCACGCCAACGCCCCACCACCATGCCCCCCACCGCCGGCGACCACCGCCCCCACCCTGAACCCTAAGATAGATAGTGGGGTACCTCTTCGGTGAGCCCCCCTCCCCGCTGTGGGTGGTACTTCCTTAACTCCGGCGAGCCCCCCACCCCCTGAATATCGACTGACCCAAAAGTCAATTCATTCGACTAAAGTGTACCTAAATCGGAGTAGAGCAGCAGCATGAGCGAGGGGGAGAGCAGCAACACGAGCGAGGGGGAGAGCAGCAGCAACAACACGAGCAAGAGCTGGAGCAGCAGCAGCAACAGTGCGAGCGAGAGCCGGAGCAGCAGCAGCAGATCCGGCTGATATGGAAATCGCCACCGACGGGGCCTCGCACTGTGGGAGAGCCGTCGTGGAGATGTCGCCCGCGGCGCCGGCTTCGAGGTAGCCGCTCCATGGGGGTGCGTGATGGAGCACCGTGATAACCCACAAGTATAGGGAATCGCGACAGTTTTCGAGGGTAGAGTATTCAACCCAAATTTATTGATTCGACACAAGTTGTGACAAAGAATATTCTAAAGTATTAGCAGCTGAGTTGTCAATTCAACCACACCTGGATAACTTAATATCTGCAACAAAGTATTTAGTAGCAAACTAGTATGGAAGTAACAGTAACAGTGGCAAAAGTAACAGTAGTAGCTTTGTAGTAATTGTACCTGTAGCAACGGGAAAGTAACTAAGCGAAAAGCAATATGTGAAAATCTCATAGGCATTGGATCGGTGATGGAGAACTATGTCAGATGCGATTCCCCATGAAATATTTATAACATAGGGTGACACAGAACTAGCTCCAGTTCATCAATGTAATGTAGGCATGTATTCCGAATATTGTCATACATGCTTATGGAAAAGAACTTGCATGACATCTTTTGTCCTACCCTCCCGTGGCATCGGGGTCCTATTGGAAACTAAGGGATATTAAGGCCTCCTTTTAATAGATTACTGGACCGAAGCATTAACACTTAGTGAATACATAAACTCCTCAAACTACGGTCATTACCGGTAACTATCCCGATTATTGTCACTTCGGGGTTAACGGATCATAACACATAATAGGTGACTACAGACTTGCAAGATAGGATCAAGAACTCATATATATTCATGAAAACATAATAGGTTCAGATATGAAATCATGGCACTCGGGCCCTAGTGACAAGCATTAAGCATAGCAAAGTCACAACAACATCAATCTCAGAACATAATGGATACTAGGGATCAAACCCTAACAAAACTAACTCGATTACATGGTAAATCTCATCCAACCCATCACCGTCCAGCAAGCCTACGATGGAATTACTCACGCACGGCGGTGAGCATCATGAAATTGGTGATGGAGGAAGGTTGATGATGACGATGGCGACAGATTCCCCTCTCCGGAGCCCCGAATGGACTCCGGATCAGCCCTCCCGAGAGAGATTAGGGCTTGGCGGTGGCTCCGTATCGTAAAACGCGATGAATCCTTCTCTCTGATTTTTTTCTCCCCGAACGTGAATATATAGAGTTAGAGTTGAGGTCGGTGGAGCACCAGGGGGCCCACGAGGCAGGGGGCACGCCCAGGGGGGTAGGCGCGCCCCCACCCTCATGGACAGGGTGTGGGCCCCTTGGCCTTGATTCTTTTGCCAGTATTTTTATTAATTCCAAAAATATTCTCCGTGAAGTTTCAGGTCATTCCAAGAACTTTTATTTCTGCACAAAAATAACACCATGGCAATTCTTTTGAAAACAGCGCCGGCCCGGGTTAGTTCCATTCAAATCATGCAAGTTAGAGTCCAAAACAAGGGCAAAAGTGTTTGGAAAAGTAGATACGATGGAGACGTATCAACTCCCCCAAGCTTAAACCTTTGCTTGTCCTCAAGCAATTTCAGTTGACAAACTATAAGTGATAAAGAATTTTTTTACAAACTCTGTTTGCTCTTGTTGTTGTAAATATGTAAAGCAAGCATTCAAGTTTTCAGCAAAGATTATGAACTAACCATATTCACAATAACATCTAGGTCTCATGTTTACTCATATCAATGGCATAATCAACTAGCGAGCAATAATAATAAATCTCGGATGACAACACTTTCTCAAAACAATCATAATATGATATAACAAGATGGTATCTCGCTAGCCCTTTCTGAGACCGCAAAACATAAATGCAGAGCACCTCTGAAGATCAAGGATTGACTAAACATTGTAATTCATGGTAAAAGAGATCCAGTCATAGTCATACTCAATATAAATTAATAGTAATGGATGCAAATGACAGCGGTGCTCTCCAACTAGTGCTTTTTAATAAGAGGGTGATGAATCAACATAAAAGTAAATAGATAGGCCCTTCGCAGAGGGAAGCAGGGATTTGTAGAGGTGCCAGAGCTCGATTTTGAAATAGAGATAAATAATATTTTGAGCGGCATACTTTCATTGTCAACATAACAACCGAGAGATCTCAATATCTTCCATGCTACACACATTATAGGCGGTTCCCAAACAAAATGGTAAAGTTTATACTCTCCCACCACCAGCAAGCATCGATCCATGGTTGGCCTGAAACAACGGGTGCCTCCAACTAACAATAGTCCTGGGGGAGTTTTGTTTGCAATTATTTTGATTTGGTTTGAGCATTGGACTGGGCATCCCGGTGACCAACCATTTTCTCGTGAATGAGGAGCGGAGTCCACTCCTCTTGAGAATAACCCGCCTAGCATGGAAGATACACACAACCCTAGTTGATACATGAGCTATTCGAGCATACAAAACAGAATTTCATTTGAAGGTTTAGAGTTTGTCACATACAAATTTATTTGGAACGGCAGGTAGATACCACATATAGGAAGGTATGGTGGACTCATATGGAATAACTTTGGGGTTTATGGAAGTGGATGCACAAGCAGTATTCCTGCTTAGTACAAGTGAAGGCTAGAAAAAGACTGGGAAGCGACCAACTAGAGAGCGACAACAATCATGAACATGCATTAAAATTAATAAACATTGAGCGCAAGCATGCGTAGGATATAATCCACCATGAACATTAATATCGTGAAGGCTATGTTGATTTTATTTCAACTACATGTGTGAACATGTGCCAACTCAAGTCACTTGAATCATTCAAAGGAGGATACCACCCTATCATACCACATCACAACCATTTTAATAGCATGTCGGCACGCAAGGTAAACCATTATAAACTCCTAGCAAATTAAGCATGGCATAAACAACTATAATCTCTAATTGTCATTGCAAACATGTTTCATTCATAATAGGCCGAATCAGGAACGATGAACTAATCATATTTACAAAAACAAGAGAGGTCGAGTTCATACCAGCTTTTCTTATCTCAATCAGTCCATCATATATCGTCATTATTGCCTTTCACTTGCACGACCGAACGGTGTGGATAATAATAATAGTTCACGTGCATTGAACTAAGCTGGAATCTGCGAGCATCTTAATACATAGGAGAAGACAAGGTAATATGGGCTCTTGGTTAAATCAACAATAATGCATATAAGAGCCACTACAACATTTTCATTATGGTCTTCTCCTTTCGACCCCCAAAGAAAAGAAAAGAAATAAAACTATTTAAATGGGAAAGCTCCCAACAAGCAAAAGAAGAACGAGAAATCTTTTTGGGTTTTCTTTTAATTTTACTACTACAAGCATGAAAAGTAAACTAGCTAAAAGCTACAACTAATTTTTTGGTTTTTTCTTAAGGTTTGTCAAACACACAAGAAGAAGGCTTAAAACGGAAAATAAACTAACATGGATATTACAATGAAAAGTATGAGCACCGACAATTAGCATGAGTGTGTGAACATGAATGTAATGTCGGTGGGAAATACGTACTCCCCCAAGCTTAGGCTTTTGGCCTAAGTTGGTCTATGCCCATGGATCAAAGTTGTAGCTGGGGTCGTACTGAGATGCAACAGCTATTGCCTCATGAGCTGCAGCTTGGAGGCGAGCTGTCTCCGTCCTCCTCTCATACTCGTTCGCCTCCTCCCTGGTTATAATATATCTCCCTTTTGCCTGAAAGTCAAAGAAAGTAGGAGCAGGGAGAGCAACATGGACAGTGCGGCGCCTGTCAAACATTAGTCCGTACTGGAGAGGCTGATCATTCCTCTCAATAAACTGATGGCGAACCATAGCATTATAATCTAAATAAGCAGGGGGAAATTCCATATCATTTTGATGTATGGGTATCTCAAGAAAATTAGCCACACGGGTTGCATAAATCCCACCAAACAAGTCTCCACTTAAACTATTATTATGCAACCTACGTGCAACAATGGCCCCCCAAGTTGTATTGTTTATCTCCTAATACGGCAATCTTGAGAACACTAAGGTCAGGAACACACATGTGACATGCCTCGTCCTTACCGTTAATGCATCTACCTATAAAGAGAGCAAAAGAATGTATAGCAGGAAAATGAATGCTCCCTATGGTAGCTTGTGTTATCTCTCCAGATTCCCGTACAGTGATACTAGCAAGAAAATCTTTAAACTCAGATTTGCGAGGTTCACTAGCACTACCCCATTGCAGGAGTTTACAAGCAGTGTTAAAATCTTCTAAGTCCATGGTATAAGATCTATTATAAAGATCAAATAGGACAGTGTGAGAATTGCGTGAAGATGTAAATTTGAACCTTCTCACAAAGGAATCAGTTAGGTGATAATACCGAGGGCACTTATCTAGCATGAAGATCTCGAGTTCAGCATTACGCACATATGCGTCAAATTCCTCCTTAATTCCTGCTCGGACCATGAAATCTTCTAACAGCCATTCACAAGGCCGCACTTGAGCTTCTCTTGGTAGTTCATGGTCCGGCTCACGTATTGCGGGCATGGGTCCTTGCTTCCTTGAAGAGCCACCTTGGTAAGTTTTCCTAAACATATTTATTCCTCTGAAAAATTTCTAAAAATTTTAGTAACTCAAAATAAAAGTGAACCAAACTCAACAAAATTGATAGCAACTACTCCTACAAGTGCCTAGAGACTATATCGTGCATTAGAACTACTTGGGACCAAATAAATTTTACATGCAAGCTCAAGAACAGGGTCACCTAAGCAGCAAAAATTTGCAATGAATTAAAGCACTAGAACAAAAACTAATTGGAACATTGGAGGAGTCACATACCGAAGAACAATCCCGCGAAGCAGTTTTGTGAGTGGAGCTTTGAGCAAGGAGATCGAAAATGGCAGCAAGATGAGCTAGAACTCGTGCTTGAGCTGGTTGGTGATTTTTTGGGAGGAAGAAGTAGTGTGTGGGTGCTGGCATAGGTGGAGGGGGCCCACCAGGGGCCCATGAGGCAGGGGGCGCGCCTTGGACCCTCATGGCCAGGTGCTGGCTCCTCCTGATGTGTTCTCAGTGCCAGATATTCTCAAATATTCTAGAAAAAATCATGTTTCATTTTCAGGGCATTTGGAGAACTTTTATTTTCGGGGTATTTTTTTATTGCACGGATAATTCAGAAAACAGACAGTAAATACTATTTTTGCTTTATTTAATTTAAATAACAGAAAGTAAAAGGAGGGTCAGAAGGTTGTGCTTTCTAACTTCATCCATCTCATGCTCATCAAAAGGAATCCACTAACAAGGTTGATCAAGTCTTCTTAACAAACTCATTCTGAATCGCATGAAACCGGAGAATTTTCGAATAACACTAGGTTACCTCAACAGGGATATGCACGTCCCCAACAATAAGAATATCATATTTCTTCTTGATAGTAGGAAGAGGAAATTCAAAACCTCCAATAGTAATCATTGAAATTTTTCCAATCGAATTGATACTGTGGACTTGAGGTTGTTTTCTCGGAAAGTGTATCGTATGCTCATTACCATTAACATGAAAAGTGACATTGGCTTTGTTGCAATCAATAACAGCCCCTGCAGTATTCAAAAAGGGTCTACCAAGGATAATCGACATACTATCGTCCTCAGGAATATCAAGAATAACAAAGTCCGTTAAAATAGTAACATTTGCAACCACAATAGGCACATCCTCACAAATACTGACAGGTATAGTGATTGATTTATCGGCCATTTGCAAAGATATTTCAGTAGGTGTCAACTTATTCAAATCAAGTCTACGATATGAAGAGAGAGGCATAACACTAACACTGGCTCCAAGATCACATAAAGCAGTTTTAACATAGTTTCTTTTAATGGAACATGGTATAGTTGGTACTCCTGGATCTCCTAGTTTCTTAGGTATTCCACCTTTAAAAGTATAATTAGCAAGCATGGTGGAAATTTCAGCTTCTGGTATCTTTCTTTTATTTGTAACAATTTCTTTCATATACTTAGCATAAGGATTCATTTTAAGCATATCAGACAAACGCATGCGCAAAAAGATAGGTCTAATCATTTCAGCAAAGCGCTCAAAATCCTCATCATCCTTTTTCTTGGATGCTTTAGGAGGAAAAGGCATGGGTTTCTGAACCCATGGTTCTCTTTCTTTACCGTGCTTCCTAGCAGCGAAGTCTCTCTTATCATAACGTTGATTCTTTGATTGTGGGTTATCAAGATCAACAACAGGTTCAATCTCTACATCATTGTCATTGCTAGGTTGAGCATCAACATGAACATATTTATTAACATTATCACTTGGTTCATGTTCATTACCAGATTGCGTTTCAGCATCAGAGATAGAAATGTCATTGGGATTCTCAGGTGTGTCTACAACAGGTTCACTAGAAGCACGCAAAGTCCTATCATTTTTCTTTTTCTTCTTTTTAGAAGGACTAGGTGCATCAACATTAATTCTCTGAGAATCTTACTCAATTCTCTTAGGGTGGACCTCAAGATACAAAGGTTCCTGAGTCATTTTACCCCCTCTAGTCATAACTCTAACAACATTATCCTTTTTCTTATTATTTAATTCACTGAGCAAATCATTCTGCGCTTTAAGCACTTGTTCTACTTGAGTGGTAACCATAGAAGCATGTTTACTAATGAGTTTAAGTTCACCTTTAACTCTAGACATATAATCACTCAAGTGTTCAATCATATAAGCATTACGTTTCAATTGTCTACCAACATAAGCATTGAAGTTTTCTTGTTTAACAATAAAATTATCAAACTCATCTAAGCATTGGCTAGCAGACTTATAACAAGGAATATCACCTTCATCAAATCTATAGAGAGAATTTACCTTTACTACCTGTGTCGGGTTATCAAGACCATGTATTTCTTCAATATGTGGTAAATTCTTAACATCTTTAGCTTTAATACCCTTTTCTTTCATAGATTTCTTTGCCTCTTGCGTATCTTTAGGACTGAGAAATAGAATACCCCTTTTCTTCGGAGTTGGCTTAGGAGTTGGTTCAGGTAGTGTCCAATTATTTTCATTAGTCAACATATTATTCAATAGCAATTCAGCTTGATCAACAGTCCTTTCCCTGAAAACACAACCAGCACAACTATCCAGGTGGTCTCTGGAAGCATCGGTTAGTCCATTATAAAAGATATCAAGTATTTCATTCTTCTTGAGAGGATGATCAGGCAAAGCATTAAGTAATTGGAGAAGCCTCCCCCAAGCTTGTGGGAGACTCTCTTCTTCAATTTGCACAAAATTTGTATATTTCCCTTAAAGCAGCTTGCTTCTTATGAGCGGGGAAATATTTAGCAGAGAAGTAATAAATCATATCCTGGGGACTACGCACACAACCAGGATCAAGAGAATTAAACCATGTTTTAGCATCACCCTTTAATGAGAACGGAAATAACTTAAGGATATAGTAGTAGCGAGTTTTCTCATCATTAGTGAATAGGGTGGCTATATCATTTAATTTAGTAAGATGTGCCACAACAGTTTCAGATTCATAGCCATAAAAAGGATCAGATTCAACCAAAGTAATTATCTCAGGATCAACAGAGAAATCATAATTCTTATCAGTAACATAGATAGGTGAAGTAGCAAAGGCAGGGTCATATTTCATTCTAGCATTAATTTTTTTCTTTCAGCTTAACTAATAATTTCTTAAGATCATATCTATCATTGCAAGCAAGAAAATCTCTAGCAGTTTCTTCATCCATAACATAACCCTCAGGCACGACAGGCAATTCATATCTAGGGGGAGAGTCTTCATCATCACTTTCATCAATATTATCAGTTTCAATAATTTCATTCTCTCTAGCCCTAGCAAGTTATTCATCAAGAAATTCACCTAGTGGCACAGTAGTATCAAGCATAGAAGTAGTTTCATCACAAGCATCATGCATAGCAGAAGTGGCATCATTAATAACATGCGACATATCAGAATTAATAGCAGAAGCAGGTTTAGGTGTCGCAAGTTTACTCAAAACAGAAGGTGAATCAAGCGCAGAGCTAGATGGCAGTTCCTTACCTCCCCTCGTAGTTGAGGGAAAGATCTTAGTTCCTTTGTCTTTTAGGTTCCTCATAGTGACCAGCAGATATAAATCCCAAGTGACTCAAAGAATAGAGCTATGCTCCCTGGCAACGGCGCCAGAAAATAGTCTTGATAACCCACAAGTATAGTGGATCGCAACAATTTTCGAGGGTAGAGTATTCAACCCAAATTTATTGATTCGACACAAGGGGAGCCAAAGAATATTCTCAAGTATTAGCCGCTGAGTTGTCAATTCAACCAGACCTGGATAACTTAATATCTTCAGCAAAGTATTTAGTAGCAAAGTAGTATGGAAGTAACGGTAACAGTGGCAAAAGTAATAGTAGTAGCTTTGTAGTAATTGTAATAATGGCAACGGAAAAGTAACTAAGTGAAGAGCAATATGTGAAAATCTCGTAGGCATTGGATCGGTGATGGAGAATTATGTCGGATGCGATTCCTCATGCAATAGTTATAACATAGGGTGACACAGAACTAGCTCCGGTTCATCAATGTAATGTTGGCATGTATTCCAAATATTGTCATACATGCTTATGGAAAAGAACTTGCATGGCATCTTTTGTCCTACCCTCCCGTGGCAGTGGGGTCCTATTGGAAACTAAGGGATATTAAGGCCTCGTTTTAATAGAGTACCAGACCAAAGCATTAACACTTAGTGAATACATGAACTCCTCAAACTACGGTCATCACCGGTAAGTATCTCGATTATTGTCACTTCAGGGTTAACGGATCACAACATGTAATAGGTGACTATAGACTTGCAAGATAGGATCAAGAACTCATATATAGTCATGAAAACATAACAGGTTCAGATCTGAAATCATGGCACTCGGGCCCTAGTGACAAGCATTAAGCATAGCAAAGTCATAGCAACATCAATCTCAGAACATAATGGATACTAGGGATCAAACCCTAACAAAACTAACTCGATTACATGGTAAATCTCATCCAACCCATCACCGTCCAGCAAGCCTACAATGGAATTACTCACGCATGGCAGTGAGCATCATGAAATTGGTGATGGAGGAAGGTTGATGATGACGATGGCGACAGATTCCCCTCTCCGGAGCCCCGAACGAACTCCAAATCAGCCCTCCCAAGAGAGATTAGGGCTTGGTGGCGGCTCCGTATCATAAAACGCGATGAATCCTTCTCTCTGATTTTTTCTCCCCGAATGTGAATATATAGAGTTGGATTTGAGGTCGGTGGAGCACCAGGGGGCCCATGAGGCAGGGGGCGGGCCCAGGGGGGTAGGCGCACCCCCACCCTCACGGACAGGGTGTGGGCCCCCTAGCCTTGATTCTTTCACCAGTATTTTTTATTAATTCCAAAAATATTCTCTGTGAAGTTTCAGGTCATTCTGAGAACTTTTGTTTCTGCACAAAAATAACACCATGGCAATTCTGCTGAAAACAGCGTCAGTCCGGGTTAGTTCCATTCAAATCATGCAAGTTAGAGTCCAAAACAAGGGCAAAAGTGTTTGGAAAAGTAGATACGATGGAGACGTATCACATCGTCGGCGCCGGGAGGTCGAGTTAAGGAGAAGGTGCGATGCGATGAGTGTACAACCTCTTTGGTGGCGCCGAGTAGGCCTCAGCTTTGTCCGAGGAGACAGTGAGGATGTTGTGGTTCTGGTGGAACATGTTAAGGCGGTGTTGTGGGAATGGAGCAGCCGCGATAGACGAGGCGATCATCAGAGCAGCTCCTTGGAGGTGGAGGATGGGGCGGCTGAACCAGCGGGACGAGAAGATGGACGATGGATCCTCATCCGGGGAGGTGGACAAGGGACATCGAGCTGTTGCGGTGGACGACATCGTCGGGGAAGAGGCTTCAGCTGGGCAGCGGTGAGGTGGCGGATGGAGGAGGGTGGGGTTTCGTGGCTGGAGCAGAGAGGTTATGGCGGCCTGTGATTTCGAATGGCGAAAAGGAGGCGATGGGAGGGGGGAACCATGACTTAGGGACGCGCTTGTCCAAAATGTAGGGTGTGTTACAAAAGTACCCCCACTGATTTGAACTAGCGGCTCTTTCGGCTCAGGGTTAGAAGGGGGATTTCACGTGTCGGGATTTGGCAGCTAGAGGGAGTTTTCGCGCGCGTTGTAATTTCGGGATAGCAAGGCGCGGGTTGTGAAGGCGCCAGTTTTGGGAGCACAATATCTGAATTTTTGGGATATAAAAGGCGCGGGTTGAAGTTTAGGGACAAGCCTAACGTGTAATATTGTACTTGTATGTACCAAATCAATTCGCACTTCCCTCAACGAAAATAAAACTATTCACACCACACAAAGAGAGAGTTTTGTCCCGTTTTACTATGCAAATGCTATTCAAAGCTACGAGTCCATGTTATGTCCAATTAAATTTTTTCGCTGGCTGTATAATGCATGTAACCTACTCATACCAACATTTTAGTGCATTCCAAATGTCTATACTACCGCTACAATTCGAATTGAATTTGAATTCGTTTCTCTATTTCAATAAGAATCTACAATCATGATTGTTGCCAACTTCAACCATCATTCGTGTATTACCTACACACCACATGATTACTATAGATATAGATATGAACTATGTGTACTATATGAACTCGAATTCTATTTTTTGAATACACTTGATGTTGATTCCAAACAATAGTACATTTGATGTACTAACTATATATTCATAATATAAACCATGTTCCATACGTACACCGTGTTTATGACACAAAGTATAGTGCCCCGCCCCTACATTATTACAAGTATTTAGCCCTGAGCTGCAAAAGCCACACATTAGCCCAAATTATAATCAATGTTCTATATATTATATGTAGTACTAGCAAGATGCCCATGCGTTCCACGGAACGTCAAGATGATCGAGGGGAGGCTTATTTGCAAATGTGGAGAGGGGTGTGGGTATATTTTTTCAAAATTGCCATAGTTTCCTTCCTATCCGTCAGATATAAATTGGACGGCCTATATTCCTGGATGGCAGGCACATCATCATCAACAACTCCGTTTTTTATAAGAGTAGAGATAAAATATATTATATGTAGTATAACATGTTCATAACCACACCATGTGTATCACCGTTATATATATTCACGCATGCGTCGGTTTAAAACACTATGATAAATTCTTCAAATATCCGAATTTACTTTTTATAATGACTTATGATCTCTATCTTTTCCACCCACACAATCCTCTTATCTTTGTAGCTAGCGCTAACTTTCTCTCGTGCATGCACACACCCGCATCCCTCTCACCCTCCCTAAGCATTCTCTAGCTCCATCGCGCAAATTCGTCTTTTCACTTTAGGTTGTTCACCCACGGTGTGTGTAGGCCCCCAACTCCTTCTTTATGGCACACATCGATCGATATGCCTCTCTAGCCAGGTGTGCCTACCACAAACACAGGCTTTTCCTCTTCTCTTCTCACCGTTTGTGCCTCACTCCCACCCCTCTTTTCATCGATCTCGTACTCGCACACTCCTTTCCCCTCGATATAGTATGCCTCTCGCACCACCTCCTAGCTGCATCCCTCTCTCTCTATCTTTCTCCCCGGGCCTTATTTGCTTCTAACACATACATGCATGTATACTGATCGATCTCCCTACATATACCTAGGTCGACTTTAACTATTTTCCCCCACCCATCGATCAACGTACCTCAAAAGTTATGTCTCTCCTCTCTCTAACAAATGACAATTGATCTTCCTATGTAGTTACATCTACTTACCACAGCCGTATCGTCCCCCTGATCATTCGTGCATGCCTCCTGTCTCGTCTCTCACACGCACATGCACAGACAGGCAGCCATCCCCTCTCTTATTGATATTGCAGGTGTGCCCTCCGTTTGTCTAGCAAGCCTCTCCCACCATTTGTTAGAAGCAACTCCACCACCACCCCCTCCAACACTCTAGCTTTGTATCTCTCTCAACCTTATTCCTCTCCTACACATATGCATGGATGCCGATCGATCTCCCTCAATACATAAGGTAGGCCTCTCTCCTCCTCCACACATATACCAACCATTGTACCTCTATAGTTAATTAGGTCTCCCCCACCCCACCCCCACCACACACCAATAGTCGAGCGCTGTAGGTAGGTATCCATGCCACAGAGACAAACTGCACCTGTCCCCTCTCACGTTCTAGTAGGCCAGCCACCCTATATCTTTGACGCGGGCACACAAAAATCCGATGCACTCTTTATCGATCGCACGCGTGCACGCGCGCACACACACATCATCCCTCTCTTCGATTCTATGGATACCTCAACCCGATGATACCTCCACTCTCTTCTCTGCCCCCTCTACATATATGATATACCCAGGACTATATTTCACACACATTGCATATGTTACATCTTTTGATTGAAATATCATCCACATATATTGCTTGTCTATTTCTCACCCCCCCGAAAAAAACACACGAACGTGCCATGGGTTTGTCTCTCTTCAGAGTATATCACACAAGACGGCGGTGGCCTGTCTATCTCTCACCGTTGGTCACTGAGCCAGCCGCATCCCATCTGCCAGCGGAAAGGGAGGATGTGCATCGTTTCTCCGTTCGATGACGCCGAGGCAGCACGTCCCGATCTGCGGTAGCCGCCGTTCTCTCTGACCAAGCACCGGCGCCGTAGGGCCGATGCCACCTGCCCACTGCCGCAGTATGAGCAGATCCTGCCCGCTGCCGCTCTCCTAGTTACATCCTGACGACCCCCAGGTATCCCTTCCGGCCTTGCTCCACTGCCCGTCTTCCCACGTCGCTGCATGTGGAAAATCATGCATGTGGATCTTCCATAGTTCTTTTCCCAAAACGTACCTCGTCCGGCGTACTTTGCATATTGCAATCTCGTCCTCACACCGTTTTAGACAAGCACAACCATGTTGTTATCTTCCCTTAGGACAAGAAATATGCTTCTTTTTTGTCGTTGTATGTGTCATCAACTGTTATTGGCCAGTAATTGTTTACTTTCTACCTCTTTTTTGCAAACAGGGCTATCCATTTCACCTCGTTGCTATTGCGACCTTTTGGTGAACTGCACAAATCACTTTTTTCTTAAGAGTGTTTTATGCAATTGTAATAAAATGTCACATGGGCAATGTCTCTACATTTCAGTGCGACTGCACAAAGGGAGATTGGTTTTGCTCTATCCTCCTCATCCAACTCCGAGCCTAATCTTCTCCAACTATTTGCTTAATCTTCTCCGACTAGTTAGTCTTAAGAGAGACTGCAAAGGTGACCGACTTCTATTTGTGTGTTTATTGTTTCATCAACAGTCCTCTATTATTGTAATCACACTTAATATATTTGGAACAGGGACGCTCAACTTTATTTTAGTGGAACTGCACAAAATGATCGGAATGTTGCATGCTCCAGATAGCTACTTTTTTCCCAACATGCCTTGTTGATTTAGACAGAGCCGGGGGGACGTTGCTGCCAATGAAAGCATGGATCAATTTTAATTTAACACCTTCTAACAACTTTGTCTTCAGTTGTGATGTAAATATTAGCTCTGATATGCTAATCATTGAGATGCATTAGCCAGGAAGTTAGTTTTTTATTGTTTCCGAAAGAGCATGGATGGCAAGACACACGATACAAAAGGTGAAAGCTCAGAGCATCGTACAATTTCATGTCGCTGTAAAATTATTTGTATAGTACGTCGATTATGTAAACAAATGCTAGAAGCTTGATATAATTGCCAGAAGCCTCTTCAGCATTCGGGTCCATGTGGCATGCACAAAATTATACTTCGTCCATTCCTAAATATTTGTCTTTTTACAAATTTCAAATGGATATATTTTAGAGTGTAGATTCACTCATTTTGCTTCGTATGTAGTCACTCGTTGAAATCTCTAGAAATACAAATACTCCATAGTATATTTAAGAACGGAGGGAGTAGTGCACAAACGCATGGGAGACTCAGCCCGGTTGTTGTGCCGCACTAATAGTGAGTACTACATCAATCCTGGTTTATAGGTCCCCTTTGTAGTTTGTGCAAAATTTTGACCAAATATTTAACTAACAAAATGTTAATGCATATCAACAAAAGTTATATTGTTGGATTCGTAGTTGAACATAGTTTATAATGATATAATTTTTTGTGACATGCATGAACATTTTGTTAGTTCAATCGATGGTCAAAATTTGACACGAAATACAATGGGGACCAATAAACCAGGATGGAGGTAGTAATGAGCAGTCAAATCATAAGCCCCACCTTTCCCACTGTAAGTTGCTCGAAAGAAGCAACCATCAATACACTCTTCTTTGAATCCGCTCATACTACTCCCTCCGTCACTGTTTATAGAGCGTGCTTCAAAAAAAAGAACAATCTTTGGGACCAAGGCGACTAGCGATCGGCCTGGAAAATAGCATTGGTAGTTATAGCACGGTGTCTATTACTAGAGGAAATAATGCGTACACACATGCATGCAGTGCTTCCACCCCGGGTACACACATGCATGCACTTACTCCACTCTGTAGTACATCAAGAGAAATTTGTGGACTTGATTGCGGTTACCACGCCCTAATTAATTGAGCATTAAACCAAACGCGTCTAAAGTCTCTCTGGTGGTGGAAATGCATGGAGAGAAATGCATCAGAACGAAGCGCGCCCTGTAAACTGTGATGCAGGGAGGAGTAGTATGAAGGTGCAAAACCAAGTACGCATAGGGCCAGTCAGTCAATGCACTTCCTCTTGGCATATCACTGACATGTGTGACCAGAGTGTGAGCAAATCGATCTCAATTGACGGCAAAATGGCCAACCCACCATTCCTTGAGAGAGACGAGGAGCGAGAACACACAGACGGGCTCGCACGGAGGCCAAGATATATTCGAGCATGGTTGATCAATATCATCATTACATGTTCAATGTTTTTTAGAGGCTGTTTGGTTTGAGACTAAGTTTGCCTAAGGTTGCCACACCTAAGGTCAAGCATGTTTAACCAACTTGGGTGGGTGTTTGTTCAAGCCACACCTTAGGCAAGCCACACTAGGGTCCCACATCACATACACTAAAAAGTGTGGCAAGATTCCCTTAGGCTTGCCAACTTGAGGCTCTCATTTTGAAGAACTAACCTTAGGCAAGTGCGGTAACATTGTATGGCAAAGTGTGGCATGGTTAGGCCTAGAACCAAATAGCCCCTTAATACTACCATTGGGCTGCCATTTTCCGCCCTTCTCTCGAATAAATGTGTACTTTATCAGAGATTAAAATAAAATAAGAGTACAGACGTTCCACCATGCGGTTCTAGTAGTAGTACTACTCGTACAACTAAACCTTGCGCTTGGCTCTTCGCCTCTTCGTGAAGTCGAACAATGATGGTACTCCGCATGTTGGGTACTATAGTGTATGCCTCTGGCAATCTAACACCGAATAAACTGCTGCATGTCCATCGCGTGGGCGAGGGTAGGTTGCATTAGTCAAAAGGCGTAAGCGAGCTTCACCTTGTCCTGCAAGCTTCTCCTCGTTCTGCGAGTTGACGGGACACACCAAAAAGTAGTGCTAGTCCATACTCCCTCCTTTCCGGTTAATATGGATTAATCTTTTTTGCGAGTAAATGAGAGAGCTTTATTCATATATAAGCATTCTTAGGACGATCAGCCAAGAGACTGGTCACTAGGAAGCGAGGTACCCCACAAAAAAAAAGAAGGAAGCGAGGTGTTTCATCAAGCTAGCTCTCGGCCACATTCAAAGTGCAGCAAGCACAGTTAGCACAAAGATGCGTCGCAAGGTTTGCTGACCTGTTTACATGCTGAATAACAAAAAAGAGAAAATATTACCGAGTGGTCCTATTTGTAACAAGATATGAGCCAGAATTAAGCGAGAATTGTGGCGAGTGTTCCACGCAATCAACTTCCATTATCACATGCGGAAACCCTCAAAGAGAACCAAATGTGTTGAAGATTGCTTTATCACATTTTAAAATAAAATAAGAGTGTAGACGCTCCTCCAGCCGGTTCCTAGTAATAGTACATACCTTTATAGTAGTAGTACTAGTACTAGTAAACTTTGCGCTTGGTTGTTCGCCTCTTCGGGAAGTCGAACAATAATGGTACAATGTATGCTTCTGCCAATCTGACAGCGAATTAACTGTTGCACGTCCACCGCCTGAGCGAGGGAGAGCTTGCATTAGTCAAAACTTTCTCCTTGTCCTGCGAGCCACCGCACGTAAGCTTCTCCCGTCCTGAAAGCTTCTCCTCATTCGGCAAGTTGACGGGACACAACAAAGTAATGCTAGTCCATACTGCCTCCTTTTCGGCTAATATGGCTTAATTTCAAATGAGATAAATACACTGTCTATCACTGTATATTTGTAAAAATACGGCCAATGGACTTCATAATATGCTCACTGCGCTCAATATATACATTTTCCGGTGTTTATACGGTCACTACCTCACCCTGGCTGAGTATGTGTGTGCATGCACGTGTAGGTTGAGCACTTGAGCGTGACAGTGTGTGTTCCATCATGTGCTCGGACATGCATGCATTAGGGCGTCGCGCGCGTTTTTGCGTCCATGTGTATGTGTGACTGTTGCATGCATGCACGAGGTTGTAGTCCCTCACATTCACATGTTCATAAGTCAATGCTTTGTCAAAACGTTGCATGCAAGGTTTAATCATTCATTGTTCACGCATGCATTCCCGATATTAATACGTTGGTAAAGACAATTTCTTGAGGAAAACGAGCCCATGAATTGAGTACAAAGGGGACCAATAAGCCAGGACAGAGGGAGTACCAATAGTGAACTGGAAGGAGTGAGTAGGTACTAGTAGTACTACGTAACAACATGCAGTAACAAAATTCCTCTATGCGCATCCTGTCTACGTGTCATGCAAGAAAATAGAGATAAGTACAAGCGAGACTCAGGAATGGTCATACACGTAGGGGGAGTACGTGTAGGGGCCACTAAGGAGCAGTCAAATCACACAGTAAGTTAGTCGGAAGAAGCAACCATCATTTCACTCTTCAATGACACGTACGCAATATAAAATGGTTGATATGGAGAGAAAAAGAAAACCACTACATATACACTAGCAGGAGCCAAAGCTACAAGCCTGCTTGCTTGGGTTTCTCTCTTCACAAGCATAGAACGACGTTGGGGGAAGGAAACAATGTTCTAAGTAGACGCGGTCGACATATCTCCCACAGTCGATGCGTCCCAATCGGGGGTCCCCGCGGTATGGGCTGATGCCGCCTCCCAACCGCCCTTCTAGCTATAGCCTGGCGTCCCAGGTACATCTTCCTATTGGATCCAGCTTGCTCCACTGCCGCAACTCCCCACGTAGCTCCATCTCCATGTCGATCTTTCTCTACTTCTACCGGCTTCTATTTGTGATGAGTTTATGTCTCATGAACTAGTGCCAGTACTGTTATTCTAGTCACACGTCTTCAATATCTTTGCCAACAGGGATGCTCAACTCGATTTTAGTGGAACTGCACAAAAGCATCGTATGATCCGAGGGTGCCAGCCATCTTTCCTTCGACAGGTTCTACCTTGCCAGTAAATTAAATCTTGTTTAGGGTCTAGGGTTTAAGTCGTAGTGACCCCATCAGTAGTTTTTTTTGTACACGCTCTCAGAACTTTTGTCTTTAGTTGTGATGTTAATATTGGCTATCATCTGTGAATCATTTAGATGCATCAGCATGCGTGTTAGTTTTCCTTTGTATTTGATGGATTGTTGTAACGGGGAAACCTTGGAGTAGGAATGAAAATGAAGTGGAAAGTTTCCATCTTTTCGGAGAAAAAATGGAAACGGAGAGAAACCAACGTTTCGTTTCGTTGGATCGCGCCATCGAGCAAAATCAACATTTAAATCACATCTGTCACGTTCGTGTCTCATCCTCCTCCACGGCTCCACCCCACACGGTCACTCAGCATGCCACTCACCGCAAACCGAGTATACGGTAACTTTCCCGCCTGCTTGTCGATGGATCGCGCCATGGAGTACTAGCACTACTGGAAGAGATTGACGAGTTGGGGGAGGACAACTAGCTATAGCACGGACTCCCAAGAACTTTTAACATGCATGGTGTGGCCAACTATTGCGACCTTTGAACACGGGGCATTCGCGTGCACCGGGAAGCGGCGCGGGGACGATTTCTCGGCCGGTGCGCCACTTCAATGCTGGCGCCAGTGAGAGGTCGCGTCCCCTCTTGCCGGGCATGAATGCGACACTGACCGTTTCGGGCGGGAAGCACGCGCGGGTGATGAAGAGGGTTCAAGTTGGTCAGGAGCGGGCGTGGCAGCGGTCCGGATGCCCGCAAACAAGAGATGATGGACGCTAATATTGCTGCGTATATAATTACAACGTAAATAATGTGCTAGTTGGACAAATATGATTGGAGATGGAGATGGAATTTTATGTAAACACGGATATGCATGTCTATGTCTATGTGTGTGTGCACGAAGACTCTCGCGACCTGGAAGCGGGGCGTGTTTTTGATCGAGTTTTCTTTCTTGGTACGTTAAAAAAATTTGTCAGCCAGTTTTCGTCTCCTTTTTTCGGGAACGGGCGTATTCTATTTAAAACCACTTCTATGGAGAGATTTTTTACTCCATTGTATATATATCCTCTTGTTTGATAGGGTTTCTCGCCTCTCGCTCTCTTATCCTCTCCATATCAAAACAGGACGACAGTGTCCACTCTATCTCTCTCCTCACCAGTGGTCACAGATCCGGCCGAATCCCGTCCGCTGCTGGAGGTGAGGAGGTGCAGCGTTGACGTTGTCGCCGTTGGTGATGGAGGAAGCCAATGCGCACCATCCTCTCAGAGCCGGCGCTGGCACGGACAAAGGTCATCCACGCCCTTGTTCGTTGCCTCGTGTGGGCAGATCCCGCCCGCCCACCCGCCTAAGCGACATCTCGGCCACTTGAGGTATAACTGCTTGTACTGGTCCAGCTCCTCGGGTAGCTGCATGCGGATTTTCTTCTATGGCGACTACTTCCCAGCTCCCCATGTACAATAGTTAGGGTTCGTCGGCTGGTTCAACATCACGTACTATTATAGAGGAAATGCCACTCGAAAAGTTATCCTGGTTTATGCCTCGGTGGAGGTATACATGTTGTTTCGACAAAAAGTACATGGTGGTTGTGCGGTTATTGTCCATATGCTCCTATTGCTGCTGCTAATCTAATAGTACTATCACTGGTTAAATGAAGAAATGCTTTTTTTTTCAGGTATCCTGGTTTAGTTCCCATCAAGATAATCATGATGCTTCTGTTTGTTGAAGTATTTTTCATTAATTCTTATTGACAATTGAGATGTCGCTGTTAATCTTGTACAACTGCCAAAACAAAGTAACAACACTATATCCCTTTTTTATATTTTTGCAAATAGCGATGTGTATCTCCATACCCGGGCATGTCTTCCTCAATTTTAGTGGAACTGCACAAAATTGGATGGCCATTGTTGTTCCGCCTCACTGTCCTCTACCACGTGGTACTTCCTTCCTCGAGCTTGATTACTGAGAAGAAACAGACCACAGTGAGGATTTGTCGAACTTCATAGGTGCCTCACCCAAACTTGATGCCAAATGGATGATGCATCACCACGATGACCTATCGATGCTCATGGTTGCGCCTCATGGTTGCATCAGCTGGTGAATCTGATCGATTTTCCATGAAAAACAAGCTATCTTCCATCAGTGCTCTTTGCTTGTTACCCACAAAGATGACATCCTTCATCAGTTCACCTTGGTTGCATTGGAGACGCAGTCATCTTTCACGTTGGTGCAATTTTATCACACAATTGGCTATGAACCAAATGTTTCCTCGAAGAAGGATCGACGTTGGTACTAAGAGCATAAGTTTCGTATTGATTAATAAGCCTTCTCACAACTTTGTCTTCAGCTCACCTGTAATTTTATTTGTCTAGCTATTAACTTTGATTAAAAAAATGGCGTCGACTAAAAACCCGGATGGACGTAGTAGCCCTCCATTTTTATTTACTCTGCATATTAGATTTGACTAAAGTCAAACTTTGTAAAGTTTGACCAAGTTTAGGCCGAACACAACAAACCATAATCATTGAGAGAGGGCAAACTGTACATACTATCAAACCTTTCCAACAATTGAAATTAAAATTCTTTATTTGTACACACTCTCACGCGTTTCCGATAATTTGGCCCATGTGTGGTTGTTCACTTAAGGGAGGGTAGTGTACCACACGTCAAGGACAGGAAGTGCGACCAGGACGCATGGATCGTTAGTTCATTGGAAGTAGTAGTTTTCTTCACTGGCACGTTAAATAAAGAGTTTTGTTTCGTACTTACACAATTTAAAACGATTGTTTTGGAGAGAATAAGAAAACCACTCCACTATATATTAGTAGTATACATGAGTACTATATGGACACAACTTCATTGACTTAGTGCACCTGCCTTTGGGTGTATGACAGGTGGGCCCAAAATTTGGCTGGCCCACCTGTCATCCAGCCAAAGGCAGGTGCAGTTAAGGCACCGGAGCTCAGTCCATAATATAGTATATATACTATATAAGCTGGAGCCTCAGAGCTTGTTCGCTAGGGTTTGCACTCTCCACACTCTTGCCGCACTACACACACACACACACACACACACGCTGGAGGCTCATCGTTCCTTTGCTAGGGTTTGCTATATTCACAGTCTCTCACCCTCTTCACCAGATCTAAACAAGACTGCATTGGCCTCTGTCGCTCTCTCCCCCCTCACAGCTAGTGAGGGAGGAGTCCAGATCCCGTCGCACCGGGAAGGGGAGGAGGTGCAGCGTTCACTCTATCGCCTTCGGCGAGGGAGGCAATCCACTGCCGCTACGTTGTTCTCTTTCACCCAGCGCATGTGCGGGAGGGCCACTGACCCCTTCTTCCTCGCTGCCGTACGTAGTGTGGGCAGATCCGGCCTCCTTGCCACATCTCGATGACCCTAAGGTATAAGTTCCTTTGAAACTGTGATTGCTCTAGCTGCATGAGGATCTTTTTTGATTTTGTAGCCGCATCTAGGTCTTGGTTTAAAGAGGAAAGAAGGGTTCGGTGGGGTGGAGCACGAATCTAGGACGTGGTTCAATGAGGAAAGGAGGAAGGGAAAGTAGTATAGACTGGCCATCCAGCCGCTTTGTTGGTCGAAAAGGGAAAAAGGGGGTAACCCAGTACACACATCTGTAAGGAACATACCTCTTTGTTGAAAAAGGAAAGAAACTGGGGGGTCAGGTAGTTTGTGCAGGACTAGATTTGTTGCCCTCACATAGGAAAAAGGTTCAAAGAGAACAAATATGGGACCAACACAGATATGCTGCTTGGTAACATACTCTGCATCACCCATTATACGTGTGGACGCACATGGTGCTGGCATGTCCCATGTCCCATGTCCCATACAATTATTTTGCTGTTGTTAATCTAAGAATGCCGCTGGTAAATTGAAGCAATGCCATTGTTAAAAGTAAATTACATTTTTAATGAATGTTATTTTAAGAGAATTTCTCTATTAATATGAATCAATGCAACCGTTTTAGAAATACTATTGTCTTATAGTTTGTTTTCCATCAAGATAAGGTACATGCTTCTTTTTGTGGCCGCATGTTTCATCCTCCTTTATTGTCCAGTAATTGTTTCCTTTTTTGCCTTTGTTAAAACAGGGATATCTATTCAACTTGTTGCTATAGCGAACTTAAATGTCACACCGACAACTTTGCTTGATTTCAGTGCAACTGCACAAAACGAGATTGGATTTCCTATTTGTGTTGGTAGATTCGTATTTTATCTTGTCTGTCTCATGAAAGGTCAGTACATGCCTTTATCCACATGATTGTGCAGTGTGCTTTGAGATGATGTGCTACTTGTATTGGTATTGTTTTAAATAAAAGTTGAATTGAAGCTATTGTATTGCTGTCTTTTCCCATTAAGTAGTGAACAAAAATGGGACCAACCCAGACATGATGCTTGTTGCTTTGTTACAACAAACTCTGCATCATCCCCTTTATAAGTAGATGGAAGCACATGTTTTTTTGGGTTAAGACAGTAGGAAAGGCTCCTACTGCATATATATAGCACATGTTGTTGCGCCCACTCTCCCCTGAAACTGTTTATGCTTTTTGTTAATCTAATGCCGCTGGTAAAATTAAGAAATGCCACTCTCATAATTAACTACTGAATCTTAGTTCAAAACTGCAACACTTGTTAGGGATTGGTGGGGTTACCATTTTTGTGGCCGCATGTTTAATTATCTTTTATTGGTGAGTAATTGATTCCTTTTTTGCCTCTATTAAAATAGGGATATCTATTCAACTTGTTACTATTGCGACATCTTGCTTCGCTACGCGAAACACTTATGTTTTAAGAGTGTTTTGTGCAGTTCAACTTGAATGTCACACCGGCGACTTTGCTTAATTTTCGTGGAACTGCACAAAAGGAGATCTGATTTTCATATATGTGTTGGGATTTCTTTCAAGTCTCTTCACGAGTTGTTTCAAATCTTGGTCAAGAAAGGTCAGTACCGAATTTCATCCACATGATGCTGAAGTGTGCTTTGAGATGTTGTGCTACTTGTATTGATATTGTTTTGGATAAATGTTGAATTGAAGCTATTGAACTGCTGTCTTTTACCATTAAGTGACCAAAAATTGTTCCAACCCAGACATGATGCTTGTTTATTTGTTACAACAAAACTCTACATCACCCCCTTTATAAGTAGATGGAAGCACATGTTGTTGTTGCACTCACTCTCCCCTGGAACTGTATGCTTTTTGTTAATCTAATGCCGCTGGTAAAATTAAGCAATGTTGTTGGTAAAATTAAGCAATGCCACTCTCAGAATTAACTACTGAATCTTAGTTCAAAACTGCAACACTTGTTAGGGATTGGCGGGATTACCATTTTTGTGGCCGCATGTTTTATCCTCCTTTATTGGCCAGTAATTGATTCCTTTTTTGTCTCTGTTAAAACATGGATATCTATTCAACTTGTTGCTATTGCGACATTTTGCTTCGCTTAATTTTGGTGGAACTGCACAAAATGAGGCCAGATTTCCATATATGCGTTGAGATCTCTCTCAGGTCTTCCTCACGAGTTGTTTCAAATCTTGGTCTTGAAAGGTCAGTACCGACTTTCAGTACCGACTTTCCTCAGAATTAACTATTGAATCTTAGTTCAAAACTGCAACACTTGTTAGGGATTGATGGGAGTACCATTTCTGTTAGGGATCGACCGGAGTACATGTTTAAGAAATGTATTGTTCAGATAATGTCTCTGTTATTATATATTAGTTACAGTATTTTACAAATGGTACTATCCTGCTTTGTAGTTCTTTCTACATGTTTAACCAAGGTATTGTTAAGATAATGTCTCTATTAAAATGAATCAGTCGCATTGTTTTAGGAATGGTACTTTTCTGCTTTGTCGTTCTTTATACATGTTGAAACAAGGCATTGTTAAGATAATGTCTCAGTTAATATGAATGAATCACACTGATTGAGAATTCCTACTCTCCTGCTTTGTTTCCCATTAAGATAAGGTAGATCATTAGATGTTTTTCTTTTGTGAGTACAAGTCATCAACCATTATTCCTTAGTAATTGTTCCCCTTATACCTATTGTTGCTTACAGGGATATCAAAATTAAAGCTCGATTTTATTCCGACTTTGATTTTAGTTGAACTGCACAAAAGGAGCCAATGTATCTAAGGCAAACTACTGCATTAGTGGGTCCAGTTGGTCTTACCACTTTGCAGAAAGAAGCAGTCACTGTTTGCGCTACATTACACAAGGAATGATCAAGAAGCTTTACAGAGTATTAGTAGACACTGGTGACATGACTAGTCTGCAGAGAGCATAGGCAACTCTACAACATGTGGAGTGCACTAGGCAAAAAGTGCCCAAACAAGTACAAGAAGCCAGAAAATGACTCCAAGTCTGTCAATGTCATTCTAAGCAACAATGATGGGGCATCTGGGTATGGTAATCTGTTTACCGTACTTTCAATTTGTTACCACCGATTGGTGGGTTGACACTGGGGCCAATATTCATGTGTGTGTTGATGTGTCTTTGTTTTCTTGCATCATATAAATACGAAATCCATAGGGATGCTCAACTTGATTTTAGTGGAACTGCACAAAATGTTCAGGTGGTTCGTGTCCTCCATAATACTTCATACATCGCATGGTTCTCTAATCATTCGTTGTCACCTTGAGCCACCAGACTATCAGGTGACAAACTGATGACAAACCCTGCCTGTTCCACAATCATAGGCATTACATATTTTGAATGGGAAAAGCTTGTCAAAGTTTAATCATTGATGTTAGCAAGAAGACATTAGTTAAATATATTGGGATTGGAAAACCTTGTCAAATTTTTCTCATTGATGTTAGCCAGAAGACATGCATTTGATATTTTTGAATGGGATGCCCTTTGCTGTGAGCAGCGTCGATCGTTTTTTCCTATTCTTGTCATCGATACAGAAATATTTACTCTGCTGAGATACAGTCACATGAATGTTGACTTATGTAAGGTATTTTAAGAGTTTGTTCTTCATGTTGTCTATGTAATGCCAGGCCTTGTGAGTTTGATTGCAAAGTTGAGCTTGGAATGCTGTGGCATGCGGCATCACGAGCTGTTCACCGTGCCTCCTGAGAATAATGCTTCATATTGTTTTGCATGTTGAGCTAATGCCTGTGATTTGCATGTTATGAAGATCATCCTCTTCTATTGTTTCTATGCTTAAGAAGTTCATTGTCTTATGTTTCATTCATAGCCTATACGACAACTCGGGTAGGTTAGAGGTGAAACCATATGATCTTCCGACCAACTCATCATCTTAGGGCGTGATTGGATCGTCGTTTTCCAACCAAAACCGCTTGTAAAACTGACGCTTGTAAATAAAAGCAGATGGTCTCGGGTGAAGCGCTTGGTTGGTCGATTTCGACTAGTAAAATATACACTGGTCTCTCAAATTACACACGTAACACACCGGTTTTCGTTACAGACCTCGGGCCCTCTGTTTCATTACGCCTGTATTTTACGTGTTGTTTTCGATGACAAGTAACTTACACTTGTATCTTAATACAGGTGTGAAATAAACCAAAGCTCCCAAGGGCGGCCTTACTGTTTCATGCCGTCTCAGTCTCTCGAAGGTGCTCATAGGTGTCCGATGATCCTGGCTTCCTGAATGAGCAGCGGGTGTTGTATCAGACCATCCATAGGGCCCGCGAGGCCCTCTGTGGGGACCCCGACTCATAAGTCGTGATCACCGAATGCACGTGTACAGTGATCCCAGAGATCAATGCTCACTGAACACACAGAAGCTGAATAACAAGAGTCTTACATCCATACATACCGTCTTACACAAATTATGACCATTATGGTCAAGTCTTACATTGATAAAGCCTTAAGGGCTGAACATCAAATGAAACACAAGCAACGGAAATCTTCGTTGATAAGTAGAACCCATGCCATCTGCCTTAACCCTACAGGCATTCTGACTGGGAAACGTCCTAATTCGCATGTTCGTCTCCAAAGAATTCTTCTTCGAACTCCTGTTCTTCCATGCCTGGCCAATTAAATAACCAGTGGCAAGCCAATGAGTACTTTGAATGTACTCGCAAGCAACCCATGTTTTGGCTCAAGATACAACAATGCATGACATAGGTAAACTTTTGCAGAAAGCTGATTTTTGTCGTGTAATGACATGTTCAATAACTGGTAAACCATGCATCGCATGAAATCAAGTAACCATAGGGGCTGGTTACAGATATCAACATAAAGGGAGAGGGCTCCAACCCAACTCATTCATGTCAAGTCCTTTGACTTGACCCAAATAGTTCTTCCCACACACACTGGTTTGTAAACAAGTGGACGTAGCCCAAGAGCGGTTACCCAACTGTCCTTGACCGTGGACACAGCTATTCGAATAGTTTTACACTCTACAGAGGTTGCACATTTTACCCACAAGATTTGGGAACTTTCGTGTCATCCACGACCCGCGGTACCTCAAGTACCCGGGGTAAGCACCCGATCACTATCTTTCCCTAGACGACACTAACAAGGAGTCCACTCGTTGTTCCGTATCCTCACGATGTACATCTTACGAGACTCACTCGAGATCGTAACATCCGAGAGGGGACACAACGGTGTATCCGGTGCCCTGTGAAAACAGTCATGGCCGCCCTACCTGGCACGACCCCGTCCCGAGA
Organism: Aegilops umbellulata; assembly: GCA_032464435.1. Classification (NCBI taxonomy): domain Eukaryota; kingdom Viridiplantae; phylum Streptophyta; class Magnoliopsida; order Poales; family Poaceae; genus Aegilops; species Aegilops umbellulata. Next base: position 98,556,447 of record CP136060.1, read on the forward strand.
GAGCGCACCAACAACTCTCCCGTCACTAGTAATGCGGGCTCCAAGCTAGTATCGGCCTAGGTAATCAATAATGCCCTTTCCCATACAAGGGTAGAGTGGTTGCGCATGTAAGGTTGGAATAACGGTGGCAACTTAAACCAATCCGTTTTGAAAAACAACACACACTTGCCTCGGTACACCACTTCGTCATCAAGTGGTTACCCAACTCATCATCTCCACCGGGCATAAGTGGCACCCGATGGGATTTTTGAAAAATCTTTTGGAAATACTTTGTCTCCATCACCATGCATATTCCCGTCCCTTTTTGCGTAGCAACTACTTTAGCATCCTATCTACTCCCACCGGCATAACCCTCATAAGGAGGTAGGGTCATGCACAATGCAAGTATCAACGAGGAAGTAACAGAGGCAACCCATCAAAGTGGTTACCTCCTCATCATGATTCCGTTGCAACAACAATATGGTGCTATATGACATGCATAAAAAGGGTTTCATAGACATGGTCAAAGGGCTGCTTGCCTGGCTCAACAAAGTCTTCTGGGTCTTCAAAGTCTTCAGGTCCAACTCCTTCGTCAGCAACGCAATCTATCGTCGCAAAATAATAATGAGAAAATAAGGCAATAATAAAACAGAAAAATCAAAGTGCTCAGAAAAATGTCAACTCATTTGTGTTAAATACTAGGTTGAAATCTAAAAAGGGGAAAATTCCTAGTTTTGGATTTGGAGTAGCAGAATAGGAGAAATGGATTTACAAAGGTATATTTAAATGCTTAAAATCACATTTAAATATTTACAGTGAAGAAAATGTTGTTGGATTTGAATGAAAGTTGCACCATTAAATAGGTTGCAATACTTTAGGAATTTAGGAATTGGAATCAATTTATTTGGACATATATTTTATCCTGTGGAATTTTTGGAAAAGTGACAGAAAAAGAAAAAGGGGAAGAGGCACTGTGCCTGCTGGGCCTGAACAGCCGCAGGGCAGCGGCCCATCCAGCGACGCGGCCCAGCGCACTGGTGCACGCGCGTGCGCCAGGTTTAAACCTGACGGGCAGGGCCCAGGCGTCAGCGAGAGAGAGGGGGGCGATGGAGGGGAGAGGCTGACAGGCGGGGCCCGCCTGTCATCCCTAACCCTGCGACAGAGGGCCGGCAAGCTCACCGGCGTCGATGTAGGGCACGGCGAGGTCGGGCGAGGGTACGACTTGACTCAGCGTCGAGTCGCCATTCGGGTGGAGGTGGTTGCGGTCGCCGGGGCGGCCTGGTTCGCCGGCGATAAGGTCTCGCGGCGGAGAAGCTTTGGGCGTCGATGGTTCCGGCCGTTTCCGGCTGCAAAAGAAGCGGGGAAGAAGGGGGAATGATCAGGGGTGCTCGGGGGTTCCAGATCGAGGCAAAGGAGGAGCGGGGGAGGCCTGTACCTCGCAAACTCCGGCGAGCCGAAGCGGCGGAGCTCGAGCCCGATCTCGAGCTCGGGTGCTCCTGGAGACGAACTGGGGGTGCAGGGGGATGATTAGGGGAGTGAGAGAGCGAGTGGTGAGGAGAGGAGGGCTTGGGGAGGCCCTTAAATAGGCGAACGGCGGGGTGCCATGGACCCGTGCGCCGGCGATCCTGTTGCGGTCGAAGTGGATCACGGGGGCTCGTCGGGGCGTGTCTGAGGCATTTGTGGGGTTGGTCTAGGGTGAGGGGAGAGAAGATAGGGAAAGCAGGGGGGCCAAGGCACCACGCGTGTGAGTCGCACCTTTGGCGCGCTCGGGCGGTCAGCGCGCGTGCGAGCAGTGGAGAGAGAGGGGGAGAGAGGAGGGGGACAACGCCGTGTCGTGACGCGGACGTTGAGGGGCGTTGGTTGGCGTGTTGGGGAGGCCCGAGGTGGCCGGAGGCGGTTGGAAGGGGGCGGCTACAGTGCGGGAGCACACTGTAGCGTGCTCTAGAGCGCGGTTTTGGCTGGCATTGGCATTCTTTATGCATGGTGAGCGCGTCCTTTGGTGTCTAGCAGGTCTAGGAGTGAGTAAAGAAATGGGGTGGTGCATTGGATGCCATGGATGGCCACTGGAGTGAGGAGGGAGGTGAGGAAGAGGGGTACAGGGGCTGTCCAGAGGGGTAAATTAGGTGGTTTCACCCCTCAATCATTGAGCTGAGATGCAGCCATTGTTATTGGAGGTAGAGGAGGACTAGGAGGAGATGTGGTAAAAAGTTGAGCTCAAGGAGAATAGTGTTAGTGGTCAAAATGGTGATTTTTGAAAAGTGGCAGAAGGTGTTTGATAATGGTTTTGGTAAGCAAAAGATTTCCAATTGCCATGAGACTCCACAGGGTGAAATGACACATATAATTAGGGCCTTTCACCAATTTGGAGCTTATTTGGGCAAAGTTGCCAATGCAACTTTTGTAAACCCTAGAAATTAGCAGAAATGGACTTGTGTAGATCTAGTTGAGCAAATCACTTCTCCTTGATGCACCATTTGGTGTAGTGGCCTCATTTGGTCATGTGAACATGCTCACAAAAGTTGGGGTCAAGGAGAGAAAGTTGGTAGTACAAACTTGTTCAAATTTGGTTCTGGTCAGAGAGGGTTTTGGGGCATTTTGGTGAACCAAAATGACTTTAATTGACATGAGGCTTTTCAAGGTGATCACAATATGCATTTGTGACTTGCTTGATTTTCCTTGGATTTTTATGAAAATATTTCCTGTAGAAATATTTCAAATCCTTGAAATGGGCAGAAATGGTTTTGGGAGGTTTTGTCCAATATTTTGATCATGACCATGTGTTGAAACTCATATATATGGAACATATATGTCCACTGAGTTTCCCTGATTTTTCTCAAATATTTTTAAAACAATAATATAATTTTTCCCTATTAAAGACCACTTCTGGCCTTAAGAAAAAGCCTTTAAATAAAATAGGAAAATAACTTTTAAAATTATATTTTTGTGGTTTCTGGGTATCCTATATCTAATAGGAGTCAAATACATTTTTGGAAATATTTTTACTTCCCTTAATTAAGTACTTGCAGTGCAAACCTCAATCCAGGGGTTTTTGGAAAACTAATTTTTGAAAATACTATTTTGGCCAACTTATTTTTGTAAGAAATTATTTTTTGCCCTATACACATGGCATGACCATTGGTTCAAGAGTTTGGAGCAAGGATATGGAGTTTAGAAGGTGGAGTTGTGTTGACTTTAAAGAGCACTTGAAAAAAACACAGAGAGAAAACCAACTCCAAATAAAAGCCAAATAATGCAAAAGTTTTTGTCAAACCACACTTTATCCTGATTTATTAGCTTAAGTGTTGTGGCATGAAAATCAGGGTGTGACACCCTCTCCGTCGTCCTTCGAGTTGTTGCGTTCGCTGTGGCACCGAGGATTGTCAACATGGTCAACGAACATGAGGATTCAGGAGATGACTTTATTTTGACTGGATGACAGTAGGGACCCACTAGGGCCATAGCCGTACGTACGCAAGTGCCTTCTTATTATGTACAACTATAATTTTTTTGCTTCCTCCTGGTTTCCTGACATCACGGTCCCACACCATTGTCAACCTATGTAGTCAATAAACGAGAGAATTGCACAAGGAGCGGCTGACAGCTGGGACCAAGCAGCTCGAGCAGTATTTGTGTTTTGAGGTGTGAGCACTGCAGAGTTTTTCTTGAGCGATGTTTTCGTTGTTGTTCAGAGGAGAGTAGGGTATTAACTGGGCGGGCTGTGGCCCGTCTAGCCCAGGCCAGATATCTAGCCCAGATATTAATTTTTTCAAGCTGAAAATGGCTAGCCTAGCTATACTTTCTTTTGAGGAATACCCAGGCAAGGTCAACTTGTTATTCTCCGTCCCGCTGGGCTGCAAATCTTTCCTAGGAGGGATGCATTAGGCTTAATAAGAAAATGGGCTTTAAGAAATAAAAATGGGATGTAATTATAAAACTGGGCAGTAACTATAAAAAATGCAACCAACACGTAATTAGTTTATAAAATATTATTTTTGGATTTTGAAAATTTTAATTTCATTAATTGTTGCGCGCGCAATGTTTTGGATTTTTACGTAATACAAATTTTGAAATTGTATTTAATCTGACTAGAAATTTCGGGATAAAATTATTTCGGATCCCATCAAAATGTGGGAAATTTTATTGAATTCTGTTTTGAACGGTTGGTTGAAATTATTAATCGTTGTCCTAGCTAGAAATGGGTTGTACTTTTAACAAACTATAGATGGGTTGTAGTAAATTCCAGTGGAATTTAAAAATGGGCTGTACATTCTTACAAATCGCAAATGGGCTATATGTTCTCTGCCACACACTTGTGGGACTACTAAGTTGACGCGTCCCCTAAAAAACAAAAACTAAGTTGACGCGTATGCAAGGCTTTGTCAACTTATAGTCAACACACGGTTCTAGCAGTAGTGGTCGTTGGATGTCCATCCAACAGATGCCGTGCTTCTTCTTCAATCTCGGATATTCTAGTTTCAACCGCCCAAAAAATGATTCCTCCCCTTGACATCTAGGGCGCACAGTTTCGGAGGCTGGCCTGTGGGCCTACTAATTTGACGCGTACCAAGGGCTTTGTCAACTTAGTCAATATAAACGATTCCAGCTGCAGTGACCGTACGATGTCCATCCAACGGCCGTCGTGCTTCTTCAACCTCTGGTTTTCTTGCTCCAGCCGCCCAAAGCAGCGCCGGTCGTGCCGCCTGCTCCTGCCTCCCGTGGCCGGCTGTGCTGCCGTGGAGGCGTCACCACCCCCTACTACTCCCCTCGCTGGCCAGGCCATCCCTCTACTCACCCACAACCCCTGTTATTTTGCGGCGACGGCAGCCTCACACCGCAGCCGAACCAGTGAACCCTCGTACTCCTCTTCGTGTGGGCATCCACTATGGCGTCTTCCCCGGCTCCATGTCGTCCCCTTCCTAGGCCTCGCCGTCGTCCACTGCCTTGGTGCTCTCGGTGCGGCGTGGTCAACGTGGTCAATGAACGACTTCCGTCGAAAGAGTACTGTATGTGGAGAGGCTGACAACTAGGTCCATGGCCGCAGCAAGGAAGTGCGTCCTTATTACGCACAAAATAATGATTCCTCCACCTGACAGCAAGGACCCATCGGAAGGGCCACCGTATTTTGTGAAAAATAATTCCCCCCTGACTGCTGGGACCCACCAGCTACATCTTCGCACACAAGGAAGTGCGTCCATATTACGGGCAAAATGATTCGCCCTGACTGCTGGGACCCACCATCTACATCTTCGCACACAAGGAAGTGCCTGACAGTCGGGACCCACCTGGTCGAAGCATACATAGCGTTGTCATTCTAGTTGCGAACGTGTACGTACATACTGGTCGTAGTAGAGGCGCGCATGTGTCATAGTAGAGGCGCGCACATAGCATGTACACGTACGTATAGCGGCCAGGGTGCAAGAAAGTAAATACGGCCACGTACGTACATACGGGCAGGGTCTCGAACGCCTACTCACGCATACGTACAGCCAGGGCTCTTTTACATGGCTGGGTCGGAATGGAGAATCTGCATCGTCGTCGTATTCATCGGGAGCCAACCGGCTTGGACGGAACAACCGATGTGAACGAGGTCTGGCGTACCGCAGAATGGAGGAAAGGCCTTGTGTTCGACTGGCCACGGTCAAAACGGGATCCTGTTCATCGGGAGGGGTCTGGCGTACCGCAAAACGGAGGAAACAGACTTCTCTTGGACCTCCTACGGTCGAAACGGGTCCTGTTGATCGGGAGGGGTGTGGCGTACCGCAAAATGGAGGAAACGGACTTCTGTTGGAGCACTACGGTCGAAACGGGGGTCCTGTTCATCGGGAGGGGTGTGGCGTACCGCAAAACAAGACTCCACGGGATACTATTCATCTCCACAGTCGACCTCTTCCAGCCTCCACGGGCTACTGTTCATCCACCGTCGACCTCCTCCAGCCTCCACCTGCGACTGTTCATCCACAGGCTCCTATTCATCCAGCCTCCACCGCTCCTCCACCGGCTACTGTTCAACCAGCCCTCTCCACGGGGTCTTGTTCAACCACCCCTCCACGAGCTACTGTTCATCCAGCCCTCCACCGACTACTATTCAAGCAGCCCTTCACGGGGTCGTCCTGTTCATCCAGCCCTCCACGGGGTCCTGTTCATCCACCCCCAACCGGCTCGATCGATCGGGGTACTGTCCAGCGGCAACAACCTCTACTACCACGGGGTCCTGTTCATCCACCCCCACCGGGAACTATTCAACCCCCCCAACAACGCTCACTGTTCATCGAGAGGCAGCCGGTTCGATCTGCTTCTGTTAGTAGCAGTAGCGAAGGAATCGCTCGATCGGGTTCGGTTAACAACCATCGATCGATCGCTCGGGTTTAGTAACGCGTAGCCTGCAGTGCAATCACTCGGGTTCAGTTAGAGCCCAACGCCTCGCTTGGGTTCAGTTAGAGCCCAACACCTCGCACCCACGCGCGTACGTGTATGAGAGAAACGTGCATCGCTCGGCCCCCGACCACCCACCGTAACCGGAAACTCCCCGATATTTTCATCACCCTCGCTTCTACCACGGTTTTTTCCGTCATGGATGGCCGAAAGAATGTCATGCAGCTGCGTCTCCGGCCAGCCTAGGACGAAAAGCCCATTTTCTGTCGTGATTTTTTGTCATAGAAGTAGGAGCCCACCACATCTATGATGATACTGGGTTTTGTCACAATTATCGTCATATAAGTGTCATAAGCATGACATAATTTTTTCGTTCGGCCCAAAATGTCATGGGTGTGTCTTTTTTTTGTAGTGAGATGTCCCACCCCTACCCAAACAAAAGCTCTCACGAGTTAGAGCAAGAGTCTCAAGAGACCATCCCGTCGAACAAATCTTTGATGAAATTCAAACCGGGAGAATCACTTGCTCTAAAACTCGTTTGGCTAATTTTTGTGAACATTATTCATTCATCTCTAGCATTGAACCTATGAAGGTTGAAGAAGCATTGGAAGATCCGGATTGGATAAATACCATGCATGAAGAGCGACACAACTTTGAGAGGTACCAAGTGTGGACATTGGTTGAGAAGCCCGACAACAACCACAACATCATTGGTACCAAATGGGTGTTTCGGAATAAGCAAGATGAAGATGGACAATTTGTACGCAACAAGGCCTGTCTCGTCGCCCAAGGATATACTCAAGTCGAAGGTATGGACTATGGTGAGACTTATGCCCCCGTTGCTAGACTTGAGTCCATACGCATCTTACTTGCTTATGCCAATCATCATGATATCACATTATATCAAATGGACATTAAAAGTGCTTTTCTAAATGGTGAAATTGAGGAGGAAGTTTATTTTAAACAACCTCCCAGCTTTGTTAATCCTAAGAAACCCAACCATGTTTACAAACTTCACAAAGCTCTTTATGGTCTTAAACAAGCTCTAGAGCGTGGTATAAATGCTTGACCAAGTTCCTTGTTGAAAAAGGCTTTGAGATCGGAAAAATTGATTCCACTATTTTTGCTAAAAGGGTCAATGGTGAATTATTTGTGTGACAAATTTATGTGGATGATATCATATTTGGTTTGACTAACCCCCATTTTAGTGAAAAGTTTGGAAGGCTAATGTCGGAGAAGTTCGAGATGTCTATGATGAGTGAACGCAAGTTATTTCTTGGTTCGCAAATCAAGAAAACTAAGGAGGGTACCTTTGTTTCCCAAATGAAATATACCAATGACTTATTCAAGAATTTCAACATGCAAGAAAGCAAAGGTATGAAAACACCAATGCCTACTAGTGGACATCTTGACTTGACTAAGGATGACAAGCCGATTGACCAAAAGGTTTACCGCTCTATGATTGGTTCATTGTTATATCTATGTGCCTCCTGTCCCGATATTATGCTAAGTGTATGCATGTGTGCACGATATCAAGCGGCCCCAAAAGAATGTCATCTTAAGGTTGTGAAAAGGATAGTGAGATACTTAATTCATACACCAAATTTTGTCATTTGGTATCCTAAGAGGTCTTATTTTGATCTTGTCGGCTACTCCGATTCGGACTATGCCAGTGACAAGGTTGATAGAAAGTCCACTTTGGGTACTTATCAATTTCTTGGTAGATCTCTTGTGTCTTGGTCCTCCAAGAAACAAAACTCGATATCCTTATCCACCACCGAAGCGGAATACATTGCTTCGGGTTCATGTTGTGCGCAATTACTTTGGATGACCCAAACTCTTAAAGATTATGGCATATATGTGAAACATGTTCCATTGGTTTGTGATAATGAAAGTGCTATTAAGATTGCTCATAATCCCGTGCAACATTCTCGAACTAAGCATATTGAAGTTCGTCATCATTTCATTCGAGATCATATTGCTAAGGGAGACATTGATCTTAAGCATGTTCGTACCGATAAGAAATTGGCGGATATATTCACCAAACTGCTTGATGAGAAAGTATTTTGCCATTTGAGAGGTGAATTGAACATCATTGATGCCTCAAACTTGGAGTAGAAAATCCATTTGGATGCATGCAAGGCATGAGCCTTTGACTAACCCTTGATATTTCTCTTACGATGATGATCATATGTCTTGGATCTATATTTGTACCCTTGCATGCTAGCTAACCCTTGTAGGTACTTGGATGAATCTAATTCTATGAGATTGCTACTCACACACATCTTGAGCAATCTCTACATCACCAAGTCTCTACAATATGGTGGTTGAAGACAAGGAAGCATGAATCCTTTCAATATATCTGTTGACAATTTCATTTGGAATCAAATTTCATGATTGTCATTTTGGATACACAAGTGCTCTTCCTTGCAAGACTGACCCACGTAGGTAGATGAACTCAAACTACAAGCGGTGCCCCCAACTCTTGATGAGCTACATCAACCTTGAGCATCCCACACAAGTTCAACTACATGATCAAGATCAACACCACCACCCAAGGTTTGTTATTCCATCTTAGAGAAGCTTTACTCCAACTCATGGGTCAAAGTAGCTCAACAAGTTGTGAATACATCAAAATGCTTAAATGAAAAATGGCAACCCCATTTTGAGCTTAAACGATGAGTATGACCTACGATCAAGTGTTCTCACTTGACTCCTCAGTCAATATACTCTAACATAGGTGAATTTGTCGCCGACCAATCCTAGATGAAGTTCTCAAGTGTTTTTCTGGGTTCTTGCATTTGTCTCTTGCATGTGTGTTTCCCTTTAATATAAAAAAACTTCATCTAGATTTCTTTTCTTTTCTCTATTATGTTCTGCATTACCTGCATCCAATTCATTGCAAATCCTTTAGTTAATTCCTTGCAAATCTTTGTGAGATCTTATTTGCGTAAGTGAGCTGAGATGACAATTGTTTTCTCTGTGTGTTGAACTCAGACTCACCGATTCGTTTCTTTCGGCTAAAACGAACCACCTCGGTGCCACCGAAGAAAACAACTCGGTGTTACTGATTTCAATGCTGAGAAAACACTTTGCCATTTGCATCCTGCATACTTGTTCTAGCTCCACTCAATGATTCTTGTCCTCTACCAGCATCTAATATTACATGTTGCTTTGTAATGTGACTCAAGGACCAAACCTACTTGACTTATGCTCCAGAAGATCCCTTCTTGGAAATTGATGTCAAAGGGGGGCAGAGAGCACATCAAAGCTTATCACATAAGAGAGAATGCACACCTTAAGCTTCTCTAGATGCTTCTTATCCATAGAGGAGAGATGTCACATGTCTTCAAGAGGGGAAATACATGTTAGTATGTGTTATGATTGTTATCATTATTTTGCTCTGATTTTCTTGTTTTGCTCAGATTTTCTTTTCCCTATCTTCCCATTACCCAATATCATATTCAAGGGGAGAGAGCTCAGTTCCAAGGGGAGAAAATTTCCTCGAATTCATTGCATATCTTTACTCTTTGGGGACATGTCTATATCCAAATAGAGTACCTAGTACTCACTCTCTACATGTCATCCCAATCTTGGTACTCTTGTGATTTCCTGCTCTTGCTTTGTCTAGTGGGTGTTCGTGTGTTATCTAACCTTGTTTACTCAGGTTCATCTCTTCCAAAGCTAGCTCAAGACCACAAGGTAAGTATATGCATCACATTCATGTGCATAATGATCTCTTGCTACTGTACATAATTGTTTGCAAGAAGGAATCGTAAACATGGAGGTACACTTGCTATATTCACATCATTTGCTCTCACGCATATAGCCAAGATACATGTAACTCATTGCTTGGTCTGACATGCTTATGCATTCACATGCTCTTACACTTCATATTTACATGATTGCATACATGTAGGGGGAGCCTATGCATGTTACATGTCCTTCCAAAGCTTTACTTGCTATTCTTCATATCTTTATCTGAAGCTTTGATGTATGTTGCCATCAATTACCAAAAGGGGGAGATTGAAAGCACAAGTGCTCCCTGGGTGATTTTGGTAATTAATGTCAACATATCTCTTGTTGGACTAATATTTTTATCTAGTATATTTCAGATAAGTTCAACAGTGGAGTGGCTTGGACAAGAGGATGTGGAACCCCTTCAAAATGCTAAGGACACATGTAGGATCGGAAGTATGTCTAGAGGGGGGGGGGTGATTAGACTACATGACCAAATAAAAACTTAACCTTTTCCCAATTTTAGTTCTTGGCGGATTTTAGCAACTTTAGGACAAGTCAAGCAATCATCACACAATTCAAGCAAGCATGCAAAGAGTATATAGGCAGCGGAAAGTAAAGCATGCAACTTGCAAGAATGTAAAGGGAAGGGTTTGGAGAATTCAAACGCTATTGGAGACACGGATGTTTTTCCCGTGGTTCGGATAGGTGGTGCTATCCTACATCCACGTTAGTGGAGACTTCAACCCACGAAGGGTAACGGTTGCGCGAGTCCACGGAGGGCTCCACCCATGAAGGGTCCACGAAGTAGCAACCTTGTCTATCCCACCATGGCCCTCGCCCACGAAGGACTTGCCTCACTAGCGGTAGATCTTCACGAAGTAGGCGATCTCCCTGCCCTTACAAACTCCTTGGTTCAACTCCACAATCTTGTCGGAGGCTCCCAAGTGACACCTAGCCAATCTAGGAGACACCACTCTCCAAGAAGTAACAAATGGTGTGTTGATGATGAACTCCTTGCTCTTGTGCTTCAAATGATAGTCTCCCCAACACTCAACTCTCTCACACAGGATTTGGATTTGGTGGAAAGAAGATTTGAGTGGAAAGCAACTTGGGGAAGGCTAGAGATCAAGATTCATATGGTAGGAATGGAATATCTTGGCCTCAACACAAGGGTAGGTGGTTCTCTCTCAGAACATATGAATTGGAAGTGTAGATGTGTTCTGATGGCTCTCTCCACGAATGAAGAGGAGGTGGAGGGGTATATATAGCCTCCACTTAAAATCCAACTGTTACACACAATTTACCAATCTCGGTGAGACCGAATCAACAAACTCGGTCGGACCGAAAAGGTAAACCTAGTGACCATTAGAGTTTTTCGGTGGGACTGACATGCATCTCGGTAGGACCGATATGGTTAGGGTTTGGTCATAACGTAATCTCGGTGAGACTGATTACACAAACTCGGTGAGACCGATTTGGTAATTAGCTAACCAGAGAGTTGGTCAGGCAAACTCGGTGGGACTGATTTGCTCTTTCGGTGAGACCGAAAAGTTAAAGGGAAACAGAGAGTTTGCATTTCAATCTCGGTGGGACCGATCCGCTCTTTCGGTGAGACCGAAAAGTTACGAAAAGGAAACAAAGAGATTGCAATCCCATCTCGGTGAGACCGAGATCCCTATCGGTGAAACCGACTAGGGTTTTGGCAGTGGCTTATGACATATGAAGACTCGGTGGCGCCGGATAGAAAGAATCGGTATGACCGAGTTTGGCTTAGGGTTTAGGTCATATGTGGATATGGGAAAGTAGTTGAGGATTTTGGAGCATATCATTAAGCACATAAGGTAAAGAGCTCATTAAGCAACACCTCATCCCTCCTTGATAGTATTGGCTTTTCCTATGGACTCAATGTGATCTTGGATCACTAAAATGTAAAATGAAGAGTCTTGAGCTTTTGAGCTTGAGCCAATCCTTTGTCCTTAGTATTTTGAGGGTTCCACTTTCACCATTCATGCCATGCCAATCATTGAGCTTTCCTGAAATAGTTATCTTGGAATATCATTAGCTCAATGAGCTATATGTTGTTATGAATTACCAAAACCACCTAGGGATAGTTGCACTTTCAATCTCCCCCTTTTTGGTAATTGATGACAACATATAGATCAAAGCTTCGACAAATGATAATAAGGATGAATTACATCGTCGCTTTGAGAAGTATGTGATAAGTAAGAGCTCCCCCTAAATTTGTGCATATTTAAAATTTGCTTTGGACTGCAAATGCACAAGAAGTTAGAATTATGGGTTACTCTTCCATGTCACATACATCTTGGTGGAGCGCTCAAAATGATTAATAATGAAATACATGCACTCATCACCAAGGCAAAGTGAATGATCACATAAGATAGAGAAGATATATCAAGCATGCATAAGTGTAGCTTATGATCAAACACATGATCATCAATGTCTCACAAGCATATCAAAGTATCTCGACCAAAATTAAACAATGTTTGAAAAACCACCAAATAAAGCAAGAGAGAATAAAAGCAACACTCTCTCTCGAAGCCTATGATCTATACATTTTTCTCCCCCTTTGGCGACAAGTTACCAAAAAGTTCCTAGAAATTGCATAGTGCTAGATCGACACTCAAGCTTGATCTTCAGGTGGTGGTGGAGTCTGGATCACTCCAAGGACGAAGGCTTCCGTAGATGCTGTTGGAGTTGGAGCTGAAGTGGATGCTGGAGCAGGTTGGGTTGGTGCTGCGGCTGGTGCTGAGGCGGTTGCTCTTGTGTCAGGAATTGGCACTGCAGACGACCTTGGACCTCGTGGCACTCTGGCAAATGCATCTGTGGTTGTCTTCCCTCTCCTCTCCTGCATGTCATCTTGGAGTTACTCCACTGCAGTCTGAATCTCTGTCACCTTGATATCCAAGTCATAGAACTTCTGTTCTATGATTCTCTCTAAGCTTGCCTGGTTCTGAGTTAGGTTGGCCAAACCTTTCTCAATCCGCAGGGTGGATGCAATCAGGTAACTAAGCTGCTCTTGCTTGGTTTTCAAGAAGTATTCAGATGCCTCCTCTTGAGTTGGCATCCTTGCAGCTTTCTCCTTCCTTGCCTTCTCCTTCTGTGCTTGTGCATGGGCTGAAGATGGTTCATCTTTGTTCATCACAACCTCATTGTCTTCAAAATTAGGATGAATAGGCAGATGTTCCTTATCCAAAAGATATATGCCAGTGCCCATCTTGGAGTTGATCAGTTCCTGGATCTGAGGGGCATATCCACAACTCCTCTTCTGGTCTGCTGCAGTTCTTTTGATTGTTTCAATCATGAGGATCATGACTTTGAATTTCTGTGGCACATCAAAGATATGAAGCAAGTTGATTGCATGGCCTCTGATCATCTTGTCATCACCTGACTTGGGCAACAGAGTGTGCCTTAAGATCCAATTGATGGTTGGCAATCCTGACAGAAGATAGTGTACAGATCCATACTTTAAAGTTTCAAGTGCCTTGTCAGGGATCTCTTTATACATGTTGATCATGGAGTTGTGGTCCATCTTCTTCTTAGAGTAGACATCCAAGTCATCTTAATTTTCCTCTGGGGCATTGATCAACTTTGCCCATTCCTCAACAGTTGAGTGGTACCTTGTACCTTCAGACATCCATGTGATCCTTCCATCTGGATAGAAATGTGCTGTGGAGTAGAACTGCATGACCAACTCTTCATTCCACTTTGTGAGCTTCTGCCCAACAAAGTCTGCTACTCCACACGCCTTAAAGTTGTCCTGCACTCCAGGATAGTGCTCTTCGTTGTCCTTGATGTATTGCCAATCGACCCATCTCATGTCACATACAATGGGCTTCTTGTCTAACAAGACTGTCTCATAGAAGTCCTGCTGTTCCTTAGTATGGAACCTGTAGTCTACAGCAGTCCTTCTCCTGGTAGCATAGGGATCCTCTGCTCTCCATTTTCTTAATCCAGAGTCTCTCCTGATTTTCATATCCTCAGCCACAGGATGAGCATCATTGTGGTCTGGGATCTTGGGCTTCAACTTTCTCAGCACTTGGCCTTCCTCTTCTTCTGCAGGTTCAGGCACTGGGGCCTTGTTTTTCTCAGCAGCTGGGATGCTCCTAGTATTCCTCTTTGGTTTTGGCTTTGGAGGTGGCTTGGCCTTGGAAGCAGACTTGGGGGCTTCCTTTGGCTTAGATGCAGCTGCTCCTGATCTAATGGCATCACCCATCAGCTTGGGTGCCTTAGGTGCTGGTGCAACACCTTCTTCTTCTTCTTCTTCTTCTTCTTCTTCTTCTTCTTCTTCTTCATCAGAAGAATGTTGTTCAAATTCAGCCATGGGATCAACTTTCTTGCACCATCTGCCTCTTTTCCTTTCTTTCTTTGTTTCAGCTGCAACTGGCTCTTTGGGTGCAGGCTTCTCAGGAATCTTTGTTGAGGCTCCGGCCTTTGGCATGGGCTGCCTACCTGCTGGCCTTTTGACCTTTAAGCCTGGCTTGATGGCTGCAGCTGAGCCATATTCTTTCTTCAGCACAACTCTCTTGGAAGTTGCCTCTTCCTCTGCCACATAATCTTCATCCTCTGAGTCTGAAGTTCTCTTCTTTCTCTGTCTTGTGGCAGCTTTTGGCAGATTTCTAGGGGTGCTCCTGCTGCCATCATCTGAGGAACTGGAGGGACTAGTGCCCTCACTCATGTGCACAAGCTGCTCTGACTGATTCTGACTATTACTTTGATCTGACATGATGAACAAGCTGATTGTTGACTGCTGACCCCTGTGAATAGTTTATAGATGAGGTAGAGTGGATGAGCATCACAAAATGCAGAGATTTTTGCAAAAAGAATGATTCAAAAACTTAGTTTTAGTTTCCCACAGAAAGCATCTCGGATCTATCGATTTTTAAACTCGGTGATACCGAAGCAGTTTTTGGAACCTAAACTAGTGAACTCGGTCAGACCGAGTCACAGTTCGGTGGCATCGAGACTGCTAGGGTTTCACAAAGTTCAAAAATCGGTCACACCGATTAGTTACACTCGGTCAGACCGAGTTTCACTTGTGCAATGGCATAGGCCAAATCGGTGGGACCGAGTTTTTCAACTCGGTGGGTCCGAGATGGTTTCGACGGAAACCTAACCCTAAAATTTTTGAATCAAAACTAATCTACGAGTTCTTTGACTGGATAGAAGTTTATCAAACGTGGCAAGAATCATCATGATTACAATGTGCTAGGAATCGGATTGGGGAATAGCACAAAGATCGAGTCCGTACCCTAGTTCGGCGGAGACTCGCTACGGCGGCAACGGCGGGGTTGATTCCCGTTGACAGCAACGGAGACCAGCGACTGGAGGCTGCTGGCAGCGAGGAGACGATCCGGAGACCACGTCGGCAAACCGAGCTATGGCGCGGGCGAAGAGGTTCGGAGAAATTTCCAAAATTTTGCCCGTGTCTATATATAGCCTGACCCTGTCGGTGTGACCGAGTGGAACAACTCGGTGGCACCGAGATGCAAAACTGTGTACAGTTATTGCAACTCGGTGTGACCGAATGGTTCAAATCGGTTGCACCGAGATCGAAAACATAGATCAACTTAATGATCTCGGTAAGACCCAAAATGGGGTATCGGTCAGACCGAGAATCACAAAGAGGTTTTGGAAGTTTAAGTCTATGACGAATCGGGGACTCCGAGTGCTCCTCACACAGAGTGGTTCGAATCTGACTTGATCAATTTTGTGATGTAGCATGAATAGAGTTTGAGACGAGAAAAGCATATATAGCTAGAGGAGGTTCTTAGGCATTCTTGTCCATCCAGTTGGCAAAAGAACAATAAAACCAAACAATCAAAACAACAAGTGGATGTCCTCAAATGAGTAAAATATGCAACCAACGTGCTCACACAATAAAATGGCAATTGAAATATGTGACAAAACATGCACAGCCAATTCTAGCATCTATCAAGCAATTGGCGATGGCTAGGTCATCTATATATGAGTATATTGACTTAGGAGTCAAATGAGAACATTTGATCATAGGTCATACTCATCGTTTAAGGTCAAGTGGGGTTACCACTTTTACATAAAGCATTGTTGTGTTCACATCATTAGAGTCGCTTTAGCTCAAGTCTTAGAGTAAAGCTCCCCCTAGATGTGATATCCCCCCGAAGAGGGATGAACTAACCTTGGGTTTTGTCGATGATGACTTCATGTAGACATTGAAGATGTGGATGCTCAATGTTGATGTAGATCACTTGGATCTATCCTTTTGAGTGAATCGCACTTTCAATACCTACATGGGTTAGTCCCACAAGGAACAAGCAAGTATATCCATAGACATAGAGTGATGCACATACAAGATGATGTCTATGAAAGCTTTTAGGTTACCTTGTCCCTTGACTTACCAACAAGAGGGTTTGTGACTCCTTGAACTAGTGCAAGTTGTGGAAGTTGATTGCACTTGTTCTTGCCAAAATGATAAGAGTGAAGTTTGTTGGCGGAGTCACCCTCAAGAACTCTCTAGTTCTTCTTCTTTTGGATCCACACCATCTTGATGGGAATCCTTGGAGTTGTAGTTGTACTTGATGAAGTGGAACTTGAAGTAGTCTTGGGAATCCACTTGACTAAGGTCTTAGTAGCTTCTTCAAATGCATCTATTTCCTCTTGAAGCTTGTCCTTGCCTTTTTGCTTGTAGTCTTGTGGTGGAAGATCATCTTGAGTTTGTGTCCCCTTGAAAGAAGTTGGGTCATACTTCTCTTGTTGAGGAACAAACTTTGTCTTGGGGTATTGATCTTCTTCCCACTCAACTCCATTGACATTGAACTTTCGTTCAAAACCAACACCTTGATTCTTCCGGTGCCTTCCTTGCTTGCGTACAATCTCCTCGAATTGCTTACTTCCGGCAAGGCTTTTGTACACTCCTTTCTCTATGATTTCCTTCAATATGCTATTTTCTTGCTCAAGTGTAACTTGGCTAAGAGAATCATTAGTGGAATCAAGAGAACTACTAGAAGCAACAATATTGGATTTAACATGATCATTGTTACTACTAGAAGAAGAATCTTTCTTGTCCTTGTTACTAGACTTGACTTGAGGCATGTAAGTGGATAAGAGTAAACGTTTGGCAATGTAAGAAGAACTTTTCTTGCGGAGATCATCATTGATTTCCTTTAAAAGCTCATGCTCTTGCTCAAGATTGAGCTTTTCAAAGCGTAACTTCTCATGAGCTCTTAAAAGTTCTCGATGATCTTCGAAGATAGTTTCATGAGCTAACTTAAGAGTGTTTAGTTCTTTAGTTAGAGCCTCAATTTTCTCCTTATCATTGTCATTCGTTTTAGCATGATTAATTGACGTTTCATCATAGTATTCATCACTAGAGTTCTCAACAAGTAAATCATCATCACCTAACAAGTCATCTTCATCACTATTAAAATCAACATACTCAGGGTGAGTTACCTTAGGACCTTTGGCCATGAAGCATCTTCCAATTCCTTCATTTGGTGAGTCAAATATGTCGTAGGAGTTGGTTGACACAAGTGCTAGACCGGCAACACCTTCATCTTGAGTATATTCGGAGTCGGAGTGATAACTTCTCTCGGAGTGGTTGTCAGAGTCGGAGCCGGATACCCATTCACCAACATGAGCTTGATGTCTTCGTTTTGTGTAGCTCCTTGATGATTTTTCCTTCCTTTCCAAATCCTTGCTTCTCCGTGAGTATCTTCGTTCATAACGATCATCTCTACCCCTTCTCTCTCGTGATGATGATTTCTCTCTTTTGCTTCTTCTTTTTGGAGAATCTTCTCTTCTTTTGTAGGGAGCCGTACACTCATTGGAATAGTGTCCGGGTCTTCCACAATTGTAGCAGTTTCGCTCTCGACTAGAAGATCTTTTGTCATTGTAGGACCTTGACTTGGAGCTTCTATCTTTGCTTCTACTCTTGTAGAACTTGTTGAAGTTCTTCACCATTAAGCTCAGTTCTTCATTGAAGTTTTGTTTCTCACTTGATGATGTGGGGGCTTCACATGAGGCTTTGTAAGCACCACTTGATTTGTTGTGAAGTTCCTCTTTATCCTTGAGTGACATCTCATGAGCAACAATTCTTCCAATGACTTTCGTTGGCTTGAGATCTTTGTAATTGGGCATCATTTGGATCAATGTGCACACGGTATCATATTTTCCATCCAAGGATCTTAGGATCTTCTTGATGATGAATCTGTCGGTCATCTCTTCACTCCCTAAGCCGGCAATCTCATTTGTGATGAGAGCAAGCCTAGAGTACATTTCAGCGACACCTTCACCATCCTTCATTTTGAACTTGTCAAGTTGACTTTGAAGCACATCCAATTTGGATTCCTTGACGGAGTCGGTACCCTCATGCATATCAATCAAAGTATCCCAAATTTCCTTTGCATTCTCAAGACGGCTGAATTTGCTGAATTCTTCGGGGCACAATCCGTTGAAGAGAATATCACAAGCTTGAGCGTTGTATTGTAGCATCTTCAACTCATCCGCGGTAGCTTCACGGTTTGGTTCTTTCCCGTCGAAGAAGTCACCTTGCAAGCCAACACACACAATAGCCCAAACGGCTGGGTTATGTCCAAGAATATGCATTTTCATTTTATGCTTCCAACTAGCAAAGTTAGTACCATCAAAGTAAGGACCTCTACGGTGATAATTTCCCTCACTAGACGCCATACTCTCCTAGGTTGTGAAACCAAGGCTATGACCACCAAAAGCTACGGAAATCAAAGCAAATGGAGACCGAAGCTCTGATACCACTTGTAGGATCGGAAGTATGTCTAGAGGGGGGGGGGTGATTAGACTACTTGACCAAATAAAAACTTAACCTTTTCCCAATTTTAGTTCTTGGCAGATTTTAGCAACTTTAGGACAAGTCAAGCAATCATCACACAATTCAAGCAAGCATGCAAAGAGTATATAGGCAGCGGAAAGTAAAGCATGCAACTTGCAAGAATGTAAAGGGAAGGGTTTGGAGAATTCAAACGCTATTGGAGACACGGATGTTTTTCCCGTGGTTCGGATAGGTGGTGCTATCCTACATCCACGTTAGTGGAGACTTCAACCCACGAAGGGTAACGGTTGCGCGAGTCCACGGAGGGCTCCACCCATGAAGGGTCCACGAAGTAGCAACCTTGTCTATCCCACCATGGCCATCGCCCACGAAGGACTTGCCTCACTAGCGGTAGATCTTCACGAAGTAGGCGATCTCCCTGCCCTTACAAACTCCTTGGTTCAACTCCACAATCTTGTCGGAGGCTCCCAAGTGACACCTAGCCAATCTAGGAGACACCACTCTCCAAGAAGTAACAAATGGTGTGTTGATGATGAACTCCTTGCTCTTGTGCTTCAAATGATAGTCTCCCCAACACTCAACTCTCTCTCACAGGATTTGGATTTGGTGGAAAGAAGATTTGAGTGGAAAGCAACTTGGGGAAGGCTAGAGATCAAGATTCATATGGTAGGAATGGAATATCTTGGCCTCAACACAAGGGCAGGTGGTTCTCTCTCAGAACATATGATTTGGAAGTGTAGATGTGTTCTGATGGCTCTCTCCATGAATGAAGAGGAGGTGGAGGGGTATATATAGCCTCCACTTAAAATCCAACCGTTACACACAATTTACCAATCTCGGTGAGACCTAATCAACAAACTCGGTCGGACTGAAAAGGTAAACCTAGTGACCATTAGAGTTTTTCGGTGGGACTGACATGCATATCGGTAGGACCGATATGGTTAGGGTTTGGTCATAACGTAATCTCGGTGAGACCGATTACACAAACTCGGTGAGACCGATTTGGTAATTAGCTAACCAGAGAGTTGGTCAGGCAAACTCGGTGGGACCGATTTGCTCTTTCGGTGAGACCGAAAAGTTACAAAAGGGAAATAGAGAGTTTGCATTTCAATCTCGGTGGGACCGATCCGCTCTTTCGGTGAGACCGAAAAGTGACGAAAAAGAAACAGAGAGATTGCAATCCCATCTCGATGAGACCGAGATCCCTATCGGTGAAACCGATTTGCTAGGGTTTTGGCAGTGGCTTATGACATATGAAGACTCCGTGGCGCCGGATAGAAAGAATCGGTATGACCGAGTTTGGCTTAGGGTTTAGGTCATATGTGGATATGGGAAAGTAGGTGAGGATTTTGGAGCATATCATTAAGCACATAAGGTAAAGAGCTCATTAAGCAACACCTCATCCCTCCTTGATAGTATTGGCTTTTCCTATGGACTCAATGTGATCTTGGATCACTAAAATGCAAAATGAAGAGTCTTGAGCTTTTGATCTTGAGCCAATCCTCTGTCCTTAGTATTTTGAGGGTTCCACTTTCACCATTCATGCCATGCCAATCATTGAGCTTTCCTGAAATAGTTATCTTGGAATATCATTAGCTCAATGAGCTATATGTTGTTATGAATTACCAAAACCACCTAGGGATAGTTGCACTTTCAACACATATTAGCAAAATCTCAAGACTCTACATTTTCCTTTTAGTGGTCCAAGATCACATTGAGTCTGTAGGAAAAGCCAATAGTATTAAAAGGGGACGAGGTGTTGCTTAAAGGCTTGCTTGCTCAAGTGCTTAGTGGTATGCTCCAAAGCCCTCAACCACTTTCTCATTTCCACATATGTCTGAAACCTAAAGTCAAACTCGGCGCCACCTATTTGATCTATCCGGCGTTACCGAGTTCACTTGACATAGCCACTGCTAGAAACCCTAATCAGTACGGTCTCACCGATGGGATCTCAGTCTCACCGAGATGGACTTGCAAACTCTCTGTTTCCCGTTGCAATTATTTCGGTCCCACCAAGGTATGCAATCGGTCTCACCGAGTTTGCTTGACCAACTCTCTGTTTACTCATTACCAAAATTGGTCTCACCGAGTTTGCGTAACTGGTCAAATCGAGTTGAGGTTTTACCCTAACCCTAGCACATCGGTCCCACCGAGTTGATCATGTTGGTCCTAGCGGAAACTCTAACATTCACATTTTGAACCATATCGTTCTGACCAAGTTTCTTGATTCGGTCCCACCGAGTTTATTGTGTGTAACAGCTAGATTTTGTGTGGAGGCTATATATACCCCTCCACCCATCCTTCATTCATGGAGAGAGAGCCATCAGAACGTGCCTACACTTCCAGCATTCAATTTCTGAGAGAGAACCACCTACTCATGTGTCGAGACTAAGACATTCCAATGCAACCACAAGAATCTTGATCTCCAGCCTTCCCCAAGTTGCTTTCCACTCAAATCATCTTTCCACCAAATCCAAATTTGTGAGCGAGAGTTGAGTGTTGGGGAGACTATCATTTGAAGCACAAGAGCAAGGAGTTCATCATCAACACACCATCTATTACCTTTTGGAGAGTGGTGTCTCCTAGATTGGTTAGGTGTCACTTGGGAGCCTTCGTCAAGATTGTGAAGTTGAACCAAGGAGTTTGTAAGGGCAAGGAGATCGCCTACTTCGTGAAGATCTACCCAAGTGAGGCAAGTCCTTCGTGGGCGATGGCCATGGTGGGATAAACAAGGTTGCTTCTTCGTGGAGCCCTCCGTGGACTCGCGCAATTGTTACCCTTCGTGGGTTGAAGTCTCCACCAACGTGGATGTACGATAGCACCACCTATCAGAACCACGCCAAAATCTTTGTGTCTCCAATTGCGTTTGCATACTCCAATCCCATCCCTTTACATTCTTGCAACTTGCATGCTTCATCTTCTGCCTCTCATATACTCTTGCCATGCTTGCTTGAAATGTATTGTGAACATTTAAACTTGTGATAAAACTCCACCTTAGCTTAAGAAATTAAAAACCGCTACTTTTCTTTGTTGAGGGTCTAATCACCCCCCTCTAGACACCTCTTCTCGATCCTTTCATCCGCAAATCCCAAGGTGACAATAATTGGGATTCTTTCCGGTGATTACCGTTGTCGGTGTCAAAATCGGCGTATCTCGGGTAGGGGGTCCCGAACTGTGCGTCTAGGCGGATGGTAACAGGAGACAAGGGACACGATGTTTTTACCAAGGTTCGAGCCCTCTCGATGGAGGTAAAACCCTATTCTTGCTTGATTAATATTGATGATATGGGTAGTACAAGAGTAGATCTACCACGAGACCAGAGAGGCTAAACCCTAGAAGCTAGCCTATGGTATGATTGTTGTTCTGTCCTACGGACTAAACCCTCCGGTTTATATAGACACCGAAGGGGGCTAGGGTTACACAGAGGCGGTTACAATGGGAGGAGATCTGAATATCCGTATTGCCAAGCTTGCCTTCCACGCCAAGGAAAGTCCCATCCGGATACGGGACGAAGTCTTCAATCTTGTATCTTCATAGTCCAACAGTCCGGCCAAAGGTCATAGTCCGGCCATCCGGACACCCCCTAATCCAGGACTCCCTCAGTAGCCCCTGAACCAGGCTTCAATGACGACGAGTCCGGCTCGCAGATTATCTTAGGCATTGCAAGGCGGGTTCCTCCTCCGAATACTTCATAGGAGATTTTGAACACAAGGATCATGTCCGGCTCTACAAAACAAGTTCCACATACCACCGTAGAGAGAGAATAACTTTTTCACAATTCTAATCTGCTGACGTATCCAGTAGCGTGACATCACACCACATCCAAGTCTTTATTCGAATCGTTTTTACTGTCCCACCTCAACGCATTTTGCGAGGCGGTTTCCTTGGCACATCTTGTTGAAGCAGAGATCGTGTCCCCTTTATTTACAGGATTCTCATCAACACAGACGTGGGTAACCCAGTCGCGCCCGTTGGTATGTCTCCTCGATGAAAGGTAAGTTCCAAACGGTCACGGGGAGGGCTCTTGGTATTCAACTTCTTATAAAGAGACCAAAGCTTTACTCCTTTCTTTGGATCCCAATCGAATCCGCTTCTTGCCTCGAGTTCGAACACCCAAGGCTCCAAATTCAGGTGCTTCGTACCTTCGATGATATCCGGCCCCGACCTTCGATGATGTCCGGCCCCGACCTTCGAGGCCGATGGATGCCTTCCTTCGTCGCGGAGGAAGATGTGTTAAAGCTGAGAGAGGCCAGGTTTTTGACTGGCGAAATCTCGCACAGGCTGCCTGCTCCAGGGCAGGTTATTCCCACTGCTAAGCCCAGCGAGAGCGTGGTGTTCGTGTCTCACTTCCTCTGAGGGCTAGGCTTCGCGACGGATCCCTTCGTTAGGGGGCTCATGTTCTATTACGGGCTGGAATTTTGATGATTTAGCTCCTGAGTCCATCCTCCACATCTCATCGTCCATGGTCGTGTGCGAAGCTTTCCTCCGCATTACCCCTCACTTCGGATTGTGGCTCAAGACCTTTAAAGTGGAGCCGAAGATGATCGAGGGTCAGCACGCAGAGTGCGGAGGCGCTGTATTATGCAAGAATGCCGACGCTCCATGGCCCGAGGGCTCTTTTCAAGAGGAGTCCAGCTTATGGCAACAAGAGTGGTTTTATATCACAGCTCCCAAGGGTACCAAATGGGTGGCGCCGCCTGCTTTTTGCTCGGCCCCCCCCCCGACTAGTGTCATGGGTTAATAAGGGGTTGGACTCGGGGCCAGGAAAGGACGTGCCCCTACTGCAGGGCCGCAACCGAGACCTCCTTGGAAAGAGACGTCAGTCTAGTCATGGTGACGCAGGTCATGTTGATTCGCCGAACCCTGCCCTGCAAACGTCGCCCCCTCCGCCTGTGGGAGTTCAATCCGGAGGGACCACGAGCTCTCCAAAATTTTATGGGCGCGACGCCCGTGGAGATGTACAAGTAGTTCTTCGGGCCACAAGCAGCGTGCCCGGACTCTACTGAGGATGCAGGTCTGAGCTGCAATCGTCCGGATACTCAAGTAAGTAGCCCTGTGCCCTATCACGCCATCCGTACATTTATCGCAACATCGCCCTTAAAAGAGTTGTCCTTGAAGCAGGAGTGGATAGCGAAGGCGAGGTTAATCAGGTGTCCGCCCCCCTTCCCGAGACCTCGCCGGATTCCGTATTAACCAGGATGCTGGAGATCGTGCCTTCGCAAGAAAGGGAAGGGGGGGACAAGGAAGTTACTGCCTCCCCAAAGGAGGCTGTCCGGAAAGGAGGAATCGAAAATTCCTCTACTCAGGGGAAGAAAAGGACCACCTCTGAAGACCCAGAGACCATGGTCTCAAAGCGGGGGAAGAAATCTTCGCCAGAGGGTCCTGTGCCGGGAGACACCCCGGCCGTATTATGCCCTCAAGGGGATCGGTCCTCCACCAAGCCATAAGTAAAGAGGATGTTTTAATAATGAGAGAAATCTTTGCTTTACTTCTGAAGAAAATAACCGAAAATTTACCTTGTAGTTCGGACCTTAGCCCTTCTCAGCAGAGCTCGTCTTCGGGGGATCTTCTTCCGGAGATGATGGAGAGCGGAATGCCTCCCCCTGCCATACCGCCTCATGAGGCGGGCGACCCCGAGGTGTCATCGCGGAGGGTTTCTCCTGATTCGGTAAGGCCGGAAGGTAGTAATATGGCCACCCGAAGCCCTCCGAGTCCGGCTTTCGAAAAAGGCAATCGTACGAGTCCGGAACCGCCTGGTGCACGGTCGGAGGCACTAAAGGATCTGCTAGGGCGAGCGCCTATCTCAGAGGAGCACCGTACGTTGATGGGTATGGTGATTGAAAAGATTTCAGCCGCGAAAAGCGGGTTGCATGAAGCTGTCCTGAGTCTACTGATGGGCTTTGAGGTACGTGAAATGATGTACCTTTTTTGGACAATGCCGCATACTTTAAGACGCGCCCTGTGTAGGTAGTAGCCCCTGAGACTCTAGGTGCTGTCTAAGACGAAGGCACATGGAGGATCATAGTCCCAGGTATAATTTTGCCGCCTTCATATGCAGGTGGTGATGTGTCCGGTGGCCAGCCGGACTGATGAATTTGCCGAGCTAAAGCGGCAACTTGACGTGGCAGATGCCGACATCGCGCTTGTCAACAAGCGGCTTGACGAGGCACAAGGTATGTAAGTTCTCCGGAGACACCTGATAAGAGGAGCTTGATGCCAGTATCTTATAACGCGTGTGCTTGACGCAGATGGGGCTGCCGCCATGGAGAAACTTCGGGCAGAGCTTGCCCGAGCCAAGGAGCAAGCCAGAAAAAGTGATGCGGCTGCCTTAAAGGCGGTTGAAGAGCTGAAAGCCGAATAGGCTGCTCACTGCCGAAGCAAGAAGGAAATGGCCGAGATGGCTGCGAAGTTGAAGAGCGCTTCTGACCGTTGCAAGCTTCTTTGAAAAAGAAGATCGGGCGAAACGGACGGACCTGGAGATGGCCACTACAGCGGCCAAGGATGCTCGTTCTGCGATGAGAGCGATGAAGGAGGAGCTACGTCAAGCCGGAGATATCGCGGCCGGAAAGCCCTTTATGCTGCGGATGAAGTTTGGGATCCTAAATATGCTTCGTTGGACCGGATGTGGAGTTCGGCGGACGCGTATCTGGATTTAGCGGCGAGTGCCGCTGATGCGGCCGAACACTTCCGAGATCAGGAGGATCGCGAAGTGGAAAAGCTTTTCTAGTTGCAGTTCCACAATCCAGAGCGTCCGCTTCCATTAACCGATCATTTGGCCGAATGGGCCGAGCTGAATAGGTTATCCGGACTCGCCATAAAGTATGTCGTGGATCATCTGTGGCCGAAAAGGTCAAAGTCGAACAGTTATTTTAGCTTGGTGCAGCAGTTCCTTGGTGCGGTGCCGTATATCAACGCGATGAAGAGGTCAGCGTGTGTGGAGGGTGCGCGGATGGCCCTTGCCCGTGTCAAGACATACTGGGTGGAGATGGAGGCCACCACTGTTGCAGCCCAAGATTCGGGCGAAAGCCGAGTACCTGCCGAGCACTACTTTCAAGAAGTCCTGGAGGGTGCTCGTTTAATAGAGACGCAGTGCTCGAAGGATGTTATGTTCGAATAACATGTATTCTTATTGAAAACAATATTTTGCTGAAATGTAGAAGCTTTTTATACTTGTGCTTGCAAGAATTATAATACCTCCTGTGCGGCCGCTTACGTATATGTATATATAACCTAAAAGATGGCAGTCATTGGCTTCAGCCCTCACGCATATAATGCGGGGGTGTTCGCAAGAGGCGCATCATCACACTTGATCCAACGTCTTGGTCCATTAAGGAGGCGGTAGCGCAGCAAACTAGGCAACCAGACTATAATGCTTTATCACTTTCACTTAGCCATAGGAGTTTGACCGTGGAGCTACCATATAGCCCCTGGTGGCATCACGCTCGCCCGAATTCGGGGCGCGTGTGTGCCTGGCCGGGAAACGGCCCTTCGTTAATGCGGAGGAATCCCGAAGATTCCGATAGGTCATCGAGTGGTTGACCAGTCTCATGCTATATCATGACAGTCAGTTTTCGGCTTTCTCTAGTGAGGTGCTCGCCTGGCTGAACCGGGGCACAATCGCAGTAGTTCTCCTGGTGCCGCCTTAGTCGATAGAGCGGAACGTAAGGCAGCAAAACACAGGAGCCGAGCAAACCCAACATTTGACCAAAGACATGATCCGGAGCTGATGCATATGAGGCCAAACTCGCGACGCCGAACACTCCCTAAGGTATTCGGTCTTTATGAAAACGGGCTGAACAGTGCCCTTGGTAATAAGCCCTTGGTGTCCAGGTACACGCAAAATTCTGACGTGGCCACATGCCAAGACGCCAGCCTCCTCCTCGGCTATACTGAGAATCCGGGGGATGTGTATCAACAAGAGACAATAAAAAAGGTTTATGCAGGGTCTTAATCTAAAAAGAATCCTTGGAACGGGTCCCTGCTGCATGTCTGCGCCTGTGTCTCCGTTGTGCCGTGTCCTGGACGGGTATAGCATGGTGTTCATCTGAAAAAGAGAGGAACTTAGTTGAAAAAGGTCGTGCGAAATTTACGTTATACTAAATAAACAAAGTATAATTCAAAATGGGTAAAATTGAGCCTTATTGTCTCTTGTTTTACATGCGCGGAGCACCTTGTATAGGGGTATACGGCTATTAAGCCTTTATTAATGGTATTTTTACGCCGGACTCATCTAGCCATGTCCGTGGTCTTAACGACCTGTTTAGGTGCTTTGATTGGTGAAGCCGTTTTAGTGTGTGGCTGTCAAGGCAGCCGCACAGTCCTCCGCGCGGGAGGAGCACTCAATATTTCCCTTTAGTGACATGATGCCTCGTGGACCGGGCATCTTAAGCATGAGAGATGCATAATGTGGTATTGCGTTAAAGCGGGCGAACGCTTTGCGTCCCAGTAGTGCTTGATAGCCACTTGAAAATGGGGCGATGTGGAAGGTTAGCATTTCGCTACGGAAGTTATCGGGGGAACCGAACATAACTTCTAGTAGGAGGGAACCCGTGCAATGGGCGTCTGGGCCTGGCGCTACTCCTTTAAAGGAAGTGTTGCAATGGCGAATTTTTATTGGGTCCATCCCCATTTTGCGGACAGTGTCCTGATATAGCAGGTTTAAACCACTTCCTTCGTCCATCAGGACTCGTGTAAAGTGGAATCCGTCAATTATCGGATCTAATACCAAGCAGCCCAGCCTGCATGCCGGATATTTCCGGAGTAATCCTGATGGTCGAAGGTGATCGGTTTTAACAACCAGTGGCGATACTCCTTTGTGATAGGCCGCATGGCGCATATCTCTATAGGCACCACTTCATTTTTCCCTTTTGTTACGTGAAGTAAATTTACTGTTTTGACTTCTTGTGGGAAATTCTTTTGTTTCCCAGTGCTCTGTTTGTGGGATTCATCATCGTCCTCACTTGATGTATCCAGCCCCTTGTGTTCGGCATTGAGTTTGCCGGATTGCTTGAAGACCCAACATTCTCTGTGGGTATGGTTTGCAGGCTTCCTAGGGGTGTTGTGGATTTGACATATCTTGTCCAGGATTTTATTTAGGTTTGACAGTTCGTCCCTGTTATCTTTGATGGGCAGCTTCTGCTTACCCTACCGAGAGCTTTTGAATCCAGCGTTAACTGTCGTGCTCTTTGGACTGTTTCCCTTATTCCGGCGCTGGTCTTTGCTGCGTCGTGGCTTCCCATTTCCATCCTTGACTTCGGACGTACTTGGGTCGCTGGTGCTGCGTCTTGCCAACCAGCTGTCCTCTCCCGCGCAAAATCGAGTCATGAGGCTTGTTAATGCGTCCATTGTTCTTGGCTTTTCTTGGCCGAGGTGTCTAGCGAGCCATTCGTCTCAGACGCTGTGCTTGAAAGCTGCTAAGGCTTCGGCGTCCGGACAGTCGACTATCTGGTTCTTTTTAGTAAGAAATCTGTTCCAGAGCTTCCGGGCTGACTCTCCGGGTTGTTGAGTTATATGACTTAAATCGTCTGCATCTGGTGGTCGGACATAAGTCCCTTGAAAATTTGCCCGAAAAGCGTCATCGAGCTCTTCCCAGCTTCCAATGGTGTTTTCGGGAAGGCCTTTAAGCCAATGCCGGGCTGGCCCTTTGAGCTTGAGGGGTAGGTATTTTATGGCGTGGAGGTCGTCTCCTCTGGCCATGTGTATGTGGAGGATATAGTCCTCAATCCAGACTCCAGGGTCTGTCGTTCCGTCATATGCCTCTATGTTTATGGGTTTGAATCCCGCTGGGAATTCATGGTCCAACACCTCATCGATGAAACATAGGGGGTGTGCGGCACCCCTGTATTTGGGTGTGCCATTGTGTTTGGATATATGCTGTGTTGCATTGCTTGCTAGAGCTTGCTTTCTTGGCCCGTAGATAGATCTGGCTGGGCCATATTTTTGATGCGAATCCTCGCATGGATCACGTGCTGGCTTGTGTGCGGCATTGTTTACCGCTCTGTGTTGGCCATGAGGTCGTCTACCCGACCGGATGGTTGCTTTGTTTTTTGATTGCGGGGGCTCTAAAGCCTCCTCATCAAATTCGGGTAGTAGCTTTCACTTCGGGTAGCTCTTTGTATGACGACTGTCGCCATATTTGTTTGCGGTGTTGAGTACTTTGCTCCATCTGATTCTGAGAGCATCTTCCGCAGTCTTGAGCTTCCGCTTCTGTTTTTCAGGCTACGCGCGGTGGCGACGAGCCTTTTGTGGAGGTTCTTCTGCTCCAGGAACTTGTCCGACGTGAGGTCATCCGGACTATTATCTTTGCCGGGGATGGGTTGTTTGGTTTGGTTATCTGAGTTGCCTTGTTCGGACGGTTTCTTTATGCCATGTTCGTCATCCGCCGGCTCGCCCTGCTCTATGGCTGGGTCTGTATGACCGCTCCCTCTGTCGAGGTGGGGTTTGGAGCGGCGCTTATGCCGCCGCTTTGACTGCTTCTTGAAGGAACGATCCTTTGTTGCTTCCTCCCGTTCCTCGTCGTTGCTTCCTTTGGGTGTATCCACCATGTATACATCATGGGATGAGGTGGCTGTCCAGTGCCCTGTAGGCGCTGGTTCCTGTTTGCCTCCTGCATCATCGTCCATACCGTCGATGTCTTCGGAGTCGAAGTCGAGCACGTCGGTTAAGTCATGGACAGTGGCTATGAAATGGGTGGTGGGTGGGCGTCAAATTTCTTCATCGTCCGCATCCCGATCTTGCCGGTCATAATCTGGCCAGGACTCTCCTGACAAAGAGAGAGATTTTAGTGAATTCAGTATGTCGCCAAAAGGCGAGTGCTGAAAGATATCCGCGACGGTGAACTCCATGATTGGCGCCCAATCGAATTCGATTGGCAGGGGCGCGGAAGGCTCGGAGTTCGGAGAAGAGTCCGGCACTTTGGAGTCACGGGCTTCGCAGAGGATAAGGCTGGTGTTCGGCTTGATCGCCATTGAGACTGCAGCCCCCGCGGCGGGGTCTAACCACTCGTCCTCGATCGGCGCAGTTGGCTCCGAGCTAAGGGTCGGAGCGGGTGCGGGTGCGGCCTCCAGGGCACTGTTCGGCGGCAGAGCTAAATCATGCCCATCGTGATAGCGCGGCGCGCTCAGCTGTGGCTCGAATCCGTCGAAGATCAAGTCTCCGCAGATGTTAGCCGTGTAGTTCAAACTTCCAAACCTGACGTGATGGCCAGGGGCATAGCTTTCAATCTGCTCTAGATGGCCAAGCGAATTGGCCCGCAGTGCAAAGCCGCCGAATACAAAAATCTGTCCGGGGAGAAAAGTCTCACCCTGGACCGCATCGCTAACGATGATCGAAGGAGCCATCAAGCCTGATGATGATGACATAGAGGAACTCTCATTGAAAGCACCAATGTCTGTGTGAAAACCGGCGGATCTCAGGTAGGGGGTCCCGAACTGTGCGTCTAGGCGGATGGTAACAGGAGACAAGGGACACGATGTTTTTACCCAGGTTCGGGCCCTCTCGATGGAGGTAAAACCCTACTCCTGCTTGATTAATATTGATGATATGGGTAGTACAAGAGTAGATCTACCACGAGATCAGAGAGGCTAAACCCTAGAAGCTAGCCTATGGTATGATTGTTGTTCTGTCCTACGGACTAAACCCTCCGGTTTATATAGACACCGGAGGGGGCTAGGGTTACACAGAGTCGGTTACAATGGGAGGAGATCTGAATATCCGTATTGCCAAGCTTGCCTTCCATGCCAAGGAAAGTCCCATCCGGATACGGGACGAAGTCTTCAATCTTGTATCTTCATAGTCCAACAGTCTGGCCAAAGGTCATAGTCCGGCCGTCCAGACACCCCCTAATCCAGGACTCCCTCAATCGTAGTACGAGGAGTTCATGTATTTGTTCGAAATATGCCCTAGAGGCAATAATAAAGTGGTTATTATTATATTTCTTATATCATGATAAAGGTTTATTATTCATGCTATAATTGTATTGATTGGAAACTTAAATGTAGTGTGAATACATAAGCAAATACCAGGTCCCTAGTAAGCCTCTATTAAACTAGCTCATTAATCAATAGATGGTTAAGGTTTCCTGACCATGGACATGAGTTGTCACTTGATAACGGGATCACATCATTAGGAGAATGATGTGATGGACAAGACCCATCCATTAGCTTAGCATATGATCGTTTAGCTTATCGCTACTGCTTTCTTAATGTCAAATACTTATTCCTTCGACCATGAGATCACACAACTCCTGGATACCGGAGGAATACCTTGTGTGTTATCAAAGGTCACTTCATAACTGGGTGATCATAAAGGTGCTCTAGGTATTTCCGAAGGTGTCTGTTGAGTTGGCATGGATCGAGATTGGGATTTGTCATTCCGTATGATGGAGAGGTATCTCTGGGCCCTCTTGGTAATACGTCGTCACAAGAAGCTTGCAAGCAAATTGACTAAGAAGTTAGTTACAAGATGATGCATTACGGGACGAGTAAATAGACTTGACGGTAATGAGATTGAACTAGGTATGGAGATACCGACGATCGAATCTCGGGCAAGTAACATACCGACGGACAAAGGGAACTACATATGTTGTCAAAAAGGTTCGACCAATAAAGATCTTCGTAGAATATGTAGGAACCAATATGGGCATCCAAGTCCCACTATTGGTTATTGACCAGAGAAGCATCTCGGTCATGTCTACATCATTCTCGAACCCGTAGGGTCCGCACGCTTGACGTTCGTTGACGATATAATACTATATAAGTTATGTATGTTGGTGATGAATGTTGTTCGGACTTCGGGATGAGATCAAAGACATGATGCGGAGCTCCAGATTGGTCCGGAGGTAAAGATTGATATATAGGATGATGGTATTTGGTCTCCGGAAGAGTCTCAGAATGCAGCGGATATTTATCGGATCACCGGAAGGGGTTTCAAGAGGCTTGTGGAGTTATTGGGCTTATTGGGCCAACGAGGGAAGCACACCAGCCAACAAGGGGCTGGTGCGCCCCACCTCTAGGCCGCCGACCCTTAGGGAAGGAAAGAAGGAGGGCCAACCCCTCCTGCCTTTCTCTCCACGTGCCAAAGGAGGAAGGAGGAGGGCTGGCCCGTCCTGTCTTCTCCTTCACACGCAAGAAAAGGAAGGAGGACGCCTAGGGAAGGTGCCCTAGGGCTGCTGCCAGCCCCTTCGGGGCGCGCCTAGGGCTGCCTCCCCTCCCCCTCCACATATATATATATATATATATATATATATATATATATATATATATATATATATATATATATATATATATATATATGAGAGGAGGGGAGGGGCAACACTGATAACCTACAAGTGTAGGGGATCGCAACAGTTTTCGAGGGTAGAGTATTCAACCCAAATTTATTGATTCGACACAAGGGGAGCCAAAGAATATTCTCAAGTATTAGTAGTTGATTTGTCAATTCAACCACACATGGATAACTTAGTATCTGCAGCAAAGTATTTAGTAGCAAAGTAATATGGAAGTAACGGTAACGATAGCAAAAGTAATATTTTTGGGTTTTGTAGTGATTGTAACAGTAGCAACGGAAAAGTAAATAAGTAAAGAACAATATGTGAAAAGCTCGTAGGCATTGGATCGGTGATGGAGAATTATGCCGGATGCGGTTCATCATGTAACAATCATAACATAGGGTGACACAGAACTAGCTCCAATTCATCAATGTAATGTAGGCATGTATTCCGAATATAGTCATACATGCTTATGGAAAAGAACTTGCATGGCATCTTTTGTCCTACCCTCCCGTGGCAGCGGGGTCCTATGGTAGCAAAATAATGTATAGCAGGAAAATGGATGCTGCCTATGGTAGCTTGTGCCATGTCTCTAGATTCCCCCACGGTTATAGTAGCAAGAAAATCTCTAAATTCAGATTTGCGGGGTTCACTAGCACTACCCCATTGTGGAAGTTTGCAAGGAGTGGTAAAATCCTCTAAGTCCATAGTATAAGAATTTTTATAAAGATCAAACAGGATAGTTTGAGAATTACGTGAAGATGAAAATTCAAACCTCCTCACAAAGGAATTAGTCAGATAGTGGTACTGGGCCTACTGGCGGCACTTTTCTGCCTCGAAGCTCACAAGATCAACGTTACGCAAATATGCGTTAAATTCTTCCTTAATTCCTGCTTGATCCATGAAGTCCTCTGAAGGTCATTCACACGGCCGCACGGGAGCGTCCCTTGGTGGTTCATCGTCAGCATCGCGCATTGCAATCCTGGGTCCTTGCTTCCTTGAAGAACCACCTTGGTACATTTTCCTAAACATATTTCCTCCTCTGATTTTTTTTGAAATTTTTAGTAACTTCAAATAAAAGTGAACCAAGCTCAACAAAATTGATAGCAACTACTCCTACAAGTGCCTAGGGCCTATATCATGCATTAGAACTACTTGGAACCATATAAATTTGACATGCAAGCTCAAGAACATGGTCACCTAGGCAACACAAATTTGCAATGAATAAAGCACTAGAACAAAAACTAATTGGACCAATGGAGGAGTCACATACCAAGGAACAATCCGCCAAAGCAGCTTTGTGAGAGGTGCTTTGAGCAAGGAGATCGAAAATCATAGCAAAATGAGCTGGAACTCTGCTTGAGATGGATGGTGATTTTTTGGGAGGAAGAAGAAGTGTGTGGGTGCAAGAATAAGTGGAGGGGGGCCACCGTGGGCCCACGAGGCAGGGGGGCGCGCCAGGGGGGTGGGCGTGCCCTGGACCCTCGTGCCCAGGTGCTTGCTCCCCCTGCTGTGTTCTCAATGCCAAATATTCACAAATATTCCAGAAAAAATCATATTAAATTGTCAGGGCATTTGGAGAACTTTTATTTTTGGGGTATTTTTATATTGCACGGATAATTCAGAAAACAGACAGAAAAATACTATTTTTACTTTATTTCAACTAAATAATAGAAAGTAAAAGGAGGGTGCAGAAGGTTGTGCTTTCTAGTTTCATCCATCTCATGCTCATCAAAAGGGATCCACTAACAAGGTTGATCAAGTCTTATTAACAAACTCATTCCGAATAACATGAAACCGGAGAAATTTCGAATAACACTATGTTACCTCAACGGGGATATGCACATCCCCAATAATAAGAATATCATATTTCTTCTTGACAGTAGGGAGAGGAAATTCAAAACCTCCAAAAATAACCGATGGACATTTTCCAATAGAGTTGATACTGTGGACTTGAGGTTGTTTCCTCGGAAAGTGTACCGTATGCTCATTACCATTAACATGAAAAGTGACATTGCCTTTGTTGCAATCAATAACAGCCCCTACAGTATACAAAAAGGGTCTTCCAAGAATAATAGACATACTATCATCCTCGGGAATATCAAGAATAACAAAGTCCGTTAAAAAAGTAATGTTTGCGACCACAATAGGCACATCCTCACAAATACCGACAGGTATAGCAGTTGATTTATCAGCCATTTGCAAAGATATTTCAGTAGGTGTCAACTTATTCAAATCAAGTCTACGATATAAAGAGAGAGGCATAACACCGGCTCCAAGATCACATAAAGCAGTTCTAACATAGTTTTTTTAATGGAGCATGGTATAGTTGGTACTCCTGGATCTCCTAGTTTCTTAGGTATTCTACCCTTAAAAGTATAATTAGCAAGCATGGTGGAAATTTCAGCTTCCAGTATCTTTCTTTTATTTGTAACAATATATTTCATGTACTTAGCATAAGGATTCATTTTAAGCATATCAGTTAATAGCATGCGCAAAAAGATAGGTCTAATCATTTCAGCAAAGCGCTCAAAATCCTCATCATCCTTTTTCTGGAATGGTTTGGGAGGAAAAGGCATGGGGTTCTGAACCCATGGTTCTATTTCTTTACCATGTTTCCTAGCAACAAAGTCTCTCTTATCATAAGGTTGATTCTTTGATTGTGGGTTATCAAGATCAACAATAGGTTCAATTTCTATATCATTATTACTACTAGGTTGAGCGTCAACATGAACATCATCATTAACATTATCACTAGGTTCATGTTCATTACCAGATTGTGTTTTAGCATTAGAAATAGAAATGTCATTTGGATTCTCAGGTGGTTCAGCAATAGGTTCACTAGAAGTATGCAAAGTCCTATCATTTTTATTTTTATTCTTTTTAGAAGGACTAGGTGCATCTACATTATTTCGCCGAGAATCCTGCTCAATTCTCTTAGGATGGCCTTCAGGATACAAAGGTTCCTGAGTCATCTTACCAGTTCTAGTAGCCACCCTAACAACATAGTCATTTTTCTTACTATTCAATTCATTGAGAAAATCATTTTGAGCCTTAAGTACTTGTTCTACTTGAGTGGTAACCATAGAAGCATATTTACTAATGAGTTTAAGTTCAACATTAGCCATGTAATTACTCAAGTGTTCAAGCATATTTGAATTGTATTTCAATTGTCTACTAACATAAGCATTGAAGTTCTCTTGTTTAACAATAAAATTATCAAACTCATCTAACCATTGTCTAGCAGGCTTATAGTGAGGAATATCACCTTCATTAAATCTATACAGAGAATTTACCTTTACTACCTGTGTCGGGTTATCAAGACCATGTGCTTCTTCAATAGGTAATGAATTAAGACCATGTATTTCTTCAATAGGCGGTAAATTAAGACCATGTATTTCTTCAATAGGAGGTAAATTCTTAACATCTTCAGCTTTAATACCCTTTTCCTTCATAGATTTCTTTGCCTCTTGCATATCTTCAGGACTGAGAAATAGAACACCCGTCTTCTTCGGAGTTGGCTCACGAATAGGCTCAGGAGTTGGCTCAGGAAGTGTCCAATTATTTTCATTAGTCAACATACTATTCAATAGAATTTCAGCTTCATCTGGTGTTCTTTCCCTAAAAACAGAACGAACACAACTATCCAGGTGGTCTCTGGAAGCATCGGTTAGTCCATTATAAAAGATATCAAGTATTTCATTTTTCTTAAGAGGATGATCAGGCAAGGCATTAAGTAATTGGGGAAGCCTCCCCGAAGCTTGTGGGAGACTCTCTTCTTCAATTTGCACAAAATTATATATATCCCTTAAATCAGCTTGTTTCTTATGAGCAGGGAAATATTTAGCAGAGAAGTAATAAATCATATCCTGGGGACTACGCACACAACGAGGATCAAGAGAATTAAACCATATCTTAGCATCACCCTTTAATGAGAACGGAAATATCTTAAGGATATAAAAGTAGCGAGTTCTCTCATCATTAGTGAACAGGGTGGCTATATCATTTAATTTAGTAAGATGTGCCACAACAGTTTCAGATTCATAGCCATAGAAAAGATCATATTCAACCAAAGTAGTTATATCAGGATCAATGGAGAATTCATAATCCTTATCAGTAACAAAGATAGGTGAAGTAGCATAAGCAAGATCATATTTCATTCTAGCATTCAAAGTTTTTTGTTTCAGCTTAGCTAATAATTTCTTAAGATCACTTCTATCGTTGCAAGCAAGAAAGTCTCTAGTAGTTTCTTCGTCCATAACATAGCCCTCAGGCTCAACAGGCAATTCATATTTATTGAGAGAGCCTTCATCATCACTATCATCAATATTATCAGTGTCAATAATTTCATTCTCTCTAGCCCTAGCAAGTTGTTCATCAAGAAATGCACCAAGTGGCACAGTAGTATCAAGCATAGAAGTAGTTTCATCATAAGTATCATGCATAGCAGAAGTGGCATCATCAATAACATGCAACATATCAGAATTAATAGCAGAAGCAGGTTTAGGTGTCGCAAGCTTACTCAAAACAGAAGGTGAATCAAGTGTAGAGCTAGATGGCAGTTCCTTACCTCCCCTCATAGTTGAGGGATAAATTTTTGTTTTCGCGTCTTTAAAGTTCTTCATAGTGAGTAACCGGTATAAATCCCAAGTGACTCAAAGAATAAAGCTATGCTCCCCGGCAACGGCGCCAGAAAATAGTCTTGATAACCCACAAGTATAGGGGATTGCAACAGTTTTCGAGGGTAGAGTATTCAACCCAAATTTATTGATTTTACATAAGGGGAGCCAAACAATATTCTCAATTATTAGCATTTGAGTTGTCAATTCAACCACACATGGATAACTTAGTATCTGCAGCAAAGTATTTAGTAGCAAAGTAATATGGAAGTAACGGTAACGATAGCAAAAGTAATATTTTTGGGTTTTGTAGTGATTGTAACAGTAGCAACGGAAAAGTAAATAAGCGAAGGATGTGAAAAGCTCGTAGGCATTGGATCGGTGATGGAGAATTATGCCGGATTTGGTTCATCATGTAACAATCATAACATAGGGTGACACGGAACTAGCTCCAATTCATCAATGTAATGTAGGCCTGTATTCTGAATATAGTCACACGTGCTTATGGAAAAGAACTTGCATGACATCTTTTGTCCTACCTTCCCGTGGCAGCGGGGTCCTATTGGAAACTAAGGGATATTAAGGCCTCCTTTTAATAGAGTACCGGACCAAAGCATTAACACATAGTGAATACATGAACTCCTCAAACTATGTTCATCACCGGGAGTGGTCCCGATTATTGTCACTTCGGGGTTGCCAGATCATAACACATAGTAGGTGACTATAGACTTGCAAGATAGGATCAAGAACTCACATATATTCATGAAAACATAATAGGTTCAGATCTGAAATCATGGCACTTGGGCTCTAGTGACAAGCATTAAGCATAGCAAAGTCATAGCAACATTAATCTCAGAACATAGTGGATACTAGGGATCAAACCCTAACAAAACTAACTTGATTACATGATAAATATCATCCAACCCATCACCGTCCAGCAAGCCTACGATGGAATTACTCACGCATGGCGGTGAGCATCGTGAAATTGGTGATGCAGGATGGTTGATGATGAAGATGGCGACGGATTCCCCTCTCCGGATCCCCGAACGGACTCCAGATCAGCCCTCTCGAGAGAGTTTAGGGCTTGGTGGCTGCTCCGTAGCGTAAAACGCGATGAATCTTTCACTCTGATTTTTTCTCCCCGAACACGAATATATGGAGTTGGAGTTGAGGTCGATGGAGCTCCAGGGGCCCCACGAGCCAGGGGCGCGCCCAGGGGGGTAGGGTGTGCCCCCACCCTCGTGCCCAGGGTGTGGGCCCCCTGACATTGATTCTTTCGCCAATATTTTTTATTATTTCCAAAAATAATCTCCGTGAAGTTTCAGGTCATTCCGAGAACTTTTGTTTCTCCATATAAATAACACCATGGCAATTCTGCTAAAAACAACATCAGTCCAGGTTAGTTCCATTCAAATCATGCGAATTAGAGTCCAAAACAAGGGCAAAAGTGTTTGGAAAAGTAGATACGACGGAGACGTATCAAACACACACCACGATTCCAAGCCTTGTGCGGCGCCCCCTCCCTTTAGTTCTTCCCCCATCCACGTCTGTTGTGCTTGGCGAAGCCCTAGAGAATAGTTTCACCACCACCATCACCACACCGTCATGCTGCCGGAACTCATCTACCACTTCGCCTCTCTTGCTGGAACGAGAAGGCGAGGACGTCATCGAGCTGAACGTGTGCTGAACGTAGAGGTGCCGTGCGTTCGGTACTTGATCGAGACAGATCATGAAGGTGTAAGACTACATCAACCACATGAATAAACGCTTCCGCTTAGCGATCTACAAGGGTATGTAGATGCTCTCCCCCTCTCGTAGTTATACACTGAAGGAAATATGCCCTAGAGGCAATAATAAAGTTATTATTTATTTCCTTATATCATGATAAATGTTTATTATTGATGCTAGAATTGTATTAACTGGAAACATAATACATATGTGTGAATACATAGACAAACAGAGTGTCACTAGTATGCCTCTACTTGACTAGCTCATTAATCAAAGATGGTTATGTTTCCTAGCCATGAACAAAGAGTTGTTATTTGATTAACGAGATCACATCATTAGTTGAATGATCTGATTGACATGACCCATTACATTAGCATAGCACCCGATCGTTTAGTATGTTGCTATTGCTTTTATCCATGACTTATACATGTTCCTTCAACTATGAGAATATGCAACTCCCATTTACCGTAGGGACACTTTGTATGCTACCAAACGTCACAACGTAACTGGGTGATTATAAAGGTGCTCTACAAGTGTCTCCGAAGGTACATGTTGAGTTGGCATATTTCGAGATTAGGATTTGTCACTCCGATTGTCGGAGAGGTATCTCAGGGCCTTCTCGGTAATGCACATCACATAAAGCCTTGCAAGCATTGCAACCAATGAGTTAGTTGCGAGATGATGTATTACAGAACGAGAAAAGAGACTTGCCGGTAACGAGATTGAACTAGGTATTGGATACCGACGATCGAATCTCGGGCAAGTAACATACCGATGACAAAGGGAACAACGTATGTTGTTATGCGGTCTGACCGATAAAGATCTTCGTAGAATATGTAGGAGCCAATATGGGCATCCAGGTCCCACTATTGGTTATTGACCGGAGACGTGTCTCGGTCATGTCTACATTGTTCTCGAACCGTAGGGTCCGCACGCTTAACGTTACGATGACAGTTATTATGAGTTTATGCATTTTGATGTACCGAAGGAGTTCGGAGTCCCGGATGTGATCACGGACATGACGAGGAGTCTCGAAATGGTCGAGACATAAAGAATTATATATTGGAAGCCTATGTTTGGACATCGGATGCATTCCAGGTGAAATCAGGATTTTACCGGAATACCGGGAGGGTTACCGGAACCCCCCGGGAGCATAATGGGCCAACATGGGCCTTGGAGGAGAAGTGAGAGGGCAGCCCTAGGGGATGCGCGCCTCCCCCCTTCCCCTAGTCCTATTAGGACTAGGAGAGGTGGGCGCCCCCCTCTCCTTCTCTCTCCCCCTTGAAGAATCCTAGTCCAACTAGGATTGGGGGGGGGGAATCCTACTCCCAGAGGGAGTAGGACTCCTCCTGCGCCTCCCTCCTTTGGCCGGCCAGCCTCCCCCCCTTCATCCTTTATATACGGGGGCAGGGGACACCCCAAAGACACACAAGTTGATCTACGGATCGTTCCTTAGCCGTGTGCGGTGCCCCCTTCCACCAAATTCCACCTCGATTATATCGTTGTAGTGCTTAGGCGAAGCCCTGCGCCGGTAACACATCAAGATCGTCACCACGCCGTCGTGCTGACGGAACTCTTCCCCGACGCTTTGCTGGATCGGAGCCCGGGGATCGTCATCGAGCTGAACGTGTGCCAAGAACTCGGAGGTGCCGGAGTAACGGTGCTGTGATCGGTTGGATCGCGAGGAGAACGTACGACTACTTCCTCTACGTACGACTACTTCCTCTACGTTGTGTCAACGCTTCCGCTTCGGTCTACGAGGGTACGTAGACAAACACTCTCCCCTCTCGTTGCTATGCATCACCATGATCTTGCGTGTGCGTAGGAAATTTTTTGAAATTACTACGTTCCCCAACAGTGGCATCCGAGCCTAGGTTTTATGGTTTGATGTTATTTGCACGAGTAGAACACAAGTGAGTTGTGGACGATACAAGTCATACTGCCTACCAGCATGTCATACTTTGGTTCAGCGGTATTGTTGGACGAGACGATCCGGACCAACCTTACGCGTACGCTTACGCGAGACCGGTTCCCTCGACGTGCTTTGCACATAGATGGCTTGCGGAAGACTGTCTCTCCAACTTTAGTTGAACCGAGTGTGGCTACGCCCGGTCCTTGAGAAGGTTAAAACGGAGTCTATTTGACAAACTATCGTTGTGGTTTTGATGCGTAGGTAAGATGAGTTCTTGCTTAAAAGCCCGTAGCAGCCACGTAAAAACTTGCAACAACAAAGTAGAGGACGTCTAACTTGTTTTTGCAGGGCATGTTGTGATGTGATATGGTCAAGACGTGATGCTAAATTTTATTGTATGAGATGATCATGTTTTGTAACCGAGTTATCGGCAACTGGCAGGAGCCATATGGTTGTCGCTTTATTGTATGCAATGCAATCGCGATGTAATGCTTTACTTTATTACTAAGCGGTAGTGATAGTCGTAGAAGCATAAGATTGGCGAGACGACAACAATGCTGCGATGAAGATCAAGGTGTCGCGCCGGTGACGATGGTGATCATGACGGTGCTTCGAAGATGGAGATCACAAGCACAAGATGATGATGGCCATATCATATCACTTATATTGATTGCATGTGATGTTTATCCTTTTATGCATCTTATCTTGCTTTGATTGACGGTAGCATTATAAGATGATCTCTCACTAAATTATCAAGAAGTGTTCTCCCTGAGTATGCACCGTTGCGAAAGTTCTTCGTGCTGAGACACCACGTGATGATCGGGTGTGATAGGCTCTACGTTCAAATACAACGGGTGCAAAACAGTTGCACACGCGGAATACTCAGGTTTAACTTGACGAGCCTAGCATATACAGATATGGCCTCGGAACACGGAGACCGAAAGGTCGAGCGTGAATCATATAGTAGATATGATCAACATAGTGATGTTCACCATTGAAACTACTCCATCTCACGTGATGATCGGACATGGTTTAGTTGATTTGGATCACGTGATCACTTAGAGGATTAGAGAGATGTCTATCTAAGTGGGAGTTCTTAAGTAATATGATTAATTGAACTTAAATTTATCATGAACTTAGTCCTGGTAGTATTAGCATATCTATGTTGTAGATCAATAGCTCGCGTTGTTGCTTCCCTATGTTTATTTTGATATGTTCCTAGAGAAAATTGTGTTGAAAAATGTTAGTAGCAATGATGCGGATTGGATCCGTGATCTGAGGTTTATCCTCATTGCTGCACAGAAGAATTATGTCCTTGATGCACCGCTAGGTGACGGACCTATTGCAGGAGCAGATGCAGACATTATGAACGTTTTGCTGGCTCAATATGATGACTACTTAATAGTATAGTGCACCATGCTTAACTGCTTAGAATCGGGACTTCAAAGACGTTTTGAACGTCATGGAGCATATGAGATGTTGCAGTAGTTGAAGTTAATATTTCAAGCAAATACCCGAGTTGAGAGATATGAAGTCTCCAACAAGTTCTATAGCTAAAAGATGGAGGAGAATCGCTCAACTAGTGAGCATGTGCTCAGATTGTCTGGGTACTACAATCGCTTGAATCAAGTGGGAGTTAATCTTCCAGATAAGATAGTGATTGACAGAATTCTCTAGTCACCATCACCAAGTTAGTAGAACTTCGTGATGAACTATAATATGCAAGGGATAACGGAAAATATTCCCAAGCTCTTCGCGATGCTAAAATCAGCGAAGGTAGAAATCAAAGAAAAACATCAAGTGTTGATGGTTGACAAGATCACTAGTTTCAATAAAAGGGCAATAGGAAAGAAGGGGAACTTCAAGAAGAACGGCAAGCAAGTTGCTGCTCAAGTGAAGAAGCCCAAGTCTGGTCCTAAGCCTGAGACTAAGTGCTTCTACTGCAAAGGGACTGGTCACTGGAAGCGGAACTACCCCAAGTGATTGGCGGATAAGAAGGATGGCAAAGTGAACATAAGTATATTTGATATACATGTTATTGATGTATACTTTAATAGTGTTCATAGCAACCCCTTAGTATTTGGTACTAGTTCAGTTGCTAAAATTTAGTAACTCGAAACGGGAGTTGCAGAATGAACAAAGACTAGTTAAAGGACAAGGTGACGATGTGTGTTGGAAGTGGTTCCAAGATTGATATGATCATCATCACACACTCCCTATACTTTCGGGATTAGTGTTGAAACTAAATAAGTGTTATTTGGTGTTTGCGTTGAGCATGAATATGATTTGATCATGTTAATTGCAATACAGTTATTCATTTAAAGTTAGAGAACAATTGTTGTTCTGTTTACATGAATAAAACCTTCTATGGTCATACACACCAATGAAAATAGTTCATTGGATCTCGATCGTAGTGATACACATATTCATAATATTGAAACCAAAAAGATGCGAAGTTAATAATGATAGTGCAACCTATTTGTGGCACTGCCGTTTAGGTCATATTGGTGTAAAGCGCATGAAGAAACTCCATGCTGATGGGATTTTGGAATCACTTGATTATGAATCACTTGATGCTTGCGAACCATGCCTCTTGGGCAAGATGACTAAAACGCCGTTCTCCGGAACAATGGAGCAAGCAACAGATTTGTTGGAAATCATACATACTGATGTATATGGTCCGATGAATATTAAGGCTCGCGACAAGTATCATTATTTTCAGAACTTCACAAATGATTTAAGCAGATATGGGTATATCTACTTAATGAAACATAAGTCTGAAACGTTTGAAAAGTTCAAAGAA
Source organism: Aegilops umbellulata (assembly GCA_032464435.1). Taxonomy (NCBI): domain Eukaryota; kingdom Viridiplantae; phylum Streptophyta; class Magnoliopsida; order Poales; family Poaceae; genus Aegilops; species Aegilops umbellulata. The sequence continues at coordinate 98,599,671 of CP136060.1, forward strand.
TTTCAGAGTGAAGTGGATAATCATCGTAACAAGAAAATAAAAAGTTTCTACGATATGATCGCAGAGGTAAAATATTTGAGTTACGAGTTTTGGCCTTCAGTTAAAAAACGTGTGGAATAGTTTCACAAATTCATGCCACCTGGAACACCACAGCATAATGGTGTGTCCGAACGTCATAACCGTACTTTATTGGATATAGTACAATCTATGATGTTTCTTACCGATTTACCAATATCGTTTTGGGATCATGCATTAGAGACGGCTGCATTCACGTTAAAAGGGGCACCATCTAAATCCGTTGAGACGACACCGTATGAACTATGGTTTAGCAATAAACCTAAGCTGTCGTTTCTTAAAGTTTGGGGCTGCAATGCTTATGTGAAAAAGCTTCAACCTGATAAGCTCGAACCCAAATCGGAGAAATGTGTCTTCATAGGATATCCAAAGGAAACTGTTGGATACACCTTCTATCACAGATCCGAAGGCAAGACTTTTGTTGCTAAGTTCGGAAACTTTCTAGAGAAAGAGTTTCTTTCGAAAGAAGTGAGTGGGAGGAAAGTAGAAAACTTGATAAGGTAATTGTACCTTCTCCCTTATTGGAAAGTAGTTCATCACAGAAATCTGTTCTTGTGACTACTACACCAATTAGTATGGAAGCTAATGATGATGATCATGTAACTTTAAGATCAAGTTACTACCGAATCTCGTAAGTAAACCAGAGTGAGATCCGCACCAGAGTGGTACGGTAATCCTGTTCTGGAAGTCATGTTACTAGACCATGACGAACTTGCGAACTATGAGGAAGCGATGATGAGCCCAGATTCCGCGAAATGGTTAGAGGCCATGAAATCTGAGATATGATCCATATATGAGAACAAAGTATGGACTTTGATGGATTTGCCCGGTGATCGGCAAGCCATAGAATATAAATGGATCTTCAAGAGGAAGACGGACACTGATAGTAGTGTTACTATCTACAAAGCTAGAATTGTCGCAAAAGGTTTTCGACAAGTTCAAGGTGTTGACTACGATGAGAGTTTCTCACTCGTATCTATGCTTTAGTCTGTTCGAATCATGTTAGCAATTGCCGCATTTTATGAAATCTGGCAAATGGATAAACAAAACTACATTCCTTAATGGATTTATTAAAGAAGAGTTGTATACGATGCAACTAGAAGGTTTTGTCGATCCTGAAGGTGTTAACAAAATATGCAAGCTCCAGCGATCCATCTATGGACTGGTGCAAGAATCTCGGAGTTGGAATATACGCTTTGATAAGTTGATCAAAGCATATAGTTTTATACAGACTTGCGGTGAAGCCTGTATTTACAAGAAAGTGAGTGGGAGCACTACAGCATCTCTGATAAGTATATGTAAATGACATATTATTGATCGGAAATAATGTAGAATTATTCTGTAAAGCATAAAGGAGTATTTGAAAGGAGTTTTTCGAAGAAGGACCTCGGTGAAGCTGCTTACATATTGAGCATCAAGATCTATAAGAGATAGATCAAGACGCTTGATAAGTTTTTCAATAAATACATACCTTGAAAAGATTTTTGAAGTAGTTCAAAATGGAACAGTCAAAGAAAGAGTTCTTGCCTGTATTACAAGGTGTGAAATTGAGTAAGACTCAAAGCCCGACCACGGCAGAAGATAGAAAGAGAATGAAAGTCATTCCCTATGCCTCAGCCATAGGTTCTATAAAGTATGCCATGCTGTGTACCAGACCTATTGTATACCCTACCCTGAGATTGGCACGGGAGTACAATAGTGATCTAGGAGTAGATCACTGGACGGCGGTCAAAATTATCCTTAGTGGAATAAGGATATGTTTCTCGATTATGGAGGTGACAAAAAGGTTCGTCGTAAAAGGTTACGTCGATGCAAGTTTTGACACTAATCTAGATGACTCTAAGTCTCAATCTAGATACATATTGAAAGTGGGAGCAATTAGCTAAAGTAGCTCCGTGCAGAGCATTGTAGACATAGAAAATTGCAAAATACATAACGGATCTGAATGTGGCAGACCCGTTGACTAAACTTCTCTCACAAGCAAAAGTCACACTGTAGTACTCTTTGGGTGTTAATCACATAGCAATGTGAACTAGATTACTGAATCTAGTAAACCCTTTGGGTGTCGGTCACATAGCGATGTGAACTATGGGTGTTAATCACATGATGATGTGAACTATTGATGTTAATCACATGGTGATGTGATCTAGATTATTGACTCTAGTGCAAGTGGGAGACTGAAGGAAATATGCCCTAGAGGCAATAATAAAGTTATTATTTATTTCCTTATATCATGATAAATGTTTATTATTCATGCTAGAATTGTATTAACTGGAAACATAATACATATGTGTGAATACATAGACAAACAGAGTGTCACTAGTATGCCTCTACTTGACTAGCTCATTAATCAAAGATGGTTATGTTTCCTAGCCATGAACAAAGAGTTGTTATTTGATTAACGAGATCACATCATTAGTTGAATGATCTGATTGACATGACCCATTACATTAGCATAGCACCCGATCGTTTAGTATGTTGCTATTGCTTTTATCCATGACTTATACATGTTCCTTCAACTATGAGAATATGCAACTCCCATTTACCGTAGGGACACTTTGTATGCTACCAAACGTCACAACGTAACTGGGTGATTATAAAGGTGCTCTACAAGTGTCTCTGAAGGTACATGTTGAGTTGGCATATTTCGAGATTAGGATTTGTCACTCCGATTGTCGGAGAGGTATCTCAGGGCCTTCTCGGTAATGCACATCACATAAAGCCTTGCAAGCATTGCAACCAATGAGTTAGTTGCGAGATGATGTATTACAGAACGAGAAAAGAGACTTGCCGGTAACGAGATTGAACTAGGTATTGGATACCGACGATCGAATCTCGGGCAAGTAACATACCGATGACAAAGGGAACAACGTATGTTGTTATGCGGTCTGACCGATAAAGATCTTCGTAGAATATGTAGGAGCCAATATGGGCATCCAGGTCCCGCTATTGGTTATTGACCGGAGACGTGTCTCGGTCATGTCTACATTGTTCTCGAACCGTAGGGTCCGCACGCTTAACGTTACGATGACAGTTATTATGAGTTTATGCATTTTGATGTACCGAAGGAGTTCGGAGTCCCGGATGTGATCACGGACATGACGAGGAGTCTCGAAATGGTCGAGACATAAAGAATTATATATTGGAAGCCTATGTTTGGACATCGGATGCATTCCAGGTGAAATCAGGATTTTACCGGAATACCGGGAGGGTTACCGGAACCCCCCGGGAGCATAATGGGCCAACATGGGCCTTGGAGGAGAAGTGAGAGGGCAGCCCTAGGGGCTGCGCGCCTCCCCCCTTCCCCTAGTCCTATTAGGACTAGGAGAGGTGGGCGCCCCCCTCTCCTTCTCTCTCCCCCTTGAAGAATCCTAGTCCAACTAGGAATGGGGGGGGGGAATCCTACTCCCAGAGGGAGTAGGACTCCTCCTGCGCCTCCCTCCTTTGGCCGGCCAGCCTCCCCCCTTCATCCTTTATATACGGGGGCAGGGGACACCCCAAAGACACACAAGTTGATCTACGGATCGTTCCTTAGCCGTGTGCGGTGCCCCCTTCCACCAAATTCCACCTCGATTATATCGTTGTAGTGCTTAGGCGAAGCCCTGCGCCGGTAACACATCAAGATCGTCACCACGCCGTCGTGCTGACGGAACTCTTCCCCGACGCTTTGCTGGATCGGAGCCCGGGGATCGTCATCGAGCTGAACGTGTGCCAAGAACTCGGAGGTGCCGGAGTAACGGTGCTGTGATCGGTTGGATCGCGAGGAGAACGTATGACTACTTCCTCTACGTACGACTACTTCCTCTACGTTGTGTCAACGCTTCCGCTTCGGTCTACGAGGGTACGTAGACAAACACTCTCCCCTCTCGTTGCTATGCATCACCATGATCTTGCGTGTGCGTAGGAAATTTTTTGAAATTACTACGTTCCCCAACATACACCTCCATGGATAGATCTTGTGTGTGCGTAGAAATTGTTTGTTTTCCATGCAACGTTCCCCAATAGTGGTATCAGAGCCAGGTCTATGCGTAGATGATATGCACGAGTAGGACAGAAAGGAGTTGTGGGTGGTGATGTTCATATTGCTTCCCACTAATGTCTTATTTTGATCCAGTGGCATTGTGGGATGAAGCGGCTCGGACCAACCTTACATGTCCACGCACATGAGACCAGTTCCACCGACTGACACGCAACTTGTTTTGCATAAAGGTGGCTGGCGGTGTCTGTTTCTCGTACTTTAGTTGAATTGGAGTTGACTATGGCGGTCCTTGCAAAAGGTTAAATAGCAACTTGATAATCACCGTTGTGGTTATGCGTACGTAAGAACGGTTCTTGCTAGTTTCCCGTATCAGACATGTAAAACTTGCAACAACAAATTAGAGGACGTCTAACTTGTTTTTGCAGGGCATGTTGTGATGTGATATGGTCAAGATGTGATGTGATATATGTTGATGTACGGCATGATCATGTTTTGTAATAAGTTCACAACTTACATGTCGATGAGTACGACAACCGGAAGGAGCCTTAGGGTTGTCTTTAATTATTGTATGACATGCGTGTCAATCACTTAAGCGCCATGTAAGTGCTTTACTATATCTCTATGCGTTAGAAATAACTGTAGAAGAAATAGTTGGCGAGACGACCCCCACACAACGATGGAGATCAAGGTGTCATGCCAGTGACGTTGGAGATCATGCCGATGCTTTGGATATGAAGATCAAAAGCACAAGATGATGATGGCCATATCATGTCACATATTTTGATTGCATGTGATGTTTATCCTTGATGCATCTTATTTTGCTTAGAACGACGGTAGCATTATAAGATAAAAGTGTTCTCCCCGAGTATGCACCGTTGCTAAAGTTCGTCATTTCGAAGCAGCTCATGATGATCGGGTGTGATAGATTCTATGTTCAGATACAACAAGTGTAAGCCAGTTTTGCACATGCAGAATACTTGGGTTAAACTTGACAAGCCTGGCATGTACAGGCACGGTCTCAGAATACTGGATACTGAAAGGTCAAACGTGAGTCATATAGTAGATATGATCAACATAGAATGTTTACCATTGAAGACTACCCCATCCCACGTGATGATCAGACATGGGTTAGTTGATTTGGATCATGTATCACTTGGACAACTTGAGGGATGTTGATTTAAGTGGGAGTTCATTAGTAATTTGATTATTTGAGCTAAAATTTATCACGAACTTAGTCTTAATAGTTTTTGCATATCTATGTAGATCAATGGCCAGTGCTATCGTTCCCTTGAATTTTAATGCGTTCCTAGAGAAAGCTAAGTTGAAAGATGATGGTAGCAACTACACGGACTGGGTCCGTAACTTGAGGATTATAATCATTGCTACACAGAAGAATTATGTCCTTGATGCACTGCTAGGGGACAGACCTACTACAGGAGCTGATGCAGATGTTATTAATGTCTGGCAGGCTCGATCTAATGACTACTCGATATTTTAGTGTGCCATGCTTTATGGTTTGGAACCGAGACTTCAAAGGTGTTTTGAACGCCATAGAGCATATGAGATGTTCCAAGAGCTGAAGTTAATATTTCAAGCAAATGCTCGAGTTGAGAGATATGAAGTCTCCAACAAGTTATTTAGCTGAAGATGGAGGAGAACAATGATGTCACTGAACACATACTCAAAATGTCTGGGTATCATAACCACTTGACTAAGCTGGGAATTGATCTTCCGGTTGAGAGTGTTATTAACAGGGTTCTTCAGTCACTGCCACCAAGCTATAAAGGCTTCGTGATGAACTATAATATGCAAGGGATGACGAAAAGGATTCCCGAGATCTTCGTGATGCTGAAATCGGAGGATGTAGAAATCAAGAAAGAGCATAAAGTGTTGATGGTTAACAAGACCACTAGTTTTAAGAAAAAGGGCAAGGGAAAGAAAGGGAACTTCAAGAAGAATGACAAGAAAGTTGCCGCTCCCGTGAAGAAGCCCAAAGCTAGACCCAAGCCTGAAACTGAGTGCTTCTACTGCAAAGGAAATGGTCACTGGATACGAAACTGCCCCAAGTACTTGGCAGATAAGAAGGATGGCAAAGTGAACAAAGGTATATTTGATATATATGTTATTGATGTGTTCCTTACTAATGCTCGTAGTAGCGCCTGGGTATTTGATACTGGATCGGTTGCTCATATTTGTAACTCGAAACAGGAGCTGCGGTATAAACGAAGATTGGCGAAGGACGAGGTGACAATACACGTCATGAACAAGGTTGATGTGATCGCCGTCGGCACGCTACCTCTACATCTACCTTCAGGATTAGTTTTAGACCTCAATAATTGTTATTTGGTGCTAATGTTGAGCATGAACATTATATCTGGGTCTTGTTTATTGCGAGACGGTTATTCATTTAAGTCAGAGAGTAATGGTTGTTCTATTTATATGAGTAACATCTTTTATGATCATGTACCTTTGATGAATGGTTTATTCTTGTTGAATCTCGATCGTAGTGATACACATATTCATAATATTGATGGCAAAAGATGTAAAGTTGATAATGATAGTGCAACATACTTGTGGCACTGCTGTTTAGGTCATATTGGTGTAAAACGCATGAAGAAACTCCATGTGGATGGACTTTTGGAATCACTTCATTATGAATCATTTGATACTTGTGAACCATGCGTCATGGGTAAGATGACTACAACTCTGTTCTCCGGAATAGTGGAGAGAGCTAATGACTTATTGGAAATAATACATACCAATGTATGCGGTCCGATGAGTGTTGAGGCACGCGACGGGTATTGTTATTTTCTAACCTTCACAGGTGATTTGGGTAGGTATGGGTATATCTACTTGATGAAACACAAGTCTGAAACATTTGAAAGGTTCAAAGAATTTCAAAGTGAAGTGGAGAATCATCGTAACAAGAAAATAAAGTTTCTACGATCTGATCGCATAGGCGAATATTTGAGTGACGAGTTTGGCCTTCATTTAAGACAATGTGGAATTGTTTCACAACTCACGCCACCTGGAACACCACAGCATAATGGTGTGTCCGAACGTCGTAACCGTACTTTATTAGATATGGTGCATTCTATGATGTCTCTTTACCGCTTTTCCTTTATCGTTTTGGGGTTATGCATTAGAGACAGCCACATTCATGTTAAATAGGGCACGGTATAAATCCGTTAAGACGACACCATATGAACTATGGTTTGGCAAGAAACCTAAGTTGTCCTTTCCTAAAGTTTGAGGATGCGACGCTTATGTCAAAAGGCTTCAGCCTGATAAGCTCGAACCCAATGCGGAGAAGTGCATCTTCATAGGATGTCCTAAAGAAACTATTGGGTATACCTTCTACCACAGATCCAAAGGCAAGATCTTTGTTGCTAAGTGATACGTCTCTAACGTATCTATAATTTTTTATTGTTCCATGCTATTATATTACCTGTTTTGGATGTTTTATATGCATTATTATGCTATTTTATATTATTTTTCGGACTAACCTATTAACCTAGAGCCCAGTGACAGTTCCTGTTTTTTCCCTGTTTTTGAGTTTTGCAGAAAAGGAACACCAAATGGATTCCAAACCGAATAAAACCTTCGCGATGATTTTTCTTGGACCGGAAGACAACCAGGAGACTTGGAGATGAATTCGGAGGAGCCACGAGGCGGTCACAAGGACAGAGGGCACACCCAGGGGGGAGGGCGCGCCCCCACCCTTCTGGGCCCCTCGTGCACTTCCTGACCTAATTCTTTTGCTTATATATTCCCATATATCCCCAAACCACGAGAGGCATCCACGAAAACACTTTTCCACCGCCGCAACCTTATGTACCCGTGAGTTCCCATCTAGGGACCTTTTCTGGCACCCTGCCGAAGGGGGATTCGATCACAAAGGGCTTCTACATCAACTCTATTGCCCTTCCGATGAAGCGTGAGTAGTTTAACAGACCTACATGTCCATATCTAGTAGCTAGATTGCTTCTTCTCCCTCTTTGATTCTCAATAGCATGTTCTCCTCGATGTTCTTGGAGATCTATTCGATGTAATACTTTTTTGTGGTGCGTTTGTCGAGATTCGATGAATTGTGGATTTATGATCAGCTTATCTATGAATATTATTTGAATCTTCTCTGAATTCTTTTATGCATGATTTGATATCTTTGTAATTCTCTTCGAACTATCGGTTTGGTTTGGCCAACTAGATTGGTTTTTCTTGCAATGGGAGAAGTGCTTAGCTTTGGGTTCAATCTTGCGGTGACCTTTCCCAGTGACAGTAGGGGCAGCAAGGCACGTATTGTATTGTTGCCATCAAGGATAAAAAGATGGGGTTTTCATCATATTGCTTGAGTTAATTCCTCTACATCATGTCATCTTACTTAATGCATTACTTAGTTCTTTATGAACTTAATACTCTAGATGCATGCTGGATAGTGGTCGACGTGTGGAGTAATAGTAGTAGATACATAATCATTTCGGTCTACTTGACACGGACGTGATGCCTATATTCATGATCATTGTCTTAGATATCGTCATAACTTTGCGCTTTTTTATCAATTGCTCAACAATAATTTGTTCACCCACCGTATTAGTTTCTATCTTAAGAGAAGCCTGTAGTGAAACCTATGGCCCCCGGGTCTCTTTTCCATCATATAAGTTTTCGATCTACTATTTTGCAATCTTTTACTTTCCGATCTATAAACCAAAAGTATTTACTTTATCATTTATCTATCTCTATTAGATCTCACTTTTACAAGTAACCGTGAAGGGATTGACAACCCATTTATCGCGTTGGGTGGAAGTTATTTGATTGTTTGTGCGGGTATTCGGTGATTTGTGCATTGTCTCCTACTGGATTGATACCTTGGTTCTCAAACTGAAGGAAATACTTATCTCTACTTTCCTGCATCACCCTTTCCTCTTCAAGGGAAAAATCAACGCAAGCTCAAGAAGTAGCACTAAGAATGTGTCATTTCTAGAGAAGGAGTTTCTCTCAAAAGAAGTGAGTGGGAGGAAAGTAGAACTTGATGAGGTAGTTGTACCTTCTCTCGAATTGGAAAGTAGCACATCAGAGAAAACCATTCCCGTGATGCCTACACCAACTAGAGAAGAAGCTAATGATGATGATCATGAAACTTCAGATCAAGTTACTACTAAACCTCGTAGGTCGACCAGAACACGTACCACACCAGAGTGGTACGGTAATCCTGTCCTGGAAGTCATGTTGTTAGACAACGGTGAACCTGGGAAGTATGAAGAAGCTACGACGAGCCCAGATTCTAACAAATGGCTTGAGGCCATGATCTGTGATAGGATCCATGTATGAGAACAAAGTGTGGACTTTGGTGGACTTGCCCGATGATCGACAAGCCATTGAGAATGAATGGATCTTCAAGAGGAAGACATACGCTGATGGTAATATCACTGTCTACAAAGCTAGACTTGTCGCAGAAAGGTTTTCGACAAGTTCAAGGGGTTGACTATGATGAGACTTTCTCACCCGTAGCGATGCTTAAGTCTGCCAGAATCATGTTAGCAATTGTCACATTTTATGATTATGAAATCTGGCAAATGGACGTTAAAACTGCACTCCTTAACGAGTTTCTTAAAGAATAGTTGTATGTGATGCAACCAGAAGGTTTTGTCGATCCTAAAGGTGCTAACAAAGTGTACAAGCTCCAGCGATCCATCTATGGACTGGTGCAAGCATCTCGGAGTTGGATTATACGCTTTGATGAGGTGATCAAAGCATTTGGTTTTATACAAACTTATGGGGAAGCCTGTATTTACAAGAAAGTGAGTGGGAGCTCTGTAGCATTTTTGATATTATACATGGATGACATATTGCTGCTTGGAAATGATATAGAATTTCTGAATAGCATAAAAGGATGCTTGAATAAGAATTTTTCAATGAAATACCTTGGTGAAGCTGCCTATATATTGGGCATCAAGATCTATAGGATAGACCGAGACGCTTAATAGGACATACACAAAGCACATACCTTGACAAAGTTCTGAAGAAGTTCAAAATGGACCAGTCGAAGAAAGGGTTCTTGCTGTGTTGCAAGGTGGGAAACTGAGTCAGACTCAAAGTCCGACCACGGCAGAAGATAGAGAGAGAATGAAAGTCATTCCCTATGCCTTAGCCATAGGTTCTATAATGTATGCCATGTTGTGTACCAGACCTGATGTGTGCCTTGCCATAAGTTTGGCATGGAGGTACCAAAGTAATCCAGGAGTGGATCACTGGACAATGGTTAAGAATATCCTGAAGTACCTGAAAAGGACAAAGGATAGGTTTCTCGTTTATGGAGGTGACAAAGAGCTCATCCTAAAGGGTTACGTCGATGCTAGCTTCGACACATATCCGAATGACTCTAAGTCACAAACCAGATATGTATTTATATTGAATGGTGGAGCTGTCAGTTGGTGTAGTTCTAAGCATAGTGTCATGGCGGGATCTACATGTGAAGCGGAGTACATAGCTGCTTCAGAAGCAACACATGAAGGAGTCCGGACGAAGGAGTTCATATCCGATATGGGTGTAATACCCAGTGCATCGGGTCCAATGACAATCTTTTGTGACAACACTGGAGCAATTGCCTTAGCCAAGGAGTCCAGGTTTTACAAGAGAACGAAACACATCAAGCGACGCTTCAACTTCATTTGTGAAAACGTCAAGGATGGAGACATAGAAATTTTATAATACATACAAATCTCAATGTGGCAGACCCGTTGACTAAACCTCTTCTGCGGGCAAAACATGATCAACACCAAGACTCCATGGATGTTAGATTCATTACTATGTAATCTAGATTATTGACTCTAGTGAAAGTGGGAGACTGTTGGAAATATGCCCTAGAGGCAATAATAAAGTGGTTATTATTATATCTCCTTAATCGTGATAAAGTTTTATTATTCATGCTATAATTGTATTGTTCAGAAACTTAAATACATGTTGAATACATAAGCAAATACCAAGTCCCTAGTAAGCCTCTATTAAACTAGCTCGTTGATCAATAGATGGTTAATGTTTCCTGACCATGGACATGAGTTGTCACTTGATAACAGGATCACATCATTAGGAGAATGATGTGATGGACAATACCCATCAATTAGCTTAGCATATGATCATTCAGTTTATTGCTACTGCTTTCTCAATGTCAAATACTTATTGCTTCGACCATGAGATCATGCAACTCCCGGATACCGGAGGAATAACTTGTGTGCTATCAAACGTCACTTTGTAACTGGGTGATCATAAAGGTTCTCTACAGGTATCTCCGAAGGTGTCTATTGGGTTGGCATGGATCGAGATTGGGATTTCTCACTCCATATGACGGAGAGGTATCTATGGGACCTCTCGGTAATACAGCATCACAAGAAGCTTGCAAGCAAAGTGACTAAGGAGTTAGTTATAAGATGATGTATTACGGTATGAGTAAAGAGACTTGCCAGTAACGAGATTGAACTATGTATGGAGATATCGACGATTGAATCTCGGGCAAGTAACATACCAATGGACAAAGGTAACTACGTATGTTGTTGAGGGAGTCCTGGATTAGGGGGTCCTCTGGTGTCTGGTGTATTCGATATGGGCCAGACTGATGGGCCGTGAAGATAAAGCAAAAGACTATCCCCCGGGTCCAGGTAGGACTCCCATAAGCGTGGACGGCAAGTTTGGTGCTCGGATGAACTCTTTCCTTCCTTTACAAATCGACTCTGTACAACCCTAGACCCCTCCAGTTCATATATAAAACGGAGGTTTTAGTCCTTAGCAGCCATCAGAACGAGCATAGGCTAGAGAGCTAGGGTTTAGCCACTATGATCTCGAGGTAGATCAACTCTTGTAATCCCTATACACTCATCGAATACAATCAAGAAGGACGTAGGGTTTTACCTCCTTCAAGAGGGCCCGAACCTGGGTAAGTCGTGTCCCCATCGTCCCTTGTTACCATTGATCTTCAGGCACACAGTTCGGGACCCCTACCTGAGATCTGCCGGTTTTGACACCGACATTGGTGCTTTCATTGAGAGTTCCGTTGTGTTGTCAACAGAAGAATCAATGGCTCGCTTCGTCATCAACGACGATGCTATTTCTAGGGAGACCTTTCTCCCTGGACAACTCTTTGTGTTTGGCGCTTCACACTACATGCCAACTCTACTGGCCACCTAGAGTCGGTCGATAGCTATACCCTTGGTCACCAGATCAAGTTTGGTAGCTATACCCTTGAAATACATCGCTGACATCCAAGGAGATCTGATCTTCGAGGGGTTCATGGCCTCGACCGCTGCTCCCCACCCATACGAAGAAGGCCCTTCGGATCCACTATCAGATCCCGTCCAGGGATCTACTCTCATGTCCACCCTGGCCATAGATCCGGAGCGGAATACTTCGGCCAAAGAAGGATGGGACTCTCTCCCATCACGGAGCTTCAAGCCAGAAACCTAGATGCAACCACCCCGTCCGCGGACCCGGAGTTAATCGGGATTCTCCCCGTCATCGGGATGCCGGACTCGCCTCTGGACACTAGCTCTGAATTCTCGAGGTCTGCGTCCCTCGGGGCCGGCCAAGTGGTTATCACCGAGCCTGGCTCCGCAAATCCTTAGATGTCCGTCCATCTTTCACTCTTAAACAAAACACTGGACCTAATACAATCTCTTGCCATTACGGAAGTGTCACCTACTGTCGGTGTACTAAAGTAGGGGTACCTTAGTACCCCGAACTTGTGCACGGGCAATAGTAGCCTCCCGCGGCAAGGCCTGCCAGGGGAGCGACAAGAGTCTCCACGGCCCTTTCCGGGCCGGACGAAGGCCAAGTGATCGAGCCTAGAAGACCAAGCCCCGACAAGAGGAGCTTGCCGGGTCGAGAAGGCAAGGTCCGGCAAGAGGAGCTTGCCGGGCCAAGACGACAAGGCCCCGGCAAGAGGAGCTTGCCGAGACGACTAAGCCGAAGCACCAAGGCCCCGGCGGGAGGAGCTCGCCGGGACGGCCAAGCCAAGGCACCCCAAGAGAAGCCCGCCGCGGCGCGCCGCGTGCCCCGGCAAGGCCTGGCGAGCGGCAAGCTCCCAGGTGCGGCAAGGCAACTACCGCGGCAAGCCACTTGCCGCGGCAAACCACCACGTCAGGCCCGCGCTCCAGCTCACCTGCCCACGCGTCGCTCTGGGGCTTCCCCGGAGGCACGTGGCGGGGCGCCGCGCAACCTGAGACGCGCGGTGGCATGCGGCGTTGGCAGAGTCGCCCCCGTGGCGAGCGGAGGCGCTCCTAACGGTCCGCCTCGGCACTGTTCAGGCGATCCAGACGGGCATTTAATGCCTTTGTCCCCCGCCGTCAGAGTTAGGTGCGATAGCACTGTGCGGCCACTATTCACACAATCCCTTGCCATTTTTACCCTCACCTGCGTCGCTCCCTGTGGGAAACCCCTTGGCATATAAAAGGAGGCCCGTGCGCACGTAGAGGGGGGATCGCACCCAATAGGCCCTCGCCTACGTCCAGCTCCAACTTACTGTAGCTTCTTGCGCTCCAGAGCAAGAACCCGAATCAACCAGACATGCAGCAGTAGGGTTTTACGCATCCATGCGGCCCGAAGCTGGGTAAAATCCTTGTGTGTGTGTGTCGCCTCGATCTGATCTTTGTGCATCCTCTGCCCCCGCCGAACCGACAAGGGGCTCCGTCACCATAGGTGCTCGTGGAGGCAGATATCCCCCGACATCTTTGGCGCACCAGGTAGGGGGTGCGTCGAGGTTGTGCGAACCAGATTCGGCGACCACAGGCAAGCTCAGGTATGGCCAGGTACCTTTCCGCTCCAGCCCGCGGAGCGGAGGCATTCCTCCTCACGCACCCGTGCACGGCCCTCCTCGAGTACCCACTCGCGCAGAGTCCGGGCAAGAGCAGCTGCTCCTCGAGGAGGACCGCCTTCCGGCCGCTGAGCGAGTCTCTCGCCTCCAGCAAACTCTGCGCCGCTCCCGTAGCCGCAGAATTTAGCGCCGGAAGTTGCGGGAAAGGCGACCTCGTTCTTCGGCGAGCCCAGGCCGCCAAGATCCAAATGAGTCGACGCCGACCGTGGGAGGGGCCTTGCCCGCGCGGCGGTCGGAACCGTTCCGTCGGCCATCCTCTCCGTCCAAGTCTTGCCGCAGTTGCATGTAATCCTTGGTACAGAGGCGGGCGCAGATCCCGAGCATAGCCTATGTGCCCCGCACATCTTGTCGATTTCGCGCCTCTCCGCTTGGCGCATGCATCATTCGACACGGTTGTGCAGCACTCGACCCCGGCAAGCGATGGCGGGCTGCGAAGCCCCGAGCCTTCGTTATTCCCTTCCCTCGAGTAGGGGGGGATGACAGGATAGGCTGGGCGTCGCCCGAGGAAGCTGCGCCTTGCTGGACGGCAAACGACAGAGAAGCTAAGTCGCCAAAGTTTGAGCGATTGAGCTCCTTTTTCTTCTTAAATTATCCCCCTCGAACGACCGAGCTTCTTATGGGAAACCTGTGCGCGGAAGGGCCGAATCGTGGCTGGTTGCGCCCCTATTTCGTTTCGAGCCCCGCTCAACGACTTAAGTGTGCTACATCCCGAGTAGCGTCCTTACTTGTTTCGAGCTCGCTCGGCAGCTTGAGCGTGCCGCGACTGCAGTCGCCACGCCTACCTCGCCCCGAGCCTGCTCAACATTTAAGTGAGTTGCGCCAGCCGCGGCAAGGTTTCTTGCCGGTGGAAGCCCCGTAGCTGGTTGCTGATGTCCCGCACTCGGCACCCGTGGCAAGGCGGAGACTTTCGCCGACAAGTTCCTGTGAGCGTAGGGCGCGAACGTACGAAGCACAAGGTCGAACAAGGGAGATAACAGCGCAATGAACTGCCTAAGATAAAAGTTATATTACAAAATAACTTGCCGCTGCTCTAATCAGCTGTTTCTATGGCATGCTCGGCAGCAACGAGAGAAGAAAAGAAAGAGGTGGGCGGCCTAATCCGCGCGGTCGCCCTCGACCCGCCTGATCCCCGCCACCCTTTCCACGATGGGGGTGACGAGGGCCCTGATCTCCGTCAGATCAGTATCTTCCGGCAAGTGCCTAAGGACGTTGGTGAGCCTGATGGTGGGGTTGCGGAAGACGATCTTCACCAACACACTCTCGAGGGCCCCGGAGACGGCTTCCCGCGTCTCCTCGGCCAGCTGTTCTGGGATCGATACCCGGAGGTGCCGGAGCACCCCCACCAAGCCCTTGAAGAAGGAAGTGAGCTTGGCGCTCGGCGGGACGTCCTCGCCGGAGGGGTACTCATGGCCCTCCATCCCCAGCAGCTTCAGCTCCTGGTCGATGGTGGAGGCGATGTCGACGAGGCCTTCCGTCCACCGCTCCACCGCCTCTCGGAAGGCATTCTGGGTAACGGCGGCGCTCCTCAACAGCTCCTCGTTGCCAGCAACCTCCTTCCGCAAGGCCGTTTCCTGCTCCTTGGCGCTCTCCAGCGCCTTGGCCAGGGTGTCCAGCTTCAGCTCGAGGACAGCCTTGGAGTCCTTGGCGGCGTCGAGCTCCTGGATCTTCTCGGCGAAGTGGCCCTGCAGCTCGCCAAGGGAGTGAGCGCCCTTCTCGCACTCCAGTTTGAGCGCGGCAAGCTCCTCGCCGCTCGCCTTGAGGCCGCTGACGAGCTGCGCCACCCTCGCCTCCAGCTCCCCCTTGGCGACCTCGGCGGCCGCGGCGGCATCCTGCGCTTTCTGCAGGTCCCCGCCAAGCGCCTGCTCGCGCGCGGCAACCTCCTCCTCGTGGCTGGCGAGGCTGGCCCTCTGCTGCACCAGCTCGCTTTCCCGCGCGGATAGCCCCGCAGCGGCAAGCCTCTGCTGCTCTTCAGCCTCTGCCTTCTCGAGGAGGAAGGCCGTCCGCGCCTCGTCGAGTAGCCTCCGCTCCTCCGCCAAGGACCGGAGAGCCTCCTGGTTGAGCTCCCGGAGCTCCCCGGCGCGCTTCTCCATGTCCGCGCCGGGCTTCGCGACGAGTGCCTCCTGGCGCTCCACCTTGGCCTGCCGGGCGCGATAGAGCGACACAAGCTTCCGAAGCAGCCGCTCTTCCTCGGGCTCGCCGCTGTCGGTGCTTGGCGCGTCGACCACTATCAGCCCGACAGAGGCGAGCACTTCTCCGTCCAAGGCCTCCCCCTCGCCCGGCGCCCTGGAGCTAGGCTCCTAGGGGAGCCTGATGTAGACGCCATCGCCGGCCCGCAGGTAGGCGCCTGCCGGGGGCTCCTCGGGGTCCGACGCGGTGGCAGCAGCGGAGTCGCCGGACTGCGGAGTGCTTGACGCCCCTGCCTCCCCAGGGCCGTCGGCACGGTCGCCGGTCTCCTCGCCGCCTGCGGCCGCGGCGGCCTTGGCGGCTTCAGCCTCCTCGCCGCCTACGGGGTCGTCGGTGCCTTCCGCCTCCTCGGTGACGACGACGTCGTCGGCGTCGCCACGCACGCCCTCCTCGACGACGACCTCGATTTCCATCGGGTCCGCGGTGGGCGGGTCTGATGGTCGGAAGAGGGGAGAAGAGTCAGCTGAACAGCCGACAAAGAGGCTCATAAGAAAAGATAGCCAGGGGAAGTTTTCCATGCAGGGGGGCTTACCAGTGGCAGGGTCCGTGGCCGCGACCTCCGCTGCCGGTGGATCGCTGGCCGCGTCCCTCGCCGGAGATCCCTCCCTTGCCGGAGAGGTTTTCCTTGCCGGGGGCTCCTCCCTTGCCGGGGAGGTCTCCCCTGCCGGGGGCTCCTCCCTTGCTGGAGATTTCTCCCTAGGCGGGGTCGTCGAAGCGGACGGCGCGGCGGGAGTGCCCCCCGGGGTCGCCTGCCGGGCTGCTCTGCTCCTACCCAACGACAACAACAACAGCCACATGTTAGCAAAGAGAAGGGAAGCTCGCGCGCGCGCCAAACGGCAAGAGCTAGCCGTGCCCTCACCCTGGGGGTTGCGCTGTGGGCTGCCCTGCGGGCCCACTGCCAGGTCCGGCAAGGTCGTCTCCGACACCTCCCCAGTTGCCGGAGGAGATTCGCCCTCAAGGACGACCAGCAGGATCTTGGCCCTCTTCGCCCTCCTCTGGGCCAGCGTCCTGAAAAGGGAACGGTTTCGGGGGGGGGGGATGAATGGGCTGCGAAACAAGACGAAGCAACAAAAATCAAGAAGATACAAGCTCTACCAGGAACTTACTCTCCGTCCTCCTCTTCGTCGTCGGAGCTGAGCGCGGAATAATCAAAAACCGGCTTGCTCCAGGCGCGAGGAAACAGGGGAGTGGGTTCCCGGGACCGCTTGGCGGGGGCGGTGGACGACCCCGCCCCCGTTGCCGCCGCAGAATGAGGAGCGGCAGGAGCAGAAGCCGTGGCCCGTGAGGACCCCGCTCCCGCTGCTTCAGAAGCGCGCGTCGCCCGGGGCTGCGGTTGCTGGTCGGCCTGCCGCACCACCTCTCCGGCCCTGCGGAGACGCCGCCTCGGCTGGGCAGGGGGCTCCGCCTGCGATGAGCTGCCCGGGAGCTGCGAGGAGGGCGCGTCCGCCTCCGGCAAGCCACCCGCGTCCTGGGCGGGCTCGCCCGCACCACCGTGCCCGGCTGGCTCCTCCGCGCCGGCGAGCTCCATCTGGTCGGCGAGGCTCTCCGCCTCCGCCGCGTCTGCCTCTGCCAGGGTGAAGCCAGACTCGCCCGCGGCCGCGGCGGCCGCCGCCTCCTCCATCCTGGAGGCGATGTAGGCCAGCTCCTCGGGGGTGGTGTCCCGCGTGAGGCCCCTCTTCTCGTCGGGGTCGACCGGCACCTCCTCCAAGTTGTCGAAGAAGGCCTGCACGACATCGTCCGCCGGCTCCTGCCAGGTCGCGTCGATCCCGTGCGAGTCGCACAGCGGCATCATCGCGAGGATGCGGCTGAGCGCCGAATTGTTGCACAGGGGGACGACGCCCGGCGGCAACCTGAACCATTCTGGGTGCTCGGAATCGTGCTTGAACAGCTCCTTCAACACTCCGTCGAGCTCCAAAACGGTGAAGTTGTAGTTGAGGCCCGGGCGCAGCCTCATGATGTCCGCCGCGTTTTGGAATTCCCAAGCCGGTTTCCCCCTCCCCTGCAGGGGGGCGATACGCCGGCGAAGGAAATCCGCGCCGACGGCGCCGACGGTGAGCCCGACAAACCTGAGGCGCAGGATGCGGGTGGCGGCAATCTTCATCTTGGCGTCGTCCGGGGCCAGGTCGCTCCAGTCGCGGCCGCGCACCACTGGAGTTCGCCGCACGGCGGTGAACGGCGGTGGATTCTCCTCGACGATCAGGCACCACTCGGCCCTCCACTCCTCCCATCTGCCACGGAGTTCCCCCTCCAAGTAGGCCTCTTTCTTGCCGGTCCTGGAGATCCAAGCGACTCCGCCGGACAGCGGCTCTCCTTTCTCCACCCGGGGAGTAAAGAAGTGCTGGAAGAGGGCTACGTTGGGGCGGACTCCGACAAAGTTCTCGCAAAGGTGTGCGAAAACCGCCATTGTCAGAACGGCGTTGGGGGTGAAGTCAAGGAGGTGGAGGTTGTAGGTGTGCATGATGTCGCAGAAGAACTCAGAAAAAGGCGGGCAGAGCCCGCAGAGGAAGAACATGGCGAAGAAAGGGTACCCGGTCGGGTACAGCTTCTGGGCGATGGCGGGAAGAACTCACGTGCGCGGATGCGCTCGCGTCGCCGTCGACCAGAAGAGGAGTTATTCGTTCTTCAGCCTCAGCGCGTCAAGCTGAGGAGGGAACGTCGCCGTCTCCTTCCGAAGAGCTTCCAGCCGCAGCGCCTCGACTGACTTCACGACCTTCCCCTTCGCCTTGTCGCTCTTCGGGGCCATGGCCGAAACGGGGAGGGGGAGTTGTCGGCGTTGGCGGCGCCGGGGGCTGCGAGAGCGATTCGCTGCTTTCTCTAGCAAGGAGGAGGCGGCGGAGATTTTCGAGGAACAGCAATCGGCGGAATGGTGAGCTGCCCCTGTTCCCCTCCGCTTATAAAGGGGGGAAGGAGCAGGGGCGGACGCTCCGCCTTCCCAGATAAAGAGATCGTGCACGACGTGACGCATGCCTGCGGGCCTTCGTCCCGCGCACGCTGCCCACGTCACGCACGCCTCGGACGCCTCGCCCCTCCCACGACGCCGCAATAAGCGCGCGTCACTTGGGGAGGGCGCGACGAGCACGGAGTTAAGGAGCAGCGCAACCCAGGCCACGCGTGCCCGTGCACTGTTAGGGCCTGGCCCAACAACGCTCGGCACCGTGTATGGCCCAGACCCGGGGGCTCCTATCGATGTACTAAAGTAGGGGTACCTTAGTACCCCGAACTTGTGCACGGGCAGTAGTAGCCTCCCGCGGCAAGGCCTGCCAGGGGAGCGACAAGAGTCTCCACGGTCCTTTCCGGGCCGGACGAAGGCCAAGTGATCGAGCCTAGAAGACCAAGCCCCGGCAAGAGGAGCTTGCCGGGTCGAGAAGGCAAGGTCTGGCAAGAGGAGCTTGCCGGGCCAAGGCGACAAGGCCCCGGCAAGAGGAGCTTGCCGGGACGACTAAGCCGAAGCACCAAGGCCCCGGCGGGAGGAGCTCGCCGGGACGGCCAAGCCAAGGCACCCCAAGAGAAGCCCGCCGCGGCGCGCCGCGCGCCCCGGCAAGGCCTGGCGAGCGGCAAGCTCCCAGGTGCGGCAAGGCAACTACCGCGGCAGGCCACTTGCCGCGGCAAACCACCACGTCAGGCCCGCGCTCCAGCTCACCTGCCCACGCGTCGCTCTGGGGCTTCCCCGGAGGCACGTGGCGGGGCGCCGCGCAACCTGAGACGCACGGTGGCATGCGGCGTCGGCAGAGTCGCCCCCGTGGCGAGCGGAGGCGCTCCTAACGGTCCGCCTCGGCACTGTTCAGGCGATCCAGACGGGCATTTAATGCCTTTGTCCCCCGCCGTCAGAGTTAGGTGCGATAGCACTGTGCGGCCACTATTCACACAATCCCTTGCCATTTTTACCCTCACCTGCGTCGCTCCCTGTGGGAAACCCCTTGGCATATAAAAGGAGGCCCATGCGCACGTAGAGGGGGGATCGCACCCAATAGGCCCTCGCCTACGTCCAGCTCCAACTTACTGTAGCTTCTTGCGCTCCAGAGCAAGAACCCGAATCAACCAGACATGCAGCAGTAGGGTTTTACGCATCCATGCGGCCCGAAGCTGGGTAAAATCGTTGTGTGTGTGTGTCGCCTCGATCTGCTCTTTGTGCATCCTCCGCCCCCGCCGAACCGACAAGGGGCTCCGTCCCCATAGGTGCTCGTGGAGGCAGATATCCCCCGAGACCTACGAACTACACCCGACTTGAATTGGGGGCTGAGAGTAGGGAATTTTACGTCCCACCCGCCACCTACTTAATAGCCACTGTCGGAGACTTAACCGACATGCTAGACTACGCCTCCGAAGACATCGATGGCATGGACGACGATGTTTTTTTTACACTAAACGACAGTGGGAGAGGCTCCCACTGACTTGTATATTAACACACCAACCGATGTTACATAATTACATATGGGGGTTTTGAAGGGTTCCCCTCAACCCTTCAGAGGCAAAAGAAAGAAGTGTTGTAGTTTACAAGTTTTGAATATAAGAATCTAAGAAGGGACGAAGCTCTTCTTTACAGCTATGGGCGAGCAGGCCCAACAGATGCTTGAACCTATTCAGCCATGAAATGAAGGAGTGTGGCACTCCTCTAAAATGCTCATTGTTTCTCTCCCTCCATATGCTCCAAGCGGCCATCAAGAAGATATCCATGAATAGTGGCTGCCTCCATTGGGTTTTACCATGACGCAGCAGGGAGATCCTGTTTCCATTAAGCGACCATCTCAGGCCAACCTTATCCCAGCATCGTTGGCTAAAGGGGCACCAGAAAAACAGATGTTCCAGTGTTTCCTCAGGAGGGTTTTGGCAGAGCATACATGCGTAATTGTTATCCACCACAACATAGTGCCTGTGTTTCAGCATGTTTCGCGTGTTCAGGCGATCAACAAGGAGCAGCCAGCCCAACATCTTGAATTTGATGGTGCATTTGGACTTCCAAAGCCAGATGAAAGCATCGTCAGCGACCGTCTCTCTGAAGGAGTGGTTGTAGTAGTTTTTGGCCGAGAAATTTCCATTTAGGGTACTGACCCACGCGTCTGCAGTCCCCCTCTCTGGAATGACATGCGCGGAGCCTCTTTGGATCTCTCTGACTTCATCTCGTGCCTGTACAGAGAGTGGTAAATGGAAAAGCATGGTAGGGTTCGTTGCTTGCAAAGCATCATCGACGGACACATCTTCATTTGTGGCAAACGAAAAGGCTCTGGGGTAGATTTCAGAAAGCTGGGTTTCCTGGTCGTGCGTAAACCACACGTCCTTCCAGAACAGAACTGAAGTCCCATCACCAATTACAGCCTTTGAAATCCCTCGAAAAACATGACTGAGTTGCATGATATCTCTCCACCAGAAGGACCCAACCGGATCAACTGCATGCGGTACCGTGTTTGCATAGTATGTGTCCCAAATCAGAGTCACCCACGGTACATCCGCGCGATTATAGAACTTGTAAAGGTGTTTGAGGAGCAGAGCCACATTTTGGGTTTTGATGTCAATGACCCCAAGCCCACCTTTGCGCTTTGGCCTGCAAACTAACTCCCAAGCTGCCAAGGAGTTGTTTTTGACACCATCTTCTGTGTTCTTGGCCCACAAGCAGTACCGGCGCAGTCTGTCAATGTGTTCGATCACTTTTGGATGTAGTTTGAGCGTGCACATGGCATATATAAGCATGGATGTGATGGTGGAGTTGACCAACGTGAGTTTGGCGCCAGCTGAGAGCAAGGATAGCGCAGTGGATAATTTCCTTTCAATACCACATACCATCGGCATCAATTCGAGCAACGTTGGTTTTGGCGTTCCCATGGGGAGGCCCAGGTAAGCAAACGGAAGTGATCCAACAGTGCAGCCAAAGATTTGGGCCATGGCCAAAGCCTGCTGTGTGTCCAGGTTGATAGGGATCAAAGTGGACTTGTGGAAATTTATCTTCAGACCCGCAGATTCAGCGTAAGCAACCAGAATGGACCTCATGCGTACTGCTTGATCTGGGCAGGCAGGCATGACCAAGATCGTATCATCAGCATACTGGATCACCGGATAGTCCCCTCTCCGGTTGCATGGAAGAGGTAGATCAATTAAACCTTGGCCATATGCATCGTTAATCGCCGCCTGAAGAAGGTCTGCAGCTAAAACAAAGATGAGCGGCGATAAAGGGTCCCCCTGCCTTACTCCACATTTACATAAAAACTTCCGGCCTGGGGCCCCATTCAGGAGAACCGAGGAAACCCCTAAAGCAAAGATAGACTTCATCCAACCAAGCCACTTGTCGTCAAAGCCCATGTGTTTCATAATCTGCAGCATTGGTTCATGTTCTATTGTGTCAAAGGCTTTGGCAAAATCAAGTTTAAGGATTATAATTTCCCTCGATGATGTTTGGCATTGGTGGATGTATTCAAAAGACCAGGCCAAACAGTCTTGGATAGTACGCCCTTTGAGGAACCCATACTGGTTCTTGTGGATGATCTTAAGTATGACTTTCTGCAGGCGATTGGCTAGGATTTTCGTGATAATTTTCAGACAACAGTTGAGCAGTGTTATGGGTCTGAAATCATTAGTCGTCACATGAGAAGGGATTTTCGGGATAAGTGTAATGTAGCCCTCACTGATACTAGTTATGTCAAGGTTACCTTCGTGGAAATCACCACACATTTTGTAGAAATCCTCCTTGATAATGTGCCAGCAACTTTTGAGGAAGCATCCATTGAAACCATCTGGACCGGGAGCCCTGTCACCAGGCATCTCTTTGATCACAGCATCAATTTCATCTGTGGAAAATGGTACCAAGAGCACCTCTAGACCGTCCACCTTTTTAATGATACGGTTAAGATCAAAGCGCATATTTGTGGGCTTAGAGGTCCCCAGTCGTTCTTTGTATGTATTGAACAACAATCCAGCTTTGCCTGTATGATCAGAGATTTCAACATCTCCTTCCTGCAGCGTGGCAATTGAGTTGTGCCTGAACCTTTCAGTGGCAAGTGATTGGAAGAGCTTAGTATTCTCATCAGCGAATCTGAAGTATCTGACAGTGCATCTTTTTCTCCAATACTCATTTTGGTATTTGAGAAGACAGTTAAGGTGTCCCTTCAAAATACGTCTGAAATTTGCCTCTTGGACAAACAAACCCCTCTTGTCTTCGAGGGCGTCGAGATTGGCTAGTGCTTCATTACTGTTCTGGATCATAATTTTCAAGTTGGAAGTGCCTCTGCTCCAACGTTTGAGATCGTAGCGAAGCGTTTTGAGCTTCTTGCATATTATCGCTGCAGAGTTGGGGGCGTGACAGGGTTTACTCCAGGATCTTGCCACAACTTCGGAGAAACCAGAGTGGTTGACCCAGAAGTTTTCAAATGGAAAGAGATTTGATTTTGGGATTTTAGACTCGATTGAAAGCATGCAGGGGATATGATCTGAGACCGGTTTGCCCAAAGGCAGAACCATTGTGTTAGGAAAAGAGGTGGTCCAGTTCGAAGACCGGTTTGGACGACGATGTTGAGGCCGAACCAGGCCAAAACCCGCCCATCACTGGGCATTGGAAGGCCACTTCCACTTACAATGTATACATGGTGGACACGCCTGAGAAGAAGGACGACAATGGCACTCAAGACCCAGATGAGGATAAGCCAGTCGATGAACCACCAAAACACCGGCGTCAGCTGTGCCGCTCACGATCGCATCGGGCAAGGGAAATCAATACAGACACCAGAGATAATAACACTCCGGATAACGCTGAAGACCCCGATCACCCTGTTGAGCCTGCGTTTGAGCGGGATGAAAGGGAAGAAGGTCAATACAGCCCTAAACACGCCGATCACAAGGATTCAGAGGATAGTAACTATTTACCTGCCTCCAAAGAGAATGTTAGCCTCGGGGACGAAGAATTCATCGTCCCAGAGGAACCCCTCGAACAAGAACGCTTCAAGCGATGGCTTATCGCCACTGCACTGAGTCTGAAAAAGAAACAACAGCAGATCCAAGCTGAACATGATACACTCAATGACAGATGGACCAAGGTTCTAGCCGCCGAAGAAGGATACGACTTTGAGCGCCAAACGAAAAGTTATCCTAGACACAGGCTACTCCCACAATTCGATGATGAGGCCTTTGAGCCAATACCAAGATACAATCAGGCTGATCAACAAGACCGATCACCACGTGGACGGGACAAAACGACTAATTATGTCGAATACCAGACCACGCCCCCTCGCTATAGAGGCAAGGAGACAACGGCTCCGGGCTACACGTACGACCTCCGTCAGGACCTGACCAATAGAGCCGATCAGACCCGATCCATCTATGGATCAAGGGGACATGCTCCAGCACGAGATGATGGCCACCAGGTACGGCACGACAACCATAACCAAGTCTGGGGTCAGCCCCGAACTCAGATGTCATCCGAACTCTGTCACACTGTGGCCCGGTACAGAGGCGTCACGCACCCCATGTGCTTTACCGATGAGGTAATGCAACACAAGTTTTCGGAAGGGTTTAAACCCGTAAACATCGAGCCATACGATGGAACGACAGATCCCGCTGTATGGATTGAAGATTTTCTTCTACATATTCACATGGCCCGCGGAGGTGATCTCCACGCCATTAAATAACTCCCTCTAAAGCTAAAAGGACCAACACATCACTGGTTGAATAGCCTCCCAAAAAACTCCATTGGCAGCTCAGAGAACTTAGAGGACGCTTTTTGGGACAACTTTCAGGGCACTTATGTCCAGCCACCGGACATTGATGACGTGAGTCACATAGTCCAGCAACCTGGAGAGTCAGCCCGCAAACTTTGGACTCAGTTCTTAATTAAAAAGAACCAAATTGTCGACTATCCGGACACCGAGGCCTTAGAGGCATTTAAGCACAGCGTCCATGAAGAATGGCTCACCCGACACCTTGGTCAGGGAAAGCCGAAGACTATGGCAGCTCTTACTGCACTTATGACCCACTTTTGTGTGGACAAACATAGATGGTTAGCTCGTAGAAGCTACAATACCTGATACGTCTCCAACATATCTACTTTTCCTAACGCTTTTCCTTTTGTTTTGGACTCTAATTTGCATGATTTAAATGAAGCTAACCCCGTACTGACACTGTTTTTAGCAGAACTACCATGGTGTTGTTTTTGTGCAGAAATAAAAATTCTCGGAATGGAACGAAACTCTGCGAGGAATTTTTATATAATAAATAAGTATTTATGGAGCTAAGACCTACCGGAGAGGGGCACCTAGGTGGGCACAACCCACCAGGGCGCGCCCCCCTCTCATGGTGCGCCCAGGTGGGTTGTCCCCACCTGGTGGCCCCGCAGACCCTGAAACCAACACTATAAAATCCTTTTTTTCCAGAAAAAATTAGGGAGAAAGAATTATCGTGATCCACGAGACGGAGCCGCCGTCACCTCCTGTTCTTCATCAGGAGGCCAGATCTGGAGTCCGTTTGGGGCTCCGGAGAGGGGGATCTTCATTCTTCATCATCACCAACCCTTCTCCACCGCCAATTCCATGATGCTCCCCACCGGGAGTGAGTAATTCCTTCGCAGGCTCGCTGGTCGGTGAGGAGTTGGATGAGATTCATCATGTAATCGAGTTAGTTATGTTAGGGCTTGATCCCTAGTATCCATTATGTTCTATGATTGATGTTGCTATGACTTTGTTATGCTTAATGCTTGTCACTTTGGGTCTGCTGGTGTTCTGGGAACGGGGGTCCCCAGACTTGCCTGCCTGCGGCCTGCGGCGTGGCTCGAGTGGGGGCCCAACGCGGCCCATCTTCATCAACACAAGGCTCATGACCCTCGCGAGGGGCCAAGCCTCGCGAGGCAGACGACACGACGCTTCCTCAAGCACGGCCTCCTTAGGCTGGCTCGCGAGGAGGCGGAGAGATCAAGGTGGGGTACCTCACGAGGTGCCCATGACGCAAGCCATGACGACCAAGGGTGCTAGGCGGGCGCCAGCCCGCGCAGTGTCCTCCCTTTCCTCTTTGGTGCAAAGGGGGCAAGCGCAGGCGAGAGGATCAAGCAAGGGCACCAATTTCGGTGCAACGAGACCAAGACCAGCTCCACGAGAAGGAGGAAGTCACTGTGGAGCCCAAGCCGGCGTCATCACCAGAACCTTTGGCAGGGGAAGACCAACTTTAGTCAGGATAAGTGTACCCGATGTTCCCCTTCAAATTGGCCAATTGTTGGCGCCCTTCCCGCTCAATATTTGGGAAGAGGCCCAGGGCCTTTGCCTATAAAAAGGACTAGCCACCCCCAGGGTAGAGGCATCTGATTCAGTATCTAGAGGCATCTGATTCAGTATCTAGAGGCATCTGATTCAGTATCTAGAGCAAGTAGAGAGAGAGAGAGAGAGAGAGAGAGAGAGAGAGAGAGAGAGAGAAAGAGAAGGGCGATCGAACTCCCCCTAGCAGTTCATCCCCTAACCAAGAACAGGCCCTCGCGAGGCCGTTCACTTGTACCAATTCTTCCTCATCAGCCCAAGAGGCAATCCACCCACCACACTGGAGTAGGGTATTACACCACAATGGTGGCCCGAACCAGTATAAATCTTGTGTCTCTTGTGTTGTTCTTGCAGTAGTTTAGATCCTTACGAGACGGAGAGGTAGAGGGCTCGATCTCCGCGCGAACCCCAGAGTTTGAAGCTTAAGGGTCTGCCGGAACCCATGATCCGACATTTGGTGCGCCAGGTAGGGGTGCGCCGGAATCCGTCTTCCACCGCTCCGCTCTCCTCCGACCATCGCATCCATGTCTGACGCTCGTCGGGCCCGCGCCGAGCGCCGGGTCGCTATCGCTTCCCGTGCCGTCCAGACGGCTCCCGCCGGCGGGCGTTCTCGTCGTTCCCCATCGCCCGCCGTCAACGCCGCCACCATCCCGGCGGGGAACGAGCAGCAAGCGTCCTCTCAGCACCCGTCCGTGCGGCGGGATGGCCGCACCGCCACTCCGTCGCTCACCCCGGCCGGTTCTTCGTCGCACGCGCTTCGCGCGCCCTTGGAGGCTCGAGCTGTGCGCATCGCGGCGAACGAGCTCCTACGCTACTGCCCCGTCGACGACGTCTACGAGGAGTGGCTCGACCGCGCCGCAGGGGGCTCTCCCGCGCCTTCCGCACAACTACGTCGCACTCCGCCCCGCATGGGCAATGAAGCCCCGGGGGCGTTCCAGCCGCCACCTTTCTAAGAAGATGCCATGGCCCCAAGGCGCGCAGCTCCTGGGCGGAACCCGCTCCGTCATGCGCCGGCCCAGCAGGAACGGAGCTGCCAAGAAGTCCCGCGATCGCAAGAGGCCGCCCGGGCGCTCCCGGCCCCGGCTCGCCGAGACCCTGCTCCAGCTTCGGCACGTCAAGACCCCGCGCTGCTCCTAGCTGCGGCGCAAGGGGACCCACAAGGCCAAGATCTCCCTCAACGAAAACCTCCCGCGGCCACCGCTGGCTGCCGCGCCTACACCCCCGAGCTGCGTAGCGTCGCGTGGCCCGACAAGTTCAAGCCGGACCTGCCTCCTCGCTACGACGGCACAACTGATCCCACGGAGTTCCTCCAGCTCTACAAGCTGGGAATCGAAGCTGCCAGCGGGGACGATAAGGTCATGGTGAACTGGTTCCCCATGGCGCTGAAGGAAGGTGCTCGCACTTGGCTCCTGAACCTGGCCCCAGGCACGATCTCCTCCTGGGACCAGATGCGTACTCGCTTCATCGCCAACTTCCAAGGTACCCGCGACCGGCCTCCCGCCGTGAGCGACATGCGCCGCATCAAGCAGCAACCTGGAGAGACCCTGCAGAAGTACATCCAGCGCTTCAACAGTGCGCGCCTCAAGATCCCCAGGGTGTCTGAAGAAGCCATCATTTCGGCCCTCTCCGATGGCGTGCGCGACGTCAAGATGAAGGAGGAGCTGGCGATGCATGAAGACCTCTGCACCTCCTTGGAGCTGTTCAACCTGGCGACCAAGTGCGCCAGAGCTGAGGAGGGACGCCTCTCCCTCCTCGAGCTGCCTGCCGCAGACCCATAAGAGAAGAAGCCCAAGGCTAAGGACGTGAAGCGCAAGGGGGCTGCCATGCTCGCGGTAGAACCGGACACCAAGCGGGGCAAGGATCTGCCTGAATCCTCTAGGGGCAGCCGGTACTGCGTGTACCACGACCTCCACACCCACAACACCAATGAATGCCAAGAACTCCGCGCCGTGCGAGAAGGAAGAGTCGGCCGACACCCTGACCGTGCTGACCGGGGCTACGGCCGAAGAGGAGGAAGGAACCCGGGACGCTGGGAAGACCGCGGCCCACGTCCAGGCTGGCGTGACCAACCTCGCGAGGACCGCTGGCGCGACCCGTCTCGCGAGGGGGACTGGAGGGATCAGCCTCGTGAGGATCGCCCTCATGGCAACCCAGGCCTGCCGCCGTTACCGCCTCAGCCCAGAAGGAATGAATACCGCCACCAAGAAGAGGGGTGCGGGGGCTTCCAAGAGCCTCGCGCCATCGCCTGCATCCTGGGCGGAGCTCAAGCCCCAGCCTCTCAACGTATCTTCAAGCAGTTTGCTCGCGAAGTGAATGCAGTTCTCCCCAAGCTCGAAGCAACGCGTCCCCTCAGGTGGTCGTCCTGCACCATCACGTTCAGCTCAGCAGACCAGCTCAAGTGCGCAGCCACAGCCGGAGTCCTCCCAATGCTTTGTTCCCCAGTCACCAGCAACATTCTGGTCACCAGGACCCTCATCGACGGAGGGGCAGGGCTCAATGTCTTGTCCGTGGAAACGTTCAACAACCTCCAAGTGCCCTATGACCAGCTTCAGCCAACCAAGCCCTTCTCCGGAGTCACCGACGGTTCCACAGTCCTGATCGGGCATGTCCGCCTCCCAATCACCTTCGGCACCTACGACAACTACCGCACCGAGCTCATCGACTTTGACGTCGCCCACATCCGCCTGCCGTACAACGCCATCCTCGGGTACCCGGCGCTGGCCAAGTTCATGGTCGTGACTCACCATGGCTACAACGTCCTCAAGATGCCAGGAAGCGGCGGCGTCATCACGGTGCCATGTCAAGAGAAGGATGCAGTGTGTGCTCTGGAGCGAGCCTTCCAGGCCGCGTCACTAGAAGACCCAGATCGCGGAAGCAGGAGGCTTCCTGAGACCACCCCCAAGAAGAAGAAGACAACGTCAGGCTCAGACCCTCAGGAGGCAGGCCCTTCAAGGCCCGCGTCTGCCCAGGGGGACCCTCCTTCAATCGCATAGGGAAGCGCGCCCGGCACCCTCCTCAGGCAGGGCTCGGGGGCTCTCACCTAGAGGGCCACCGACCTCGCCAAGGTCACGAGGGAGGCGCTGGGGCACCATGTGGAGGCGTGTTTCGAAGCACGCTTCCCTCAGAAGGGAGCCAGGGGAGGAAGGTCAGACCAGCAGGAGTTTGTTAGCAAGGCCATTCAAGTACTACAGGAGTCGAGGATCATGAGAGGTTGCCGTCGCCCACCAGCTGTGGCTCCCCATCCAGGCGAGGATGGTGGGCTGCGTGTCTGCGTCGACGTACCAGGGCTCAATCAGATTGCCACGACGGAGCGCCTCTGGCCCTCACAAGTGGGGCGCTGCGGAGGACCACCCCACAGCTATGTTCGCATGCCTTATGGCCTACCGAGCGTGGCTGCGGCGTACCAGCGCATCATGAGGAGCATCTTGGAGGCGCAAGAAGGCAGGCGTTCCACAGCCCTGGGGGAGATGGAGGCTGCTCACGAGGAGCCACCAGTGCCTCCGGAGCCTCCCGAGGCCCCTGGGCCTGGGGGCTCGTGAGGATCAGCTTCCGCGGCCCACCGAGTCTGCTGCACCAACGCCACTGCACCAACGCCACTGCACCGACGACGTCTTCAGGTGACATCTTTCAAGTTTCATTCTCAGCTGGGAGCGCCCTCCCAGGGTTGCATCATTCCCAGGCCGCGTGGGTCTGTCCCTGCGGCATGTATCCCCTTTTATCTTCTCAGTCGCTAGCTTGCTTTGCTGGGGGCGCCCCTCGGGCTGCATCATCCCCAGGCCGCTCGGGCTAGGCCCAGCGGCATGTATCCCTTCCGCGCTTCTTTCCAATTATGCATCATTACTCGATGCCGTCCGCGGCACCTCTTCTTCTTCATGTCGACCACTTGCGCGTTAAAGGGGGGGGGGTGCCTGAGCATCGCGACTCAGGGCTCTTACTGGCTCTCCAGCCCTCACCCTCTGGCCTTGTCCACGGCATCGCGACCTGGCATACCAGCGACGGCTGAGACAAGCTCGAGGGCCGGGACCCGAGGACGTAGAGTGCCGGCATCTAACCAGATTTTGCAGGGACACATCTCAAGATACGACCCAGTGCCAGACGCAACCCGCCTAGAGGTAGGGCCTCGTGAGTCCCGCGCTGGCTCACGGGTGCCCAGATACACCTCACCTAGCTCTACCGTGCCAGCCACGTGTCAGGGCGGGGCTGTACACGCCCCGGGGGCTCCTCCCGGAGGGGAGCCCCCTCCCACGTACCAGTGGAAGCACCATGCTCCGCGCTGGCTGACGACACTGCCGAGGAGCGGCTATGCCCGTACACATACGGAAGCGCTATGCTCCGCACTGGTGATAAACAACTGAGGGTGGCCTCCGGGCCGCGTTAACCTCAGGGAGCCCCGAGCTCAGTGGCCGGCCTCATCGCAACGCCTCCCCCCGGGAGCACCGCGCGAGGGGGCTGGACACGGGGGCTACGACTGTGTCACGCCCAGCCGTACGCCCCAGCCAGGCCCCTCGGGCCTGGTTCATCGCGCGTCTCTCCCCGAGCGGAGCCAAGGTATGAAGGCCGTTTGCGCGTCAAGGGGGACTCCTGAGCATCGCGACTAAGGAGCCTAACTGGCTCCGTAGCCCCTCACTCCTTAGTTTCGAAAGGCTATGTTGGGTGAGGTACGTGCGGGGTCGGGCTCTGCAGACGTAGAACGGTAGCCCTGCCTACATTTCATCTCGCCACCTGCTGTTCGCGCGTCAAGGGGGACTCCTGAGCATCGCGACTCAGGAGCCTAACTGGCCCCGTAGCCCCTCACTCCTTAGTTCCGAAAGGCTATGCTGGGTGAGGTACGTGCGGGGTCGGGCTCTGCAGACGTAGAACGGAAACGCACCTACATCGCGCTTCCCTACTTGTTGCTCGTGTGCTAAGGGGGACTCCTGAGCATCGCGACTCAGGAGCCTAACTTGTCACGTGGCCCCTCATTCCTTTGGTCCCGTCCTGCTTTCCGGTCGGGGCTGATGCTGGGTGAGGCATGCGCGTGGCCGGGCTCTGCCGACGTAGAGCATAAGCAAGTAGGGAAGAGGAACATAAAATTCAAGGAACTTAAAAACGAATATTACAACCCATAACGTCGCCTTGGTTCCAAACACAAATTTAAATGCCTCCTTGAGGCGTCGTGCATGTGCAGGAATCGAAAGAAGAACATGAACGATAGCGGAGTCAATTGTCGGCAGCGGAGTCGCGTGGAGTGGCTTCACCTTGCGGGCTAGTAGAGCCGGCAGCGCCTCGCTTCGGCTTGGTGCTGAAGGCCCGGAACTTCCCTAGCAGCGCCTCCGCGCGCCCCTTCACGACCTCGACAGCAGCAGCGGCGTCCTCGCCGCTCACCGGCTCCAGCAGGCTGTCAAGGTCGGTGCTGGGGTCGCGAAGGTAGACATGGGCGAAGACCCGCGTCAGCGCGGCGGAAGACAGGACGTGCGCCTCGGCTTCGACAGTGGGGACGAGTCCGAGGGCGACATCTCCAAGAGCCTTCACCAAGAAGGGAAGCAGTTTGGCAGGGCCATCCCTGTCGCCAGCCAGCGGGCAATCCAGGCCACTCTCATAAAGTGTTTTCAACGAAGCGCGGGCATCCTTCTCCATGTCCGCGAAGGCCACGCGATCCTCGGCAAGGACCCGGGCCTTGGCGTCCAGCTCGGCCTTCGTCGTCTCCAGCTCCTTCTTCAGCGCACCTAGGTGGCTGCGGCGCTTCTTGAGCTTCGCCTCCCGGTCCTCGAGCGCCGCCTCGCGAGCCTTCACCTCCTTCTCCTGCTCTTGGCGAAGGCGGGTCTCCTCTGCAAGCTGACCACGCAGGCCTTGAAACTCATCCTCCAGCTCCTTGCAGCGGCCGCGGATTCCAACCGCCTCTCCCAGGGCCGCGTCACGGGCAGCCTTCGCCTCGAGGGTAGCCTCTTTCTCCTCGTCACAGGCCGTCGAGGCCTGAACCAACGCTGCTCGGATCGAGGCGTCGGAGCGTATCCACCCCGAGGCCAGCTCCAGGCGCCCGGCCACCAGGCGAGGGTCGGCGCCTAGAAGATCCTGCCGCAGCCGGTCCAGCCCAGCAACATCTCGCTCCAGGATGGAAGAAGAAGGCGGGGAAGCATCAGGATGCTTCGGGGCAGCAGGAGGAGTCTCGGAACCAGCAGCCGGCGGAACGGGAGGAGAAAGTAGCGGCGGCGAGGCTGCAGTATCCCGAGGCGGAGTCTGCTGCGCCTCCCCAGCTATAGCAGCAACACCAGGCAAGGGCACCTCTGGGGTCGACCGAGCCATGGGGGCTGCGGCCCCAGCTAGATCAGCCAAGCCCCGCAAGGGCGAGTGGGTAGGGGGAGACTATGCGTCGTGGTCGCCCTCCCTTGCAGGTGGAGGTGTCGTCGCAGCCGGGGCCTCAGGAGCCCCCTTCAGCTTCTTCGTCGCGGGCGCCAGCCTGCTCAGGAGAAGTGATCGTCAAGCCTCGTCAGCGGAACAAGAAACCAGGAATCAAGGATCAAGCGCTTCCAGGTCGTCGGCAGAAAGCTCCGGTGGTCTCCTTCCAAACTTGAAGCCGGAGAGCCGGCTGGAGGGGTCGACCTCGGAAGCAGAAGGCGCGTCCGCGGTTTGCCCCGGAGTCAGGGCGGACCCGCGGGGAATCAAACCGGTCCTGCCCTTCTTCGGGATCGGAGGCGAGCTCCCGCTGCCCAGCACGTCGTCGTCGTCATCATCATCACTCAGCGAAAGGCGGAGAGCACGGTGCTTGCGCTGGAGCGAGGGAGTCCTAGACTCTCCGTCGGTCGCCTCAGAGTCGGGGCCTGCCCCCTGCTCCTCCTCGCCCCCATCTCCGCTGGAGTCGCCGGAAGACACATTCACCAGATCCTCGGGAGCGACCGCGGGCACGAGCCTGTCCCCGTCGAAGATGGGCATGGACTCCACCACTTGCTCCCAGTCGTCACGGAGGAACAAGGGCGAAGGCGTGCCCTCCGGCATTGCTGCCTCGCCCCCGTCCAGGGACTGGAGAACCGCAGTCACGTCCCCTTCGCCCACGGCTGTGGGACTCGGGTGAGGCCTCCACATCGGAGGAGAATACTGCCGAAGCGGAGCCAGTTGGTGCTCCAGGAACTCCCTCAGCAACGACGCCCCGGTCAGCTTCGCCGCCGCCAAGTTGGCCGGCTTCAGATCGGCGTCCATCTTCGCCAGCACCGACTTCGCGCGGGGATCCGTGAGCTTCGCCCGGCACCAGTCTTCCGAGCTCACGGTCGGCTCCGTGGGAAGGGCCAACTGAGGGTCGACGCACCCGGCATCAACCAACACCCACTTGCTCCGGAGGCCCTCGATCCTCTTCCCTGGATTCGAGATGGCCATGGAGCTGCCGCACGCGACGAAGCCCGCGCACGCAGAAGGAGAACCTTTGGAGGTCCGAAGGTAGAAGTATTGGCGCAGCAAGGCCACTGAAGGCTGCACCCCACATGCGCCTCGCAGTAGTAGGCGAAGATCGCTAAGAGAAGGACGGAGTTGGGGTGGAGGTGCAAAGCTTGCAAGTTGTAATGGCGGAGTACGGCGAGGAAGAACTCAGAAAAAGGAGGTACCAGGCCCGCTGCAATGGAGCTCACGAAGAAAGGATAGAAGGTGCTCCCTTGGCCTTCAGGGGCATCGGAGCCGACATTGAACATCCGCGCCTCGTCAATGCCATGCGCCGCGGCCATCCGGTGCAGTAGGGCGAGGCTCGCCTTCGACACGTTGGGCGAATCCAAAGCAGGCGAGAACCAAGCTTCGGCCGGGGTCTGGCGAGGCGCCATGGCTACCTGGGACGAGCGGGTGGAGCAGAGCTGGAAGCTTGGAGAAAAGGAGAAGAAGCGCAAGGAAGGGGATCTGAGCAGCGGATGAAGAAGGAGAGGAACAAAGCCCGAGCAGATGCCACGCCTTTAGTATCCTGCGCAGTTGCAAAAGCACCCACGTCCAACCAACCGCCACGCGGCGCCCGAGGCCGCAGGCTGTTAGGGCCCGCGGCGCTTCGCCCTTGCCCTTTCGCCTCTCGTCACGGCCAAGTCCGTGCGCGCCTTGGGCCCGGGGGCTACTGTCGGCGTTCTGGGAACGGGGGTCCCCAGACTTGCCTGCCTGCGGCCTGCGGCGTGGCTCGAGTGGGGGCCCAACGCGGCCCATCTTCATCAACACAAGGCTCAAGACCCTCGCGAGGGGCCAAGCCTCGCGAGGCAGACGACACGGCGCTTCCTCAAGCACGGCCTCCTTAGGCTGGCTCGCGAGGAGGCGGAGAGATCAAGGTGGGGTACCTCACGAGGTTCCCATGACGCAAGCCATGACGACCAAGGGTGCCAGATTGGCGCCAGCCCGCGCAGTGTCCTCCCTTTCCTCTTTGGTGCAAAGGGGGCAAGCGCAGGCAAGAGGATCAAGCAAGGGCACCCATTTTGGTTCAACGAGACCAAGACCAGCTCCACGACAAGGAGGAAGTCACTGCGGAGCCCAAGCCGGTGTCATCACCAGAACCTTTGGCAGGGGAATACCAACTTTAGTCAGGATAAGTGTACCCAATGTTCCCCTTCAAATTGGCCAATTGTTGGCGCCCTTACCGCTCAATATTTGGGAAGAGGCCCAGGGCCTTTGCCTATAAATAGGACTAGCCACCCCCAGGGTAGAGGCATCTGATTCAGTATCTAGAGGCATCTGATTCAGTATCTAGAGGCATCTGATTCAGTATCTAGAGCAAGTAGAGAGAGAGAGAGAGAGAAAGAGAAGGGCGATCGAACTCCCCCTAGAAGTTCATCCCCTAACCAAGAACAGGCCCTCGCGAGGCCGTTCACTTGTACCGATTCTTCCTCATTAGCCCAAGAGGCAATCCACCCACCACACTGGAGTAGGGTATTACACCACAATGGTGGCCCGAACCAGTATAAATCTTTTGTCTCTTGTGTTGTTCTTGCAGTAGTTTAGATCCTTACGAGACGGAGAGGTAGAGGGCTCGATCTCCGCGCGCACCCCAGAGTTCGAACCTTAAGGGTCTGCCGGAACCCGTGATCCGACTGGGTCCGGGTGCCATGAACTCAGATCTGAACCGTTTATGTTATCATCATTATATCCATGTTTTAGATCCGATCTTGCAAGTTATAGTCACCTACTACATGTTATGATCCGGCAATCCCCGAGTGACAATAGTCGGGACCACTCCCGGTGATGACCGTAGTTTGAGGAGTTCATGTATTCACTATGTGTTAGTGCTTTGTTCCGGTTCTCCATTAAAAGGAGGCCTTAATAT
The DNA here is from genome assembly GCA_032464435.1 of Aegilops umbellulata. Classification (NCBI taxonomy): domain Eukaryota; kingdom Viridiplantae; phylum Streptophyta; class Magnoliopsida; order Poales; family Poaceae; genus Aegilops; species Aegilops umbellulata. The sequence goes on from CP136060.1 coordinate 98,635,241, forward strand.
CCCTTAGTTTCCAATATGGACCCTGCTACCACGGGAGGGTAGGACAAAATATGTCATGCAAGTTCTTTCCATAAGCACGTATGACTATTTACGGAATACATGCCTACACTATATTGACGAATTGGAGCTAGTGCCGTATCTACCTAGGTTATAACTGTCTCATCATGAATATCATCCAAGAAGTCACCGATCCAATGCCTACGAATTTATCCTATATTGTTCTTGCTAAGTTACTACTGCTATCATCACAGTTACACTTGCTACAAAATTACTGCTACCACTGTTACCGTTGCTATTGCTGATGTCACCACTATCAAACAACATATTACTTTGCAACTGATCACTTTGCTGCAGATAATTAATCTCCAGTTGTGGTTGAATTGACAACTCAGCTACTAATACCTTCAAATATTATTTGGCCCCCTTGTGTCGAATCTATAAATTTGGGTTGAATACTCTACCCTCGAAAACTGTTGCGATCCCATATACTTGTAGGTTATCAAGACCTTTTTCTGGCGCCGTTGCCGGGGAGCATAGCTATATTTGTTGAGTCACTTGGGATTATTATCATACTATCACTATGAAGAATCTTAAGGATGCTAAGACTAAGATATTTCCCTCAAAGACGAGGGGAGGTAAGGAACTACCATCCAGTTCTGCTTTAGATTCACCTTCTGTTATAAGTAAACTTGCAACACCACCACATGCTATTAATTCTAATATGTCAAAAGTTATTGATGATGCTACTTATGCTATGGATAATGCTTATGATGATGCGTACCTTGCTTGATAATGATGATGTGCCCCTTGGTGATTTTCTTGATAAACAAATTGCTAGAGTAATACAACATGATGTTGTTGAATCTGATGATGAGCTTGAAACTGAATCTCGTGAAACACCTGCTAGAACTAGCCCTCCTAGATATGAATTTCCTAAGGTATCAGAAGGTTATGTTATGAGTGAGGAGACAACTAGAGATATTCTTGCTTGCAGAGATAGAGATGATTTAGAGAAATTATTATGCAAGTATAAAGAAAAATCTCTGAATGCTAGAATGAAATGTGATCCTAAGTTTGCTACTTCACGTATATTTATTGATGATAAGGATTATTAATTCTCTGTCAACCTAGAGTTAATTACTTTGGTTGAATCTGATCCTTTCCATGGTTATGAAACTGAAACTGTTGTCGCACATCTTACTAAGTTGAATGACATAGACACCCTTTTTACTCATGATGAGAAGACTCGCTACTACTTTATTCTCAAATTATTTCCTTTCTCATTAAAGGGTGATGCTAAAGATTGGTACAATACTCTTGCTCCTGGTTGTGTGCGTAGTCCCCAGGATATGATTTGTTACTTCTTTGAAAAATATTTCCCTGCTCATAAGAAACAAGCTGCCTTACAGGAAATATTTAACTTTGTTCAAACTAAAGAAGAGAGTCTCCCACGAGCTCGGGGGAGGCTTTGCCAATTACTTAATGCTTTGCCTGATCATCCTCTTAAGAAAAATGAAATACTTGATATCTTCTATAATGGACTAACCGATGCTTCTAGGGACTTCCTAGATAGTTGCGCTGGTTGTGTTTTCAGGGAACGAACTGTTGGGCAAGCTAAAGAATTATTGAATAATATATTGAAAAATTATTATGATTGGACTCTTCCTGAACCACCGGCTAAATCCACTCCGAAGAAGAGGGGTATATTATATCTCAGTCCTGAAGATATGCGAGGCAAAGAAATCTATGAAGGAAAAATGTATTAAACATGAGGATGTTAAAATTTTACCTCCTATTGAAGAAATACATGGTCTTAATACACCACCACTGCCTAAGGTGGTAGAGGTAAATTCTCTAATGAAGTTCAGTGATAATGACAATCCTCACAATATGCATCCTAGCCAATGCCTTTATGAGTTTGAAAACTACATTAGAAAACAAGATCACTTCAATGCAAATGTTATGAAACAATTGAGATATAATTCTGATATGATTGCTCGCTTGAGTGACTTGTTATTTAGAATCTCAAATGATGTTAGAGGTGTTGGAAAGCATGCTTCTATGGTTCAAACCCAGTTAGAACAAGTTGCTAAATCACAAAGAGAATTGCTTGATGAAATGAATAACAATATACATGACTTTGCTGTTTGAGTTGCAACTAGAGGAGGTAAAATGACTCAGGAACCACTTTATCCTGAGGGACATCCTAAAAGAATAGAACAAGATTCACAAAGAGTTAACACTGATGCACCTAGTCCTTCTGGAAAGAAAAACAAAAACAAAAATGATAGGACTTCGCATACTTCTAGTGAACCTGAAATAGAAAAACCTCTTGATAATGACAATGAAACTTCTATCTCTGATGCTGAGACTCAATCTGGTAATGAAACATTCACCTAGTGATAATGAAAAAGATAATTATGAGGTTCATGAAGACACTCAAACAATAATAAAGAACCAGACAATGATGTTGAGATAGAACCACCTGTTGATCTTGATAAGCCACAACCTAAGAATAAAAGATATGATAAAAGAGACTTCATTGCTAGAAGATGATATGTCTCCGTCGTATCTACTTTTCCAAACACTTTTGCCATTGTTTTGGACTCTAACTTGCATGATTTGAATGGAACTAACCCGGACTGACGCTGTTTTCAGTAGACTTTCCATGGTGTTATTTATGTGCAGAAACAAAAGTTCTCGGAATGACCTGAAACTTCACGGAACGTCTATTTGGAATTAATAAAAAATCCTTGCAAAAGATGAAGACCAGGGGGCCCACACCCTAGGCCCCCTGGAGCTCCTCCGACCTCAACTCCAACTTTATATATTTGCTTTCGGGGAGAAAAAAATAAGAGAGAAGAATTCATCACGTTTTATGGTACAGAGCCGTCACCAAGCCCTAAAACCTCTCGGGAGGGCTGATCTGGAGTCTGTTCGGGGCTTCGAAGAGGGGGATTCGTCGCCGTCGTCATCATCAACCATCCTCCATCACCAATTTCATGATGCTCACCGCTGTGCGTGAGTAATTCCATCGTAGGCTTGCTAGACGGTGATGGGTTGGATCAGATCTATCATGTAATCGAGTTAGTTTTGTTAGGGTTTGATCCCTAGTATCCACTATGTTCTTAGATTGATGTTGCTATGACTTTGCTATGCTTAATGCTTGTCACTAGGGCCCGAGTGCCATGATTTCAGATCTGAACCTATTATGTTTTCATGAATATATGTGAGTTCTTGATCCTATCTTGCAAGTCACCTACTATGTGTTATGATCCGGCAACCCCGAAGTGACAATAGTCGGGACTACTCCCGGTGATGACCATAGTTTGAGGAGTTCATGTATACACTATGTGCTAATGCTTTGGTTCGGTACTCTATTAAAAGGAGGCCTTAATATCCCTTAGTTTCCGCTAGGACCCCGCTGCCACGGGAGGGTAGGACAAAAGTTGTCATGCAAGTTATTTTCCATAAGCACGTATGACTATATTCGGAATACATGGCTACATTACATTGATGAATTGGAGCTAGTTCTGTGTCACCCCATGTTATGATTGTTACATGATGAACCGCATCCGGCATAATTCTTCATCACCGATCCAATGCCTACGAGCTTTTCACATATTGTTCTTCGCTTATTTACTTTTCCGTTGCTACTGTTACAATCACTACAAAACACCAAAAATATTACTTTTGCTATTGTTACTTTTGTTACCATTAACACTACTATTATATTACTTTGCTACTAAATATTTGCTGCAAATACTAAGTTATCCAGGTGTGGTTGAATTGACAACTCAACTGCTAATACTTGAGAATATTCTTTGGCTCCCCTTGTGTCGAATGAATAAATTTGGGTTGAATACTCTACCCTCGAAAACTGTTGCGATCCCCTATACTTGTGGGTTATCAAGACTATTTCCTGGCGCCATTGCTGGGGAGCATAACTCTTTTCTTTGAGTCACTTGGGATTTATATCTGCTGGTCATTATGAAGAACTTGAAAGACGCTAAGACAACAATTTATCCCTCAACTACGAGGGGAGGTAAGGAACTGCCATCTAGCTCTGCACTTGATTCACCTTGTGTTTTGAGTAAGCTTGCGACACCTAAACCTGCTTCGGCTATTCGTTCTGATATGTCGCATGTTATTGATGATGCCACTTCTGCTATGCATGATACTTATGATGAAACTACTTCTATGCTTGATACTACTATTCCCCTTAGTGAATTTCTTGATGAACAAATTGCTAGAGCTAGAGAGAAAGAAATTATTGAAACTGGTTATATTGATGAAAGTGATGATGAAGATTTGCCTGTTATTCCTAAGGGTTATGTTTTTGATAAAGAAGCTTCTTTAGCTATTTTAGCTTGCAAAGATAGATATGAACTCAAGAGGTTATTAGCTAAATGGAATCAACAATCTCTTAATGATAGGATGAAACCTGACCCTACTTTTGCTACTTCACCTATCTGTGTTACCGATAAGGATTATGAATTCTCTATTGATCCTGATATAATTACTTTGGTTGAATCTGGTCCTTTTCATGGCTATGAATATGAAACTGTTGTGGCACATCTTACTAAATTAAATGATATAGCCACCCTCTTTACTAATGATGAGAAATCTCGCTACCTTTATATCCTTAAGATATTTCCGTTCTCATTAAAGGGTGATGCTAAGATATGGTTTAATTATCTTGATCCTGGTTGTGTGCATAGTCCCAGGATATGATTTTATTACTTCTCTGCTAAATATTTCCTCGCTCATAAGAAACAAACTGTTTTAAGGGAAACATACAACTTTGTGCAAATTGAAGAAGAGAGTCTTCCACAAGCTTGGGGGAGGCTTCTCAAGTTACTTAATGCTTTGCCTGATCATCCTCTTAAGAAAAATGAAATACTTGATATCTTTTATAATGGACTAACCGATGCTTCCAAAGATTACCTGGATAGTTGTGCTGGTTCTGTTTTCAGGGAAAGAACACCGGATGAAGCTGAAATTCTATTGAATAATATGTTGACAAATGATAATAATTGGACACTTCTCGAGCCAGCTCCTGAGCCAATTCCTGGGCCTATTCCTAAACCAACTCCGAAGAAGAGAGGTGTTCTATTTCTCAGTCCTGAAGATATGCAAGAGGCAAAGAAATCTATGAAAGAAAAGGGTATTAAAGCTGAAGATGTTAAGAATTTACCTCCTATTGAAGAAATACATGGTCTTAATTTACCGCCTGTTGAAGAAACATATGATCTTAATTCATTACCTATTGAAGAGACTCATGGTCTTGATAACCCGACACAGGTAGTAAAGGTAAATTCTCTCTATAGATATGATAAAGCTGAAATCCCTCTTACTAAGTTTGCCAGCCCATGCTTAGATGAGTTTGATAATTTTATGGTGAAGCAAGAAAATTTTAATGCTTATTTTGGTAGACAATTGAAATACAATTCAAATATGCTTGAACACTTAGGTAATTACATGGCTAATGTTAAAGGTGAACTTAAACTCATTAGTAAACATGCTTCTATGGTTACCACTCAAGTATAACAAGTGCTTAAGGCTCAAAATGATTTGCTCAATGAATTGAATAGTAAGAAAAATGATTATGCCGTTAGAGTGGCTACTAGAACTGGTAGAATGACTCAGGAACCTTTGTATCCTGAAGGCCACCCTAAAATAACTGAGCAAGACTCTCACGGAAATAATATTGATGCACCTAGTCCTTCTAAAAAGAAGAAAAAGAAAAATGATAGGACTTTGCATGCTTCTAGTGAACCTATTGCTGAACCACCTGAGAATCCAAATGATATATCTATTTCCGATGCTGAAACACAATCTGGTAATGAACATGAACCTAATCAAAATGCTAATGATGATGTTCATGATGATGCTCAACCTAGTAATGATAATGATGTAGAAATTGAACCTGCTGTTGATCTTGATAACCCACAATCAAAGAATCAACGTTATGATAAGAGAGACTTTGTTGCTAGAAAACTTGGTAAAGAAAGAGAACCTTGGGTTCAGAAATCCATGCCTTTTCCTCCCAAACCATCCAAGAAAAAGGACGATGAGGATTTTGAGCGCTTTGCTGAAATGATTAGACCTATCTTTTTGCGTATGCGATTAACTAATATGCTCAAAATGAACCCTTATGCTAAATATATGAAAGATATTGTTACTAATAAAAGGAAGATACCGTAAGCTGAAATTTCCACCATGCTTGCTAATTATACTTTTAAGGGTGGAATACCAAAGAAACTTGGAGATCCAGGAGTACCAACTATACCATGCTCCATTAAAAGAAATTATGTTAAAACTGCTTTATGTGATCTTGGAGACAGTGTTAGTGTCATGCCTCTTTCTTTATATCGTAGACTTGATTTGAATAAGTTGACACCTACTGAAATATCTTTGCAAATGGCTGATAAATCAACTGCTATACATGTCGGTATTTGTGAGGATGTGCCTGTTGTGGTTGCAAACGTTACTATTTTAACGGACTTTGTTATTCTTGATATTCACGAGGACGATAGTATGTCTATTATTCTTGGAAGACCCTTTTTGAATACTGCAGGGGCTGTTATTGATTGCAACAAAGGCTATGTCACTTTTCATGTTAATGGTAATGAGCATACAGTACACTTTCCGAGGAAACAACCTCAAGTTCATAGTATGAACTCTATTGGAAAAATTCCATCGATTATTTTTGGAGGCTTTGAATTTTCTCTACCTACTGTCAAGAAGAAATAAGATATTCTTATTATATGGGATGTGCATATCCCCGTTGAGGTAACATAGTGTTATTCAAAATTTCTCCGATTCCATGTTATTCGGAATTAGTTCGCTAACAAGACTTGATCAACCTCGTTAGTGGATTCCTTTTGATGAGCATGAGATGGATGAAACTAGAAGGCACAACCTTCTGTACCCTCTCTTTACTTTCTGTTATTTAGTTGAAATAAAGTAAAAATAGTATTTTCCGCTTTGTTTGCTGATTTATCCGTGCAATATAAAAAATACCCCCAAAATAAAAGTTCTCCAAATGCCCTGAAAATGGAATATGATTTTTTCTGGAATATTTGAGAATATCTTGCACTGAGAACACAGCAGGAGGGGCAAGCACCTGGCCACGAGGGTGGAGGGTGCGCCCTACCCCTTGGGTGCGCCCCCTGCCTCGTGAGCCCACGGTGGCCCTCCTCCACTTATTCCTGCACCCATACATTCCTTCTTCCTCCCACAAACACCAATATCCAGCTCAAGCACGAGTTGTAGCTCACTTTGCTGTGATTTTTTATCTCCTTGCTCAAAGCACCTCTCACAAAACTGCTTGGGGAGATTGTTCCTTGGTATGTGACTCCTCCATTGGTCCAATTAGTTTTTGTTCTAGTGCTTTATTCTTTGCAAATTTGTGCTGCCTAGGTGACGATGTTCTTGAGCTTGCATGTCAAATTTATATGGTTCCATGTAGTTCTAATGCTTGATATAGGTCCTAGGCACTTGTAGGAGTAGTTGCTATCAATTTTGTTGAGCTTGGTTCACTTTTGTTTGAAGTTACTAAAAATTTCAGAAATTTTTCAGAGGAAGAAATATGCTTAGGAAAATGTTCCAAGGTGGTTCTTCAAGGAAGAAAGGACCCAGGCTTGCAATGCGTGACGCTGACGAGGAGCCACTAAGGGACGCTCCAGTGCGGCCGTGTGAATGGCCTTCAGAAAATTTTATGGATCGAGCGGGAATCAAGGAAGAATTTAACGCATATTTGCGTAACACTGATCTTGTGAGCTTTGAGGCAGAGAAGTGCGGCCAACATCACTATCTCACTAGTACATTTGTGAGGAGGTTTGAATTTTCCTCTTCACGTAATTCTCCAACTTTCCTGTTTGATCTTTATGAAAAATCTTATACCATGGGTTTAGAGGATTTTACTTCTGCTTGCAAACTTCCACAATGGGGTAGTCTTAGTGAACCCCGCAAATCTGAATTTAGAAACTTTCTTGCTAGTATAACCATGGGGGAATCCTGAGATATAGCACAAGCTACCATAGGGAGCATTCATTCTCCTGCTATACATTATTTCGCTCTCTTCATAGGTAGGTGCATAAATGGTAAGGATGAAGCATGTCATATGTGTGTTCGTGACCTTAGTATTCTTAGGAGTGATGTGTTAGGAGACAAACCTTATCATTGGGAGCCATTGTTGCATGTAGATTTGATGGAGATTTCTTTGGTGAAATTTATGCAACCCGCTTAGCTGATTTTCTTGGTGTGGACATTCGTGAGGACGATATTGAATTACCTCCTGCTTACCTAGACTTTAATGTTATGGTTCACCACCAGTTTGTTGAGAGGAATGAATCACCTCTCCAGTATCGACTAATCTTTGACAGACGGCGTGCTGTCCGTATTACTCTCCCTGCTCCTGCCTTCTTTGATTATCAGGCAAAAGGAAGACATTTTATTACCAGAGAGGAGGCAGATGAATACGAGAGGAGGGCGGAGGCAGCTCGCCGCCACGCTGCAGCCCAGGAGGCGATAGCTGCTGCATCACAGTACGACCCACCTACACCTATGGATATCCGCTAGGCCATCCATGGCAATAAACCAACTTAGGCCAAAAGCCTAAGCTTGGGGGAGTACGTATTTCCCACTGACATTACATTTATATTCACATACTCATTGCTAGATGTCGGAGCTCATACTCTTTCACTGTAATATCCATGTTAGTTTATTTCCTTTTTCCTGCTTTCTTCTTGTGTGTTTGATAAACCTTAAGAAAAACCAAAAAAAAAAATTAGTAATAGCTTCTAGCTAGTTCACTTTCTTTCTGTAGTAGTAATAATTAAAAAGAAAAACCCAAAAATATTTCCCGTTCTTCTTTTACTTGTTGGGAGCTTTCCCGTGTAAATAGTTTTATTTCCTTTCTTTTCTTTGGGGTCGATAGGAGAAGACCATGATTAAATTGTTGAAGTGGCTCTTATATGCATTATTGTTGATTTAAGCAAGAGCCCATATTGCCTTGTCTTCTCCTGTTTATCGAATGCTCGCAGATTCCAGCTTAGTCCAATGCACGTGCACTCTTATTATTATTCACATCGTTCGGTCGTGCAAGTGAAAGACAATTATGAGGATATATGATGGGCTGACTGAGACGAGAAAAGCTGATATGAACTCGACCTCTCTTGTTTTTTTAAATATGATTAGTCCATCGTTCCTGATTCAGCCTATTAGAATAAACATGTTTGCAATAACAATTAGAGATTATAGTTACTTATGCCATGCTTGATTAGCTATGATTTATAATGGTTTACCTTGCGTGCCAACATGCTATTAAAATGGTTGTGATGTGGTATAGTGGGGTGGTATCCTCCTTTGAATCATTTAAGTGACTCGACTTGGCACATGTTCACACATGTAGTTGAAAAAAATCAACATAGCCTTCACGATATTTATGTTCGTGGTGGATTATATCCTACTCATGCTTGCATCCAATTTTTATTAATTTTAATGCATGTTCATGACTGTTGTCGCTCTCTAGTTGGTCGCTTCCCAGTCTCTTGCTAGCGTTCACTTGTACTAAGCGGGAATACTGCTTGTGCATCCAATCCCTTAAACCCCAAAGTTATTCCATATGAGTCCACTATGCCTTCCTATATGCGGTATCTACCTACCGTTCCAAGTAAATTTGTATGTGCCAAACTCCAAACCTTCAAATGAAATTATGTTTTGTATGCTCGAATAGCTCATGTATCAACTAGGGATGTCCGTATCTTCCATGCTAGGCGGGTTATTCTCAAGAGGAGTGGACTCCGCTCCTCACTCACGAGAAAATGGTTGGTCACCGGGATGCCCAGTCCCATGCTTTATGCAAACCAAATCAAATTAATTGCAAATAAAACTCCCCCCGAGCTGTTGCTAGTTGGAGGCACTCATTGTTTCGAGCAAGCCATGGATTGATGCTTGTTGGTGGACGGGGAGTATAAACTTTACCATTCTGTTTGGGAACCGCCTATAATGTGTGTAGCATGGAAGATATCGCCATCTCTTGGTTGTTATGTTGACAATGAAAGTATGCCGCTCAAAATATTATTTATCTATGCTTTAAAATCGAGCTCTGGCACCTCTACAAATCCTTGCTTCTCTCTGCGAAGGGCCTATCTATTTACTTTTATGTTGAGTCATCACCCTCTTATTAAAAAGCACTAGCTGGAGAGTGCAACTGTCATTTGCATTCATTACTATAAATTTATATTGGATATGACTATGATTGGATCTCTTTTACCATGAATTACAATGTCTAGTCAGTCCTTGATCTTTAAAGGTGATCTGCATTTATGTTTTGCGGTCTCAGAAAGGGCTAGCGAGATACCATCTTGTTATATCATATCATGATTGTTTCGAGAAAGTGTTGTCATCCGAGATTTATTATTATAGCTCGCTAGTTGATCATGCTATTGATATGAGTAAACATGAGACCTAAGAGTTATTGCAAATGTGGTTAGTCATGATCTTTGCTGAAAACTTGAATGCTGGCTTTACATATTTACAACAACAAGAGCAAACAGAGTTTGTAAAAGTTTTTCTTTATCACTTTCAGTTTATCAACTGAATTGCTTGAGGACAAGCAAAGGTTTAAGCTTGGGGGAGTTGATACGTCTCCGTCGTATCTACTTTTCCAAAAACTTTTGCCCTTGTTTTGGACTCTAACTTGCATGATTTGAATGGAACTAACCCGGACTGACGCTGTTTTCAGCAGACTTTCCATGGTGTTATTTATGTGGAGAAACAAAAGTTCTCGAAATGACCTGAAACTTCACGAAACGTCTATTTGGAATTGATAAAAAATCCTTGCAAAAGATGAAGACCAGGGGGCCCACACCCTAGCCATGAGGGTGGGCCCCCCTAGGGCGCGCCCCTACCTCGTGGGCCCCCTGGAGCTCCTCCGACCTCAACTCCAATTCTATATATTTGCTTTTGGGGAGAAAAAAATAAGAGAGAAGAATTCATCGCGTTTTACGATATGGAGCCGCCGCCAAGCCCTAAAACCTCTCGGGAGGGCTGATCTGGAGTCCGTTCGGGGCTCCGGAGAGGGGGATTCGTTGCTGCCGTCATCATCAACCATCCTCCATCACCAATTTCATGATGCTCGCCACCGTGCGTGAGTAATTCCATCGTAGGCTTGCTGGACGGTGATGGGTTGGATGAGATCTATCATGTAATCGAGTTAGTTTTGTTAGGGTTTGGTCCCTAGTATCCACTATGTTCTGAGATTGATGTTGCTATGACTTTGCTATGCTTAATGCTTGTCACTAGGGCCCGAGTGCCATGATTTCAGATCTGAACCTATTATGTTTTCATGAATATATGTGAGTTCTTGATCCTATCTTGCAAGTCACCTACTATGTGTTATGATCCGGCAACCCCGAAGTGACAATAGTCGGGACCACTCCCGGTGATGACCATAGTTTGAGGAGTTCATGTATACACTATGTGCTAATGCTTTGGTTCGGTACTCTATTAAAAGGAGGCCTTAATATCCCTTAGTTTCCGCTAGGACCCCGCTGCCACGGGAGGGTAGGACAAAAGTTGTCATGCAAGTTATTTTCCATAAGCACGTATGACTATATTCGGAATACATGGCTACATTACATTGATGAATTGGAGCTAGTTCCGTGTCACCCCATGTTATGATTGTTACATGATGAACCGCATCCGGCATAATTCTCCATCACCGATTGTCGGGGTGGACGGCGTCCCCCGCGAGCACCTATGGGGCCGGAGCCCCTTTCGTTGTCCGGTGAGGGGGGCGGAGGGAGCACGGAGAGCAGATCGAGGCGAGCACACGGGCGGTTTACCCAGGTTCGGGCCGCGATGGACGCGTAAAACCCTACTCCTGCTTGGTTGTATTGAACTGGGGAGCTCGGGAGCTTGGAGAGCTAGCTACACCGAGCGTATGGCTGTCTAGATTCCGAATCTCCGAACCCCCTCTACGTTGCACACGGGCCTCCTTTTATAGCGCAAAGGGGTCACCGACAGGTATCAACGTAAGAGAAAGGGGTAAAAGTGTAAAAGGGGTGGAAGTTGTAACAGTGCAGGAACAGTGGCGCTACAGTGCGGCACAGTGTTATCATACCTACTTCTGATGGTAGGGGACAAGGGCATTAAATGCCCGTCACGGTCGCCTGGACAGCACCGAGGCGGACCGTTAGGTGCGCCACCGCTCGCCACGGTGGTGGCTGCATGCCACCGCATGCCCCAGGCTGCGCGGTGCCCTGCCACGTGCCCTTGGGGGAAACCCCGGAGCGACGCGTGGGCGGGTGAGCTGGAGCGCAGTCCTGAGGTGGCGATTTGCCGCGGCAAGTGGCTTGCCGCGGGGGTCGTCTTCCTGTGCCTGATAGCTTGCCGGCTATCAGGCCTTGCCGGGGCGCATGGCGCGCCGTGGCGGGCTTCTCTTGTGGTGCCTGGGTTCGGCCTTCCCGACAAGCTCCTCTTGTCGGGGTCTCGATCTTCTGTCTCGTATACTTTGTTCTTGGATGGTATTACATGGGCTTAGTCGTCCCGGCAAGCTCCTCTTGCCGGGGTCTTGTCTTCTTGGCCCGGCAAGCTCCTCTTGCCGGGGGCCTTGTCTTGAATGCTTGGTCTTCTCTTGGCGCTTCCTGGGCGGGCCTCGCCGCAGGGTGCTACAACTGCCCGTGCACAAGTCTGGGGTACTAAGGTACCCCTACTTTAGTACACCGACAGGAGCCCCCGGGCCTGGGCCACACACGGTGCCGAGCGTCGTTGGGCCAGGCCCTAACAGTGCACGGGCACGCGTGGCCTTGGTCGCGCTGCTCCTTAACTCCGCATCCGTCGCACCTTCCCCAGGCGGCGCGCGCTTATCGCGGCGTCGTGGGGGCGAAACGCCCGTTCCCTCTTTAAGTGGAGGGAGGTGCGGAGGCGCGGCTCGATAAATGAACGGGGGTGAGGCGCGGCTTTCGAGGCGTCCGTTCCCCATAATCACGGGATGGGGAGAGGTCGTCCCACCCGTCGCCTCGGTTCTGCGCGCCCACCACGCGGTCCTCATGCACTCGGAGTCGCGGCGGCGGAGGCAGGGAGTCGGGCCGGCGCGGGTCGATGCAGTGGGTCGGCCCCAGTCGTCTGCCCTTCCTCCGCTTCTATTGGAGGAGCGAGGCGGCCGCGTCCCCACTCCGCCCCTTTATAAGGAGCGAAAGGGGGCAACGGAAATCCGCACTCCATCTCCTTCCTCCTTCTGCTTCTGGTTTCCTTCCCCCATCTGCGATGGAGGGGGGGGAACCCTGGTTCTTCTTCGGTTGCCGCGAGGGTGTCTGCTAGGCAACGCGCCCCTCCTCCCCTTGCGCCCGCGGCAGCGGAGCCGGTCGTCAGGGGAAGAGGGAGAGGGTGAGGTCGCGGACGAGGTCGTGGACGGGGCCGGGGCGCTCGGGGCGGACGGATCGGCGCGCCGTCCTCGCCTCCGCCAGCGGCTCCGTTCCTTCCCGCGGTCCATCTCGGGGACGACCCCTGTGAGTTCATTATCAGGCTGCGCCGGGCGCCTCGTCGCCGCCTTCGGCTTCCCGCTCCATTCGCGAGCGTGTTGGAGGTGGAGCAGCCTGAGACGCTAAACCTGCGCATGAGGGGCTGCGGGATCAGTGGGACGCGAGTCCACGTCGAGTCCCGAGCCCCCGGCGTGGTGTGTCTGGGCCGCGGGTGGAAGACGTTCGCCCGGATCCACAGCTTGACGGAGGGGTTCACCCTCCACTTTAAGCTGGTGGGGGAGGACCTCCTCTCCGTCAAGGCCTTCTGGGGCTCCGGCATCCGGGCCCGGTGCTGCGAAGATAGCTCCTCCGACAGCGAAGGCTCCTCCTCGAGCGAGAGTGACGAGGAGGGGAGCGACAGCGACGACGAGGGGAGCAGCCGCCGGGATGACGGGTCCGACTAGGCGTCGGTCGCAGCTCCGTGTGGCACCGGCGGCCCCATCGTCCGCGCCGGGCTCCGTGAACTCCCCGGGGTCGTCTCCTTGGGCGGCTGGCGTAGGGGGGCTGCTGAGGAGGACAGAGGGCGGACGTCGAAGGCCGCGAAGTCGGAGTACGGGCCGACTTCGACAGCTGGCTGACGCTCCGGTGCCTCGCGTTCCAGATGCGCCCCAGACGCCGTCATCACCCTTGCTCTCGGTGACGACCACCGGGGTCTTCTCTTCGGCCCGGCAAGCTCCTCTTGCCGGGGGCTTGATCTCCTCGGGCGGCCGGAGTGGCGAGGCTGGGGAAGAGGAAGAGGCTGGCGGCAAGGCCGCTGCCTCATCTTCCAGCTCTGCCTCCGGCGCCTCCGTCTTCTTCAGCCTCCGGAGACCCCCGGGCGGAGCCCCCGGATCTTCTTTTGGTGCCTTCTGCCACCCGTAGCTCGCCTAGGTGCCCCTTTCGCCCTCTTCGCCTACTTGCCCTACCTCCTGAGGAGAGAGACAAGAAACGGATTACGGACACCTTATCTCTTTTCAGCTTGTAAGCCTTCGGGCCTTAGTTGCGTTTAAGCCTTGTAATCCCTTCTTTCATGTTTTTCATTCTCTCTGAACTGTACCTGAGTGGAATGTTTTTAATGAAAAGGGGATGTTTGCCGGATCATTTGTCTCGCGGGTGGAAACCGCGGTAAGGAACGAATCCTTTACAGCGTTAAGATAGACAGTTTCTCGCCCGGCAACAGGCCCAGCCGCTCCCCCGCACTGCTCGACCTTTCTCACGCCCTTGGCGGAGGCGGGGAGCAGGCGGGTTCCGGCCCCTCGCTTCCCTCCCCCTTGCTGCCGCGGCTGCTATCGAAACGGGCCCCAGGAACGCGCTCTGGGGCTTGCCGCTAAGAGAGCACGGTAGCTTTTCAGGAGGAAAGGAGGCTTTCAAATTCCACAGTCCATAAGAGAATGCATGATGAGGGATGCAAAAACTTATCTGAGGTTGCAGCCCCCGGCGACTCTGGCTTGCCGGGGCGTAGGTGTTGGCTCGTCCTTCTCCTCTTCCTTGTCCTTGAGCGGCCCGGCAAGGACATTCAATTCCTGCGAGCCAAAGGGAAAGGACGGAAAAAAGACGCGGACTCGACCTCTAAGTTAGGGGTTAGCGACAGTTAGGAACTGACAACCCTAACCAAGGACGAGACTCTGACTCAGCATGCATGCTAAAATCTAGGGCGCCAGCGCTTCTTTATCTTCGGCCAGGGGCTTCGCCTGGCTTTGTACGAGGGGTTACATGCAACATCGGCAAGGCCTGCACAAACCGGTGGTTGCCGGAGCGGATCACGGCAACCGCGCCTTATGGGCGAAACTTGCGAAGATGCTCTATGTCCCAGGAGTTGCTCACTGGTAGGCCCTCTTCGGTCTTGAGGCGGGCAGCGCCGGGCCTCGCGACTCGTCTCACCCGATAAGGGCCTTCCTGCTTCGGTGTCGACTTGTTATAATTCTTGGCCGACTGAACGTGCCTAAGAACAAGGTCGCCTAACAGGGCAACTTTATCTGATGCCAGGGGCTTCGCCTGGCTTTGTACAAGGGGTTACATGCAGCAGCGGCAAGGCCTGTACAAACCGATGGTTGCCGGAGCGGATCACGGCAACCGCGCCTTATGGGCGAAACTTGCGAAGATGCTCTATGTTCCCAGGAGTTGCTCACTGGTAGGCCCTCTTCGGTCTTGAGGCGGACAACGCCGGGCCTCGCGACTCGTCTCACCCGATAAGGGCCTTCCTGCTTCGGCGTCGACTTGTTATAATTCTTGGCCGACTGAACGTGCCTAAGAACAAGGTCGCCTAACAGGGCAACTTTATCTGGTGCCAGGGGCTTCGCCTGGCTTTGTACAAGGGGTTACATGCAACAGCGGCAAGGCCTGTACAAACCGATGGTTGCCGGAGCGGGTCACGGCAACCGCGCCTTATGGGTGAAACTTGCGAAGATGCTCTATGTTCCAGGAGTTGCTCACTGGTACGCCTTCTTCGGTCTCGAGGCGGACAGCGCCAGGCCTCGTGACTTGTCTCACCCGATAAGGTCCTTCCCACTTTGGCGTCAACTTGTTGGAATCCTTGGCCGACTGAGTGCGCCGAAGAACAAGGTCGCCCTCTTCGAGACTCCTGGCCTTGACCTTGCGGCTATGGTAGCGACGCAAGGCTTGCTGGTATCGAGCAGCTCGTACCGCAGCCAGGAGACGTCCTTCCTCAAGGAGCAGCGCGTCATCTTGGCGCAGCTGCTCTTGCTCGAGCTCGTCATAAGCGAGCACCCGAGGAGATCCGTATATGAGTTCCGTGGGGATAACTGCTTCCGCTCCATAGACTAGAGCAAAGGGTGTCTGTCCGGTGGCTCGACTCGGTGTCGTTCTGATTGACCAAAGAGCCGCCGGCAGCTCCTCAATCCAATTTCTTCCGCACTTGCGCAGCCTGTCGAAGGTCCTGGTCTTGAGTCCGCGCAGCACTTCAGCGTTGGCCCTTTCTGCTCGACCGTTGCTCCTGGGGTGAGCAACCGAAGCGAAACAGACCTTGGCGCCGAGATCCTGGGCGTATTGCATGAAGGCGCGACTTGTGAATTGTGTCCCGTTGTCGGTGATGATTTTGTTGGGGATTCCGAAACGGCAGACGATCGACCGGAAGAACTTGACTGCTGATTGCGCGGTCACCTTCCTCACTGGCTCCACTTCTGGCCACTTCGTGAACTTGTCGATTGCAACGTACAAGTACTCGAAGCCCCCGACGGCTCGGGGAAAAGGGCCAAGGATATCGAGCCCCCAGACCGAGAAGGGCCAGGATAAAGGGATTGTTTGGAGAGCTTGAGTTGGCTGATGAATCTGTTTTGCATGGAACTGGCACGCTTCACACTTGGTTACTAGTGCAGTTGCATCTTGGAGGGCTTCTTGCCAGAAGAACCCTTGCCGGAAGGCTTTCCCGACAAGTGCTCTTGCGCCAATGTGATGGCCGCATATGCCTCCGTGTATCTCTGCCAACAGCTTCTGTCCGTCTTCCCTGGAGATGCACTTCAATCTGACACCGTTGAGTCTCCTTCTGTACAGCTCGTTGTCCACGAACTGGTACATGCTTGACTGCCTGGTGATCTTCTCCATCTCTTCTGGGTCGCCGGGAAGTTCTCCAGTTTGCAGAAAACGGACGATCTGCTGCGCCCATGCCGGAGCCCGGGGCTCGACGGCAAGGACTAAAGGCATGAAGGCCGCTGCAGGGACCCCGGCTTCTACGGCAAGAACCTCTGGTTCCGCCGGAGCCGGTGATCCCCCGGCAAGCTTGCCGGGGCAAAGCTTGTCGGGAACCCCCGCTTCAACTGGACAGATCCTCGGATCCGCAGGAGCGGACTGTTCCTCAGCGTTCAGACTGCTGATCTGCTTGCCGGAGCAAGGCTTATCGGGGACACCTGCTTCGACTGGACGGATCCTGGGATCCGCAGGAGCGGGCTGTCCCCCGGCGTTCTGGTTGTTGATCTTGGGGACCTTGGCGGCGGTCTCAGGAAGGTTCGCCTGCAAGTAGTCGCCGGAGACCAACTTCTTTTTCTCGGACTGCACTTGGTTCCAGCACTTGGTTCCTCTCCCATCTCCTTCCCCCGGCAAACTTTGTGCGCGAGGAACGCTCCCTCTATCTAAGAGGCAAGGAAAATAAAGAGGGAAGCAAGCACATGGCCTTTCGGCGTGCTGATGCTTACTGGACATGCATGTTACGCAGGATGCCAAATAATACATGCAAATAACGAAGAGGAGCATGTAAAAGGCAAAAAGCGCAAAGCATAGGAGCTTTCACTGATGCGCGGGGTCTGCGCCCGCCCCTGCGCCAAGGATCACAGGCAACTGCGGCAAGACTTGGGCAGGGAGGTTGGTTGACGGAACGGGTTCCGGCAACCGCGCTGGCGAAACTCCTCCCACGGTCGGCGTCGACTCGTTTGGATCTTGGCGGACGAAACGCGCCGAAGAACGAGGTCGCCTTTTTCGCGGCTTCCGGCGCTAACCGCTGCGGCTACAGGAGCGGCGCAGGATTCGCTGGAAGCGAGCGGTTCGCCCAGCGGCCGGAAGGCGGTCCTCCTCAAGGAGCAGCTGCTTCTTGCTCGAACTCTGCGTGAGTGGGTACTCGAGGAGGGCCGTGCACGATTCCGTAGGGAGGAATGCCTCCGCCCCGTGGAGTGGGGCGGAAAGGTACCTGTTCATACCTGAACTTACCAGTGTTCGCCTGAATCAGATCCGCACAAACTCGACGCGACCCCCTACCTGGCGCGCCAAAGATGTCGGGGTGGACGGCGTCCCCCGCGAGCACCTATGGGGCCGGAGCCCCTTTCGTTGTCCGGTGAGGGGGGCGGAGGGAGCACGGAGAGCAGATCGAGGCGAGCACACGGGCGGTTTACCCAGGTTCGGGCCGCGATGGACGCGTAAAACCCTACTCCTGCTTGGTTGTATTGAACTGGGGAGCTCGGGAGCTTGGAGAGCTAGCTACACCGAGCGTATGGCTGTCTGGATTCCGAATCTCCGAACCCCCTCTACGTTGCACACGGGCCTCCTTTTATAGCGCAAAGGGGTCACCGACAGGTGTCAACGTAAGAGAAAGGGGTAAAAGTGTAAAAGGGGTGGAAGTTGTAACAGTGCGGGAACAGTGGCGCTACAGTGCGGCACAGTGTTATCATACCTACTTCTGACGGTAGGGGACAAGGGCATTAAATGCCCGTCACGGTCGCCTGGACAGCACCGAGGCGGTCCGTTAGGTGCGCCACCGCTCGCCACGGTGGTGGCTGCATGCCACTGCATGCCCCAGGCTGCGCGGTGCCCCGCCACATGCCCTTGGGGGAAACCCCGGAGCGACGCGTGGGCGGGTGAGCTGGAGCGCAGTCCTGAGGTGGCGATTTGCCGCGGCAAGTGGCTTGCCGCGGGGGTCGTCTTCCTGTGCCTGATAGCTTGCCGGCTATCAGGCCTTGCCGGGGCGCATGGCGCGCCGTGGCGGGCTTCTCTTGTGGTGCCTGGGTTCGGCCTTCCCGACAAGCTCCTCTTGTCGGGGTCTCGATCTTCTGTCTCGTATACTTTGTTCTTGGATGGTATTACATGGGCTTAGTCGTCCCGGCAAGCTCCTCTTGCCGGGGTCTTGTCTTCTTGGCCCGGCAAGCTCCTCTTGCCGGGGGCCTTGTCTTGAATGCTTGGTCTTCTCTTGGCGCTTCCTGGGCGGGCCTCGCCGCAGGGTGCTACAACTGCCCGTGCACAAGTCTGGGGTACTAAGGTACCCCTACTTTAGTACACCGACACCGATCCAATGCCTACGAGCTTTTCACATATTGTTCTTCGCTTATTTACTTTTCGGTTGCTACTGTTACAATCACTACAAAACACCAAAAATATTACTTTTGCTACGGTTACATTTGTTACCGTTACCACTACTATTATATTACTTTGCTACTAAATACTTTGCTGCAGATACTAAGTTAGCCAGGTGTGGTTGAATTGACAACTCAACTGCTAATACTTGAGAATATTCTTTGGCTCCCCTTTTGTCGAATCAATAAATTTGGGTTGAATACTCTACCCTCGAAAACTGTTGCGATCCCCTATACTTGTGGGTTATCAGAAGACACGGTAAAGAAAGAGAACCGTGGGTTCAAAAACCTATGCCTTTTCCACCCAACTCAACTAAAAAAGATGATGAAGAATTTGAACGCTTTGCTGAAATGTCGAGGCCAGTCTTTTTGCGTACTCGCTTGACTGATATCTTGAAAGTGCCTCCTTATGCAAAGTATATGAAAGACATCATCACAAATAAGAGAAAAATACCGGAAGCTGAAATCTCCACTATGCTTGCTAATTATACCTTTAAAGTGGAGCACCTAAAAAACTTGGAGATCCGAGAATACCAACTATACCTTGCTCTATCAAAAAGAATTATGTGAAAACTTCTTTGTGTGGTTTAGGAGCTGGTGTTAGTGTTATGCGTTTCTCTTTATATAAAAGACTTGATTTGAATAAACTCAGACCTACTGAAATATCTTTGCAAATGGCTGACAAATCAACTGCCATGCCTATTGGTATCTGTGAGGATGTGCCCGTTGTTGTTGCTAATGTTACTATTTTGACTGACTTTGTTATACTTGAGATGCCCAAAGACGACAACATGTCGATTATCCTTGGTAGACCCTTCTTGAATACTGTAGGGGCTGTTATTGACTGCAATAAAAGCAAGGCCACTTTTCATATCAATGGTAATGAGCATACGGTGCACTTTCCGAAGAAACAATTCTAAGTGAATGGTATTAATGTTATTGAAAAATCTCCGACAATCACTATTGGAAGTTTCCAAATACCTCTACCTACTGTTAAAAAGAAGTATGAAATGCTTATTGTTGGGGACATTCATATCCCCATTGAGGTTACTTAGTGATTTACATAAGTTCTTCGGTTTAATGCTAATCGAAAGTGGTTGTTAATAAGACCTGATCAACCTTATTAATGGATCATTTTTGAATAGTATGAAGTTGATGAATTTAGTAAGCACTACCTTCTGCCCCTACTTTTTGTTTTCTGTTTTTATTAGTTATATAAAATAAGATGCCATGTTTTGTCTGTTTTCTGAATTTCTCATGCAATAAAAAATGACCCAGAAATAAAAGTTCTCAGAATGCCCTGAAAATCTAATATAATTGTTTTCTGAATATTTCTGAATTTGTGGTGCAAATAATATCAAAGGGAGGTGCACCAGGTGGGCACAACCCACCTGGGAGCGCCAGGACCCCCAGGCGCGCCCTGGTGGGTTGTGGTCCCCACATGGGCCCCCTCACTTATCTCTTAACACCACATCATCACTAACCTCGAGAAAAATCTCCATTGCTCTCTCTCCCGTGTTCTTGCTCTCAAACCCGCGGATTTCGATCTCTTTGCTCGAAGCTCCATTTCCTCAACTGTTTCGGGGGATTGTTGCTTGGTATGTGACTCCATCGTTTGTCCAATTAGTTTTTGTTTTAGTGGTTTATATTTTGAATAATTAGCTACTCTTGGTGCTGCTGTAGATGAGCTTGCATGTTGAATTCTTAGAGTTCTAAGTAGTTTGAATGCTTGCTATGGCCTCTATGCATCCCTATGAGTAGTTGCTATCATTTTTGTGAAGTTTTGTTGAGAAAATTTTGTGGGCTAATAAATTTCAGAATTTTTTTCATGGGAAAACTATGAATATCTTTAGGAAGTTTGGCTCTAAGAAGAACTCCACGGGTGTTATTGGGGAGTCATCTGATAGTGATCTCCATCCTCGGAGGTTGGCGGAAGTACGGCTGCGTGAATGGCCGCACAACCCGTTCCTGGAAGACGCTGGAATCCTTCAGGAGTTCACACAATATGCTACTAATGCTGGCCTCACCGACTTCATCGCAGATGAGTGTGAATAGCATCAAATCCTCACAAACATCTTTGTTCAAAGTTTTGCTTCCCTTCCTAGGAATAATCCCCCTGAAGTGAGCTTTGATTTATATGCTGAAAACCATCAGATACCACTTACTGAATTTTGTGACATATGCATGATCCCTTCTGATGGCAGCTTAGCGAGCTTAGGTCGGCGGAGTTTGAGACCTTTTATCGCACCTTAACCGTGGGAGATGAGAGAGGGGTGTCAGCTATCACTGCCGTTGACTTGCATTTTCCTACTGTTCATTACTTTGCTCTTTTCATTGCAAAATGCTTGCTCGCTAGAGAGAAGGTGGCTTAGTTCACCAGACCTTGCTATTTTACATCATGCGCTGGAGGGCGATAACACTTATCGCTTGGGAGCTATTGTGGCTCGTCGCCTCCACATTAATAAGTCCAAGGGTAAAATACATGGTGGGATTTTTGCTACTCGTTTGGTGGCCCACTTTAATGTTGAGATACGCCATCATGATTGCCCTCTGACCAAGGTTTACCTAGACCGTGCAGTCATGGATCACCACCATTATACTGATATCGAATCTCCTAACATCCCTATTCCATATAACCCGGTTTTAAGTGTGAGAACTTGTGATATTATTCCGCTGCCTGCTCCTGCTTTGTGCTGCCAAGGGCAGGTATAGGATCATGCCTGTGGACATCATCGCCTACTAGAACGCCCATGCTACTGCAAAGGCAAAGGAGGAGCCTCGTTAGTGGGATGAGTGGATGCCCGCTCCTCAGTACCCTTACTACCATCCAGGCTACTCATCGACTACCAAGTTAGGCCAAAAGCCTAAGCTTGGGACAGTACGTGTTTCCCACTGACATTATATTCATGTTCACTTATTTCATTAGTCGGTGTTCACACTTTTTCATTGTATCATCCATGCTTAGATTTATTTTTCTTGCTTTCTTCTTGTGTGTTTGAAAAACTTTAGAAAAACCAAAAAAATTAGTTGTAGCTAATTTACTTTCTATGGATGCTTAGTAGTAATATTAAAAAGAAAACCCAAAAAGATTTGCTTGTTGGGAGCTTCCCAGTGTAAATAGTTTTTCTTGTTTTTGCTTTTCCCATTTATTTGCTTGTTCAAGAAAACCAAAAACTCCAAAAATATTTCAGTGTGTTTCTCTGAATTTATTTTCATTTTATTCGAGTCTTACCAACGAGAAGACCATGATGGAAATGTTGAGTGTCTCTCATATGAATAATTGTTGATCTAATAAAGAGCCCATTTTACCTTGTCTTCTCCTGTTGAATAAAATGTTTGCAGATTCCAGCTTAGTCCACGACACTTTTGCACTATTATTATTTTCATATCATTCGGTCGTGCAAGTGAAAGGCAATAATGAAGACATTCGATGAACTAGTCGTGGCAAAGAGAAACTGGTATGAACTCGACTTGTTCTGTTTGTGTAAATATGTTTAACCTAGTATCATTCATCCCATTATGATTAAACATGTTTGCAATGACAATTAGAGAATATAGTTTCTCATGCCATGCATAAGTAGCTGGGAGTCACTACAAAAAAGACACATCTGTGACATTTTGGGCCGAGCGAATTTTTTTCCTGTCATACATATGACACTTCTGTGACGATAATTGTGACAAAACCAGGTATCATCATAGATGTGGTGGGCTCCTACTTCTATGACCAAAAATCATGACAGAAAATGGGCTTTTCGTCCTGGGCGGGCCGGAAACGCAACTGCATGATATTCTTTGGGCCGTCCATGATGGAAAAAACCGTGGTAGAAGCGAGGGGGAGGAAAATTTCGGGGAGTTCCCGGTTACGGTGGGAGGTCGGGGGCCGAGTGATGCGCGTTTCTCTCGTACACGTACGCGCGTGTGTGCGAGGCGTTGGCTCTAACTGAACCCGAGTGAGGCGTTGGGCTCTAACTGAACCCGAGCGATTGCACTGCAGGCTACGCATTACTGAACCCGAGCGATCGATCGATGGCTGTAAACTGAACCCGATCGAGCAATTCCTTCGCTACTACTGCTAACTGAAGCCGATCGATGCTGCCTCTGGATGAACAGTGAGTGTTGCGGGGGGGGGGGGGGGGGTGATGAACAGTGAGCGGTGGGGGTGATGAACAGGACCCCGTGGTGTTGCCTCTGGATGAACAGGACCCCAATCGAGCCTGTTGGGGCCGGATGAACAGGACCACCCCGTGGAGGGCAGGATGAACAGTAGACGGTGGAGGGCTGGATGAACAGTAGCCCATGGAGGGGTGGTTGAACAGGAGCCCGTGGAGAGGGCTGGTTGAACAATAGCCGGTGGAGTAGCGCGCGGTGGAGGCTGGATGAACAGGAGCCCGTGGATGAACAGTCGCAGGTGGAGGCTGGAGGAGGTCGACGGTGGATGAACCGTAGCCCGTGGAGGCTGGAGGGGGTCGATGGTGGAGATGAACAGTATCTCGTGGAGTCCTGTTTTGTGGTACGCCACACCCCTCCCGATGAACAGGACCCCGTTTCGACTGTAGCGCTCCAACACAAGTCCGTTTCCTCCGTTTTGCGGTACGCCACACCCCTCCCGATCAACAGGACCCCCGTTTCGACCGTAGGAGGTCCGTTTCCTCCGTTTTGCGGTACGCCAGAGCCCTCCCGATGAACAGGATCCCGTTTCAAATGTGGCCGGTCGAACGCAAGGCTGTTTCCTCCATTCTGCGGTACGCCAGGCCTCGTTTCCATCGCCTGTTCTGTCCAAGCCTTCCCGATGAACACGACGCATTCCGTTGCCTCCCCATGAACATGACGACGACGCTGTTTCTCCGTTCCGACGCAGCCATGTACACGAGCCCTGGCTGTACGTATGCACGAGTAGGCGTTCGAGACCCCGCCCGTATGTACACATACGTGGCCGTATTTTCTTTCTTGCACCCTGGCCGCTGTACATACATGTACATGTTACGTGCGCGCCTCTACTATGACACGTACGCGCCTCTACATTGACCAGTATATATGTACGTACACGTTCACGACCAGAATGACAACGCTATGTACGCTTCAACCAGGTGGGTCCCGACTGTCAGGCACTTCCTTGCGTGCGAAGATGTAGCTGGTGGGTCCCAGCAGTCAGGGGAAATGTTTTTTCGCGAAATACAGTGGCCCGTCCGGTGGGTCCCAACTGTCAGGTGGAGGAATCATTATTTTCCGCGTAATAAGGAGGCACTTGCTTGCTGCGGCCGTGGACTTAGCTGTCAGCCTCTGCACGTACATTCCACGTCCGATGGAAGTCGTTCCTTAACCACGTTGACCATGCCCCGCCAAGAGCACCACGGCGGTGGACGACGGCGAGGCCTAGGAAGGGGACGACGGGGAGCCGGGGAAGACGCGGCAGTGGAAGCCCGCGCGGAGAGGAGTACGAGGGTTCACTGGTTCGGCCATGGTGTGAGGCTGCCGTCGCCGTAGGGCCTCGCCAGTGGTGGGAATAGTAGGGGGCGGTGAGGCCTCCGCAGCAGCACAGCCGACCATGGGAGGCAGGAGCATGCGACACGACCGGCGCTGCTTTGGGCGGCTGGAGCAAGAAGACCAGAGGTTGAAGAAGCACTACGGCCGTTGGATGGACATCGTACGGTCACTCGAGCTAGAATCGTTCATATTGACTAAAGTTGACAAAGGCCCCCGTCCCAGTCAACTTAGTAGGCCCACAAGTTCACCTCCCACCATGGTGGGTCCCAGCTAGCAGGGGGAGTATTCATTTTTTGTGCGTAATAAGGAGGCACTTCCGGTGGGTCCGAGCTGACAGCAGGGGGAACGTTTTTTTCGCAAAATACGCTGGCCCGTCCGGTAGGTCCGAGCAGTCCGGGGGGAAATGTTTTTTTCATGAAATAAGGTGGCCCGTCCGGTGGGTCCCTGCTGTTAGGTGGATGAATAATTATTTGTGCGTAATAAGGAGGCACTTCCTTGCGACCGCCTGGACCCAGCTGTCAGCCTCTCCACGTACAGTACTCTTCCAATGGAAGTCGTTCGTTGACCACGTTGACCACGCCGCGCCGAGATCACCAGGGCGGTGGACGACGGCGAGGACTAGGAAGGGGATGACTCGGAGCCGGGGAAGACGCAACAGTGGATGCCCATGCGAAGAGGAGTACGAGGGTTCACTGGTTCGACCGCGGTGTGAGGCTACTGTCGCTGCAGAATAACAGGGGCTGTGGGTGAGTAGAGGGATGGCCTGGCCAGCGGTAGGAGTAGTAGGGGGCGGTGAGGCCTCCGCGGCATCACAGCCGGCCACGGGAGGCAGGAGCACGCGGCACGACCGGCGCTGGTTTGGGCGGCTGGAGCAAGAAGACCAGAGGTTGAAGAAGCACTACGGCCGTTGGATGAACATCGTACAATAACAAGAGCTAGAATCGTTCATATTGACTAAGTTGACAAAGCCCTCCGTCCCGTCAACTTGGTAGGCCCACAAGTCAGCCTCCCACTATGCTGGGTTCCAGCTGGCAGGGGGAATATTCATTTTTTTGTGCGTAATAAGGAGGCACTTCCTTGCGTGTGAAGATAGCTGGTGGGTCTGACATGTCAGCGGGGGCATGTTATTTTTGCGAAATACAGGGGCCCTTCCGGTGGGTCCCAAATGTCAGGTGGAGGAATCATTATTTTGCGCGTAATAAGGAGGCATTTCCTTGTGTGCGGCCGTGGACCCAGCTGTCAGCCTCTCCACACACAGTCTACTTCCGATGGTGTCGTTCGTTGACCATGTTGACCACGCCGCCCCGAGCACATCCAAGGTGGTGGACGACGGCGAGGCCCCGGATAGCAACGAGCCGGAGATGGGAAGACGCGGGAGTAGAGTCGCAGGCGGAGAGGTGTACGAGGGTTAACTGGTTCTAGCGTGGTGTGGTTCGGAAGTCGGTGGAGAAGAACATGTGGTGTGGAGGGGTGGAAGGATGGCCTGGCCAACGGTGGAGTAGCGCTTCATAGCGAAGCGTGCTAAGCAGAGCTGCTAGCAGCAGGAGGAGGGAGGTGGTCCCGGCGGCGCTGGAGGAAGAAGACGAGGGATTGAAGATGGATGCCGGTCGTTGGATGTAAATCCAACGGCTAACATATCAGAATCATTTGTTGACTAAATTGACAACGACTTGCGTTGGCTTCGACCTATTGGCCCACATTTCAGCCTCCAAAAATGTGGCACGTATTCAACCCATTTTTTCAGAATTTACAGTCTTTTTTTTGCGCGGTAGAATTTACAGTCAATTTGATCTTTTTTTGAATTACAGCCATTAGCTGGGCTGGGTGAACAAATAATGTAGCGTCCATGCGGCCCGTTTATTTTATTTCCTAAAAAATTACAGGCCATTTGCACTTTCTCGAAATACACAATTTTGCTGGGCTGATTCTAATTATAATGTTGGGTTGGCCCAGCATTGTTATCAAAAAATAAAAAGGGGCTGAGCATTTTGTTATAAATATATTTAAATAATAAGTAATATTATTATATTCGTCCTTAAATCTTACCAAGCTTTTGTACACAATCACTAGGATTTTGGTGCCAAAACAACCCAGGATTTTATTTGTTAAGAAATTATTTTTATAAGTTAATAAGATGTGGGATATTGTTTTCTTACATATGTAAGTATCTGTTAAATATATGATGACAATAAAAGTAATATATAATAACATATATTTTTTTTTAGAAAAACAGGGAGCATCTCCCCGGTTCCATTGTTGAGAACGAAACCACAACATATTCTGATACAGCAACTCAAAGAGCAGTTTGAAAGCAAAGGTAGAAAAGCTACAAACTAGGGGGGTGGATGAACAAGTTCTCTGAATAACACAAATCACCCGAGCGGTGCCAAAGGCAGAGCGGATAGAGCACTCAAATGACACAAGGAGGGTCCAGCGAAGCCTTCATGGTCTTTAGCCGAGGGGCCGTGTCAGCCTGCGACCACCAGTAAGCAAGCGAAGACACTGGGCTGGAAGGCGTAGCATGGTGGATGTCCCTCTTTTTCGGCACCAGGTGCCCATCATCTTCATCAGAGATCTTGAGACGAGCCCACGGGTCCAGCCCCAGAGCAGGTCGAGCCTTGTTCAGCCACAAGTGATCGCCAATGGTTTCTGGAGGGATCTTTTTAGGGTTTCCATGAAGCTCATCAACTTGTCCTTGTCCGATCCGGAGGAGAGAATCGCCCAGTTCCTCAGCATGTTCCTGATCAACCTCAAGACCTGCGGAATGGAAATCCAGGAGGTGTTACTGAAAATCATAGCATTTCTATATTTCCAGAGGCACCAAATGACAGCTGAGCTAACAGTGTTTAAACTGAGCACTTTTTGGTAGCAATCCAGAATCTGGCGATAGATTCGAAGGATGAGCCAATCTGACTAGAGAAATATTCCTCAATGTGGGCCCAGAGATGTTTAGCAACTATACATTCAAAAAATAGGTGAGAACAAGACTCTTGTTCCAAGCAGTAAACACAATCAAGGGGTTTGATGATGTGTCTCTTCCTAAGGTTATCCCTAGTCATCAATTTTTTTTTGGAGAGAAGCCAGAGAAATCCATGAATTTTAGGGGGAACTCTCAATTTCCAGACAGCAGGGATAAACACGGGTTGAACCCCTCTAAAGTTGATAACATGATAGAGGGAGTTGGTGGAATACTTCCCCTTATTGTCCAGCTGCCAAATCAAGGCCTCCGACTTAGCAGTAAAGGTAATGCTTTTGGCAATTTCCTCCCACTAGAACCATTGTTCCATGAGACTATCACTAAAGTTCCTTCTAAAAGAGAGTTTTAGGCATTGACCGTCCCAAACTTCATTGACACTTTTGTTAAGCTCATTGCAGACAGAGTAAATAGGCCAAAATTGGACTGCTAGGGGGGATGTGACAAACCAAGTATCTTCCCAGAACCTAGTTCTGCTCCCATCCCCTATGTTCCATATGTAGCCAAATTTCATAGCATGCATAATAGATTTTAATCCTTTCCAGAATCTAGAGGTCTTAGGGTTGGAGGAAGGGACAAAAATATTAGGTTTATTTCCTAGGTATTTATGGGCAATAAGAAGCTTCCAGGGTTTCAGGCCTTCCTCATAGAATCTTTCAATCCAAGACCCTAGAAGACAGATGTTAATTTCTTGGAGGTTAGGTATGCCTAGGCCTCCAAAATCTTTTTTCATAGAGACTAGGGCCCAACTAGCAAGGTGTAGCTTCCTATTTCCCTCAAAATCATTCCACAAGCAATGAGACATCTGAGAATTGATGAGGTTCACTGCCCATTTAGGGAACTTGAAGAAGGAGAGGAGATACACTAGAATGCTAGCCAAACAAGCTTGTATGAGGATCAATCTACCTCTGTAAGAGAGAAGTTTGCCCCTCCACCCAGCAATCCTTTTACTGATTTTATCCAGAAGGGGTTGGATATCCTCTCTCCTCATTTTATCATAGTGGAGAGGGATACCTAGGTACTTAATGGGGAAGTTACCTTTATTACAGACTAGAATAGAGAGGAAGTCAACTAACTCCTGATCATCCATGTTGATAGGGATGAGTTCACTTTTATAGTAGTTGATTCTCATGCCTGAGACTTGTTCAAACCAGGTTAGAACCGTTTTCCGATTGCTAGCATGTGTGGAGTCATTGTCTAAGAAAAGGATGGTATCATCTGCATATTGAAGGCAGATGATGCCACCAGGGCAGACCTCAGGACAGAGCCCTGCAATCAGACTATGATCAGCAGCTTTGCTCAACATTTTAGTAAGAACGTCCACTATTAAATTAAACAAAAGCGGGGAGATGGGGTCACCTTGCCTAAGGCCTTTACCAGCAAGGAAAAAATCACTTTCATAGTTATTTAACTTGACCCCAACAGAACCCCCATGAGTAAGTTGCTGGATCCAACTCTCCTCTATGAAATGCTTGGAAAAGATCTAAGAGATCATTTTTCACCAAGTACCAAAAATGCTGGTAAAACAAGAAGGGAATCCCATCAGGACCAGGAGCCCCATCAGGATAAGAGCTAAAAATGGCTTCCTTCACCTCTGTCTCTGAAAAGGGGGCTTCTAGCAGCTCATTTTCAGCAGGAGAGACTTTTTCAGAAGCAGAGAAAAAATTGTTTTGTAGAGAGAACCCAGAAGGGTTTTGTTTCTTAAACAGGTCTTTGTAGAAGTCACTAGCCACTTTCAGCATCTCATCTACCTCAGTAACAGGGCCATTAGGGCCATCAAGGAAGTGAATGAGGGTTTTCCTCCTCCTCTGGTTAGCTACTGCATCCTTAATGTTCCTATCTCTAGACCTTTGTTTGGCTTTGATTTCTTCTTAAAGCCAAATTTTCTTGAGATCTCCATGGACAAGGTTTAATCTATTAGTCTCAGACTCAGAGAGGTCAGTGGTTTCTGCCTTAATATCTAGAGAATCAAACTCAAGGAGGAGAAGCCTTTTGTATCTTCTAAGATTAGCTTACTCATTGGAGTTCCACCCTTTGGTAGTTCTTCTAAATCTCCTGATTTTGATCTGCCAATTTTCTAGGGGGCAGCTGCTCCCAGTAGGCTCATTCCATATTTTCCTGACTAGCTCAGTAAAATCTTCTCTAAGCAACCACCACTTTTCAAATTTAAAACTATTGCTCTTTGGAGTTTGGTTAAGACCAGATTCCCAGAGCAAAGGAGTGTGGTCACTACCACATCTAGGCAGAGCTCTACAACTAGAAAGGGGAAAGAAACTATCTAATTCTGTGTCACGGAAAATTCTGTCAATGGTGGACATAATCCTGGAGCAGCACTTCCAACATATCTAGCAGAACTGTGGGTTTTCCTTCTGACAGGGCAATTCTCAACTTTTTGGGTATCCATTTTACAGATAAAACAACTCTTGGGCTTGACACATTTATCCAAATGATGCCCTGGTTCCCCACAGTTGTAGCAGATCACCTCAGAGTATGCCATAAGGCCCGAAGCAGGGGCAGGAGCAATTTTCTGAATGTCCTATCTCTTCTTTTGCTAATTCTTGCCTTGAGATTTCCTACTGATCTGAGAGTCAAAACCACCAGCAGATTGATCTTGGGCAATTACAGGAGCCTGCCCAGATTGTGCCCCCATTTGGGGCGGAGGTGGGCCGTACCACTGCCCAACCTCCAGCCAGATGTTGTCTCTCAGGAAGTAGAAATAACCTGCTCCCCCCATTGTGATAGGGGGAAATTCATCGGAGTTCCTGGTTCCTTCTCATCCTCCAGCCAGATGTTGTCTCTCAGGAAGTAAAAATAACCACCAGACAGCTCAATTGAAGTAGATTGCAAGCCTAATTTCAATCTTCTACAGGTTTGGGGGAGAGGTAAGGTAGGGGATCCACCTGCTCCGGCTCCGGTGGTGTGCTGGTGGGCAGGAGTCCAGTCAAGCATTCCCATCTCGCAGCACGGCGTGGATCTCCTGAATTCACTTCTCCTTTCGCCCATCGAATGAACATAATCGGCGGCTCACTGGGCTGGGGCATCCTGTGCTTCTCCAAGAAATCTCCTTTGAAGTAGATCCGCAGGGCTAGATTCAGCAACTCCCAATCCACATGATCCTTGCACATTCGAGCATACCTGCGTGAGTGAGGGAACGGATTTGGTCCCTCCTCGGCTTCCTCCCTCGCAGCTTCCTCCTCTGCTTCCCTCCATTCGCGCGTGCACTGGGTCCAGGAGAGAGCGTCGTCGCGGATCCGCATCGCACGCTCCCTCCATCTCCTCCCTTGAGTCTCCCGCAGCACCGCCGACGCGACGGAGTCGAGCAGCTGGAGCATCCGCGGGAAGGCTTTGTAGACATGTGGGAGATGCATCTTGTACATCTGCCTGTCTTCCAGCCATTCCCCGGTGGATATGGCCGGCGACTCCATGGGGCGCGCGAGCGGACTTGCTGAGGGGGGCAGGCGTGCCCGGAGTCAGGAGGCGGGGGGCGGGGGGGGGGGGGGGGAGTGGCGGCGAGATCTATGGCGGCGGCGAGGGTGGAGGTAGTGGCGGGGGCGGCGGCGAGGGTGGAGGTGATGGCGGGGGCGAAGGGGATCGCGAGAGCGGTCATCTATTTGCCAATTATGTGAACTAAATAGTCAACATATAAAATAATTTAAATATATATAATATAGTTAGAAGGGAAACATAAGTTGGACCTGGCGTTCCTATTCTTATATAAAAAAATAGAACAAACCTCTGCGTTTTCTTCAAAAAAATACATAAATTGGGCTGCCAAAAATAAAACCTCGGATGGGAGGTCCATAGGCCGATCGATACATGACTGCCCTAAGAAAATACAAATAGGCCTATGGACCTCCCATCCGAGGTCGTGGGCTGCGCATGTTAAAAATGAAAGCCTAGATGGGGCAGCCCAAAACCACGTCCAACACTTGCCAAAACTTCGTCCCTCGTTTTCTCTGTGTTTCGCACACTCAACATTGTGTGGGCATTTTGACTGTGCATCATATGAAGATGTGCTATGCATGAATGTTGATCAGCATGATGTTAACTGGCTGGTAGTTCCATTTTCGACCATGAATAAAACTTCCAACATGATGTTAACCCTGTTTGAAAAGGCCGTGTTAATACAAATGCTCCGCCTCTGAAAGTTGCAGTTTCTTATCTGAAACTGAACTTACAGTTTCTTATCTGAAACTGAACTTACAGTTTCTTATCTGAAACTGAAACTTGCAATTTCTTCTCTGAGAATCACATTGTCTGCACTTTTACACTCCTATGAAACTACATTTTTTTAAGTGCTAAAAATAGATCTCTAGAATTCATAAAATACTTCATATTCTCAATACTGCAAATCTGAAATTCAAAAGACATTCGTATCTGAAAGTACTCTCAAAATACACAACACAAAACACAATTCACAACCTGCAAATACTGACAACCCTAAGCTCCTCCTGACAATTCACAACCTACCCGAGTATTGGGCTGGGGGGGGGGAGCCCCCTCCTATTCCTCGGCGGCAGACAGCCGCCCCGTGAGACGATGTGAACGGCGAGGGAGACGATGGCGGGGAAGCGTCGCCGGGCCAACTGCTTTTCTCCTCTTGCAGTTGGGTTCGGTCGACGAAGACTCCACCGGCTCGCTCTGGCAGGACACCCTCACAAACGGCACCCTGTAGATGCTCGATCCTTCAATCTCTGGTGGATGCTCCATCTAGGATCGATACTCCCACCACCGCTCCCTCACAATCGGATTCGGCGAATCTGTTTGCTCCATGGCCCAGAGGAGCAGCTCTATGCACTCCGGCGCGACTCCCTCCGGGAGTATCGCCGCCTTTTCGCTCTGTTGCAGATATTTGGCCATGGATGTCGCCGTCGTCGCTAGTTGGTCCTTGTTGTCAAACCAAGACTGTATCTCCAACATCCTAGCTAGCTTCATAGGGTCGCTGTCTGCGATCCTCACGTATCGGTTGTACTCCTCCATCGATCTACTTCTCCACGGCACCTTCACTCGCCGGCGGTGGTTTTTGAATGGAAGAGGAGAGGAGCAGCGCTGGTTTTGGATTAGAACGGGAGAGGAGCGACGCTGGTTTTGGACTGGAACAGGAGAGGAGGGGCGGTGGTTTTGAAATGGAAGAGGAGAGGAGTGGCGCTGCATTTAGATTGGAACAAGAGAGGAGCGGCGGTGGTTTAAGAGGAGAAGGGAGGAAGAGCGGCACTGGTCTTGGAAGTATTTTTTTTGTTTTGCGTATTTTGGGTCAAAGTTTGACCATGTACTGTATTTGACAAGCAAAATGTGAATGCATGTCACCAAAAATTGTATCGTTTGGTTCGTATCTGAATGTACTTCCAAATTATACTCCCTCCATTTTTGTATACAAGGCCACAAACTCATATTATAGGTACCAAGGTAAAAATCAATGCTATGTTTAAGTCAATGTTGCAAGCTAGCTTGTCACCTTGATTGTCGTGTTAATTAATGTGGTTTTTCTCTCCCAAGCACAACATGCCAACCCTCTTACTCCTCATTGGTTGATTAATGTTGGGAATGCAAGCTAACCTTCTCACTCCCGCATGCACACAAGGGATATTAATGTCCTCAGGTGCTAGTACGAGGCAAACGCCATCAATTTTGCCGCGATTAATGTTAGTGGCCTTGTATAGTTGCAAATTGTAATTTTGATAGTGGCCTTGTATACAAAAATGGAGGGAGTATTATTTTTACAATGTATAACATATATTTTATGTGTGAAAATCATGGTCAATTATGACCCAGAATAAAAGGGAGAAAAGTTAATGTGGGTTCGCTTTCTTAATTGAAGGGTAAATTGATTTTGATTTTGATCCAGTCACAGCACGCCGGCCCTCTCGTCTGGGGTGCAACGCGAACGCGACCGGCGTGCCTATGGTCGGTTCTCAATTGCCATCCCACATGTGTGTGCAAACGCAATATGACGCGCGTTCCATTCGGAGAGCAGCGTGCCAGACCGACCGACCGTCTGGGGTGCGACGCGAACGCGACGGGCGTGCTGTATACTCCGTACGTGTGTACCGCCGTTTTCTAGACGCTTTGCTCCATGGCGCGGGCGCAATCCATGGATACAAAATTAGTATATTGTATACTATTTAAAAGTTGAGGGTGGGGCTTTTCCTGCGCGGTAGGCGGCGGGGTAGTTCTGCCTAGTCGGTTCGACAGAGACGCGAGAAGACGAGGGAGTAGGCTGCTGCAAACGTACGGCTATGTGATTTGACAGTGAGTTACTGCTGGACAGGTGGGGCCCCGTGATTTGACTTGCCATTATCATTTTAACTGTGGTGCTATGACCGGCGTGAGTCTCCCGATTCCTGACCACCTCCATACATGTGCCTCTCCCAATGCTCCACCATGTAGTAGAGGCTGGCTCTTGCATGAGAGCCCACTTCTCCACTTTTTCCTTGCCTCTCTTTCCTCCACATATGCAAAAATGCCATGTAAAGTGCACTATTGTACTTACTTTTACTTGCTCCTATAGGTGCTTAAGCTTGCCACATAGGCATAAAGTCCGATGAGGCAAGTTAATCAGGAAGAGAGAGACTAGTTTGGTGACCCAAGGAAGAAACAGTGCTAAGCACGTGTACCTAGGTGAAAAGACAATTTCGAGTCTATAGCTAATTAAATGAAGCAAACTTAGCAACACCATTTCATTGGAAGAGGTCACTCCTTGGCTAATGCAATAAATATACGCGCTTAGCACCGTTTCTTCCTTGAGTACGAAGAAAGAGATAGAGAGGAGTAAAAAAATACACTTATAGCCAACCTTGTTGTAGTATGAGTGACTAAGTGATGACTATGTATGACATGCCAACATCAGATAGCCTAACGCACCGTGTTAAATCTCCAAGGGCGCGACCGCGCGAGCACGTGACAGTCGTGGTAGGCGCGACCATGATACGGGCTGCTGGCAGCACTTGGATCTGAGATCAAACGATCGCATGCTAAGTTGCTGAAAATTTGCAGAATAACCCTCCAGGATAGGATATTCACCCATAGGTCTAGAATCACGCCATGCAACCGTTCGATCTCAGATCCAAGGGCTCTTGGAAGCCCGTATCATGGGAGAATGGAAAGCCACTACCCTGCCGTTCGCACGCTGGCAGTTCGCTCCTACTCGTCCCCGCACGTCCTTCAATACTACGGCGGTTCGCTCCTAGTCGTCCCGTCCATTCACAATACAGCAGTTCCACTAATCCTAACCCTCCTCCCAAATCCATGGCATCCCAAATCTCCACGATCGGCGGTGAGTACAAGGTTAGAACCATCACCGGTGATGAGTTCGACGTCATCTACACCCGTTCTTCCGCGACGGTGAAAGGATGCCTTTCTCGCTTCAGACGCATGTTCGAAACACAAATGATGAGTGGGTCGCTGGGCTAGATGTTGATTACACCACAGTCCTGGGACAAGAGAAGGATCTAAAGGACGAAGAGAGGAAGAAGCCCGCCGTGATCCAGGTTCGCGTGCATGACCTATGCTTGGTCTACCACATATGCCATGCCGATGTTGAGTGCCAAGATTTTAAGGACTTCCTCGGGAGCAACCTAGTCAAATTCGTTACTATAGACTTTGGTGACGACAAAGAAGTCCTGCGTCGGATAGGCCTCGTTGTAGGCAACACCTTCGACCTCTAGAAGAATCGACTGGTGTCCTCTCGTCAGCCTTCAATGCTGACCCTGGCAGGAGCCATGGTTCATCCTTCGTACGGTAAACTGGAGAAACCTCATTACACGTTTCATCGTCATGCATGGCAGCGAAATGTACTAGATATAGACCACATCCACTATGCTGCAATGGATGGTTACCTTTGCTTCAATATCTACAAGGGTTGGATGAAGAGCAACAGCCAAGTGTGCGGTTCAAGCAAAGAAGTATCGGTCAAGAGGAAGAGGGACAAGGATGAAGTCGAGTACGTGGACGAGGACTCCGAGTAAGGTGGCAGTACTGTTGCTATGGTGGTTCTAATGCAGTGTCTACCGGAATAGTTGCAAAGTTTAATTTCAGGTGTGCTTAATTTAATTTGAGGGGTGTGTAGTGCTGAGCCCCCAGCAGAACTATGTTACTATGTTTCTTCTCGTTACTTTAACTCTTCAGTACGTACATACTAGTATTTCTTACATTTCATCTTTTAGTTGGTCTAGTACTACCACTCGTTTCTTCACATTATATACGTACAATATATATGGCCAACATCATATAGCCAGCACTTTAGTTGTCAAAGAATTTCAGGGTGCTTAGTTTTGTCAAATAATTCCAGGATGCTTAGAGGGTGCTTGGATCCAAGGGACTTATTTTAGTCTGACTAAAAATAGTCTCTTTAAGAGGCTAAAGTTCCAAGCACCCCTGACTAAAGATCGGCTAAAACTAGTCTTGAGACTAATAATTTTTAGTCAGGGGTACCCCTACTAAAATGTGGATTAGTCCTCTCTCTAATCATTTAACTCCTCTCCTTTAACACAGGCGAGTTCTGGATTGGAGGGTTTGGAGGATAATAAATGCTCATTAACTTGATTTTAGCCTTTTTAGTATTTGGATCCAAGCATGGGTGATGCTAGCATGTTTTAGTCCCACTACTTTTAGTCATGGGACTAAAACGTATCCAAGCACCCTCTTAGTTTTATTTTAGGGGTGGATTTTGCTGGACACCATTATAGTGACTAGCCTTTTTAATAGTACTATATGCATAATTTGGCGACGAGCGCTCTCTATATGTACCACCTTTTTTTAATTTCAAGTTTTGCTCCATGGCGCAATCCATCGATACTACTGCTGTACAAAAGTATCCATTTTTTAAAAGGCTAGAGGGCGGGGCAGTCTAGCTTGTTCGGTTTCACGAGAGGCGAGGGCCTTTGTGATTTGACGGCTAATTACTGCTGGAAGGCGGGGCCTTGTGATTTGATTGCTCGTATAAATGCGCCGACGACCTGATCGAGGAGGAGCAAAGAACCATGCGGTATACTCAAGTTTTCCACTGGAGTAGTACTGCGACGGAGGAGCACGAAACACGGTAGCCCAGTGCCATATGGCGATAAAAATGATCTAATTTGCTAGTCATCTCATTGTTAGCATTGTTCTATTCATTCCCTAAAAAAACCATTGTTCTATTCATGCCTCGCAGAGAACGTGACACATGCGGCGAAACACCCGAAGCAAAAGATGAAACACAGGAGCAAAAGAAGAAGGAAGATTATCACCACAAATGATCTAATTCACCGCGGAGTCGTAACTGCTTCTTCATCGCCTCCACGACCTCCATCTCGTTGCGCGTCTCCTCCGCCATCTTCATCATTGTGTCCATGATGCGGCATTTCTCGACGCGAGCCTTCATCATCTGTTCCACGGCCATATTACGTACCTTGACAGCAGCCAGGTGCTCGATGCGGAACTTTTCCAACTCTTCCTTCTGTTCCATGACGAGGGCCTGCAGCATCTTCATTGAGGAACTACTATTCTCATGCAGCTTCTTCCAGCCGGCGTTCTTCTCCTTCAACAGGTTGATCTCGTGGTAGAGCTTCGCATTGTCCTCCTGAAGTCGCAGGATTTTGCCGGTCGCCTTCTTCTCCGAGGCAATGATCTTCTTCAGCAGCATCACCAAGCCGACGGTCAACTCCCCCTGCTGATTGAGCTCAGCGGGCATGTCGTCGAGGCTCTCCTTCATTAACTCCATCAAGCCTTGGATGAACTCCTTCTGCTTATTGAGCTGATCGGGCATGCCGCCGAGGGATAACGACTCCAGCTCCGCCGGCTCGGCATGTTCGCCTCCGCGGTTAGGGCGCTCCTGGGAGCCATCGCCTGCCCCTGAGAGATCTTTCGAGGTCTCTGTGTGGCGGCGAGCCCTCTCTTTTTTCCGCAGCCTTGGTTGCCGCTCCCTTGTAACGAGTAGTTCTTGACCTAGAGCTCTGCTCACCAGCCATGGCAACGACGGACGAAGAAGAAGCACTTATGAGGAGGAAAGGTAGAGTAATTTTTGGTTAGGTAGTTCCCCTTTTTATAACCTAAGTACTAGCACTAGTACTAATACCTGCATAGTGGGAACATGTTCAGGTTTGGTACGTACTAGTAGGTGTGAGCAGGCTTTGGAATGTGATGGGAACAATGTAAAGATTAATTGATGGTTTTGGTTTCGAGGCCCGAAACTTCTCCCGATGAGTTTAGCGGAACATAAATTTCAAGTACTACACTGCTCAAATGTGTAAATGTTATGTTACTGTCAAAAATTGGCACAAAATACGAAGTAGACCAATGGAAGTACTGCTAGCAACCCACGATTTAACTACTCGCATGCGCGCAGTGGAGTAATAATGTCTTTCTTCCGCCCTCACGTCGACTCAATTTGTATGCGTTGTATTAATTGACCATCAATGAAGTGAACGACTTTACACGCGTCAAATTATCACATGGGGTGGATCTTGGTACAAAATTGCGTCTGCCCGTGTACCCGCGTGTGCGTGCGAGGGAATGAGCGCGTGTGTGGCGTGCGTGCACATCTTTGCTTCGTGCATGTACCGCCAGTGTGGCTCAGGGAGGACGAGTGCATTCTTCTGGAACCAGCAGCACGTCACTGTGATCAATCCACGCAAGGAGGTCGCGACAACGCCTCCACATGTGCCATGTGGCTTCAAGAACTGTCAGAGAGACATTGTGTAGCGTGCCATTGGTATTCTAATTTACGTGTTTTGCACATACTCGAAGTACTAGTAAGGTACACGTGCATTGCACGCATCAGATTTTGCAACCAAATTATGAATAAATACCACACTATAGCATGCTCCGAGTCATATATGCCTGATGTAGCCCTTCGTTTAATTCTTATAGTTCATCTCATTCAAAATCAATTAGTTTTTATAAAAAAGCTAAGAACGCGGGAATAGGAAAAACATGGGATTATAGTGGAATGTCGTCTTGAATCCTACAGGATAGAATGAGTGTTTGATTGTGCATAGAAAAAACGCAGAATTCTTTCAAAGAGGTTTGAGTGGATGGGATGTTTCCTATGAAATCTAGTGCAAATGAATCATATGGAAAAATTCCTATGGTTTACAATCCTACGAATCAAATAACCAAGATAGGAAAAATTCCTAATGATTAGAATCCTCCAAAATTCCTTTGAGAATCCTTTGAATCAAAGAAGCCCTTAATCTATTTTATGATTCATGGAATTGTGCGCTGTAAAGCATAAAGTAAAAACAAATAATGGCAATTCAACTAGAAAAAAGTTTGGCAGTTATGATACAGAAGATTCTAGAACAAAAGAGAACCACTATTGTTTTGAGGTTTGTGCATTATGCTTAAGTTCAACCATGGAGTCTGCTAACATGTGGCAAAATCCGGTGGGGGGCTAGGAGATGGTGCGAGGGGCTGAGTGGAGGGAGACTATGAAGGAATGCACAAGTGCGAGATCGATATTTAGATGGGGGCGAACACGTGCACTGTTGCGCGCATTGGCGGAGCCATGAAAAATAAATGAGCTAGGGGGCCAAGCATTGCTAATCCTTTACGAGGAGGGTCAATTCATGAACTTAAACCATTTTTAGCAGCAATTGTCTAATGATCACATTCATATTAGCCTAGATATATAGTGATGTTAGGGGGGAGGGGGGCATGGCCCTTACTGCCCCTGCCTTCGCCATTGTGCACGCGTCTGAGAGATGAAGCAGAAGGCGTGGATGATGAGAGGGGGACGTTGGATATATAATTAATGTGGGTGTCTTAGCTATATATGTTAATCCTATATAGAGAGGTATAGATTGATCGATGTGGACGTGGGAAAGAGGGTGAGACCTCACTAGATATATCAATTGATCGGTTTGTGTGGAAAACTATGAAAGACCTAGCTATATACGCACATACATAGAGGAACATCGATCGTTGCGCATGCACGCGTGAGAGATAAAGAATTTCTGATATGATGGAGAGGGAGATGTGTGTGGGTGTGTGCCTTCATGGGAGACCGACCTGAAGAAAAAGATTGCATGCGTGCGATGGAGAATGCCGACTAGTAGTGTGTGTGCATGCATGCACGAGAGAAAGTTAGTGGTACAATTATAAAGAGAAGACTACTTTGTGGGTGTAAAAGAATAGATGAATAGGTGAGGTCATAATCAATGTAAAGTTGAATTCAAATATTTGAATAAGAGATCCTGATGTTTGAAACCCATGCATGCATGAATATAACGGAGATCTGCGCGGTGTGGTTTGGAAACGAGCATGTTGTAATGTATACACATTGAACAAGGTCAGACTGATTTGAATTTGAGATACCGATGGAAAACATCATTTGGCCACGTCGCATCTGTGCATGGACACACTATTCTAATTGGAGATGATGGGCGGCTTTCGCATCACATATCTATATCTATACCCCTATATATATATTATATTATATATTTTTTATATTGTGTGCGGGTAACTTTAACTTTGAAAGATGGTCGTTGGATGAGGCGAATCCAATGGTCCAAAGATGGCAATTTTGAGCACTACTGGCCGTTGGATATCATCTAGATTCCACGAGATTTCGCCACATGTATAATCTAGAAGACTCCATGGTTGAACTTAAGCATAATTCACAAACATCAAAACTCAAGCACTTCTTATTTGTTCTAGAATCTTCTGTATCAGAATTGCCCAAATGTTTTTCTACATGATTTGCCATTATATATTTTTACTTTATGTCTTACGACGCACAATTCCATGAGTCTTAAAATAGATTAGCTTTCTTATAAAAACTAGATGATTTTGAATGAAATGAACTATAAGAATTAAACGAACATCTACATCATGCATATATGACTCAAAGATTGCATGCTATAATGTGGTATTTATTCATAATTTGGTTACCAAATCTCATGCGTGCAATGCACGTGTACCTTACTCTAGTCTAAATGGTGTTTGTGTGTGTGTTGTGCGTGTTGAGGTGCAAATTGTCTTTTTTTGGGTACACGTTAAGCTTGTTCTTCCGAAATTGCAAGCCGCGCCTTGTTATGCCGAAAATTCAAGCTAGCGTATCTGTCTATCGTGCTGCGAAACTCCCACCTCTTCAACCCGCGCCTTGTTAGCCCAAAACATTTAAGATATATCTTTGTCTCGTTGTGCTCCGACAACTCCCTCCATCTCAACCCGCGCCTTGCTATTCCGAAATTACAACGCGCGCGAAAACTCCCACCTCCTATGAAATCCCGACACGCAAAATGCCCGTGGTACCCCTGAACCGAAAGAACCGCCTCAAATCGGTGGGGGTACTTTCGTAACTTACACCACATTTCGGACAAGCACGTCTCTAAGCCATGGTTCCCCACTGCCATCCCATCCGCCCACCCATTCGTACACCGAGGCCGCGAAAACCCGCGACGAAACCCCACACCCTGCTCCGACCGCCACAAAGCCGGAGCCTCATCCCCGATGACGTCGTCCACAGCAACACCTCGACGTCCCTCATCCACCGTACCGGATGAGGACCCGTCGTCGATCTCATCATCCCGCTGGTTCAGCCACCCCGTCCTCCACCTCCAAGGAGCTGCCCCGACATTCCCCTCGTCTTTCGCGCCACCTCCATTCCCACACCGCCATCTTCACCTGCACCACCGGAAGAGCATCATCATCACCGTTTCTTCAGATGAAGCTGCGGCCTAATCGGCGCCACCAAAGAGGTTGTACACTAATCGACGCACTTTCTTCTTGATTCGATCTCACAGTGTTGCCGGCGCTCGGTCCCGAGCCCACACTGCGCAGCTCCATCCACGGCGGCGTCGTCGACCACTTCCTCCACGGCGTCGCTCCCTCGGCGGTGACGTCCACATCAGTAGGACCTGCTGCTGCTTTAGCTCTCGCTCGCGCTGCTGCTCTGCTCTTGCTCTCGGTCCCCTGCCTGGTCTGCTCTTGCTCACGCTGCTGCTCTCGCTCTTGCTCTTGCTTGATATGCTGCTTCGATTTAGCTACACCTTAGTCGACTGAATTGACTTTTGGGTCAGTCAGTTTTCAGGGCGTGGGGGGGGGGGGGGGGGGGCTCGCCGGGGTGAAGGAAGAACCAGCCGCAGCAGGCAGGGGGGCTCGCCGGAGAGGTACCCCACTATCTATCTTAGGGTTCAGGATGGGGGCGGTGGTTGGCGGGACGTTGGCGGGGCGGTGGCGTGGGGATCGCCGGAGAAAAAGCTCGGCACGGGGGGGGGGGGGGGGCTAGAGGGATGGCCGGGGCGGCGGCGGACCGGCGGTGGGGAGTGTTTTCGGGGTGGGCGGGGTGGCGCACCGCAGGCCGCGGGCGGCGGGGGGCTGCTGTTTTGACCGGCTCAGGGGGATGGAGGTTGAAGATGAACCGCAGGCCCTTGATTTCGTATCCAACAACTGCAAAATCGACTGACTAGAGATGATGAAGTCAGTCGACCGACGTGTAGCCTCACCTTGCTAGTGCGTTCAGCTTCGACAACAAAATTCAGTTTTGACAGTTAAGTTCAGTTTCGACAGTTAAGTTCAGAGATGAGCGGCTGATGTATTTTACATCTAGCACTTTGTGGTTATGTATTTTACGTCATGTATTGGACATGCTATTAGAATTCCACTCAGGTTAACGTTGTTCGTTGTCTCTCTTGTCCTGCTTCAGCCTTGGCGTCGTCAACTCACCGGAGCTGCTCCAACGATGAAACCCTCCATCACAGCGGAGCAGTACCTCGGGCTCCATCTCCAGACACCTAAGATCTTGTTCCCCTCCACCGACAGCCAAGTCATCCGGAGCATCCTCACTGGCCAACCCAATCACACTGAGATCGACATGGCTTCGCCAAAGAGGTTGTACACTTGTTGCATCTCTTTTTTACTCTACATGTTATATATATTGTCCACTGAGCACTCGTAGTAACGGGAAATACGATTATTTTGTCCTACTATATGACAAGCAGTGAGGTACCAGGCAACTTAGCTATCCCTGATGGACTCTCTTGAACGCCATCATTATTTATCTCTACGCGTGTCGGATTTCGGGTTCCGGCAGACCCTTGAGGTTCGAACACTGGGTGCGCGCGGAGATTTCTCCTTCTACCTACCAGTACCCCACCGCCATGCAAAGATCTAAGCTACGAAAAGAATAGCACAAGAGAAACATGATTTATACTGGTTCGGGCCACCGTTGTGGTGTAATACTCTAGTCCAGTTTGAGGTGTGGTGGATTGCCTCTTGGGCTGATGATGATGAGTAATACAAGGAAGAACAGCCTCGCGAGGGTCTGTTCTTGGTCGGGGCGATGAACTGCTAGGAGGAGTTCAGTCACCCTTCTCTCTCTGATTCCAATTCAGTTGCTATTCTACCTGCTATCCTCGATCCCCTCTACCCCGGGGGTGGCTAGTCCTATTTATAGGCAAAGGCCCTGGGCCTCTCCCCAAATATTGAGCGGGAAGGGCGCCAACAATTGGCCAATTTGAAGGGGAACATATGGTACACTTATCCTGACTAAAGTTGGTCCTCGCCTGCCAAAGGCTCTGGTGGTGACGCCGGCTTGGGCTCCACAATGACTTCTTCCCTGTCGTTGGGCTGGTCTTGGTCTCGTTGCACCGAAATGGGTGCCTTTGCTTGATGCTCTCGCCTGCGCTTGCTCCCTTTGCACCAAAGAGGAAAGAAGGACACTGCGCGGGCTGGCGCCCGCCTGGCGCTCGCCTAGCGCCCTTGGTCGTCATGGCTTGCGTCACGGGCACCTCGTGAGGTACCCCGCCTTGATCTCTCCGCCTCCTCGTGAGCCAACCTGATGAGGCCGCGCCTGAGGAGGCTCCGTGTCGTTCGCCCCATGAGGCTTGGCCCCTCGCGAGGGTCTTGGGTCTGTGTTGATGAAGATGGGCCATACTGGGCCCCCCTTTGAGCGACGCCGCAGGCCGCAGGCAGGCAAGTCTGGGGACCCCGGTTCCTAGAACGCCGACAGTAGCCCTCGCGCCCAAGGCGCGCCTGGACTTGGCCGCGCAGTGACGCGAAAGGGCGAGGGCGAAGCGCCGCGGGCCCTGACAGCCTGCGGCCTTGGGCGTCGCGTGGCGGTTGATTGGACGTGGGC
This sequence comes from Aegilops umbellulata, assembly GCA_032464435.1. Lineage (NCBI taxonomy): Eukaryota > Viridiplantae > Streptophyta > Magnoliopsida > Poales > Poaceae > Aegilops > Aegilops umbellulata. The sequence goes on from CP136060.1 coordinate 98,679,056, forward strand.
GCCTTAGTAACCGCGCGGGTTGATAAGGGAGCGGCATCTACCTAGGCTTTTCTCTTTGCTTTCTCCGGTTGCTGCTTAGATCCCCTTTCTTGCGCCTCTCCTTCCTTCCTCCAAAACTTCAAATCTACTTCGCCCGCGCGACCTAGGAAGCCATGGCGCCTCGTCAGTCCCCGGCCGGAGCTTGGTACTCGTCTGCCCTGGAGCCGCCGAGCGTGTCGGAGGCGAGCCTCGCTCGGCTGCGCCAGATGGCGGCGGCGCAGGGCATCGACTGAGCGAAGGCGTTCAAGTCCGGCTCCGCCACCCCTGAGGGCAAGAGGAGCACCTTTTATCCGTTCTTTGCTAGCGCCATTGCTGCTGGCTTGGTGCGTCCTTTCTCCGAGTTCTTCTTCTCTGTCCTCCGCCATTACAGGCTACAGGCTCTGCATCTCCACCCCAACTCCATCCTTCACCTGGCAATCTTCGCCTACTACTGCGAGGCTCACGTAGGGGTGCAGCCCTCAGTGGCCTTGCTGCGCCACTACTTCTACCTCTGGACCTCCCGCGGTCCTGCTTCCGCGTGCGCGAGCTTTGTCGCGTACGGTGGCGCCATCGCCATTTCGAGCCCCGGGAAGAGGATCAAGGGCTTCAGGAGCAAGTGGGTCTTGGTAGATGCTGGGCGCATCCACCCTCGGCTGATCTTGCCCACGGAGCAACCCGCGAGCTCCGGCGATTGGGGTCGAGCGGAGCTCACGGATCCCCGCGCGAAGATGGTGTTGGAGAAGATGGACGCGGATCTGAAGCCGGCCAACATGGCGGCGGCGAAGCTGACCGGCGCGTCGCTGCTGAGGGAATTCCTGGAGCACCAGCTGGCTCCGCTTCGGCGGTACTCACTTCCGATGTGGAGGCCCCATCCAAGCCCCGCGGCCTTGGCCGGCGAAGATCTGGCCGCGGTCCTCCAATCTCTGGTCGGGGGCGATGTGGCGAGGTTGGAGGGCGCTCCTACGCCCTTATTCGTCCGCGACGACAGGGAGCAGGTAGTGGAGTCCATGCCTGTCTTCAACGGGGACCGGCCCGTGCCCACAGAAGCTCCCGAGGACCCGGTGGACATGTCCGCCGACGACTCCAATGAAGATGAGGAAGGAGGGGAGCGGGAAAAAGGGCCTGACTCCGAGGCGACCGACGGAGAGTCGAGGGCTCCCTTCCCCCAGCACAGGCCCCGCGCTCTCCGCCTCTCTTCGAGCGATGACGACGAGGATGATGATGAGCAGGGTGGCGGGAGCTTGCCCCCGATCCCCAAGAAGGACAGGACCAGGCTGATCTCCTGCGGGTCTGCCCCGGCCCCAGGGCGGACCGCAGACGCGCCTTCCGCTCCCGAGCTTCCCGAGGTTGACCCTACAAGCCGGCTTTCGGGCTTCAAATTTGGCCGGAGGCTGTTTGAGCCCACTGGCGATGACCTGTAAGCGCTTGATTCTTGTCTTAATTTCTTGCTCTGCTGCTGAGGCTTGACGTCCGCATCTCTTGGATAGGCTGGCGCCCTCAGTGAAGAAGCTGAAGGGAGCTCCTGAGGTTCCATCCGGGGCAGCGCCTCTACCCGTGAAGGAAGGTGACCGCGATGCACGGGCCTCTCCTGCCCGGTCGTCCTTGCGAGGCCAGGCTGGGGCGAGCTCAGCCCCCATGGCCCAAGCGACTCCCGAGGTGCCTTTGCCTGCTGCCGCCTCCGCAGCCGTGGGGGTGCAGCAGGCTTCGCCTCAGGATGCTGTGGTTGTGCAGCCGCCTTCTCCTCCTACTCCTCCGACTGCTGTCTCTCTGACTCCTCCTACCGTTCTGGATCGTGCTGCTGCTGAACTAGACCGGCTACAGCAAGATCTTCTTGGCGCCAACCCTCGCTTGGTGGCCGGGCGCCTGGAGCTGGCTTCAGGGTGGATTCGCTCTGACGCTTCGATTCGGGCGGCGCTGGTCCAGGCCTCAATGACACGCGACGAGGAGAGGCAGGCCGTCCTTGAGGCGAAGGCTGCTCGTGACGCAACCCTGGGGGAGGTGGTCGCCGTCCGTGGCCGCTGCAAGGAGCTGGAGGAGGAGCTGCAAGGCCTGCGGGACCAGCTCGCGAAGGAGGCCCGCCTTCGCCAAGAACAAGAAGAAGGCGTGAAGGCTCGCGAGGCGGCCGTCAAGGGCCGGGAGGCCAAGCTCAAGAAGCGCCATGACCGCCTGGGCGCGCTGGAGAAGGAGTTGGGGGCGAGGAAGGTCGAGCTGGACAACAAGGCCCAGGTTCTTGCCGAGGACCGCGTGGCCTTTGCAGAGATGGAGAAGAAGGCTCGCTCCTCACTGAAGACGCTTTACGACAGTGGCCTGGAGAGCCTGCTGGCTGGCGCCGAGGACGGCCCCGCCAAGCTGCTTCCCTTCCTGGTTCGTGCTCTTGAAGATGTCGCCCTTGGCCTTGGCCCCACGGCCGAGGCCGAGGCCCGTGTCCTGTCTTCTGTAGCACTGACGCGGGTCTTCACCCACATCTACCTTCGCGACCCCAGCGTCGACCTCGACAGCCTGCTGGAGCTAGCAAGCGGCGAGCGTGCCGCTGCCGAGGCCGTGAAGGGTCGCGCGGAAGCTCTGCTAGAGAAATTCCGGTCCTTCAGCGCCAAGCCGAAGCAAGGCGCTGCCGACCCTGCTGCTCCATGAGGCGAAGCCACTCCGCGCTGCTCCACCGCCGTCGAGCGATTCCGTCGTGGCTCCTGTCCTGCTTCTAATTCCTGCACATGTATCATGCCTCGGGGAAGCGTTTAAACTTGCGTCTGGCATTGAGATAACAGTGTGGACTGTAATATTTGCTTCTGAATTCCTTGAAATTTACGCTATTCCTTCCTACTTGCTTATGTTCTATGCTGGCAGAGCCTGGCCCCGCGCGTACCTCACCCAGCATTAGCCCCGACCGGAAACCAGGACGGGACCAAGGAGTGAGGGGCTACGTGACAAGTTAGGCTCCTGAGTCGCGATGCTCAGGAGTCCCCCTTGGCGCACGAACAGCAAGTAGGGAGGCGATCCTTGAAGTTTATGCTTTTCCTTCCTACTTGCTTATGTTCTACGCCGGCAGAGCCCGGCCCCACGCATACCTCACCCAGCATTAGCCTTTCGGAACTAAGGAGTGAGGGGCTACGAGACCAGTTAGGCTCCTGAGTCGCGATGCTCAGGAGTCCCCCTTGGCGCGCGAACAGCAAGTAGGGAGGTGAGATGTGGGTGGATCTACCGTTCTACGTCTGCAGAGCCCGGCCCTGCGCGTACCTCACCTTGCATTAGCCTTTCGGAACTAAGGAGTGAGGGGCTACGAGACCAGTTAGGCTCCTGAGTCGCGATGCTCAGGAGTCCTCCTTGACGCTCAAATGGTCTTCGTACCTTGGCTCCGCTCGGGGAGAGACGCGCGACGAACCAGGCCCGAGGGGGCCTGGTTGGGTGGCGTGCGTCTGGGCGTGACCTAGGCGCAGCCCCAGTGCCCAGCCCCCTCGTGCGGCACTCCCGAGGGGAGGCGTTACGATGAGGCTAGACACTGAGCTTTGGGCTCCCTGAGGTTGATGCGGCCCGGGGGCCACCCTCAGTTGTTTATCACCAGCGCGGAGCATAGCGCTTCCGTATGTGTACGGGCATAGCCGCTCCTTGGCAGTGTCGTCAGCCAGCGTGGAGCATGGTGCTTCCACTGGTACGTGAGAGGGGGCTCCCCTCCAGGAGGAGCCCCCGGGACGTGTACAGCCCCGCCCTGACACGTGGCTGGCACGGTAGGGCCTGGCGAGGTGTATCTGGGCACCCGTGAGCCAGCGCGGGACTCGCGGGGCCCTACCTCTTGGCGGGTTGCGCCTGGCACTGGGCCTTATCTTGTGATGTGTTCCTGCAAATTTGGTTAGATGCCGGCACTCTACGTCCTCGGGTCCTGTCCCTCGAGCTGGTCTCAGCCGTCGCTGGTATGCCAGGTCGCGATGCCATGGACAAGGCCAGAGGGTGAGGGCTGGAGAGCCAGTAAGAGCCCTGAGTCGCGATGCTCAGGTACCCCCCCCTTTAACGTGCAAGTGGTCGACATGGAGAAGAAGAGGTGCCGTGGACCGGCATCAAATAATCAAGCATGGTAGGTCGAACGCATAGCCGGAAATAAGCGCAAAAGGGATACATGTCACTGGGTCTGGCCCAAGCGACTTGGGGATGATGCAGCCCGAGGGGCGCCCCCAACAAAGTAAGCTAACAACATGAAATAAGAGGGATACATGCCGCAGGGACGGGCCCATGCGGCCTGGGAATAATGCAGCCATGGGGGACGCTCCCAGCTAGAAATGAAACTTGAAAGATGTCACCTGATGATGTTGAGGACGAATGAGTGTTGGTGTAGCAGACTCGGTGGGCTGCGGAAGCCGATCCTCATGAGCCCCCAGGCCCAGGGGCCTCGGGAGGCTCCGGAGGCGCTGGTGGCTCCTCGCGGACCATCTCCATCTCCGCCAAGGCTGCGGAACGCCTGGCCTCTTGAGCCTCCATGATGCCCCTCATGAGGTGCTGGTACGTGGCAACCGCATTCGGCAAGCCGTAAGGCATGCGAATGTAGCTGTGGGTTGGACCTTCGTAGCGCCCCACTTGCGAGGGCCAGAGGCGCTCCAGAGAGGCGACTCGATTGAGCCCTGGTATGTCGATGCAGAAGCGTAGCCCACCATCCTCGCCTGGATGGGGAGCCACAGCTGGTAGGCGGCGACCGCCTCTCATGACTCTTGACTCATGCAGCTCCTGAATGGCCTTGCTGACGAACTCCTGTGGGTCCGGCCCTCCTTGCTTTACTCCTTCTCGAGGGAAACGTGCTTCGAAACACGCCTCCATGTGGTTCCCAAGCGCCTCCCTTGTGACCTTAGCGAGGTCGGTGGCCCTCCAGGGGAGAGCCCCCGAGCCCTCCCTGAGGAGGGCGCCGGGCGCGCTTTCCTATGCGATGGAAGGAGGATCCCCCTGGGCAGGCGCGGGCCCTAAGGGGCCTGCCTCCCGAGGGGCCAAGTCGTACGATGTCTTCTTCTTCTTGGGGGTGGTCTCCGGAAGCCTTCTGCTTTCGCGATCCAGGTCTTCCAGTGATGCGGCCTGAAAGGCTCGTTCAAGGGAACACACTGCATCCTTCTCTTCACAGGGCACCATGATGACTCCGCAACTTCCTAGCATCTTGAGGACGTTGTAGCCGTGGTGAGTTACGGCCATGAACTTGGCCAGCGCTGGGTATCCAAGGATGGCGTTGTACGGTAGGCGAATGTGAGCGACGTCGAAGTCGATGAGCTCGGTGCGGTAGTTGTCGCGTGTCCCGAAGGTGACAGGGAGGCGGACCTACCCAATCGGGACCGTGGAGCCGTCGGTGACTCCGGAGAAAGGCTTGGTTGGCTGAAGCTGGTTGTAGGGCACTTGGAGATTGTTGAATGTTTCCACGGACAGGATGTTGAGCCCTGCCCGGCCATCGATGAGGGTCCTGGTGACCAGCATGTTGCTGATGATTGGGGAGCAAAGCATCGGGAGGACTCCAGCTATGGCTGCACACTTGAGTTGATCCGCTGAGCTGAACGTGATGGTGCACGCGGACCACCTGAGTGGGCGTGTGGCTTCGAGCTTGGGGAGGACTGCATTTACTTCGCGGGCGAACTGCTTGAAGATGCGCTGAGAGGCAGGGGCTTGAGCTCCGCCCAGGATGCAGGCGATTGCGCGCGGCTCCTGGAAGCCCCCGGCCCCCTCGTCCTGATGGCGGTCCTCGTTTCTCCTTGGTTGCGGCGGCAGCGGAGGGAGGCCTGCATTGCCTTGCGGGCGATCCTCGCGAGGCTGATCCCTCCAGTCTCCCTTGCGAGGCGGGTCTTGCCAACGGTCCTCGCGAGGTCGATCGCGCCACCCTTGGCGTGGGCCGTGGTCTTCCCAGCGTCCTGCGTTCCTTCCTTCTCCTCGACCGTAGCCCCGGTCACCATAGTCGGGACGACGGCCGATCCTTCCTTCTCGCACGGCTCGGAGCTCTTGACATTCGTTGGTGTTGTGGGTGTGGAGGTCATGGTACACACAATATCGACTGCCCTTGGAAGACTCTGGCTGATCTCTGCCCCGCTTGGTGTCTGGTTCTGCTGCTAGCACGGCAACCCCCTTGCGTTTCGCATCCTTGGCCTTGAGCTTCTTCTCTTCTGGGTCCGCGGTAGGCAGCTCGAGGCGGGAGAGACGCCCTTCCTCAGCCCTGGCGCACTTGGTCGCCAAGGTGAACAGCTCCAAGGAAGTGCACAGGTCCTCGTGCATCGCCAGCTCCTCCTTCATCTTGACGTCGCGCACGCCATCGGAGAAGGCCGAGATGATGGCCTCCTCGGTCACCTTGGGAATCTTGAGGCGTGCGTTGTTGAAGCGCTGGATGTATTTCTGCAGGGTCTCTCCGGGTTGTTGCTTGATGCGGCGCATGTCGCTCACGGCGGGTGGCCGGTCGCGAGTACATTGGAAGTTGGCGATGAAGCGGGTGCGCATCTGGTCCCAGGAGGAGATCGTGCCTGGAGCCAGGTTGAGGAGCCAGGTGCGGGCCCCGTCCTTAAGCGCCATGGGAAACCGGTTCGCCATGACCTTCTCGTCTCCATTGGCAGCTTCTATGGCCAGCTCGTAGAGCTGGAGGAACTCCGCAGGGTCGGCCGTGCCGTCGTAACGAGGAGGCAGGTCTGGCTTGAACTTGCCCGGCCACGTGACGCTGCGTAGCTCGGTGGTGAATGCATGGCAGCCTGCTGTGGCCACAGGAGGCCTTGGGTGATGGAGAGCTTGGTCTTGCGGGTCCCCACACGCTGCAGCTGGGAGCAGCGCGGGGTCTAGACGGGCGGGAGCAGGAGCATAGTCACGATGTGCTGGAGCAGGGAGCGCCCAGGCAGCTTCTTGTGGGCGAGGGACTTCTTGGCAGCTCTGCTCTTGCCGCGCTGGCACCTGACGGAACGGGTTCCGCCCAGGGGCCACGCGCCTTGGAGCCGGGGCGCCTTCTTGAGGAGGAGGCGGCTGGGGCGCCCCCGGAGCTTCGTCGCCCGCGCGAGGCGGGGTGCGGTGCAGCGGAAAGGACGGCGCGGGAGAGCCACCCGCGGCGCGGACGAGCTCGGCGATGCGGTCGAGCCATTCTTCGTAGACGTCGTCGACGGGACGGTAGCGCAGGAGCTCGTTCGCCACGATGAGCGCAGCTCGAGCCTCCATGGGTGCGCGGAGCGCACGGGACGAAGAACCAGCTGGGGTGAGCGAGGGGGTGGCGGTGTAGCCGTCTTGCCGCACGGTCGGATGCTGAGACGACGCTTGCTGCTTGTTCCCCGCCGGGCCGGTGGCGGCAGGTGACGGGGAACGGCGAGGACGCCCGCCGACCGGAGCCGTCTGGGTGACGCGGGAAGCGAGAGCGGCTCGGCGCTCGGCGCGGGCCCGACGAGCGCCAGACATGGATGCGATGGTCGGAGGAGAACGAGGCGGTGGAAGATGAATTCCGGTACACCCCTACATGGCGCACCAAATGTCGGATTTTGGGTTTCGGCAGACCCTTGAGGTTCGAACACTGGGGTGCGCGCGGAGATTTCTCCTTCTACCTACCAGTACCCCACCGCCATGCAAAGATCTAGGCTACGAAAAGAACAGCACAAGAGACACAGGATTTATACTGGTTCGGGCCACCGTTGTGGTGTAATACCCTACTCTAGTTTGAGGTGTGGTGGATTGCCTCTTGGGCTGATGATGATGAGTAATACAAGGAAGAACAGCCTCGCAAGGGTCTGTTCTTGGCCGGGGCGATCAACTGCTAGGAGGAGTTCAGTCACCCTTCTCTCTTTGATTCCAATTCAGTTGCTATTCTACCTGCTATCCTCGATCCCCTCTACCCCGGGGGTGGCTAGTCCTATTTATAGGCAAAGGCCCTGGGCCTCTCCCCAAATATTGAGCGGGAAGGGCGCCAACAATTGGCCATTTTGAAGGGGAACATACAGTACACTTATCCTGACTAAAGTTGGTCCTCGCCTGCCAAAGGCTCTGGTGGTGACGCCGGCTTGGGCTCCACAATGACTTCTTCCCTGCCGTTGGGCTGGTCTTGGTCTCGTTGCACCGAAATGGGTGCCTTTGCTTGATGCTCTCGCCTGCGCTTGCTCCCTTTGCACCAAAGAGGAAAGAAGGACACTGCACGGGCTGGCGCCCGCCTGGCGCCCTTGGTCGTCATGGCTTGCGTCACGGGCACCTCGTGAGGTACCCCGCCTTGATCTCTCCGCCTCCTCGCGAGCCAACCTGATGAGGCCGCGCCTGAGGAGGCTCTGTGTCGTCCACCCCGCGAGGCTTGGCCCCTCGCGAGGGTCTTGGGTCTGTGTTGATGAAGATGGGCCGTACTGGGCCCCCCTTTGAGCCACGCCGTAGGCCGCAGGCAGGCAAGTCTGGGGACCCCCGTTCCCAGAACGCCGACAACGCGTTTGAGCTGTGCATTTGTCGATGGGCCTGGGAGTTGAGCTAGTATGGCAGTGGCCTGGTTCCAAAGTAATAGAAGTAGCACAAAACATTTTTTAGTGTAGGATTTTCCTTGCTCAAGCCTGCCTACTAGAATAGCTAGTGCTTGAAAGGAAAAGTGAATGAAAAACATCGGAATTGGAAAGTTTCCTATGGTACTACTTTTCATGAATTTGGTGCAAAGGAAAACTGTAGGATTTGTTCCTTTAGTGTCTCCTTGAAAGAAAAACCGTAGGAATTATAATTTCCACTTCTCCTCCTTTTCATATTCCTATTCATCAAGCACAAGACTAAGAGATAGTAGCATAATAGCATTATAACCATACATTTTCTTGCGGTTTGACTTAATCTCACCATGCTTTTTTGCATCGAGTGATCTTCCAATTGTTGTGAATCAAACACCCAGATTGGCAGAAATCCTGTGTTTTTAAATTCTCTGTTTTGCACGTGCATTCCTATCCTATTCATGTCTATTTCCTACCCCTGCATTATTGGAATCCTCAAATTCAAACAAGCCCTTACTCAATTACTTCTGTTACAGATATGTGTCAAAGCAAACCTTGTGTGGTTTGTCCTGCTCCTGCGGCGCTGTGTTCCACCCCAGCTCAGCTGCTCCAATGACGGAAGGGTTCACCACAGCAGGGATCCTCTCTCCAGAGTGTCTTTCGCCGCCTCAGATCTTCTTCCCCGCCGCCGGCAGCCACGACAACTGCATTACCATCATCAACTGAGCAGATGACCTTGAGGACTACACGGGTCCGCAAGAGAGGTCACACTCTTCCGTGTCTGATTACATTATGCCTCGCTTAATATGATGACATGCTACATTATCGTCGTGTTCACCTATTAGACTCCGAGTCAGGTCCAAACTAATGCTAAAACTTGAGTTTTTAAATGGTTGTGGGGTACATATTTGGGCAGCAATCAATACTATCTGTCTACTATCTGGTTAATCTCCGGTGTCTACTATGATTTTCATGTTGGGTGCAAACAAACATTAAAGGAGCCATTATCTGTATTTTTTAACTAAAGCTATTATCTGCCTGCTATCATTGGGATTTTCGGTCTATCCACAGTTTGCTACCATCACTCTGGATTTGTGCATGCACTCCGTACATAATCTCACTATGTTTTATTCCTATGCATGCCAGTTATTGTACACAATGGGACTGATCATGTAGAGTAAAAGAGACGAGCCTTGCATGGCAATAAAATTTCATGCAGACGTTGTTCCATGGTGGGCGCAAAGGCAGCCCCCCTCCACCCATTTCAGATCGTAATCAAGAGGAAGATAACTGTTATGAGGGGGATTCAGAAGGAGAAGACCACTCCTGTTTACCCCATGAGGTCTTCGCTCTAACTTGGCATGCTGATGTTGGTTATATCATGCATATGGTGCCTTGCATTGCTTACTGTATACATTAAAGATGTCATCTGCTTAGTTTAGACATGCTTTGTGTCAATGCCATCTGTTTAGTTTCTTTATCGTATATGTGAATCATGCAATGCCATCTTGTCTAGCCAGGAATCATATATGTGAATTTTGCAATGCCACCCTGGTTAGCCAGTCATCTTATATGTGAATTATATCATGCCATCATTTTTTTATTACGTGTTAAATTTGTCAGCAATTTTAGTACATTCAATTACTCTTCCTGTGCATCAGCCATTTGGCACGGTCATGGAAAAATCTGGAGTGGAAACAAGGTCTTCAGAGTAGACAATGCTATCTGACGAAGCACATGTCTTGCTGGTTACCGATAGCTCCTCAGAGGAGGATTCAGAGACAGATGACCAGCCATATTTCCCCCCCGAGGTTCATGCCCTAACTTGGCAGGGTTATGTTGCTCATATCGTGCATATGGTATCTTGCATTGCTATGTCATTTGCTTAGTTTAGACATGCTTTGTGTGAATGCCACATGTTTAGTGTCTAATTACCATATATGTGAATTATGCAATGCCATCTTGTTGCAAGACATTATATATGTGAATTATGCAATGTTATTGTCACGCCCAAGATGCGACCCTATCCTAAAGGAACTTGAAGGTCCCACCAAGGATAGAAACGCATCTTGAAGACGCTTTTGCAAGGTGGATATCATTACATCAACATTACATAATAGTGGGGATACATCCAATACATACAATGTCACATGAATACAACAACACATCAATTACAAGGTCAACATCTGACTACGGATGAAACATAAACAGAAACTCAAACGACATCCACCCTGCTAGCCCAGGCTGCCGACCCGGAACCTAACCCAAGATCGACGAAGAAGAAGAAGAACTCCAACACAAGTAAACATCGCTCTCGTATCATGATCATTGAAACATGTATCTGCAACTGGTGGTGTAGTAATCTGTGAGCCACGAGGACTCAGCAATCCCATTACCATGGGTATCAAGACTAGCAAAGCTTAATGGGTAAGGAAGGGGTAAAGTGGTGAGGTTGCAGCAGCGACTAAGCATGTATGGTGGCTAACTTACGCAAATAAGAGCGAGGAGAGAAGCAAAACAAGTGGTCTTCAACTAATAATGATCAAGAAGTGATCCTGAACTCCTACTTACGTCAGACATAACCCAGAAACCGTGTTCTCCTCTCGATCAACCCCGAAAAGAGACACTCATGGTTACACACACGGTTGGTGTATTTTAGAAGAGCTTACTTCAAGTTTACCACAACCGGACATTAACAAATTCCCATCTGCCACATAACCGCGGGCACGGCTTTCGAAAGTTCAAACCCTGCAGGGGTGTCCCAACTTAGCCCATGATAAGCTCTCGCAATCAACGAAGGATATTCCTTCTCCACGGGAAGACCCGATCAGTCTCGGAATCCCGGCTACAAGACATTTCGACAATAATAAAACAAGACCAGCAAAGCCGCCCGCTGTGCCGACAAATCCCGATAGGAGCTGCACATATCTCGTTCTCAGGGCACACCGGATGAGCAAGACGTCGGGTTGGCATAGACCCTGATTGCCCAGGGGGCGCCGGACATCGCTCGGTTTGGACCAGCACTTAGAGAAGCACTAGCCCGGGGGGCTAAAATAAAGATGACCCTCGGGCTGGCCGACCCAAGGGAAAGGTAGGTGGTGGTGAGGAAAAAGGTAAAACCAAGGTTGGGCCTTGCTGGAGGAGTCTTATTCAAAGCGAACTGTCAAGGGGGTCCCATAAATCACCCAACCGCGTTAGGGACGCAAAATCCGGGAACATAATACCGATATGACGGAAACTAGGGCGGCAAGAGTGGAACAAAACACCAGGCATAAGGCCGAGCCTTCCACCCTTTACCAAGTATATAGATGCATTAATAATATAAGAGATATTGTGATATCCCAACATAAACATAATCTAACATGGAGCAATCTTCATCTTCACCTGCAACTAGCAACGCTATAAGAGGGGCTGAGCAAAGCGGTAACATAGCCAAAGAACGGTTTTCTAGGAAGGGTGACAAAGGTTAGGGGTTCATGGCAATTTGGGAGGCTTGATAAGCAAGTGCTAGGTAACGCAGCATAGCGATATAACGAAGCAACTAGCATAGAAATGATAGTAATGGGATCCAAGGTGACGGTCATCTTGCCTGAAATACCGCAAGGAAGAAGAACGAGTCCATGAAGAAGAAGAAGAAGAAGCCACGTAGACGAACCAAGCGTAGACGAACGAATCCTCACGATCGCAACGAAACGGGAACTATCGAGAAGAAGTACACAACATGGTAAACACACCACACATGAACAAGGCATGATGCTCAACCAAGTATGATGCATGACAAGACTACGTGAAGCTACTCATGTAAAGAGATGATGCATACAAGAGCAACACATCAAAGCAAGTTTAAATGAGGCCGGAAACAACATATGACAATTCCGGTAAGTCCCCATATGTAAATTTCGAAATTGGTCCAGATCTGAACAAACCTTATGTTCAAGTTGTTAAACAGCAAGTTAATATGCACGATGATGATCTACACGAAATTCTGGTCAACTTACATATAAAGTTCATTAGATTCGGAGCTACGACCTAGAAGATATGAGCAAAACAAGATAACATGGCATCGATGCACAATGCATACAAACATCAAGCAAACACCTCAAAACAAGGATGCAACATGATAATATGAAGCTACATGCAATTCTAAGAAAGTTTCATATAGAGCACACTCAAAACGGAGCAACGGTGCAACACATACACTCCAAACAATATATAGCACCAATCTGTCCATAACAGCAACTAGGCGTCTTGCAAGCACCAAAACAACATGCTACAGCACCATAACATGATGAAAAAAGGCAAGGACATGATCTAAAGGTAAAGCATTACAAAACTTGAACACTTAGCTATCTCTAGAAACTAAGAAAACATGCTTAAAAGAACATGGCAAAGTTGCAAATAATAACAGGTTCACAGGACATGGCAGAAATAACACCAGGTTGCAATATTTAGATCTAAACAACAACATGCTACAAGAACATATCATGGCAACAAGAGCCATGTAATGAATCTACTAATTGCGTAGAACAAAAGTCCCTTACTGGAAATGAGCCAAAAAGGATAAGATATGATGACACCCATGTAAACATAGCAGGTTTCGTAAACAGATTCAGACTTAGTGAAAAACTGGAGCATGGCAAAAACAGATAACAAGTAGGCATGTTTACGAGCTCGATGCACTCACTACGAGGCATTGCATGACAAACTAAGCATACCTACAGCAACTAGACATGTCATAGAAGCTAGACATGGCAAGAATAACAACATAGCATGCACGGATCAACAAAAACAAGCTAGGCAAAATTGCTAAACATGTTAGCAATCTGCCAGGAACATTTTATAGCAAAAGTAGGGCAACATTAAGACATGCGAGAGCACTCTATTAATGCAAAAAGAGGCATGGATGGATCGAGCGTAAACAAATTTCCAAAACATCCTTACTGAACATACTCAAAAGAGGCATGGATCTCACTGTAGCAACATGAATACATGGCATAAAAATAACAGCAGAACAAAGACTGAAATTCCAAGTCTCTGAAATCAGCAACATTACGGAGGCTACTTTGCAAGCTTTAAACAAACACTACATCGCATATCATGGATAATGGATTGCACCACAGCAAAGACGACGTGTTGTAGCTAATAACACATGTAGACTTCATGCTCAAAAGAAAATCAGACGAAAAGATGCAAAAATGACAAATGAGCATGTTCTGATAAGTTACAGCAGACAACATTATATAGCACTCTTGCAACAATGATTAGGGCATCAAGATGAACTCAAAGAAGAATGGCATAATGGAACAAAATGAACAGCACACTCTGTTGAACATTTCGGTATATTATATGAATGATTCGGAGTAGTATGCAGAGAGCTATGGCATGATGAACATGGCAACATAATATGCAAATCTCAGGACTTAGCAGATTTTTACCCTCGCAGAAACTGGATCTCGGGGTTCCGGGATGGAGACGTGCGGGGACGAGCGGAGGCGTTTGGATCGTGGGCCTGGTGGATCTCATCCAGGGCAGGTCAACACCGGCTCCAGCGACCCTTCAGCTCCGGCGATCGCCGGAGAGGACGGAGGAGGGCCGGAGGAGGCGCGTGGAGACGACGGAGGAAGCAACAGCACGGGGTGGATCCGGCTGCGGGAAGAACTCCGGCGGGCTGATGGTGGCGGGGCTGGCCGGACTGGGCGGAGAGGAACTCCGGCCCTCGCCGGATCTAGCAGCTCCGGCCAGACCGAGGCGCGGCTGCGGCGGTCCGGCGAGAGGAGCGGCGACGCGCGGCGCAACGAGGGAAGACGGCGGCGGTGGAGCAGAGCGAGGCGGCGGGGTCCGGCGGAAGGCGCGGCAGCAGCCGCTCGCGGGGACGTGCGGGGGCGGCGCGGGCGCGAGGAGGGTGCGGGAGCCAGGCGCGGCGAAGGCACGATGCGGTGGCGGCGCGGGGGCGCTCCGGCCCGGCGCGGCCCGAGGGCGGGCCTGCGGCGGCGGGGAGCGGCCAGGGGCCGCTGAAACGCGTGGCACCGTCCCGTTGGCTGAGCGCGCGTGGCTAAGCGAGGTGGCGGCGCCTGATTGGCCGAGGGCGACGGCATGGCGATGGCTGGCGGTTGGCGGCGCGACAAGTGGCGGCGAGGGAGAGCGCCGGTGCTGAAAACGACGCTAGGGGCGGCGGCTGGCTGCGGGAATTGAGGAGGGGGGTAGGTAGGAAGCCAAAAATGGCAGGGGAGGCGACTATATATAGAAAGGGGGCTAGGGTTAGGGGTTTTTCTCCGTTTCGGAGCGTTCGATCGCCATCGGACGGTCCCGCCCGCGAGCGGGGGGGGGGGGGGGGGGGTTGCTGGGCCTAGTCGATGGTAGTGGGCTGTGTAGAGGAGGTGTGGGCTGAGAAGAGAGGTAGGAGACAGGCCTGACGGTAGTTTTCGGAGACCGAAAACGTCCGACGAATAAACCGACATCGATGCTGCTACGGATGACGGTTGGGCTATCAAACGAGCTCCGAATGCGACGAAACTTGACTGGCGCTCTGTCTACACTATAATAAGACCGCATGCCAAGTTTCGACCCATTCCGAGAACGTTACTCGGCCACTCACGAAGCGAGGTAAAAGGGGGCGCCGGAGGACATAGGAGTGCCGGATTGCAAAACGGACAACGGGAAAATGCTCGGATGCATGAGACGAACACGTATGCAAATGCGATGCACATGATGACATGATATGAAATGCAGATGATGACATGGCAAAGTGCAACACGCAAACACATGACATGGCAAGGATGGCGAATAACTGGCGGACACCTGGCGCATCGAATCCAGGGCGTTACAACTCTCCTCTACTAACAAGAGATCTCGTCCCGAGATCTTAGGACCGAGACGGAAGGGAAAAGGATGAGGTGAGATAAGAACAAAAGAGAGAGGATGAAAAAAAATTGAGAGCACTGGATAGGAAAAAGGAATGTTGAATGAGTCAAGAAGAAAACGCTCAAGGAATAAGACTGAATTTGAAACCACTCCGGTTAGAACAAGATAGAAGCGGAATAAGAATGAAAGAATTTAGGTAGCACTCCGGCTAAACATGGAAAGAAAGAGTAGAACATGAACGTGAGAAGATGGAACGATACTTGACTTGAGGAACAACACAAAACCTCCGGAAGACTTGAAAGCGTTGAAAGAAAAGAATGGAGAAGAAGACGACATCTTCTACCACGAATGAAATAGAAAGCAACCTTAGAAGTAAGGATTGAACGGAGTTGTTGAGAAAATTAACAACGAAAAGAAATAAGCTTGTTATGGACTTATGGATAACATCTCAAAAATTATGAGGTGATAACCGACCACAAACGGAAAAGATTGAATAGCTGAGGAGAACGAAGAAATGCAAAACTCCACTTCAAAATAAAACGGAGAATTAATTGCACCTTGCGAAGCAAGAAGAAGAATACTTGAGCTTCGCCTACAAAATCTTGATGAACACTTGAAGAATGAATTAAATACTGGCGAACCACCATGAGGAACTCCGGTAACGAAAGGATGACGAGATAAAATTAGAGGATGAAAAGTATAAGATTACGCCTTGCGATGATTAAGATGGTGCTTCGTGACGGAACAAACGATAATACTTGAAACTCCAGAAAAGAAAAGATGAACAATTTAGAATCAAGAGATTATTCATCAAGAACAATCTTCGAAGGAAGGAATTAATCAACTTGATGAAAGAAGAATAAGAATTATTTCATGCTTATCCTCCACCAATTAAATTGATGCGAAGCAATGGATCGCATACAACTTATCCGCGTTGGGGAAAGATTAAGGGGAGATATAGTGCAACACTTGGGAAAATCTTCATGAACCACCGGTAGGAATTGGAAAGAACGACTGAATATATGTGATGACAACGGAAAATTAATTTTGAACGAACCACCGTAAGAATATTGAGACGAACGAAGGGGCACAGATGTAGAATAATTGGAGAACGAATTCAAAAACTTAGAACGAAGAAATATTCCGAAAGGATGACCTCCGGATGAACGAGGTGGAAAGCAACCCCTGAAATACTCCGGATGGATGAAAAGAATTGCCCGACTGGAAACCATTTGATAGGATAACATCGAGCTAGCACCGCGGATCTCCGGGAGAACGGACAAGATTTACGAGAAATTCTACTTCGGTCTTCAAATGTCGACGAGAAACAACATCAAAATTGTTGAGATACTCCGGGATAGTGAAAAGAGGGAAAGTTGAACCGAACATGAAAGAATTTTTAAAGCGATCTTGGAAAAGCATCTAATTGATGAAATTCATACTTACGTCAAACTTTGAAAAGGATTTGAGAATAACTCCGGGAGACTTAGGAGAGTCAGGTAAGATCCTGGGAAAAGACCTGTGGGTTAGGGCCCACTGAAAAGAAACACCGTTGGAAAGGATTGTTGGAGAGAGAGATGACGCATCGGAACGATTGAAAGATTTGAATGCGGTGACAACCTCGAAATAATTGAATGCAAACACGAATCTTCTGAGATGTCTTCATCACTCTGGAAGGATAAACTGGCGAGAGGCGAACGATCAGAGGGAAACATTTGGGCTGAGGGAAAGAATACGATCGACAACGAAAAACTTGAATTCGGATCCACCGGAAAGAAAACAATACGAACATTAACGAACCAGACGAGAATTCACCGGTTGAAACAATTGAGGAAAGACTGAAGATACTCTGCACGAATGAAATTAATGCTCGAATAGAGGCTCAGACTCCAGAATAAAAGGGTGGGAGGGCGGGTAAAACAGGGCAACTGGAACGACGAATCGACGAATATCTTGAAGAGAAAGGCACCGGTTGAAACGATTGAAGAGATAATGCAAAGGCTTCGCACGAGTAGGATGGATACTCGATTACGAACTCCGGTTCCGAGAAGAAGAAGGGTGGGCGGGTGGGAAAAAAACAAGGACAACTTAGGACAGGGAAACTGCATCGGTTGAAAAGAGCTGAGGATTGATCTCCCAAAAGGCAAAGAGGATCGAGTCGAGTTGACGAGAAATGCAGCGGACAAAAAAGGAAGGAAAACGAACGAAAACTAACCGCATGATCCTAAAGAAAAATTTGAAGGGGAAAAGGAGTAATTTAAAAAACCTACGTCAAGATTTCTCACCAGAGCGACGAAGGGGCAGAGGAGTAAAAAGAAATCCTACTCTCCGATATAACTAGACTCCGAAAAAGATTTTCTTCTAGACTCAACATCGGCCAAACTACATGATCAATCAAGGGGGCTCCTAGGGTCGGTCGAGGCTTTGATACCAACTTGTCACGCCCAAGATGCGACCCTATCCTAAAGGAACACGAAGGTCCCACCAAGGATAGAAACGCATCTTGAAGACGCTTTTGCAAGGTGGATATCATTACATCAACATTACATAATAGTGGGGATACATCCAATACATACAATGTCACATGAATACAACAACCCATCAATTACAAGGTCAACATCCGACTACGGATGAAACATAAACAGAAACTCAAACGACATCCACCCTGCTAGCCCAGACTGCCGACCCGAAACCTAACCCAAGATCGACGAAGAAGAAGAACTCCAACACAAGTAAACATCGCTCTCGCATCATGATCATCGAAACCTGTATCTGCAACTGGTGGTGTAGTAATCTGTGAGCCACGAGGACTCAGCAATCCCATTACCATGGGTATCAAGACTAGCAAAGCTTAATGGGTAAGGAAGGGGTAAAGTGGTGAGGTTGCAGCAGCGACTAAGCATGTATGGTGGATAACTTACGCAAATAAGAGCGAGGAGAGAAGCAAAACAAGCGGTCGTCAACTAATAATGATCAAGAAGTGATCCTGAACTCCTACTTACGTCAGACATAACCCAGAAACCGTGTTCTCCTCTCGATCAACCCCGAAAAGAGACACTCACGGTTACACACACGGTTGGTGTATTTTAGAACAGCTTACTTCAAGTTTACTACAACCCTACATTAACAAATTCTCATCTGCCACATAACCGCGAGCACGGCTTTCGAAAGTTCAAACCCTGCAGGGGTGTCCCAACTTAGCCCATGATAAGCTCTCGCGATCAACGAATGATATTCCTTCTCTCCGGGAAGACCCGATCAGTCTCGGAATCCCGGCTACAAGACATTTCGACAATAATAAAACAAGACCAGCAAAGCCGCCCGCTGTGCCGACAAATCCCGATAGGAGCTGCACATATCTCGTTCTCAGGGCACACCGGATGAGCAACACGTCGGGTTGGCATAGACCCTGATTGCCCAGGGGGCGCCGGACATCGCTCGGTTTGGACCAGCACTTAGAGAAGCACTGGCCCGGGGGGGCTAAAATAAAGATGACCCTCGGGCTGGCCGACCTAAGGGAAAGGTAGGTGGTGGTGAGGCAAATGGTAAAACCAAGGTTGGGCCATGCTGGAGGAGTCTTATTCAAAGCGAACTGTCAAGGGGGTCCCATAAATCACCCAACCGCGTTAGGGACGCAAAATCCGGGAACATAATACCGATATGACGGAAACTAGGGTGGCAAGAGTGGAACAAAACGCCAGGCATAAGGCCGAGCCTTCCACCCTTTACCAAGTATATAGATGCATTAATAATATAAGAGATATTGTGATATCCCAACATAAACATAATCCAACATGGAGCAATCTTCATCTTCACCTGCAACTAGAAACACTATAAGAGGGGCTGAGCAAAGCGGTAACATAGCCAAACAACGGTTTTCTAGGAAGGGTGACAAAGGTTAGGGGTTCATGGCAATTTGGGAGGCTTGATAAGCAAGTGGTAGGTAACGCAACATAGCGATAGAACGAAGCAACTAGCATAGCAATGATGGTAATGAGATCCAAGGTGACAGTCATCTTGCCTGAAATCCCGCAAGGAAGAAGAATGAGTCCATGAAGAAGAAGAAGCCACGAAGACGAACCAAGCGTAGACGAACGAATCCTCACGATCGCAACGAAACGGGAACTATCGAGAAGAAGCACACAACATGGTAAACACACCACACATGAACAAGGCATGATGCTCAACCAAGTATGATGCATGACAAGACTACGTGAAGCTACTCATGTCAAGAGATGATGCATACAAGAGCAACACATCAAAGGAAGTTTAAATGAGGCCGGAAACAACATATGACAATTCCGGTAAGTCCCCATATGTAAATTTCGAAATTGGTCCAGATCTGAAAAAACCTTTTGTTCAAGTTGTTAAACAGCAAGTTAAGATGCGCCACGATGATCTACACGAAATTCTAGTCAAGTTACATATAAAGTTCATTAGATTCGGAGCTATGGCCTAGAAGATATGAGCAAAATAAGATAACATGGCATCGATGCACAATGCATACAAAAATCAAGCAAACACCTCAAGACAAGGATGCAACATGATAATATGAAGCTACATGCAATTCTAAGAAAGTTTCATATAGAGCACACTCAAAACGGAGCAACGGTGAAATACATACACTCCAAACAATATATAGCACCAATCTGTCCATAACAGCAACTAAGCGTCTTGCAAGCGCCAAAACAACATGCTACAGCACCATAACATGATAACAAAAGGCATGGACATGATCTACAGGTAAAGCATTACAAAACTTGGACACTGAGCATAATTCACAGGACATGGCAGAAATAACATCAGGTTGCAATATTTAGTGCTAACAAACAGCATGTTAAGGGAACATATCATGGCAACAAAAGGCATGAAATGAATCAACTAATTGCATAGAACAAAAGTCCCGTACTGGACATGAGCCAAAAAGGATCAGAAGATATGATGACACCCATGTAAACATAGTAAGTTTCGTAAACAGATTCAGACTTAGTGAAAAATAGGAGCATGGCAAAAACAGATAACAAATAGGCTTGTTTACGAGCGCGATGCACTCACTACGAGGCATTGCATGACAAACTAAGCATAACTCCAGCAACTAGACATGGCATAGAAGCTAGAGATAGCAAGAACAACAACATAGCATGCACAGATCAACAACAACAAGCTAGGCAACATTGCTAAACATGTTAGCAATCGGCCAGGTACATTTTATAGCAAAAATAGAGAACGATTAAGTCATGCTAGAGCACTCTATAAATGCAAAAGGAGGCTTGGATGGATAGAGCATAAACATATGTCCAAAACATACTTAATGAACATACTCAAAAGAGGCATGGATCTCACTGTAGAAACATGAATACATGGCATAAAAATAACAGCAAAACAAAGACAGTGAAATTCTAAGTCTCTGAAATCAGCAACATTACGGAGGCTACTTTGCAAGCTTGAAACAAATACTACATGGCATATCATGGATAATGGATTGCACCACAGCAAAGATGAAATGTTGTAGCTAATAACACATGTAGACTTCATGCTCAAAATATAATCACACGAAAAGATGCAAAAATGACAAATGAGCATGTTCTGATAAGTTACAGCAGACAACATTATATAGCACTCTTGCAATGATGATTAGGGCATCAAGATGAACTCAAACAAGAAAGGACTAATGGAACAAAATGAACAGAACACTCTGGTGAACATTTCGATATATTATATGCATGATTCGGAGCAGTATGCAGAGAGTTATGGCATGATCAACATGGCAACATAATATGCAAATCTCAGGACTTGGTAGATTTTTACCCTCGCAGAAACTGGATCTCGGGGTTCCGGGACGGAGACGTGCGGGGACGAGCGGAGGCGTTTGGATCGTGGGCCTGGTGGATCTCATCCAGGGCAGGTCAACACCGGCTCCGGCGACCCTTCAGCTCCGGCGATCGCCGGAGAGGACGGAGGAGGGCCGGAGGAGGCGCGTGGAGACGGCGGAGGAAGCAGCAGCACGGGGCGGATCCGGCCGCGGGAAGAACTCCGGCGGGCTGATGGTGGCGGGGCTGGCCGGACTGGGCGGAGAGGAACTCCGGCCCTCGTCGGATCTAGCAGCTCTGGCCAGACCGAGGCGTGGCTGCGGCGGTCCGGCGAGAGGAGAGGCGACGCGCGGCGCAACGAGGGAAGACGGCGGCAGCGGAGCAGAGCGAGGCGGCGGGGTCCGGCGGAAGGTGCGGTGGCGGCCGCTCGCGGGGACATGCGGGGGAGGTGCGGGCGCGAGGATGGCGCGGAAGCCAGGCGCGGCGGAAGCAAGGCGCGGGTGCGGCGCAGGGGCGCTCGGGCCCGGCGCGGCCCAAGGGCAGGCCTGCCCTAGGCCGGGCGGGCCTGCGGCGGCGGGGAGCGGCCAGGGGGCGCTGAGACGCGTGGCGCCGTCCCGTTGGCTGAGCGCGCGTGGCTAAGTGTGGTGGCGGCGCCTGATTGGCCGAGGGCGACGGCATGGCGATGGCTGGCGGTTGGCGGCGCGACAAGTGGCGGCGAGGGAGAGCGCCGGTGCTGAAAACGACGCTGGGGGCGGCGGCTGGCTGCGGAAATTGAGGAGGAGGGTAGGTAGGAAGCCAATAATGGCAGGGGAGGCGACTATATATAGAAAGGGGGCTAGGGTTAGGGGTTTTTCTCCGTTTCGGAGCCGTTCGATCGCCATCGGATGGTCCCGGCCGCGAGGGGGGGTTGGCTGGGCCTAGTGGATGGTAGTGGGCTGTGTGGAGGAGTTGTGGGCTGAGAAGAGAGGTAGGAGAGAGGCCCAACGGTAGTTTCCGGAGACAGAAAACGTCCGACGAATAAACAGACATCGATGCTGCTACGGATGACGGTTGGGCTATCAAACGAGCTCCGAATGGGACGAAACTTGACAAGCGTTCTGTCTACACTATAATAAGACCGCATGCCAAGTTTTGACCCATTACTCGGCCACTCACGAAGCAAGGTAAAAGGGGGCGCCGGAGGACATAGGAGTGCCGGATTGCAAAACGGACAACAGGGAAAATGCTCGGATGCATGAGACGAACACGTATGCAAATGCGATGCACATGATGACATGATATGAAATGCAGATGATGACATGGCAAAGTGCAACACGCAAAAACGTGACATGGCAAGGATGGCGAATAACTGGCGGACACCTGGCGCATCGAATCCGGGGCGTTACAGTTATCTTGTTGCAAGGCATTATGTATGTGAATTATGCAATGCCATGCTATTTAGGCAAGAGTCATATATGTGAATTATATCATGCCGTCCTTTTTTTTGTATTTCTCATTGCTTTTGTCGACAATGTTTGTATATTCAACTGCTCTTCCTGTGCATCAGCCATTTGAATTGGTGATGGAGAAATCTGGAGTGAAAACAACGTCTTCGGAGCAGATAATGCTACATGCTGAAGCAGATATCTTGCTGGTTACATATAGCCCTTCAGAGGAGGATTCAGAGGCAGATGACCAGTCCTATTATCCCCCTGAGGTGTATGCTCAAACTTGGCAGTGTTATATTACTCATATAATGCATATGTTGTATTGCAATGCTTAGTTTTTACATCATATACACAATATTGAATGCCATCTCATTAGTTGACACATCATATATGCGATTGCCCTCTGCTCTCTTCCTTAGTATATAAATCATATATTCGAATTATGTCATGCCATGATGTTTACGTAGACAGCATGTATCTGAATTATGGCATGCCAACCCATTTTCTAAAGACATAATATAGTTATATCATGTCATCCTGTTTACATAGTCATCATATTTTAAATTATGTCATTCTATCCGTGAATTATATCATGCCATCATGTTTCCATCGACGGCATGTTTGTGATTTATGGCATGCCAACCACTTTAATAGACACATCATATAGTTATATCATGTCATCCTGTTTACATAGTCATCATATTTTGAAGTATGTCATTCTATCATGTTTAGTTAGCCATCATACATGTGAAATTGTGTCATGCTATCCTGTTTAATTAGCCATCATATGTGTGAAATTATGTCCTGCTATTCTGTTTTCTTAGACAACATAAATGTGAATTATTTCATGCCCTGTTTTCTTCCCTACTATCCATTGCACCTGTCTATCTTACAATGTCTGTACATTCAATTACTTTTCTTGTTTATCAGCCATTTCAATTGGAGGGAGTGATGGCAGTATCTGTGGGAGTAAAAACACAGTCTTCAGAAAAGATCGTGCTACCTGTCGATGCGGATAGAACCACGGTTGTACTTGCCCAAGAACCAGCCCCACCACACATAACCCACACTCATGCAGATTGTACCCCTACCCAGTTGGACAGAGAACCAGCTACACCCCTTCTAACCCCAACCCCAGCAGATAGACACCCAGTTCCTGTTGACACAACACCGTCTCCACCATAGAGCACCCAAACACGAGCAGTTAGTAAGGCAACTGCAGTGCCCAAATCACGAGGACCACCACTCCGAACCCAAAGTCAACGCTTAAAGCAGAAGAAGAATTGCTCTCAGGTCAGGTTCCGTAGCTATGGTTCATACTACTTTGCTCTTGCATCACTGTATTTACGGATACCAACTAATTTCAAATTTGAAGGATGCAATTGAAACTCCAATGGCACAACAGGTATGCTTTAAACCTGTTTCTTCAATGTGTTTGGCTGTTTGCTGTTGTAACTTGCTCTATGTTGATTTCAGTTTCAATTGAATAAACACTTATGTTCTCATGCCATGCACATTACAAGTGTTGTTATTGCTGTGTAGTTTCCCACACTTATATTCTGTCTATGCTGCTTTGTCTTGAATAGATATGATTCGAACTGTATCTATCTTGATTTGGCAACATAAACTAGAATGATATAGACCATACAGTGACCATACTATATAGATATATGTTTGTTTCATGTTGTTATCCCGTCCACCTTACTACTGAACTGGTTTACCAAAATGAGTTTCATGTACTACATTGTAAACCTGAGATGTGTTTGTTTGTTTCTCTTTTAGAACGCGGATAAAATATTGGAGAAGAGTACCCTGTTACGCAATGCTAAAGTAAGTAATGCAGATAAGGTTCAAGATAGTGAGACATCCCTGTTGGTCTCCAAGAAAGCTGATAAAAACTATATTGAAGACACTTAGACAACCCCAAAGTCCTGTCTTGATGTAGTGTTCGAGTTACTGGCTACCACTGCTGGCACCAGCTCTTCGAACTCGTTGCCTGAATCAGTTCGGCTTCTTGAGTCTCAACTTCAAGTTGAAAGACATTGATCAGATGTTACGCGACAGGAAGCCGAAGGACTGAGGAAGTCCCTGCAGAATTCAGATGCATACTTTTTGGTGCAACAATAAGCGCTGGAGGACTTAAGCGCCAAACAAGAGAAAGTTAATAAGCTTGCTAAGCATCTTGCCAGCATTATGGGTACCCAGGATATTGTTTCTTGAGCTCTTCTGAAGTGGTTTCAGTTCTGGACTTGTTTTGCTGCGGCGTTTATATGCTGCTGTGTTCCCTATATTTGCACTGGTAGCGAACTTTGATGCCCAGTGGATGTAATATGTGTAATAGCCGTGATAGCCTAGTGTAAGTTGCTTGCTTATTTATTTCCTTATTGTCTTGTTAATTTGTTTGCTTGTAGTCAATGCAGTTCTTTTTCTGTGGTTTGCTAGTGGCTGCAATAACCTATTTTTTAAAGCCAGGCCACAATAACCATGGGCTAATATTTACTGTAGTGACAGTGGGCCTCCTATGGGCCGTAGAAACAGTGGGCCTTCTACAGGTCGTAGAAACAGTGGGCCTTCTACGAGCCGTAGAAACAATGGGCCTTCTACGAGCCATAGAAACAATGGGCCTTCTACTGGCCGTATCATCAATGGGCCTTCTACGGGTCGTATCATCAATGGGCCTTATATGGTTCGTATGATCGATTGGCCAAACATGGGCCAAACAGACCACATTCTGGCCGTAAACGGGCTAGAGTTGGAATCGTCCATTCATGGGCCGACCATAACGGGCCATCGTTAATAGGCCGTATTTGATGACGCTATGAAAACGGCCCAACGTATTAACGGACCACAAATGGGCCGACTGTAACCACGGGCTGAATTTGGCCCACAAGCAGAAAATGACAGTAACGGGCCGTAAGTAAACGAATGCTGGAAAATAGCCCAAGAATAAATGGGCTCTGAGAAGGCCGAAAGATAACATGGGCTGGAAATGGCCCAACGGAATAATGGACCGTTAATGGGTATAAAGTGATACACTGTTCTTTACGGGCCAGTTTCACCACGGGCCGTTAATGGGTGTAAAGTGATACACTATTCATTATGGGCCAGTTTCACCATGGGCCGTTAATAGGCCAAGAGTTACATAGGGCCTCATATGGGCCGAAAGACGTCTGTCACGTCCCTAGTTCTGGTATGATCTAGGCTTGCTTTGTGCATCATGTTTAAGTTCCAAATGAATTTGAAATGGGGAATGTTTCAAACCCTAGCACCAAAGCAAATTCAAATAGATGCAAGTTAAAAATGGAATTTCAATTAACCCAAAATGCTTTTCAAAAATGTTCATGGCCTTTGGAAAATGTTGCAAACAACAACCAAAGGTGACGCACATTTTTGCTAAACATTTTGGATTTTTGAATGAACCCATATGTATTTGAATTGGAGCTGTTTAAAATAATATAAATATTTTGAAGGCTCCAAAAATGTTGGAAATTGGTGAGGGCCTCTGGTATATTATAACCAGTGGTCACAAGGAATCTCAACATTTTTATAATTATGCTAGTATTTATTTTAAGTCAAAAACAAATGTCAGAAATAGAAAAGGAAACAAAAAAGGGAAGAAACCCACCTGCACTTACCTCCCTATGCAGCCTGGCCTGGCCCATTGGCCCAACAGGCCGGCCCAGCCGACTGGCAGTGCCAGTCGTCGTCTCCACCGCGCCAGGAGGACGCCGAGCACGCGCTCGCCGCACGCGGCGACGCGCCCCGCCACCTCATGCCTGCTTGCTGCGCTCCGACCCCCTGCAGCGTCGCCACGCGCCCCCCAAGCCTCTCCCACTCTCTCTCGTTTCTCCGCCCCTCCCCTGGTCTCTCTCCCGCGCACGCCCGAGCGTTGCCGTCGCCGCCGCTCGCCGTTGCCGTAGCCACCGCCTCCCTCTCACCCTCTCTCCGTGTCTGCAAGCTCCGCGCCGTCTTCCTCGTCCTCGAAGCCAAGCCACACGTCTCGGGAGGCCCTGGAGCGCCGCCATCGCCATCGTCTTCGTCACCGACCGCCCAAGGTCGCCGACGATGGTCCGGTCGCACCGGTGCTTCCTCGAGCTCGCTGACGCCTCTGCTGGATCCGCCGTGAGCTCTACTTCATTTCCCCCTCCTCCCCGTGCTAGTTTACCCCGCCTAGCTAGCTCAGCTGCCGCGCCCGAGACCTCATCGCCGCCGGCCATGGCACCACCGTGGCTAGAGCCCAAGCCAGCCGCTCCCGCGCGCGTCACCGTGCTCCTGGTGACGCCAGGAGGCCGTAGATGCCCTCCGCAGCCCCTGCCGTGCCCCGTAGCTCGCTCCCGTTAGAAGCCGTGCCTCGGACGCCGCCCCGAGCTCCGCTCCGGCGAGCTCCGGCCTCCCCAGCTCCTCCCACCTACCCCACTAGATGTGGGAGAGCACGGGCTACGCCCCGGTGCTCCCAGCCGCCGCCCCTGTGGCCTGAATCGCGGACGCCGCCGCGTCCAGAGGTCGCCGCCGATGACTCTAGCTGGCCTAACGTGCGGGCCCGACCAGCCAGGTGATTAGCTTAAGGCTAATCACCATTTTGCTAACCACCCCTGACGCTAACAGTGGGCCCGGCGCCCTCTAATCCTAATTAGACCAAACAAACCCCCTGTTAACTAACTGAGTCACTGACGTGTGGACCCCACACGTCAGGTTTGACCAGTCAGCGCTGTTGATTTGCTGACGCAAGCATGGCGCAGTGCTGACGCAATTATTTATTTTCTGGATTTAAATTAAAACACGAAATTCCAAAAAATGTTCAAAACTTCAAAAATTCATATAAATTCAACCGTAGCTGAGATTGAAATAATTTATGTATGAAAAATTATGAGAAAAATGCAATCTATCCATCTGTACCAGTTTCATGCATGACAAACCAACTTATACCTGCTGTATAGGTGAAAACATATAAATGGCATTTATAAAGACTTAACTTGGAGTTGCATTTGAATTCTTGGTTCAAATGGACTTCAACCAAATGAATGCTAGTTGCATTAGCTCAAACAACATCACATCTACATGCCATGATCATGCATCATATTGTTGCATATGTTGTGTACTGATTGTCGGCACCGTTCTTCTTGATAGGTCTCGCTTCGGAGAGTGTTCCCGAGTACCTGTTAGAGGAGCAGTGCCCCTTCGTTGTTCTACCAGGCAAGCAAACCCCCCCTTGTTCATTCCGATATAATCCCACTCTCTCGCTCCTGCTCTCTTTTATTGCATTAGGGCAACAGCGAATCAACTGCTACTTTATGCTGCGGTAGTTGAACCCATTCCTCTGCATGACCTGTCATTACCACAGTAAATAGTTGAAACCCACTAGCATGTGTAGGAGTTGATTGAGCCATGTTGTGTTCCTACCATGCCATGCCTGCTATTGCTTAGAGTTGTGTCAGGTCTAATTCATTCGGAATGAATTGGAGTGTTACGATATGTTCTGGTGCTGAGAGTTAAGTGTGTGAACACGATTTGGTAAAGGTAGCGGTGAGAGGCCATGTAGGAGTACATGGTGGGTTGTCTCACTGGAACCATCCTTAAGCACTCAGTTCGGTGTATGTTGTCCAATGACTAGCTACTACCACACATTGGAATGCTTAAGTGCCCCTCTCGACTTATTAACCAACTTGATCTCTGTCCAGGAGTTGCAAATAGTTTCTGGTGTTTGTAGGTAGTGTTAGTAGTCTACCAAGTGGCACCCGGCCAGGTGGGCTTGGGACAGACTAGGCACAAGTGGCACGGTGTACCAAGCGTAGATCTATCCGGGGAGGTGGGCTTGGGAACCTTGCACACATCGTTTGGGGCCGTGAGCGACACCCCGGCCGGATCTCCTTGCGGATGGAACCCGAATAGGCGATAAACCTGGACTAGAGTCTTGTGTGGTTAGATAGGTCGTGGCCGACTCCCTCGCCAGGCTTCCGCTTCAAGGTTGCCGAGATACATGACGTGTACATGGCGGTAAGTGGCGAGAGCGTGTGTGAAGAAGTACACCCCTGCAGGGTTATCATGATCTATTCGAATAGCCATGTCCTCGCTTATGGACTTCTTGGATGCTTACGTGGTACGTAGACAACTTGAAGCAGATACACTAAAATGCTCAAGATAAGTGTGAGTGCTATGGATGGCCTTCTCGTGGTGAGATGGGGATGAATCCATAGTAGTGTATTGATGTGGTGATTAGTGGACTCGTGTGCGCCACCTCAAAAGAGATCCTAGTAGTCGTAGTACAGGATAGCCACTGAGTCAAAGCTGGCTTGCTGCAACTAAACCCCACATTACCTTATTGATACAAATGCGTGTATGTTAGGATCTGATGTAAGTCTTGCTGAGTACCTTTGTACTCACGTTTGCTTTATTTATGTTTTGCAGATGAGACATCTGTCTCACTAATAGTTCCGCTTGGACTTTGATGAGTAGCTTGTTACCTCAGCTACGATCTTGTACCCTTGGGAGGGTCTTGTAGATAGTCAGGCTTCTCAGCCTTTTTCTTTTGTAGTTGTCTATACTCAGACATGCCATGCTTCCGTTGCTTGTATGCTCTGAATGATGGGTCATGTGACCCCTGTTTGTATTTAATGCTATGTGGCTCTTCTGGGCCTTTATCTATATGAGTTTGCATTATGTTGTGATGCCATGTTGTACAACACATACTTTCATGTTATGCGTACGTGTAACGTCTATTGCTATGTGTGGGATCCGACAATCTAGTTGTTTATCCTTGTCAGCCTCTCTTATGGGGAAATGTAGTCTAGTGCCTCCTTGAGCCATAGTAGTCCGCTACAGCCCGGTTCACCGGAGTCCTGCTAGCCCAGCACTACTGTTCAGGACACTTGACTGGCCGGCATGTGTTTCACTTCGTTCCTATGTCTGTCCCTTCGGGGAAATGTCATGCGGTGACATCCGGAGTCCTGCCTAGCCTGCTACAGCCCGGGTTACCGGAGTCCTGTTAGCCCAGTGCTATAGCCTGGATTCTCACGCTGCTGACCGACATGCTCGAAGTTGATTCATGTATGCCTGTCCCCATGGGTTAATGCCGCTTTGGGTTCACGACTAGTCATGTCGGCCCGGGTTCTCGGTCATATGGATGCTAGCGATACTATCATATACGTGAGCCAAAAGGCGCAAATGGTCCCGGGCCATGGTATGGCGACACCCGTGGGAATACCATGCGTGAGGCCGCAAGGTGATATGAGGTGTTACATGCTAGATCGGTGTGACTTAGAATCGGGGTCCCGACAGCTTTGGTATCAGAGCCTGACTGCCTGTAGGATTTCCAAGCCAACCTGGTCGAAGTTGAGTCTAGAAATTCTTTAGTTATGTAAGGGAATTGATTGTGGAAGGGAATGTAAGGCTCTTTTTACTCCTTTCACCTCATGCCTTCTGATCTGAGTCATCCTATCTTTCCTACGGGGTTAAGGAACTAGGCTTTCTCTTCTGTCTATCAGGATCACGTGTTACTACTCCGTAGTCTCATAGGATTGGTTGATCAGAGTCATATCCCAGTTCGAGTACCTCCGGTGTAGCCTGTTTAGTAATATCTCAGAACCTTGAGTGATGATGTTGATTATGTTACTACTCCTTTTTAGCAGGATGTCTCATTCTGAGCATTTTACTGCCGTTATGCTGCCGGAATTGTCCTAGGAGTTTGAGAGATACTAAATTTCCTTGTGCTACATGTTGCATCCTATAGTTGTTGTTGACCTCGTCCTTGGTTCCGCTTCTCAGGATGTCTTCAGTTAACCGAAGTTATGTTGCTCGTTGCCCGAACCATGGAGGTGGTACGGATGAGGAGGATCCTCCCGACCAACCTTCGTTGGTAGAGTTCATGTTAGAGATGGAGAGGAACAAGCGCAAGTCTAACCGCTTGTTAGCATGTATTGAGGAGAACACCACACATCAATGCAAAGAGTCAGCGACCATCTATGATTTCGTTCGTCTAAAACCACTTACCTTCCATCATTCCATTGAGCCACTCGATGTAGATGACTGGCTCCGTAGTATCACACACAAGCTGCGTTCTGCAAACATAGCTGAAAGTGACAAGGTCACCTATGCTGCATATCACCTGGAAGGTCCTGCTAGTCCTTGGTGGTAGAACTATGAGGGTATGCTTCCAGTTGGTCAGATTCCTACCTGGAGAGATTTCACCGAGGCTTTTCACGAGCATCACATTCCTGAAGCCCTCATCGATCGCAAGAGAGAAGAGTTCTGTAGTTTCACCCAGGGTAAGATGGCTGTTGATGATTATAGTAGAGAGTTTGAGAACCTCGCTCGTTATGCTGCAAAAGAAGTGTCCACGGACGCCAAGAAGCAGGCTAGGTTCTGGAAGGGTCTCAACCCCAAGTTGTGTCGTGATCTCCACTTGCACCATTGCAATACATTCCAGGCTCTTGTGAACAAGGCTATTAATGCGGAGACAGCTCAGCTCACTTACGAGGAGTCTCGTAAGCATAACCGTGATTTGGGTTCTTCCTCCTGTTCTAGTACTCAGAAGCGCCGGATTTGAATTCCAAACTCTGCTCTTCCACCTGGCTACACACCGACGCCATCCTATGTGGCGCCTCACCCAGTTCAGCCATATGCTCCACCCAGGCCTATTGGTGGACCGCCTGCCAATGCGGGTCCACGTCCTATCTCCAAGATTTGTTACAAGTGTGGAGAGCCATGCCACATTGCCCGTATTTGCACTCAAACCAGTGTTGGTCCATCCCAGCCCGAGAAGTCTGTTGGCCGTGGTAGTAAGCCATCACACAAGATGATCAATGCCAAGTCAGGTCCCACTGAACATGGACGTGTGGATCACGTCTCATCTAAAGACGCTCATGATGATCCAGATGTCATTCTTGGTACACTCCTTGTCAACTGTCATCCAGCATCAGTTCTATTTGATACTGGAGCATCTCATTCCTTCATTTCTGAAAGCTATGCTCGTTTGCACGACATGTAATTTTGTGATATGCCCTCCCCACTACTCATTCAAACTCCTGGGTCCACATGGCAAACCTCTAGGATAAGTTATGGCAATGAAATACATGTTGACAGACTTGTATTCCTAGCTTCCTTGATACCTCTTAAGTCTTCAGATATTAACATCATCTTGGGTATGGACTGGATGAAAGCTCATTACGCCAAGATTGATTGTTACACCAGGTCTGTTCAGCTCACACACCCCTCTGGCAAGATAGTCACTGTCTCCACCAGAATTGCAAAGCGTCAACTTTATTCTCTTAATGCCAGCCCTCTTCCAGACCATGAGGATATCCCGGTAGTCCATGAGTTTCCGGATGTCTTTCCAGAAGAACTGCTAGGTATTCCACCTGACAGGGATGTAGAGTTCGTCATAGATCTTATCCCAGGAACCGCCCCATTTTTTAGGAGACCTTACAAGATGGCACCCTTAGAGCTAGCCGAGCTTAAGAAACAACTTGATGAGTCCTTGCAAAAGGGTTTCATCCGTCCTAGTTCTTCTCCTTGGGCTTGCCCCGTTCTCTTCGTCAAGAAGAAGGATGGTACGGACCGGATGGTTGTAGATTATCGTCCCGTTAATTTGGTCACGATAAAGAACAAGTATCCGCTCCCCAGGATCAATGACCTGTATGATCAGCTCACTGGATCCTCAGTATTTTCCAAGATGGATTTGAGGTTAGGCTACCATCAAATCAAGATAAGAAATGGGGACATTCCAAAAACGGCTTTCGTCACTCGTTATGGCCAGTACCAGTACACCGTCATGTCCTTTGGTCTAACCAACGCTCCAGCTACATTTTCCCGCTTGATGAACTTGATCTTCATGGAGTACTTAGATAAGTTCATCGTGGTTTACCTTGATGATATTCTTATTTACTCGAAGAATGAGGAAGAGCATGCCGAACATCTTAGACTTGTGTTAGAAAAACTCAGAGAGCATCGCCTTTATGCCAAGTTCTCCAAGTGCGAATTTTGGTTGCCAGAAGTGACCTACCTAGGCCACGTGATCTCTGGTAAGGGCATTGCTGTCAATCCCGAGAGAGTTCAGGCTGTTCTTGATTGGACTCCACCTGAAACAGTTAAACAAGTTAGGAGTTTCCTCGGTCTAGCCAGTTATTGTCGCTGCTTCGTTGAAAACCTCTCCAAAGTTGCCAAACCTCTCATGGAACTTCTCAAGAAAGATAAAAAGTTTGAGTGGTCCCCACAGTGTGAGTACAGTTTTCAGGAACTGAAAAGACGCCTGACTTCTGCTCCCATACTTGTGCCACCGGATTTCACTAAAGACGTTGTTATCTACTGCGATGCCTCACGACAGGGACTAGGTTGCATTCTTATGCAAGATCGTCATGTGATTGCCTATGCATCCTGACAGTTGCATCCACATGAGGATAATTATCCTACACATGATCTAGAGCTTGGAGCCGTAGTCTATGCACTTAGGACATGGCGACATTACCTTCTTGGTAAACGTTGCGAGATTTACACCGACCACCAGAGTCTCAAGTATATCTTCACCCAACCAGATTTGAACCTTAGGCAAAGACGTTGGTTGGAGTTGATCTCAGACTACACGACTTAGGGATTACCTACGCCCCAGGCAAGGGCAATGTCATGGCTGATGCGCTAAGTCGTAAGTCCTATTGCAACAATCTTATGTTGCAGCAGGGCCAACCACTTCTCCATGAGGAATTATGTAAGCTTAACCTTCACATTGCTCCTCACGGATTCCTTTCTACCTTGGTGGCGAAACCTACCCTTGAGGATCAGATCATCTCTGACCAGAAGTTTGATAGGGGTGTTATCCGCATTAAGAGAAACATTAAGAAGGGAGTTGGTGGAAGTTTCTCTATAGATGATCGGGGTGTTGTTTTCTTTGAGAATCGTTTGGTAGTTCCCAAGAATCAACATCTGCGGCAACTGATCCTTAAGGAGGCTCATGAATCTCCTCTCACGATTCATCCCGGTAGTACTAAGATGTATCAGGACCTACGCGAGAGGTTCTGGTGGACTAGGATGAAGAGAGAAATCGCTGAGTTCATTGCTAACTGTGATGTTTGTCGTCGCGTTAAGGCAGAACATCAGAGACCTGCTGGAACCCTTCAGCCTTTAGCTATTCCTGAATGGAAATGGGATAAAGTTGGTATGGACTTCATAACTGGCTTTCCCAGGACCAAGAAAGGGAATAATGCTATCTTCGTAGTCATTGATCGTCTTTCCAAAGTGGCTCACTTCCTACCTGTTCGAGAGAATATCACCGCTAGTCAGCTTGCTGACTTATATATCTCTCGAATAGTTTCACTTCATGGTGTTCCACTAGAGATCAATTCAGACCGTGGTAGTCTTTTCACTTCTCATTTCTGTGAGAGTTTCCAAACTGCCATGGGCACCCATCTTTCCTTCAGTACCGCTTTCCACCCTCAATCAAGTGGTCAGGTGGAAAGGGTCAACCAAATCCTCGAAGACATGCTTAGAGCTTGCGTTATCTCATTCGGTATGGATTGGGAGAAGTGCCTTCCTTTCGCCGAGTTTGCTTATAACAATAGCTACCAATCCAGTCTCAAGAAAGCTCCTTTTGAGATTCTGTATGGACGAAGATGTCAAACACCTTTGAACTGGTCAGAAACCGGTGAAAGACAATTCTTTGGACCGGATATGATCCAGGAGGCAGAAGAGCAAGTTCGCATCATTCGTGAGAATTTGAAAACAGCCCAATCTCGTCAAAAGAGCCAGTATGACTGTCGTCATAAGGAAGTGGCTTATGAAGTTGGCGACAAAGCTTACCTTCGGGTTACTCCTTTGAAGGGTACCCATCATTTCGGCATCAAGAGCAAGTTGGCTCCTCGTTATATTGGTCCTTTTCTCATTCTCGCTAAACGAGGAGAGGTTTCCTACCAGTTGGAACTACCCCCACATCTCTCTCGAGTACATGATGTCTTCCACGTCTCTCAGCTCAGGCGTTGCTTCTCGGAATGATCTCCAAGATAACCTCACATATCGAGAGTACCCTGTTCGCATTCTTGATCAAGCAGAGCGTGTTACTCGACGTCAGAACATCAAGTTTCTCAAGGTTCAACGGTCTCATCATTCCGAGAGAGAAGCTACTTGGGAGCGAGAAGAAACCCACCTGCACTTACCTCCCTATGTAGCCTGGCCTGGCCCATTGGCCCAACAGACCGGCCCAGCCGACTGGCAGTGCGAGTCGTCGTCTCCACCGCGCCAGGAGGACGCCGAGCACGCGCTCGCCACACGCGGCCACGCGCCCAGCCACCTCATGCCTGCTTGCTGCACTCCGACCCCCTACAGCGTCGCCACACCCCCAAGCCTCTCTCACTCTCTCTCGTTTCTCCGCCCCTCCCCTGGTCTCTCTCCCGCGCGCGCCCGAGCGTTGCCGTCGCCGCCGCTCGCCGTTGCCGTAGTGACCGCCTCCCCCTCACCCTCTCTCCGTGTCTGCAAGCTCCACATCGTCTTCCTCGTCCTCGAAGCCAAGCCACACGTCTCGAGAGGCCCTGGAGCGCCGCCATCGCCATCGCCTTCGTCACCGACTGCCCGAGATCGCCGATGACGCTTCGGCCGCACCAGTGCTTCCTCGAGCTTGCTGACGCCTCCGCTGGATGCGCCGTGAACTCTACTTCATTTCCCCCCTCCTCCCCGTGCTAGTTTACCCCGCCTAGCTAGCTCAGCTGTCGCGCCCGAGACCTCATCGCCGCCGGCCATGGCGCCACCATGGCCAGAGCCCAAGCCAGCCGCTCTCGCGCGCGTCACCGTGCTCCTGGTGACGCCAGGAGGCTGTAGATGCCCTCCGCAGCCCCTGTCGTGCCCCGTAGCTCGCTCCCGTTTGAAGCCGTGCCTCGGCCGCCGCCCTGAGCTCCGCTCCGGCGAGCTCCGGCCTCCCCAGCTCCTCCCACCTACCCCACTAGATGCGGGCGAGCACGGACTACGCCCCGGTGCTCCTAGCCGCTGCCCCCGTGGCCTGAATCGCGGACGCCGCCGCGTCCAGAGGTCGCCACCGACGACCCTGGCCGGCCTGACATGTGGGCCCGACCAGCCAGGTGATTAGCTTAAGGCTAATCACCATTTTGCTAACCACCCCTGACGCTAACAGTGGGCCCGGCGCCCTCTAATCCTAATTAGACCAAATAAACCCCCTGTTAACTAACTGAGTCACTGACGTGTGGACCCCACACGTGAGGTTTGACCAGTCAGCGCTATTGATTTGCTGACGCAAGCATGACGCAGTGCTGACGCAATTATTTATTTTCTGGATTTAAATTAAAGCAGGAAATTCCAGAAAATGTTCAAAACTTCAAAAATTCATATAAATTCAACCGTAGCTCAGATGGAAATAATTTATGAATGAAAAATTATGAGAAAAATGCAATCTATCCATCTGTACCAGTTTCATGCATGACAAACCAACTTATACCTGCTGTATAGGTGAAAACATATAAATGGCATTTATAAAGACTTAACTTGGAGTTGCATTTGAATTCTTGGTTCAAATGGACTTCAACCAAATGAATGCTAGTTGCATTAGCTCAAACAACATCACATCTACATGCCATGATCATGCAT
Source organism: Aegilops umbellulata (assembly GCA_032464435.1). NCBI lineage: Eukaryota > Viridiplantae > Streptophyta > Magnoliopsida > Poales > Poaceae > Aegilops > Aegilops umbellulata. The sequence continues at coordinate 98,715,167 of CP136060.1, forward strand.
CATATTGTTGCATATGTTGTGTACTGATTGTCGGCACCGTTCTTCTTGATAGGTCTCGCTTCGGAGAGTGTTCCCGAGTACCTGTTAGAGGAGCAGTGCCCCTTCGTTGTTCTACCAGGCAAGCAAACCCCCCCTTGTTCATTCCGATATAATCCCACTCTCTCGCTCCTGCTCTCTTTTATTGCATTAGGGCAACAGCGAATCAACTGCTACTTTATGCTGCGGTAGTTGAACCCATTCCTCTGCATGACCTGTCATTACCACAGTAAATAGTTGAAACCCACTAGCATGTGTAGGAGTTGATTGAGCCATGTTGTGTTCCTACCATGCCATGCCTGCTATTGCTTAGAGTTGTGTCAGGTCTAATTCATTCGGAATGAATTGGAGTGTTACGATATGTTCTGGTGCTGAGAGTTAAGTGTGTGAACACGATTTGGTAAAGGTAGCGGTGAGAGGCCATGTAGGAGTACATGGTGGGTTGTCTCACTGGAACCGTCCTTAAGCACTCAGTTCGGTGTATGTTGTCCAATGACTAGCTACTACCACACATTGGAATGCTTAAGTGCCCCTCTCGACTTATTAACCAACTTGATCTCTGTCCAGGAGTTGCAAATAGTTTCTGGTGTTTGTAGGTAGTGTTAGTAGTCTACCAAGTGGCACCCGGCCAGGTGGGCTTGGGACAGACTAGGCACAAGTGGCACGGTGTACCAAGCGTAGATCTATCCGGGGAGGTGGGCTTGGGAACCTTGCACACATCGTTTGGGGCCGTGAGCGACACCCCGGCCGGATCTCCTTGCGGATGGAACCCGAATAGGCGATAAACCTGGACTAGAGTCTTGTGTGGTTAGATAGGTCGTGGCCGACTCCCTCGCCAGGCTTCCGCTTCAAGGTTGCCGAGATACATGACGTGTACATGGCGGTAAGTGGCGAGAGCGTGTGTGAAGAAGTACACCCCTGCAGGGTTATCATGATCTATTCGAATAGCCATGTCCTCGCTTATGGACTTCTTGGATGCTTACGTGGTACGTAGACAACTTGAAGCAGATACACTAAAATGCTCAAGATAAGTGTGAGTGCTATGGATGGCCTTCTCGTGGTGAGATGGGTATGAATCCATAGTAGTGTATTGATGTGGTGATTAGTGGACTCGTGTGCGCCACCTCAAAAGAGATCCTAGTAGTCGTAGTACAGGATAGCCACTGAGTCAAAGCTGGCTTGCTGCAACTAAACCCCACATTACCTTATTGATACAAATGCGTGTATGTTAGGATCTGATGTAAGTCTTGTTGAGTACCTTTGTACTCACGTTTGCTTTATTTATGTTTTGCAGATGAGACATCTGTCTCACTAATAGTTCCGCTTGGACTTCGACGAGTAGCTTGTTACCTCAGCTACGATCTTGTACCCTTGGGAGGGTCTTGTAGATAGTCAGGCTTCTCAGCCTTTTTCTTTTGTAGTTGTCTGTACTCAGACATGTCATGCTTCCGTTGCTTGTATGCTCTGAATGATGGGTCATGTGACCCCTGTTTGTATTTAATGCTATGTGGCTCTTCTGGGCCTTTTTGCGTTATGTTGTGATGCCATGTTGTACAACACATACTTGCATGTTATGTGTACGTGTAACGTGTATTGCTATGTGTGGGATCTGACAATCTAGTTGTTTATCCTTGTCAGCCTCTCTTATGGCGAAATGTAGTCTAGTGCCTCCTTGAGCCATAGTAGTCCGCTACAGCCCGGTTCACCGGAGTCCTGCTAGGCCAGCACTACTGTTCAGGAAACTTGACTGGCCGGCATGTGTTTCACTTCGTTCCTATGTTTGTCCCTTCGGGGAAATGTCACGCGGTGACATCCGGAGTCCTGCCTAGCCTGCTACAGCCCGGGTTACCGTAGTGTTGTTAGCCCAGTGCTACAGCCCGGATTCTCACGCTGCTGACCGACATGCTCGAAGTTGATTCATGTATGCCTGTCCCCATGGGTTAGTGCTGCTTTGGGTTCACGACTAGTCATGTCGGCCCGGGTTCTCGGTCATACGGATGCTAGTGATACTATCATATACGTGAGCCAAAAGGCGCAAACGGTCCCGGGCCATGGTAAGGCGACACCCGTGGGAATACCGTGCGTGAGGCCGCAAGGTGATATGAGGTGTGACATGCTAGATCGGTGTGACTTAGAATCGGGGTCCCGACAACGTCATGGGCCATACATGGGTGTCGGTGTCAAAACCGGCGGATCTCGGGTAGGGGGTCCCGAACTGTGCATCTAGGCCGGATGGTAATAGGAGACAAGGGACACGAAGTTTACCCAGGTTTGAGCCCTCTCAATGGAGGATAAACCCTACTCCTACTTGATTAATATTGATGATATGGGTAGTACAAGAGTGGATCTACCATGAGATCAAGGAGGCTAAACCCTAGAAGCTAGCCTATGGTATGATTGTTGTATGATGAAGTTGTCCTACGTGTTGGGGAACGCAGTAAATTCAAAAATTTTCCTACGCACACGCAAGATCATGGTGATGCACAGCAACGAGAGGGGAGAGTGTTTGTCTACGTACCCTCGTAGACCGAAGCGGAAGCGTTGACACAACGTAGAGGAAGTAGTCGTACGTAGAGGAAGTAGTCGTACGTTCTCCTCGCGATCCAACCGATCTAAGCACCGAACGTACGGCACCTCCGAGTTCTGCACACGTTCAGCTCGATGACGATCCCCGGGCTCCGATCCAGCAAAGCGTCGGGGAAGAGTTCCGTCAGCACGACGGCGTGGTGACGATCTTGATGTGTTACCGGCGCAGGGCTTCGCCTAAGCACTGCAACGATATGATCGAGGTGGAATTTGGTGGAAGGGGGCACCGCACACGGCTAAGGAACGATCCGTAGATCAACTTGTGTCTTTCTGGGGTGCCCCCTGCCCCCGTATATAAAGGAGTCAAGGGGGAGGGGCTGGCCGGCCAAGCCAGGGCGCGCCAGAGAGTCCTACTCCCTCTGGGAGTAGGATTCCTCCCCCCAATCCTAGTTGGACTAGGATTCTCCAAGGGGGAGAGAGAGAGAGAGGGGGCGCCCACCTCTCCTAGTCCTAATAGGACTAGGGAGGGGGGGGGGGAGGCGCGCAGCCCCTAGGGCTGCCCTCTCACCTTTCCTCCAAGGCCCATGTTGGCCCATTATGCTTCCGGGGGGTTCCGGTAACCCTCCCGGTATTCCGGTAAAATCCTGATTTCACCCGGAATGCATCCGATGTCCAAACATAGGCTTCCAATATATAATTCTTTATGTCTCGACCATTTCGAGACTCCTCGTCACGTCCCCGATCTCATCCGGGACTCCGAACTCCTTCGGTACATCAAAACTCATAAACTCATAATATAACTGTCATCGAAACCTTAAGCGTGCGGACCCTACGGGTTCGAGAACAATGTAGACATGACCGAGACATGTCTCCAGTCAATAACCAATAGCGGGACCTGGATGCCCATATTGGCTCCTACATATTCTACGAAGATCTTTATCGGTCAGACCGCATAACAACATACGTTTGTTCCCTTTGTCATCGGTATGTTACTTGCCCGAGATCCGATCGTCGGTATCCAATACCTAGTTCAATCTCGTTACCGGCAAGTCTCTTTTCTCGTTCCGTAATACATCATCTCGCAACTAACTCATTGGTTGCAATGCTTGCAAGGCTTATGTGATGTGTATTACCGAGAAGGCCCTGAGATACCTCTCCGACAATTGGAGTGACAAATCCTAATCTCAAAATACGCCAACCCAACATGTACCTTCGGAGACACCTGTAGAGCACCTTTATAATCACCCAGTTACGTTGTGACGTTTGGTAGCACACAAAGTGTTCCTACGGTAAACGGGAGTTGCATAATCTCATAGTTAAAGGAACATGTATAAGTCATGGATAAAAGCAATAGCAACATACTAAACGATCGGGTGCTATGCTAATGGAATGGGTCATGTCAATCAGATCATTCAACTAATGATGTGATCTCGTTAATCAAATAACAACTCTTTGTTCATGGCTAGGAAACATAACCATCTTTGATTAATGAGCTAGTCAAGTAGAGGCATACTAGTGACACTCTGTTTGTCTATGTATTCACACATGTATTATGTTTCCAGTTAATACAATTCTAGCATGAATAATAAACATTTATCATGATATAAGGAAATAAATAATAACTTTATTATTGCCTCTAGGGCATATTTCCTTCAGTCTCCCACTTGCACTAGAGTCAATAATCTAGTTCACATCGCCATGTGATTTATCAGCAATAGTTCACATCGATATGTGACCAACACCCAAAGGGTTTACTAGATTCAGTAATCTAGTTCACATTGCTATGTGATTAACACCCAAAGAGTACTACAGTGTGACTTTTGCTTGTGAGAGAAGTTTAGTCAACGGGTCTGCCACATTCAGATCCGTTATGTATTTTGCAATTTTCTATGTCTACAATGCTCTGCACGGAGCTACTTTAGCTAATTGCTCCCACTTTCAATATGTATCTAGATTGAGACTTAGAGTCATCTAGATTAGTGTCAAAACTTGCATCGACGTAACCTTTTACGACGAACCTTTTTGTCACCTCCATAATCGAGAAACATATCCTTATTCCACTAAGGATAATTTTGACCGCCGTCCAGTGATCTACTCCTAGATCACTATTGTACTCCCGTGCCAATCTCAGGGTAGGGTATACAATAGGTCTGGTACACAGCATGGCATACTTTATAGAACCTATGGCTGAGGCATAGGGAATGACTTTCATTCTCTTTCTATCTTCTGCCGTGGTCGGGCTTTGAGTCTTACTCAATTTCACACCTTGTAATACAGGCAAGAACTCTTTCTTTGACTGTTCCATTTTGAACTACTTCAAAAATCTTTTCAAGGTATGTATTTATTGAAAAACTTATCAAGCGTCTTGATCTATCTCTTATAGATCTTGATGCTCAATATGTAAGCAGCTTCACCGAGGTCCTTCTTCGAAAAACTCCTTTCAAATACTCCTTTATGCTTTACAGAATAATTCTACATTATTTCCGATCAATAATATGTCATTTACATATACTTATCAGAGATGCTGTAGTGCTCCCACTCACTTTCTTGTAAATACAGGCTTCACCGCAAGTCTGTATAAAACTATATGCTTTGATCAACTTATCAAAGCGTATATTCCAACTCCGAGATTCTTGCACCAGTCCATAGATGGATCGCTGGAGCTTGCATATTTTGTTAACACCTTCAGGATCGACAAAACCTTCTAGTTGCATCGTATACAACTCTTCTTTAATAAATCCATTAAGGAATGTAGTTTTGTTTATCCATTTGCCAGATTTCATAAAATGCGGCAATTGCTAACATGATTCGAACAGACTTAAGCATAGATACGAGTGAGAAACTCTCATCGTAGTCAATACTTTGAACTTGTCGAAAAACCTTTTTTTTTCGACAATTCTAGCTTTGTAGATAGTAACACTACTATCAGTGTCCGTCTTCCTCTTGAAGATCCATTTATTTTCTATGGCTTGCCGATCATCGGGCAAATCCATCAAAGTCCATACTTTGTTCTCATACATGGATCATATCTCAGATTTCATGGCCTCAAACCATTTTGCGGAATCTGGGCTCATCATCGCTTCCTCATAGTTCGCAAGTTCGTCATGGTCTAGTAACATGACTTCCAGAACAGGATTACCGTACCACTCTGGTGCGGATCTCACTCTGGTTTACTTACGAGATTCGGTAGTAACTTGATCTTGAAGTTACATGATCATCATCATTAGCTTCCTCACTAATTGGTGTAGTAGTCACAGGAACAGTTTTCTGTGATGAACTACTTTCCAATAAGGGAGAAGGTACAATTACCTTATCAAGTTCTACTTTCCTCCCACTCACTTCTTTCGAAAGAAACTCTTTCTCTAGAAAGTTTCCGAACTTAGCAACAAAAGTCTTGCCTTCGGATCTGTGATAGAAGGTGTATCCAACAGTTTCCTTTGGATATCCTATGAAGACACATTTCTCCGATTTGGGTTCGAGCTTATCAGGTTGAAGCTTTTTCACATAAGCATCGCAGCCCCAAACTTTAAGAAACGACAGCTTAGATTTATTGCTAAACCATAGTTCATACGGTGTCGTCTCAACGGATTTAGATGGTGCCCTATTTAATGTGAATGCAGCTGTCTCTAATGCATAATCCCAAAAACGATAGTGGTAGATCGGTAAGATACATCATAGATTGTACTATATCTAATAAAGTACGGTTATGACGTTCGGACGCACCATTATGCTGCGGTGTTCCAGGTGGCATGAGTTTGTGAAACTATTCCACATTGTTTTAATTGAAGACCAAACTCGTAACTCAAATATTCGTCTCTGCGATCAGATCGTAGAAACTTTATTTTCTTGTCACGATGATTTTCCACTTCACTCTGAAATTCTTTGAACTTTTCAAACGTTTCAGACTTATGTTTCATTAAGTCGATATACCCATATCTGCTTAAATCATCTATGAAGTTCTGAAAATAATGATACTTGTCGCGAGCCTTAATATTCATCGGACCACATACATCAGTATGTATGATTTCCAACAAATCTGTTGCTTGCTCCATTGTTCCGGAGAACGGCGTTTTAGTCATCTTGCCCAAGAGGCATGGTTCGCAAGCATCAAGTGATTCATAATCAAGTGATTCCAAAATCCCATCAGCATGGAGTTTCTTCATGCGCTTTACACCAATATGACCTAAACGTCAGTGCCACAAATAGGTTGCACTATCATTATTAACTTCGCATCTTTTGGTTTCAATATTATGAATATGTGTATCACTACGATCGAGATCCAATGAACTGTTTTCATTGGTGTGTATGACCATAGAAGGTTTTTATTCATGTAAACGGAACAACAATTATTCTCTAATTTACATGAATAACCGTTTTGCAATTAACATGATCAAATCATATTCATGCTCAACGCAAACACCAAATAACACTTATTTAGTTTCAACACTAATCCCGAAAGTATAGGGAGTGTGTGATGATGATCATATCAATCTTGGAACCACTTCCAACACACATCGTCACCTTGCCCTTTAACTAGTCTTTGTTCATTCTGCAACTCCCGTTTCGAGTTACTAAATTTTAGCAACTGAACTAGTACCAAATACTAAGGGGTTGCTATGAACACTAGTAAAGTACACATCAATAACATGTATATCAAATATACTTGTGTTCACTTTGCCATCCTTCTTATCCGCCAATCACTTGGGGTAGTTCCGCTTCCAGTGACCAGTCTCTTTGCAGTAGAAGCACTTAGTCTTAGGCTTAGGACTAGACTTGGGCTTTTTCACTTGAGCAGCAACTTGCTTGCCGTTCTTCTTGAAGTTCCCCTTCTTTCCTTTTGCCCTTTTCTTGTAACTAGTGATCTTGTCAACCATCAACACTTGATGTTTTTCTTTGATTTCTACCTTCGTCGATTTTAGCATCGCGAAGAGCTTGGGAATATTTTCCGTTATCCCTTGCATATTATAGTTCATCACGAAGTTCTACTAACTTGGTGATGGTGACTAGAGAATTCTGTCAATCACTATCTTATCTGGAAGATTAACTCCCACTTGATTCAAGCGATTGTAGTACCCAGACAATCTGAGCACATGCTCACTAGTTGAGCGATTCTCCTCCATCTTTTAGCTATAGAACTTGTTGGAGACTTCATATCTCTCAACTCGGGTATTTGCTTGAAATATTAACTTCAACTCCTGGAACATCTTGTATGGTCCATGACGTTCAAAACATCTTTGAAGTCCCGATTCTTAAGCCGTTAAGCATGGTGCACTAAACTATTAAGTAGTCATCATATTGAGCTAGCAAAACGTTCATAACGTCTGCATCTGCTCCTGCAAAAGGTCCGTCACCTAGCGGTGCATCAAGGACAAAATTCTTCTGTGCAGCAATGAGGATAAACCTCAGATTACGGATCCAATCCGCATCATTGCTACTAACATTTTTCAACACAATTTTCTCTAGGAACATATCAAAATAAACACAGGGAAGCAACAATGCGAGCTATTGATCTACAACATAGATATGCTAATACTACCAGGACTAAGTTTCATGATAAATTAAAGTTCAATTAATCATATTACTTAAGAACTCCCACTTGGATAGACATCCCTCTAATCCTCTAAGTGATCACGTGATCCAAATCAACTAAACCATGTCCGATCATCACGTGAGATGGAGTAGTTTCAATGGTGAACATCATTTATGTTGATCATATCTACTATATGATTCACGCTCGACCTTTCGGTCTCTGTGTTCCGAGGCCATATCTGTATATGCTAGGCTCGTCAAGTTAAACCTGAGTATTCCGCGTGTGCAACTGTTTTGCACCCGTTGTATTTGAACGTAGAGCCTATCACACCCGATCATCACGTGGTGTCTCAGCACGAAGAACTTTCGCAACGGTGCATACTCAGGGAGAACACTTCTTGATAATTTAGTGAGAGATCATCTTATAATGCTACCGTCAATCAAAGCAAGATAAGATGCATAAAAAGGATAAACATCACATGCAATCAACATAAGTGATATGATATGGCCATCATCATCTTGTGCTTGTGATCTCCATCTTCGAAGCACCGTCATGATCACCATCGTCACCGGCGCGACACCTTGATCTTCATCGCAGCATCGTTGTCGTCTTGCTAATCTTATGCTTCTATGACTATCACTACCGTTTAGCAATAAAGTAAAGCATTACATCGCGATTGCATTGCATACAATAAAGCGACAACCATATGGCTCCTGCCAGTTGCCGATAACTCGGTTACAAAACATGATCATCTCATACAATAAAATTTAGCATCACGTCTTGACCATATCACATCACAACATGCCCTGCAAAAACAAGTTAGACGTTCTCTACTTTGTTGTTGCAAGTTTTACGTGGCTGCTATGGGCTTTAAGCAAGAACTCATCTTACCTACGCATCAAAACCACAACGATAGTTTGTCAAATAGACTCCGTTTTAACCTTCTCAAGGACCGGGCGTAGCCACACTCGGTTCAACTAAAGTTGGAGAGACAGTCTTCCGCAAGCCATCTATGTGCAAAGCACGTCGAGGGAACCGGTCTCGCGTAAGAGTACGCGTAAGGTTGGTCCGGATCGTCTCGTCCAACAATACTGCTGAACCAAAGTATGACATGCTGGTAGGCAGTATGACTTGTATCGTCCACAACTCACTTGTGTTCTACTCGTGCAAATAACATCAAACCATAAAAACCTAGGCTCTGATACCACTGTTGGGGAACGCAGTAAATTCAAAAAATTTCCTACGCACACGCAAGATCATGGTGATGCACAGCAACGAGAGGGGAGAGTGTTTGTCTACGTACCCTCGTAGACCGAAGCGGAAGCGTTGACACAACGTAGAGGAAGTAGTCGTACGTAGAGGAAGTAGTCGTACGTTCTCCTCGCGATCCAACCGATCTAAGCACCGAACGTACGGCACCTCCGAGTTCTGCACACGTTCAGCTCGATGACGATCCCCGGGCTCCGATCCAGCAAAGCGTCGGGGAAGAGTTCCGTCAGCACGACGGCGTGGTGACGATCTTGATGTGTTACCGGCGCAGGGCTTCGCCTAAGCACTGCAACGATATGATCGAGGTGGAAATTGGTGGAAGGGGGCACCGCACACGGCTAAGGAACGATCCGTAGATCAACTTGTGTCTTTCTGGGGTGCCCCCTGCCCCCGTATATAAAGGAGTCAAGGGGGAGGGGCTGGCCGGCCAAGCCAGGGCGCGCCAGAGAGTCCTACTCCCTCTGGGAGTAGGATTCCTCCCCCCAATCCTAGTTGGACTAGGATTCTCCAAGGGGGAGAGAGAGAGAGAGGGGGCGCCCACCTCTCCTAGTCCTAATAGGACTAGGGAGGGGGGGAGGCGCGCAGCCCCTAGGGCTGCCCTCTCACCTTTCCTCCAAGGCCCATGTTGGCCCATTATGCTTCCGGGGGGTTCCGGTAACCCTCCCGGTATTCCGGTAAAATCCTGATTTCACCCGGAATGCATCCGATGTCCAAACATAGGCTTCCAATATATAATTCTTTATGTCTCGACCATTTCGAGACTCCTCGTCACGTCCCCGATCTCATCCGGGACTCCGAACTCCTTCGGTACATCAAAACTCATAAACTCATAATATAACTGTCATCGAAACCTTAAGCGTGCGGACCCTACGGGTTCGAGAACAATGTAGACATGACCGAGACATGTCTCCAGTCAATAACCAATAGCGGGACCTGGATGCCCATATTGGCTCCTACATATTCTATGAAGATCTTTATCGGTCAGACCGCATAACAACATACGTTTGTTCCCTTTGTCATCGGTATGTTACTTGCCCGAGATTCGATCGTCGGTATCCAATACCTAGTTCAATCTCGTTACCGGCAAGTCTCTTTTCTCGTTCCGTAATACATCATCTCGCAACTAACTCATTGGTTGCAATGCTTGCAAGGCTTATGTGATGTGTATTACCGAGAAGGCCCTGAGATACCTCTCCGACAATTGGAGTGACAAATCCTAATCTCAAAATACGCCAACCCAACATGTACCTTCGGAGACACCTGTAGAGCACCTTTATAATCACCCAGTTACGTTGTGACGTTTGGTAGCACACAAAGTGTTCCTACGGTAAACGGGAGTTGCATAATCTCATAGTTAAAGGAACATGTATAAGTCATGGATAAAAGCAATAGCAACATACTAAACGATCGGGTGCTATGCTAATGGAATGGGTCATGTCAATCAGATCATTCAACTAATGATGTGATCTCGTTAATCAAATAACAACTCTTTGTTCATGGCTAGGAAACATAACCATCTTTGATTAATGAGCTAGTCAAGTAGAGGCATACTAGTGACACTCTGTTTGTCTATGTATTCACACATGTATTATGTTTCCAGTTAATACAATTCTAGCATGAATAATAAACATTTATCATGATATAAGGAAATAAATAATAACTTTATTATTGCCTCTAGGGCATATTTCCTTCACTACGGACTAGAACCCTCTGGTTTATATAGACATCGGATAGGGTTAGGGTTACACAAAGTTGGTTACAATGGTAGGAGATCTTGAATATCCGCATCGCCAAGCTTGCCTTCCACGCCAAGGAATGTCCTATCCGGACACGGGACGAAGTCTTCAATCTTGTATCTTCATAGTCCAGGAGTCCGGTTGAAGGTATAGTCCGGCTATCCGGACACCCCCTAATCCAGGACTCCCTCAGTAGCCCCTGAACCAGGCTTCAATGACGACGAGTCCGGCGTGCAAATTGTCTTCGGCATTGCAAGGCGAGTTCCTCCTCCAAGTTCTTCAAGAAGATTTTAAACACCAATGATAGTGTCCGGCTCTGTAAAATAAGTTTCCAAATACTGCCATTGAGAGAATAATATTAACACAAATCTAATCTGCTGACGTATTCCGTAGCGTGACATCACACTACGGCCAAGTCCTTTTCTCGAATCGTTTTTACTCTTCCACCTCAGCGTGTTTTGCGAGGCGGTTTGCTTGGCACGTCTTGTCAAAGCAGAGATCGTGTCCCCCATTTACGGGATTCTCATCAATACGGACGTGGGTAACCCAACCGCGCCATTTATCACGGCGCTTGGGAGGCAAGCGAGTTTTACTAGGCTGGTGGGGACGCATAGCCACATCCGCCCATATAAGGGGATAAGGATCCACCTTTTTACCTACGCCTTCTTCCTCCTTTGCCTATCCATCTTCTGCGCACCCGAGCTCCAGCGCCCAAACCCGCACTTCCCACCTCAACCTTCTGCAGCAATGTCCGGAGCGGGAGGCAAGTGGATGGTCTCCTCCGTCACGGAGGGCCATGTCAAGAAGCTAAGGAAGGTCGGATACTTGTCCAAGGACATCGCGCACCGGCTTCCCGAGGAGGGGCAGCTTCTCCCCACCCCAAGTCCCCATGAGAGGGTAGTTTTCCTTCCCCACTTCCTCCGCGGACTGGGTTTTCCACTCCACCCATTCTTCCGGGGGCTCATGTTCTACTACGGCCTGGATTTCCACGATCTGGCCCCAAACTTCGTCCTCAACATCTCGGAGTTTATCGTCGTGTGCGAGGCTTTCCTCCGTGTCCGCCCCCATTTCGGCCTCTGGCTCAAGACCTTCAACGTCAAGCCCAAGGTGGTGCGCGGCAGCCTGGCGGAGTGCGGAGGCGCCATGGCGGGCAAGATAGCCAACATCCTATGGCTCGAGGGCTCCTTCGTGGAGACCCTAAAGGGGTTGCAATCCAGGTGGTTTTACATCACCGAGCCACGCGATCCAAAATGGGTCGCAGCCCCTGAGTTCCGATCCGGACCCCCACGCGGCTTATATCCTGGAAAGAGACGGGCCTATCGTGGGGTGACGAAAAATAGGTGACCGGACTGCAAACATGCATCCAGTCCCTGGTGAACAAGCCGATAAAGCTTGTCAATGTGGTCCAGGTTATGCTCGTCCGCCGGATCCTCCCGTGTCAACAACGGGACTTTACTCAATGGGAGTTCAACTCGGCGCAGCACCAAACCCTCAACAGGCTCTTCGACACGACGTATGAAGACGTCTGGAAGGTGCTAACCAAAGGCGCCGAGGCTCCCACATCCGCCTCCGAGGACCGCGGATACAGCTCACAGCGTCACGCTAGCGAGGTAAGTTATTTTCACCTTTCACAGGATGTTTTAAGTTTTTTCATAGTTTGACTCCATGCGGGATCTAAACTCCCTTACCTTTGACAGGCTTGGCAGGTGATATCCGGACCGATTAACTGTCTGGCTCCCTTGCCCGAAGACCCAGCCCCTGCTCTCCTAGTGAAGCTGCTGGCTTCGGCGCCTTATGTGGTGCCGAAGAAGAAGGCCAAGAAGAAGAAGGCCACGGGGACCCGAAAGAGTGCCCGTAACGTGGTGGTGTCGGACTCGTCATATGACGAGTCCGAGATGCTCTCCTCTCGTGAAAACGAGGAGGAGGAAGAAGAAACCTCTCCCCCTCCAGCGGGGGGAGGAAAGAAAAGGAAGGCCGCCCCAACGGGGGAGGCCGAAGGGTCCAAGAAGAGGAAGACCCCTCCGCTGGACTACTCCCTCAACGCCAACGAGGACGACGAGGAGTGGCCGGACAGGGCCAAGCGCCCGGCGAAATCGTAAGTATTCGGATACCAGAGTGACTCATGATATTCCTTTGTCGTTCAGCTTTCCCTAATGCCGAACATAATTGTGCATCCCGCCCCGGGCCGAACTCGACGAGTCGTCGAGCGGCTCCCTGGATTCGTCGGACGTGAACTCAGTTCCGCCCGCTGTCTCCCCGCGCACTACAGACGATGTCGAAGTGGCATTGCAACGAGCTCCGGGGCAGGAGGTGGTGGTCCTGGAGGAGCCGCAAGGCGATCTCCCGGACTCCAGGAGTAAAGGGGACAAAACCCCCCAAGGGCTCCAAGTCCGGCTTTGAGCCGGACACCGCGCCGGAATCCTCAACGGTTCCAGACCGCGGCAGGCGAACTCCTGTCAAGAGGAGCAAGCCTTCTGAGCCGGCGGCCTCCGTCCAACCGGAGGTGCCGTACAGTCTGCTGGAGGTGCTTGACGGCGCCTCCATCGACGAGGAGCACCGTACTATTATGAGTACGGTGATTCGGAAGGTTCAGTCTGCCAAGAGCGGACTGAACGAAGCTTGCGCTAGCCTTCTAACAGGCTTCGAGGTAAGTAAAAAATATGTAAGAATATAACCGCATAGACAGTAGCCCCTGATGCTCTGTTTGGCATTTGGAAAGAAAAGCCGAATAGAGGATCTATTAAATTTCGCACGAGTCTAACAAAAAAGAGTCAAATATGCGTATGCAGGCTTCGCTGCTAGCCACTGCCGCACTAACTGCGGAGGTGGGTGCCCTGAAACAGGGCCTCGAGCAGACCGAGCAAGAGCTCGGCCTTGCCAAGCGGCAGCTCGAGGAGAAAGAAGGTAAGAAATACCTTACAGAAAAAATGCCTATAAAAAGACATGATTGCAAAAAATAACAGGATTGTACTGCTTATTGTAGGGGCCACGACTGAGGTGGCGACCCTTAAGCAGGCGTTGTCCGAGGCCGAAAATAAAGCGGCCGCGGAGCGCACCGAGCGAGAGAAACTTGAGGCCCAAATTGGCGAGGTGCGGCAAGAGCTTCAGACTCTTATGAAAGAACATGAGAGTTTGGAGCTTGAGTCAAAAATGCAAGCGTCCGAGCTCGCGGCGGCCTCTAAGACTGCCAAGTCCGCCAAGGCCGAAGCCCAAAAGGCCCTCCAAGAATTGGAGGAGATGAAAAGGATAGCAGCGGGTAAGTCATTCTTTATGCAAAGCAGAAATATAAAAGTAAACTACTTGTTACTTACCCGAATCCGGAGCTCTCCAGGGGCATTCGCAGATCTTCCCCGCAGCGTATCCGCCGCCGCCGCATTCTACCGAGCCGAAGAGGGCAGCTCGACGGTGAAGGTGTTCTGGTCTCAGTATGCTGAGGCCGGACACCCTGTGCCCTTGAGTGACCAGCTGAAACAGCTGGTCAAGCTCCACAAGGCGGCCGAACAGGCCATGAAGGGCTTCATAGTTCGGCTGTGGCCCGTAGAGGCCCTGCCTGGGAGCTACTTCGGGCTGGTGCGGCGGCTGGTGGAGGCCTGTCCAAGGCTCGATGTCATCAAGCGCTCCGTCTGCATCGAAGGTGCCCGTAGGGCCCTTGCCCGTGCAAAGGTGCACTGGGGTGAGCTAGACGGTGAGAAGCTTGTGAGGGACGGGCCGCCCCCGGGGAAGGAGCATTGCAAGCCCGAGAACTACTATAAGGATGTTCTTGCGGGTGCCCGCCTTGTGGTGGATGAATGTACCAAGGATGTAATTTTTGAATGAACTCGCTCGTGTTTATCCTGTGCGCTGAAAACTTGTTCATATGCGCTAAGCAATGCTTGTTGAATTTAAAATATTATTTTCTGTGTGGCCGTTCATCAAAAAATTGGGAGACGGCGAGTCGTCGGCTTCTGCCCCCATGCCACTAGTGCTGGGGTGTTCGGGATAAACCTGAGCGCTCTTTTTCCCATATTTGGGTCCTTCAAGGGAGGCGCTCAGCACAACGAACCAGGCAATCGGACTATAATGCTTGAACACTCTCACTTAGCCATAGAACTTTATAATTTTAAATTTCGGCTAAGCCCCTACTTCGAAAGACCGAGTTCAGGGCGCTATCCACGCCTTGGCCGGACAAAGCTGGCTCCTTGCTCGAAGCGGCATAAGTCTTTAGGGACTCGAAAAACCTCTCGAACAGCGACCCGTCTCTCGCCTCATCATGACAGTCAGTTTTAGCTTTCTCCACTGAGGTGCTTAACCCAGCTCAACCGGGGCACAATCGCAGTGGTTCTCCTAGTGCTACCTTAGCCGATATAGCGGAACGTAAGGCACCAAAACATAGGAGCCGGGCAAACCCAACTATTGACCCAAATCATGATTCAGAGCCGATGCATATAGTGCTATAAGTTCGGGGTGCCGCACTTATGAAGTGTTAGGACTTCTTACACCATATTAAGGGGTACTGAAGCCCCTGACGTATTTGCCGTACCACAGTGTACGGGGGCCACATGTCATTAATGAACATATATATATATATATATATAAAGGGGATAATGCAAAAAACAGACAAAAAGCTATGCATTGTTTATAAAGAGGCTGCTATCAAAGCAGAACGACACAAATAGTGCGATAAGCAAAAGATATTGGACTATTTAACATGTCCTTGCCAGGGGCAGGCCGCAGAATTGTATTCAAAAACAGGTATACTGCTCGTAACAGAGACCAAGTTGGGGTTCCATAGTGCGGCATGGCTTGTCTGCTTCCCTGGGTCTTGCATCGTTTGTGCGGCGGTTGAATTGGCGAACAGGTCGTCCGAAGTATGGAGTCCTGAAAGTAAGAGAAAAGAAAAAAATTCGGCAGCCCCTAGTACGTTTTAGGCCGTATTTTGGGTTTGCCATTATTGTGCCCCTTCCCCTGCGCCCATGGTATTTCAAGAGCGTACTTATGTACGCGAAGCACTGGTTTCGCTATGTCGCGAGGGCTGGGGTTGGGGTCGCACTGCTATGCCTGCTCAGAACGTGCTAGGCGGCCTTGTTGTAGGTTATTCCGGGCGCGCTTGGCGGTGTCTGGCTTTTTAACGGGCGGACTGGAGAATTGCCTAAGAAGGCTGCTTTGTACTTCTGCTGCGAGGGCCGCCGTGTGTTCCTCCGTTCGGAGGGAGAGCTCGATGTTTCCAATGACCGTAATTACTCCTCGAGGGCCTGGCATCTTGAGCTTGAGATATGCGTATTGCGGCACCGCATTGAACTTTGCAAATGCGGTTCGCCCGAGCAGGGCGTGATAGCCACTGCGAAACGGGACTATATCGAAGATTAACTCTTCGCTTCAGAAATTGTCCGGAGATCCGAAGACCACTTCAAGTGTTATTGAGCCTTTGCAGCTGGCCTCTACACCTGGTATAACGCCTTTAAAGGTCGCTTTTGTGGGCTTGATCCTCGAGGGATCGATGCCCATTTTCCGCACTGTATCCTGGTAAAGCAGGTTCAGGCTGCTGCCGCCGTCCATGAGGACTCTTGTGAGATGAAATCCGTTGATAATTGCGTCAAGAACCAATGCGGCAAACCCGCCGTGTCGGATGCTAGTGGGATGGTCCCTTCGATCAAAGTTGATCGGGCAGGAGGACCATGGGTTGAACTTCGGAGCGACTGGCTCCAGCGCGTATACGTCTCGTAGCGCACGCTTCCGCTCCCTCTTGGGAATGTGGGTTGCGTATATCATGTTCACCGTCCGCACTTGTGGGCGAAAACCCTTCTGTCCACTGCTGTTCGGCGGCCTGGGCTCCTCCTCGTCATCGCTGTGCAGCCCCTTGTCTCTGTTTTCGGCTCTTAACTTGCCTGCCTGCTTGAACACCCAACAATCCCTGTTGGTGTGATTTGCTGGCCTTTCGGGGGTGCCATGTATCTGGCACAAGCGGTCGAGTATTCGGTCCAAACTGGACTGGCCCTGAGTATTCTTTTTGAATGGTTTTTTCCGCTGACCGGATTTATAGCCTCTGAATCCGGCATTTACTGTCGTATCCTCGTTGTTGTCGCTGTTGACACGGCGCTTTTGCTTGTTCCGGCGTGTCCTGCCACTTTTTTCCTTGGTATCCGAATTACCAGGGTTCCCTGCTAAGTTGTTGTTGCGAGCTAGCTAGCTGTCTTCTCCCGCACAAAAGCGGGTCATGAGTGTCGTGAGGGCTGCCATAGATTTCGGCTTCTCCTGTCCCAGGTGTCGGGCAAGCCATTCGTCGTGGATATTATGCTTGAAGGCCGCTAGGGCCTCAGCGTCCGGACAATCAACTATCTAGTTTTTCTTTGTTAGGAACCGTGTCCAGAATTGCCTGGCCGATTCCTCTAGCTGCTGGATTATGTGGCTTAGATCATCGGCATCCGGTGGTCGCACATAAGTGCCCTGGAAGTTGTCGAGGAATGCGGCTTCCAGGTCCTCCCAAGAACCGATTGAGTCTGCTGGCAAGCTGTTGAGCCAATGTCGGGCCGGTCCCTTGAGTTTGAGTGGGAGGTATTTGATGGCGTGTAGATCATCACCACGGGCCATGTGGATATGAAGGAGATAATCCTCGATCCAGACCGCGAGATCTGTTGTGCCATCGTATGATTCGATGTTTACGGGTTTAAAGCCCTCAGGGATTTTATGATCCATTACTTCATCTGTGAAGCATAGTGGGTGTGCGGCGCCTCTATACTGGGCTATATCACGACGCAGCTCGCAGGAGCTTTGTCCATTGTGTTCAGCCCGGCCGGATTTATCGTATCCGGAGTGACGATCACCGTCACGTGTCGTGGGGTGCCCGCGCGATCCGTAGATCGACCTTGTTTGCCTTGCCTTGTCCTCCAGTATATCTCGCAGGTCCGGCGCGTTTTCCTGTGCCTTAGCGTGTTTTGAGTGGCGTCGGGTCATGGCTTGAGTGGAGGGCTTAGAGGCCTCTCTGTCGCAGCCACGAGGTGGCCGGTCTGCCATGTCATGCGCTGGTGATGTAGGTGCTTCCTCCTCTAATCGAGGTAGCAGCCTGCGCTTTGGGTAACGCTTGGAGGGGCGTTCGAGTTCATACTCTTCGGCCGCAAGGACTTCAGTCCATCGGTCAGCTAGCAGATCTTGATCAGTTCTAAGCTGTTGTTGCTTTTTCTTGAGGCTGCTTGCCGTGGCTAAAAGCCTGCGCTTGAAATGCTCTTGTTCGGCGGGGTCTAATGGTACGACGAATTCGTCGTCATCGAGGCTTGCCTCGTCTTCGGAGGGAGGCATGTAGTTATCGTCCTCAACCTCTCGGTCTGCCGCCCTCTCATGAGGGCTGGCTTCTCCATCTTCCTGTGCCGAATCTTGTTGGAGGGGGTGTTCTTCGGTGCTATCCGGGGTAGTATTATCTCCCGTGCCGGAATCACCGTTTTTGCTTTGGCGGGATTTAGAGCGGCACCGCTGACGCCGGCGCTTTGGCTGTTTCTTGGAGGTATCGTCCTCCGCTGTTCCATCGCCATCTCCATCTTTTGGAGTATCCACCATACATATGTCATATGACGGGGTGGCCTTCCAGCGCCCTACAGGTGCTGGTTCCTGATCGTCTCCTGCATCGTCGTCCATACAGTCGATGTCTTTGGAGTCGAAGTCAAGCATGTCGGTTAAATCGTCGACAGTGGCTACAAAGTGGGTGGTGGGTGGGGTTTGAATTTCTTCTTCGTCCGTATCCCATCCTTGCTGGCCATAGTCCGGCCAGGGCTCTCCCGATAAAGAGAGAGACTTTAGTAAGTTCAGGATGTCGCCAAAGGGCGAGTGCTGAAAGATGTCCGCGGCGGTGAACTCCATGACCGGCGCCCAATCGGATTCGATTGGCAGGGGCGCGGGCGGTTCAGAGTCCGGAGGGGAATCCGGATCCTAGGAGTCACGGGTCATGCAGAGTGCGGGGCTGGCATTTGGCTCGATCGCTTTTGAGATTGCAGCCCCCGGGGTGACGTCCAACCGCTCACCCTCGATCAGCGCCACAGGTTCCGGATTAAGGGTCGGAACCGACGCGCGTGCGGGCTCCAAGGCACTGTTCGGCGGCAAAGCTAGATCATGCCCATCGAGACAGTGCGGCGCGCTTGGCTGTGGCTCGAATCCGTCGAAGATCAAGTCCCCGCGGATGTCAGCCGTGTAGTTCAAACTTCCAAACCTGACCTGATGGCCTGGGGCGTAGCTTTCGATCTGCTCCAGGCGGCCAAATGAATTGGCCCGCAGTGCGAAGCCGCCGAAGACGAAGATCTGTCCGGGGAGAAAAGTCTCACCCTGGACTGCATCGTCGTTGATGATCAAAGGAGCCATCGGGCCTAAAAGCGACGACACAGAGGAACTCTCAATGAAAGCACCAATGTCGGTGTCAAAACCGGCGGATCTCGGGTAGGGGGTCCCTAACTGTGCGTCTAGGCCGGATGGTAACAGGAGACAAGGGACACGAAGTTTACCCAGGTTCGGGCCCTCTCGATGGAGGTAAAACCGTACTCCTGCTTGATTAATATTGATGATATGGGTAGTACAAGAGTGGATCTACCACGAGATCAAGGAGGCTAAACCCTAGAAGCTAGCCTATGGTATGATTGTTGTATGATGAAGTTGTCCTACGGACTAGAACCCTCCGGTTTATATAGACACCGGATAGGGTTAGGGTTACACAAAGTCGGTTACAATGGTAGGAGCTCTTGAATATCCGCATCGCCAAGCTTGCCTTCCACACCAAGGAAAGTCCTATCTGGACACGGGACGAAGTCTTCAATCTTGTGTCTTCATAGTCGAGGAGTCCGGCTGAAGGTATAGTCCGGCTATCCGGACACCCCCTAATCCAGGACTCCCTCAATGGGCCAGAAGTGAGAATGGGCTGGAATCATATTGGATGGCCCAGATGACGCTACTAGGCCTAATTCGAATAGGGCATAACGGGCCTTCGGTTAGCGGGCTGCAAATGAGCTATATGCGAGCAGGCCGTTAACAGGCTTTCCATGGGCCGGCCCGCCACCTTTTGACCAAGTCAAACGGGCCGGCCTTCACAGGAATGGGCCTCTGTTAGACCGTGCCACGTGTCGACGTATCATAGGCACCTATCTGACCCAATGACAAGCTGACACGTGTTTTGTCCGGCCAATAAGAATTTTACACGTGGAAATTTCCCATTGGTCGGGGCTGTTAACGGGTTATCGGATCCAAAACCCGACCCGATAGCTTAACGGCGTTCTGTTACAGTGGATGCCACGTGTCGGTCACCCTTGAAGAAAGCACTTCTGTGACGCGCGATTTATCGTCATGGAAGTGGACACTTCCGTGATGATAATTTTGGTAATGTCATGGAACACTTCTACGACAGCACAGGTATGACTATCTTGATTCTGTCATAAATTTTTCATGGATGTACATGCATGACAAAAAACACGACCTACTATGACAAACACGTATCATCATGGAAGTGTATTTTTTTTGTAGTGAGTGGATAGTGATTTATCTTGGATATCAACAATACGTTAAAATGATTGTGATGTAGTATGATGATATGGTATCCTCCTCTGAATGTTCGAGTGGCTTGACTTGGCATGAGTTGACACGTCTCCAACGTATCTACTTTTCCTAATGCCTTCCCTCTTGTTTTGGACTCTAATTTGCATGATTTGAACGAAACTAACCCCGAACTGACGCTGTTTTCAGCAGAACTACCATGGTGTTGTTTTCGTGCAGAAATAAAAGTTCTTGGAATGGAACAAAACTTTGCGAGGAATTTTTATATAATAGATAAGAATTTCTAGAGCCAAGACCTACCGGGGAGGGGCACCTGGGTGGGCACAACCCACTAGGGTGCGCCCCCCTCTCCTAGCGCGCCTAGGTGGGTTGAACCCACCTGGTGGCCCCGCAGACCCTGAAAGCAACGCTATAAAATCCTATTTATCCAGAAAAGATCAGGGAGAAAGAATCATCACAATCCACGAGATGGAGCCACTGTCACCTCATGTTCTTCATCAGGAGGCTAGATCTGGAGTCCATTTGGAGCTCCGGAGAGGGCGATCTTCGTTCTTCATGATCACCAACCCTTCTCCGTCGCCAATTCCATGATGCTCCCCACCGGGAGTGAGTAATTCCTTCAAAGGCTCGCTGGTCGGTGAGGAGTTGGATGAGATTCAACATGTAATCGAGTTAGTTTTGTTAGGGCTTGATCCCTAGTATCCACTATGTTCTAAGATTGATGTTGCTATGACTTTGCTATGCTTAATGCTTTTCACTTTGGGCCCGGGTGCCATGAACTCAGATTTGAACCGTTTATGTTATCATCATTATATCAATGTTTTAGATCCGATCTTGCAAGTTATAGTCACCTACTACGTGTTATGATCCGGCAACCCCGGAGTGACAATAGTCGGGACCACTCCGGGTGATGACCGTAATTTGAGGAGTTCATGTATTCACAATGTGTTAATGCTTTGTTCCGGTTCTCTATTAAAAGGAGGCCTTAATATCCCTTAGTTTCCAATATGGACCCCGCTGCCATGGGAGGGTAGGACAAAAGATGTCATGCAAGTTCTTTCCATAAGCACGTATGACTATTTACGGAATACATGCCTACATTATATTGGCGAACTGGAGCTAGTGTCGTATCTACCTAGGTTATAACTGTCTCATCATGAATATCATCCAACAAGTCACTGATCCAATGCCTATGAATTTATCCTATATTGTTCTTGCTAAGTTACTACTGGTATCATCACTGTTACACTTGCTACAAAATTACTGCTACTGTTGGGGATATAACTATTTGTGTAAGCCGCCCATGAGGGGCCGGGTTATGCAAAGAGGGATTCATCAGAAGAAGCCCAAGACCAAGCATGAACATGGCGGTTCAATAAAGGGTCTAAAGCCCACAAGCGACTTAAGGCCCATAGTGGTAAACCGCCATGATGGCATGACTTGTAACATAAGGTAGAATTAACTAGTCACCGAGCCGGACACTGTTTATGAGCCGGCCGGGACTCTGTAGGCCGCAGGGCGTCAACCCGTGTATATAAGGGGACGACCCGCTGGCGGCTTAGGGCAAGAAACATCTCATCAAGAACCGGGCATAGCGTATCTCGCTCCCTGGTCATCGAAACCCTAGCAATACCAAACCAACTAGACGTAGGCCTTACCTTCACCATAAGGGGCCGAACTAGTATAACTCTCTCGTGTCCTTTGTCCCAATTAACCCCTTTAAGCTTCCTAGTTGTGATGGCTCCACGACTAAGTCCTTGCAAGAGGACATCTGTCGTGACAATTCCACGACAGTTGGCGCCCACCTTGGGGCCAGCGCATGATGGATTCGAGTTCTTGAAGGGAAACTTCGAAGGGCTCAAGGGATACGCAGTCGGCCGGATGACCAAAAGTCGTTGCGGCAAGATCTACATCGACGATGAAGGCTGGGGCCCCGATGCCGGCTCAATTGAGTATGGGTACCGGGTCCCCTTTGGCGGGATACACGTCTTCATCTGCCGGATTGGTGAGCCGGGCCCTGAGCCGGACAACTGCACCGACCTCGCCGATACGGCTCAGCGCACGAAACCTACCCGGGCTCAACCCGTCGTGAAGCATGCTTTCGTGGGTTGCATCCATGAAGGGGAACTTTCTGGAGACTCCGTAGATGGTGGTGAGACGGCCATCCACTCCGATGAGAATTCATCCACTAGTGAGATGGATTCATTGTACCAAATACAAGATGGCAGGCTTGGGGGCTGTTCCGATGGCAACAGTATTCCGGACCCCTTTGAGTCGCCAAGCTACGTAGGGTTTTTCATGGCTGGTACTCAACCCGACCAAAACTCTATACACGCAGCAACGATAACGTCCGGGCCAGGAGCGGCCGGGGCAGGAGGCCTTGTGCGCCCGCCGGCTCAAGTGTTGTTGGATCTCATGGATAAACTGACGGCCCTGTTAACCGCCATAGTTATCCCTGCGAATCAAGATGAGCAT
Source organism: Aegilops umbellulata (assembly GCA_032464435.1). Taxonomy (NCBI): domain Eukaryota; kingdom Viridiplantae; phylum Streptophyta; class Magnoliopsida; order Poales; family Poaceae; genus Aegilops; species Aegilops umbellulata. The sequence continues at coordinate 98,738,240 of CP136060.1, forward strand.
AATGCAGAGGTAGCACAGGTGCTTGGGGAAATATCTCGGGCCAAGGAGGCCTTAACAGCTGAGGATACCAGGTTAGCCACAGAACGAGCGGCTTTGGATGCACGGGCGCAACAGCTCCAGTCAGAGGCTTTCCAGCTTACGATGAGCCTGAACGCGTCTAACGAGGTGATGAGGAGGAGACATTAGAAGACTCAATCTCGTTTGCCTCCGGTTTACGATCCACGGAACCTCTTCGCTACACCCGGGGCCGTCCCAAGTAACCCGCCAGAAGTAAATCAGTTCATGACAGCCGGAGGACCGGTTCAACCTTAGGTGATGGCACCTCCTCATGGGAATATGGCCCCGCGCTGTAACCAGCCCGGCGGTAATAACCCGGTGCAGGACCGGATACGTCAGGAGGATGAGCGGGCGGCTCAGCTGGCGGCTCATCAGGACTTTCCAGATTATCCGACGACTTCCATTGAGGCGGGAGTGGCTACCAGAACTAGCGGCGTTCCTTGTTTGGTGCCGGCTTTACACAATGTGCGTTTGCCCAAGGATTTCAAGGGACCCCGAAAGGTGCCAAATTATACGGCCGACTTACAGCCTGGGGCGTGGATCGAAAGCTATGAGATGGCCATGGAACTATTGGAGGCCAGCGGCGCAGCAATGGCTAAGTACTTCACCATGATGTTGGATGGAACAACCCGAACAAGGTTAAAGGGTTTGCCGCCCAATTCTGTTAGCTCATGGGCAGAGTTGAAGGCCCGGTTCATTCAGAACTTCAAGGACACTTGCAAGCAATCTATGTGATTGTGTATTTAACTAATTGTAAGCAGGAGGAGGGTGAATCTACCACTCATTGGGTGCGCCGGGTTAAGGAGATAATACATTCGTCTGACAAGATGGATGCCGGCTCTGCAGTCCTCATGTTGGAGAAGAATTGCTGCTTTGAGCCGCTGAGATAGAAACTGGGGTGACTCAAGCGTGATTGTAATGATATGGGTCAGCCGATGGCAGCTCTTGTCAAGTATGCTGATTCTGATAGTACCAAGGATCCTACGTCTGATGAGGAAAAGACAAGGAAGGGAAAGAAGAACGGCAATGGAAAGGGTCAGCAGCATAACCCGGTGAGTCAAGGAAGCAATAAACGCAAGGCCGATGGTAACCCGGAGTTTGTGGCCAATGCTAATGCACAGGGTAACAATCAGAGGCGCAAGGGAAAGCCACCCCCTCGGTCTGGCGGGTCAGGTCCATCTCTTGAGCAGCTACTCAATGAGCCCTTCCCGAGACACGGCACCCGGGAACGACCCGCCACCCACTTATGGAAGGATTGCGCAATCATGAAGGCTTTCAAGAATTCCAACATGTTTGACGGCAATCATGGGTCGGGCGGCGGCTCAGGTGTCGGCGGCTTTCATGGCCCGGGCGGTGGATCAAATTCCGGCTTTCAGGAAAATCAAGGCGGCTACAACCAGCAGCAGTCTGGTTAAGGAGGGCAGCAGTAGCAGCAGTCGGGTTATCAAAGCCATCCAAAGCAGCTGAATAGTGGACAGTATCATGTGTTGACTACTAGCTTGTGCAAACGTGACCAGAAGGTTCATAAGAGGGCGGTGAACTCTGTTGAGCCTGCAGTCCCCCGTTATTTGAGGTGGTCAGAGCAGCCCATTGTATGGAGCAGGGAAGATCACCCTCTCCGGGTTGATAATCCGGGTCAGTTAGCCTTAGTGGTAGCACCTCAGGTTGGTGGATATAAATTCACTAAGGTACTCATGGACAGAGGTAGCAGCATCAATATCCTCTATTACGAGAACTTTTGACGCATGGGGTTGACTGATAAGAATTTGAAGACGTCCTACACCGTTTTCCATGGGGTGGTGCCTGGTAAGTCGGCTTACCCAGTTGGCAAGATTCAACTGGAGGTGACCTTTGGAGATGAGTATGATTCTAGGGCTGAGAAATTAACTTTTGAGGTGGTCAAAATCAAGAGTCTATATCATGCTCTGTTTGGGAGGCCGGCTTATGCCAAGTTCATGGCATGGCCGTGTTATGTTTATCTGCAGCTTAAGATGCCAGGTCACAAGGGCACCATCACTGTGCATGGGAGTCGAAAGATAGCCCTGGAATGTGAGGAGGGCGACGCGGCTCATGCTGGATCTGTTTGTGCAGCAGAGGAGCTGAAGTTTTATCAAGATAATGTTGACCCGGCGGATATGACCTCCCTGAAGAAGCCAACTACAGAGCATGACCCGACGATGAAGTTTAAGTCGGCTGCTGAAACCAGGCCTGTTGATTTTACTCCAGGCGATTCGTCTAAGTAGTTCAGTATCAGTGCCAATTTGGATCCTAAATAGGAAAGCGCGCTCATCGAGTTGATCCGTGAGATCTGGGATATCTTTGCATGGAAGCCTTCTGACATGCCGGGTGTACCGCGAGAACTCGCTGAGCACACTCTTAATTTTGATCCGAAATATAAGCCGGTCAGGCAGTTTCTTCAACGGTTCAACGAAGAGAGATGAAAAGCTATTGGTGAGGAGGTGGCCCGGCTCTTGGCAGCCGGCTTTATTGTTGAAGTTTTTCACCCTGAATGGTTGGCTAACCTGGTGCTTGTGCTTAAGAAGAACGGCACCTGGCGGATGTGTGTGGATTACACGGACTTAAATAAGGCTTGTCCGGCTGATCCTTTTGCTCTCCCCCGTATTGATCAAATCATTGATGCTACGGCGGGTTGTGAGCATTTGAGCTTTTTAGATGCTTACTCTGGTTATCATCAGATCAAGATGGCAGTTAAGGACTAGGAGAAGACAGCTTTCATTACTCCATTTGGAGCCTTCTGCTATGTGTCCATGCCATTTGGGCTCAAGAGTGCCCAGGAGACTTACCAGCGATGTGTACAGAACTGTCTCCATGATCAGATTGGGCGCAATGTTCACGCTTACGTGGATGACATAGTGGTGAAGTCCAGAGTGAAGGAAACCTTGGTATCTGACCTGAAGGAAACCTTTGATAATCTCTGGGTTTATAAGATGATGCTTAACCCGGACAAATGTGTGCTTGGTGTACCTGCAGCAAGCTTTTGGGTTTTTTGGTCTCCAACAGGGGTATTGAAGCTAATCCGGAGAAGATCAAGGCAATTACTTCTTTGGCTAAACCGGCGTGCATCAATGATGTTCAGCGTTTGGCGGGCCGGGTTGCTGCTTTAAGCCGTTTCATAAGCCGGCTGGGTGAGAAGGCTTTACCGCTGTATCAGATGATGAAGAAAACAAACACCTTTGTCTGGAGTGATGCTGCTAATGCCGCTTTTGAAGATTTAAAGAGACAGTTATCCGTGGCTGCTCCCATTGATAGAGAGCCATTGCTGTTATCCGTGGCTGCTAACTCACGTGCTGTTAGTGTTGCAATCGTGGTGGAGAGCAAGGAGGCTGGCAAGGAGAACCCGGTTCAACGACCGGTTTACTACATCAGTGAGGTGCTCATTGAGTCTAACCAGAGATACCCGCATTGGCAGAAGCTTGTTTACGGGGTGTTCATGGCAAGCCGGAAGCTGAAGCAATACTTCCAAGGTCATCCTATCACCGTGGTAAGTTCTGCCCCCTTGGGAGACATCATCCAGAATAGAGAAGCCACAGGACGAGTCGCCAAGTGGGCCATTGAGCTTGGGCCTCATGGTTTGAAGTATGTACCACATACGGCTATTAAGTCTCAAGCCCTGGTGGACTTTATCAATGATTGGACAGAGCTGCAGACAACTGAGGAGAAGCCGGATAACACGTATTGGACTATTCATTTTGACGGGTCCAGGCAATTGGAAGGCTCGGGGGCTGGAGTCGTGCTAACCTCCCCCCGAGGTGACAAATTTTGTTATGTGCTCCGTCTTATGTTTCCTTGTACTAACAATGCAGCTGAGTACGAGGCCTTGCTCCATGGTCTCCGGATGGCCAAAGAGATGAATTTGAGCCCGGTAAGATGTTTGGGCGACTCAGATCTCGTGGCTCAACAGGTGTCAGACAAGTGGGACACCAAGGATCCCCTCATGGCGGCTTACCGTCGTGAAGTTGATGCTGTGGCTGGGCACTTCAAGGGTTATCAAGTGGAACACATTTATCGAAGGAACAATGAGGCGGCAGATGCTCTAAGCCGGCTGGGATCTCAACGTAAGCCGGTACCACCTAACACCTTCTTGGATGTCTTGCATAACCCTTCTGTTAAGTTACCCACATAGGAAGACTTAGCTGTGCCAGACCCGGAGGCGCGGCTGGTGGCGGCTCTTCGCATCGTCCCGGATTGGACAGCGCCATATTTGGCTTACATGACCCGGGGAGAGTTGCCTGAGGATGAGACCTTGGCGAGACAAATCATCCGGCGGTCTAAGTCCATGACAATTGTTCACGGTGAGTTGCATCATCGCAGTGTCACTGGGGCGTTTCAACGTTGTGTGTCACCTGCGGATGGTCAGGACATACTTCATGAGATCCATGAAGGGGATTGCGGTCATCATGCCGGCTCAAAATCTCTCGTGGCTAAGGCTTTCCGTCACGGTTTCTATTGGCTGACGGCTCATGTTGACGCGGAGGATCTGGTCAGTAAATGCGACGGCTGTCAGAAATTCTCACGACGAGCCCATGTGTCGGCTCAAGAATTGAGGATGATTCCAATTACTTGGCCATTTGCAGTCTGGGGGCTTGATATGGTCGGGCCTTTCAAAAGGTCTAAGGATAAAAAGACACACCTCCTGGTGGCAGTGGACAAGTTTACAAAGTGGGTTGAGACAGAGCCGGTTAGTAAGTGTGATGCAGCCACGGTGGTTCAGTTCATGAAAAAGGTGATCTTTCGTTTTGGTTTTCCACACAGCATCATAACTAATAATGCAACTAATCTCTCAAAAGGTGCCATGGAAGAGTTCTGTCTACGAGAACATATCCGGCTTGATGTTTCGGCAGTTACCCATCCTCAATCCAATGGTCAAGCAGAAAGAGCCAATCAGGAGATCTTGAAAGGTATAAAGCCCCGGCTCTTGGTCCCCTTACAACGGACGCCGGGTTGTTGGGTGGAGGAGTTACCCTCTGTGATTTGGAGCATCAACACTACACCTAATAGATCTACGAGTTATACACCTTCCTTCATGGTGTACGGAGCAGAGGCGGTCCTGCCAAGTGACATCTATCATGACTCGCCCCGTGTGGCGGCTTACGTTGAGGCTGACAATGAACAAGCTCACCAGGATGCACTTGACTTGTTGGATGAAGAGCGAGACTTGGCAATAGCCCGCTCGGCGATTTACCAGCAAGACCTGCGCCGCTACCACATCCGCCGGGTTAGGTCCAGAGCCTTTCAGGAGGGTGACTTAGTACTCCGGCTCATCCAGGATCAATCTGACATGCACAAGCTATCCCCTCCTTGGGAAGGACCCTTTGTGGTCAGCAAGAACCTGAACAACAGGTCATATTACCTCATCAATGTTCGAGAGCACAAAGACTCACGTAAGTCGGAAGAGGAGACCCGTCGGCCATGGAATATCGCTCATCTTCGGCCTTACTATACCCGAGCCACCGGCTCTCAGGATGTACATACTTTGATGATGTATATATTATAAAAGCAATAAAGCAGGACCTCTGTCCTTTTTTCATCCTCAAAAGTTTACATGTCTTCCTTGTCATGTTGTTGAAACAACCAACAGGGAGTGGATCATATCTGAATCCAGCTTTCCCTTTGGTCTGGCTTATGATCATGTATGAATCTAGCTATGATCACTTGGGGGCTTCCTGTTCAAACATAGGTCATATTCGAACCAAAGAGAACATAGCTGTCGATACCCTCTTGATCGGCATACTGCCAAACTCACTTGGGGGCTTCCTGATCATATCTGAATCATAGCTTAACCCCTTTGGGTCTGACGTGGACCGTATTCGAATCAGCGTCATTAAACAACTTTTATGGTCACTTGGGGGCTTCCTGTTCAAACATAGGTCGTATTCGAACCAAAGAGAACATAGCTGTCGATACCCACTTGATTGACATCGCCAAAGCCACTGGGGGCTATATGATCGTATCCGAATCTTAGCTTAACCCCTTTTGAACGGTTCACTGATCGTATTCGAATCAGAAGCCTTTGAACTTTGTTTATTACTCATCATACTTTGTCAGTATAATTATTTGACTACCTTGAGATCCTTTTGAAAACACTTATGGGGTGATTTTATTCCACCGGCTTAAAGATAGTTCAAATAAATTGTTAAGCACATGGCAAACATTATATGTGCCATGTTTCAGGAGTTAAAGGTTACCCTCATTGTTTGGGTCGCATAAGCCGGCGAGATCATCCAAAGGATCACAGGTATGTGGTTATGATTATGTCTAACAGGTATCATCACAAGCTAGCCTTTATATGATTTTTTGGTTCACGCTCCGGGTTATCAATACCTTATGTGACCCCCGATGCGATAAGTTGCCAAGGGACTTCTGATTGTTCTGTATGCAGGGCAACACAAGAAATTTCTTTTAATATAAAGGAAACAGAAGACCAATATAAACCGGAAGCATGTAAGGATGGTGGTTTAAGAAAGTGTTGAGCGCTACAAACATGCGCGAAGGCATGGCAAAAATCAAGTGTTTTTCTACCCTATTACAAGACTCCCCGAGTCTGGATAATGAAGCATTGTTTTTTCCACAAGACATAAACATATGACGCCTAATGGTTCACTCCTTTGGTTGACCTGAAGTTTCCGGATTATCCTTCTCCGCTCCTCCGTCGGCTCCCCTGTCCTGGAAGGTTGACGACGACCAGTCAATGCCACTCAAAGCTTCAAATTCAACTTCATCGTCAATTAACCCCGCCGGGTCAACTTCAGGGGCAAAGGTATGCTTACGAATTGGAGGGAACAGGCTGACTGCATCATAGTGTTGAGTTGGGAGTCTTCGGTTCTCGCTGTCATAACCCGACTGATACTTGGTAAGATCAGTGTCATTCCCGATAAGAGTGGCCACAGGGCGTATTTCCCTCACGCAGGCAGTAAAATCCTTCTCATCAAACAAGGTGCCATCCTCCTTCAAGCTCGGATATCCAAGGGCAATATCAGCCGGGTCTAGCTTCGGTAGCCATGCCTTGGCCCGACTCAATGCAGCTATTGCTCCGGCTCTCACAGAGGCCCGTCTTAGCTCTTGGACCCGCTGAGGCAGCACAGCGAGTGAAAGTGCAACTATCCCTGGGTGGTTTTGGTAATTCCTAACAACATATAGCTCATTGAGCTAACATTATTCCAAGATGAATATTTTAGGAAAAGCTCAATGGATGGCATTGCATGGATGAGGAAAGTGGATCCCTCAAAATTATAAGGACAAAGAATTGTCTCAAACTTCAAGGACAAGACTCTACATTTTATGTTTTAGTGATCCAAGATCACATTGAGTCCATAGGAAAAGCCAATACTATTAAGGAGGCATGAGGTGTTGCTTAATGAGCCTCTTGCTTCATGTGCTTAGTGACATGCTCCAAAATCCTCAACTACCTTTCCATATCCACATATGATCTAAACCAAAAGTCAAACTCGGCCCCACCGATTCTTTCTATCCGGAGCCACCGAGTTTCATTTGTCATAGCCACTACCAAAAACCCTAGCAAATCGGTTTCACCGATAGGGATCTCGGTCTCACCAGGATGGGATTGCAATTTCTCTGTTTCCCTTCGTAACGTTTCGGTCTAACCGAAGTGAGCGATCGGTCCCACCGAGATTGCAATGTAAACTCACTATTTCCTTTCGTAACATTTCGGTCTCACCGAAAAGAGCGGATCGGTCCCACCGAGTTTACCTGACCAACCCTTGGTTAGCTTATTACCAAAATCGGTCACACCGAGTTTGTGTAATCGGTCACACCGAGATTACGTAATGCCCTAACCCTAACCATATCGGTCCTACCGAGTTGCATCTCAGTCCCACCGAAAATCCTAATGGTCACTAGGTTTGCTAAATCGGTTCGACCGAGTTTAACGATTCGGTCCCACCGAGTTTGGCAAATTGTGTGTAATGGTTAGATTTTGTGTGGAGGCTATATATACCCCTCCACCCACTCTTCATTCGTGGAGAGAGCCATCAGAACAGATCTTCACTTCCGATACACATTTTCTGAGAGAGAACCACCTACCCTTGTGTTGAGCTCAAGATATTCCATTCCTACCATATGAATCTTGATCTCTAGCCTTCCCCAAGTTGCTTTCCACTGAAATCTTCTTTCCACCAAATTCAAATCCTGTGAGAGAGAGTTGAGTGTTGGGGAGACTATCATTTGAAGCACAAGAGCAAGGAGTTCATCATCAATACACCATTTGTTACTTCTTGGAGAGTGGTGTCTCCTAGATTGGCTAGGTGTTACTTGGGAGCCTCCGACAAGATTGTGGAGTTGAACCAAGGAGTTTGTAAGGGCAAGGAGATCACCTACTTCATGAAGATCTACCGCTAGTGAGGCAAGTCCTTCATGGGCGACGGCCATGATGGAATAGACAAGCTTGCTTCTTCGTGGACCCTTCGTGGGTGGAGCCCTCCGTGGACTCGTGCAACCGTTACCCTCCGTGGGTTGAAGTCTCCATCAACGTGGATGTACGATAGCACCACCTATCGGAACCACGCCAAAAACATCCCTGTCTCTAATTGCGTTTGAATCCTCCAAACCCTTCCCATTACTTTCTTGCAAGTTGCATGCTTTACTTTCCGCTGCTCATATACTCTTTGCATGCTTGCTTGCATTGTGCTTGACTTGTGCTAAGATAGCTAAAATCTGCCAAGAACTAAAATTGGGAAAAGGATAGATTTTTATTTGGTCAAGTAGTCTAATCACCCCCCCCTCTAGACATACTTCTGATCCTACAAGTGGTATCAGAGCTTTGGTCTCCATTTGCTTTGACTTCCATAGCTTTTGGTGGTCATAGCCTTGGTTTCACAACCTAGGAGAGTATGGCGTCTAGTGAGGGAAATTATCATCGTAGAGGTCCTTACTTTGATGGTACTAATTTTTCTAGTTGGAAGCATAAAGTGAAAATGCATATTCTTGGACATAACCCCGCCGTTTGGGCTATTGTGTGTGTTGGCTTGCAAGGTGACTTCTTTGATGGGAAAGAACCAATCCATGAAGCTACCGCAGAAGAGTTGAAGATGCTGCAATACAACGCTCAAGCTTGTGATATTCTCTTCAACGGATTGTACCCTGAAGAATTCAACAAAATCAGCCGTCTTGAGAATGCAAAGGAAATTTCAGATACTTTGATTGATATGCACGAAGGTACCAACTCCGTCAAGGAATCCAAATTGGATGTGCTTCAAAGTCAACTTGACAAGTTCAAAAAGAAGGATGGTGAAGGTGTCGCTAAAATGTACTCTAGGCTTGCTCTTATCACAAATGAGATAGCCGGCTTAGGGAGTGAAGAGATGACCGATAGATTCATCATCAAGAAGATCATAAGAGCCTTGGATGGAAAATATGATACCGTGTGCACTGAGATCTCAAGCCAACGGAAGTCATTGGAAGAATTGTTGCTCATGAGATGTCACTCAAGGATATAAAGGAACTTCACAACAAATCAAGTGGAGCTTACAAAGCCTCATGTGAAGCCCCCACATCATCAAGTGAGAAGCAAACCTTCAATGAAGAATTGAGCTTAATGGTGAAGAACTTCGACAAGTTATACAAAAGTAGAAGCAAAGATAGAAGCTCCAAGTCAAGGTCCTACAATGACAAAAGATCTTCTAGTCGAGAGCGAAACTGCTATAACTGTGGAAGACCTAGACACTATTCCAATGAGTGTACGGCTCCCTTCAAGAGAAGAGAAGACTCTCCCAAAAGAAGAAGTAGAAGAGAAGAATCGCCATCTAGAGAAAGAAGGAGTAGAGATGATCATTATGAACGAAGACACTCACGGAGAAGCAAGGATTCAGAAAGAAAAGAAAAGTCATCAAGGAGCTACACAAAACGAAGACATCAAGCTCATGTTGGTGAATGGGTATCCGGCTCCGACTCCGACAACCACTCCGAGAGAAGTTATCACTCCAATTCCAAATATACTCAAGATGAAGGTGTTGCCGGTCTAGCACTTGTGTCAACCAACTCCTACGACATATTTGACTCACCAAATGAAGGAGTTGGAACATGCTTCATGGCTAAAGGCCCAAAGGTATCACACCCCGAGTATGTTGATTTCAATAGCGATGAAGATGACTTGTTAGGTGATGATGATTTACTTATTGACAACTCTAGTGATGAATACTATGATGAAACGTCGATGAATCATGCTAAAACGAATGACAATGATAAGGAGAAGATTGAGGCTCTAACTAAAGAACTAAACACTCTTAAGTTAGCTCATGAAACTATCTTAGAAGATCATCGAGAACTTTTAAGAACACATGAGAAATTACGCTTTGAAAAGCTCAACCTTGAGCAAGAGCATGAGTTCTTAAAAGCAATCAATGATGATCTTCGTAAGAAAAGTTCTTCTTACATTGCCAAGCGTTTACTCTTATCCACTTACATGCCTCAAGTCAAGTCTAGTAACAAGAACAAGAAAGATTCTTCCTCTAGTAGTAACAATGATCATGTTAAATCCAATATTGTTGCTTCTAGTAGCTCTCTTGATTCCACTAATGATTCTCTTAGCCAAGTTACACTTGAGCAAGAAAATAGCCTATTGAAGGGAATTATAGAGAAAGGAGTGTACAAGAGCCTTGCCGGGAGCAAGAAATTCGAGGAAATTGTACGCAAGCAAGGAAGGCACCGGAAGAATCAAGGTGTTGGTTTTGAACGAAAGTTCAATGCCAATGGAGTTGAGTGGGAAGAAGATCAATACCCCAAGACAAAGTTTGTTCCTCAACAAGAGAAGTATGATCCTACTTCTTTCAAAGGGACACAAGCTCAAGATGATCTTCCACCACAAGACTACAAGCAAAAAGGCAAGGACAAGCTTCAAGAGGAAATTGATGCATTTGAAGAAGCTCCTAAGACCTTAGTCAAGTGGATTCCCAAGACTACTTCAAGTTCCACTTCATCAAGCACGACTACAACTCCAAGGATTCCCATCAAGATGGTGTGGATCCAAAAGAAGAAGAACTAGAGAGTTCTTGAGGGTGACTCCGCCAACATACTTCACTCTTATCATTTTGGCAAGAACAAGTGCAATCAACTTCCATATCTTGCACTAGTTCAAGGAGTCACAAACCCTCTTGTTGGTAAGTCAAGGGACAATGTAAACTAAAATCTTTCATAGACATCATCTTATGTGTGCATCACTCTATGTCTATGGATATCCTTGTTTGTTCCTTGTGGGACTAACCCATGTAGGTATTGAAAGTGCAATTCACTCCAATGGATAGCTCCAATTGATCTACATCGACATTGAGCATCCACATATTCAACATCTACATGAAGTCATCATCGACAAAACCCAAGGTTAGTTCATCCCTCTTAGGGGGATATCACATCTAGGGGGAGCATTACTCTAAGAATTAAGCTAAAGCAACTCTAATTATGTGAACACAACAATGCTTTATGTAAAAGTGGAAACCCCACTTGTGCTTAAACGACGAGTATGACCTATGATCAAATGTTCTCATTTGACTCCTAAGTCAATATACTCATATATAGATGACCTAGTCATCGCCAATTGCTTGATAGATGCTATAATTGGTTGTGCATGCTTTGCCACATATTTCAATTGCCAATTTATTGTGTGAGCATGTTGAGTGCATATTTTACTCATTCGAGGACATCCACTTGTTATTTTGATTGACTGGTTTTCTTGCCAAGTGGATGGACAAGAATGCCTAAGAACCTTCTCTAGTTATCTATGATTTTCTCATCTCAAACTCTATTCATGCTACATCACCGAATTTGATCAAGTCAGATTCAAACCACTCTCTGTGAGGAGCACTCGGAGTCCCTGATTTGTCATAGACTTAAACTTCCAAAACTTCTTTGTGCTTTTCGGTCTGACCGATTTCCACATTTCGGTCATACCGAGATCACTAAGTCGATCTAGGTTTTCACCTCAGTGCAACCAATTTGAACTGTTCGGTCACACCGAGTTGCCATAACTATCAACAGTTATGCATCTCGGTGCCACCGAGTTGTTCTACTCGGTCACACCGACAGGGTCGGGCTATATATACTCACGGGCAAAATTTTGGAAATTTCTCTGAAACCTCTTCGCCCGCGCATAGCTCGCTCTGCCTCCTGGGTCTCCAGATCGTCCTCCTCGTCGCCAGCCACCTCCTGTCGCTGGTCTCCGCCGCCGTCAACGGAATTCGTCTCCGCCGTTGCCGCCGTAGCGAGTCCGCCGCCGAACTAGGGTATGGACTCGATCACAGTGCTAATCCCCGTCCAATTCCTAGCACATTGTGTTCTTTATGATTCTTGCTACGATTGAAACACTCCTATCCAGTCAAAACAATCCGTAGAATAGTTGAGATTCAAAAATTTAGGTTTAGGTTTCCGCCGAAACCATCTCGGACCCACCAGGTTGCGGAACTCGGTTCCACCGATTCGGCCACGGCCATTGCACATGTGGTTCTCGGTCTGACCGAGAATTAAAAATCGGTGAGACCGAGTTCAGGACTTTGTGAAACCCTAGCAGTCTCGGTGCCACCGAACTGTGACTCGGTCTAACCGAGTTCACTAGTTTTGGTCCCAAAAGCTGCTTCGGTATCACCAAGTTTGCAAATCGGTTGATCTGAAATGCTTTCTGTGGAAAACTAAAAGTAAGTTTTTGACTCATTCTTTTGCAAAAATCTCTGCATTTTGTGATGCTCATCCACTCTATCTCATCTATAATCTATTCACAGGGTCAGCAGTCAGAGTTTGCAACATGTCTGATCAGAGTGACAGCCAGAACAAATCTGAGGAGCAGGTTCATATGAGTGAGGGCACTAGTCCCTCTAGCAGCTCTGATGAGGGTAGCAGGAGCACCCCAAGCAACTTGCCTAAGGCTGCCACAAGAGCTAGCAAGAAGAGAACTTCTGAGTCAGAGGATCAGGATTATGTGGCAGAAGAGGAAGCCACATCTAAGAAGAAGGTGCTCAAGAAAGAGTATGGGTCAGCTGCAGCCATCAAGCCTGGAATGCACAAAAAGGCACCTGCAAGGAGAGTTCCCACTTCTAAGCCTAGGAAGGCTGTAACTGAAGAAACCATGAAGCTTATCATGGAATCTGAAGAGGAAGCAAGTGGCCAAGACAAGAATAAGAAGAGAGTCAGAACTATCACTGCCAGAGTTCTTGGCAAACCCTCCATGAGGAGAGACTCAGATGAAGAAGATGAAGAAGAGGTTGCTGCACCAGCACCCAAGGCACAGAAGCTTATGGGTGATGCCATAAGGACAGGGGCTACTGCATCCAAGCCCAAGGAAGCACCCAAAGCTGCATCTAAGCCCAAGAGTGCACCAAAGAGAAACACCAGGAACATACCTGCTGCTGAAAAGAACAAGGCCCCAGTGCCTGACATTGCTGAAGAAGAAGAAGGACAAGTGCTCAGGAAGCTCAAGCCCAAGACCCCAGACCACAATGATGCTCATCCTGTGGCTGAGGACATGAAAATTAGAAGAGATTCAGGGCTGAGGAAGTGGAGAGAAGCAGATCCATATGCTTCAAGGAGAAGAACTGCTGTGGATTACAGGTTTTACACCAAGGAACAACAAGATTTCTATGAGACAGTGCTGCTGGATAAGAAGCCCATAGTGTGTGACATGAGATGGGTTGACTGGGAATACATCAAGGAGAACGAAGAACACTATCCTGGAGTATATGACAGCTTCAGTGCTTGTGGAGTTGCAGACTTTGTTGGGCAGAAGCTCACAAAGTGGAATGAGGAGCTCATCATGCAATTCTACTCCACAGCACACTTCTATCCAGATGGCAGGATAGTGTGGATGTCAGAAGGAACTAGATATCAGTCTACAGTTGCTGAATGGGCACAGCTGATCAATGCCCCAGAAGAGCAGGAACATGACTTGGACATCTATGCCAAGAAGAAGATGGATCACAATTCCATGTCAAATATGTACAAGGAGATCCCAAACAAAGCACTTGATACCTTCAAGTTTGGCTCAGTGCACTTCCTTCTGTCAGGGCTGCCCACTATCAACTGGATTCTAAGGCACACTCTCTTGCCCAAGTCAGGTGATCACAATATGATCCGAGGCCATGCAATAAACTTGCTTCACATATTTGATGTGCCACAAAAATTCAAGGTGATGAGCCTCATGGTAGAGACCATTAAGAGGACAGCAGCTGATCAGAAGAGGAGCTGTGGATATGCCCCACAAATTCAAGAGCTGATCAACTCAAAGATGGGCACAGGCACATACCTGCTGGACAAGGAACACCTGCCCATCCATCCAGACTTTGAAGACAATCAGGTTGTCATGAATGAGAATGAACCATCATCTGCACATGCTCAAGCAAAGAAGGAGAAGGCAAAGATGGAGAAAGCTGCCAGGATGCCAACTCAAGAGGAGGCATCTGAGTACTTCTTGAAGAACAAGCAGGAGCAGATCAGTTACCTGATAGCATCCACTCTAAGGATTGAGAAAGGATTGGCCGCCCTGACTCGAAACCAAGAGAGCCTGGAAAGAATCATGGAACAAAAGTTCTATGACCTGGATGTGAAACTAACAGAGGTTCAGTCTGCCATGGAACAACTACAAGATGATATGCAGGAGCGGAAGGGCATGACCACAACTGATGCATTTGCCAAAGTGCCCAGAGCTCAGAGGTCATCTGCAGTGCCAGTTCCTGACACCAGAGCCACCATTTCTGCACTAGCTACAGCTTCAGTTCCACCAGCTCCAGCTCCTACCCCAGCAGCTCCAACCACTTCTACTGAAGCCTTCATCCTTGGCGTTATCCGGACTCCACCAACTGAAGACCAAGCCTGAGAGTCGTTTAGTACTATACATTTTCTATGAACTTTTTGGTAACTTGTTGTCAAAGGGGGAGAAAAATGTATAGATCATAGGCTTTGAGAGAGAGAGTTTGCATTTATTCTCTCTTGTCTTCTTGGTTGAACTTTATTTGCTTTTGAGTGCTTGAGATACTATGCCGTAATTTGTGAGACATTGATGATCATGTGTTTGATCATAAGCTACACTTAATGCTTGTTGGATGTCATTATCAGTTTATCCTTATTTTGATCATTCACTTTGCTTGGTGATGAGTGCATGTATTTAATTCTTATCATTTTGAGCGCTCCACCAAGATGTATGTGACATGGAAGAGTAACCCATGATTCTAACTCTTTGTGCATTTGCAGTCCAAAGCAAATCTTAAAACATACACAAATTTAGGGGGAGTTCTTACTTATCACATACTTCTCAAAGCGACGATATATTTCATTCTTATTATATTTTGTCGAAGCTTTGATCTATATGTTGTCATCAATTACCAAAAAGGGGGAGATTGAAAGTGCAACTATCCCTGGGTGGTTTTGGTAATTCCTAACAACATATAGCTCATAGAGCTAACATTATTCCAAGATGAATATTTCAGGAAAAGCTCAATGGATGGCATGGCATGGATGAGGAAAGTGGATCCCTCAAAATTATAAGGACAAAGAATTGGCTCAAACTTCAAGGACAAGACTCTACATTTTATGTTTTAGTGATCCAAGATCACATTGAGTCCATAGGAAAAGCCAATACTATTAAGGAGGGATGAGGTGTTGCTTAATGAGCCTCTTGCTTCATGTGCTTAGTGATATGCTCCAAAATCCGCAACTACCTTTCCATATCCACATATGATCTAAACCAAAAGTCAAACTTGGCCCCACCGATTCTTTCTATCCGGAGCCACCGAGTTTCATTTGTCATAGCCACTGCCACAAACCCTAGCAAATCGGTTTCACCGATAGGGATCTCGGTCTCACCGGGATGGGATTGCAATTTCTCTGTTTCCCTTCGTAACGTTTCGGTCTAACCGAAGTGAGCGATCGGTCCCATCGAGATTGCAATGTAAACTCACCGTTTCCTTTTCGTAACATTTCGGTCTCAAAAAGAGCGGATCGGTCCCACCGTGTTTACCTGACCAACCCTTGGTTAGCTTATTACCAAAATCGGTCCCACCGAGTTTGTGTAATCGGTCACACCGAGATTACGTTATTCCCTAACCCTAACCATATCGGTCCTACCGAGTTGCATCTCAGTCCCACCGAAAAATCTAACGGTCAGTAGGTTTGCTAAATCGGTCCGACCGAGTTTAACGATTCGGTCCCACCGAGTTTGGCAAATTGTATGTAACAGTTAGATTTTGTGTGGAGGCTATATATACCCCTCCACCCACTCTTCATTCGTGGAGAGAGCCATCAGAATATATCTTCACTTCCAATACATATTTTCTGAGAGAGAACCACCTACCCTTGTGTTGAGCTCAAGATATTCCATTCCTACCATATGAATCTTGATCTCTAGCCTTCCCCAAGTTGCTTTCCACTCAAATCTTCTTTCCACCAAATCCAAATCCTGTGAGAGAGAGTTGAGTGTTGGGGAGACTATCATTTGAAGCACAAGAGCAAGGAGTTCATCATCAACACACCATTTGTTACTTCTTGGAGAGTGGTGTCTCCTATATTGGCTAGGTGTTACTTGGGAGCCTCCGACAAGATTGTGGAGTTGAACCAAGGAGTTTGTAAGGGCAAGGAGATCGCCTACTTTGTGAAGATCTACCGCTAGTGAGGCAAGTCCTTCGTGGGCAAAGGCCGTGACAGAATAGACAAGGTTGCTTCTTCGTGGACCCTTCGTGGGTGGAGCCCTCCGTGGACTCGCGCAACCGTTACCCTCCGTGGGTTGAAGTCTCCATCAACGTGGATGTACGATAGCACCACCTATCGGAACCACGCCAAAAACATCCGTGTCTCCAATTGCGTTTGAATCCTCCAAACCCTTCCCTTTACATTCTTGCAAGTTGCATGCTTTACTTTCCGCTGCGCATATACTCTTTGCATGCTTGCTTGCATTGTGCTTGACTTGTGCTAAGATAGCTAAAATCTTCCAAGAACTAAAATTGGGAAAAGGATAGATTTTTATTTGGTCAAGTAGTCTAATCACCCCCCCCTCTAGACATACTTCCGATCCTACAGCGAGCCGCTTTAGCATGTCTTGCAGGAGATGGGGAACATCATTTGATAAACCCACAACGGCCAAAGCACGTTGTGACCCGGTGTAGATTTGCTCCACCAAAGTGTAAACCGCCTTCAGCTTGATCAGCATATTCTGGTTAAGATTTGTGCTCCTGGGGCCTGCGTTAGTAAACATCAGGTGAGCCGGAGATAATAATTGACATAGTCACCAAAAGAAGGTTTGCAGTATTTAAATGTTGGCACAAGTGACTTACCGAAGATTGCTGAGAGCATTTGAGATATTTGGCGCTTTAAGCCGGATAGCTCGGTTGTTGCTTCTGCAAGTGACGCCTCTGCTTTCTCGGCCCGGGTGACCAAAGAGGCCTTTTCATCAACCTAGGTTTTCTTATCAGCCTCAAAGCCTGTCTTCAATTTCTCCTGTTCGGAAACACTAAACTCAAACTTGGAGTTGGCTTTCTGGGTTTCAACCTCTTGAGCTTTCAGGCGATTCTTCAGTTCAGCAATCTCCGACTCAAATTGACTTATGGTGGCCTGCATCAATGTCGGGTTATAGTCAGAATTATTGTAAGATAACATTGAAGTCCCAAGCATCTTGCAAGCAAAGATACTCGACACTTGGGGGCTAATGTATGCTGAAGAACTCTAACTTGCTTGGGCAGTTCATGGAAATTAAGTCCCAAGCATCTTGCAAGCAAAGATACTTGGCACTTGCGGGCTAATGCGTATTGCAAAGTTCAAAGATACGCCGGCTTAAATATCCTGTTTATAAGCCGGCCCTCTGATGTTACAAGATAAGCCGAGCATCTGACAAGCAATGCTAAGCAGTTTTCTAAGTCTATAGCATATTTTCTTATAAGCAATAGACTTGGGGGCTGGTGCAGTAAGTATGTATAAGGAAAAGTAACTTCAATCTTACCTCAGATTTTTGTTGTATCTGTTTCACCATGTCAATTTCCAGGTCACGGCTGCTGTGTACTTGATTTATATAGCCATAGATGATCTCTCCAATGCTCAAATGAGTGTAATCAGCAACATCCAGCTTGGCCTTTCGGCGCTCCAAGAATTCCTCCTTAGCAGAGCACTTGGCAATAACAGTAGGCTGTCCCGGCTCAACGAACTGAGTCTTGAGAATCTCAACTTCGGGATCAACTGTCTTGGCCGGGCTAGGAGCTTCCGGGTTGTCAGAATCATTGAGGGTTTGTTCACTAGGCGGGTCAGCGGTAGGTGCTGGAACGTCATGAGATGGTTCAGATGGTGGCTCATGCGCAGAGGTGTCAGGAGCAGCCGTTCCAAGCTCCGGTTCAGTTACAGCCGGCTCTTTGGACGGCTTACTCTTGTTCGTCCTCTTGCTGGGATTTACTTGCACGTTGTGGACAAAGTCATAAGGATTAGTACAAAAACATGGGTAAGTATAAAGGTAAAAGAAGATGACATTACCCGGGAGCAGTCTTGAAAGCTGGCATGTTGGATTCCATAGACTCTCCAGAGGTTGTTGAAGCATCATGATAGTTGGAGTCAGATGAATTGAGGGGTTGACGAGTTAAACCCGCCAAAGAAAAAGATGAACGTAGATCGGAGATAACCTCAGCGCGGCGCTTCCTGGTTACATCAGGCAAGCCGGAAGAGAGCTCCACGTCTTTGTTTGTCCGGGTCTTCCTCCGGCTCTCATAAATCAGTCACTTCAAAAGAAATTGAGGATCTTGGTAAGCTAAAGGATGTGAAAATCTTACTTTCCGGATCACTCTTCAGATTTTCTGCCTTGGCAGAGGCTCTGAGTCGGAGGAGATTATAGTTACCTCTTCCTCAGCCGCTTGGCTGTTTCCTGTGTCCTCCTGAAAGGAATTAGTGTCAATAAGATGATGATAAAAGAGTCAGGGGGTTCAGAATTACCTCTTCTTCATCATCATCGGTATCAACCACTTTCAACATATTTGAAGCACTGGGCTTCTTCTTCCTTGAAGTTCCTATCTTGGTGGCTTTCCTCTCGGCTCTCTTGGCCGCTCTGGCTTGATTGGCCGCTTCATGGTCATATTGGACCTTCCAGAAATTGTCATTTTCCTGGGAATAATCATAAAGGGCGATGAGTAAAGAGTAAGGCATAACACAATAAGGGTATAATGGTTAAGATGGATGACTTACTGTAGGAGCCGGATTCTTCTTGCAGAAAGGAAGTAAGCCAAAGGCATTACTGACCATTGAGCCTTCTTTCAACAAAGACTGAGTCATAGCTTCCACCACATCATCTGGTAAGTCGTCAGGGCTATGACGCAGTGGGTCATCCTTCTCGCCTGAGTAAGTACACATTAAGCTGGGGCGGCGGCTTAACGGAATCATCTGCCAGGGGATCCAGATTCGGACCAAATCAACACCGTCTAAGCCGTTCCCCAAGAGAGCTTTGATTTTCTTGATGGTGGGAGTGAGAGGAAGACGTTCAACAACAGTTAATTTATCTTGCAACGGGTGGTTAGATTCTAGGCGCAGAGCATGGAAGCCGGGTAGCAGGTTTTCATCAGCCGGAGAAGTATCCTGGCAGTAGAACCATGCCTGGTTCCAGTCCTTTGGGTGGCTTGGCAGTTCAACATAAGGGAAAAGGCAGTCTCTCCGCCGCTGAATTGAGATACCTCCAAGCTCCAGACTGGGCCTGTTGGCACATTTGTTCTGCCGATTTAGGTAAAACAATTCCCTGAACAAAAGTAAGTTGGGTTCTTCTCCAAGGTACACCTCGCAGAAGACTTGGAAGTTGCAAATATTTGACACGGAATGGGCCCGATGTCTTGAGGTCTGAGGTCAAAAAATTGCAAGACGTCCGTGAAGAATTTTGAACCGGGTGGAGCAAAGCCCCGGTTCATATGATCAGTGAAAATGATCACCTCCCCCTCTTTTGGTTGAGGTTTCTCCTCTGACGGATTAGGAGCGCGATAGGACATGACCTCCTTCTTGGGCAGATGGCCGGTCTTCACGAACTCAGACAAAGTGCTCTCTGTGACAGTAGACTTGACCCAGTTACAGGTCACAGGAGCTTTAGGAGCCTTGGGTGCCATTGTGCAAGTGGAGACCTATGACAAATAAGAACTTCCGGTTCAACTTTAACCCGAAAGAGAGCATTTTTTAAATCTATTCAAGATGGCGGCTTAAGAAGGGGCCTAATGACATATGGCTAATTGTGTTTTAATATTTAAGCTGCTACGGGTTCCAGAAGCAGTTAAGTTATCTTAAGTCGCCAGAAGCAAGCAAGGCGGATAATCTGTGTTGTCTTCTTAAACCGGCTACATAGACTACGGTGGCTAAACAGATCTAACATATGCAGTTTTTTTGGCTAAGTATGGACAAACATGTTTCACAAGTTGCAACCATTATTTTGGATCAAATGGTCGTTCTAAAAAAGAAAAATTTCTAGACCTAAAACTAGTGCAGAGAAGTTCATATGCTCGAAGGAAGCCTCTGAACAAGGGAAAAGGGATCTACTTGCATTCGAAATGGATGCGGGACAATCACTGCAGCAGTTCTACACTATCTAACGATCAGAGCAGGGCGTTGGAGGTGAAATCTGTCAAAGGTTTGCTACGGGCGGCGACGAACACTGATGAACTCTGGAAGTTAGTAATGCAGATCTAAGGCAGGGAAGGAAGGGAACATACGGAGGCCGACTAGCTGCCAAGATTCACCGTTGAGCTCTGATCAGATTCAGGGTGGTGCAGCGGCCTGAGTTGATGAAGACGAGGAAGTCAGCGGCGGCGGCGGCAGCGGTGGAGCTCGCGTGACAGGGAGTGAGCGAGCGGAGGAAGACGACTGAGGGGAGAAAATGAAGAATACCTAGGTTGTTCCTATTTATAAGGAAAGGCCAACTGAGACGGTGCGAGAAACGAGGAGATCGAGCATCATTATCCAGTAACCCCGACGCCTCGGTTTTCGGGATGGTCAGTAAAGGCAAAGATCCGTTGAATATATGACAAAATAAAATAGGGATTTAATTGGAGATGACGTCATGGCGGTTTAACACGGATCCAGAAGACGACGTCACGGTGCGTTATGACCTTTGCACTGACAGAAGACAGAAAGGCTTGTTTTTAAGGTATTTTAAGATTGACATGAACCGGTTCAAATCAATCTGGGCCCTAATGTTGGGGATATAACTATTTGTGTAAGCCGCCCATGAGGGGCCGGGTTACGCAAAGAGGGATTCATCAGAAGAAGCCCAAGACCAAGCATGAAGATGGCGGTTCAATAGAGGGTCTAAAGCTCACAGGCGACTTAAGGCCCATAGTGGTCAACCGCCATGATGGCATGACTTGTATCATAAGGTAGATTTAACTAGTCACCGAGTCAGACACTGTTTATGAGCCGGCCGAGACTCTGTAGGCCGCAGGGCGTCAACCCGTGTATATAAGGGGACGACCCGCTGGTGGCTTAGGGCAAGAAACATCTCATCGAGAACCGGGCATAGCATATCTCGCTCCCTGGTCATCGAAACCCTAGCAATACCAAACCAACTAGACGTAGGCCTTACCTTCACCGTAAGGGGCCGAACTAGTATAACTCTCCCGTGTCCTTTGTCCCAATTAACCCCTTTAAGCTTCCTAGTTGCGATGGCTCCACGACTAAGTCCTTGCTAGAGGACATCTGTGGTGACAATTCCACGACAACTACCATTGTTACCGTTACTATTGCTGCTGTCACCACTATCAAACTATCATATTACTTTGCTACTGATCACTTTGCTGCAGACAATTAATCTCCAGGTGTGGTTGAATTGACAACTCAGCTGCTAATACCTTCAAATATTCTTTGGCTCCCCTTGTGTCGAATCTATAAATTTGGGTTGAATATTCTACCCTCGAAAACTGTTGTGCTCCCCTATACTTGTGGGTTATCAGTACCAGCGACCCAGGCACCTCCGAGGGCAGGCATGGCAATGGAAGGCCACGACGCATCAAAAACAAGCGTCGGAACAACAACGAAGTAACAGAGGATACAACGGTAAACGCCGGATTCAGTGGCTCTAACCCGATCAGCGGAAGAAGCCATTCAAAGGAAATAGGGATGGTCCATCTACTTTAGACAAAATATTTGATAGGCCCTGCCAGATCCATGGCACCCCAGACAAGCCTGCTAACCACACCAACAGAAACTGCTGAGTTTTTAAACAGGCCGGTAAATTAAATACTGAACATAATGGGAAGGGACCTCAATGCTAGGACGATGATGAGCCTCACCCTCCGAACACTGGGGGACAGAAGAAGTTTCCCCCCGAGGTGAAAACGGTGAACATGATATATGTCATGCACATCCCCAAGAGGGAGCGCAAACGCGCATTAAGGGACGTCTACGCCGTAGAGCCTGTCGCCCCAAAATTCAACCCATGGTCGGCTTGTCCAATCACCTTTGATCGCAGGGACCACCCAAACAGTATCCGTCATGGAGGTTCGGTGGCCCTGGTGCTCGATCCTATCATCGACGGATACCATCTCACTAGGTTCCTTTTGGACGAAGGCAGTAGCGTCAACTTGATCTATCAAGATAGTATCTGTAAGATGGGCATCGACCCGTCAAGAATCAAGCCTAGCAACACTACCTTTAAAGGAGAGCTACTCAGCATGGAGGCCTGCTGCACGAGCTCCTTAACGCTGGAACTATTCAGCTCTCCAGACAACATCCGAAGCGAAGATTTGATCTTCGACATCGTCCCTTTTCGCAGTGGTTATCATGCACTGCTCGGACGAACGAATTTCGCCCGCTTTAATGCGGTCCAGCATTATGCTTATTTGAAGCTCAAAATGCTTGGACCTCATGGCGTCATCACAGTAAATGGGAATATGGAGCGCTCCCTCCGTACTGAGGAGCACACCGCGTCCCTAGCAGCTGAAGTACATGGCGGCCTCATCAAGCCAAACAACTCATCGATCATCAAGACACACGACCCTGCTAAGCGGGGCCGATCCGCATTACAATGCGATAGCCCGACGTAGCCGGAGCTTGAATAGCAGTTTAGCCTCCGCCGACTGCCCCATAAGGTTGCGGCATACGCACCGCGCGTACATAAGTACACACTTAAAATACCTTGGGCAACGCTGGAGGCACATCATACGTCTCCAATGTATCTATAATTTTTTATTGTTCCATGCTATTGTATTATCTGTTTTGGATGTTTATGGGCTTTATTAAACACTTCTATATTATTTTTGGGACTAACCTATTGACCCAGAGCCCAGTGCCAGTTCCTGTTTTTTACCTTGTTTCAGTGTTTCGATGAAAAGGAATATCAAACGGAGTCGAAACAGAATGAAACCTTCTGGAGAAGTTGAAGGAAAGCAACCCGGGAGACTTGGAGTCCAGATAAAGGAAGAAACGAGGGAGGCACGAGGTAGGGGGGCGCGCCCACCCCCCTAGGGCGCGCCCTCCACCCTCGTGGCCCCTCGTGGCTCCCCTGACGTACTTCTTCCTCCTATATATACCCATATAGCCTAAAACGATCGGGGAACAGAATAGATCGGGAGTTCCGCCGCCGCAAGCCTCTGTAGCCACCAAAAACCAATCGGGACCCTGTTCCGGCACCCTGCCGGAGGGGGGAACCCTCACCGGTGGCCATCTTCATGTAACATCCCAAATTTTCAATTTGGAATGTTATACATAGATCATCCATGCATATCATGATTTATTGCAATTCCGTTCCGCAATCCTCGAAATCCTAAGCAACTCAAGGACCCACGGAGAGAGTTGGGGATTTTCCAGATTTCATATTTGATTTTTATAAAATAATGAAACGAGGATTTTGATTTTAATAATTTTTCTCCCCGAAAAATATTTAATATTGAATTAAATGAGTGGAGATAATATGACTTCTCCAAAGTAATTGAAATATTGGAGGAAAAATATTAAAATCATTTATTGGATTTTATTTGGTTTTATTCAGATTTTATTTGCATTAGAAAAATTGCACGTTTTCAAAATTTCATTTTAGGGCCGAGAAAATGTTCATCTCGTCCTAAATATTTTATTTAGACGGTGAAAATTTGTTTTGGCATTTTTAGATTTTTATTTATTTTTCTAGGATTTTTCTTCTGTCAGCGGAATTATTTAAAAAAAACTGCGCGCCCGACTGGGCCTAAGGCCCGGCCGAGCCAGGCCGGCCCAGCCGCCCGCCGCCGCTGACTCGGACCGGAGTCTGAGCCGGACTCCGCCTCCGCCGCGCCTTACCCCCTCCTCCAGGCCGCCCGGCCCCGCCCCTTTATATACGCCGCCACCCTAGCCCCAACACCACCACCACCACCGCCCGCAGCCCCGCCGCCCGCGCCTCACGCCGCCGCCGCCCCGCGAGCCGCCGTCCCGCCGCCCAAGCCCACCTCGCCGGAGGTAGCGGCCGGAGGTAGCCGCCGGATCCGACCGCCGGTTTTTTTAAGAAACCGTTCGGTTTATTTTTTTTCTTTTCGAAACCGCCGGTCTTCTGCCATTAACTTGTGGGTCGGGAAGTAGTGTTGAGGTAGAACCTATTGTCCTGTTATATTCAAACCCTTGGGAGTTACTTCTATGTATTGCTTATATTGCTATGCTATGCTCGTAGACGTGGTTTGGGTTTGAGTGAAATCCATGACAGATGAGTGATTGTTAATTAATGGTTCAACTTAAGGTGGCAACTTAATCAAACAACTGGGTGGATTGAGGCACCTGGGGAACCTAGTGTTGTCTGTATTTTTTTGGAAATCCCGGGGTACCCGCGTGATCTTCCTATGGACCTCCACCCAGGCTCAAAGGGAACTGAGATGATTCATGCTAGAAACTTCCGTGTGCAGCCACAAGCTATTATGGGCTCTAGCATAGTTGAGTAAGTTACGTGAAGCTCTTGAAGAGGTAGATCAGCAGGTAGTGGGTTTTGTAGGTTTGGTATGGCCTACCCGGAGTAGAGAGTTAATGTTTCTGAAAGGTTGTGTCTCGGTCATCCGTTTCTCAAACATAATGTAGTGCGAGAAATCCAATGGAGGCGATCGAGTCTTGTGGGGAAAAGTGCGCAAACCTCTGCATAGTGTACAATCTAATCATGGTTAGCCGTGTCCCCGGTTATGGACAATTCTTGAGTATCTAGTACTTGAGTTATCGCATGTATCTCACCATATTTAATTAATACTATTGGGTTGTTAATCACTTTAATTGGGATTGAGTTGGGGGTACCTTCTCAATGATGTTTCAACCACCATGATAGTTAAATTAAACTCTATTCCTTTGTTGTAGGGAAAAATTGGCTTTTCGCAAAAACTATAACCATACAGGTTTCCACCAGCCATATATGCATGTAGTGATAGCATTATTTTGTTTTTGTTCTACTGTGTTATATTGCCAGCATATTCCATGTGCTGACCCGTTTTCGGGCTGCAACGTATTATGTTGCAGACTTTTCAGGCGAGGAGTAAGGTTCGTTAGGTCGTTGCCGTGCAGCTCAGCTATACCGTTGGAGTTGATGGACTCACTCAATCTTCCAAGCCTTCCGCTGTTATCGCATTAGATGGCCTTAAGCCATATTATTGTAATAAGCTCTCTTTTGAGACATTCGATGTAATAAGTGTGTGATTGCTACTTTGTTATAAATCCTTCGAGTGTTGTGTGTGTCAGCATTACCGATCCAGGGATGACACTGAAGCACAGAGACTTGACCATCTGAGGTCGAGTCGCTACAAGATGGTATCAGAGCACACGCTGAGTGTAGGACACGGCCACTAAGATAAAACCCTAGGTCACACTTCTCTACTCATTTCCGACTCCTCACCATTTTCTACTCTTTAGGATGGCGGAGATGAAGAACAAGTTTGCACAACCGGATGAAGATACACGTTTTGGACGTCACCTGAAGGAAGTCACTAGGTACTTGAACATTGGAATACCAAGCTTCACCGGGACGTACAACGCCACTTTACCTGAAGAAGACCGCCGGATGATTCAAGTACAAGTTCCAGGAAGGACGTTCTCGCCAACTTCTAAACCCATAGAGTTTTCTTTAGAAGCACCTACCTGGAGTCTAGGCAAGAGCATGGCCGCCCACATTACAATGGGACGCATTGGAGAAGTTTACAACAGGGAGCTTAAGGACACAATCTACCAAATATGTGGGCGCCGAGACGAGCAATGGGAAGTAATCATCACCAGGAAGGATAGATCCATTGCAGCTTTCATCCAGGAGTTAAACCAGCACATTCGATGTCAGGAGAACCAGATGTGCGCGGACATGATGGACCTGAAGAAGGCGAAGACTAGGATCATCGAGCTAGAGGAAGAACTAAAGTTCACACGCGATGGATATGAGGAGGAAATCAAGACCCTACTGGAGAAGAATGATGACCTAGTCAAGAAGATCGGAGTATTCATGGGAGGACCAGCACCGGGAGTAGAAGACGACGATTCCACTTGCCCGGACAACTACATCATCATCGATGACACCGACTCCGACCCTAGTGATGACGACTTTGAAGACGAAGCTAGAGCAGACATCATGGAGTCTTCCACCGATCAAAATTTCTAGATGACCACCAACTATTAGTAGTATTTTCCCCATGTACATAGTAGTAGTAAGCACTTTTGCGATAGTTCTAGACCGTTTGTATGCCCTTGCTTGATTGATTGAGTGATATGATTGTGTTTGTCTCATGTGCATATGGGTAGTGTTTTCTCATTAGACCCCTTTTCTATTCTAATCTCTTCCATCTAAACCCATCAGATGCCTCTGAGACGTGACACCGGTTTCACTTTCCCACCGGAACTCACCCAGTTGATCCAGCGGCAGAATGCCTTAATGCAATTACTAGTTCAGAACCAGGGCAACAACACCAACAACAACAACAACCCGCCGCCAGTGGACAACCTAGCCCGTTTTCTAAGGTTACAACCGCCGGTGTTTTCCATTAGCACCGAGCCTATAGTCGCTGATGATTGGCTACGCCATATTGGATGGGGGTTGACCACCGCAGGTTGCACAGATGCTGAGGGGGTGCGCTTTGCCGCCCATCAATTGGATGGACCAGCAGACTCATGGTGGGAAAATTACACAACCACTTTTCCTGTAGCCAATGTCACTTGGGACCAGTTCCAGCAAGCTTTCCACACAGCCCATGTCTCAACTGGAGCTATGCAGATGAAGAAGCGGGAGTTCCGCAACCTACGCCAGGGGAACCGTACTGTGGCTCAGTACGTGGATGAGTTTAGCAAGTTATCACGTTTTGCCCCTGATGATGTGGCCACAGATGCCGCAAAGCAGGAGAAGTTTATGGAAGGGCTGAATGATGAGATGAGTATGCAGTTGATGGTAGCAACCTTCAACAACTACCAGGAGTTGGTGGATAAGGCTCTTATGATTGAAGGGAAGCAGCAGCAGATTGAGAGCCGCAAGAGGAATTATGGACAAGGGAAGTATAACTCAGGAGCTCAGCAGAAGCCTCGCCTAACCCCGAACTCGGGAGGACTTGTTCATAACCATGGAGGTCACAACCACACTGGAGGAGGATCACATAACCACAATGGTTCTAAGAATGGGAATGGGAACGGAGCTAACAACAATTAGAACCGCTCAAACCCATCCACACCCGCCAAAAGAGACCTAAGTCAGGTTACCTATTTTAAGTGCGGGAAGACAGGGCACTATGCCAATGATTGCCCTGAAGGAAGGAATGGAAACGGAAATGGGAGCGCTGGGAAGAAGCCCAATCCATTCAACAAAGGACAAGTGAACCACGTTAACGTGGAGGAGGTTGAAGAGCAGCCGGATGCGGTAATAGGTAAGTTTTTGGTTAAGTCATTTACCGCTCTTGTACTTTTCGATACTGGTGCATCGCATTCGCACATATCAAGGGGATTCGTGGATAAGTTTAAACTACCAACCCAAACCCTTAGGACCCCTCTTTTAGTGAGTTCACCCGGAGCAGAGTATATGGCTAGCCGATGGTGTGACCAGATACCCTTAACCATTGGCACACATGTGTTTCCATCCGACCTAATTATCTTGGAGTCGCAAGGATTGGATGTGATATTGGGTATGGACTGGATGTCAAAGTATGGAGGAAGCATTGACTATGCTAGTAAGTCGATTTATCTCACCACCCCGAAGGGAAAAAGGATTAAGTATGTGTCTAGGCATGTGCCTGGGAGGAGCCAAGTGAATGCCCTTACGAGAGTTGTTCAGGAGGAAGTGCCGGTAGTAAAGGATTACCCGGATGTTTTCCCAGAGGAATTACCAGGCATGCCACCGGACAGAGACATTGAGTTTTTGATAGAACTGTTGCCAGGAACAGGACCAATATCCAAGAGACCCTATCGGATGCTTGCAAATGACCTGGAGGAAATTAAGAAACAAATCAAGGAGTTATTGGAGAAAGGATACATCCGAAGGAGTTCATCACCTTGGGGAGCCCCAGTACTTTTGGTTGAGAAGAAGGATAAATCCCTAAGGATGGTTGTTGATTATCGAGCCCTGAATGAAGTGACGATTAAGAACAAGTACCCACTGCCGATGATCAATGATCTGTTTGATAAGTTGCAAGGAGCTAAGGTGTTTTCAAAGATCAGTTTGAGATCGGGATACCATCAGTTGAAGATACGAGAGAAGGATATACCAAAGACAGCGTTCACCATGCGGTATGGATTATACGAGTGCACGGTCATGTCATTTGGACTGACTAACGCCCCTGCCTATTTCATGAGCATGATGAACAAGGTGTTCATGGAGTATTTGGACAAGTTTGTTGTGGTGTTTATTGATGATATCATGGTATACTCGAAGAACAAAGAGGAGCACAAGGAGCATTTGCGTTTAGTTCTCGAGAAGCTCAGAGAACACCAGTTGTATGCTAAGTTTAGCAAATGCGAGTTTTGGCTCAAGGAAGTCGGATTCCTTGGACATGTTATATCAGGAGAAGGTATAGCAGTAGACCCCAGCAAGGTTCAGTCAGTCACTGAATGGTTGGCACCCACCTCAGTTAGTGAGATCCGCAGTTTTCTTGGACTCGCAGGATACTACCGGAGATTCATTGAGAATTTTTCCAAGATTGCAAAGCCAATGACTGAACTGTTGAAGAAGGATACCAAGTTTAAATGGACAGAAGATTGTGAAGCAAGTTTCCAGGAGTTGAAGAAACGTTTGACTACAGCCCCAGTGCTAATACTGCCAGATATACATAAGGAGTTCCAAGTGTATTGCGATGCCTCTCGCTTAGGACTTGGATGTGTGCTTATGCAGGATGGAAGAGTTGTTTCGTATGCCTCACGACAACTAAAACCGCATGAGTTGAATTATGCCACGCATGATTTGGAGCTAGCAGCCGTAGTGCATGCGTTGAAGACTTGGAGACATTACCTTATTGGAAATCGTTGTGATGTGTACACGGATCACAAGAGTCTGAAGTACATATTCACCCAGAAGGAGCTGAACCTTAGGCAGAGGAGATGGTTGGAGCTTATAAAGGATTATGACATGAAGCTACACTATCATCCAGGAAAGGCCAACGTCGTAGCAGACGCCTTGAGTCGGAAGAGTTATGCTAATATCCTCGAAAGTAAAGGACTGCCGAAGGGGTTAGCAGAGGACATCATGGAACTTCGATTAGAGATTGTACCTAGAGGGTTCATTGCCACAATGGAGGTTCAGTCGACATTGCTGGACAAGATTCGGGAAGCTCAGAAGGATGATAAAGAGATTGTCGAGATAAAAGAGAAGATGTGCAAAGGAAAGGCCAAAGGTTTTCGTGAGGATGAGCACGATACCCTATGGTTTGAGGACCGAATTTATGTGCCCAATAATCAGGAGATCAGGAAGTTAATACTTCAAGAGGCTCATGACTCACCATACTCGATACACCCCGGAAACACCAAGATGTATTTGGATGTGAAGGAACATTTCTGGTGGACTGGCATGAAGAAGGATATTGCCGAGTATGTAGCCATATGTGATGTATGTTAGAGAGTTAAGGCAGAACATCAAAAGCCAGCAGGACTGTTACAACCTATGGCGATACCTGAATGGAAGTGGGATAAACTTGGCATGGACTTTATCACCGGATTACCCAGGACTAAAGCAGGATATGATTCCATATGGGTGTTAGTTGATCGTTTGACCAAGGTAGCTCACTTCATTCCAGTGAAAACCACCTATACAAGTGCAAAGTTGGCCAAGATCTATATGTCCAGGATCGTATGTCTGCATGGAGTTCCGAGGACCATCGTATCAGATCGAGGAACACAGCTTACTTCAAAATTTTGGCATCAGTTACACCAGACTTTGGGAACGAGATTGGAGTTCTGTACAGCGTATCACCCGCAGACAGATGGACAGACCGAGAGAGTCAATCAAATTTTGGAGGACATGTTGAGAGCCTGTGCGCTAGATTGTGGATCTAGTTGGGATGACAATTTGCCATATGCAGAATTCTCATACAACAATAGCTACCAAGCCAGTTTGAAAATGGCACCGTTTGAAGCCCTGTATGGACGCAGGTGCAGAACACCGTTGATGTGGGATGAGGTAGGAGACCGACAGTTGTTTGGACTGGACTTGATTAAAGAGTCTGAGGAGAAGGTAAAAATTGATTCGAGATAAACTGAAGATTGCTCAGTCCAGGCAGAAGAGTTATGCAGACTCAAAACGCAAGGAGGTAACCTACGAAATTGGAGAAAGAGTATACCTACGAGTATCGCCCTTGCGAGGAGTGAGACGTTTTGGAGTTAAAGGGAAGTTAGCCCCGAGATTTGTAGGACCGTATCGCATTTTGGAACGGATGGGAGAAGTTGCCTACAAGTTGGAGTTACCTGAGGGATTGTCAGGAGTCCACAATGTGTTCCATGTTTCACAGCTGAAGAGGTGTCATGCTGAGATGGCTGATATACCATTAAGAGATACCGTACCCTTGGAAACGATTCAATTGGACAGTGATTTGACTTACGAGGAGAAACCAGTCAAGATTCTTGAGTTGGCCAGCAGAGTCACCCACAGTAAGGTTATCAAGTTTTGCAAAGTTCAGTGGAGCCACCATACCGAGGATGAAGCCACCTGGGAATGAGAGGATGATCTCCGCAAGGACCACCCATACCTATTTTCTAGCCAACCCGAATCTCGAGGGCGAGATTCATCTTAAGGGGGTAGGTTTGTAACATCCCAAATTTTCAATTTGGAATGTTATACATAGATCATCCATGCAGATCATGATTTATTGCAATTCCGTTCCGCAATCCTCGAAATCCTAAGCAACTCAAGGACCCACGGAGAGAGTTGGGGATTTTCCAGTTTTCATATTTGATTTTTATCAAATAATGAAATGAGGATTTTGATTTTAATAATTTTTCTCCCTGAAAATATTTAATATTGTATTAAATGAGTGGAGATAATATGACTTCTCCAAAATAATTGAAATATTGGAGGAAAAATATTAAAATCATTTATTGGATTTTATTTGGTTTTATTCGGATTTTATTTGCATTAGAAAAATTGCACGTTTTCAAAATTTCATTTTAGGGCCAAGAAAATGTTCATCTCGTCCTAAATATTTTATTTAGACGGTGAAAATTTGTTTTGGCATTTTTAGATTTTTATTTATTTTTCTAGCATTTTTCTTCTGTCAGCGGAATTATATAAAAAAAAACTACGCGCCCGACTTGGCCTAAGGCCCAGCCTAGCCAGGTCGGCCCAGCCGCCCGCCGCCGCCTCCCGCAGCGCGCGCCGCCGCCGCCGCCGACTCGGACTGGAGTCCGAGCCGGACTCCGCCTCCGCCGCGCCTTGCCCCCTCCTCCAAGCCGCCCCGCCCCGCCCCTTTATATACACCGCCACCCGAGCCCCAACACCACCACCACCACCGCCCGCAGCCTCGCCGCCCGCGCCGGCCACCGCCGCCGCTTGCCGCGCCGCCGCCGACCCCGCCGCCCCGCGAGCCGCCGTCCCGCCGCCCAAGCCCACCTCGCCGGAGCCCCTCGCCGTAGGTAGCCGCCGGATCCGACCGCCGGTTTTTTTTAAGAAACCGTTTGGTTTATTTTTTTTTCATTTCGAAACACTAGTTTTCGTTTTTTAAATAGATCAGTTTTTCTCCGGTTTATTTATTTAGCGAGGGTTCGCTTGTTCGTTCGTTTTAACGTACACGTTCTTCGTTTAGATCCAGTTAACGAATGTTCGTTCGTTAACCTATTCGTCGTTTGTCTTTTTCTCGGATTTATTCCGCGATATTTTTGATCGCGATTTCTGGTCCGATCTTAGTTTCTGTTTATCTTTTCGCTCGTTTGTCGGAATCAGGCGATTCAAGCGCCTGGAGTTTCGCCTCGAAACCCTCTTTCCGATTAATCATCTCAAACAAGTTTTTGCTACTGTAAAATTTGAGCTAAGTTCAGATTAGTAAACGAAGCTTCTTTCGTTCGCCGTTAAGTTTCGTTGCTTTGTTCGATTTGATTCTTCTTGTGTACCGGAGTTCTTAAGTTGAACTTTCTGGTCAACCTATCTTATTTGAGTTTTACTTGTGCATCGTTGCTTGTTACTTATGTATGTTATTGTTTGCTTGCGATAGAATTTCTGAAGTGCGAAGCGTGTTACTACGAGTCTCTAGGATTCGCGGATCGTCAGCAAGGCAAGTAACACATTGATCATATTTTTTCCTACCCAGTTTTTATGCATTAGTTTCAATCCTCAAACATTGCATGATTAGGATGTCATTAACTTGTGGGTTGGGAAGTAGTGTTGAGGTAGAACCTATTGTCCTGTTATATTCAAACCCTTGGGAGTTACTTCTACATATTGCTTATATTGCTATGCTATGCTCGTAGACGTGGTTCGGGTTTGAGTGAAATCCATGACAGATGAGAGATTGTTAATTAATGGTTCAACTTAAGGTGGCAACTTAATCAAACAACTGGGTGGATTGAGGCACCTGGGGAACCTAGTGTTGTCTGTATTTTTTTGGAAATCCCGGGGTACCCGCGTGATCTTCCTATGGACCTCCACCCAGGCTCAAAGGGAACTGAGATGATTCATGCTAGAAACTTCCGTGTGCAGCCACAAGCTATTATGGGCTCTAGCATAGTTGAGTAAGTTACGTGAAGCTCTTGAAGAGGTAGATCAGCAGGTAGTGGGTTTTGTAGGTTTGGTATGGTCTACCCGGAGTAGAGAGTTAATGTTTCTGAAAGGCTGTGTCTCGGTCATCCGTTTCTCAAACATAATGTAGTGCGAGAAATCCAACGGAGGCGATCGAGTCTTGTGGGGAAAAGTGTGCAAACCTCTACAGAGTGTACAATCTAATCATGGTTAGCCATGTCCTCGGTTATGGACAATTCTTGAGTATCTAGTACTTGAGTTATCGCATGTATCTCACCATATTTAATTAATACTATTGGGTTGTTAATCACTTTAATTGGGATTGAGTTGGGGGTACCTTCTCAATGATGTTTCAACCACCATGATAGTTAAATTAAACTCTATTCCTTTGTTGTAGGGAAAAATTGGCGTTTCGCAAAACTATAACCATACAGCTTTCCACCAGCCATATATGCATGTAGTGGAAGCATTATTCTGTTTTTGTTCTACTGTGTTATATTGCCAGCATATTCCATGTGCTGACCCGTTTTCGGGCTGCAACGTATTATGTTGCAGACTTTTCAGACGAGGAGTAAGGTTCATTAGGTCGTTGCCGTGCAGCTCAGCTATGCCGTTGGAGTTGATGGACTCACTCTATCTTCCAAGCCTTCTGCTGTTATCGCATTAGATGCCTTAAGCCATATTATTGTAATAAGCTTTCTTTTGAGACATTCGATGTAATAAGTGTGTGATTGCTACTCTGTTATAAATCCTTCGAGTACTGTGTGTGTCAGCATTACCAATCCAGGGATGACACTGAAGCACAGAGACTTGACCATCTGAGGTCGGGTCGCTACACTTCACCATCTCGGCGCTCTCCATGACAAGGAGGGAGTAGTTCACCCACGGGGCTGAGGGTATGTACCAGTAGCTATGTGTTTGATCTCTCTCTCTCTCGTGTTCTTGATTTGGCATTATCTTGATGTATCGCGAGCTTTGCTATTATAGTTGGATCTTATGTTTCTTCTCCCCCTCTACTCTCTTGTAATGGATTGAGTTTTCCCTTTGAAGTAATCTTATCGGATTGAGTCTTTAATGATTTGAGAACACTTGATGTATGTCTTGCCGTGCATATTTGTGGTGACAATGGGATATCACGTGATTCACTTGATGTATGTCTTGGTGATCAACTTGCGGGTTCCTCCCATGAACTTATGCATAGGGGTTGGCACACGTTTTTGTCTTGATTCTCTGGTACAAACTTTGGGGCACTCTTTGAAGTACTTTGTGTTGGATTGAATAGATGAATCTGAGATTGTGTGATGCATATCGTATAATCATACCCACGGATACTTGAGGTGACATTGGAGTATCTAGGTGACATTAGGGTTTTGGTTGATTTGTGTCTTAAGATGTTATTCTAGTATGAACTCTAGGGCTGTTTGTGACACTTATAGGAATAGCCCAATGGATTGATTGGAAACAATAACTTTGAGGTGATTTCGTACCCTACCATAATCTCTTCGTTTGTTCTCCGCTATTAGTGGCTTTGGAGTGACACTTTGTTGCATGTTGAGGGATAGTTATATGATCCAGTTATGTTATTATTGTTGAGAGAACTTGCACTAGTGAAAGTATGAACCCTAGGCCTTGTTTCCTATCATTGCAATACCGTTTACGCTCACTTTTATCATTACTTACCTTTTTGTTTTTATATTTTCAGATTTCAAAAACCTATGTCTACCATCCATATTGCACTTGTATCGCCATCTCTTCGCCGAACTAGTGCACCTGTACAATTTACCATTGTATTGGGTGTGTTGGGGACACAAGAGACTCTTTGTTATTTGGTTGCAGGGTTGCTCGAGAGAGACCATATTCATCCTACGCATCCCACAGATTGATAAACCTTAGGTCATCCACTTGAGGGAAATTTTCTACTGTCCTACAAACCTCTGCACTTGGAGGCCCAACAACGTCTACAAGAAGAAGGTTGTTTAGTAGACATCAAGCAATTTCTGTTGCCGTTGCCGGGGAGGTGAGTGCTTGAAGGTATATCTTTAGATCTTGCAATTGAATCTTTTTGTTTCTTGTTTTGTCACTATTTTAGTCTATAAAACAAAACTACAAAAAAATGGAATTGAGTTTACCTCATACGCTTCATCTTTTTAATATCTTTCGTGAGTATGATGGAAAGGAAAATTGTGCCAAAGTGTTAGAAGAAGAATGTATTAAAATGTTTGGCACTAAATCTTTGAATAATGAGAATGATTGCAATGTTGTTAGTATGAATTCCTTGAATATCCATGATGCTAATGATATGCAAAGCCACAAGCTTGGGGAAGCTATGTTTGATGAAGATGATATTTTTTGTCCCCCAAGCTTTGATGAGCGAATTTATTATGATGAAAGCATGCCTCCTATCTATGATGATTATTGTGATGACATGTATGATCTAAAGAATAATTATAACCATGAAAATTCTCATCTTGATCTTAATTTTCAATCACATGATAGTTATTTTGTTGAGTTTGCTCTCACTACTATTCATGAGAATAAATTTGCTTATGTGGAGAGTAATAAAAATTATATGCTTGTAGATCATGAAAAGAATGCTTTAGGTGTTGGTTATATTGTTGAATTCATTCATGATGCTACTGAAAATTATTATGAGAGAGTATCATATGCTTCTACATATTGCAATAATATCAAGTTTCCTCTCTATGTGCTTAAAATTTTGAAGTTATGCTTGTTTTACCTTCCTATGCAAGTTGATTCTTGTTCCCATAAGTTGTTTGCTCAAAAAAATACCTATGCATAGGAAGTGGGTTAGACTTAAATGTGCTAGTCATATTCTTCATGATGCTCTCTTTATGTCTTAATTCCTATCTTTTATGTGAGCATCATTGAAACCATCATGCCTAGCTAGGGGCGTTAAACGATAGTGCTTGTTGGGAGGCAACCCAATTTTATTTTAGTTTCTTGTTTTTTTGGTTCTGTTTAGGAATAAATAATCTATCTAGCTTCTGTTTAGATGTGGTCTTATGTTTTAATTAGTGGTTGTGCCAAGTAGAACCTTTCGGAAGACTTGGGTGAAGTCTTTATGACCATGCTGTAAAAAACAGAAACTTTAGCGCTCACGAGATTAGCTAAAACTTTTTACTGGAGAGTGCTATTTAGTTGATTCTTTTTGCAGACGATTACTAGACAAATTCCTCAGGTCCAACAATTTATGTTATAATTTTTGGAGTTCCAGAAGTTTGCGTTTGATACAGATTACTACAGACTGTTCTGTTTTTGACAGATTCTGTTTTCTATGTGTTGTTTGCTTATTTTGATGAATCTATGGCTAGTAAAATAGTTTATAAACCATAGATAAGTTGGAATACAGTAGTTTTAACACCAATATAAATAAATAATGAGTTCATTACAGTACCTAAGTGGTGATTTATTTTCTTATACTAACGGAGCTTACGAGTTTTTAGTTAAGTTTTGTGTTGTGAAGTTTTCAAGTTTTGGGTAAAGATTCGATGGACTATGGAATAAGGAGTGGCAAGAGCCTAAGCTTGGGGATTCCCAAGGCACCCCAAGGTAATATTAAAGGATAACCAAGAGCATAAGCTTGGGGATGCCCCGGAAGGCATCCCCTCTTTCGTCTTCGTTCATCGGTAACTTTACTTGGAGCTATATTTTTATTCACCACATGATATGTGTTTTGCTTCGAGCGTCATTTTATTTTCTTTAGCTTTGCTTGATGTGTGAATAAAATACCAAGATCTGAAATTATTAAATGTTAGAGAGTCTTCACATAGTTGCATAATTATTAAACTACTCATTGATCTTCACGTATATCTTTTGGAGTAGTTTGTCATATGCTCTAGTGCTTCACTTATATCTTTTGAGCAACATAGTTTTGCTCTTGTGCTTCACTTATATATTTTAGAGCGCGGTGGTGGATTTGTTTTATAGAAACTATTTATCTCTCATGCTTCACTTAGATTATTTTGAGAGTCTTAAATAGCATGGTAATTTGCTTAAAAATCTAATATGCTTGGTATTCAAGATTTGTAAAACTTTCTTTTGAAGTGCGTTGAATACTAAGAAAAGTTTGATGCTTGATAATTGTTTTGAGATATGAAGATGGTGATATTAGAGTCATGCTAGTTGAGTAGTTGTGAATTTGAGAAATACTTGTGTTAAAGTTTGTGATTCCCGTACCACGCACGTATTTTGAACCGTTATGTGATGAAGTCGGAGCATGATTTATTTATTGATTGTCTTCCTTATGAGTGGCGATCGGGGACGAGCGATGGTCTTTTCCTACCAATCTATCCCCCTAGGAGCATGCGCGTAATACTTTGCTTTGATAACTTGTAGATGTTTGCAATAAGTATATGAGTTCTTCATGATTAATGTTGAGTCCATGGATTATATGCACCCTTCTTCCTCCCACCATTGCTAGCCTCTCTATTATCGCGCACTTTTCGCCGGTATCATACACCCGCCATATACCTTCCTCAAAACAGAAACCATACCTACCTATTATGGCATTTCCATAGCCATTCCGAGATATATTGCCATGCAACTTACCACCGTTCCGATTATTATGACACGGTCCATCATTGTCATATTGCTTTGCGTGATCATGTAGTTGACATCGTATTTGTGGCAAAGCCACCATTCATAATTCTTTCATACATGTCACTCAT
This sequence comes from Aegilops umbellulata, assembly GCA_032464435.1. Lineage (NCBI taxonomy): Eukaryota > Viridiplantae > Streptophyta > Magnoliopsida > Poales > Poaceae > Aegilops > Aegilops umbellulata. The sequence continues at coordinate 98,776,049 of CP136060.1, forward strand.
GAGTCATTGCACATCCCGGTACACCGCCGGAGGCATTCATATAGAGTCATATCTTGTTCTAAGTATCGAGTTGTAATTCTTGAGTTGTAAGTAAATAAAAGTGTGGTGATCATCATTATTAGAGCATTGTCCCAGTGAGGAAAGGATGATGGATACTATGATTCCCCCACAAGTCGGGATGAGACTCCAGAAGAAAAATAAAAAAATAAAAAAAAAGAGGCCATAAAAAAAGAGAAAGGCCCAAATAAAAAAATAAAAAATAAAAAAATTGATAGAAAAAGAGAGAAGGGACAATGCTACTATCCTTTTACCACACTTGTGCTTCAAAGTAGCACCATGATCTTCATGATAGAGAGTCTCCTATGTTGTCACTTTCATATACTAGTGGGAATTTTTCATTATAGAACTTGGCTTGTATATTCCAATGATGGAAATCCTCAAAATGCCCTAGGTCTTCGTGAGCAAGCGACTTGGATGCACACCCACTTAGTTTCTTTTGTTGAGCTTTCATACACTTATAGCTCTAGTGCATCCGTTCCATGGCAATCCCTATTCACTCACATTGATATCTATTGATGGGCACCTCCATAGCCCGTTGATCCGCCTAGTTGATGTGAGACTATCTTCTCCTTTTTGTCTTCTCCATAACCACCATTCTATTCCACCTATAGTGCTATGTCCATGGCTCACGCTCATGTATTGTGTGAAGATTGAAAAAGTTTGAGAACATAAAAACTATAAAACAATTGCTTGGCTTATCATCGGGGTTGTGCATGATTTAAATACTTTGTGTGGTGAAGATAGAGCATAGCCAGACTATATGATTTTGTAGGGATAGCTTGCTTTGGCCATGTTATTTTGAGAAGACATGATTGCTTTGTTAGTATGCTTGAAGTATTATTGTTTTCATATCGATATTAAACTTTTGTCTTGAATCTTATGGATCTGAATATTCTTGCCACAATAAAGAAGATTACATTGATAAATATGTTAGGTAGCATTCCACATCAAAAATTCTGTTTTTATCATTTACCTACTCGAGGACGAGCAAGAATTAAGCTTGGGGATGCTGATATGTCTCCAACATATCTATAATTTTTTATTGTTCCATGCTATTATATTATCTGTTTTGGATGTTTATGGGCTTTATTAAACACTTTTATATTATTTTTGGGACTAACCTATTGACCCAGAGCCCAATGCCAGTTCCTGTTTTTTACCTTGTTTCAGTGTTTCGAAGAAAAGGAATTTCAAACGGAGTCGAAACGGAATGAAACCTTCTGGAGAAGTTATTTTGTGAAGGAAAGCAACCCGGGAGACTTGGAGTCCACATCAAGGAAGAAACAAGGGAGGCACGAGGTAGGGGGGCATGCCCACCCCCCTATGGTGCGCCCTCCACCCTCGTGGGCCCCTCGTGGCTCCCCCGACGTACTTCTTCCTCCTATATATACCCATATACCCTAAAACGATCGGGGAATAGAATAGATCGGGAGTTCCGCCGCCGCAAGCCTCTGTAGCCACCAAAAACCAATCGGGACCCTATTCCGGCACCCTGCCGGAGGGGGGAACCCTCACCGGTGGCCATCTTCATCACCCCGGCACTCTCCATGATGAGGAGGGAGTAGTTCACCCTCGAGGCTAAGGGTATGTACGAGTAGCTATGTGATTAATCTCTCTCTCTCTCTCTCTCTCTCTCTCTCTCTCTCTCTCTCTCTCTCTCTCTCTCTCTCGTGTTCTTGATTTGGCACGACCTTGATATATCGCGAGCTTTGCTATTATAGTTGGATCCTATGTTGCTTCTCCCCCTCTACTCTCTTGTAATGGATTGAGTTTTCCCTTTGAAGTAATCTTATCGGATTGAGTCTTTAATGATTTAAGAACACTTGATGTATGTCTTGCCGTCCGTATCTGTGGTGACAATGGGATATCACGTGATTCACTTGATGTATGTCTTGGTGATCAACTTGCGGGTTCCGCCCATGAACTTATGCATAGGGTTTGGCACACGTTTTCGTCTTGATTCTCTGGTAGAAACTTGGGGGCACTCTTTGAAGTACTTTGTGTTGGATTGAATAGATGAATCTGATATTGTGTGATGCATATCGTATAATCATACCCATGGATACTTGAGGTGACATTGGAGTATGTCAGTGACATTAGGGTTTTGGTTGACTTGTGTCTTAAGGTGTTAGTCTAGTACGAACTCTAGGGCTGTTTGTGACACTTATAGGAATAGCCCAATGGATTGATTGGAAACAATAACTTTGAGGTGGTTTCGTACCCTACCATAATCTCTTCGTTTGTTCTCCACTATTAGTGGCTTTGGAGTGACTCTTTGTTGCATGTTGAGGGATAGTTATATGATCCAATTATGTTATTATTGTTGAGAGAACTTGCACTAGTGAAAGTATGAACCCTAGGCCTTGTTTCCTATCATTGCAAGACCGTTTACGCTCACTTTTATCATTAGTTACCTTACTGTTTTTATATTTTCAGATTACAAAAACCTATATCTACCATCCATATTGCACTTGTATCACCATCTCTTTGCTGAATTAGTGCACCTATACAATTTACCATTGTATTGGGTGTGTTGGGGACACAAGAGACTCTTTGTTATTTGGTTGCAGGGTTGCTCGAGAGTGACCATCTTCATCCTACGCCTCCCACGGATTGATAAACCTTAGGTCATCCACTTGAGGGAAATTTGCTACTGTCCTACAAACCTCTGCACTTGCAGGCCCAACAACGTCGACAAGAAGAAGGTTGTGTAGTAGACATCAGCACACTGCAGAAAAGGTCCACAGTACGGCTTGACCCTCTTTGGACCTCAACTATTTTTCCACTATAGGTTGATTAAAGAAACCTTCCTGATTTACGGAGGCTCTTTTCTAGGTCCCTCTTCCATATAGGCGACCATCGACTCCTCCTCTCAAATGATTTCTCACCAAGGAGAAATGGCGCAAACATGCAGTAGGGCATCATTGGGATCTTCGAACCACTACATTTAGGCCCTGTGCAAACCTTTCCCTTGTGTAAAACTCTTGGCATGTAAAATGGCCTCGATAGTTATGGCATTATCTGTAATAACACGTCTCGACGTACTAAAAAGGGTATAAAGGAAGCAGTCGATTACCACTTTTGTTTGGTACTCATTTATTGTGTATTGTCATCTGTATTCCCTCCCTACTTCAGACTGCCACACGTGCTTTAGTCCGGCCTTAACACCGGGGGCTCGACCCTGCACATTTTTAAGTCCGAACACTTATAAGGTACTCTTCGGCGTCCCGGATATCACATTATATGAATCGGCTCTGAGTCATGTCTTTGGTCTATAGTTGGGTTGCCCGACTCCTCTGCTTACCACCTTATGTTCCACTCGTTCGGCTAAGGTAGTAAAGGGAGAACTACTGTGATTGTATTTCTGGTTCGTCCGGTCAAGTACCTTAATAGAGAAAGCCAAAAGCTAACTGTCATGACAAGCAAGAGCTAGTCGGCAATTCGGTGACTTAGTCTTATACTACAAATCATTAGCGATTCAATCCGTGTTATACGAGGGTATGGTCTTCATCCAGTCGCGTGTAACAAGCACCGTAGTCCGGATAGCCGGACACGCACTAGGGGCTAGTACTTAGCTCCACGATCGAACTCCTATGGCTAAGTGAAAGTAATAAAGCCGCATAGTCTGATTCCCTGGTTCACCTCACGGACACCTCCTTTATGGACGAAGACGTTGGATAAAGTGTGGTCACGCGTCACACCGAACACCCCCGTAGCATCTACGTGGGGGCTGAAGCCGACGACTGGCAACTTTCAAAAATAAATGGCCGCACAGGAGGAAAAATCGCTTGAAACAAAAGGCGCAACATAGATATATTACAAGCATGGGTTCATAACATAGTTTTTTTACAACCAGAACACATCTAATCAAATATCACGTCCTTAGAACATTGGCCCTCTACTATTCAGGCCCCTTTTAGGACATCATCGAAGTACCTCTCCGGCTTCTGATGATCCTTGTCTTCGGGCGGGCCTGCGGTCGTCACGTCGGTGGCCTTCATCTTTGCCCATTGCATCTTGACGCGGGCGAAGGCCATCCGAGCACCCTCTATACATGTCGAATGTGTTATAGCATCAATTCGGGGCTGCGCATTGAGAAGACGCTTCACTAAACCAAGTAGCTGCTAGGAATCGGCTAGGCCGGCCAGAGTTGGACTATTATGTCCTTCATGGACAAGCCCGCCACCCTATGCAGCTCCATCAACTGCTTCAGCTTGTCGTTTAGAGGCGTCGGGTGCTCTGGCGCGCGAAATAGCGACCAGAACAACTTCTTGGTCGAATTACCCTCCAAGGCTCGGAAGAACTATGCGGCATCGGCAGCGCTCCTTGAAAGATCTGCAAACGCGTCTGGAGAACTCCACACTCGAGTGAGCAACGCATACCTCTGACCTCCAACAATACTTTGTAAATGAAAGACCTTACCAGCTGCTATCCGCTTCGCCTGGTGGATCACCTTGCGGGCGCTCAAAGATTCAAGCCACGCCTCTTTAGCATCATGGAGAGCCTTGGCAAGTTCGGTCAACTGGGCTATAGTCTTCTCCTCCAAAGTCTCGCATTTCCTGATGGCATCCTTCAGCTCCTGCTCGACTTCGGTCACCCGGGCTTCATGTTGGTGGCCGGCAGCCTACTCGGTCTTCAGCTCGGCAGTCGCTTTGTCAGCGGCTGCCTTATTCGCCTTCGCGTCCTTCTTGGCCTGGGCAAGGGCGCCTTTAAGGGCCTCGACCTCGGCTACGCCAATTATGCTCATAATCAAAGCATTACATGAGTTAACCTCTGAATATACATATCACTTCTGATGTACAACTAAGCTTTTAACATTATACGCATACCTTATGTCTCATCGAACCGCTTGTTAATGCGGCCGATTTCTTCATCGACCACCTTAAGCTTCCGATTTAATTCGGAAACTTCTGTGGCCTGGGCGGTTTCCGCCAACAGGGAAGCCTGTTACAATAATAGAGCAGTATGTTAACTCTCCCGAATATTATGTGGATCCTCTGTCCAGTTTCTTTTAAACCGGACAGAGCCTCAGGGGCTACTATCTGTACACAGGTATATTCCTCTATATGAAAAATTGTTTAGAACATTACGCCGCATACCTCAAAGCCCGCCAGTAGGCTGGTGAAGGCTTCGTTAAGTCCGCTCTTGGCAGACTGAACCTTCTCTACCACCACACCCATCAGGGTGCGATGCTCCGCCATGATGGAAGCACGCTGCAGTGCTTCCTCCAGAGCGGTGGGCGCCTCTGAACTAGTGGAGGTCGCCGATGGAGTTGATGCTCCTCCCCCCTCCTTCAAAGGGGGTTGCTCGCCTGATCTCGGAGCAGTGTTGGTCTCTAGGACGGTGTTCGGCTGGGGCCCAGATTGTTGGGGCTCCCCGCCGTCGGTAGTTATAGGGGTCGCCTCCCCTAGCTCTTTGGCGCCCGAGGTTAACACCTCGGGCGCCTTCTCGACGGCCTTGCTCATCCCCCTCGGCTAGGAGAGGTTCTTCGAGATGACACTTCGGTGTCTTCGGTGTCCTCCATGGTGATAGGCGAGGAGGATCGAGGCGGCGTCTCACTCTCTCCCATTTCGGGTGGCAGAGAGTTCCCCTCTGATAATGGAGTTTGTGGGAGCTTGCGGGGATGGCTGAAAGGAAAAAGGACAAAATAAATTATATAATGAAAGCAAGAAGACCACAGATAAACAAGTAAAATTCGAATACTTACGATTCGGCCAGGGGCTTCACCCTGGGAGGTCTCTTGGGGACTAGTTCGGAATCTGAGTCCGAACTATCCGGGAGGGTCACCTTCCCTCTTTTGGGTGCCTCCCCCTTCGGGTCTTCGGAGGCCGCCCTCTTCTTTTTCCTCCCCTTACAAGGGGAGTCGCTTTCCACCTCCTCATCCTCTGCTTATTCCTCGTCTCCCTCGTCGGAGGAGAGGGCGTCGGTCTCTCTGGACACAGCGTCCGAAGGGCCTTTGTGGCAAAGGCTGACCTTGGCCTCCTTGCCCTTCTTCTTCTTGGCCTTCTTCTCCAGCGCCTGATACGGCGCCAGGACCAGCATCTCCGTTAGCTGAGGTGTGGCTGTGTCCTCAGGCAGCGGTCACTACTAGAAAAAGGGCTATAGATGGGATTGACAGTAATGGCGCACCAGACAAGCGGCGCGCCATTAGTATATACTAATGGCGCACCACCTTCTGATACGCCATTAGAGTTGAAACTACTAATGGCGGACCTGGCCCAGGGTGTGCCATTAGTATCAAAAAAATTGAACTAGTGCACCTGTCCAAACATACTAATGGCGCATCCAGACACAGTGCGCCATTACTAGTTGTAACTAGTAATGGCGCACCTGTCGGAAAGTGCGCCACTAATGTTGTTTTTTTTTATTATATTTTTTATTCCTTTTTTTGCAAAACTACTAATGGCGCATTGTTCCATCGTGCCCCATTACTAGTTTAAACTAGTAATGGCGCACTGTGGAACAGTGCGCCATTAGTATGTTTTTTTGCAAAACTACTAATGGCGCACCACCAGAAGGTGCGCCATTAGTAACCTGGATTACTAATGGCGCATTTAGAGTTGGTGCGCCATTAGTAAGTGGGCAGCAACAAGATATTTTGGACAGCCTCTCCTACCCACACTCACTTTCTCCCCACTTCTTCTCTCCACCTCCTCCTTGTCTCGGGTGCCTCCTCTTTTTCACCTCATTTCCACCATAGATTCATTCAAATTAAGTGGTTAAATTACCTTGTTTTGATAGGTAAGTAAGGGGGGAAGCTATATTTATGGTGTTATCCCTACAACAATGTGCACATGCACTTTTTATGGCCTAGCTAGATCTATGTATGTTCGTGGTGTTGCATATGTTTGTGGTGTTGCATATGTGTTTGTGTTTGGAGGTGTACCGGTATTTGAAATGCGATAGTTGCCAATATTTTGCCGGAATGTTGATTCATTTCCGTTTCGGCGAGAATTTTGGCATTAAGCATTCTTTTTGGTCCTATTTTTAGGGAAAGTCATGCCAAATTTTTTCTTGGTTCTAAAATATTGTTTTGCTCTACCCCGCAGGCGACCATGGCCCGCATGATGACCGAAGGCATCGTGAATAGGTTTTTGAGGTCCGCGAAGGCCGAGATGCTTCAAAAGAACGAGACGGAGATAAGATGTCCGTGTCGAAGATGCAAGCTGAAGAGCCTTATTGCGGACCCGGATTCTGGGCAGGTGCGGGACCACCTGCTCTTGTGTGGTTTCATGGATGGCTATCGGTGGCAAGGTGATGAAGATGAATACGAAGTCGTCCATGGGGGCCGGGCAAGAAATGAGGAAGGGCAGCAAGACAACCACCGCGGCTCAGGCAGGCGAGAAGATGAAGAATCCCCAGGATATGATCACGACGGTGATGCTGTACACAGTCATCATGTAGAAGATGCAGGACATGATGATGAGGAAGATGCCGGAGCAGACGACGGGCATGATCATGAAGATGATGATGCCGGCGGAGTAGACGACGCTGGATCATCGATGGGCTGGGTGCAGGACCCTCATATTCAAGAGCTGCTTCTCAAGCAGACGGATAAGGCAAGAGTTGCCGCCCGAGAGAAAGCCAAGATGGATCAACTTGAGTTAGACACGGTTACTCCATTGTATGAAGGATGCAGGCCCGAGGATACCCGCCTGAAAGTAACGCTCATGGCTCTGGAGATGAAGGTAAAACACAAAATGACCGACGCATGCTTCGACGAGAACATGTCATTCTGGCACGAACGTCTTCCCAAGGGGAACAAGTGCCCGACCAGTTTGGAGGAGGCAAAGAAAATCGTGTGTCCTCTGGATTTACCGCACGTGAAATACCATGTGTGCATGAACAATTGCATCATTTATCGGGACGAGCACGCGGAGTCTACCATATGTCCGGTGTGCGGCGTCACTTGATACAAGAAGAGGAAGAAAGCTCCTCGAAAAGTGGTGTGGTACTTTCCGATCACTCATCGTCTGCAGCGGTATTTCGCGGACCCTAAGGTAGCAAAGCTCCTGCGTTGGCACGCGGATAGGGAGGAGAAGAAGCGAGAAGATGACGCAAATGATCCAGAGATAGATAAAAAAGACAATATGCTGAGTCACCCTAAGGATGCGAGCCAGTGGCAAGCGTTGAACTTCGAATACCCATAATTTGAAAAGGATCCGAGGAACATCGTGCTGGGCGCGAGCACCGATGGATTCAATCCGTTTGGCAGCCAGAGAAGCACACATAGCACCTGGCCTGTGTTTGTGTGGATGTACAACCTTCCCCCCTGGTTGTGCATGAAGAGGAAGTACATTCACATGAGTATGCTAATTGAAGGGCCGAAACAACCAGGGAACGACATCAATCTGTATCTGGGGCTACTGAAGGAGGAGCTAGACACGCTGTGGAAAACGCCAGCCAATACGTGGGACGCCGCAGAGAAAGAATATTTCCCTATGAGAGCCGCATTGCTCACGACGGTGCACGACTATCTCGGTTACGGATATCTCGCGGGGCAGGTAGTCCACGGATTTTCTGGATGCGTAAGGTGCATGGATGACACAACGTATCGCCAGCTAGATAGAGATCCCGGGTCTTCGAAAACCATGTTCATGGGACATCGAAGGTGGCTTCGCGACGATGACCCATGGAGGAAACGCAAGGATTTGTTCGATGGTGAAACCGAACCCCGAAAACGCCCGTGTACGAGGAGCGCCGAGGAAATAGACGAGTTGTTGAAAAATTGGAAAGACTGCCCACTGCCGGGAAAGAAGCAAAAGACGCCAGAGCCGGGAAAGAAGCGAAAGGCGCCAGAGCCGCTGCTGAAGGTATGGAAAACGAGGTCTGTTTTCTGGGACTTGCCATACTGGAAGATCCACCATGTGCCTCACAGCCTTGATGTCATGCATATCACGAAGAACGTGTGCGAGAGTCTGCTTGGTACCCTGCTCAACATGCCAGAGAGGACCAAAGATGGGCCGAAAGCAAGGGCAGACTTGAAATCAATGGGCATCAGGCAGGAGCTTCACGCTAATGATGATGATGATGATGAGGCGAAGCAGGACACAGAAAGTCGTCACAAAGGCAAAAAGGCCAAGAAGACCGGAAATGACTACCCTCCCGCGTGCTTCACTCTAAGTCAGGAGGAGATCGAGCAATTTTTCACCTGCCTCCTAGGAGTAAAACTTCCTTACGGTTACGCGGGGAAGATAAGCAGATACCTAGGCCCAGCGAAGCAGAAGTTCAGTGGGATGAAGTCTCACGACTGTCATGTGCTGATGACGCAGATACTTCCAGTTGCAATCCGTGGGATCATGGACGCGCATGTCCGTGAAACGCTATTTGGCCTATGCAACTATTTCGACGTCATCTCTCGGAAGTCGATTGGCGTGAGGCAACTCAGAAGGCTACAGGAAGAGATCGTGGTGATACTATGCGAGCTTGAGATGTACTTCCCGCCCGCATTCTTCGACGTTATGGTGCATCTGCTGGTCCATATAGTGGAGGATATCATCCAACTCGGGCCGACGTTCCTGCACAGCATGATGCCGTTCGAAAGGATGAATGGTGTCATCAAAGGATACGTTCGCAACATGTCACGTCCAGAGGGAAGCATAGCCAGGGGCTTTCTGACCGAAGAGTGCATCTCCTACTGCACGAATTATCTAGGCATCGAGAACCCCGTTGGTCTGCCCATCAACAGGCACCTCGGCAGGCTCGCTGGATGGGGTCACCGTGAGGGTCGCTGCGAAATGCATGTCGACTTCGAGGGTCGACTCGCCGACTTTGAAAGAGCAAACCTAGTCGCGCTACAACACATAGACGTGGTCGATCCTTGGGTGGTAGAGCACAAAACCTTTATTAAGAAGATGTACAATGACCGAGGCCAACAGAGGACGGACGGAGATATACTCAAAGAGCACAACTCATGTTTCACGCGTTGGTTCAAGCAGAAGCTTCTTTCGTACCCTTTACATGAGGATTCTTCCACGGAAGAACAACTCATATTCGCCTTGTCACAGGGCGCCGGGCACAACCTGATGACCTATGAGGCGTACGATATCAACGGCTACACATTCTACACCGAGGCCAAGGACATGAAGAGCGATGGTTATCATAACTCCGGGGTAACGATGGAATCCTACACCGGTAACTACAAGGACAGATACTACGAAAGGATCGAGGAGATCTGGGAGCTGAGCTATGCTGGAGAGAAGGTCCCGATGTTTCGTGTCAGATGGGCCAAGAGCGTCCTAAAAGAAGACCGATATTTCACCACCATGGTTATACCCGAAGCCAAATCCAAGATCGTGGGCGCAAACGTCACCGCGAAAAATGAGCCATGGGTACTGGCTTCCCAAGTGGACCAATGCTTCTTCATTACCGACCTGTCAAAGCCCAGTCGTGTTGTCGTGAGGAGAGGCAAAATGAAGATCATTGGAATGGATGGAGTAGCCAATGAGCAAGACTTCGACAAGTACGGCGACCCGAGGATCGAACATGACGACGATGATGAAGTAGCAGCACACACCACAAGAAGAAGTAGGACCACCCTACCTAAAGGACGTCCGTTCCACAGAAGAACTCCATTTGCGAAAAAGAAGGGCAAGAAGATTGTGAACAGATAGCTAGCTAAGATCGATTGTATTTAAATCGTAGACTTCATGGGCACTTTTTGAACTATCATGAATATTTTTAAATTTCATGGACACTCGATCTCGATCCCCCTCCATCTCGATCGCTATCCCACCTCGCCAGATCCGGTCCCCCTCGCCGCCGAGCACCCCCCGGTCCACTGGCCGCCGCCATGGTGAGGTGCGCCATTAGTATGGATGTACTTATGGCGCACCAGGGTGAGGTGCGCCATTAGTATGGATGTACTTATGGCGCACCGAGGGGTGGTGCACCATTAGTATTGTGCCGCCCCCATCCATATTTCCTCCCCGGCGCAAACCTATCCCCTCTCTCTACCTCGCCCTCGCCCTCGATCCCCTTCCCCTCTCCTCTCCCGACGCCGCTGCCTCGCCGCCTCGACGCCGCCCCGACGCTGCCCCAATCCCCAATCTGGACGGGCTGAAGGGCCACCGCCCACGCCGCCGGTCCGCTGCCACCACCATCACTTCCGAGCGAAGTGTCACGCGGGCGCGCTGTAGCCGCGCGGCGGACGGGAAGCGCCGTCTCCATCGAGTTCATTAGCTGGCGAGGTTACCGCTGGCCGCTGCAGCGCCCCCTCCAGCTTGCTGCCACCGCCAGCCATGCATTTCCCTGCCGTGTGCGCCCCCGGCTGCCGCTGGACACAGCTGGGCACGCGCCACAGCAAGCTCACCGCAACCGACAGGTGAACGCCACTCTTTGATCTACAAAACGCGTTTTCCAATCTAATCGAATGGTTTCTTGCGGATCTTGTTGTCGCTATGTGCATTGAGCAAACCCAGATGCTAATGAAAACCAAATTGGGACCCCACCCATGAATTCACGAAACAGTGCATTGGGGATTGGTTAATTCACGAAACTATCATTTGGTGTCTACCAAACTTGCGTATATATGTAATTGGCTATTAGCCACTATTATAATTTGGCAGCTCAAAACTATACGTTTAATACTTCATACAAAACACATGATAAAAAAATGACTCGATTTACTATAAAAACTACCTTTCCTGAATAATGCCATTTTTTTTATTTTTTTGGTACTGCTTATATATGCTAGAACTAACTTTGATATGGATGTGCTGATTGTGTCAAGTAGTAGTACAAGGTTGTTGCCCTCTGGATGCTACCATTGTATTTGCATAGAGGAAATATTGATGGCCTATCTGTCCTGCATATTGTGCTTTGGATATGCTTTGGCCTGATTGTTCACAGCAATATATATATATATATATATATATATATATATATATATATATATATATATATATATATATATATATATTGTGGTAATACTAGTGTAGGCTTGTATAGTTGTATAGTTTTAGATGTCTCCTGTTTTGGGTCATGGACTTTGTGCCATGGCCACATTGGTTTTCTGTTTGGCCTCAATTTGGCCTGACAAATGATGGTCTACTAGCTGGCAAGATGCTTTGGCAGAAGTTCGGAATTCTTATGCAGTGTTGGTTGTTAATCTGATATGAATCTAGAAGTGTTGATTTAACTTGGTATATATATATATATATATATGTTGTGTTCAGTTTTGGGAGGAGTTCAGAACTGTTAGGCAAAGGTCATGTCTCCGACCATCGTGTCGTGATGATTTTGCAGGTACCCCGGGAGGCCCTTGAGTTTGCTGGAATGTCGATTAACTTCCGTTCCGGCAAATTCAGGTACTCCATATGTCCTATTTTCAGCAAAGGTCATGCTGAAATTTTCCGTGAATTTTAGCATGACTTTGCTAAAAATAGGACATATGGGGTACTTTGGCCTCAATTTTAGCATGACTTTGCTAAAAATGTTCTGGTGGACTAGGATGAAGAGAGAAATCGCTGAGTTCATTGCTAACTGTGACGTTTGTCGTCGCGTTAAGGCAGAACATCAGAGACCTGCTGGAACCCTTCAGCCTTTAGCTATTCCTGAATGGAAATGGGATAAAGTTGGTACGGACTTCATCACTGGCTTTCCCAGGACCAAGAAAGGGAATAATGCTATCTTCGTAGTCATTGATCGTCTTTCCAAAGTGGCTCACTTCCTACCTGTTCGAGAGAATATCACCGCTAGTCAGCTTGCTGACTTATATATCTCTCGAATAGTTTCACTTCATGGTGTTCCAATAGAGATCAATTCAGACCGTGGTAGTCTTTTCACTTCTCATTTCTGTGAGAGTTTCCAAACTGCCATGGGCACCCATCTTTCCTTCAGTACCGCTTTCCACCCTCAATCAAGTGGTCAGGTGGAAAGGGTCAACCAAATCCTCGAAGACATGCTTAGAGCTTGCGTTATCTCATTCGGTATGGATTGGGAGAAGTGCCTTCCTTTCGCCGAGTTTGCTTATAACAATAGCTACCAATCCAGTCTCAAGAAAGCTCCTTTTGAGATTCTGTATGGACGAAGATGTCAAACACCTTTGAACTGGTCAGAAACCGGTGAAAGACAATTCTTTGGACCGGATATGATCCAGGAGGCAGAAGAGCAAGTTCGCATCATTCGTGAGAATTTGAAAACAGCCCAATCTCGTCAAAAGAGCCAGTATGACTGTCGTCATAAGGAAGTGGCTTATGAAGTTGGCGACAAAGCTTACCTTCGGGTTACTCCTTTGAAGGGTACCCATCATTTCGGCATCAAGAGCAAGTTGGCTCCTCATTATATTGGTCCTTTTCTCATTCTCGCTAAACGAGGAGAGGTTTCCTACCAGTTGGAACTACCCCCACATCTCTCTCGAGTACATGATGTCTTCCACGTCTCTCAGCTCAGGCGTTGCTTCTCGGAATGATCTCCAAGATAACCTCACATATCGAGAGTACCCTGTTCGCATTCTTGATCAAGCAGAGCGTGTTACTCGACGTCAGAACATCAAGTTTCTCAAGGTTCAACGGTCTCATCATTCCGAGAGAGAAGCTACTTGGGAGCGAGAAGAAACCCACCTGCACTTACCTCCCTATGTAGCCTGGCCTGGCCCATTGGCCCAACAGACCGGCCCAGCCGACTGGCAGTGCGAGTCGTCGTCTCCACCGCGCCAGGAGGACGCCGAGCACGCGCTCGCCACACGCGGCCACGCGCCCAGCCACCTCATGCCTGCTTGCTGCACTCCGACCCCCTACAGCGTCGCCACACCCCCAAGCCTCTCTCACTCTCTCTCGTTTCTCCGCCCCTCCCCTGGTCTCTCTCCCGCGCGCGCCCGAGCGTTGCCGTCGCCGCCGCTCGCCGTTGCCGTAGTGACCGCCTCCCCCTCACGCTCTCTCCGTGTCTGCAAGCTCCACATCGTCTTCCTCGTCCTCGAAGCCAAGCCACACGTCTCGGGAGGCCCTGGAGCGCCGCCATCGCCATCGCCTTCGTCACCGACTGCCCGAGATCGCCGATGACGCTTCGGCCGCACCAGTGCTTCCTCGAGCTTGCTGAGGCCTCCGCTGGATGCGCCGTGAACTCTACTTCATTTCCCCCCTCCTCCCCGTGCTAGTTTACCCCGCCTAGCTAGCTCAGCTGCCGCGCCCGAGACCTCATCGCCGCCGGCCATGGCGCCACCGTGGCCAGAGCCCAAGCCAGCCGCTCTCGCGCGCGTCACCGTGCTCCTGGTGACGCCAGGAGGCTGTAGATGCCCTCCGCAGCCCCTGCCGTGCCCCGTAGCTCGCTCCCGTTTGAAGCCGTGCCTCGGCCGCCGCCCCGAGCTCCGCTCCGGCGAGCTCCGGCCTCCCCAGCTCCTCCCACCTACCCCACTAGATGCGGGCGAGCACGGACTACGCCCCGGTGCTCCCAGCCGCTGCCCCCGTGGCCTGAATCGCGGACGCCGCCGCGTCCAGAGGTCGCCACGGACGACCCTGGCCGGCCTGACGTGTGGGCCCGACCAGCCAGGTGATTAGCTTAAGGCTAATCACCATTTTGCTAACCACCCCTGACGCTAACAGTGGGCCCGGCGCCCTCTAATCCTAATTAGACCAAATAAACCCCCTGTTAACTAACTGAGTCACTGACGTGTGGACCCCACACGTGAGGTTTGACCAGTCAGCGCTATTGATTTGCTGACGTAAGCATGACGCAGTGCTGACGCAATTATTTATTTTCTGGATTTAAATTAAAGCAGGAAATTCCAGAAAATGTTCAAAACTTCAAAAATTCATATAAATTCAACCGTAGCTCAGATGGAAATAATTTATGAATGAAAAATTATGAGAAAAATGCAATCTATCCATCTGTACCAGTTTCATGCATGACAAACCAACTTATACCTGCTGTATAGGTGAAAACATATAAATGGCATTTATAAAGACTTAACTTGGAGTTGCATTTGAATTCTTGGTTCAAATGGACTTCAACCAAATGAATGCTAGTTGCATTAGCTCAAACAACATCACATCTACATGCCATGATCATGCATCATATTGTTGCATATGTTGTGTACTGATTGTCGGCACCATTCTTCTTGATAGGTCTCGCTTCGGAGAGTGTTCCCGAGTACCTGTTAGAGGAGCAGTGCCCCTTCGTTGTTCTACCAGGCAAGCAAACCCCCCCTTGTTCATTCCGATATAATCCCACTCTCTCGCTCCTGCTCTCTTTTATTGCATTAGGGCAACAGCGAATCAACTGCTACTTTATGCTGCGGTAGTTGAACCCATTCCTCTGCATGACCTGTCATTACCACAGTAAATAGTTGAAACCCACTAGCATGTGTAGGAGTTGATTGAGCCATGTTGTGTTCCTACCATGCCATGCCTGCTATTGCTTAGAGTTGTGTCAGGTCTAATTCATTCGGAATGAATTGGAGTGTTACGATATGTTCTGGTGCTGAGAGTTAAGTGTGTGAACACGATTTGGTAAAGGTAGCGGTGAGAGGCCATGTAGGAGTACATGGTGGGTTGTCTCACTGGAACCGTCCTTAAGCACTGAGTTTGGTGTATGTTGTCCAATGACTAGCTACTACCACACATTGGAATGCTTAAGTGCCCCTCTCGACTTATTAACCAACTTGATCTCTGTCCAGGAGTTGCAAATAGTTTCTGGTGTTTGTAGGTAGTGTTAGTAGTCTACCAAGTGGCACCCGGCCAGGTGGGCTTGGGACAGACTAGGCACAAGTGGCACGGTGTACCAAGCGTAGATCCATCCGGGGAGGTGGGCTTGGGAACCCTGCACACATCGTTTGGGGCCGTGAGCGACACCCCGGCCGGATCTCCTTGCGGATGGAACCCGAATAGGCGATAAACCTGGACTAGAGTCTTGTGTGGTTAGATAGGTCGTGGCCGACTCCCTCGCCAGGCTTCCGCTTGAAGGTTGCCGAGATACATGACGTGTACATGGCGGTAAGTGGCGAGAGCGTGTGTGAATAAGTACACCCCTGCAGGGTTATCATGATCTATTCGAATAGCCGTGTCCTTGGTTATGGACTTCTTAGATGCTCACGAGATACATAGACAACTTGAAGCAGATACACTAAAATGCTCAAGATAAGTGTGAGTGCTATGGATGGCCTTCTCGTGGTGAGACGGGGATGAATCCATAGTAGTGTATTGATGTGGTGATTAGTGGACTCGTGTGCGCCACCTCAAAAGAGATACCAGCAGTCGTAGTACAGGATAGCCACTGAGTCAAAGCTGGCTTGCTGCAACTAAACCCCACATTACCTTATTGATACAAATGCATGTATGTTAGGATCTGATGTAAGTCTTGCTGAGTACCTTTGTACTCACGTTTGCTTTATTTATGTTTTGCAGATGAGACATCTATCTCACTAATAGTTCCGCTTGGACTTCGACGAGTAGCTTGTTACCTCAGCTACGATCTTGTACCCTTGGGAGGGTCTTGTAGATAGTCAGGCTTCTCAGCCTTTTTCTTTTGTAGTTGTCTGTACTCAGACATGTCATGCTTCCGTTGCTTGTATGCTCTGAATGATGGGTCATGTGACCCATGTTTGTATTTAATGCTATGTGGCTCTTCTGGGCCTTTTTGCGTTATGTTGTGATGCCATGTTGTACAACACATACTTGCATGTTATGCGTACGTGTAACGTGTATTGCTATGTGTGAGATCTGATAATCTAGTTGTTTATCCTTGTCAGCCTCTCTTATGGGGAAATGTAGTCTAGTGCCTCCTTGAGCCATAGTAGTCCGCTACAGCCCGGTTCACCGGAGTCCTGCTAGCCCAGCACTACTGTTCAGGAAACTTGACTGGCCGGCATGTGTTTCACTTCGTTCCTATGTTTGTCCCTTCGGGGAAATGTCACGCGGTGACATCCGGAGTCCTGCCTAGCCTGCTACAGCCCGGGTTACCGTAGTCTTGTTAGCCCAGTGCTACAGCCCGGATTCTCACGCTGCTGACCGACATGCTCGAAGTTGATTCATGTATGCCTGTCCCCATGGGTTAGTGCTGCTTTGGGTTCACGACTAGTCATGTCGGCCCGGGTTCTCGGTCATACGGATGCTAGTGATACTATCATATACGTGAGCCAAAAGGCGCAAACGGTCCCGGGCCATGGTAAGGCGACACCCGTGGGAATACCGTGCGTGAGGCCGCAAGGTGATATGAGGTGTGACATGCTAGATCGGTGTGACTTAGAATCGGGGTCCCGACAACGTCATGGGCCATACATGGGTGTCGGTGTCAAAACCGGCGGATCTCGGGTAGGGGGTCCCGAACTGTGCATCTAGGCCGGATGGTAATAGGAGACAAGGGACACGAAGTTTACCCAGGTTTGAGCCCTCTCAATGGAGGTAAAACCCTACTCCTACTTGATTAATATTGATGATATGGGTAGTACAAGAGTGGATCTACCACGAGATCAAGGAGGCTAAACCCTAGAAGCTAGCCTATGGTATGATTGTTGTATGATGAAGTTGTCCTACGGACTAGAACCCTCCGGTTTATATAGACATCGGATAGGGTTAGGGTTACACAAAGTTGGTTACAATGGTAGGAGATCTTGAATATCCGCATCGCCAAGCTTGCCTTCCACGCCAAGGAATGTCCTATCCGGACACGGGACGAAGTCTTCAATCTTGTATCTTCATAGTCCAGGAGTCCGGTTGAAGGTATAGTCCGGCTATCCGGACACCCCCTAATCCAGGACTCCCTCAGTAGCCCCTGAACCAGGCTTCAATGACGATGAGTCCGGCGTGCAAATTGTCTTCGGCATTGCAAGGCGAGTTCCTCCTCCAAGTTCTTCAAGAAGATTTTAAACACCAATGATAGTGTCCGGCTCTGTAAAATAAGTTTCCAAATACTGCCATTGAGAGAATAATATTAACACAAATCTAATCTGCTGACGTATTCCGTAGCGTGACATCACACTACGGCCAAGTCCTTTTCTCGAATCGTTTTTACTCTTCCACCTCAGCGTGTTTTGCGAGGCGGTTTGCTTGGCACGTCTTGTCAAAGCAGAGATCGTGTCCCCCATTTACGGGATTCTCATCAATACGGACGTGGGTAACCCAACTGCGCCATTTATCACGGCGCTTGGGAGGCAAGCGAGTTTTACTAGGCTGGTGGGGACGCATAGCCACATCCGCCCATATAAGGGGATAAGGATCCACCTTTTTACCTACGCCTTCTTCCTCCTTTGCCTATCCATCTTCTGCGCACCAGAGCTCCAGCGCCCAAACCCGCACTTCCCACCTCAACCTTCTGCAGCAATGTCCGGAGCGGGAGGCAAGTGGATGGTCTCCTCCGTCACGGAGGGCCATGTCAAGAAGCTAAGGAAGGTCGGATACTTGTCCAAGGACATCGCGCACCGGCTTCCCGAGGAGGGGCAGCTTCTCCCCACCCCAAGGCCCCATGAGAGGGTAGTTTTCCTTCCCCACTTCCTCCGCGGACTGGGTTTTCCACTCCACCCATTCTTCCGGGGGCTCATGTTCTACTCCGGCCTGGATTTCCACGATCTGGCCCCAAACTTCGTCCTCAACATCTCGGAGTTTATCGTCGTGTGCGAGGCTTTCCTCCGTGTCCGCCCCCATTTCGGCCTCTGGCTCAAGACCTTCAACGTCAAGCCCAAGGTGGTGCGCGGCAGCCTGGCGGAGTGCGGAGGCGCCATGGCGGGCAAGATAGCCAACATCCTATGGCTCGAGGGCTCCTTCGTGGAGACCCTAAAGGGGTTGCAATCCAGGTGGTTTTACATCACCGAGCCATGCGATCCAAAATGGGTCGCAGCCCCTGAGTTCCGATCCGGACCCCCACGCGGCTTATATCCTGGAAAGAGACGGGCCTATCGTGGGGTGACGAAAAATAGGTGACCGGACTGCAAACATGCATCCAGTCCCTGGTGAACAAGCCGATAAAGCTTGTCAATGTGGTCCAGGTTATGCTCGTCCGCCGGATCCTCCCGTGTCAACAACGGGACTTTACTCAATGGGAGTTCAACTCGGCGCAACACCAAACCCTCAACAGGCTCTTCGACACGACGTATGAAGACGTCTGGAAGGTGCTAACCAAAGGCGCCGAGGCTCCCACATCCGCCTCCGAGGACCGCGGATACAGCTCACAGCGTCACGCTAGCGAGGTAAGTTATTTTCACCTTTCACAGGATGTTTTAAGTTTTTTCATAGTTTGACTCCATGCGGGATCTAAACTCCCTTACCTTTGACAGGCTTGGCAGGTGATATCCGGACCGATTAACTGTCCGGCTCCCTTGCCCGAAGACCCAGCCCCTGCTCTCCTAGTGAAGCTGCTGGCTTCGGCGCCTTATGTGGTGCCGAAGAAGAAGGCCAAGAAGAAGAAGGCCACGGGGACCCGAAAGAGTGCCCGTAACGTGGTGGTGTCGGACTCGTCATATGACGAGTCCGAGATGCTCTCCTCTCGTGAAAACGAGGAGGAGGAAGAAGAAACCTCTCCCCCTCCAGCGGGGGGAGGAAAGAAAAGGAAGGCCGCCCCAACGGGGGAGGCCGAAGGGTCCAAGAAGAGGAAGACCCCTCCGCTGGACTACTCCCTCAACGCCAACGAGGACGACGAGGAGTGGCCGGACAGGGCCAAGCGCCCGGCGAAATCGTAAGTATTCGGATACCAGAGTGACTCATGATATTCCTTTGTCGTTCAGCTTTCCCTAATGCCGAACATAATTGTGCATCCCGCCCCGGGCCGAACTCGACGAGTCGTCGAGCGGCTCCCTGGATTCGTCGGACGTGAACTCAGTTTCGCCCGCTGTCTCCCCGCGCACTACAGACGACGTCGAAGTGGCATTGCAACGAGCTCCGGGGCAGGAGGAGGTGGTCCTGGAGGAGCCGCAAGGCGATCTCCCGGACTCCAGGAGTAAAGGGGACAAAACCCCCCAAGGGCTCCAAGTCCGGCTTTGAGCCGGACACCGCGCCGGAATCCTCAACGGTTCCAGACCGCGGCAGGCGAACTCCTGTCAAGAGGAGCAAGCCTTCTGAGCCGACGGCCTCCGTCCAACCGGAGGTGCCGGACAGTCTGCTGGAGGTGCTTGACGGCGCCTCCATCGACGAGGAGCACCGTACTATTATGAGTACGGTGATTCGGAAGGTTCAGTCTGCCAAGAGCGGACTGAACGAAGCTTGCGCTAGCCTTCTAACAGGCTTCGAGGT
The DNA here is from genome assembly GCA_032464435.1 of Aegilops umbellulata. Taxonomy (NCBI): domain Eukaryota; kingdom Viridiplantae; phylum Streptophyta; class Magnoliopsida; order Poales; family Poaceae; genus Aegilops; species Aegilops umbellulata. The sequence continues at coordinate 98,796,265 of CP136060.1, forward strand.
AAGTAAAAAATATGTAAGAATATAACCGCATAGACAGTAGCCCCTGATGCTCTGTTTGGCATTTGGAAAGAAAAGCCGAATAGAGGATCTATTAAATTTCGCACGAGTCTAACAAAAAAGAGTCAAATATGCGTATGCAGGCTTCGCTGCTAGCCACTGCCGCACTAACTGCGGAGGTGGGTGCCCTGAAACAGGGCCTCGAGCAGACCGAGCAAGAGCTCGGCCTTGCCAAGCGGCAGCTCGAGGAGAAAGAAGGTAAGAAATACCTTACAGAAAAAATGCCTATAAAAAGACATGATTGCAAAAAATAACAGGATTGTACTGCTTATTGTAGGGGCCACGACTGAGGTGGCGACCCTTAAGCAGGCGTTGTCCGAGGCCGAAAATAAAGCGGCCGCGGAGCGCACCGAGCGAGAGAAACTTGAGGCCCAAATTGGCGAGGTGCGGCAAGAGCTTCAGACTCTTATGAAAGAACATGAGAGTTTGGAGCTTGAGTCAAAAATGCAAGCGTCCGAGCTCGCGGCGGCCTCTAAGACTGCCAAGTCCGCCAAGGCCGAAGCCCAAAAGGCCCTCCAAGAATTGGAGGAGATGAAAAGGATAGCAGCGGGTAAGTCATTCTTTATGCAAAGCAGAAATATAAAAGTAAACTACTTGTTACTTACCCGAATCCGGAGCTCTCCAGGGGCATTCGCAGATCTTCCCCGCAGCGTATCCGCCGCCGCCGCATTCTACCGAGCCGAAGAGGGCAGCTCGACGGAGAAGGTGTTCTGGTCTCAGTATGCTGAGGCCGGACACCCTGTGCCCTTGAGTGACCAGCTGAAACAGCTGGTCAAGCTCCACAAGGCGGCCAAACAGGCCATGAAGGGCTTCATAGTTCGGCTGTGGCCCGTAGAGGCCCTGCCTGGGAGCTACTTCGGGCTGGTGCGGCGGCTGGTGGAGGCCTGTCCAAGGCTCGATGTCATCAAGCGCTCCGTCTGCATCGAAGGTGCCCGTAGGGCCCTTGCCCGTGCAAAGGTGCACTGGGGTGAGCTAGACGATGAGAAGCTTGTGAGGGACGGGCCGCCCCCGGGGAAGGAGCATTGCAAGCCCGAGAACTACTATAAGGATGTTCTTGCGGGTGCCCGCCTTGTGGTGGATGAATGTACCAAGGATGTAATTTTTGAATGAACTCGCTCGTGTTTATCCTGTGCGCTGAAAACTTGTTCATATGCGCTAAGCAATGCTTGTTGAATTTAAAATATTATTTTCTGTGTGGCCGTTCATCAAAAAATTGGGAGACGGCGAGTCGTCGGCTTCTGCCCCCATGCCACTAGTGCTGGGGTGTTCGGGATAAACCTGAGCGCTCTTTTTCCCATATTTGGGTCCTTCAAGGGAGGCGCTCAGCACAACGAACCAGGCAATCGGACTATAATGCTTGAACACTCTCACTTAGCCATAGAACTTTATAATTTTAAATTTCGGCTAAGCCCCTACTTCGAAAGACCGAGTTCGGGGCGCTATCCACGCCTTGGCCGGACAAAGCTGGCTCCTCGCTCGAAGCGGCATAAGTCTTTAGGGACTCGAAAAACCTCTCGAACAGCGACCCGTCTCTCGCCTCATCATGACAGTCAGTTTTAGCTTTCTCCACTGAGGTGCTTAACCCAGCTCAACCGGGGCACAATCGCAGTGGTTCTCCTAGTGCTACCTTAGCCGATATAGCGGAACGTAAGGCACCAAAACATAGGAGCCGGGCAAACCCAACTATTGACCCAAATCATGATTCGGAGCCGATGCATATAGTGCTATAAGTTCGGGGTGCCGCACTTATGAAGTGTTAGGACTTCTTACACCATATTAAGGGGTACTGAAGCCCCTGACGTATTTGCCGTACCACAGTGTACGGGGGCCACATGTCATTAATGAACATATATATATATATATATAAAGGGGATAATGCAAAAAACAGACAAAAAGCTATGCATTGTTTATAAAGAGGCTGCTATCAAAGCAGAACGACACAAATAGTGCGATAAGCAAAAGATATTGGACTATTTAACATGTCCTTGCCAGGGGCAGGCCGCGGAATTGTATTCAAAAACAGGTATACTGCTCGTAACAGAGACCAAGTTGGGGTTCCATAGTGCGGCATGGCTTGTCTGCTTCCCTGGGTCTTGCATCGTTTGTGCGGCGGTTGAATTGGCGAACAGGTCGTCCGAAGTATGGAGTCCTGAAAGTAAGAGAAAAGAAAAAAATTCGGCAGCCCCTAGTACGTTTTAGGCCGTATTTTGGGTTTTCCATTATTGTGCCCCTTCCCCTGCGCCCATGGTATTTCAAGAGCGTACTTATGTACGCGAAGCACTGGTTTCGCTATGTCGCGAGGGCTGGGGTTGGGGTCGCACTGCTATGCCTGCTCAGAACGTGCTAGGCGGCCTTGTTGTAGGTTATTCCGGGCGCGCTTGGCGGTGTCTGGCTTTTTAACGGGCGGACTGGAGAATTGCCTAAGAAGGCTGCTTTGTACTTCTGCTGCGAGGGCCGCCGTGTGTTCCTCCGTTCGGAGGGAGAGCTCGATGTTTCCAATGACCGTAATTACTCCTCGAGGGCCTGGCATCTTGAGCTTGAGATATGCGTATTGCGGCACCGCATTGAACTTTGCAAATGCGTGATAGCCACTGCGAAACGGGACTATATCGAAGATTAACTCTTCGCTTCAGAAATTGTCCGGAGATCCGAAGACCACTTCAAGTGTTATTGAGCCTGTGCAGCTGGCCTCTACACCTGGTATAACGCCTTTAAAGGTCGTTTTTGTGGGCTTGATCCTCGAGGGATCGATGCCCATTTTCCGCACTGTATCCTGGTAAAGCAGGTTCAGGCTGCTGCCGCCGTCCATGAGGACTCTTGTGAGATGAAATCCGTTGATAATTGCGTCAAGAACCAATGCGGCAAACCCGCCGTGACGGATGCTAGTGGGATGGTCCCTTCGATCAAAGTTGATCGGGCAGGAGGACCATGGGTTGAACTTCGGAGCGACTGGCTCCAGCGCGTATACGTCTCGTAGCGCACGCTTCCGCTCCCTCTTGGGAATGTGGGTTGCGTATATCATGTTCACCGTCCGCACTTGTGGGCGAAAACCCTTCTGTCCACTGCTGTTCGGCGGCCTGGGCTCCTCCTCGTCATCGCTGTGCAGCCCCTTGTCTCTGTTTTCGGCTCTTAACTTGCCTGCCTGCTTGAACACCCAACAATCCCTGTTGGTGTGATTTGCTGGCCTTTCGGGGGTGCCATGTATCTGGCACAAGCGGTCGAGTATTCGGTCCAAACTGGACTGGCCCTGAGTATTCTTTTTGAATGGTTTTTTCCGCTAACCGGATTTATAGCCTCTGAATCCGGCATTCACTGTCGTATCCTCGTTGTTGTCGCTGTTGACACGACGCTTTTGCTTGTTCCGGCGTGTCCTGCCACTTTTTTCCTTGGTATCCGAATTACCAGGGTTCCTTGCTAAGTTGTTGCTGCGAGCTAGCTAGCTGTCTTCTCCCGCACAAAAGCGGGTCATGAGTGTCGTGAGGGCTGCCATAGATTTCGGCTTCTCCTGTCCCAGGTGTCGGGCAAGCCATTCGTCGTGGATATTATGCTTGAAGGCCGCTAGGGCCTCAGCGTCCAGACAATCGACTATCTAGTTTTTCTTTGTTAGGAACCGTGTCCAGAATTGCCTGGCCGATTCCTTTAGCTGCTGGATTATGTGGCTTAGGTCATCGGCATCCGGTGGTCGCACATAAGTGCCCTGGAAGTTGTCGAGGAATGCGGCTTCCAGGTCCTCCCAAGAACCGATTGAGTCTGCTGGCAAGCTGTTGAGCCAATGTCGGGCCGGTCCCTTGAGTTTGAGTGGGAGGTATTTGATGGCGTGTAGATCATCACCACGGGCCATGTGGATATGAAGGAGATAATCCTCGATCCAGACCGTGAGATCTGTTGTGCCATCGTATGATTCGATGTTTACGGGTTTAAAGCCCTCGGGGATTTTATGATCCATTACTTCATCTGTGAAGCATAGTGGGTGTGCGGCGCCTCTATACTGGGCTATATCACGACGCAGCTCGCAGGAGATTTGTCCATTGTGTTCAGCCCGGCCGGATTTATCGTATCCGGAGTGACGATCACCGTCACGTGTCGTGGGGTGCCCGCGCGATCCGTAGATCGACCTTGTTTGCCTTGCCTTGTCCTCCAGTATATCTCGCAGGTCCGGCGCGTTTTCCTGTGCCTTAGCGTGTTTTGAGTGGCGTCGGGTCATGGCTTGAGTGGAGGGCTTAGAGGCCTCTCTGTCGCAGCCACGAGGTGGCCGGTCTGCCATGTCATGCGCTGGTGATGTAGGTGCTTCCTCCTCTAATCGAGGTAGCAGCCTGCGCTTTGGGTAACGCTTGGAGGGGCGTTCGAGTTCATACTCTTCGGCCGCAAGGACTTCAGTCCATCGGTCAGCTAGCAGATCTTGATCAGTTCTAAGCTGTTGTTGCTTTTTCTTGAGGCTGCTTGCCGTGGCTAAAAGCCTGCGCTTGAAATGCTCTTGTTCGGCGGGGTCTAATGGTACGACGAATTCGTCGTCATCGAGGCTTGCCTCGTCTTCGGAGGGAGGCATGTAGTTATCGTCCTCAACCTCTCGGTCTGCCGCCCTCTCATGAGGGCTGGCTTCTCCATCTTCCTGTGCCGAATCTTGTTGGAGGGGGTGTTCTTCGGTGCTATCCGGGGTAGTATTATCTCCCGTGCCGGAATCACCGTTTTTGCTTTGGCGGGATTTAGAGCGGCACCGCTGACGCCGGCGCTTTGGCTGTTTCTTGGAGGTATCGTCCTCCGCTGTTCCATCGCCATCTCCATCTTTTGGAGTATCCACCATACATATGTCATATGACGGGGTGGCCTTCCAGCGCCCTACAGGTGCTGGTTCCTGATCGTCTCCTGCATCGTCGTCCATACAGTCGATGTCTTTGGAGTCGAAGTCAAGCATGTCGGTTAAATCGTCGACAGTGGCTACAAAGTGGGTGGTGGGTGGGGTTTGAATTTCTTCTTCGTCCGTATCCCATCCTTGCTGGCCATAGTCCGGCCAGGGCTCTCCCGATAAAGAGAGAGACTTTAGTAAGTTCAGGATGTCGCCAAAGGGCGAGTGCTGAAAGATGTCCGCGGCGGTGAACTCCATGACCGGCGCCCAATCGGATTCGATTGGCAGGGGCGCGGGCGGTTCAGAGTCCGGAGGGGAATCCGGATCCTAGGAGTCACGGGTCATGCAGAGTGCGGGGCTGGCATTTGGCTCGATCGCTTTTGAGATTGCAGCCCCCGGGGTGACGTCCAACCGCTCACCCTCGATCAGCGCCGCAGGTTCCGGATTAAGGGTCGGAACCGACGCGCGTGCGGGCTCCAAGGCACTGTTCGGCGGCAAAGCTAGATCATGCCCATCGAGACAGTGCGGCGCGCTTGGCTGTGGCTCGAATCCGTCGAAGATCAAGTCCCCGCGGATGTCAGCCGTGTAGTTCAAACTTCCAAACCTGACCTGATGGCCTGGGGCGTAGCTTTCGATCTGCTCCAGGCGGCCAAATGAATTGGCCCGTAGTGCGAAGCCGCCGAAGACGAAGATCTGTCCAGGGAGAAAAGTCTCACCCTGGACTGCATCGTCGTTGATGATCAAAGGAGCCATCAGGCCTAAAAGCGACGACACAGAGGAACTCTCAATGAAAGCACCAATGTCGGTGTCAAAACCGGCGGATCTCGGGTAGGGGGTCCCTAACTGTGCGTCTAGGCCGGATGGTAACAGGAGACAAGGGACACGAAGTTTACCCAGGTTCGGGCCCTCTCGATGGAGGTAAAACCGTACTCCTGCTTGATTAATATTGATGATATGGGTAGTACAAGAGTGGATCTACCACGAGATCAAGGAGGCTAAACCCTAGAAGCTAGCCTATGGTATGATTGTTGTAGGATGAAGTTGTCCTACGGACTAGAACCCTTCGGTTTATATAGACGCCGGATAGGGTTAGGGTTACACAAAGTCGGTTACAATGGTAGGAGCTCTTGAATATCCGCATCGCCAAGCTTGCCTTCCACACCAAGGAAAGTCCTATCTGGACACGGGACGAAGTCTTCAATCTTGTGTCTTCATAGTCGAGGAGTCCGGCTGAAGGTATAGTCCGGCTATCCGGACACCCCCTAATCCAGGACTCCCTCAATGGGCCAGAAGTGAGAATGGGCTGGAATCATATTGGATGGCCCAGATGACGCTACTAGGCCTAATTCGAATAGGGCATAACGGGCCTTCGGTTAGCGGGCTGCAAATGAGCTATATGCGAGCAGGCCGTTAACAGGCTTTCCATGGGCCGGCCCGCCACCTTTTGACCAAGTCAAACGGGCCGGCCTTCACAGGAATGGGCCTCTGTTAGACCGTGCCACGTGTCGACGTATCATAGGCACCTATCTGACCCAATGACAAGCTGACACGTGTTTTGTCCGGCCAATAAGAATTTTACACGTGGAAATTTCCCATTGGTCGGGGCTGTTAACGGGTTATCGGATCCAAAACCCGACCCGATAGCTTAACGGCGTTCTGTTACAGTGGATGCCACGTGTCGGTCACCCTTGAAGAAAGCACTTCTGTGACGCGCGATTTATCGTCATGGAAGTGGACACTTCCGTGATGATAATTTTGGTAATGTCATGGAACACTTCTACGACAGCACAGGTATGACTATCTTGATTCTGTCATAAATTTTTCATGGATGTACATGCATGACAAAAAACACGACCTACTATGACAAACACGTATCATCATGGAAGTGTATTTTTTTTGTAGTGAGTGGATAGTGATTTATCTTGGATATCAACAATACGTTAAAATGATTGTGATGTAGTATGATGATATGGTATCCTCCTCTGAATGTTCGAGTGGCTTGACTTGGCATGAGTTGACACGTCTCCAACGTATCTACTTTTCCTAACGCCTTCCCTCTTGTTTTGGACTCTAATTTGCATGATTTGAACGAAACTAACCCCGAACTGACGCTGTTTTCAGCAGAACTACCATGGTGTTGTTTTCGTGCAGAAATAAAAGTTCTTGGAATGGAACAAAACTTTGCGAGGAATTTTTATATAATAGATAAGAATTTCTAGAGCCAAGACCTACCGGGGAGGGGCACCTGGGTGGGCACAACCCACTAGGGTGCGCCCCCCTCTCCTAGCGCGCCTAGGTGGGTTGAACCCACCTGGTGGCCCCGCAGACCCTGAAAGCAACGCTATAAAATCCTATTTATCCAGAAAAGATCAGGGAGAAAGAATCATCACAATCCACGAGATGGAGCCACTGTCACCTCATGTTCTTCATCAGGAGGCTAGATCTGGAGTCCATTTGGAGCTCCGGAGAGGGCGATCTTCGTTCTTCATGATCACCAACCCTTCTCCGTCGCCAATTCCATGATGCTCCCCACCGGGAGTGAGTAATTCCTTCAAAGGCTCGCTGGTCGGTGAGGAGTTGGATGAGATTCAACATGTAATCGAGTTAGTTTTGTTAGGGCTTGATCCCTAGTATCCACTATGTTCTAAGATTGATGTTGCTATGACTTTGCTATGCTTAATGCTTTTCACTTTGGGCCCGGGTGCCATGAACTCAGATTTGACGTTTATGTTATCATCATTATATCAATGTTTTAGATCCGATCTTGCAAGTTATAGTCACCTACTACGTGTTATGATCCGGCAACCCCGGAGTGACAATAGTCGGGACCACTCCGGGTGATGACCGTAATTTGAGGAGTTCATGTATTCACAATGTGTTAATGCTTTGTTCCGGTTCTCTATTAAAAGGAGGCCTTAATATCCCTTAGTTTCCAATATGGACCCCGCTGCCATGGGAGGGTAGGACAAAAGATGTCATGCAAGTTCTTTCCATAAGCACGTATGACTATTTACGGAATACATGCCTACATTATATTGGCGAACTGGAGCTAGTGTCGTATCTACCTAGGTTATAACTGTCTCATCATGAATATCATCCAACAAGTCACTGATCCAATGCCTATGAATTTATCCTATATTGTTCTTGCTAAGTTACTACTGGTATCATCACTGTTACACTTGCTACAAAATTACTGCTACTGTTGGGGATATAACTATTTGTGTAAGCCGCCCATGAGGGGCCGGGTTATGCAAAGAGGGATTCATCAGAAGAAGCCCAAGACCAAGCATGAACATGGCGGTTCAATAAAGGGTCTAAAGCCCACAAGCGACTTAAGGCCCATAGTGGTAAACCGCCATGATGGCATGACTTGTAACATAAGGTAGAATTAACTAGTCACCGAGCCGGACACTGTTTATGAGCCGGCCGGGACTCTGTAGGCCGCAGGGCGTCAACCCGTGTATATAAGGGGACGACCCGCTGGCGGCTTAGGGCAAGAAACATCTCATCGAGAACCGGGCATAGCGTATCTCGCTCCCTGGTCATCGAAACCCTAGCAATACCAAACCAACTAGACGTAGGCCTTACCTTCACCATAAGGGGCCGAACTAGTATAACTCTCTCGTGTCCTTTGTCCCAATTAACCCCTTTAAGCTTCCTAGTTGTGATGGCTCCACGACTAAGTCCTTGCAAGAGGACATCTGTCGTGACAATTCCACGACAGTTGGCGCCCACCGTGGTGCCAGCGCATGATGGATTCGAGTTCTTGAAGGGCAACTTCGAAGGGCTCAAGGGATACGCAGTCGGCCGGATGACCAAAAGTCGTTGCGGCAAGATCTACATCGACGATGAAGGCTGGGGCCCCGATGCCGGCTCAATTGAGTATGGGTACCGGGTCCCCTTTGGCGGGATACACGTCTTCATCTGCCGGATTGGTGAGCCGGGCCCTGAGCCGGACAACTGCACCGACCTCGCCGATACGGCTCAGCGCACGAAACCTGCCCGGGCTCAACCCGTCGTGAAGCATGCTTTCGTGGGTTGCATCCACGAAGGGGAACTTTCTGGAGACTCCGTAGATGGTGGTGAGACGGCCATCCACTCCGATGAGAATTCATCCACTAGTGAGATGGATTCGTTGTACCAAATACAAGATGGCAGGCTTGGGGGCTGTTCCGATGGCAACAGTATTCCGGACCCCTTTGAGTCGCCAAGCTACGTAGGGGTTTTCATGGCTGGTACTCAACCCGACCAAAACTCTATACCCGCAGCAACGATAACGTCCGGGCCAGGAGCGGCCGGGGCAGGAGGCCTTGTGCGCCCGCCGGCTCAAGTGCTGTTGGATCTCATGGATAAACTGACGGCCCTGTTAACCGCCATAGTTATCCCTGCGAATCAAGATGAGCATAATGCAGAGGTAGCACAGGTGCTTGGGGAAATATCTTGGGCCAAGGAGGCCTTAACAGCTGAGGATACCAGGTTAGCCACAGAACGAGCGGCTTTGGATGCACGGGCGCAACAGCTCCAGTCAGAGGCTTTCCAGCTTACGATGAGCCTGAATGCGTCTAACGAGGTGATGAGGAGGAGACATTAGAAGACTCAATCTCGTTTGCCTCCGGTTTACGATCCACGGAACCTCTTCGCTACACCCGGGGCCGTCCCAAGTAACCCGCCAGAAGTAAATCAGTTCATGACAGCCGGAGGACCGGTTCAACCTTAGGTGATGGCACCTCCTCATGGGAATATGGCCCCGCGCTGTAACCAGCCCGGCGGTAATAACCCGGTGCAGGACCGGATACGTCAGGAGGATGAGCGGGCGGCTCAGCTGGCGGCTCATCAGGACTTTCCAGATTATCCGACGACTTCCATTGAGGCGGGAGTGGCTACCAGAACTAGCGGCGTTCCTTTTTTGGTGCCGGCTTTACACAATGTGCGTTTGCCCAAGGATTTCAAGGGACCCCGAAAGGTGCCAAATTATACGGCCGACTTACAGCCTGGGGCGTGGATCGAAAGCTATGAGATGGCCATGGAACTATTGGAGGCCAGCGGCGCAGCAATGGCTAAGTACTTCACCATGATGTTGGATGGAACAACCCGAACAAGGTTAAAGGGTTTGCCGCCCAATTCTGTTAGCTCATGGGCAGAGTTGAAGGCCCGGTTCATTCAGAACTTCAAGGACACTTGCAAGCAATCTATGTGATTGTGTATTTAACTAATTGTAAGCAGGAGGAGGGTGAATCTACCACTCATTGGGTGCGCCGGGTTAAGGAGATAATACATTCGTCTGACAAGATGGATGCCGGCTCTGCAGTCCTCATGTTGGAGAAGAATTGCTGCTTTGAGCCGCTGAGATAGAAACTGGGGTGACTCAAGCGTGATTGTAATGATATGGGTCAGCCGATGGCAGCTCTTGTCAAGTATGCTGATTCTGATAGTACCAAGGATCCTACGTCTGATGAGGAAAAGACAAGGAAGGGAAAGAAGAACGGCAATGGAAAGGGTCAGCAGCATAACCCGGTGAGTCAAGGAAGCAATAAACGCAAGGCCGATGGTAACCCGGAGTTTGTGGCCAATGCTAATGCACAGGGTAACAATCAGAGGCGCAAGGGAAAGCCACCCCCTCGGTCTGGCGGGTCAGGTCCATCTCTTGAGCAGCTACTCAATGAGCCCTTCCCGAGACACGGCACCCGGGAACGACCCGCCACCCACTTATGGAAGGATTGCGCAATCATGAAGGCTTTCAAGAATTCCAACATGTTTGACGGCAATCATGGGTCGGGCGGCGGCTCAGGTGTCGGCGGCTTTCATGGCCCGGGCGGTGGATCAAATTCCGGCTTTCAGGAAAATCAAGGCGGCTACAACCAGCAGCAGTCTGGTTAAGGAGGGCAGCAGTAGCAGCAGTCGGGTTATCAAAGCCATCCAAAGCAGCTGAATAGTGGACAGTATCATGTGTTGACTACTAGCTTGTGCAAACGTGACCAGAAGGTTCATAAGAGGGCGGTGAACTCTGTTGAGCCTGCAGTCCCCCGTTATTTGAGGTGGTCAGAGCAGCCCATTGTATGGAGCAGGGAAGATCACCCTCTCCGGGTTGATAATCCGGGTCAGTTAGCCTTAGTGGTAGCACCTCAGGTTGGTGGATATAAATTCACTAAGGTACTCATGGACAGAGGTAGCAGCATCAATATCCTCTATTACGAGAACTTTTGACGCATGGGGTTGACTGATAAGAATTTGAAGACGTCCTACACCGTTTTCCATGGGGTGGTGCCTGGTAAGTCGGCTTACCCAGTTGGCAAGATTCAACTGGAGGTGACCTTTGGAGATGAGTATGATTCTAGGGCTGAGAAATTAACTTTTGAGGTGGTCAAAATCAAGAGTCTATATCATGCTCTGTTTGGGAGGCCGGCTTATGCCAAGTTCATGGCATGGCCGTGTTATGTTTATCTGCAGCTTAAGATGCCAGGTCACAAGGGCACCATCACTGTGCATGGGAGTCGAAAGATAGCCCTGGAATGTGAGGAGGGCGACGCGGCTCGTGCTGGATCTGTTTGTGCAGCAGAGGAGCTGAAGTTTTATCAAGATAATGTTGACCCGGCGGATATGACCTCCCTGAAGAAGCCAACTACAGAGCATGACCCGACGATGAAGTTTAAGTCGGCTGCAGAAACCAGGCCTGTTGATTTTACTCCAGGCGATTCGTCTAAGTAGTTCAGTATCAGTGCCAATTTGGATCCTAAATAGGAAAGCGCGCTCATCGAGTTGATCCGTGAGAACTGGGATATCTTTGCATGGAAGCCTTCTGACATGCCGGGTGTACCGCGAGAACTCGCTGAGCACACTCTTAATTTTGATCCGAAATATAAGCCGGTCAGGCAGTTTCTTCAACGGTTCAACGAAGAGAGATGAAAAGCTATTGGTGAGGAGGTGGCCCGGCTCTTGGCAGCCGGCTTTATTGTTGAAGTTTTTCACCCTGAGTGGTTGGCTAACCTGGTGCTTGTGCTTAAGAAGAACGGCACCTGGCGGATGTGTGTGGATTACACGGACTTAAATAAGGCTTGTCCGGCTGATCCTTTTGCTCTCCCCCGTATTGATCAAATCATTGATGCTACGGCGGGTTGTGAGCATTTGAGCTTTTTAGATGCTTACTCTGGTTATCATCAGATCAAGATGGCAGTTAAGGACCAGGAGAAGACAGCTTTCATTACTCCGTTTGGAGCCTTCTGCTATGTGTCCATGCCATTTGGGCTCAAGAGTGCCCAGGAGACTTACCAGCGATGTGTACAGAACTGTCTCCATGATCAGATTGGGCGCAATGTTCACGCTTACGTGGATGACATAGTGGTGAAGTCCAGAGTGAAGGAAACCTTGGTATCTGACCTGAAGGAAACCTTTGATAATCTCTGGGTTTATAAGATGATGCTTAACCCGGACAAATGTGTGCTTGGTGTACCTGCAGCAAGCTTTTGGGTTTTTTGGTCTCCAACAGGGGTATTGAAGCTAATCCGGAGAAGATCAAGGCAATTACTTCTTTGGCTAAACCGGCGTGCATCAATGATGTTCAGCGTTTGGCGGGCCGGGTTGCTGCTTTAAGCCGTTTCATAAGCCGGCTAGGTGAGAAGGCTTTACCGCTGTATCAGATGATGAAGAAAACAGACACCTTTGTCTGGAGTGATGCTGCTAATGCCGCTTTTGAAGATTTAAAGAGACAGTTATCTGTGGCTGCTCCCATTGATAGAGAGCCATTGCTGTTATCCGTGGCTGCTAACTCACGTGCTGTTAGTGTTGCAATCGTGGTGGAGAGCAAGGAGGCTGGCAAGGAGAACCCGGTTCAACGACCGGTTTACTACATCAGTGAGGTGCTCATTGAGTCTAACCAGAGATACCCGCATTGGCAGAAGCTTGTTTACGGGGTGTTCATGGCAAGCCGGAAGCTGAAGCAATACTTCCAAGGTCATCCTATCACCGTGGTAAGTTCTGCCCCCTTGGGAGACATCATCCAGAATAGAGAAGCCACAGGACGAGTCGCCAAGTGGGCCATTGAGCTTGGGCCTCATGGTTTGAAGTATGTACCACATACGGCTATTAAGTCTCAAGCCCTAGTGGACTTTATCAATGATTGGACAGAGCTGCAGACAACTGAGGAGAAGCCGGATAACACGTATTGGACTATTCATTTTAACGGGTCCAGGCAATTGGAAGGCTCGGGGGCTGGAGTCGTGCTAACCTCCCCCGGAGGTGACAAATTTTGTTATGTGCTCCGTCTTATGTTTCCTTGTACTAACAATGCAGCTGAGTACGAGGCCTTGCTCCATGGTCTCCGGATGGCCAAAGAGATGAATTTGAGCCCGGTAAGATGTTTGGGCGACTCAGATCTCGTGGCTCAACAGGTGTCAGGCAAGTGGGACACCAAGGATCCCCTCATGGCGGCTTACCGTCGTGAAGTTGATGCTGTGGCTGGGCACTTCAAGGGTTATCAAGTGGAACACATTGATCGAAGGAACAATGAGGCGGCATATGCTCTAAGCCGGCTGGGATCTCAACGTAAGCCGGTACCACCTAACACCTTCTTGGATGTCTTGCATAACCCTTCTGTTAAGTTACCCACATAGGAAGACTTAGCTGTGCCAGACCCGGAGGCGCGGCTGGTGGCGGCTCTTCGCATCGTCCCGGATTGGACAGCGCCATATTTGGCTTACATGACCCGGGGAGAGTTGCCTGAGGATGAGACCTTGGCGAGACAAATCATCCGGCGGTCTAAGTCCATGACAATTGTTCACGGTGAGTTGCATCATCGCAGTGTCACTGGGGCGTTTCAACGTTGTGTGTCACCTGCGGATGGTCAGGACATACTTAATGAGATCCATGAAGGGGATTGCGGTCATCATGCCGGCTCAAAATCTCTCGTGGCTAAGGCTTTCCGTCACGGTTTCTATTGGCTGACGGCTCATGTTGACGCGGAGGATCTGGTCAGTAAATGCGACGGCTGTCAGAAATTCTCACGACGAGCCCATGTGTCGGCTCAAGAATTGAGGATGATTCCAATTACTTGGCCATTTGCAGTCTGGGGGCTTGATATGGTCGGGCCTTTCAAAAGGTCTAAGGATAAAAAGACACACCTCCTGGTGGCAGTGGACAAGTTTACAAAGTGGGTTGAGACAGAGCCGGTTAGTAAGTGTGATGCAGCCACGGTGGTTCAGTTCATGAAAAAGGTGATCTTTCGTTTTGGTTTTCCACACAGCATCATAACTAATAATGCAACTAATCTCTCAAAAGGTGCCATGGAAGAGTTCTGTCTACGAGAACATATCCGGCTTGATGTTTCGGCAGTTACCCATCCTCAATCCAATGGTCAAGCAGAAAGAGCCAATCAGGAGATCTTGAAAGGTATAAAGCCCCGGCTCTTGGTCCCCTTACAACGGACGCCGGGTTGTTGGGTGGAGGAGTTACCCTCTGTGATTTGGAGCATCAACACTACACCTAATAGATCTACGAGTTATACACCTTCCTTCATGGTGTACGGAGCAGAGGCGGTCCTGCCAAGTGACATCTGTCATGACTCGCCCCGTGTGGCGGCTTATGTTGAGGCTGACAATGAACAAGCTCACCAGGATGCACTTGACTTGTTGGATGAAGAGCGAGACTTGGCAATAGCCCGCTCGGCGATTTACCAGCAAGACCTGCGCCGCTACCACATCCGCCGGGTTAGGTCCAGAGCCTTTCAGGAGGGTGACTTAGTACTCCGGCTCATCCAGGATCAATCTGACATGCACAAGCTATCCCCTCCTTGGGAAGGACCCTTTGTGGTCAGCAAGAACCTGAACAACAGGTCATATTACCTCATCAATGTTCGAGAGCACAAAGACTCACGTAAGTCGGAAGAGGAGACCCGTCGGCCATGGAATATCGCTCATCTTCGGCCTTACTATACCCGAGCCACCGGCTCTCAGGATGTACATACTTTGATGATGTATATATTATAAAAGCAATAAAGCAGGACCTCTGTCCTTTTTTCATCCTCAAAAGTTTACATGTCTTCCTTGTCATGTTGTTGAAACAACCAACAGGGAGTGGATCATATCTGAATCCAGCTTTCCCTTTGGTCTGGCTTATGATCATGTATGAATCTAGCTATGATCACTTGGGGGCTTCCTGTTCAAACATAGGTCATATTCGAACCAAAGAGAACATAGTTGTCGATACCCTCTTGATCGGCATACTGCCAAACTCACTTGGGGGCTTCCTGATCATATCTGAATCATAGCTTAACCCCTTTGGGTCTGACGTGGACCGTATTCGAATCAGCGTCATTAAACAACTTTTATGGTCACTTGGGGGCTTCCTGTTCAAACATAGGTCGTATTCGAACCAAAGAGAACATAGCTGTCGATACCCACTTGATTGACATCGCCAAAGCCACTGGGGGCTATATGATCGTATCCGAATCTTAGCTTAACCCCTTTTGAACGGTTCACTGATCGTATTCGAATCAGAAGCCTTTGAACTTTGTTTATTACTCATCATACTTTGTCAGTATAATTATTTGACTACCTTGAGATCCTTTTGAAAACACTTATGGGGTGGTTTTATTCCACCGGCTTAAAGATAGTTCAAATAAATTGTTAAGCACATGGCAAACATTATATGTGCCATGTTTCAGGAGTTAAAGGTTACCCTCATTGTTTGGGTCGCATAAGCCGGCGAGATCATCCAAAGGATCACAGGTATGTGGTTATGATTATGTCTAACAGGTATCATCACAAGCTAGCCTTTATATGATTTTTTGGTTCACGCTCCGGGTTATCAATACCTTATGTGACCCCCGATGCGATAAGTTGCCAAGGGACTTCTGATTGTTCTGTATGCAGGGCAACACAAGAAATTTCTTTTAATATAAAGGAAACAGAAGACCAATATAAACCGGAAGCATGTAAGGATGGTGGTTTAAGAAAGTGTTGAGCGCTACAAACATGCGCGAAGGCATGGCAAAAATCAAGTGTTTTTCTACCCTATTACAAGACTCCCCGAGTCTGGATAATGAAGCATTGTTTTTTCCACAAGACATAAACATATGACGCCTGATGGTTCACTCCTTTGGTTGACCTGAAGTTTCCGGATTATCCTTCTCCGCTCCTCCGTCGGCTCCCCTGTCCTGGAAGGTTGACGACGACCAGTCAATGCCACTCAAAGCTTCAAATTCAACTTCATCGTCAATTAACCCGGCCGGGTCAACTTCAGGGGCAAAGGTATGCTTACGAATTGGAGGGAACAGGCTGACTGCATCATAGTGTTGAGTTGGGAGTCTTCGGTTCTCGCTGTCATAACCCGACTGATACTTGGTAAGATCAGTGTCATTCCCGATAAGAGTGGCCACAGGGCGTATTTCCCTCACGCAGGCAGTAAAATCCTTCTCATCAAACAAGGTGCTATCCTCCTTCAAGCTTGGATATCCAAGGGCAATATCAGCCGGGTCTAGCTTCGGTAGCCATGCCTTGGCCCGGCTCAATGCAGCTATTGCTCCGGCTCTCACAGAGGCCCGTCTTAGCTCTTGGACCCGCTGAGGCAGCACAGCGAGTGAAAGTGCAACTATCCCTGGGTGGTTTTGGTAATTCCTAACAACATATAGCTCATTGAGCTAACATTATTCCAAGATGAATATTTTAGGAAAAGCTCAATGGATGGCATTGCATGGATGAGGAAAGTGGATCCCTCAAAATTATAAGGACAAAGAATTGTCTCAAACTTCAAGGACAAGACTCTACATTTTATGTTTTAGTGATCCAAGATCACATTGAGTCCATAGGAAAAGCCAATACTATTAAGGAGGCATGAGGTGTTGCTTAATGAGCCTCTTGCTTCATGTGCTTAGTGACATGCTCCAAAATCCTCAACTACCTTTCCATATCCACATATGATCTAAACCAAAAGTCAAACTCGGCCCCACCGATTCTTTCTATCCGGAGCCACCGAGTTTCATTTGTCATAGCCACTACCAAAAACCCTAGCAAATCGGTTTCACCGATAGGGATCTCGGTCTCACCGGGATGGGATTGCAATTTCTCTGTTTCCCTTCGTAACGTTTCGGTCTAACCGAAGTGAGCGATCGGTCCCACCGAGATTGCAATGTAAACTCACTATTTCCTTTCGTAACATTTCGGTCTCACCGAAAAGAGCGGATCGGTCCCACCGAGTTTACCTGACCAACCCTTGGTTAGCTTATTACCAAAATCGGTCACACCGAGTTTGTGTAATCGGTCACACCGAGATTACGTAATGCCCTAACCCTAACCATATCGGTCCTACCGAGTTGCATCTCAGTCCCACCGAAAATCCTAATGGTCACTAGGTTTGCTAAATCGGTTCGACCGAGTTTAACGATTCGGTCCCACCGAGTTTGGCAAATTGTGTGTAATGGTTAGATTTTGTGTGGAGGCTATATATACCCCTCCACCCACTCTTCATTCGTGGAGAGAGCCATCAGAACAGATCTTCACTTCCGATACACATTTTCTGAGAGAGAACCACCTACCCTTGTGTTGAGCTCAAGATATTCCATTCCTACCATATGAATCTTGATCTCTAGCCTTCCCCAAGTTGCTTTCCACTGAAATCTTCTTTCCACCAAATTCAAATCCTGTGAGAGAGAGTTGAGTGTTGGGGAGACTATCATTTGAAGCACAAGAGCAAGGAGTTCATCATCAATACACCATTTGTTACTTCTTGGAGAGTGGTGTCTCCTAGATTGGCTAGGTGTTACTTGGGAGCCTCCGACAAGATTGTGGAGTTGAACCAAGGAGTTTGTAAGGGCAAGGAGATCACCTACTTCATGAAGATCTACCGCTAGTGAGGCAAGTCCTTCATGGGCGACGGCCATGATGGAATAGACAAGCTTGCTTCTTCGTGGACCCTTCGTGGGTGGAGCCCTCCGTGGACTCGCGCAACCGTTACCCTCCGTGGGTTGAAGTCTCCATCAACGTGGATGTACGATAGCACCACCTATCGGAACCACGCCAAAAACATCCCTGTCTCTAATTGCGTTTGAATCCTCCAAACCCTTCCCATTACTTTCTTGCAAGTTGCATGCTTTACTTTCCGCTGCTCATATACTCTTTGCATGCTTGCTTGCATTGTGCTTGACTTGTGCTAAGATAGCTAAAATCTGCCAAGAACTAAAATTGGGAAAAGGATAGATTTTTATTTGGTCAAGTAGTCTAATCACCCCCCCTCTAGACATACTTCTGATCCTACAAGTGGTATCAGAGCTTTGGTCTCCATTTGCTTTGACTTCCATAGCTTTTGGTGGTCATAGCCTTGGTTTCACAACCTAGGAGAGTATGGCGTCTAGTGAGGGAAATTATCACCGTAGAGGTCCTTACTTTGATGGTACTAATTTTTCTAGTTGGAAGCATAAAGTGAAAATGCATATTCTTGGACATAACCCCGCCGTTTGGGCTATTGTGTGTGTTGGCTTGCAAGGTGACTTCTTTGATGGGAAAGAACCAATCCATGAAGCTACCGCAGAAGAGTTGAAGATGCTGCAATACAACGCTCAAGCTTGTGATATTCTCTTCAACGGATTGTACCCTGAAGAATTCAACAAAATCAGCCGTCTTGAGAATGCAAAGGAAATTTCAGATACTTTGATTGATATGCACGAAGGTACCAACTCCGTCAAGGAATCCAAATTGGATGTGCTTCAAAGTCAACTTGACAAGTTCAAAAAGAAGGATGGTGAAGGTGTCGCTAAAATGTACTCTAGGCTTGCTCTTATCACAAATGAGATAGCCGGCTTAGGGAGTGAAGAGATGACCGATAGATTCATCATCAAGAAGATCATAAGAGCCTTGGATGGAAAATATGATACCGTGTGCACTGAGATCTCAAGCCAACGGAAGTCATTGGAAGAATTGTTGCTCATGAGATGTCACTCAAGGATATAAAGGAACTTCACAACAAATCAAGTGGAGCTTACAAAGCCTCATGTGAAGCCCCCACATCATCAAGTGAGAAGCAAACCTTCAATGAAGAATTGAGCTTAATGGTGAAGAACTTCGACAAGTTATACAAAAGTAGAAGCAAAGATAGAAGCTCCAAGTCAAGGTCCTACAATGACAAAAGATCTTCTAGTCGAGAGCGAAACTGCTATAACTGTGGAAGACCTAGACACTATTCCAATGAGTGTACGGCTCCCTTCAAGAGAAGAGAAGACTCTCCCAAAAGAAGAAGTAGAAGAGAAGAATCGCCATCTAGAGAAAGAAGGAGTAGAGATGATCATTATGAACGAAGACACTCACGGAGAAGCAAGGATTCAGAAAGAAAAGAAAAGTCATCAAGGAGCTACACAAAACGAAGACATCAAGCTCATGTTGGTGAATGGGTATCCGGCTCCGACTCCGACAACCACTCCGAGAGAAGTTATCACTCCAATTCCAAATATACTCAAGATGAAGGTGTTGCCGGTCTAGCACTTGTGTCAACCAACTCCTACGACATATTTGACTCACCAAATGAAGGAGTTGGAACATGCTTCATGGCTAAAGGCCCAAAGGTATCACACCCCGAGTATGTTGATTTCAATAGCGATGAAGATGACTTGTTAGGTGATGATGATTTACTTATTGACAACTCTAGTGATGAATACTATGATGAAACGTCGATGAATCATGCTAAAACGAATGACAATGATAAGGAGAAGATTGAGGCTCTAACTAAAGAACTAAACACTCTTAAGTTAGCTCATGAAACTATCTTAGAAGATCATCGAGAACTTTTAAGAACACATGAGAAATTACGCTTTGAAAAGCTCAACCTTGAGCAAGAGCATGAGTTCTTAAAAGCAATCAATGATGATCTTCGTAAGAAAAGTTCTTCTTACATTGCCAAGCGTTTACTCTTATCCACTTACATGCCTCAAGTCAAGTCTAGTAACAAGAACAAGAAAGATTCTTCCTCTAGTAGTAACAATGATCATGTTAAATCCAATATTGTTGCTTCTAGTAGCTCTCTTGATTCCACTAATGATTCTCTTAGCCAAGTTACACTTGAGCAAGAAAATAGCCTATTGAAGGGAATTATAGAGAAAGGAGTGTACAAGAGCCTTGCCGGGAGCAAGAAATTCGAGGAAATTGTACGCAAGCAAGGAAGGCACCGGAAGAATCAAGGTGTTGGTTTTGAACGAAAGTTCAATGCCAATGGAGTTGAGTGGGAAGAAGATCAATACCCCAAGACAAAGTTTGTTCCTCAACAAGAGAAGTATGATCCTACTTCTTTCAAAGGGACACAAGCTCAAGATGATCTTCCACCACAAGACTACAAGCAAAAAGGCAAGGACAAGCTTCAAGAGGAAATTGATGCATTTGAAGAAGCTCCTAAGACCTTAGTCAAGTGGATTCCCAAGACTACTTCAAGTTCCACTTCATCAAGCACGACTACAACTCCAAGGATTCCCATCAAGATGGTGTGGATCCAAAAGAAGAAGAACTAGAGAGTTCTTGAGGGTGACTCCGCCAACATACTTCACTCTTATCATTTTGGCAAGAACAAGTGCAATCAACTTCCATATCTTGCACTAGTTCAAGGAGTCACAAACCCTCTTGTTGGTAAGTCAAGGGACAATGTAAACTAAAATCTTTCATAGACATCATCTTATGTGTGCATCACTCTATGTCTATGGATATCCTTGTTTGTTCCTTGTGGGACTAACCCATGTAGGTATTGAAAGTGCAATTCACTCCAATGGATAGCTCCAATTGATCTACATCGACATTGAGCATCCACATATTCAACATCTACATGAAGTCATCATCGACAAAACCCAAGGTTAGTTCATCCCTCTTAGGGGGATATCACATCTAGGGGGAGCATTACTCTAAGAATTAAGCTAAAGCAACTCTAATTATGTGAACACAACAATGCTTTATGTAAAAGTGGAAACCCCACTTGTGCTTAAACGATGAGTATGACCTATGATCAAATGTTCTCATTTGACTCCTAAGTCAATATACTCATATATAGATGACCTAGTCATCGCCAATTGCTTGATAGATGCTATAATTGGTTGTGCATGCTTTGCCACATATTTCAATTGCCAATTTATTGTGTGAGCATGTTGAGTGCATATTTTACTCATTCGAGGACATCCACTTGTTATTTTGATTGATTGGTTTTCTTGCCAAGTGGATGGACAAGAATGCCTAAGAACCTTCTCTAGCTATCTATGATTTTCTCATCTCAAACTCTATTCATGCTACATCACCGAATTTGATCAAGTCAGATTCAAACCACTCTCTGTGAGGAGCACTCGGAGTCCCTGATTTGTCATAGACTTAAACTTCCAAAACTTCTTTGTGCTTTTCGGTCTGACCGATTTCCACATTTCGGTCATACCGAGATCACTAAGTCGATCTAGGTTTTCACCTCAGTGCAACCAATTTGAACTGTTCGGTCACACCGAGTTGCCATAACTATCAACAGTTATGCATCTCGGTGCCACCGAGTTGTTCCACTCGGTCACACCGACAGGGTCGGGCTATATATACTCACGGGCAAAATTTTGGAAATTTCTCTGAAACCTCTTCGCCCGCGCATAGCTCGCTCTGCCTCCTGGGTCTCCGGATCGTCCTCCTCGTCGCCAGCCACCTCCTGTCGCTGGTCTCCGCCGCCGTCAACGGAATTCGTCTCCGCCGTTGCCGCCGTAGCGAGTCCGCCGCCGAACTAGGGTATGGACTCGATCACAGTGCTAATCCCCGTCCAATTCCTAGCACATTGTGTTCTTTATGATTCTTGCTACAATTGAAACACTCCTATCCAGTCAAAACAATCCGTAGAATAGTTGAGATTCAAAAATTTAGGTTTAGGTTTCCGCCGAAACCATCTCGGACCCACCAGGTTGCGGAACTCGGTTCCACCGATTCGGCCACGGCCATTGCACATGTGGTTCTCGGTCTGACCGAGAATTAAAAATCGGTGAGACCGAGTTCAGGACTTTGTGAAACCCTAGCAGTCTCGGTGCCACCGAACTGTGACTCGGTCTGACCGAGTTCACTAGTTTTGGTCCCAAAAGCTGCTTCGGTATCACCAAGTTTGCAAATCGGTTGATCTGAAATGCTTTCTGTGGAAAACTAAAAGTAAGTTTTTGACTCATTCTTTTGCAAAAATCTCTGCATTTTGTGATGCTCATCCACTCTATCTCATCTATAATCTATTCACAGGGTCAGCAGTCAGAGTTTGCAACATGTCTGATCAGAGTGACAGCCAGAACAAATCTGAGGAGCAGGTTCATATGAGTGAGGGCACTAGTCCCTCTAGCAGCTCTGATGAGGGTAGCAGGAGCACCCCAAGCAACTTGCCTAAGGCTGCCACAAGAGCTAGCAAGAAGAGAACTTCTGAGTCAGAGGATCAGGATTATGTGGCAGAAGAGGAAGCCACATCTAAGAAGAAGGTGCTCAAGAAAGAGTATGGGTCAGCTGCAGCCATCAAGCCTGGAATGCACAAAAAGGCACCTGCAAGGAGAGTTCCCACTTCTAAGCCTAGGAAGGCTGTAACTGAAGAAACCATGAAGCTTATCATGGAATCTGAAGAGGAAGCAAGTGGCCAAGACAAGAAGAAGAAGAGAGTCAGAACTATCACTGCCAGAGTTCTTGGCAAACCCTCCATGAGGAGAGACTCAGATGAAGAAGATGAAGAAGAGGTTGCTGCACCAGCACCCAAGGCACAGAAGCTTATGGGTGATGCCATAAGGATAGGGGCTACTGCATCCAAGCCCAAGGAAGCACCCAAAGCTGCATCTAAGCCCAAGAGTGCACCAAAGAGAAACACCAGGAACATACCTGCTGCTGAAAAGAACAAGGCCCCAGTGCCTGACATTGCTGAAGAAGAAGAAGGACAAGTGCTCAGGAAGCTCAAGCCCAAGACCCCAGACCACAATGATGCTCATCCTGTGGCTGAGGACATGAAAATTAGAAGAGATTCAGGGCTGAGGAAGTGGAGAGAAGCAGATCCATATGCTTCAAGGAGAAGAACTGCTGTGGATTACAGGTTTCACACCAAGGAACAACAAGATTTCTATGAGACAGTGCTGCTGGATAAGAAGCCCATAGTGTGTGACATGAGATGGGTTGACTGGGAATACATCAAGGAGAACGAAGAACACTATCCTGGAGTATATGACAGCTTCAGTGCTTGTGGAGTTGCAGACTTTGTTGGGCAGAAGCTCACAAAGTGGAATGAGGAGCTCATCATGCAATTCTACTCCACAGCACACTTCTATCCAGATGGCAGGATAGTGTGGATGTCAGAAGGAACTAGATATCAGTCTATAGTTGCTGAATGGGCACAGCTGATCAATGCCCCAGAAGAGCAGGAACATGACTTGGACATCTATGCCAAGAAGAAGATGGATCACAATTCCATTTCAAATATGTACAAGGAGATCCCAAACAAAGCACTTGATACCTTCAAGTTTGGCTCAGTGCACTTCCTTCTGTCAGGGCTGCCCACTATCAACTGGATTCTAAGGCACACTCTCTTGCCCAAGTCAGGTGATCACAATATGATCCGAGGCCATGCAATAAACTTGCTTCACATATTTGATGTGCCACAAAAATTCAAGGTGATGAGCCTCATGGTAGAGACCATTAAGAGGACAGCAGCTGATCAGAAGAGGAGCTGTGGATATGCCCCACAAATTCAAGAGCTTATCAACTCAAAGATGGGCACAGGCACATACCTGCTGGACAAGGAACACCTGCCCATCCATCCAGACTTTGAAGACAATCAGGTTGTCATGAATGAGAATGAACCATCATCTGCACATGCTCAAGCAAAGAAGGAGAAGGCAAAGATGGAGAAAGCTGCCAGGATGCCAACTCAAGAGGAGGCATCTGAGTACTTCTTGAAGAACAAGCAGGAGCAGATCAGTTACCTGATAGCATCCACTCTAAGGATTGAGAAAGGATTGGCCACCCTGACTCGAAACCAAGAGAGCCTGGAAAGAATCATGGAACAAAAGTTCTATGACCTGGATGTGAAACTAACAGAGGTTCAGTCTGCCATGGAACAACTACAAGATGATATGCAGGAGCGGAAGGGCATGACCACAATTGATGCATTTGCCAAAGTGCCCAGAGCTCAGAGGTCATCTGCAGTGCCAGTTCCTGACACCAGAGCCACCATTTCTGCACTAGCTACAGCTTCAGTTCCACCAGCTCCAGCTCCTACCCCAGCAGCTCCAACCACTTCTACTGAAGCCTTCATCCTTGGCGTTATCCGGACTCCACCAACTGAAGACCAAGCCTGAGAGTCGTTTAGTACTATGCATTTTCTATGAACTTTTTGGTAACTTGTTGTCAAAGGGGGAGAAAAATGTATAGATCATAGGCTTTGAGAGAGAGAGTTTGCATTTATTCTCTCTTGTCTTCTTGGTTGAACTTTATTTGCTTTTGAGTGCTTGAGATACTATGCCGTAATTTGTGAGACATTGATGATCATGTGTTTGATCATAAGCTACACTTAATGCTTGTTGGATGTCATTATCAGTTTATCCTTATTTTGATCATTCACTTTGCTTGGTGATGAGTGCATGTATTTAATTCTTATCATTTTGAGCGCTCCACCAAGATGTATGTGACATGGAAGAGTAACCCATGATTCTAACTCTTTGTGCATTTGCAGTCCAAAGCAAATCTTAAAACATACACAAATTTAGGGGGAGTTCTTACTTATCACATACTTCTCAAAGCGACGATATATTTCATTCTTATTATATTTTTTCGAAGCTTTGATCTATATGTTGTCATCAATTACCAAAAAGGGGGAGATTGAAAGTGCAACTATCCCTGGGTGGTTTTGGTAATTCCTAACAACATATAGCTCATAGAGCTAACATTATTCCAAGATGAATATTTCAGGAAAAGCTCAATGGATGGCATGGCATGGATGAGGAAAGTGGATCCCTCAAAATTATAAGGACAAAGAATTGGCTCAAACTTCAAGGACAAGACTCTACATTTTATGTTTTAGTGATCCAAGATCACATTGAGTCCATAGGAAAAGCCAATACTATTAAGGAGGGATGAGGTGTTGCTTAATGAGCCTCTTGCTTCATGTGCTTAGTGATATGCTCCAAAATCCGCAACTACCTTTCCATATCCACATATGATCTAAACCAAAAGTCAAACTTGGCCCCACCGATTCTTTCTATCCGGAGCCACCGAGTTTCATTTGTCATAGCCACTGCCACAAACCCTAGCAAATCGGTTTCACCGATAGGGATCTCGGTCTCACCGGGATGGGATTGCAATTTCTCTGTTTCCCTTCGTAACGTTTCGGTCTAACCGAAGTGAGCGATCGGTCCCATCGAGATTGCAATATAAACTCACCGTTTCCTTTTCGTAACATTTCGGTCTCAAAAAGAGCGGATCGGTCCCACCGTGTTTACCTGACCAACCCTTGGTTAGCTTATTACCAAAATCGGTCCCACCGAGTTTGTGTAATCGGTCACACCGAGATTACGTTATTCCCTAACCCTAACCATATCGGTCCTACCGAGTTGCATCTCAGTCCCACCGAAAAATCTAACGGTCAGTAGGTTTGCTAAATCGGTCCGACCGAGTTTAACGATTCGGTCCCACCGAGTTTGGCAAATTGTATGTAACAGTTAGATTTTGTGTGGAGGCTATATATACCCCTCCACCCACTCTTCATTCGTGGAGAGAGCCATCAGAATATATCTTCACTTCCAATACATATTTTCTGAGAGAGAACCACCTACCCTTGTGTTGAGCTCAAGATATTCCATTCCTACCATATGAATCTTGATCTCTAGCCTTCCCCAAGTTGCTTTCCACTCAAATCTTCTTTCCACCAAATCCAAATCCTGTGAGAGAGAGTTGAGTGTTGGGGAGACTATCATTTGAAGCACAAGAGCAAGGAGTTCATCATCAACACACCATTTGTTACTTCTTGGAGAGTGGTGTCTCCTATATTGGCTAGGTGTTACTTGGGAGCCTCCGACAAGATTGTGGAGTTGAACCAAGGAGTTTGTAAGGGCAAGGAGATCGCCTACTTTGTGAAGATCTACCGCTAGTGAGGCAAGTCCTTCGTGGGCAAAGGCCGTGACAGAATAGACAAGGTTGCTTCTTCGTGGACCCTTCGTGGGTGGAGCCCTCCGTGGACTCGCGCAACCGTTACCCTCCGTGGGTTGAAGTCTCCATCAACGTGGATGTACGATAGCACCACCTATCGGAACCACGCCAAAAACATCCGTGTCTCCAATTGCGTTTGAATCCTCCAAACCCTTCCCTTTACATTCTTGCAAGTTGCATGCTTTACTTTCCGCTGCGCATATACTCTTTGCATGCTTGCTTGCATTGTGCTTGACTTGTGCTAAGATAGCTAAAATCTTCCAAGAACTAAAATTGGGAAAATGATAGATTTTTATTTGGTCAAGTAGTCTAATCACCCCCCCTCTAGACATACTTCCGATCCTACAGCGAGCCGCTTTAGCATGTCTTGCAGGAGATGGGGAACATCATTTGATAAACCCACAACGGCCAAAGCACGTTGTGACCCGGTGTAGAGTTGCTCCACCAAAGTGTAAACCGCCTTCAGCTTGATCAGCATATTCTGGTTAAGATTTGTGCTCCTGGGGCCTGCGTTAGTAAACATCAGGTGAGCCGGAGATAATAATTGACATAGTCACCAAAAGAAGGTTTGCAGTATTTAAATGTTGGCACAAGTGACTTACCGAAGATTGCTGAGAGCATTTGAGATATTTGGCGCTTTAAGCCGGATAGCTCGGTTGTTGCTTCTGCAAGTGACGCCTCTGCTTTCTCGGCCCGGGTGACCAAAGAGGCCTTTTCATCAACCTAGGTTTTCTTATCAGCCTCAAAGCCTGTCTTCAATTTCTCCTGTTCGGAAACACTAAACTCAAACTTGGAGTTGGCTTTCTGGGTTTCAACCTCTTGAGCTTTCAGGCGATTCTTCAGTTCAGCAATCTCCGACTCAAATTGACTTATGGTGGCCTGCATCAATGTCGGGTTATAGTCAGAATTATTGTAAGATAACATTGAAGTCCCAAGCATCTTGCAAGCAAAGATACTCGACACTTGGGGGCTAATGTATGCTGAAGAACTCTAACTTGCTTGGGCAGTTCATGGAAATTAAGTCCCAAGCATCTTGCAAGCAAAGATACTTGGCACTTGCGGGCTAATGCGTATTGCAAAGTTCAAAGATACGCCGGCTTAAATATCCTGTTTATAAGCCGGCCCTCTGATGTTACAAGATAAGCCGAGCATCTGACAAGCAATGCTAAGCAGTTTTCTAAGTCTATAGCATATTTTCTTATAAGCAATAGACTTGGGGGCTGGTGCAGTAAGTATGTATAAGGAAAAGTAACTTCAATCTTACCTCAGATTTTTGTTGTATCTGTTTCACCATGTCAATTTCCAGGTCACGGCTGCTGTGTACTTGATTTATATAGCCATAGATGATCTCTCCAATGCTCAAATGAGTGTAATCAGCAACATCCAGCTTGGCCTTTTGGCGCTCCAAGAATTCCTCCTTAGTAGAGCACTTGGCAAGAACAGTAGGCTGTCCCGGCTCAACGAACTGAGTCTTGAGAATCTCAACTTCGGGATCAACTGTCTTGGCCGGGCTAGGAGCTTCCGGGTTGTCAGAATCATTGAGGGTTTGTTCACTAGGCGGGTCAGCGGTAGGTGCTGGAACGTCATGAGATGGTTCAGATGGTGGCTCATGCGCAGAGGTGTCAGGAGCAGCCGTTCCAAGCTCCGGTTCAGTTACAGCCGGCTCTTTGGACGGCTTACTCTTGTTCGTCCTCTTGCTGGGATTTACTTGCACGTTGTGGACAAAGTCATAAGGATTATTACAAAAACATGGGTAAGTATAAAGGTAAAAGAAGATGACATTACCCGGGAGTAGTCTTGAAAGCTGGCATGTTGGATTCCATAGACTCTCCAGAGGTTGTTGAAGCATCATGATAGTTGGAGTCAGATGAATTGAGGGGTTGACGAGTTAAACCCGCCAAAGAAAAAGATGAACGTAGATCGGAGATAACCTCAGCGCGGCGCTTCCTGGTTACATCAGGCAAGCCGGAAGAGAGCTCCACGTCTTTGTTTGTCCGGGTCTTCCTCCGGCTCTCATAAATCAGTCACTTCAAAAGAAATTGAGGATCTTGGTAAGCTAAAGGATGTGAAAATCTTACTTTCCGGATCACTCTTCGGATTTTCTGCCTTGGCAGAGGCTCTGAGTCGGAGGAGATTATAGTTACCTCTTCCTCAGCCGCTTGGCTGTTTCCTGTGTCCTCCTGAAAGGAATTAGTGTCAATAAGATGATGATAAAAGAGTCAGGGGGTTCAGAATTACCTCTTCTTCATCATCATCGGTATCAACCACTTTCAACATATTTGAAGCACTGGGCTTCTTCTTCCTTGAAGTTCCTGTCCTGGTGGCTTTCCTCTCGGCTCTCTTGGCCGCTCTGGCTTGATTGGCCGCTTCATGGTCATATTGGACCTTCCAGAAATTGTCATTTTCCTGGGAATAATCATAAAGGGCGATGAGTAAAGAGTAAGGCATAACACAATAAGGGTATAATGGTTAAGATGGATGACTTACTGTAGGAGCCGGATTCTTCTTGCAGAAAGGAAGTAAGCCAAAGGCATTACTGACCATCGAGCCTTCTTTCAACAAAGACTGAGTCATAGCTTCCACCACATCATCTGGTAAGTCGTCAGGGCTATGACGCAGTGGGTCATCCTTCTCGCCTGAGTAAGTACACATTAAGCTGGGGCGGCGGCTTAATGGAATCACCCGCCAGGGGATCCAGATTCGGACCAAATCAACACCGTCTAAGCCGTTCCCCAAGAGAGCTTTGATTTTCTTGATGGTGGGAGTGAGAGGAAGACGTTCAACAACAGTTAATTTATCTTGCAACGGGTGGTTAGATTCTAGGCGCAGAGCATGGAAGCCGGGTAGCAGGTTTTCATCAGCCAGAGAAGTATCCTGGCAGTAGAACCATGCCTGGTTCCAGTCCTTTGGGTGGCTTGGCAGTTCAACATAAGGGAAAAGGCAGTCTCTCCGCCGCTGAATTGAGATACCTCCAAGCTCCAGACTGGGCCTGTTGGCACATTTGTTCTGCCGATTTAGGTAAAACAATTCCCTGAACAAAAGTAAGTTGGGTTCTTCTCCAAGGTACACCTCGCAGAAGACTTGGAAGTTGCAAATATTTGACACGGAATGGGCCCGATGTCTTGAGGTCTGAGGTCAAAAAATTGCAAGACGTCCGTGAAGAATTTTGAACCGGGCGGAGCAAAGCCCCGGTTCATATGATCAGTGAAAATGATCACCTCCCCCTCTTTTGGTTGAGGTTTCTCCTCTGACGGATTAGGAGCGCGATAGGACATGACCTCCTTCTTGGGCAGATGGCCGGTCTTCACGAACTCAGACAAAGTGCTCTCTGTGACAGTAGACTTGACCCAGTTACAGGTCACAGGAGCTTTAGGAGCCTTGGGTGCCATTGTGCAAGTGGAGACCTATGACAAATAAGAACTTCCGGTTCAACTTTAACCCGAAAGAGAGCATTTTTTAAATCTATTCAAGATGGCGGCTTAAGAAGGGGCCTAATGACATATGGCTAATTGTGTTTTAATATTTAAGCTGCTACGGGTTCCAGAAGCAGTTAAGTTATCTTAAGTCGCCAGAAGCAAGCAAGGCGGATAATCTGTGTTGTCTTCTTAAACCGGCTACATAGACTACGGTGGCTAAACAGATCTAACATATGCAGTTTTTTGGCTAAGTATGGACAAACATGTTTCACAAGTTGCAGCCATTATTTTGGATCAAATGGTCGTTCTAAGAAAGAAAAATTTCTAGACCTAAAACTAGTGCAGAGAAGTTCATATGCTCGAAGGAAGCCTCTGAACGAGGGAAAAGGGATCTACTTGCATTCGAAATGGATGCGGGACAATCACTGCAGTAGTTCTACACTATCTAACGATCAGAGCAGGGCGTTGGAGGTGAAATCTGTCAAAGGTTTGCTACGGGCGGCGACGAACACTGATGAACTCTGGAAGTTAGTAATGCAGATCTAAGGCAGGGAAGGAAGGGAACATACGGAGGCCGACTAGCTGCCAAGATTCACCGTTGAGCTCTGATCAGATTCAGGGTGGTGCAGCGGCCTGAGTTGATGAAGACGAGGAAGTCAGCGGCGGCGGCGGCAGCGGTGGAGCTCGCGTGACAGGGAGAGAGCGAGCGGAGGAAGACGACTGAGGGGAGAAAATGAAGAATACCTAGGTTGTTCCTATTTATAAGGAAAGGCCAACTGAGACGGTGCGAGAAACGAGGAGATCGAGCATCATTATCCAGTAACCCCGACGCCTCGGTTTTCGGGATGGTCAGTAAAGGCAAAGATCCGTTGAATATATGAAAAAATAAAATAGGGATTTAATTGGAGATGACGTCATGGCGGTTTAACACGGATCCAGAAGACGACGTCACGGCGCGTTATGACCTTTGCACTGACAGAAGACAGAAAGGCTTGTTTTTAAGGTATTTTAAGATTGACATGAACCGGTTCAAATCAATCTGGGCCCTAATGTTGGGGATATAACTATTTGTGTAAGCCGCCCATGAGGGGCCGGGTTACGCAAAGAGGGATTCATCAGAAGAAGCCCAAGACCAAGCATGAAGATGGCGGTTCAATAGAGGGTCTAAAGCTCACAGGCGACTTAAGGCCCATAGTGGTCAACCGCCATGATGGCATGACTTGTATCATAAGGTAGATTTAACTAGTCACCGAGTCAGACACTGTTTATGAGCCGGCCGAGACTCTGTAGGCCGCAGGGCGTCAACCCGTGTATATAAGGGGACGACCCGCTGGTGGCTTAGGGCAAGAAACATCTCATCGAGAACCGGGCATAGCATATCTCGCTCCCTGGTCATCGAAACCCTAGCAATACCAAACCAACTAGACGTAGGCCTTACCTTCACCGTAAGGGGCCGAACTAGTATAACTCTCCCGTGTCCTTTGTCCCAATTAACCCCTTTAAGCTTCCTAGTTGCGATGGCTCCACGACTAAGTCCTTGCTAGAGGACATCTGTGGTGACAATTCCACGACAACTACCATTGTTACCGTTACTATTGCTGCTGTCACCACTATCAAACTATCATATTACTTTGCTACTGATCACTTTGCTGCAGACAATTAATCTCCAGGTGTGGTTGAATTGACAACTCAGCTGCTAATACCTTCAAATATTCTTTGGCTCCCCTTGTGTCGAATCTATAAATTTGGGTTGAATATTCTACCCTCGAAAACTGTTGTGCTCCCCTATACTTGTGGGTTATCAGTACCAGCGACCCAGGCACCTCCGAGGCCAGGCATGGCAATGGAAGGCCACGACGCATCAAAAACAAGCGTCGGAACAACAACGAAGTAACAGAGGATACAACGGTAAACGCCGGATTCAGTGGCTCTAACCCGATCAGCGGAAGAAGCCGTTCAAAGGAAATAGGGATGGTCCATCTACTTTAGACAAAATATTTGATAGGCCCTGCCAGATCCATGGCACCCCAGACAAGCCTGCTAACCACACCAACAGAAACTGCTGAGTTTTTAAACAGGCCGGTAAATTAAATACTGAACATAATGGGAAGGGACCTCAATGCTAGGACGATGATGAGCCTCACCCTCCGAACACTGGGGGACAGAAGAAGTTTCCCCCCGAGGTGAAAACGGTGAACATGATATATGTCATGCACATCCCCAAGAGGGAGCGCAAACGCGCATTAAGGGACGTCTACGCCGTAGAGCCTGTCGCCCCAAAATTCAACCCATGGTCGGCTTGTCCAATCACCTTTGATCGCAGGGACCACCCAAACAGTATCCGTCATGGAGGTTCGGTGGCCCTGGTGCTCGATCCTATCATCGACGGATACCATCTCACTAGGTTCCTTTTGGACGAAGGCAGTAGCGTCAACTTGATCTATCAAGATAGTATCTGTAAGATGGGCATCGACCCGTCAAGAATCAAGCCTAGCAACACTACCTTTAAAGGAGAGCTACTCAGCATGGAGGCCTGCTGCACGAGCTCCTTAACGCTGGAACTATTCAGCTCTCCAGACAACATCCGAAGCGAAGATTTGATCTTCGACATCGTCCCTTTTCGCAGTGGTTATCATGCACTGCTCGGACGAACGAATTTCGCCCGCTTTAATGCGGTCCAGCATTATGCTTATTTGAAGCTCAAAATGCTTGGACCTCATGGCGTCATCACAGTAAATGGGAATATGGAGCGCTCCCTCCGTACTGAGGAGCACACCGCGTCCCTAGCAGCTGAAGTACATGGCGGCCTCATCAAGCCAAACAACTCATCGATCATCAAGACACACGACCCTGCTAAGCGGGGCCGATCCGCATTACAATGCGATAGCCCGACGTAGCCGGAGCTTGAATAGCAGTTTAGCCTCCGCCGACTGCCCCATAAGGTTGCGGCATACGCACCGCGCGTACATAAGTACACACTTAAAATACCTTGGGCAACGCTGGAGGCACATCATACGTCTCCAATGTATCTATAATTTTTTATTGTTCCATGCTATTGTATTATCTGTTTTGGATGTTTATGGGCTTTATTAAACACTTCTATATTATTTTTGGGACTAACCTATTGACCCAGAGCCCAGTGCCAGTTCCTGTTTTTTACCTTGTTTCAGTGTTTCGATGAAAAGGAATATCAAACGGAGTCGAAACAGAATGAAACCTTCTGGAGAAGTTGAAGGAAAGCAACCCGGGAGACTTGGAGTCCAGATAAAGGAAGAAACGAGGGAGGCACGAGGTAGGGGGGCGCGCCCACCCCCCTAGGGCGCGCCCTCCACCCTCGTGGCCCCTCGTGGCTCCCCTGACGTACTTCTTCCTCCTATATATACCCATATAGCCTAAAACGATCGGGGAACAGAATAGATCGGGAGTTCCGCCGCCGCAAGCCTCTGTAGCCACCAAGAACCAATCGGGACCCTGTTCCGGCACCCTGCCGGAGGGGGGAACCCTCACCGGTGGCCATCTTCATGTAACATCCCAAATTTTCAATTTGGAATGTTATACATAGATCATCCATGCATATCATGATTTATTGCAATTCCGTTCCGCAATCCTCGAAATCCTAAGCAACTCAAGGACCCACGGAGAGAGTTGGGGATTTTCCAGATTTCATATTTGATTTTTATCAAATAATGAAACGAGGATTTTGATTTTAATAATTTTTCTCCCCGAAAAATATTTAATATTGAATTAAATGAGTGGAGATAATATGACTTCTCCAAAGTAATTGAAATATTGGAGGAAAAATATTAAAATCATTTATTGGATTTTATTTGGTTTTATTCAGATTATATTTGCATTAGAAAAATTGCACGTTTTCAAAATTTCATTTTAGGGACGAGAAAATGTTCATCTCGTCCTAAATATTTTATTTAGACGGTGAAAATTTGTTTTGGCATTTTTAGATTTTTATTTAATTTTCTAGGATTTTTCTTCTGTCAGCGGAATTATTTAAAAAAAACTGCGCGCCCGACTGGGCCTAAGGCCCGGCCGAGCCAGGCCGGCCCAGCCGCCCGCCGCCGCCGACTCGGACCGGAGTCTGAGCCGGACTCCGCCTCCGCCGCGCCTTACCCCCTCCTCCAGGCCGCCCGGCCCCGCCCCTTTATATACGCCGCCACCCTAGCCCCAACACCACCACCACCACCGCCCGCAGCCCCGCCGCCCGCGCCTCACGCCGCCGCCGCCCCGCGAGCCGCCGTCCCGCCGCCCAAGCCCACCTCGCCGGAGGTAGCGGCCGGAGGTAGCCGCCGGATCCGACCGCCGGTTTTTTTAAGAAACCGTTCGGTTTATTTTTTTTCTTTTCGAAACCGCCGGTCTTCTGCCATTAACTTGTGGGTCGGGAAGTAGTGTTGAGGTAGAACCTATTGTCCTGTTATATTCAAACCCTTGGGAGTTACTTCTACGTATTGCTTATATTGCTATGCTATGCTCGTAGACGTGGTTTGGGTTTGAGTGAAATCCATGACAGATGAGTGATTGTTAATTAATGGTTCAACTTAAGGTGGCAACTTAATCAAACAACTGGGTGGATTGAGGCACCTGGGGAACCTAGTGTTGTCTGTATTTTTTTGGAAATCCCGGGGTACCCGCGTGATCTTCCTATGGACCTCCACCCAGGCTCAAAGGGAACTGAGATGATTCATGCTAGAAACTTCCGTGTGCAGCCACAAGCTATTATGGGCTCTAGCATAGTTGAGTAAGTTACGTGAAGCTCTTGAAGAGGTAGATCAGCAGGTAGTGGGTTTTGTAGGTTTGGTATGGCCTACCCGGAGTAGAGAGTTAATGTTTCTGAAAGGTTGTGTCTCGGTCATCCGTTTCTCAAACATAATGTAGTGCGAGAAATCCAATGGAGGCGATCGAGTCTTGTGGGGAAAAGTGCGCAAACCTCTGCATAGTGTAGAATCTAATCATGGTTAGCCGTGTCCCCGGTTATGGACAATTCTTGAGTATCTAGTACTTGAGTTATCGCATGTATCTCACCATATTTAATTAATACTATTGGGTTGTTAATCACTTTAATTGGGATTGAGTTGGGGGTACCTTCTCAATGATGTTTCAACCACCATGATAGTTAAATTAAACTCTATTCCTTTGTTGTAGGGAAAAATAGGCTTTTCGCAAAAACTATAACCATACAGGTTTCCACCAGCCATATATGCATGTAGTGATAGCATTATTTTGTTTTTGTTCTACTGTGTTATATTGCCAGCATATTCCATGTGCTGACCCGTTTTCGGGCTGCAACGTATTATGCTGCAGACTTTTCAGGCGAGGAGTAAGGTTCGTTAGGTCGTTGCCGTGCAGCTCAGCTATACCGTTGGAGTTGATGGACTCACTCAATCTTCCAAGCCTTCCGCTGTTATCGCATTAGATGGCCTTAAGCCATATTATTGTAATAAGCTCTCTTTTGAGACATTCGATGTAATAAGTGTGTGATTGCTACTTTGTTATAAATCCTTCGAGTGCTGTGTGTGTCAGCATTACCGATCTAGGGATGACACTGAAGCACAGAGACTTCACCATCTGAGGTCGAGTCGCTACAAGATGGTATCAGAGCACACGCTGAGTGTAGGACACGACCACTAAGATAAAACCCTAGGTCACACTTCTCTACTCATTTCCGACTCCTCACCATTTTCTACTCTTTAGGATGGCGAAGATGAAGAACAAGTTTGCACAACCGGATGAAGATACACGTTTTGGACGTCACCTGAAGGAAGTCACTAGGTACTTGAACATTGGAATACCAAGCTTCACCGGGACGTACAACGCCACTTTACCTGAAGAAGACCGCCGGATGATTCAAGTACAAGTTCCAGGAAGGACGTTCTCGCCAACTTCTAAACCCATAGAGTTTTCTTTAGAAGCACCTACCTGGAGTCTAGGCAAGAGCATGGCCGCCCACATTACAATGGGACGCATTGGAGAAGTTTACAACAGGGAGCTTAAGGACACAATCTACCAAATATGTGGGCGCCGAGACGAGCAATGGGAAGTAATCATCACCAGGAAGGATAGATCCATTGCAGCTTTCATCCAGGAGTTAAACCAGCACATTCGATGTCAGGAGAACCAGATGTGCGCGGACATGATGGACCTGAAGAAGGCGAAGACTAGGATCATCGAGCTAGAGGAAGAACTAAAGTTCACACGCGATGGATTTGAGGAGGAAATCAAGACCCTACTGGAGAAGAATGATGACCTAGTCAAGAAGATCGGAGTATTCATGGGAGGACCAGCACCGGGAGTAGAAGACGACGATTCCACTTGCCCGGACAACTACATCATCATCGATGACACCGACTCCGACCCTAGTGATGACGACTTTGAAGACGAAGCTAGAGCAGACATCATGGAGTCTTCCACCGATCAAAATTTCTAGATGACCACCAACTATTAGTAGTATTTTCCCCATGTACATAGTAGTAGTAAGCACTTTTGCGATAGTTCTAGACCGTTTGTATGCCCTTGCTTGATTGATTGAGTGATATGATTGTGTTTGTCTCATGTGCATATGGGTAGTGTTTTCTCATTAGACCCCTTTTCTATTCTAATCTCTTCCATCTAAACCCATCAGATGCCTCCGAGACGTGACACCGGTTTCACTTTCCCACCGGAACTCACCCAGTTGATCCAGCGGCAGAATGCCTTAATGCAATTACTAGTTCAGAACCAGGGCAACAACACCAACAACAACAACAACCCGCCGCCAGTGGACAACCTAGCCCGTTTTCTAAGGTTACAACCGCTGGTGTTTTCCATTAGCACCGAGCCTATAGTCGCTGATGATTGGCTACGCCATATTGGATGGGGGTTGACCACCGCAGGTTGCACAGATGCTGAGGGGGTGCGCTTTGCCGCCCATCAATTGGATGGACCAGCAGACTCATGGTGGGAAAATTACACAACCACTTTTCCTGTAGCCAATGTCACTTGGGACCAGTTCCAGCAAGCTTTCCACACAGCCCATGTCTCAACTGGAGCTATGCAGATGAAGAAGCGGGAGTTCCGCAACCTACGCCAGGGGAACCGTACTGTGGCTCAGTACGTGGATGAGTTTAGCAAGTTATCACGTTTTGCCCCTGATGATGTGGCCACAGATGCCGCAAAGCAGGAGAAGTTTATGGAAGGGCTGAATGATGAGATGAGTATGCAGTTGATGGTAGCAACCTTCAACAACTACCAGGAGTTGGTGGATAAGGCTCTTATGATTGAAGGGAAGCAGCAGCAGATTGAGATCCGCAAGAGGAATTATGGACAAGGGAAGTATAACTCAGGAGCTCAGCAGAAGCCTCGCCTAACCCCGAACTCGGGAGGACTTGTTCATAACCATGGAGGTCACAACCACACTGGAGGAGGATCACATAACCACAATGGTTCTAAGAATGGGAATGGGAACGGAGCTAACAACAATTAGAACCGCTCAAACCCATCCACACCCGCCAAAAGAGACCTAAGTCAGGTTACCTATTTTAAGTGCGGGAAGACAGGGCACTACGCCAATGATTGCCCTGAAGGAAGGAATGGAAACGGAAATGGGAGCGCTGGGAAGAAGCCCAATCCATTCAACAAAGGACAAGTGAACCACGTTAACGTGGAGGAGGTTGAAGAGCAGCCGGATGCGGTAATAGGTAAGTTTTTGGTTAAGTCATTTACCGCTCTTGTACTTTTCGATACTGGTGCATCGCATTCGTACATATCAAGGGGATTCGTGGATAAGTTTAAACTACCAACCCAAACCCTTAGGACCCCTCTTTTAGTGAGTTCACCCGGAGCAGAGTATATGGCTAGCCGATGGTGTGACCAGATACCCTTAACCATTGGCACACATGTGTTTCCATCCGACCTAATTATCTTGGAGTCGCAAGGATTGGATGTGATATTGGGTATGGACTGGATGTCAAAGTATGGAGGAAGCATTGACTATGCTAGTAAGTCGATTTATCTCACCACCCCGAAGGGAAAAAGGATTAAGTATGTGTCTAGGCATGTGCCTAGGAGGAGCCAAGTGAATGCCCTTACGAGAGTTGTTCAGGAGGAAGTGCCGGTAGTAAAGGATTACCCGGATGTTTTCCCAGAGGAATTACCAGGCATGCCACCGGACAGAGACATTGAGTTTTTGATAGAACTGTTGCCAGGAACAGGACCAATATCCAAGAGACCCTATCGGATGCTTGCAAATGACCTGGAGGAAATTAAGAAACAAATCAAGGAGTTATTGGAGAAAGGATACATCCGAAGGAGTTCATCACCTTGGGGAGCCCCAGTACTTTTGGTTGAGAAGAAGGATAAATCCCTAAGGATGGTTGTTGATTATCGAGCCCTGAATGAAGTGACGATTAAGAACAAGTACCCACTGCCGATGATCAATGATCTGTTTGATAAGTTGCAAGGAGCTAAGGTGTTTTCAAAGATCGGTTTGAGATCGGGATACCATCAGTTGAAGATACGAGAGAAGGATATACCAAAGACAGCGTTCACCATGCGGTATGGATTATACGAGTGCACGGTCATGTCATTTGGACTGACTAACGCCCCTGCCTATTTCATGAGCATGATGAACAAGGTGTTCATGGAGTATTTGGACAAGTTTGTTGTGGTGTTTATTGATGATATCATGGTATACTCGAAGAACAAAGAGGAGCACAAGGAGCATTTGCGTTTAGTTCTCGAGAAGCTCAGAGAACACCAGTTGTATGCTAAGTTTAGCAAATGCGAGTTTTGGCTCAAGGAAGTCGGATTCCTTGGACATGTTATATCAGGAGAAGGTATAGCAGTAGACCCCAGCAAGGTTCAGTCAGTCACTGAATGGTTGGCACCCACCTCAGTTAGTGAGATCCGCAGTTTTCTTGGACTCGCAGGATACTACCGGAGATTCATTGAGAATTTTTCCAAGATTGCAAAGCCAATGACTGAACTGTTGAAGAAGGATACCAAGTTTAAATGGACAGAAGATTGTGAAGCAAGTTTCCAGGAGTTGAAGAAACGTTTGACTACAGCCCCAGTGCTAATACTGCCAGATATACATAAGGAGTTCCAAGTGTATTGCGATGCCTCTCGCTTAGGACTTGGATGTGTGCTTATGCAGGATGGAAGAGTTGTTTCGTATGCCTCACGACAACTAAAACCGCATGAGTTGAATTATGCCACGCATGATTTGGAGCTAGCAGCCGTAGTGCATGCGTTGAAGACTTGGAGACATTACCTTATTGGAAATCGTTGTGATGTGTACACGGATCACAAGAGTCTGAAGTACATATTCACCCAGAAGGAGCTGAACCTTAGGCAGAGGAGATGGTTGGAGCTTATAAAGGATTATGACATGAAGCTACACTATCATCCAGGAAAGGCCAACGTCGTAGCAGACGCCTTGAGTCGGAAGAGTTATGCTAATATCCTCGAAAGTAAAGGACTGCCGAAGGGGTTAGCAGAGGACATCATGGAACTTCGATTAGAGATTGTACCTAGAGGGTTCATTGCCACAATGGAGGTTCAGTCAACATTGCTGGACAAGATTCGGGAAGCTCA
The DNA here is from genome assembly GCA_032464435.1 of Aegilops umbellulata. Lineage (NCBI taxonomy): Eukaryota > Viridiplantae > Streptophyta > Magnoliopsida > Poales > Poaceae > Aegilops > Aegilops umbellulata. Next base: position 98,835,300 of record CP136060.1, read on the forward strand.
GAAGGATGATAAAGAGATTGTCGAGATAAAAGAGAAGATGTGCAAAGGAAAGGCCAAAGATTTTCGTGAGGATGAGCATGATACCCTATGGTTTGAGGACCGAATTTATGTGCCCAATAATCAGGAGATCAGGAAGTTAATACTTCAAGAGGCTCATGACTCACCATACTCGATACACCCCGGAAACACCAAGATGTATTTGGATGTGAAGGAACATTTCTGGTGGACTGGCATGAAGAAGGATATTGCCGAGTATGTAGCCATATGTGATGTATGTTAGAGAGTTAAGGCAGAACATCAAAAGCCAGCAGGACTGTTACAACCTATGGCGATACCTGAATGGAAGTGGGATAAACTTGGCATGGACTTTATCACCGGATTACCCAGGACTAAAGCAGGATATGATTCCATATGGGTGTTAGTTGATCGTTTGACCAAGGTAGCTCACTTCATTCCAGTGAAAACCACCTATACAAGTGCAAAGTTGGCCAAGATCTATATGTCCAGGATCGTATGTCTGCATGGAGTTCCGAGGACCATCGTATCAGATCGAGGAACACAGCTTACTTCAAAATTTTGGCATCAGTTACACCAGACTTTGGGAACGAGATTGGAGTTCTGTACAGCGTATCACCCGCAGACAGATGGACAGACCGAGAGAGTCAATCAAATTTTGGAGGACATGTTGAGAGCCTGTGCGCTAGATTGTGGATCTAGTTGGGATGACAATTTGCCATATGCAGAATTCTCATACAACAATAGCTACCAAGCCAGTTTGAAAATGGCACCGTTTGAAGCCCTGTATGGACGCAGGTGCAGAACACCGTTGATGTGGGATGAGGTAGGAGACCGACAGTTGTTTGGACTGGACTTGATTAAAGAGTCTGAGGAGAAGGTAAAAATTGATTCGAGATAAACTGAAGATTGCTCAGTCCAGGCAGAAGAGTTATGCAGACTCAAAACGCAAGGAGGTAACCTACGAAATTGGAGAAAGAGTATACCTACGAGTATCGCCCTTGCGAGGAGTGAGACGTTTTGGAGTTAAAGGGAAGTTAGCCCCGAGATTTGTAGGACCGTATCGCATTTTGGAACGGATGGGAGAAGTTGCCTACAAGTTGGAGTTACCTGAGGGATTGTCAGGAGTCCACAATGTGTTCCATGTTTCACAGCTGAAGAGGTGTCATGCTGAGATGGCTGATATACCATTAAGAGATACCGTACCCTTGGAAACGATTCAATTGGACAGTGATTTGACTTACGAGGAGAAACCAGTCAAGATTCTTGAGTTGGCCAGCAGAGTCACCCACAGTAAGGTTATCAAGTTTTGCAAAGTTCAGTGGAGCCACCATACCGAGGATGAAGCCACCTGGGAATGAGAGGATGATCTCCGCAAGGACCACCCATACCTATTTTCTAGCCAACCCGAATCTCGAGGGCGAGATTCATCTTAAGGGGGTAGGTTTGTAACATCCCAAATTTTCAATTTGGAATGTTATACATAGATCATCCATGCAGATCATGATTTATTGCAATTCCGTTCCGCAATCCTCGAAATCCTAAGCAACTCAAGGACCCACGGAGAGAGTTGGGGATTTTCCAGTTTTCATATTTGATTTTTATCAAATAATGAAATGAGGATTTTGATTTTAATAATTTTTCTCCCTGAAAATATTTAATATTGTATTAAATGAGTGGAGATAATATGACTTCTCCAAAATAATTGAAATATTGGGGGGAAAATATTAAAATAATTTATTGGATTTTATTTGGTTTTATTCGGATTTTATTTGCATTAGAAAAATTGCACGTTTTCAAAATTTCATTTTAGGGCCAAGAAAATGTTCATCTCGTCCTAAATATTTTATTTAGACGGTGAAAATTTGTTTTGGCATTTTTAGATTTTTATTTATTTTTCTAGCATTTTTCTTCTGTCAGCGGAATTATTTAAAAAAAACTACGCGCCCGACTTGGCCTAAGGCCCAGCCTAGCCAGGTCGGCCCAGCCGCCCGCCGCCGCCTCCCGCAGCGCGCGCCGCCGCCGCCGCCGACTCGGACTGGAGTCCGAGCCGGACTCCGCCTTCGCCGCGCCTTGCCCCCTCCTCCAAGCCGCCCCGCCCCGCCCCTTTATATACACCGCCACCCGAGCCCCAACACCACCACCACCACCGCCCGCAGCCTCGCCGCCCGCGCCGGCCACCGCCGCCGCTTGCCGCACCGCCGCCGACCCCGCCGCCCCGCGAGCCGCCGTCCCGCCGCCCAAGCCCACCTCGCCGTAGCCCCTCGCCGTAGGTAGCCGCCGGATCCGACCGCCGGTTTTTTTTAAGAAACCGTTTGGTTTATTTTTTTTCATTTCGAAACACTAGTTTTCGTTTTTTAAATAGATCAGTTTTTCTCCGGTTTATTTATTTAGCGAGCGTTCGCTTGTTCGTTCGTTTTAACGTACACGTTCTTCGTTTAGATCCAGTTAACGAATGTTCGTTCGTTAACCTATTCGTCGTTTGTCTTTTTCTCGGATTTATTCCGCGATATTTTTGATCGCGATTTTTGGTCCGATCTTAGTTTCTGTTTATCTTTTCGCTCGTTTGTCGGAATCAGGCGATTCAAGCGCCTGGAGTTTCGCCTCGAAACCCTCTTTCCGATTAATCATCTCAAACAAGTTTTTGCTACTGTAAAATTTGAGCTAAGTTCAGATTAGTAAATGAAGCTTCTTTCGTTCGCCGTTAAGTTTCGTTGCTTTGTTCGATTTGATTCTTCTTGTGTACCGGAGTTCTTAAGTTGAACTTTCTGGTCAACCTATCTTATTTGAGTTTTACTTGTGCATCGTTGCTTGTTACTTATGTATGTTATTGTTTGCTTGCGATAGAATTTCCGAAGTGCGAAGCGTGTTACTACGAGTCTCTAGGATTCGCGGATCGTCAGCAAGGCAAGTAACACATTGATCATATTTTTCCTACCCAGTTTTTATGCATTAGTTTCAATCCTCAAACATTGCATGATTAGGATGTCATTAACTTGTGGGTTGGGAAGTAGTGTTGAGGTAGAACCTATTGTCCTGTTATATTCAAACCCTTGGGAGTTACTTCTACATATTGCTTATATTGCTATGCTATGCTCGTAGACGTGGTTCGGGTTTGAGTGAAATCCATGACAGATGAGAGATTGTTAATTAATGGTTCAACTTAAGGTGGCAACTTAATCAAACAACTGGGTGGATTGAGGCACCTGGGGAACCTAGTGTTGTCTGTATTTTTTTGGAAATCCCGGGGTACCCGCGTGATCTTCCTATGGACCTCCACCCAGGCTCAAAGGGAACTGAGATGATTCATGCTAGAAACTTCCGTGTGCAGCCACAAGCTATTATGGGCTCTAGCATAGTTGAGTAAGTTACGTGAAGCTCTTGAAGAGGTAGATCAGCAGGTAGTGGGTTTTGTAGGTTTGGTATGGTCTACCCGGAGTAGAGAGTTAATGTTTCTGAAAGGCTGTGTCTCGGTCATCCGTTTCTCAAACATAATGTAGTGCGAGAAATCCAACGGAGGCGATCGAGTCTTGTGGGGAAAAGTGCGCAAACCTCTACAGAGTGTACAATCTAATCATGGTTAGCCGTGTCCCCGGTTATGGACAATTCTTGAGTATCTAGTACTTGAGTTATCGCATGTATCTCACCATATTTAATTAATACTATTGGGTTGTTAATCACTTTAATTGGGATTGAGTTGGGGGTACCTTCTCAATGATGTTTCAACCACCATGATAGTTAAATTAAACTCTATTCCTTTGTTGTAGGAAAAAATTGGCGTTTCGCAAAACTATAACCATACAGCTTTCCACCAGCCATATATGCATGTAGTGGAAGCATTATTCTGTTTTTGTTCTACTGTGTTATATTGCCGGCATATTCCATGTGCTGACCCGTTTTCGGGCTGCAACGTATTATGTTGCAGACTTTTCAGACGAGGAGTAAGGTTCATTAGGTCGTTGCCGTGCAGCTCAGCTATGCCGTTGGAGTTGATGGACTCACTCTATCTTCCAAGCCTTCCGCTGTTATCGCATTAGATGGCCTTAAGCCATATTATTGTAATAAGCTTTCTTTTGAGACATTCGATGTAATAAGTGTGTGATTGCTACTCTGTTATAAATCCTTCGAGTACTGTGTGTGTCAGCATTACCGATCCAGGGATGACACTGAAGCACAGAGACTTGACCATCTGAGGTCGGGTCGCTACACTTCACCATCCCGGCGCTCTCCATGACAAGGAGGGAGTAGTTCACCCTCGGGGCTGAGGGTATGTACTAGTAGCTATGTGTTTGATCTCTCTCTCTCGTGTTCTTGATTTGGCATTATCTTGATGTATCGCGAGCTTTGCTATTATAGTTGGATCTTATGTTTCTTCTCCCCCTCTACTCTCTTGTAATGGATTGAGTTTTCCCTTTGAAGTAATCTTATCGGATTGAGTCTTTAATGATTTGAGAACACTTGATGTATGTCTTGCCGTGCATATTTGTGGTGACAATGGGATATCACGTGATTCACTTGATGTATGTCTTGGTGATCAACTTGCGGGTTCCTCCCATGAACTTATGCATAGGGGTTGGCACACGTTTTTGTCTTGATTCTCTGGTACAAACTTTGGGGCACTCTTTGAAGTACTTTGTGTTGGATTGAATAGATGAATCTGAGATTGTGTGATGCATATCGTATAATCATACCCACGGATACTTGAGGTGACATTGGAGTATCTAGGTGACATTAGGGTTTTGGTTGATTTGTGTCTTAAGATGTTATTCTAGTATGAACTCTAGGGCTGTTTGTGACACTTATAGGAATAGCCCAATGGATTGATTGGAAACAATAACTTTGAGGTGATTTCGTACCCTACCATAATCTCTTCGTTTGTTCTCCGCTATTAGTGGCTTTGGAGTGACACTTTGTTGCATGTTGAGGGATAGTTATATGATCCAGTTATGTTATTATTGTTGAGAGAACTTGCACTAGTGAAAGTATGAACCCTAGGCCTTGTTTCCTATCATTGCAATACCGTTTACGCTCACTTTTATCATTACTTACCTTTTTGTTTTTATATTTTCAGATTTCAAAAACCTATGTCTACCATCCATATTGCACTTGTATCGCCATCTCTTCGCCGAACTAGTGCACCTGTACAATTTACCATTGTATTGGGTGTGTTGGGGACACAAGAGACTCTTTGTTATTTGGTTGCAGGGTTGCTCGAGAGAGACCATATTCATCCTACGCATCCCACAGATTGATAAACCTTAGGTCATCCACTTGAGGGAAATTTTCTACTGTCCTACAAACCTCTGCACTTGGAGGCCCAACAACGTCTACAAGAAGAAGGTTGTGTAGTAGACATCAAGCAATTTCTGTTGCCGTTGCCGGGGAGGTGAGTGCTTGAACGTATATCTTTAGATCTTGCAATTGAATCTTTTTGTTTCTTGTTTTGTCACTATTTTAGTCTATAAAACAAAACTACAAAAAAATGGAATTGAGTTTACCTCATACGCTTCATCTTTTTAATATCTTTCGTGAGTATGATGGAAAGGAAAATTGTGCCAAAGTGTTAGAAGAAGAATGTATTAAAATGTTTGGCACTAAAACTTTGAATAATGAGAATGATTGCAATGTTGTTAGTATGAATTCCTTGAATATCCATGATGCTAATGATATGCAAAGCCACAAGCTTGGGGAAGCTATGTTTGATGAAGATGATATTTTTTGTCCCCCAAGCTTTGATGAGCGAATTTATTATGATGAAAGCATGCCTCCTATCTATGATGATTATTGTGATGACATGTATGATCTAAAGAATAATTATAACCATGAAACTTCTCATCTTGATCTTAATTTTCAATCACATGATAGTTATTTTGTTGAGTTTGCTCTCACTACTATTCATGAGAATAAATTTGCTTATGTGGAGAGTAATAAAAATTATATGCTTGTAGATCATGAAAAGAATGCTTTAGGTGTTGGTTATATTGTTGAATTCATTCATGATGCTACTGAAAATTATTATGAGAGAGGATCATATGCTTCTACATATTGCAATAATATCAAGTTTCCTCTCTATGTGCTTAAAATTTTGAAGTTATGCTTGTTTTACCTTCCTATGCAAGTTGATTCTTGTTCCCATAAGTTGTTTGCTCAAAAAAATACCTATGCATAGGAAGTGGGTTAGACTTAAATGTGCTAGTCATATTCTTCATGATGCTCTCTTTATGTCTTAATTCCTATCTTTTATGTGAGCATCATTGAAACCATCATGCCTAGCTAGGGGCGTTAAACGATAGTGCTTGTTGGGAGGCAATCCAATTTTATTTTAGTTTCTTGTTTTTTTGGTTCTGTTTAGGAATAAATAATCTATCTAGCTTCTGTTTAGATGTGGTCTTATGTTTTAATTAGTGGTTGTGCCAAGTAGAACCTTTCGGAAGACTTGGGTGAAGTCTTTATGACCATGCTGTAAAAAACAGAAACTTTAGCGCTCACGAGATTAGCTAAAACTTTTTACTGGAGAGTGCTATTTAGTTGATTCTTTTTGCAGACGATTACTAGACAAATTCCTCAGGTCCAACAATTTATGTTATAATTTTTGGAGTTCCAGAAGTTTGCGTTTGATACAGATTACTACAGACTGTTCTGTTTTTGACAGATTCTGTTTTCTATGTGTTGTTTGCTTATTTTGATGAATCTATGGCTAGTAAAATAGTTTATAAACCATAGATAAGTTGGAATACAGTAGTTTTAACACCAATATAAATAAATAATGAGTTCATTACAGTACCTAAGTGGTGATTTATTTTCTTATACTAACGGAGCTTACGAGTTTTTAGTTAAGTTTTGTGTTGTGAAGTTTTCAAGTTTTGGGTAAAGATTCGATGGACTATGGAATAAGGAGTGGCAAGAGCCTAAGCTTGGGGATTCCCAAGGCACCCCAAGGTAATATTCAAGGATAACCAAGAGCATAAGCTTGGAGATGCCCCGGAAGGCATCCCCTCTTTCGTCTTCGTTCATCGGTAACTTTACTTGGAGCTATATTTTTATTCACCACATGATATGTGTTTTGCTTCGAGCGTCATTTTATTTTCTTTAGCTTTGCTTGATGTGTGAATAAAATACCAAGATCTAAAATTATTAAATGTTAGAGAGTCTTCACATAGTTGCATAATTATTAAACTACTCATTGATCTTCACGTATATCTTTTGGAGTAGTTTGTCATATGCTCTAGTGCTTCACTTATATCTTTTGAGCAACATAGTTTTGCTCTTGTGCTTCACTTATATATTTTAGAGCGCGGTGGTGGATTTGTTTTATAGAAACTATTTATCTCTCATGCTTCACTTAGATTATTTTGAGAGTCTTAAATAGCATGGTAATTTGCTTAAAAATCTAATATGCTTGGTATTCAAGATTTGTAAAACTTTCTTTTGAAGTGCGTTGAATACTAAGAAAAGTTTGATGCTTGATAATTGTTTTGAGATATGAAGATGGTGATATTAGAGTCATGCTAGTTGAGTAGTTGTGAATTTGAGAAATACTTGTGTTAAAGTTTGTGATTCCCGTACCACGCACGTATTTTGAACCGTTATGTGATGAAGTCGGAGCATGATTTATTTATTGATTGTCTTCCTTATGAGTGGCGATCGGGGACGAGCGATGGTCTTTTCCTACCAATCTATCCCCCTAGGAGCATGCGCGTAATACTTTGCTTTGATAACTTGTAGATGTTTGCAATAAGTATATGAGTTCTTCATGATTAATGTTGAGTCCATGGATTATATGCACCCTTCTTCCTCCCACCATTGCTAGCCTCTCTATTATCGCGCACTTTTCGCCGGTATCATACACCCGCCATATACCTTCCTCAAAACAGCAACCATACCTACCTATTATGGCATTTCCATAGCCATTCCGAGATATATTGCCATGCAACTTACCACCGTTCCGATTATTATGACACGGTCCATCATTGTCATATTGCTTTGCGTGATCATGTAGTTGACATCGTATTTGTGGCAAAGCCACCATTCATAATTCTTTCATACATGTCACTCATGAGTCATTGCACATCCCGGTACACCGCCGGAGGCATTCATATAGAGTCATATCTTGTTCTAAGTATCGAGTTGTGATTCTTGAGTTGTAAGTAAATAAAAGTGTGGTGATCATCATTATTAGAGCATTGTCCCGGTGAGGAAAGGATGATGGATACTATGATTCCCCCACAAGTCGGGATGAGACTCCAGAAGAAAAATAAAAAAATAAAAAAAAAGAGGCCATAAAAAAAGAGAAAGGCCCAAATAAAAAAATAAAAAATAAAAAAATTGATAGAAAAAGAGAGAAGGGACAATGCTACTATCCTTTTACCACACTTGTGCTTCAAAGTAGCACCATGATCTTCATGATAGAGAGTCTCCTATGTTGTCACTTTCATATACTAGTGGGAATTTTTCATTATAGAACTTGGCTTGTATATTCCAATGATGGAAATCCTCAAAATGCCCTAGGTCTTCGTGAGCAAGCGACTTGGATGCACACCCACTTAGTTTCTTTTGTTGAGCTTTCATACACTTATAGCTCTAGTGCATCCGTTCCATGGCAATCCCTATTCACTCACATTGATATCTATTGATGGGCACCTCCATAGCCCGTTGATCCGCCTAGTTGATGTGAGACTATCTTCTCCTTTTTGTCTTCTCCATAACCACCATTCTATTCCACCTATAGTGCTATGTCCATGGCTCACGCTCATGTATTGTGTGAAGATTGAAAAAGTTTGAGAACATAAAAACTATAAAACAATTGCTTGGCTTATCATCGGGGTTGTGCATGATTTAAATACTTTGTGTGGTGAAGATAGAGCATAGCCAGACTATATGATTTTGTAGGGATAGCTTGCTTTGGCCATGTTATTTTGAGAAGACATGATTGCTTTGTTAGTATGCTTGAAGTATTATTGTTTTCATATCGATATTAAACTTTTGTCTTGAATCTTATGGATCTGAATATTCTTGCCACAATAAAGAAGATTACATTGATAAATATGTTAGGTAGCATTCCACATCAAAAATTCTGTTTTTATCATTTACCTACTCGAGGACGAGCAAGAATTAAGCTTGGGGATGCTGATATGTCTCCAACATATCTATAATTTTTTATTGTTCCATGCTATTATATTATCTGTTTTGGATGTTTATGGGCTTTATTAAACACTTTTATATTATTTTTGGGACTAACCTATTGACCCAGAGCCCAATGCCAGTTCCTGTTTTTTACCTTGTTTCAGTGTTTCGAAGAAAAGGAATTTCAAACGGAGTCGAAACGGAATGAAACCTTCTGGAGAAGTTATTTTGTGAAGGAAAGCAACCCGGGAGACTTGGAGTCCACATCAAGGAAGAAACAAGGGAGGCACGAGGTAGGGGGGCATGCCCACCCCCCTATGGTGCGCCCTCCACCCTCGTGGGCCCCTCGTGGCTCCCCCGACGTACTTCTTCCTCCTATATATACCCATATACCCTAAAACGATCGGGGAATAGAATAGATCGGGAGTTCCGCCGCCGCAAGCCTTTGTAGCCACCAAAAACCAATCGGGACCCTATTCCGGCACCCTGCCGGAGGGGGGAACCCTCACCGGTGGCCATCTTCATCACCCCGACACTCTCCATGACGAGGAGGGAGTAGTTCACCCTCGGGGCTGAGGGTATGTACGAGTAGCTATGTGATTAATCTCTCTCTCTCTCTCTCTCTCTCTCTCTCTCTCTCTCTCCCTCTCTCTCGTGTTCTTGATTTGGCACGACCTTGATATATCGCGAGCTTTGCTATTATAGTTGGATCCTATGTTGCTTCTCCCCCTCTACTCTCTTGTAATGGATTGAGTTTTCCCTTTGAAGTAATCTTATCGGATTGAGTCTTTAATGATTTAAGAACACTTGATGTATGTCTTGCCGTCCGTATCTGTGGTGACAATGGGATATCACGTGATTCACCTGATGTATGTCTTGGTGATCAACTTGCGGGTTCCGCCCATGAACTTATGCATAGGGTTTGGCACACGTTTTCGTCTTGATTCTCTGGTAGAAACTTGGGGGCACTCTTTGAAGTACTTTGTGTTGGATTGAATAGATGAATCTGATATTGTGTGATGCATATCGTATAATCATACCCATGGATACTTGAGGTGACATTGGAGTATGTCAGTGACATTAGGGTTTTGGTTGACTTGTGTCTTAAGGTGTTAGTCTAGTACGAACTCTAGGGCTGTTTGTGACACTTATAGGAATAGCCCAATGGATTGATTGGAAACAATAACTTTGAGGTGGTTTCGTACCCTACCATAATCTCTTCGTTTGTTCTCCACTATTAGTGGCTTTGGAGTGACTCTTTGTTGCATGTTGAGGGATAGTTATATGATCCAATTATGTTATTATTGTTGAGAGAACTTGCACTAGTGAAAGTATGAACCCTAGGCCTTGTTTCCTATCATTGCAAGACCGTTTACGCTCACTTTTATCATTAGTTACCTTACTGTTTTTATATTTTCAGATTACAAAAACCTATATCTACCATCCATATTGCACTTGTATCACCATCTCTTTGCTGAATTAGTGCACCTATACAATTTACCATTGTATTGGGTGTGTTGGGGACACAAGAGACTCTTTGTTATTTGGTTGCAGGGTTGCTCGAGAGTGACCATCTTCATCCTACGCCTCCCACGGATTGATAAACCTTAGGTCATCCACTTGAGGGAAATTTGCTACTGTCCTACAAACCTCTGCACTTGCAGGCCCAACAACGTCGACAAGAAGAAGGTTGTGTAGTAGACATCAGCACACTGCAGAAAAGGTCCACAGTACGGCTTGACCCTCTTTGGACCTCAACTATTTTTCCACTATAGGTTGATTAAAGAAACCTTCCTGATTTACGGAGGCTCTTTTCTAGGTCCCTCTTCCATATAGGCGACCATCGACTCCTCCTCTCAAATGATTTCTCACCAAGGAGAAATGGCGCAAACATGCAGTAGGGCATCATTGGGATCTTCGAACCACTACATTTAGGTCCTGTGTAAACCTTTCCCTTGTGTAAAACTCTTGGCGTGTAAAATGGCCTCGATAGTTATGGCATTATCTGTAATAACACGTCTCGACGTACTAAAAAGGGTATAAAGGAAGCAGTCGATTACCACTTTTGTTTGGTACTCATTTATTGTGTATTGTCATCTGTATTCCCTCCCTACTTCAGACTGCCACACGTGCTTTAGTCCGGCCTTAACACCGGGGGCTCGACCCTGCACATTTTTAAGTCCGAACACTTATAAGGTACTCTTCGGCGTCCCGGATATCACATTATATGAATCGGCTCTGAGTCATGTCTTTGGTCTATAGTTGGGTTGCCCGACTCCTCTGCTTACCACCTTATGTTCCACTCGTTCGGCTAAGGTAGTAAAGGGAGAACTACTGTGATTGTATTTCTGGTTCGTCCGGTCAAGTACCTTAATAGAGAAAGCCAAAAGCTAACTGTCATGACAAGCAAGAGCTAGTCGGCAATTCGGTGACTTAGTCTTATACTACAAATCATTAGCGATTCAATCCGTGTTATACGAGGGTATGGTCTTCATCCAGTCGCGTGTAACAAGCACCGTAGTCCGGATAGCCGGACACGCACTAGGGGCTAGTACTTAGCTCCACGATCGAACTCCTATGGCTAAGTGAAAGTAATAAAGCCGCATAGTCTGATTCCCTGGTTCACCTCACGGACACCTCCTTTATGGACGAAGATGTTGGATAAAGTGTGGTCACGCGTCACACCGAACACCCCCGTAGCATCTACGTGGGGGCTGAAGCCGACGACTGGCAACTTTCAAAAATAAATGGCCGCACAGGAGGAAAAATCGCTTGAAACAAAAGGCGCAACATAGATATATTACAAGCATGGGTTCATAACATAGTTTTTTTACAACCAGAACACATCTAATCAAATATCACGTCCTTAGAACATTGGCCCTCTACTATTCAGGCCCCTTTTAGGACATCATCGAAGTACCTCTCCGGCTTCTGATGATCCTTGTCTTCGGGCGGGCCTGCGGTCGTCACGTCGGTGGCCTTCATCTTTTCCCATTGCATCTTGACGCGGGCGAAGGCCATCCGAGCACCCTCTATACATGTCGAATGTGTTATAGCATCAATTCGGGGCTGCGCATTGAGAAGACGCTTCACTAAACCAAGTAGCTGCTAGGAATCGGCTAGGCCGGCCAGAGTTGGACTATTATGTCCTTCATGGACAAGCCCGCCACCCTATGCAGCTCCATCAACTGCTTCAGCTTGTCGTTTAGAGGCGTCGGGTGCTCTGGCGCGAGAAATAGCGACCAGAACAACTTCTTGGTCGAATTACCCTCCAAGGCTCGGAAGAACTATGCGGCATCGGCAGCGCTCCTTGAAAGATCTGCAAACGCGTCTGGAGAACTCCACACTCGAGTGAGCAACGCATACCTCTGACCTCCAACAATACTTTGTAAATGAAAGACCTTACCAGCTGCTATCCGCTTCGCCTGGTGGATCACCTTGCGGGCGCTCAAAGATTCAAGCCACGCCTCTTTAGCATCATGGAGAGCCTTGGCAAGTTCGGTCAACTGGGCTATAGTCTTCTCCTCCAAAGTCTCGCATTTCCTGATGGCATCCTTCAGCTCCTGCTCGACTTCGGTCACCCGGGCTTCATGTTGGTGGCCGGCAGCCTACTCGGTCTTCAGCTCGGCAGTCGCTTTGTCAGCGGCTGCCTTATTCGCCTTCGCGTCCTTCTTGGCCTGGGCAAGGGCGCCTTTAAGGGCCTCGACCTCGGCTACGCCAATTATGCTCATAATCAAAGCATTACATGAGTTAACCTCTGAATATACATATCACTTCTGATGTACAACTAAGCTTTTAACATTATACGCATACCTTATGTCTCATCGAACCGCTTGTTAATGCGGCCGATTTCTTCATCGACCACCTTAAGCTTCCGATTTAATTCGGAAACTTCTGTGGCCTGGGCGGTTTCCGCCAACAGGGAAGCCTGTTACAATAATAGAGCAGTATGTTAACTCTCCCGAATATTATGTGGATCCTCTGTCCAGTTTCTTTTAAACCGGACAGAGCCTCAGGGGCTACTATCTGTACACAGGTATATTCCTCTATATGAAAAATTGTTTAGAACATTACGCCGCATACCTCAAAGCCCGCCAGTAGGCTGGTGAAGGCTTCGTTAAGTCCGCTCTTGGCAGACTGAACCTTCTCTACCACCACACCCATCAGGGTGCGATGCTCCGCCATGATGGAAGCACGCTGCAGTGCTTCCTCCAGAGCGGTGGGCGCCTCTGAACTAGTGGAGGTCGCCGATGGAGTTGATGCTCCTCCCCCCTCCTTCAAAGGGGGTTGCTCGCCTGATCTCGGAGCAGTGTTGGTCTCTAGGACGGTGTTCGGCTGGGGCCCAGATTGTTGGGGCTCCCCGCCGTCGGTAGTTATAGGGGTCGCCTCCCCTAGCTCTTTGGCGCCCGAGGTTAACACCTCGGGCGCCTTCTCGACGGCCTTGCTCATCCCCCTCGGCTAGGAGAGGTTCTTCGAGATGACACTTCGGTGTCTTCGGTGTCCTCCATGGTGATAGGCGAGGAGGATCGAGGCGGCGTCTCACTCTCTCCCATTTCGGGTGGCAGAGAGTTCCCCTCTGATAATGGAGTTTGTGGGAGCTTGCGGGGATGGCTGAAAGGAAAAAGGACAAAATAAATTATATAATGAAAGCAAGAAGACAACAGATAAACAAGTAAAATTCGAATACTTACGATTCGTCCAGGGGCTTCACCCTGGGAGGTCTCTTGGGGACTAGTTCGGAATCTGAGTCCGAACTATCCGGGAGGGTCACCTTCCCTCTTTTGGGTGCCTCCCCCTTCGGGTCTTCGGAGGCCGCCCTCTTCTTTTTCCTCCCCTTACAAGGGGAGTCGCTTTCCACCTCCTCATCCTCTTCTTATTCCTCGTCTCCCTCGTCGGAGGAGAGGGCGTCGGTCTCTCTGGACACAGCGTCCGAAGGGCCTTTGTGGCAAAGGCTGACCTTGGCCTCCTTGCCCTTCTTCTTCTTGGCCTTCTTCTCCAGCGCCTGATACGGCGCCAGGACCAGCATCTCCGTTAGCTGAGGTGTGGCTGTGTCCTCAGGCAGCGGTCACTACTAGAAAAAGGGCTATAGATGGGATTGACAGTAATGGCGCACCAGACAAGCGGCGCGCCATTAGTATATACTAATGGCGCACCACCTTCTGATACGCCATTAGAGTTGAAACTACTAATGGCGGACCTGGCCCAGGGTGTGCCATTAGTATCAAAAAAATTGAACTAGTGCACCTGTCCAAACATACTAATGGCGCATCCAGACACAGTGCGCCATTACTAGTTGTAACTAGTAATGGCGCACCTGTCGGAAAGTGCGCCACTAATGTTGTTTTTTTTATTATATTTTTTATTCCTTTTTTTGCAAAACTACTAATGGCGCATTGTTCCATCGTGCCCCATTACTAGTTTAAACTAGTAATGGCGCACTGTGGAACAGTGCGCCATTAGTATGTTTTTTTTGCAAAACTACTAATGGCGCACCACCAGAAGGTGCGCCATTAGTAACCTGGATTACTAATGGCGCATTTAGAGTTGGTGCGCCATTAGTAAGTGGGCAGCAACAAGATATTTTGGACAGCCTCTCCTACCCACACTCACTTTCTCCCCACTTCTTCTCTCCACCTCCTCCTTGTCTCGGGTGCCTCCTCTTTTTCACCTCATTTCCACCATAGATTCTTTCAAATTAAGTGGTTAAATTACCTTGTTTTGATAGGTAAGTAAGGGGGGAAGCTATATTTATGGTGTTATCCCTACAACAATGTGCACATGCACTTTTTATGGCCTAGCTAGATCTATGTATGTTCGTGGTGTTGCATATGTTTGTGGTGTTGCATATGTGTTTGTGTTTGGAGGTGTACCGGTATTTGAAATGCGATAGTTGCCAATATTTTGCCAGAATGTTGATTCATTTCCGTTTCGGCGAGAATTTTGGCATTAAGCATTCTTTTTGGTCCTATTTTTAGGGAAAGTCATGCCAAATTTTTTCTTGGTTCTAAAATATTGTTTTGCTCTACCCCGCAGGCGACCATGGTCCGCATGATGACCGAAGGCATCGTGAATAGGTTTTTGAGGTCCGCGAAGGCCGAGATGCTTCAAAAGAACGAGACGGAGATAAGATGTCCGTGTCGAAGATGCAAGCTGAAGAGCCTTATTGCGGACCCGGATTCTGGGCAGGTGCGGGACCACCTGCTCTTGTGTGGTTTCATGGATGGCTATCGGTGGCAAGGTGATGAAGATGAATACGAAGTCGTCCATGGGGGCCGGGCAAGAAATGAGGAAGGGTAGCAAGACAACCACCGCGGCTCAGGCAGGCGAGAAGATGAAGAATCCCCAGGATATGATCACGACGGTGATGCTGTACACAGTCATCATGTAGAAGATGCAGGACATGATGATGAGGAAGATGCCGGAGCAGACGACGGGCATGATCATGAAGATGATGATGCCGGCGGAGTAGACGACGCTGGATCATCGATGGGCTGGGTGCAGGACCCTCATATTCAAGAGCTGCTTCTCAAGCAGACGGATAAGGCAAGAGTTGCCGCCCGAGAGAAAGCCAAGATGGATCAACTTGAGTTAGACGCGGTTACTCCATTGTATGAAGGATGCAGGCCCGAGGATACCCGCCTGAAAGTAACGCTCATGGCTCTGGAGATGAAGGTAAAACACAAAATGACCGACGCATGCTTCGACGAGAACATGTCATTCTGGCACGAACGTCTTCCCAAGGGGAACAAGTGCCCGACCAGTTTGGAGGAGGCAAAGAAAATCGTGTGTCCTCTGGATTTACCGCACGTGAAATACCATGTGTGCATGAACAATTGCATCATTTATCGGGACGAGCACGCGGAGTCTACCATATGTCCAGTGTGCGGCGTCACTTGATACAAGAAGAGGAAGAAAGCTCCTCGAAAAGTGGTGTGGTACTTTCCGATCACTCATCGTCTGCAGCGGTGTTTCGCGGACCCTAAGGTAGCAAAGCTCCTGCGTTGGCACGCGGATAGGGAGGAGAAGAAGCGAGAAGATGACGCAAATGAACCAGACATAGATAAAAAAGACAAGATGCTGAGTCACCCTAAGGATGCGAGCCAGTGGCAAGCGTTGAACTTCGAATACCCATAATTTGAAAAGGATCCGAGGAACATCGTGCTGGGCGCGAGCACCGATGGATTCAATCCGTTTGGCAGCCAGAGAAGCACACATAGCACCTGGCCTGTGTTTGTGTGGATGTACAACCTTCCCCCCTGGTTGTGCATGAAGAGGAAGTACATTCACATGAGTATGCTAATTGAAGGGCCGAAACAACCAGGGAACGACATCAATCTGTATCTGGGGCTGCTGAAGGAGGAGCTAGACACGCTGTGGAAAACGCCAGCCAATACGTGGGACGCCGCAGAGAAAGAATATTTCCCTATGAGAGCCGCATTGCTCACGACGGTGCACGACTATCTCGGTTACGGATATCTCGCGGGGCAGGTAGTCCACGGATTTTCTGGATGCGTAAGGTGCATGGATGACACAACGTATCGCCAGCTAGATAGAGATCCCGGGTCTTCGAAAACCATGTTCATGGGACATCGAAGGTGGCTTCGCGACGATGACCCATGGAAGAAACGCAAGGATTTGTTCGATGGTGAAACCGAACCCCGAAAACGCCCGTGTACGAGGAGCGCCGAGGAAATAGACGAGTTGTTGAAAAATTGGAAAGACTGCCCACTGCCGGGAAAGAAGCAAAAGACGCCAGAGCCGGGAAAGAAGCGAAAGGCGCCAGAGCCGCTGCTGAAGGTATGGAAAACGAGGTCTGTTTTCTGGGACTTGCCATACTGGAAGATCCACCATGTGCCTCACAGCCTTGATGTCATGCATATCACGAAGAACGTGTGCGAGAGTCTGCTTGGTACCCTGCTCAACATGCCAGAGAGGACCAAAGATGGGCCGAAAGCAAGGGCAGACTTGAAATCAATGGGCATCAGGCAGGAGCTTCACGCTAATGATGATGATGATGATGAGGCGAAGCAGGACACAGAAAGTCGTCACAAAGGCAAAAAGGCCAAGAAGACCGGAAATGACTACCCTCCCGCGTGCTTCACTCTAAGTCAGGAGGAGATCGAGCAATTTTTCACCTGCCTCCTAGGAGTAAAACTTCCTTACGGTTACGCGGGGAAGATAAGCAGATACCTAGGCCCAGCGAAGCAGAAGTTCAGTGGGATGAAGTCTCACGACTGTCATGTGCTGATGACGCAGATACTTCCAGTTGCAATCCGTGGGATCATGGACGCGCATGTCCGTGAAACGCTATTTGGCCTATGCAACTATTTCGACGTCATCTCTCGGAAGTCGATTGGCGTGAGGCAACTCAGAAGGCTACAGGAAGAGATCGTGGTGATACTATGCGAGCTTGAGATGTACTTCCCGCCCGCATTCTTCGACATTATGGTGCATCTGCTGGTCCATATAGTGGAGGATATCATCCAACTCGGGCCGACGTTCCTGCACAGCATGATGCCGTTCGAAAGGATGAATGGTGTCATCAAAGGATACGTTCGCAACATGTCTCGTCCAGAGGGAAGCATAGCCAGGGGCTTTCTGACCGAAGAGTGCATCTCCTACTGCACGAATTATCTAGGCATCGAGAACCCCGTTGGTCTGCCCATCAACAAGCACCTCGGCAGGCTCGCTGGATGGGGTCACCGTGAGGGTCGCCGCGAAATGCATGTCGACTTCGAGGGTCGACTCGCCGACTTTGAAAGAGCAAACCTAGTCGCGCTACAACACATAGACGTGGTCGATCCTTGGGTGGTAGAGCACAAAACCTTTATTAAGAAGATGTACAATGACCGAGGCCAACAGAGGACGGACGGAGATATACTCAAAGAGCACAACTCATGTTTCACGCGTTGGTTCAAGCAGAAGCTTCTTTCGTACCCTTTACATGAGGATTCTTCCGCGGAAGAACAACTCATATTCGCCTTGTCACAGGGCACCGGGCACAACCTGATGACCTATGAGGCGTACGATATCAACGGCTACACATTCTACACCGAGGCCAAGGACATGAAGAGCGATGGTTATCATAACTCCGGGGTAACGATGGAATCCTACACCGGTAACTACAAGGACAGATACTACGAAAGGATCGAGGAGATCTGGGAGCTGAGCTATGCTGGAGAGAAGGTCCCGATGTTTCGTGTCAGATGGGCCAAGAGCGTCCTAAAAGAAGACCGGTATTTCACCACCATGGTTATACCCGAAGCCAAATCCAAGATCGTGGGCGCAAACGTCACCGCGAAAAATGAGCCATGGGTACTGGCTTCCCAAGTGGACCAATGCTTCTTCATTACCGACCTGTCAAAGCCCAGTCGTGTTGTCGTGAGGAGAGGCAAAATTAAGATCATTGGAATGGATGGAGTAGCCAATGAGCAAGACTTCGACAAGTACGGCGACCCGAGGATCGAACATGACGACGATGATGAAGTAGCAGCACACACCACAAGAAGAAGTAGGACCACCCTACCTAAAGGACGTCCGTTCCACAGAAGAACTCCATTTGCGAAAAAGAAGGGCAAGAAGATTGTGAACAGATAGCTAGCTAAGATCGATTGTATTTAAATCATAGACTTCATGGGCACTTTTTGAACTATCATGAATATTTTTAAATTTCATGGACACTCGATCTCGATCCCCCTCCATCTCGATCGCTATCCCACCTCGCCAGATCCGGTCCCCCTCGCCGCCGAGCACCCCCCGGTCCACTGGCCGCCGCCAGGGTGAGGTGCGCCATTAGTATGGATGTACTTATGGCGCACCAGGGTGAGGTGCGCCATTAGTATGGATGTACTTATGGCGCACCGAGGGGTGGTGCACCATTAGTATTGTGCCGCCCCCATCCATATTTCCTCCCCGGCGCAAACCTATCCCCTCTCTCTACCTCGCCCTCGCCCTCGATCCCCTTCCCCTCTCCTCTCCCGACGCCGCTGCCTCGCCGCCTCGACGCCGCCCCGACGCTGCCCCAATCCCCAATCTGGACGGGCTGAAGGGCCACCGCCCACGCCGCCGGTCCGCTGCCACCACCATCACTTCCAAGCGAAGTGTCACGCGGGCGCGCTGTAGCCGCGCGGCGGACGGGAAGCGCCGTCTCCATCGAGTTCATTAGCTGGCGAGGTTACCGCTGGCCGCTGCAGCGCCCCCTCCAGCTTGCTGCCGCCGCCAGCCGTGCATTTCCCTGCCATGTGCGCCCCCGGCTGCCGCTGGACACAGCTGGGCACGCGCCACAGCAAGCTCACCGCAACCGACAGGTGAACGCCACTCTTTGATCTACAAAACGCGTTTTCCAATCTAATCGAATGGTTTCTTGCGGATCTTGTTGTCGCTATGTGCATTGAGCAAACCCAGATGCTAAGGAAAACCAAATTGGGACCCCACCCATGAATTCACGAAACAATGCATTGGGGATTGGTTAATTCACGAAACTGTCATTTGGTGTCTGCCAAACTTGCGTATATATGTAATTGGCTATTAGCCACTATTATAATTTGGCAGCTCAAAACTATACGTTTAATACTTCATACAAAACACATGATAAAAAAATGACTCGATTTACTATAAAAACTACCTTTCCTGAATAATGCCATTTTTTTATTTTTTTGGTACTGCTTATATATGCTAGAACTAACTTTGATATGGATGTGCTGATTGTGTCAAGTAGTAGTACAAGGTTGTTGCCCTCTGGATGCTACCATTGTATTTGCATAGAGGAAATATTGATGGCCTATCTGTCCTGCATATTGTGCTTTGGATATGCTTTGGCCTGATTGTTCACAGCAATATATATATATATATATATATATATATATATATATATATATATATATTGTGGTAATACTAGTGTAGGCTTGTATAGTTGTATAGTTTCAGATGTCTCCTGTTTTGGGTCATGGACTTTGTGCCATGGCCACATTGGTTTTCTGTTTGGCCTCAATTTGGCCTGACAAATGATGGTCTACTAGCTGGCAAGATGCTTTGGCAGAAGTTCGGAATTGTTATGCAGTGTTGGTTGTTAATCTGATATGAATCTAGAAGTGTTGATTTAACTTGGTATATATATATATGTTGTGTTCAGTTTTGGGAGGAGTTCAGAACTGTTAGGCAAAGGTCATGTCTCCGACCATCGTGTCGTGATGATTTTGCAGGTACCCCGGGAGGCCCTTGAGTTTGCTGGAATGTCGATTAACTTCCGTTCCGGCAAATTCAGGTACTCCATATGTCCTATTTTCAGCAAAGGTCATGCTGAAATTTTCCGTGAATGTTAGCATGACTTTGCTAAAAATAGGACATATGGGGTACTTGTGACTAATGCATGGGCCAGGGTATCTTAGTAGTTAATTAAGTAGGATCAAGTGCCCCTTTATTCTAGCTGCATTAAACCATAGGCAGCAATAGAGCCAAGTGATTAGGCCCAACTTAGAATTCTCCTTCCCAGCTTAGCTTTTAGTATGCCTCTGTGTCGACAAACCCTTAATTATACAACCTTGGCTTTTAGGGTGCCTCGGTGTCGATGTCGCCAAGGGCAAAATCATTCAACCGGGCAACCCCTTGTTCCACGGTACCCAGATGCCACCCAACCTGTTTAGGGTTCAACTGGTTCGGGTGCTGCCAGGCTGCGACGAGTTGTTACCTCTGATTCGACCCGTCGGGGCCGACGATGATGACGTGATGACCCTCAGCGCCTGCCTGAGCTGGCCCCTGCTTTGGCTGAAGAGCCAGATTCGTTTGGGGCCGGGGGACACCACCCCAAAGACAACACCACAAGTCGTGCCGGCGCCAAGTCGGCCCCATGGCAAGACCGCCGCAACGGTGCCGGAGATCCCTATGCCACTGGATCCAAACATGCATATGGCACAGGATCAGAACGACGACGACGATGGTACATTTGGCAACGTTGATCAGTACTTTGCCGATCATGGGTACGATGGCGACTTCATGGGGCCTCCTTCTCAAGAACCCAACCCAACAAAAGACGTGCGCAATCTAGCTAGTACCGCGGAGTAGCCAAGTTGCAACAGGCGTCGTCTGCCGTTCAGCTCTCAGGAGACGCCTCCAGCTGCGGACTTCACCGAGCCTCAGATAGGCAAGGTGCGAAATATTGTCAGCCCCAAGACACTCAAGAAGGCAGTCTGTGAGCAGAACTCGGTCCCATTACAGGAGAAGAAGAAGGCACGCAAAAGAAAGACTAACCAGGGTGCGAGCCAGCCGGCACCGAGTACGATCCGTGCTCAGGACGGGCCACCTTCACCTGAGGATTTAATGAGGAGGGTGCATGTGGCGGGTAGGCCGATGCTACCGAGAAATATGCTCGATGCTGCAACCGGTGCTATGCGGAGTCTGCATGACAGTGTTCTTTCTTTGGAGAAGCGGCGTCTCACAGAGAAGGATGTGGCATACCCGGTTTTCGTGGCCAAGGTGCCAGAGGGCAAGGGCTTTGTGGATAACTCCATCGGGGGTACGATCGTCCTACGGTTTGATGACATCCACGCTATGTTGAACCTTCATCCGCTGCACTACACCTTCGTTCGGCTATTTTCGCTGAGTATGGAGATGCGGATCATTCGCGACAAGACCCCGGACATCGTGATAGTCGACCCCTTCTACATGCGTGCCAAGATCTTGGGCAACGCTGGGGACCGGCAAATCGCGAGTTCTTACCTCGAAGGCGTCATTCTGGCAAACCAAGATAAGGATAACTTCCTCGTGCCTTACTTTCCCGAGTAAGTCCTCCCCTCAACCGCCCCGTAACATATGAATTCTTAGATTTCGATCATTTTTCCTTTAACATTCCGTGTTTTCTGCAGTGACACACATTGCACGCTCATCCTCCTAAGCCCCAAATATTCCATGGCCACGTATTTTGACCCGGACCGTCAGTCGAACGTAGACTACACAAATGTCAAGAAGGTTCTTGATGATGTTCTCCCCGGCTATGCCAAATCTGGAGGCACCTTCACCAGGCTTATTCATAAGTACGGCAAGCACGTGTTCTCCCACAATACGATGTTCTGCTGCGTCAAGCAACCGCCTGGCGGTCAGAAGGGTGCCTACTACGCCATCCATCACATGCGGGCGATCGTACGGGACCATCATCAACTTCTGCTACCGAGTAAACTCAAAGATTGGGCCGCGAGCGTGTCGGCAATCCAGGACGCGGACATCAGACAAGAATTCTTTCGCATCCAGTCGGAGTTTGCGAAATCATCCATCAAGATGTCCTTCGTACCTCGGGGTAGTTCTACCTCAGAAATCAACCGTACAACAGTGACATCGACACAATGCTACAAATGCAGGCTGACAACGCCCGTTATTTCATGACTCCCACGATAGACGGCGGCTTCATCCACGCTCTGGTCCCTTGAGTCGAGTCGAAAGCAGTGATGCTGTGTCTAGTTCTGAAACATCGACTGGCTCATGTTGTAATTAAACTTTAATGAACTTGTAGTATGTCTCTTTGGTTTCGAGAGTCGTTCAACTTAGATGTAATCGATGCTATTAATGTCTTGCTTTTCTCTTTCGATCGTTCTGTTGCATACTTATATATTGCTTATGTATTGTCTGTGAATTGGTACTAACGTTTCGTTTGGCTAGTGCATAGCGATGCCGTCGTATGTCGTGTACAAGGGTAAGGTTCCCGGAGTTTACGACGACTGGGAGGAGTGTCGGAGACAGGTTCACCGATTCAGCGGTAATAGTTACAAAGGGTACACCACTAGGGCCGAGGCCGAATCTAGATACGCCCGCTATCTAGCGGGAGAGGGGAGGGAGCGTTGGAGGAACCGGATGAAGACGAGTTTCATCGTGATGATGCTCATCGTGATGACCGCAGCTCTCTTCTATGTGATGGTAGTTTAGATGATCGATATCGACTTGTAATGTGAAGACAAACTCGCTACTCGCGGTCTCGAGACTTGTAATATAATGTTCTATCTTTGTTCGGTCTTTTCAATTCGGAGACTAATATGATGAATTGTATTCGGAGACTAATATGATGAATTGTATTCAGAGACTAATCTTCTATTGTATTCGATGAATCTATTGTTGATGTGTGCTATCTATATTTTGTCCAATTATACATTTTGTAACCTGTGCAAAAAACAGAAAATTAAAAAATAAAAAAACCTAATATTCATACTAATGGCGCATCACATCACAGTGCGCCATTAGTATGCCAAAGGATACTAATGGCGCATCACTGAACAGTGCGCCATTAGTATGCCAAAGTTACTAATGGTGCATCTTGTTGTTGTGCGCCAATAGTATGCCAAAGCACCTGGGTATACATGGCCTCTGGGAGGCATACTAATGGCGCACTGTTGTATATACTAATGGTGCATCTGAGGTGCGCCATTAGTATACCAGATACTAATGGCGCACCAGTGGTGCGCCATTAGTAAAATATACTAATGGCGTGGCACTAATGGCGCACCACTAATGCGCCATTAATGGCCAAATTAGGTGCGCCATTAGTAGGCTTTTCCCTAGTAGTGGGTGTGGGACAGTTGATCTGCTCCGCCTTTACCGTCCAGCCCTGCATGGGAGGCAAACAATATAGTCTTTATTATATCTAAAGTATTGACCAGATAGGTACTCGGGAAGATTAAGCTTACCGTTGAGGCTGAGTTCTCGATGTTGAGTCCAATGTCTTCTTTCTTCGTAAGCCAACTTTTATGGGCCTTGAAGAGCTGCTTCCATATATCTTCGTGCATAGTGCCGAAGAAGCGCTTCAAGGTCCATGGCTCCTCCGGATTAAGCTCCCACGTGGGGGAGGCCCGGAGTTGGCAGGGAAGGACGTGGCGGAAAAGCATCACCTGGATCATGTTTGTGAGTCCGGTGTTTCTGCCCACCACATTGGAGATGCGTTTCTGCAGCATCTGCACCTCCGGTTGGGACCCCCAATCCAGGCCCTTGGCGGTCCACGAGGTGAGTCTCATGGGGTGTCCGGATCTGAAGTCAGGCGTGGCCGTCCAGTTGGTGTCGCGGGGTTCGGTGATGTAGAACCACTCTTGCAACCACACCTTGACTCTCTCCACAAACGCCCCTTTGTGCCAGACGGCGTTGGGAAGCTTGCTTACCATGGCCCCGCCGCATTCTACCGTGTTGTCTATCCACCACCTTTGGCTTCGGATTGAATACCTTGAGCCACAGGCCGAAGTGGGGGGGATGCGGAGAAGAGCCTCACACACGAGGATGATAGCCGATATGTGGAGGAAGGAATTTGGGGCTAGATCATGGAAATCTAGGCCGTAATAGAACATGAGGCCCCGGACGAAGGGGTGGAGGGGTGATACGTCTCCAACGTATCTATAATTTTTTATTGTTCCATGCTATATTATATTCTGCTTTGGACATTAATGGGCTTTATTATACACTTTTATATTATTTTTAGGACTAACCTACTAACCGTAGGCCCAGCCCAGAATTGTTGTTTTTTGCCTATTTCAGAGTTTCGCAGAAAAAGAATATCAAACGGAGTCCAAACGGAATAAAACCTTCGGGAACGTGATTTTCGGAACGAACGTGATCCATAGGACTTGGACCCTACGTCAACACATCAACCAGGAGGGCATGAGGTAGGGGGGCGCGCTTACCCCCCCCCCAGGCGCGCCCTCCACCCTCATGGGCCCCATGTTGCTCCACCGACGTACTTCTTCCTCCTATATATACCTACGTACCCCCAAACTACCAGAAACGGAGCCAAAAACCTAATTCCACCGCCGCAACCTTCTGTACCCGTGAGATCCCATCTTGGGGCCTGTTTTGGAGCTCCGCCGGAGGGGGCATCGATCATGGAAGGGTTCTACATCAACACCATAGCCTCTCCGATGATGTGTGAGTAGTTTACCTCATACCTTCGGGTCCATAGTTATTAGCTAGATGGATTGTTCTCTCTTTTTTGGATCTCAATACAATGTTCTCCCCCTCTCTTGTGGAGATCTATTCAATGTAATCTTCTTTTGCGGTGTGTTTGTTGAGACCGATGAATTGTGGGTTTATGATCAAGTTTATCTATGAACAATATTTGAATCTTATCTGAATTCTTTTATGTATGATTGGTTATCTTTGCAAGTCTCTTCGAATTATCGGTTTGGTTTGGCCTACTAGATTGATCTTTCTTGCAATGGGAGAAGTGCTTAGCTTTGGGTTCAATCTTGCGGTGTCCTTTCCCAGTGACAGTAGGGGCAGCAAGGCACGTATTGTATTGTTGCCATCGAGGATAACAAGATGTTGTTTATATCATATTGCATGAGTTTATCCCTCTACATCATGTCATCTTACTTAAGGCGTTACTCTGTTCTTATGAACTTAATACTCTAGATGCATGCTGGATAGCGGTCGATGTGTGGAGTAATAGTAGTAGATGCAGGCAAGAGTCGGTCTACTTGTCTCGGACGTGATGCCTATATACATGATCATACCTAGATATTCTCATAACTATGCTCAATTCTATCAATTGCTCAACAGTAATTTGTTCCCCCACCGTAATACTTATGCTCTCGAGAGAAGCCACTAGTGAAACCTATGTCCCTCGGGTCTGTTATCCATCATATTAATCTTCCACCACTTAGTTATTTCTATTGTCGTCTTTATTTTGCTTTCTTTACTTTGCATCTTTATCATAAAAATACCAAAAATATTATCTTATCATATCTATCAGATCTCACTCTCGTAAGTGACCGTGTAGGGATTGACAACCCCGTATCGCGTTGGTTGCGAGGATTTATTTGTTTGTGTAGGTGCGAGGGACTCGTGCATGGTCTCCTACTGGATTGATACCTTGGTTCTCAAAAACTGAGGGAAATACTTACACTGCTTTACTGCATCACCCTTTCCTCTTCAAGGGAAAACCAACGCAGTGCTCAAGAGGTAGAAAGAAGGATTTTTGGCGCCGTTACCGGGGAGTCTATGCAAAAGTCAACATACCAAGTACCCATCACAAACCCTTATCTCCCGCATTACATTATTTGCCTTTTGCCTCTTGTTTTCCTCTCCCCCACTTCACCCTTGCCGTTTTATTCGCCCTCTCTTTTCCGTTCACCTCTTTTGCTTGTTTGCTTGTGTTACCATGTGCCTTCTATTTGCTTGCATCTTGGCTTGCTAAAAATCTATCGTTATGGATCCACATAAAGTGTTCTACTGGATCATCTTCGATCCTTATGCGCTCATGCTGACTCCCCAACTAGCCTAGTTGATGGGAAATCTTTAGATGAGCATGCTCATTTTGTGCGTCATCGTTTGTCTGAAAAAGGGAGACTCTTATGGAATCAAATAAACAATTTTTGTGTTATGCTTGGAATCTTTGTGAAATTTTTGATATTACTTGTTGCTCTAAGAACCCTAAAAAACACCTCCCCCAACTATGTGAGTTTAATGAAAACGAAATCCTATCTTCTTATGCAAAGGGTGTTTATAGCTACTATGATATTGAACAAATTGAAGAATTTGTTGCTTTCAAGGGTTCTTTTGAAGTTGCTTATTTGTTTGAAAAGTATGATATTACTCTCTACGAATCTGAAAATCTTAACATACTTAAATATTGCTATGGAAACTATGCACATAATGTCTATGTCAAAGAATTTATTGAAAGAATGACCGTTGCTTCGGAAGAAAATAATGATATGCATGAATCTATAGATAATTGTGATTCTGATGATTTGATTGAAATATCCCTTGATGAACATGATGCTTGCTATTCTTGTGGCCATGATGCCAATATTTACGAAGATGAATTTGCTATAGTTCCGTATGTTAAACATGAGATCGTTGCTATTGCACCCATACTTGATAGTTCCTTCGATAAAAAGCATGATTGCAACGATTTTACTATAAATTCTCTTGATGTAAATTTTGCTAATAGTATGCAAAACCCTAAGCTTGGGGATGCTAGTTTTGCTAGCTATGTCTACTACTTATTGCAATGATCATGATTGGGGTGATTCTTCTTATGTCGTTGAAAATTTATTTAAGCCCCATGATGAATATGAGATTGATAATAGTGTTTACAATATTATTGAAAGTGGGTTCGGAAGAGTGTCAACTTTAGATCCCACATATTTGGAGTATGTTCAATCTTATGATATTTTTGATAAAAGTGGGTTTGGAGAGGTCATGACTTTAGTTAATGTTAATCCCACTATTTTGGAAGACTGTCAACTTTGCATGCATGTGGATTGTGTTGAAAATATTTTATGTGATAGCTATTTTGTTGAATTTTCTTATGATCCCACATGTAATTATTATGAGAGAGTAAAATATGGTTGTAGAAATTTTCATGTTACTAAATTACCTCTCGTTATGTTGAGATTACATTCTGCTTCCTTGCATATGCTAGTTTTCGCTTGCCTTGATAATTTGTTTGCCTATAAGATGCCCATTCATAGGAAGTATGTTAAAGTTAGATGTGTTTGTCACGTGCTATTTGATGCACTCTTTGTGCTTCAATTCTTGTCTCTCATGTGAGAATCATTAAAATTATTAATGCCTAGCTAGGGGCATTAAACGATAGCGCTTGTTGGGAGGCAACCCAATTTTGTTTTTATTTTTTGATTTTTGCTTCTATTTAGGAATAAATATTTGATCTAGCTTCTGGTTATATGTCTTTTTATGTTTTAATTAGTGTTTGTGCCAAGTTTAACATATAGGATCTTCTTGGATGATAGTTATTTGATCTTGCTGTAAATTCCAGAGACTTTCTCTTCACGAAAATAATTGTTAAAAATCACCAGAACGTGCTAAAATATTGATTCCAATTGCTGCTGATCAATAAACACATTGTATAGGTCTTCCTATTTTGGTAGATGTTTTAGAGTTCCAGAAGTTTGCGTTAGTTACAGATTACTACAGACTGTTCTGTTTTTTGACAGATTCTGTATTTCGTGTGTTGTTTGCTTATTTTGATGAATCTATGGCTAGTAAAATAGTTTATAAACCATAGAGAAGTTGGAATACAGTAGGTTTAACACCAATATAAATAAATAATGGGTTCATTACAGTAGCTTGAAGTGGTCTTTTGTTTTCTTTCGCTAATGGAGCTCACGAGATTTTCTGCTGAGTTTTGTGTTGTGAAGTTTTCTAATTTTGCGTGAAAGATTTGATGGATTATGGAACAAGGAGTGGCAAGAGACTAAGCTTGGGGATTCCCGTGGCACCCCAAGATAATCTAAGGACACCTAAAAGCCAAATCTTGGGGATGCCCCGGAAGGCATCCCCTCTTTCGTCTACTTCCATCGGTAACTTTACTTGGAGCTATATTTTTATTCGCCACATGATATGTGTTTTGCTTGGAGCATCTTGTATTATTTGAGTCTTTATTTGTTAGGTTGACACAATCATCCTTGCTGTACACACCTTTTGAGAGAGTCACATATGATTCGGAATTTATTATAATACTCTATGTGCTTCACTTATATCTTTTGAGCTATATAGTTTTTGCTCTAGTGCTTCACTTATATGTTTTAGAGCACGGCGGTGGCTTTGTTTTATAGAAAATATTATTCTCTCATGCTTCACTTATATTATCTTGAGAATATTAAACAGCATGGTAATTTCCTTAAATTGGGAAATTAATCCTAATATGTTAGGTATTCAAAGACTAGTAAAAACTTTTTATGAGTGTGCTGAATGCTAAGAGAAGTTTGATGCTTGATGATTGTTTTGAGATATGGAGGTAGTGATATTAAAGTTGTGCTAGTTGAGTAGTTGTGAATTTGAGAAATACTTGTGTTGAAGTTTGCAAGTCCCATAGCATGCACGTATAGTAAACGTTATGTAACAAATTTGAAACATGATGTGTTCTTTGATTGTCCTCCTTATGAGTGGCGGTCGGGGACGAGCGATGGTCTTTTCCTACCAATCTATCCCCCTAGGAGCATGCACGTAGTGCTTGGTTTTCGATGACTTGTAGAATTTTTCAATAAGTATGTGAGTTCTTTATGACTAATGTTGAGGCCATGGATTATACACACTCTTACCCTTCCATCATTGCTAGCCTCTTCGGTACCATGCGTTGCCCTTTCTAACATTGAGAGTTGGTGCAAACTTCGACGGTGCATCCAAACCCCGTGATATGATACTCTCTTTCACACATAAACCTCCTTATATCTTCCTCAAAACAGCCACCATACCTACGTATTATGGCATTTCCATAGCCATTCCGAGATATATTGCCATGCAACTTTCCACCGTTCCATTTTTCATGACACGTTCGTCATTGTCATTGCTTCGCATGATCATGTAGCTGACATCGTATTTGTGGCAAAGCCACCGTTCATAATTTTTCATACATGTCACTCTTGAGTCGTTGCTATCCCGGTATACCTCCGGAGGCATTCATACAGAGTCATACTATGTCTAGTATCGAGTTGTAATCATTGAGTTGTAAATAAATAGAAGTGTGATGATCATCATTCATAGAGCATTGTCCTAAAAAAGAAGAGAGAAAGGCCTAAAAGAAAAAAGGAGAAGGCCCAAAAAAAATTCAAAAATATAAAAAGGGACAATGCTACTATCCTTTTCCCACACTTGTGCTTCAAAGTAGAACCATGATCTTCATGATAGAGAGTCTCTTGTTTTTTCAATTTCATTTACTAGTGGGAATTTTTCATTATAGAACTTGGCTTGTATATTCCAACAATGGGCTTCCTCAAATGCCCTAGGTCTTCGTGAGCAAGCAAGTTGGATGCACACCCACTTAGTTTCTTTTGTTGAGCTTTCATGCATTTATAGCTCTAGTGCATCCGTTGCATGGCAATCCCTACTCCTTGCATTAACATCAATTGATGGGCATATCCATAGCTCATTGATTAGCCGCGGGATGTGAGACTTTCTCCTTTTTTGACTTCTCCACATAACCCTCATCATTATATTCTGTTCCACCATAGTGCTATATCCATGGCTCACGCTCATGTATTGCGTGAAGATTGAAAAAGTTTAAGATTACTAAAGTATGAAACAATTTCTTGGCTTGTCATCGGGGTTGTGCATGATGAGAGCATTCTTGTGTGACGAAAATGGAGCATGACTAAACTATATGATTTTGTAGGGATGAGCTTTCTTTGGCCATGTTATTTTGAGAGGACATAATTGCTTAGTTATTATGCTTGAAGTATTATTACTTTTATGTCAATATTAAACTTTTATCTTGAATCTTTCGGATCTGAACATTCATACCACAATTAAGAGAATTACATTGAAATTATGCCAAGTAGCATTCCACATCAAAAATTCTGTTTTTATCATTTACCTACTCGAGGGCGAGCAGGAATTAAGCTTGGGGATGCTTGATACGTCTCCAATGTATCTATAATTTTTTATTGTTCCATGCTATATTATATTCTGTTTTGGACATTAATGGGCTTTATTATACACTTTTATATTATTTTTGGGACTAACCTACTAATGGGAGGCCCAGCCCAGAATTGCTGTTTTTTTGCCTATTTCAGAGTTCCGCAGAAAAAGAATATCAAACGGAGTCCAAACGGAATGAAACCTTCAGGAACGTGATTTTTAGAACGAACGTGATCCAGAGGACTTGGACCCTACGTCAACACATCAACCAGGAGGGCACAAGGTAGGGGGCGTGCTAACCCCCCCCCCCCCTAGGCTCGCCCTCCACCCTCGTGGGCCCCATGTTGCTCCACCGACGTACTTCTTCCTCCTATATATACCTACGTACTCCCAAACTACCAGAAATGGAGCCAAAAACCTAATTCCACCGCTGCAACCTTCTATACCCGTGAGATCCCATCTTGGGGCCTGTTCCGGAGCTCCACCGGAGGGGGCATCAATCACGGAGGGCTTCTACATCAACACCATAGCCTCTCTGATGATGTGTGAGTAGTTTACCTCAGACCTTCGGGACCATAGTTATTAGCTAGATGGCTTCTTCTCTCTTTTTGGATCTCAATAGAATGTTCTCCCCCTCTCTTGTGGAGATCTATTCGATGTAATCTTCTTTTGCGGTGTGTTTGTTGAGACCGATGAATTGTGGGTTTATGATCAAGTTTATCTATGAACAATATTTGAATCTTCTCTGAATTCTTTTATGTATGATTGGTTATCTTTGCAAGTCTCTTCGAATTATCAGTTTGGTTTGGCCTACTAGATTGATCTTTCTTGCAATGGGAGAAGTGCTTAGCTTTGGGTTCAATCTTGCGGTGTCCTTTCCCAGTGACAGTAGGGGCAGCAAGGCACGTATTGTATTGTTGCCATCGAGGATAACAAGATGTTGTTTATATCATATTGCATGAGTTTATCCCTCTACATCATGTCATATTACTTAAGGCATTACTCTGTTCTTATGAACTTAATACTCTAGATGCATGCTGGATAGCGGTCGATGTGTGGAGTAATAGTAGTAGATGCAGGCAGGAGTCGGTCTACTTGTCTCGGATGCGATGCCTATATACATGATCATACCTAGATATTCTCATAACAATGCTCAATTCTATCAATTGCTCAACAGTAATTTGTTCACCCACCGTAATACTTATGCTCTCGAGAGAAGCCACTAGTGAAACCTATGGCCCTCGGGTCTATTTTACATCATATTAATCTTCCACCACTTAGTTATTTCTATTGCCGTATTTATTTTGCTTTCTTTACTTTGCATCTTTATCATAAAAATACCAAAAATATTATCTTATCATATCTATCAGATCTCACTCTCGTAAGTGACCGTGTAGGGATTGACAACCCCTTATCGCGTTGGTTGCAAGGATTTATTAGTTTGTGTAGGTGCGAGGGACTCGTGTGTGGTCTCCTACTAGATTGATACCTTGGTTCTCAAAAACTGAGGGAAATACTTACGCTGCTTTACTGCATCACCCTTTCCTCTTCAAGGGAAAACCAACGCAGTGCTCAAGAGGTAGCAAGGGGAAACCCTAGCCCACAGTGGAAATGGGGAATGAACACGACCCTCTCGCCATGCTCCGGAGCGGGGATGGCCTGGTATTTGACATGGAGCCTATGTGCGATGTCCGTGGACAGATAACCCGCGCTCTGGAGCTCCTTGATGTCCTTCTCGGTGACAAAGGAGGTCTCCCACTTGCCCTTGGAACCGGACCCGGCCATTGCCGGGGAGGGTGGCGGTGGTGGGAAAGATTGGTGTTTTTTGGGCGCTAGAGCTTGAAGGTTGGAAGACAGAAGCTACAGGAAGGCGTGGGGAAGAAAAGAAGGGATTTTTACCCTCTTATAGGCGGTGAAAATACCAAACGCCCCCCTCTCAAGCTGTAAACCTTACCTGTTCCCAACGAGATCGTGCATTAAGGCGCGGTTGGGTTACCCAAACCATATTGATGAGAATCCCGTAATGGGAGGGTGCGATCTTTGTTTTGACAAGACGTGCCAATAGAGGCTAAGCCTCGAAACACGAAATGGGAGGCGTGAAAACGGTTCAAAATGTTGAAGAGTCAAGTGTGACGCTTCGCTGAAAAAAGTTGTCAGTTAAAGACACTATTCCTGTTCTGATGACTTGCCTTCGTGGCTAAGGGTTGTATTGATTATGTAGAGCCGGACACAGCTCCTTTATGCAGGAAGCTGGCTTAAAATATTCAGGAGGAGGAACCCACCTTGCAATGCCGAAGATAATCTGCGTGCCGAACACATCGTCATCGAAGACTGGTTCAGGGTCTACCGAGGGAGTCTTGGATTAGGGGGGTCCTCAGGTGTCCGAGATTTCGTTATGGGCTGGACTGATGGGCCGTGAAGATAAAGCAGAAGACTATCCCCCGTGTCCGGGTAGGACTCCCATATGCGTGGACGACAAGTTTGGTGTTCGGATGAACTCTTTCCTTCCTTTACAAACCGACTCTGTACAACCCTAGACCCCTCCGATGCATATACAAACCGGAGGTTTAGTCTGTAGAGGCCATCAGAACGATCATAGGCTAGACAACTAGGGTTTAGCCACTACGATCTCGAGGTAGATCAACTCTTGTAATCCTTATACACTCATCGAATACAATCAAGCATGACGTAGGGTTTTACCTCCTTCAAGAGGGCCCGAACCTGGGTAAACATCGTGTCCCCATCATCCCTTGTTAGCATTGATCTTCACGCACACAGTTCGGGACCCCTACCTGAGATCTGCCGGTTTTCACAGCGACAGTTATCATAAAGGTTCGACCGATAAAGATCTCCATAGAATATGTAGGAACCAATATGGGCATCCAGGTCCCACTATTGGTTATTAACCGGAGAAGCGTCTCGGTCATGTCTACATCATTCTCGAAACCGTAGGGTCTGCACGCTTTAACGTTCGTTGATGATATAGTACTATATGAGTTATGTATGTTGGTGACCGAGTGTTGTTCATAGTCCCGGATGAGATCACAGACATTACGAGCAGCTCTGGAATGATCCGGAGGTAAAGATTGATATATAGGATGATGGTATTTGGTCTCCGAAAGAGTTTCAAAATGCACCAGATATTTATCGGATCACCGGAAGGGGTTCAAGGAGGCAACATAGAGTTATTGGGCTTATTGGGCCAATGAGGGAAGCACACCAGCCCACAAGGGGCTGGTGCACCCCACCTCTAGGCCGTCGGCCCTTAGGGAAGGAAAGGAGGAGGGTCAGCCCCTCCTGCCTTTCTCTCCACGTGCCAAAGGAGGAATGAGTAGGGCTGGCCCCTCCCGCCTTCTCCTCCACGCGCAAGAAAAGGAAGGGGGAGCCCAGGGCATGCGCCCTAGGGCTACCGCCAGCCCCTTGGGGGTGCGCCTAGGGCTGCCTCCCTTCCCCCTCCACGTATATATATGAGAGGAGGGGAGGGGGCAACACACACCACAATTCCAAGCCGTGTGCGGCGCCCCCTCTCCCTCTAGTTCTTCCTCCGTCCACGTGAAATAGAAATTTACTATATGTTGTCAAATAATAAATTCCTTGGAAAGTGTTGGTATGGAAGACACTTGTTTATATGGCTAGGCATGGATTGTGAAAGAATGGTGGAAAAAGGAGTAAGCTTTGTTTTATGTTTGGGATCTGCCTATGACGTATCTAGCGTGGAAAGTATTGGGAACTTGGTCATTTTCGTTGACGGGAAAAGCATGCCTATCAAAATATTTTATCTCTCAATTTAACCTTTGAGCTTTGGCACCTCTAGAAAATCTCTGCTTCCCTTTGCGAATGGCCTGTCTATTTAATCTTATGTAATTTTTATTTCTATTTGACTCTCCATCTTCTCTTATAAAGCACCAACTTGGGAGCATTATGATCATACTTGTGCATTGGTTGTAGCTAATATTCGAGTGTGTTTCGTGAATGGATCGATAATTGAGCATGATGGGCTAGGGAAAACTTTCTCTAGTGTGGATATTTTGAAAGACATGGTTGCTTGTTGATATGCTTGCATATTGAAGTCTTCATGTCAAAACTAGACTATTGCTTTGAACCATCTAAAAGTCCAAATGTCCATGTTACAAAAGAAAAGAATATGTGATTAACATGTTAGGCAGCATTCCACATCAATAATTCTGTTTTTTTATCATTTACCTACTCGAGGACGAGCAGAAATTAAGCTTGGGGATGCTGATACGTCTTCAACGTATCTATAACTTTTTTATTGTTCCATGCTGTTATATTATCAAACTTGGATGTTTTCCAATCATTTTATAGCAACTTTATATCCATTTTTGGGACTAACCTATTGACATAGTGCCCAATGACAGTTGTTGTTTTTTGCTTGTTTTTTACTTCGCAAAAAATCAATACCAAACGGAGTCCAAACGCAGCGAAACTTTTTGGAGATTTTTTTGGACCAAAAGACACACGATGGGCCAAGGAAGTACCAAAGGGGGGCTCCGATGGGAGCACAACCCACCTGGGCGCGCCCTGGTGGGTTGTGCCCACCTCGGTCGCCGCCCGCACCACCTCTTTGCTCTATAAATAGCTCGATATTCCAAAAACCCTAGGGGAGTCGACAAAACACAGTTCTAGCCGCAGCAAGTTCTAGAAACCACAGATCCAATCTAGATACCATCACAGAGGGGTTCATCATCCTCATTGGTGCCTCTCCGATGATGCGTGAGTAGTTCATTATAGAGCTACGGGTCCGTAGTTAGAACAGAGATGGCATCCCCTCTCTTTTTTGATTCTCAAAACAATGGTCTCTTGGATATCTATTTGATGTAACTCTTTTTGCGGTGTGTTTGTTGGGATCTGATGAACTTTGAGTTTATGATCAGATCTATTTTATCCATGAAAGTTATTTGAGTTTTGATCTCTTATATGCATGATTACTTATAGCCTTGCATTTCTTCTTTGAATCTTTGGTTTAGTTAGGCCGACTAGATCGATTTTTCTTGCCATGGGAAGAGGTGCTTTGTGATGGGCTCGATCTTATGGTGCTCAATCCCAGTGACAGAAGGGGAAATGACACGTATGCATTGTTGCTATTAAGGATAAATGATGGGGTCTATTCCTAGCTACATGAATAGATCTTGTCTACATCATGTCATCATTCTTATTGCATTACTCCGCTTCTCCATGAACTTAATACACTAGATGCATCCTGGATAGCGGTCGATGTGTGGAGTAATAGTAGTAGATGCAGGCAGGAGTCGGTCTACTAATGTTGGACGTGATGCCTATATGATGATCATTGCCTGGATATTGTCATAATTATTGGAAGTTCCTCATTTGCCCGACAGTAATTTGTTTACCCGCCGTATGCTATTTTTTCTAGAGAGAAGCCACTAGTGAAATATACGGCCCCTGGGTCTCTTCTTTATCATATTTGCCTTCGAGATCTATTTTTATTTTCTTTTATTTTCAGATCTATTGATCCAAAAACCCAAAAATACCTTGCTGCAATTTATTCTTATTTATTTTATCTCGCGTTCCCGCGAGATCTATTTATCCAATCTACTACAATTTTATCTATATTTTTACCCGGGAGGTATTGACAACCCCTCTTTTATATTGTGTTGCAAGTATTTGTTCTTTGTGTGCAGGTACCCCTCTGGTACTTCTCTAGCCTATCCTGGGTGTTTTGGTCCATAAAAATTTTCCAAAAAGTTTCACGGTGTTTGGACTCCGTTTGATATTGCTTTCCTGCGAAGTAAAAAACAAGCAAAAAACAACAACTGGCACTGGGAACTATGTCAATAGGTTAGCCCCAAAAAATGATATAAAGTTGCTATAAAATGATTGTAAAACATCCAAGAATGATAATATAACAACAGGGAATAATAAAAAATTATAGATACGTTGGAGATGTATCAGTATCCTCATGAGACTCAATGATATCATTGGCCTCACCTAGTTGTTCCAAGAGAGCAACAAAGTGCTTCTTGGTCTCACCTTTGAGCTGACCTAACGTGGCTTGAGATTGTGTCGGTATTTCCCCAAAGAGGAAGGGATGATGCAACACAACTACCGTAAGTATTTCCCACAGTTATGAAACCAAGGTATCAATCCAATAGGAAAACCAAGCAACACCATGTAAACGGTACCTACACACAAAGAAATAATACTTGCAACCTGACGCGTAAGAGGGTTGTCAATCCCTCCTTGGTAAAAAGATAGATTAATTTGTATGAGATTGGATAAATAGATCCGAGTAAAACATGAAATAAAATAAGGTAAGAAAAAGTGCGGCAAGGTATTTTTGGGTTTTTGGAATGATAAATTTGAAAACAATATGATAACAGATAGACCCCAGGGCCGTAGATTTCACTAGTGGGTTCTCTCATGAAAATAGCATACGGTGGGTAAACAAATTAATGTTGGGAAATTGATAGGAGAACAAATAATTATGACGATATCCAAGGCAATGATCATGAATATAGGCATCACGTCCAAGATTAGTAGACCGAAACGATTCTGCATCTACTACTATTACTCCCCACATCGACCGCTATCCAGCATGCATCTAGTGTATTAAGTTCATGGAGAAACGGAGTAATGCAGTAAGAACAATGACATGATGTAGGCAAGATCTATTCATGTAGGAATAGACCCCATATTTTCATCCTTAATAGCAACAATACGTATGTGCCTTGCTACCCCTTCTGTCACTGGGTGAGGACACCGCAAGATCGAACCCATCACAAAGCACCTCCTCACATTTCAACAAAAAATCAATCTAGTTGGCCAAACCAAACCAAAGTTTTGAAGAAGAAATACGAGGCTATAAATAATCATGCATATAAGAGATCAAAGAAAACTCAAATAATATTCATGGATATAGATCTGATCATAAACTCGATCTTCATCGGATCCCAACAAACACACCGCAAAAAGTCATTACATCAAACAGATCTCCAAGAACAACGAGGAGAACATTATATTGATGACCAAAAAGAGAGAAGAAGCCATCTAGCTACTACCTACATAGCCATAGGTCTACGGTGAACTACTCACGCATCATCGGAGAGGCACCAATGAGGATGATGAACCCCTCCATGATCGTGTCCCCCTCCTGCAGAGTGCCGAAATAGGGCTCTAGATTGGATCTCATGGTTCTGGAACTTGCGGCGGTGGAATTGTGTTTTGTCGACTCCCCTAGGGTTTCTGCAATATTTGGGTATTTATGGAGTTCAGAGGCGGTGGAGGAGACCCTTGTGTTGGGGAACGTAGTAATTTCAAAAAAATTCCTACGCACACGCAAGATCATGGTGATGCATAGCAACGAGAGGGGAGAGTGTTTGTCTACGTACCCTCGTAGACCGAAGCGGAAGCGTTGACACAACGTAGAGGAAGTAGTCGTACGTAGAGGAAGTAGTCGTACGTTCTCCTCGCGATCCAACCGATCACAGCACCGTTACTCCGGCACCTCCGAGTTCTTGGCACACGTTCAGCTCGATGACGATCCCCGGGCTCCGATCCAGCAAAGCGTCGGGGAAGAGTTCCGTCAGCACGACGGCGTGGTGACGATCTTGATGTGTTACCGGCGCAGGGCTTCGCCTAAGCACTGCAACGATATAATCGAGGTGGAATTTGGTGGAAGGGGGCACCGCACACGGCTAAGGAACGATCCGTAGATCAACTTGTGTGTCTTTGGGGTGTCCCCTGCCCCCGTATATAAAGGATGAAGGGGGGAGGCTGGCCGGCCAAAGGAGGGAGGCGCAGGAGGAACTCTTTCTTCGACTGTGGTCGGGCTTTGAGTCTTACTCAATTTCACACCTTGTAATACAGGCAAGAACTCTTTCTTTGACTGTTCCATTTTGAACTACTTCAAAAAAATCTTTTCAAGGTATGTATTTATTGAAAAACTTATCAAGCGTCTTGATCTATCTCTTATAGATCTTGATGCTCAATATGTAAGCAGCTTCACCGAGGTCCTTCTTCGAAAAACTCCTTTCAAATACTCCTTTATGCTTTACAGAATAATTCTACATTATTTCTGATCAATAATATGTCATTTACATATACTTATCAGAAATGTTGTAGTGCTCCCACTCACTTTCTTGTAAATACAGGCTTCACCGCAAGTCTGTATAAAATTATATGCTTTGATCAACTTATCAAAGCGTATATTCCAACTCCGAGATGCTTGCACCAGTCCATAGATGGATCGCTGGAGCTTGCATATTTTGTTAACACCTTCAGGATCGACAAAATCTTCTAGTTGCATCGTATACAACTCTTCTTTAATAAATCCATTAAGGAATGTAGTTTTGTTTATCCATTTGCCGGATTTCATAAAATGCGGCGATTGCTAACATGATTCGGACAGACTAAAGCATAGATACGAGTGAGAAACTCTCATCGTAGTCAACACCTTGAACTTGTCGAAAACCTTTTGCGACAATTCTAGCTTTGTAGATAGTAACACTACTATCAGTGTCCGTCTTCCTCTTGAAGATCCATTTATATTCTATGGCTTGCCGATCACCGGGCAAATCCATCAAAGTCCATACTTTGTTCTCATATATGGATCATATCTCAGATTTCATGGCCTCTAACCATTTCGCGGAATCTGGGCTCATCATCGCTTCCTCATAGTTCGCAAGTTCGTCATGGTCTAGTAACATGACTTCCAGAACAGGATTACCGTACCACTCTGGTGCGGATCTCACTCTGGTTTACTTACGAGATTCGGTAGTAACTTGATCTTAAAGTTACATGATCATCATCATTAGCTTCCTTACTAATTGGTGTAGTAGTCACAAGAAC
The DNA here is from genome assembly GCA_032464435.1 of Aegilops umbellulata. Taxonomy (NCBI): domain Eukaryota; kingdom Viridiplantae; phylum Streptophyta; class Magnoliopsida; order Poales; family Poaceae; genus Aegilops; species Aegilops umbellulata. Next base: position 98,874,609 of record CP136060.1, read on the forward strand.
AGATTTCTGTGATGAACTACTTTCCAATAAGGGAGAAGGTACAATTACCTTATCAAGTTTTCTACTTTCCTCCCACTCACTTATTTTGAAAGAAACTCTTTCTCTAGAAAGTTTCCGAACTTAGCAACAAAAGTCTTGCCTTCGGATCTGTGATAGAAGGTGTATCCAACAGTTTCCTTTGGATATCCTATGAAGACACATTTCTCCGATTTGGGTTCGAGCTTATCAGGTTGAAGCTTTTTCACATAAGCATTGCAGCCCCAAACTTTAAGAAATGACAGCTTAGGTTTATTGCTAAACCATAGTTCATACGGTGTCGTCTCAACGGATTTAGATGGTGCCCCTTTTAACGTGAATGCAGCTGTCTCTAATGCATGATCCCAAAACGATATTGGTAAATCGGTAAGAAACATCATAGATTGTACTATATCTAATAAAGTACGGTTATGACGTTCGGACGCACCATTATGCTGCGGTGTTCCAGGTGGCATGAGTTTGTGAAACTATTCCACATTGTTTTAATTGAAGACCAAACTCGTAACTCAAATATTCGTCTCTGCGATCAGATCGTAGAAACTTTATTTTCTTGTCACGATGATTTTCCACTTCACTCTGAAATTCTTTGAACTTTTCAAATGTTTCAGACTTATGTTTCATCAAGTAGATATACCCATATCTGCTCAAATCATCTGTGAAGGTCAGAAAATAATGATACTTGTCGCGAGCCTTAATATTCATCGGACCATATACATCAGTATGTATGATTTCCAACAAATCTGTTGCTTGCTCCATTGTTCCGGAGAACGTCGTTTTAGTCATCTTGCCCAAGAGGCATGGTTCGCAAGCATCAAGTGATTCATAATCAAGTGACTCCAAAATCCCATCAGCATGGAGTTTCTTCATGCGCTTTACACCAATATGACCTAAACGGCAGTGCCACAAATAAGTTGCACTATCATTATTAACTTTGCATCTTTTGGCTTCAATATTATGAATATGTGTATCACTATGATCGAGATCCAACAAACCATTTCGTTGGTGTGTATAACAATAGAAGGTTTTATTCATGTAAACAGAACAACAATTTATTCTCTTACTTAAATGAATAGCCGTATTGCAATAAACATGATCAAATCATATTCATGCTCAACGCAAACACCAAATAACACTTATTTAGTTTCAACACTAATCCCGAAAGTATAGGGAGTGTGTGATGATGATCATATCAATCTTGGAACCACTTCCAACACACATCGTCACCTTGCCCTTTAACTAGTCTTTGTTCATTCTGCAACTCCCGTTTCGAGTTACTAATCTTAGCAACTTGAACTAGTACCAAATACTGAGGGGTTGCTATGAACACTAGTAAAGTACACATCAATAACATGTATATCAAATATACTTATGTTCACTTTGCCATCCTTCTTATCCGTCAATCACTTGGGGTAGTTCCGCTTCCAGTGACCAGTCCCTTTGCAGTAGAAGCACTTAGTCTCAGGCTTAGGACCATACTTGGGCTTCTTCACTTGAGCAGCAACTTGCTTGCCGTTCTTCTTGAAGTTCCCCTTCTTTCCTTTTGCCCTTTTATTGAAACTAGTGATCTTGTCAACCATCAACACTTGATGTTTTTCTTTGATTTCTACCTTCGCTGATTTTAGCATCGCAAAGAGCTTGGGAATATTTTCCGTTATCCCTTGCATATTATAGTTCATCACGAAGTTCTACTAACTTGGTGATGGTGACTAGAGAATTCTGTCAATCACTATCTTATCTGGAAGATTAACTCCCACTTGATTCAAGCGATTGTAGTACCCAGACAATCTGAGCACATACTCACTAGTTGAGCGATTCTCCTCCATCTTTTAGCTATAGAACTTGTTGGAGACTTCATATCTCTCAACTCGGGTATTTGCTTGAAATATTAACTTCAACTCCTGGAACATCTCATATACTCCATGACGTTCAAAACGTCTTTGAAGTCCCGATTCTAAGCAGTTAAGCATGGTGCACTATACTATTAAGTAGTCATCATATTGAGCCAGCAAAACGTTCATAATGTCTGCATCTGCTCCTGCAATAGGTCCGTCACCTAGCGGTGCATCAAGGACATAATTCTTCTGTGCAGCAATGAGGATAAACCTCAGATCACGGATCCAATCCGCATCATTGCTACTAACATTTTTCAACACAATTTTCTCTAGGAACATATCAAAATAAACATAGGGAAGCAACAACGCGAGCTATTGATCTACAACATAGATATGCTAATACTACCAGGACTAAGTTCATGATAAATTTAAGTTCAATTAATCATATTACTTAAGAACTCCCACTTAGCTAGACATCTTTCTAATCCTCTAAGTGATCACGTGATCCAAATCAACTAAACCATGTCCGATCATCACGTGAGATGGAGTAGTTTCAATGGTGAACATCACTATGTTGATCATATCTACTATATGATTCACGCTCGACCTTTCGGTCTCCGTGTTCCGAGGCCATATCTGTATATGCTAGGCTCGTCAAGTTAAACCTGAGTATTCCGCGTGTGCAACTGTTTTGCACCCGTTGTATTTGAACGTAGAGCCTATCACACCCGATCATCACGTGGTGTCTCAGCACGAAGAACTTTCGCAACGGTGCATACTCAGGGAGAACACTTCTTGATAATTTAGTGAGAGATCATCTTATAATGCTACCGTCAATCAAAGCAAGATAAGATGCATAAAAGGATAAACATCACATGCAATCAATATAAGTGATATGATATGGCCATCATCATCTTGTGCTTGTGATCTCCATCTTCGAAGCACCGTCATGATCACCATCGTCACCGGCGCGACACCTTGATCTTCATCGCAGCATCGTTGTCGTCTCGCCAATCTTATGCTTCTACGACTATCACTACCGCTTAGTAATAAAGTAAAGCATTACATCGCGATTGCATTGCATACAATAAAGCGACAACCATATGGCTCCTGCCAGTTGCCGATAACTCGGTTACAAAACATGATCATCTCATACAATAAAATTTAGCATCACGTCTTGACCATATCACATCACAACATGCCCTGCAAAAACAAGTTAGACGTCCTCTACTTTGTTGTTGCAAGTTTTTACGTGGCTGCTACGGGCTTTTAAGCAAGAACTCATCTTACCTACGCATCAAAACCACAACGATAGTTTGTCAAATAGACTCCGTTTTAACCTTCTCAAGGACCGGGCGTAGCCACACTCGGTTCAACTAAAGTTGGAGAGACAGTCTTCCGCAAGCCATCTATGTGCAAAGCACGTCGAGGGAACCGGTCTCGCGTAAGCGTACGCGTAAGGTTGGTCCGGATCGTCTCGTCCAACAATACCGTTGAACCAAAGTATGACATGCTGGTAGGCAGTATGACTTGTATCGTCCACAACTCACTTGTGTTCTACTCGTGCAAATAACATCAAACCATAAAACCTAGGCTCTGATACCACTGTTGGGGAACGTAGTAATTTCAAAAAATTTCCTACGCACACGCAAGATCATGGTGATGCATAGCAACGAGAGGGGAGAGTGTTTGTCTACGTACCCTCGTAGACCGAAGCGGAAGCGTTGACACAACATAGAGGAAGTAGTCGTACGTAGAGGAAGTAGTCGTACGTTCTCCTCGCGATCCAACCGATCACAGCACCGTTACTCCGGCACCTCCGAGTTCTTGGCACACGTTCAGCTCGATGACGATCCCCGGGCTCCGATCCAGCAAAGCATCGGGGAAGAGTTCCGTCAGCACGACGGCGTGGTGACGATCTTGATGTGTTACCGGCGCAGGGCTTCGCCTAAGCACTGCAACGATATAATCGAGGTGGAATTTGGTGGAAGGGGGCACCGCACACGGCTAAGGAACGATCCGTAGATCAACTTGTGTGTCTTTGGGGTGCCCCTGCCCCCGTATATAAAGGATGAAGGGGGGAGGCTGGCCGGCCAAAGGAGGGAGGCGCAGGAGGAGTCCTAGTCCCTCTGGGAGTAGGATTCCCCCCCCAATCCTAGTTGGACTAGGATTCTTCAAGGGGGAGAGAGAAGGAGAGGGGGGCGCCCACCTCTCCTAGTCCTAATAGGACTAGGGGAAGGGGGGAGGCGCGCAGCCCCTAGGGCTGCCCTCTCACTTCTCCTCCAAGGCCCATGTTGGCCCATTATGCTCCCGGGGGGTTCCGGTAACCCTCCCGGTATTCCGGTAAAATCCTGATTTCACCTGGAATGCATCCGATGTCCAAACATAGGCTTCCAATATATAATTCTTTATGTCTCGACCATTTCGAGACTCCTCGTCATGTCCGTGATCACATCCGGGACTCCGAACTCCTTCGGTACATCAAAATGCATAAACTCATAATAACTGTCATCGTAACGTTAAGCGTGCGGACCCTACGGTTCGAGAACAATGTAGACATGACCGAGACACGTCTCCGGTCAATAACCAATAGCGGGGCCTGGATGCCCATATTGGCTCCTACATATTCTACGAAGATCTTTATCGGTCAGACCGCATAACAACATACGTTGTTCCCTTTGTCATCGGTATGTTACTTGCCCGAGATTCGATCATCGGTATCCAATACCTAGTTCAATCTCGTTACCGGCAAGTCTCTTTTCTCGTTCTGTAATACATCATCTCGCAACTAACTCATTGGTTGCAATGCTTGCAAGGCTTTATGTGATGTGCATTACCGAGAAGGCCCTGAGATACCTCTCCGACAATCGGAGTGACAAATCCTAATCTCGAAATATGCCAACTCAACATGTACCTTCGGAGACACTTGTAGAGCACCTTTATAATCACCCAGTTACGTTGTGACGTTTGGTAGCATGCAAAGTGTCCCTACGGTAAATGGGAGTTGCATATTCTCATAGTTGAAGGAACATGTATAAGTCATGGATAAAAGCAATAGCAACATACTAAACGATCGGGTGCTATGCTAATGTAATGGGTCATGTCAATCAGATCATTCAACTAATGATGTGATCTCGTTAATCAAATAACAACTCTTTGTTCATGGCTAGGAAACATAACCATCTTTGATTAATGAGCTAGTCAAGTAGAGGCATACTAGTGACACTCTGTTTGTCTATGTATTCACACATATGTATTATGTTTCCAGTTAATACAATTCTAGCATGAATAATAAACATTTATCATGATATAAGGAAATAAATAATAACTTTATTATTGCCTCTAGGGCATATTTCCTTCACCTTGTGGGCCCCAGAACCCATCAGGGTGCGCCAGGGGCCTTTGGCGCACCTTGGTGTCTTGTGGGCCCCACAGTCCTCCTCTCTGGTGCTCCCTTGGCTCCCAAGTTGTCTTCTAGTCCAAAAAAATCTCCAAAAAGTTTAGCTGTGTTTGCACTCTGTTTGATAGGGATATTCCGCGAAGTAAAAAACAAGCAAAAAGACAGCAAGTGGCACTGGGCACTGTGTCAATAGGTTAGTCCCAAAAAGTGATATAAAGTTGCTATAAAATGATTGTAAAACATCCAAGAATGATAATATAACAGCATGGAACAATAAAAAATTACAGATACGTTGGAGACGTATCATGACCCAAGGACTTATCAAACTCATTCTCATCCACCTTTTCCTCATAATCATCCACATGATACAACAAAGAAGGAGTATTAGTGATGGATGTTTTGATGTTGGAGGTTACCTGGTTGGTACCTTTGGCCATGAGGCACTTGGCAATGAGGTTCTCGTTGGGGGCATCGAAGAGTGACACCTTGGTTGGGGAAGAGGTGGCAATGGCCATGGTGGCTGTTGCCATTCCTTCACCACTTGCATCTTCATCATCATCATCAGAGATGTACTCTTCTTGCGCTACCAACCCCTTTTTAGGTACCTTCTTGGTGAAGTTATTCTTGCTCGTGAAGGACTTGGCCTTGTCTTTGCGAATGATCTTGTCACCATTGTCTTCCCTCTTCTCATATGGACAATCCACCACAAAATCACTCACATTGACACAAATGTAGCAAGTCCTAGCAAGTTGTTCATCAAGAAATTCACCAAGTGGCACAGAAGTAGTTTCATCATAAGTATCATGCATAGCCGAAGTGTCATCATCAATAACATGCGACATATCAGAACGAATAGCAGAAGCAGGTTTAGGTGTCGCAAGCTTACTCAAAACAGAAGGTGAATCAAGTGCAGAGCTAGATGGCAGTTCCTTACCTCCCCTCGTAGTTGAGGGATAAATTGTTGTCTTAGCGTCTTTCAAGTTCTTCATAGTGACCAGCAGATATAAATCCCAAGTGACTCAAAGAATAGAGCTATGCTCTCCGGCAACGGTGCCAGAAAATAGTCTTGATAACCCACAAGTATAGGGGACCGCAACAGTTTTCGAGGGTAGAGTATTCAACCCAAATTTATTGATTTGACACAAGGGGAGCCAAAGAATATTCTCAAGTATTAGCAGTTGAGTTGTCAATTCAACCACACCTGGATAACTTAGTATCTGCAGCAAAGTATTTAGTAGCAAAGTAATATGATAGTAGTGGTAACGGTAACAAAGGTAAAGAAAGCAAAAGTAATATTATTGGTATTTTGTAGTGATTGTGACAGTAGCAACGGAAAAGTAAATAAGCGAGAACTAATATAGGAAAAGCTCGTAGGCATTGGATCAGTGATGGATAATTATGCCGGATGCGGTTCATCATGTAACAATCATAACATAGGGTGACACAGAACTAGCTCCAATTCATCAATGTAATGTAGGCATGTATTCCGAATATAGTCATACGTGCTTACGGAAAAGAACTTGCATGACATCTTTTGTCCTACCCTCCCGTGGCAGCGGGGTCCTAATGGAAACTAAGGGATATTAAGGCCTCCTTTTAATAGAGAACCGGAACAAAGCATTAGCACATAGTGAATACATGAACTCCTCAAACTATGGTCATCACCGGGAGTGGTCCCGATTATTGTCAGCTCGGGGTTGCCGGATCATAACACATAGTAGGTGACTATAGAATTGCAAGATAGGATCAAGAACACACATATATTCATGAAAACATAATAGGTTCAGATCTGAAATCATGGCACTCGAGCCCTAGTGACAAGCATTAAGCATAGCAAAGTCATAGCAACATCAATCTCAGAACATAGTGGATACCAGGGATCAAACCCTAACAAAACTAACTCGATTACATGATAGATCTCATCCAACCCATCACCGTACAGCAAGCCTACGATGGAATTACTCACGCACGATGGTGAGCATCATGAAATTGGTGATGGAGGATGGTTGATGATGACGACGGTGATGAATCCCCCCTCTCCGGAGCCCTGAACGGACTCCAGATCAGCCCTCCCGAGAGGTTTTAGGGCTTGGCGGCGGCTCCGTATCGTAAAACGCGATGATTTCTTCTCCTTGATTTTTTTCTCCTCGAAAACAAATATATAGAGTTGGAGTTGGCGGCGGAGGAGCCTCAGGGGGCCCACGAGGTAGGGGGTGCGCCCTAGGGGGGATGGTGCGCCCCCATCCTCGTGGACAGGGTGTGGGCCCCCTGGTCTTCATATTTGGCAAGGATCTTTTATTATTTCCGAAAAGATGTTCCGTGAAGTTTCAGGTCATTCCGAGAACTTTTGGTTCTGCACATAAATAACACCATGGCAATTCTGCTGAAAACAGCGTCAGTCCGGGTTAGTTCCATTCAAATCATGCAAGTTAGAGTCCAAAACAAGGGCAAAAGTGTTTGGAAAAGTAGATACGACGGAGACGTATCAACTCCCCCAAGCTTAAACCTTTGCTTGTCCTCAATCAATTCATTTGATAAACTGAAAGTGATAAAGAAAAACTTTTACAAACTTCGTTTGCTCTTGTTGTTGTAAATATGTAAAGCCAGCATTCAAGTTTTCAGCAAAGATTATGACTAACTACATTTGCAATAATTCTCAGGTCTCATATTTACTCATATCAATAGCATAATCAACTAGCGAGCCATAATAATGAATCTCGGATGACAACACTTTCTCAAAACAATCATAATATGATATAACAAGATGGTATCTCCCTAGCCCTTTCTGAGACCCTAAAACATAAATGCAAAGCACCTTTAAAGATCAAGGACTGACTAGACATTGTAATTCATGGTAAAAGAGATCCAATCATAGTCATACCCAATATAAATTAACTGTAATGGATGCAAATGACAGCGGTGCTCTCCAGCTGGTGCTTTTTAATAAGAGGGTGATGACTCAACATGAAAGTAAATAGATATACCCTTCGCAGAGGGAACCAGGGATTTGTAGAGGTGCCAGAGCTCGGTTTTGAAATAGAGATAAATAATATTTTGAGCGGCATACTTTCATTGTCAACATAACAACCAAGAGATGGCGATATCTTCCATGCTACACACATTATAAGCAGTTCCCAAACAGAATGGTAAAGTTTATACTCCCCCTCCACCAACAAGTATCAATCCATGGCTTGCTCGAAACAAAGAGTGCCTCCAACTAACAAGAGTCCCAGGGGCAGTTTTGTTTGCAATTAATTTGATTTAGTTTGCATAAAGCATGGGACTGGGCATCCCGGTGACCAGCCATTTTCTCGTGAGTAAGGAGCCGAGTCCACTCCTCTTGAGAATAACCCTCCTAACATGGAAGATAAGGGCAGCCCTAGTTGATACACGAGCTATTCGAGCATACAAAACAAAATGTTTATTTGATGGTTTAGAGTTTGGCACATACAAATTTACGTGGAACGGCAGGTAAATACCGCATATAGGAAGGTATGGTGGACTCATGTGGAATAACTTTGTGGTTTAAGGGATTGGATGCACAAGCAGTATTCCCCCTTAGTACAGGTGAAGGCTAGCAATAGACTGGGAAGCGACCAACAAGAGAGCGACAACAGTCATGAACATGCATTAAAATTAATAAACATTGGATGCAAGCATGAGTAGGATATAATCCACCATGAACATAAATATCGTGAAGGCTATGTTGATTTTGTTTCAACTACATGCGTGAACATGTGCCAAGTCAAGTCACTTAAATCATTCAAAGGAGGATACCACCCCCCTATAACACATCATAACCATTTTAATAGCATGTTGGCACTCAAGATAAACCATTATAACTCATAGCTAATCAAGCATGGCACAAGCAACTATGATCTCTGATTGTCCTTGCAAACATGTTTATTCATAATAGGCTGAATTAGGAACGATGAACTCATCATATTTACAAAAACAAGAGAGGTCGAGTTCATACCAGCTTTTCTCATCTCAGTCAGTCCATCATATATGATCATAATTGTCGTTTCCTTGCACGACCAAACGATGTGAATAATAATAAGAGTGCACGTGCATTGGACTAAGCTGGAATCTGCGAGCATTCAATAAACAGGAGAAGACAAGGCAATATAGGCTCTTGGTTAAATCAACAATAATGCATATAAGAGCCACTTCAACAATTTAATTATGGTCTTCTCCTATCGACCCCCAAAGAAAAGAAAAGAAAAGAAAAGAAACTATTTACACGGGAAAGCTCCCAACAAGCAAAAGAAGAACGGGAAATATTTTTGGGTTTTCTTTTTAATTATTACTACTACGAGAAAATAAACTAACTAAATGCTACAACTAATTTTTTTCTTAAGGTTTAACAAACACACAAGAAGAAAGCAAGAAAAAAGAAAATAAACTAGCATGGATATTACAATGAAAAAGTATGAGCACCGACATCTAGCAATGAGTGTGTGTGAACATAAATGTAATGTCGGTGGGAAATACATACTCCCCCAAGCTTAGGCTTTTGGCCTAAGTTGGTCTATTACCAGGGATGGCCTGGCGGATATCCGTAGGTGTAGCTAGGGTCGTACTGCGATGAAGAGGACTCTGACTGCCACTGGCTGGCAGCCGTCTCCGGATTGCAAAAGTAATCAGACTGTTGTGGAGGCTCATATTGTGGTTTCGGCTCCGGGGCTGGTGTAGGGTTCCGGTAGGCTTGAACGGCAGCCCACGGAATGAGATACGGACTCTCTGATAAGTCAAACAAGGAAGGAGCAGGCAAGGTAATAGTCTCAGGGTGATGTTTATGAAAGAATAATTTGTATTGAAGCTCTCATACTCTTCTAATCTAAATAAGCACTAGGCAGCAATTTTTCTTCTTTCTCATAAAGTCTAATAGGTATACTAAAATGTGCAGCAAGGCGTGAAGCATAAATACCTCCAAAGATGGGGCCCTTTGTACGGTTCAAACTTAACCGTTTGGCAATAATTCCGCCCATACTAACAGTGTTATCGCAGAATAAACCATGGAACAAAATGATAATGTCAGGAACACTAAGGTTTCCACAGTTTCCGTGACCAATCAAGCAACGACTAGCAAATATGGCAAAGTAGCGTAAAACAGGAAAATGGATGCTAGTTATTCTTGCATCGGAAACCTTCCTAGTTTCCCCCACAGTAATGGTATCAATAAATTCTTCCACATCCTTACGATGTGGTTCATCTATAGTACCCTCATAGGGTATTTTGCAAACCTTGCAAAATTCAGCTAGTGACATCTTCTTAACAACGTCATATAAATGAAACTCTACTGAAGGAGGTGATTCCTTAGGAAAATAGTAGAAATTTTGCACAAAAGTATTGTTGAGTAAGAGATACTGATGACGTTGGTCGCGGAGGAAGTCGGTGAGGCCAGCATTCTCGGCCAATGAATAGAAATCATCATAAATCCCGGCTGCTCTCAAGAAATCATTAAAAGGCCATTCACACGGCCGGACCTCCGTGGTGCGAGGCAAATTATATTTGGGACTCTGTGCTTCTTCATTTTGCTTTTCCTTCGAGCTTTGGCTCGATGAGCCCCTCAAAGGTCTCTTCATCATTTTCTGAAAAATTCTGAAATTTTTAGTAACTTCAAACAAAAGTGGACCAAGCTCAACAAAATTGATAGCAACTACTCCTACAAGTGCCTAGAGGATATATCATGCATTAGAACTACTTGGAACCATATAAATTTGAAATCCAAGCTCAAGAACATGGTCACCTAGGCAGCACAAATTTGCAATGAATAAAGCACTAGAGCAAAAACTAATTGGACCAATGGAGGAGTCACATACCAAGGAACAATCTCCCCCATGCAGTTTTGTGAGAGGTGCTTTGAGCAAGGAGATCGAAAATCACAGCAAAGTGAGCTAGAACTCGTGCTTGAGCTGGATATTGGTGTTTGTGTGAGGAAGAAGAACTATATGGGTGCAGGAATAAGTGGAGGAGGGCCACCGTGAGCCCACGAGGCAGGGGGCGCGCCCTGGGGGGTAGGGTGCGCCCTCCACCCTCGTGCTCAGGTGGTTGACCACCCTGTTGTGTTCTCAGTTCCATAAATCCTCAAATATTCTAGAAAAATCATATTTCATTTTCAGGGCATTTGGAGAACTTTTATTTTCGGGGTATTTTTATATTGCACGGATAAATCAGAAAACAGACAGAAAAATACTTATTTTACTTTATTTCAACTAAAAAACATAAAGTAGAAAGAGGGTACAGAAGGTTGTGCCTTCTAGTTTCATCCATCTCATGCTCATCAAAAAGAATCCACTAATAAGGTTGATCAAGTCTTGTTAACAAACTCATTCCGAATAACATGGAACCGGAGAAATTTTGAATAACACTATGTTACCTCGACGGGGATATGCACATCCCCAATAATAAGAATATCATATTTCTTTTTGAAAGTAGGAAGAGGAAATTCAAAACCTCTAAATATAATCGATGGAATTTTTCCAATAGAGTTGATACTATGAACTTGAGGTTGTTTCCTCGGAAAGTGTACCGTATTCTCATTACCATTAACATGAAAAGTGACATTGCCTCTGTTGCAATCAATAACAGCACCTGCAGTATTCAGAAAAGGTCTTCCAAGAATAATAGACATACTATCGTCCTCAGGAATATCAAGAATAACAAAGCCCGTTAAAATAGTAATGTTTGCAACCACAACAGGCACATCCTCACATATACCGACAGGTATAGCAGTTGATTTATCAGCCATTTGCAAAGATATTTGAGTAGGTGTCAACTTATTCAAGTCAAGTCTACAATATAAAGAGAGATGCATAACACTAACACCGGCTCCGAGATCACATAAAGCAGTTTTAACATAGTTTCTTTTAATGGAGCATGGTATAGTAGGTACTCTTGGATCTCCAAGTTTCTTTGGTATTCCACCCTTGAAAGTATAATTAGCAAGCATGGTGGAAATTTCAGCTTCTGGTATCTTTCTTTTATTGGTGACAATATCTTCCATATACTTAGCATAAGGATTCATTTTGATCATATCGGTTAATCGCATACGCAAAAAGATAGGTCTAATCATTTCAGCAAAGCGCTCAAAATCCTCATCATCCTTTTCCTTGGATGGTTTGGGAGGAAATGGCATGGGTTTTTGAACCCATGGTTCTCTTTCTTTACCATGTTTCCTGGCAACAAAGTCTCTCTTATCATAACGTTGATTCTTTGATTGTCGATTATCAAGATCAACATCAGGTTCAATTTCTACATCATTATCATTACTAGGTTGAGCATCATCATGAACATCATCATTAGCATTTTCATTAGGTTCATGTTCATTACCAGATTGTGTTTCAGCATCAGAAATATATATATATATATATATATATATATATATATATATATATATATATATATATATATATCATTTGGATTATCAGGTGGTTCAGCAATAGGTTCACTAGAAGCATGCAAAGTCCTATCATTTTTCTTTTTCTTCTTTTTAGAAGAACTAGGTGCATCAATATTATTTCTCTGAGAATCTTGCTCAATTCTCTTAGGGTGGCCTTTCAGGATACAAAGGTTCCTGAGTCAGTCTACCAGTTCTAGTAGCCACTCTAACAGCATAATCATTTTTCTTACTATTCTTTTCACTGAGCAAATCATTTTGAGCTTTAAGTACTTGTTCTACTTGAGTGGTAACCATAGAAGCATGTTTGCTAACGAGTTTAAGTTCACCTCTAATATTAGCCATATAATCACCCAAGTGTTTAAGCGTATTTGAAATGAATTTCAATTGTCTACCAAAATAAGCATTGAAATTTTCTTGCTTAACCATAAAGTTATCAAACTCATCCAAGCATTGGCTAGCAATTTTAGTAGGAGGGATTTCAGCTCTATCATATCTATAGAGAGAATTTACCTTTACTACCTGTGTCGGGTTATCAAGACCAGGAGGTTCTTCAATATGTAATGGAGTAACATCATATGTTTCTTCAATAGGAGGTAAATTCTTAACATCTTTAGCTTTAATACCTTTTTCTTTCATAGATTTCTTTGCCTCTTGCATATCTTCAGGACTGAAAAATATAATACCTCTCTTCTTAGGAGTTTGTTTAGGAATAGGCTCAGTAATTGGAGCATGAGCTGGCTCAGAAGGTGTCCAATTCTTTTCATTTGTCAACATATTATTCAATATAATTTCAGCTTCATCCGGTGTTCTTTCCCTGAAAACAGAACCAGCACAACTATCCAGGTAATCTCTGGAAGCATCGGTTAGTCCATTATAAAAGATATCAAGTATTTCATTTTTCTTAAGAGGATGATCAGGCAAAGCATTAAGTAACTTGAGAAGCCTCCCCCAAGCTTGTGGGAGACTCTCTTCTTCAATTTGCACAAAGTTGTATATTTCCCTTAAAGCAGCTTGTTTCTTATGAGCAGGGAAATATTTAGCAGAGAATTAATAAATCATATCCTGGGGACTGCGCACACAACCAGGATCAAGAGAATTAAACCATATCTTAGCATCACCCTTTAATGAGAACGGAAATATATTAAGGATATAAAAGTAGTGAGATCTCTCATCATTAGTGAACAGGGTGGCTATATCATTTAATTTAGTAAGATGTGCCACAACAGTTTCAGATTCATAACCATGAAAAGGATCAGATTCAACCAAAGTAATTATATCAGGATCAACAGAGAATTCATAATCCTTATCGGCAACACAAATACGTGAAGTAGCAAAAGCAGGGTTAGGTTTCATTCTATCTTTAAGAGATTGCTTATTCCATTCAACTAATAACCTTTTTCGTTCATATCTATCTTTGCAAGCTAAAATAGCTGCAGAGGCTTCCATATCAAAAACATAACCCTTAGGAATTACAGGCATATCTTCATCATCACTTTCATCAATATAATCAGTTTCAATAATTTCTTTATCTCTTGCCCTAGCACTTTGTTCATCAACAAATTCACCAAGTGGCACAGAAGTATCAAGCATAGAAGTAGTTTCATCATAAGTATCATGCATAGCAGAAGTGGCATCATCAATAACATGCGACATATCAGAACGAATGTAGCGACCCGACCCGAAATCGGTCAAGTCTCTGTGTAGCTGTACCATCCCAAGAATGCTGGCACACACAGTACATTGATGCAAAGATTCAAAGTTCAATCACACCTGAATTTATTACACGGTTCTCATATCGAGTCTTTATTACATCATAATAAATTCGGCCGAAGGCCAACTCATGAGAAATAAACTAAAATAAAGCTGCGGAAGCGTAGATGAATAGCGAGTCCATCCGACTCCATAGGGCAATCGCCAAGCGTGGATCGTAGCCTCACTCCTGGTTGGAAAACTCCTCTGCAACATAAGACGTTGCAGCCGTGTAGGTCAGCATTTTTGAATATGCCGGCAAATCATAGAGAGCACAACAATAATAATACTAACACTATATGCAATTTGGCTGTGGGGCTCTAAGTTTTAAGTTTTTGCGAAAAAGCCAATTTTTCCCTATGACAAAGGACTTGCTTGCAATTACTACAGAATGTTGGTTGTTATTGAGATGGTTCCGCCAACCAATGTCTCATTCCCAATTATTAAATACCCCTCAATTTAATTTATTAAGTTCGGTGTTGAGATTTCCGAAATACTCCAATTTCCAGAGGCTCATTTGTCCGTAACCGGGGACACGGCTAATCGATTAGGTTGTTACTCTGCAGAGTCTTGTGCACTTTACCCGCAAGAATCGTTCCCTCCTTTATGTCCTCGCACTGCCTGGTGTTTGAAGACGGGACGAACGAAACAGGGTCTTCCGTAGAGTTTCTCTGGTCACTGCCGGTGCCCATCCATGTCCTACCGTTCTTCTACATCTGCTGGCACCGTCCGTCCAGAGTTACGCCTAGGGTCAACCCAGCCAGAGCCCATAATGGCTTGCGGCTGCACAGGTAAGCATCCGGTCAAGGGGTATCCATCCGTCCCTTCGTGGCTGGGTGAAGCTTTCCGCAAGATGTCATGGCGCTTCTCCATGCATCCCGGCCATCCGCTGGTTTCTCCAGGGTGCCCGTCAACCGTCCTCCACCCAGTAGTGAATTTTGAAGTCCATCTTGAGCTTGAAATCATGGGGTTGTCATCAACTTGACTCTCACATCTCATTTGTGAATCTCTCAACCAAACCCCGTCTACGAGCATAGCAAAATAAACTACATCGTCCCGGGCAATGGTAAAGGGATTTGGGTTCATCCTACCTCATGATACTACTCAAGAACATAACTTAAAATTCTCCTACTGCATGCATGGTGGGGAGGCATAATTCTAATGCAACAAAATCATAGATATTGAAAAACATGATCAAATGACTTGCCTGGCTGACGGTCTTCAAAAGCTAGCGACTCGTAATAGCAGGCTTCGCACTCCGGGAATTCTACCGAGTCAAACAATAACACAAATAAGTATAGCACAAAATAACATAACAGCAAGTTGAAGTAAAACACCCAAGCACTCAAACCAAAACCCAAGAAAAACTCGAAGGAAGCAAATCGAGGATTTTCGCCACATCAAGCAACAACTAAGAAATAGTTTTACACAACTACAAATTTTCTTAACAGAACCTAAGCATGGATCTTGCTAACTAACAGCAAGGAAAACTTTAAACAAACTAGGAGCAAAAGGAATCATATTAAAAGCTATTATAGAACTCATATTATGCCTAAGGCAAACCTAGCAAAGAAAAAAAAAATTTTATTCTACTGTAATTAAAAGTTCATCCTCTGTAACTACAGAAACTAATCTAAAATAAACTATAACAGAGGAAAAATAAAAATTTAAAACTAATTAGAACAGTAGAAAACAGCAGCAATTAAAATAAAATAGAAACACTTGTTTTTCGCATAAAACTATTTTTAATAAAGACTAAAATTACTAAAATAAATTCCTACTGCTAGGCAAGGTCAAAACAAAGCAGTAGCAAAAAGAATCACTGAAAAATAATAATCCTAACTCAATTTATAGCAGAAAAACTAATCTGACTAAAACTAATATAAACAGTTTTTTTAAAACCTAAAACATGGCAGAATCTAATTTATACAGAAACTACAACAAATTTGTAAACTAACAAAAAAAGAATCAACTAAAAATATTAAATAACCTAAAAGATATGGATTTTACAAAACTGGAACTATTCTGTTAAAAACAGAAACGAAAATTAACATAAAAAAAAAATACTAACGCGCTAACGGGCCGTGGGCTAACAAAAAAAAACGCTCTGGTCGCTATATAACTAAAACGTCTACGGGCTATAAGAAATAAACCAGTCGGGCCGGTCTAACTAGACCGCACTGAAATAAACCGATCTAAACCGAAACTAAAACCGATCTAAAAGAAATAAACCATACCCCTTCGTAGATCTAATCTAGGCCCTAGATTTCAGATCGAACGGCGGCGGGCGGCTCCGGCGACTCACCGCGGTGGCGGCGACGGCGACGGACGACGGCGGCTCGGGCGACGACGGTGCGGTGGCTCCGGTGGTCGGGGAAGACGGCCGAGACGTCCGGCGGGTGCGGCGGAGCGAGGGGGAGTCGGGGGTGGAGTTGGTGGAGCTCGGGGGGGTCGGTGGAGCTCGGGGCAGGAGCAATGGCGCGGCGGCGGCGTCGGGCTCCGGCGACGAATAGCGGTGAGGAGGAGGGGTTAGGCGAGGGGGAGGGGTGGGGAATGGGTCGAGGGGGCGGGTATTTATAGGGGGGGTGCCCGACTTGGAGGAGGGGCGAATCGGGGGAGGGGATCCCGCGGTCTCCGGGATTCCGGCGACGGCGGCGGTGATGGCGCGGGTTGGCGTGTCGGTGAGAGAGGGAGAGAGGGGATCGAGCGGGAGGGGTTCGGGCGCGCGGCGTCGGGGCAGGCCGGCTCGGGCGCTAGCTGGGCCGCGGCTCGGCGCTGGCTGGGCCGGTTGGCGCCTGGTTTCTATTTTTTTTTTTTTTGAAATAAAAACAGAGAGAGAAAAAGAGAAATATATAATAGTTTTATATAGGACATATATATATCAATAAAATCAGAAAAATAATTCCTACAACGTGAACATTTTTTTCAGAGGCAAAACAGAAACAAAAATAAAAACATTTTTTTTTTGTAAATTCCAAATACAAACCAAATTTGAATTCAAACTTTTTGGCAATATTTTCTTCTGACATTTTTTCCTTTGGAGTGTCATGTTTACTCCTCTCATACTTTTCTCAAGTATTTGTCAGGTACTTCTGAAATAAATTTCAATTGCCAAAAATCAAATTCAAAATTCAAATAAAACTCAATGCCTCTGAAATTTCCAAATGCCACTCAATTAAAACAAAATGCATGGATGCTTAGCTATAATTGTAAAACATTCCAAATAGGAAATTTGGGATGTTACAAACCTACCCACCTTAAGATGAATCTCGCCCTCGAGATTCGGGTTGGCTAGCAAATAGGTGCGCGTGGTCTCGGCGGAGATCTTCTTCTCGCTCCCAGGTGGCTTCCTCTTCGGAATGATTACTCCACAGAACCTTGCAAAACTTGATGATCTTGCTGCGAGTGACTCTGGTCGCAGTCTCGAGAATTTTGACGGGTTTCTCCTCATAAGTTAGATCACTGTCGAGATGTATGGCCTCTAGGGGCACTGTGTCTCTCAACGGAATATCGGCCATCTCGGCATGACATTTCTTCAGCTGAGAAACATGGAAGACATCATGAACTCCGGACAATCCTTCCGGCAATTCCAACTTGTATGCAACTTCTCCTCTGCGTTCGAGGATTTTGTAGGGGCCAATGAATCGTGGTGCTAACTTTCCTTTAACACCGAACCTCTTGATTCCACGAAGTGGGGACACGCGGAGATATGCTCGGTCTCCAATTTCATATGTTACCTCCTTGCGTTTACTGTCGGCATAACTCTTCTGTCTCGATTGAGCTATCTTGAGTCTATCTCGAATCAGCTTGACCTTCTCTTCGGAGTCTCTGATAAGATCGGGACCAAAAAGCTTTCGGTCTCCAACACCATCCCACAGCAATGGTGTTCTACACCTCCTTCCGTATAGAGCTTCGAAAGGGGCCATCTTCAGACTGGTCTGATAACTGTTATTGTACGAGAACTCTGCGTATGGCAAATTATCATCCCAGCTAGACCCATAGTCTAGCGCACAAGCTCTCAACATGTCCTCCAGAATCTGATTGACTCTCTCGGTCTGTCCATCTGTCTGCGGATGAAAGGCTGTGCTAAACTCTAGCCTCGTACCCAAAGTTTCATGCAACTGATTCCAAAACTTTGAGGTAAATTGCGTTCCTCTATCTGACACGATACTCCTCGGAACTCCATGCAGACATACGATCCTGGTCATGTATATCTTGGCTAACTTAGCACTGGTATAGGTAGTCTTCACGGGAATGAAATGAGCTACCTTGGTCAAGCGATCAACCACTACCCAGATGGAATCATACCCTGAACGGGTCCTCGGTAATCCTGTGATAAAATCCATTCCAAGTTTTTCCCATTTCCACTCGGGTATCGGCAGAGGTTGAAGTAACCCTGCCGGCTTCTGATGTTCCGCTTTTACTCGCTGGCAAACATCGCATACTGCTACATACTCGGCAATATCCTTCTTCATACCTGTCCACCAGAAACTTTCCTTCAGATCCAGATACATCTTGGTGTTGCCTGGGTGAATCGAGTACGGTGAATCATGGGCCTCCTGAAGAATTAACTTCCTGACCTCTGGGTCATTGGGCACATAGATGCGATCCTCAAACCATAAAGTTCCGTGCTCATCTTCACGAAAACCTTTAGCCTTTCCGTTACTCATCTTTTCCTTTATCTCAGCAATTTCCTTGTCCGTCTTCTGGGCTTCACGGATTCTTTGGGTCAAAGTGGACTGAATATCCAGGGTGGCGACATATCCTCTCGGTACTATCTCAAGTCGGAGCTCGCTGAGATCATCGGTTAATTCCTGAGGTAATCCTCCAGCTATGAGAGTGTTCACATAGCTTTTACGGCTCAAGGCATCTGCTACAACATTTGCCTTCCCTGGGTGATAATGCAATCTCATGTCATAGTCCTTGATCAATTCAAGCCATCTCCTCTGCCTGAGGTTCAACTCCTTCTGCGTGAAAATATACTTCAGGCTCTTATGATCCGTGTAAACATCACAACTGTTTCCGACAAGGAAATGTCTCCAGGTCTTGAGTGCATGCACTACGGCTGCTAACTCCAAATCGTGTGTGGCATAATTCATCTCGTGGGGTCGTAGCTGTCTGGAGGTATAAGCTACAACTTTTCCTTCCTGCATGAGTACTCCTCCGAGTCCTTGACGAGAAGCATCACAGTATACCTGGTAATCCTTGTGTATGTCCGGCAAAATGAGCACTGGGGCTGTAACCAGACGTTTCTTCAGCTCCTGAAAACTGGCCTCACAATCCTCGGTCCAAATGTACTTGGCTTCCTTCTTCAACAGCTCAGTCATGGGCTTTGCAATCTTCGAGAAGTTCTCAATAAATCTCCGGTAATATCCTGCGAGTCCGAGAAAACTGCGGATCTCCTTGACTGAGGTGGGGGACTGCCAGTTGGTGACCGATTCAACCTTGGTGGGGTCGACTGCTATTCCTTCTCCTGAAATAACATGTCCAAGGAATCCGACTTTCTTCAGCCAAAATTCACATTTGCTGAACTTGGCATATAACTGATGTTCTCGGAGTTTCTCCAGAACTAGACGCAAATGTTCCTTATGCTCTTCCTCGCTCTTGGAGAAAATCAGTATGTCATCGATGAAAACCACGACAAACTTGTCCAGATATTCCATAAATACCTTGTTCATCAAATTCATGAAGTATGCAGGGGCATTAGTCAATCCAAATGACATGACGGTATACTCATATAAACCATACCTGGTGGTAAAAGCTGTTTTGGGTATATCCTTTTCACGGATCTTCAACTGATGATACCCTGATCGAAGATCGATCTTAGAGAATACCTTGGCTCCAACTAGCTGATCAAATAGATCGTTAATCATCGGCAGAGGGTACTTGTTCTTGATGGTCACGTCGTTCAATGAACGATAATCCACAACCATTCTCAGAGTTCCATCCTTCTTCTCTACCAAAAGAACTGGGGCTCCCCAAGGTGACGAACTTGGGCGAATATATCCTTTCTCCAATAGCTCATTGATTTGCTTCTTGATCTCTTCCAAATCGTTCGGGGGCATCCGATAAGGTCTCTTGGATATTGGGGCTGTGCCGGGCAATAACTCAATCAGAAATTCAATGTCTCTGTCCGGTGGCATTCCCGGTAATTCCTCTGGAAATACATCGGGGAAATCTTGCACTACGGGCACTTCCTCTTGAACAACTCCCGTGAGGGAATTCACCTGATGTTTCGTCGGAGTGCGTCTGGATACATACTTGATCCTTTTCTGCTCCGGGGTGGTGAGCAAAATCGTCTTGCGGGCACAGTCGATGTTTCCTTCAAACTTGGTCAACCAATCCATGCCTAGGATTACATCCAAACTCTGGGATTCCAATACTATGAGGTCTGCGGGAAAATCATGATTTCCGATGCTGAGGGTTGAATGACAGCCTAAGCCTGCCGTCATCTCTCCTCCCGGGGAAGTGACCTGAAGCGGGGTTCTAAGGGTTCTAGTGGGCAACCCGTACTTTTCCACAACTACCCTTGATATGAATGAATGGGTTGCACCAGAATCAAAGAGTACCAATACTGGACGTGAATTTAATAAAAACTTACCAACCACAGTTTCTGGCTGTTCATAGACGTCCTCCACGTCAATGTGATTCACCTGAGCACGAGGAAAAGGGTTGGGCTTCTTTGCTGAGCTTCCATTGCCGTTGCCGTTTCCATTCCTCTGCTTGGCCTCCGGGCAGTCGGTGGCATAGTGTCCTGTCTTCTGGCACTTGAAACAGGTGATGTGACTCAGATCCTTCTGAGCCGGAGCAGGACGGTGCTGGTTGCCCTTGCCTCCACTGCCAGACTTGAAGTTGGTGTTGTTGTTGCGATTGTTCCCATTCCCTCCATGGTTATGTCCTCCATGGTTATGTCCTCCATGAGTGTGATGGTTGTGGCCTCCCTGGTATGGGGTGTAGCGAGGCTTCTGCTGAGCTCCCGAGTTATACTTCCCCTGACTATACTTTCGCTTGCGGCTATCAATCTGCTGTTGTTTGCCTTCAAGGATGATGGCCTTGTCTACCAGCTCCTGATAGTTATTGAATGTGGCCACCATCAGTTGCATTCCCAGCTCATCATTAAGGCCTTCGAGGAACTTCTCCTGTTTTGCGGCATCTGTGGCCACATCATCCGGGGCATAACGAGCTAGCTGGCTAAACTCATCCACATACTGCCCCACAGTACGATTCCCCTGGCGTAAGTTGCGGAACTCACGCTTCTTCAGACTCATGGCTCCAGCTGAGACATGGGCGGTGCGAAAAGCCTGCTGGAACTGATCCCACGTGATGGTGGCGATGGGATAAGTGGTGGTGTAGTTCTCCCACCAAGAGGCTGCAGGTCCATCAAGCTGATGTGCGGCAAAGCGCACCTTCTCTGCATCTGTGCATCCAGCAGTTACTAACTCCCTTCCAACCTTGCGGAGCCAATCATCGGCCACAATCGGCTCGGTGCTGCTAGAGAACACCGGCGGATTCAGCCTTAGGAAGCGGGTCAAGTTGTCAACAGGGGGTGGTGGCGGTGGATTGTTGTTGTTGTTGTTCTGGTTCTGGATGAGCATCTGCATCAGGGCATTCTGCTGCTGGATCAGCTGGGTGAGCTCCGGCGGGAAGTTGGAACCGAGGTCACGTCTCGGAGGCATCTGGTGTTTTGGAGTGGATGAGAAATTAGAATAGATCAAGGGTCTAATGAGAAAATAGCACTACCCATATGAATGCACAATCATAAACACACCAATCATTTATTCATTCATCTCGAACAAGGTTCAATCTCGAATTACAAAATCTCATGACTAATCGCAAAATATAACGGCCTAACTGATCGATGAAAAAGTACAATAACATGGTGGTCCACTAAATGTCTTCATCAATTATCCTTGCGTCCTCTGGTGCGGTGTCCTCCGGTGCTGTGTCCTCTGGTGCGGCGCCTCCTCTTGCGACTTCCTTCGGTGGAGCTCTCTTCATAGTCCTGGTCATTGCTCACGAGAGGTCCATCATCTCCACTCGGAAAAAGTTCTTCCCCCAAGTCCATCTTCTCCTGCAGTGTGGCAATATAATTATCTCGTTCCTTCATCCTATCCATAAAATCCTTGATTTCTTCCTCATGCTCATAGTGGGCTTCACGTGCTGCATCCTCCAGATCAATTTCACGAAGATGCATCTTTTGGTCCGTCTTCAAACTCCTGCGCATCTGGATCTCTAGAGTCCTGATGTGAGCCTCCAAGTCTTGGACATATGAGTGAACGGAGTCGTCATCTATGGTGCGGATAATCTCTCCATCTGCAGTCCTGCGAGAAATCATGGCGTGGTCTGGTCCAACCAGCTCGGCCCTGTATTCCTCCTGGATGCGTCCAAGTGCAGTATGAACTGCTATGTTTCTCCCGAGGATCCAAGTGGGAGCAGTGAACCTGAAGTCAACGGGCACCGAGAGACTTCCAAAAGTCCTCCCTGGTATGTGCACCTTAATCCTATAGCGACGGTCTTCTGGAAATGCCATGATAGGTGTCCCGGTGATCGATGGCAGAGCAATCTTCAATTCCTTGGTGATCTGGACCAGCCTCCTGCCGAAAAGCATTGTCTCGTCTGGCTGGCAAAACTCCGGGAGCAGAACTGGGATGAACTTGACGGCCATCTAGGAAGTTGAAAATCGGAGAGAAGTCAGAAATGAACAGGGGAGAATTACGGAATGATAAGGACATAAAATAGAATAGCCTCTTCCTATGGCTTTCCTATCCTAGGGGTTACGTCCTACGGTCAGCGTGTGCTCTGATACCATCTCTGTAGCGACCCGACCCGAAATCGGTCAAGTCTCTGTGTAGCTGTACCATCCCAAGAATGCTGGCACACACAGTACATTGATGCAAAGATTCAAAGTTCAATCACACCTGAATTTATTACACGGTTCTCATATCGAGTCTTTATTACATCATAATAAATTCGGCCGAAGGCCAACTCATGAGAAATAAACTAAAATAAAGCTGCGGAAGCGTAGATGAATAGCGAGTCCATCCGACTCCATAGGGCAATCGCCAAGCGTGGATCGTAGCCTCACTCCTGGTCGGAAAACTCCTCTGCAACATAAGACGTTGCAGCCGTGTAGGTCAGCATTTTTGAATATGCCGGCAAATCATAGAGAGCACAACAATAATAATACTAACACTATATGCAATTTGGCTGTGGGGCTCTAAGTTTTAAGTTTTTGCGAAAAAGCCAATTTTTCCCTATGACAAAGGACTTGCTTGCAATTACTACAGAATGTTGGTTGTTATTGAGATGGTTCCGCCAACCAATGTCTCATTCCCAATTATTAAATACCCCTCAATTTAATTTATTAAGTTCGGTGTTGAGATTTCCGAAATACTCCAATTTCCAGAGGCTCATTTGTCCGTAACCGGGGACACGGCTAATCGATTAGGTTGTTACTCTGCAGAGTCTTGTGCACTTTACCCGCAAGAATCGTTCCCTCCTTTATGTCCTCGCACTGCCTGGTGTTTGAAGACGGGACGAACGAAACAGGGTCTTCCGTAGAGTTTCTCTGGTCACTGCCGGTGCCCATCCATGTCCTACCGTTCTTCTACATCTGCTGGCACCGTCCGTCCAGAGTTACGCCTAGGGTCAACCCAGCCAGAGCCCATAATGGCTTGCGGCTGCACAGGTAAGCATCCGGTCAAGGGGTATCCATCCGTCCCTTCGTGGCTGGGTGAAGCTTTCCGCAAGATGTCATGGCGCTTCTCCATGCATCCCGGCCATCCGCTGGTTTCTCCAGGGTGCCCGTCAACCGTCCTCCACCCAGTAGTGAATTTTGAAGTCCATCTTGAGCTTGAAATCATGGGGTTGTCATCAACTTGACTCTCACATCTCATTTGTGAATCTCTCAACCAAACCCCGTCTACGAGCATAGCAAAATAAACTACATCGTCCCGGGCAATGGTAAAGGGATTTGGGTTCATCCTACCTCATGATACTACTCAAGAACATAACTTAAAATTCTCCTACTGCATGCATGGTGGGGAGGCATAATTCTAATGCAACAAAATCATAGGTATTGAAAAACATGATCAAATGACTTGCCTGGCTGACGGTCTTCAAAAGCTAGCGACTCGTAATAGCAAGCTTCGCACTCCGGGAATTCTACCGAGTCAAACAATAACACAAATAAGTATAGCACAAAATAACATAACAGCAAGTT
Organism: Aegilops umbellulata; assembly: GCA_032464435.1. Taxonomy (NCBI): domain Eukaryota; kingdom Viridiplantae; phylum Streptophyta; class Magnoliopsida; order Poales; family Poaceae; genus Aegilops; species Aegilops umbellulata. The sequence continues at coordinate 98,899,253 of CP136060.1, forward strand.
GAAGTAAAACACCCAAGCACTCAAACCAAAACCCAAGAAAAACTCGAAGGAAGCAAATCGAGGATTTTCGCCACATCAAGCAACAACTAAGAAATAGTTTTACACAACTACAAATTTTCTTAACAGAACCTAAGCATGGATCTTGCTAACTAACAGCAAGGAAAACTTTAAACAAACTAGGAGCAAAAGGAATCATATTAAAAGCTATTATAGAACTCATATTATGCCTAAGGCAAACCTAGCAAAGAAATTTTTTTTTTATTCTACTGTAATTAAAAGTTCATCCTCTGTAACTACAGAAACTAATCTAAAATAAACTATAACAGAGGAAAAATAAAAATTTAAAACTAATTAGAACAGTAGAAAACAGCAGCAATTAAAATAAAATAGAAACACTTGTTTTTCGCATAAAACTATTTTTAATAAAGACTAAAATTACTAAAATAAATTCCTACTGCTAGGCAAGGTCAAAACAAAGCAGTAGCAAAAAGAATCACTGAAAAATAATAATCCTAACTCAATTTATAGCAGAAAAACTAATCTGACTAAAACTAATATAAACAGTTTTTTTAAAACCTAAAACATGGCAGAATCTAATTTATACAGAAACTACAACAAATTTGTAAACTAACAAAAAAAGAATCAACTAAAAATATTAAATAACCTAAAAGATATGGATTTTACAAAACTGGAACTATTCTGTTAAAAACAGAAACGAAAATTAACATAAAAAAAAATACTAACGCGCTAACGGGCCGTGGGCTAACAAAAAAAAACGCTCTGGTCGCTATATAACTAAAACGTCTACGGGCTATAAGAAATAAACCAGTCGGGCCGGTCTAACTAGACCGCACTGAAATAAACCGATCTAAACCGAAACTAAAACCGATCTAAAAGAAATAAACCATACCCCTTCGTAGATCTAATCTAGGCCCTAGATTTCAGATCGAACGGCGGCGGGCGGCTCCGGCGACTCACCGCGGTGGCGGCGACGGCGACGGACGACGGCGGCTCGGGCGACGACGGTGCGGTGGCTCCGGTGGTCGGGGAAGACGGCCGAGACGTCCGGCGGGTGCGGCGGAGCGAGGGGGAGTCGGGGGTGGAGTTGGTGGAGCTCGGGGGGGTCGGTGGAGCTCGGGGCAGGAGCAATGGCGCGGCGGCGGCGTCGGGCTCCGGCGACGAATAGCGGTGAGGAGGAGGGGTTAGGCGAGGGGGAGGGGTGGGGAATGGGTCGAGGGGGCGGGTATTTATAGGGGGGGTGCCCGACTTGGAGGAGGGGCGAATCGGGGGAGGGGATCCCGCGGTCTCCGGGATTCCGGCGACGGCGGCGGTGATGGCGCGGGTTGGCGTGTCGGTGAGAGAGGGAGAGAGGGGATCGAGCGGGAGGGGTTCGGGCGCGCGGCGTCGGGGCAGGCCGGCTCGGGCGCTAGCTGGGCCGCGGCTCGGCGCTGGCTGGGCCGGTTGGCGCCTGGTTTCTATTTTTTTTTTTTTGAAATTAAAACAGAGAGAGAAAAAGAGAAATATATAATAGTTTTATATAGGACATATATATATCAATAAAATCAGAAAAATAATTCCTACAACGTGAACATTTTTTTCAGAGGCAAAACAGAAACAAAAATAAAAACATTTTTTTTTTTTTGTAAATTCCAAATACAAACCAAATTTGAATTCAAACTTTTTGGCAATATTTTCTTCTGACATTTTTTCCTTTGGAGTGTCATGTTTACTCCTCTCATACTTTTCTCAAGTATTTGTCAGGTACTTCTGAAATAAATTTCAATTGCCAAAAATCAAATTCAAAATTCAAATAAAACTCAATGCCTCTGAAATTTCCAAATGCCACTCAATTAAAACAAAATGCATGGATGCTTAGCTATAATTGTAAAACATTCCAAATAGGAAATTTGGGATGTTACAACGAATAGCAGAAGTAGGTTTAGGTGTCGCAAGCTTACTCAAAATAGAAGGTGAATCAAGTGTAGAGCTAGATGGCAGTTCCTTACCTCCCCTCGTAGTTGAGGGATAAATTGTTGTCTTAGCGTCTTTCAAGTTCTTCATAGTGACCAGCAGATATAAATCCCAAGTGACTCAAAGAATAGAGCTATGCTCCCCGGCAACGGCGCCAGAAAATAGTCTTGATAACCCACAAGTATAGGGGATCGCAACAGTTTTCGAGGGGTAGAGTATTCAACCTGAATTTATTGATTCGACACAAGGGGAGCCAAAGAATATTCTCAAGTATTAGCAGTTGAGTTGTCAATTCAACCACACCTGGATAACTTAGTATCTGCAGCAAAGTATTTAGTAGCAAAGTAATATGATAGTAGTGGTAACGGTAACAAAGGTAAAGAAAGCAAAAGTAATATTTTTGGTATTTTGTAGTGATTGTGACAGTAGCAACGGAAAAGTAAATAAGTGAGAACCAATATAGGAAAAGCTCGTGGGCATTGGATTGGTGATGGATAATTATTCCAGATGCGGTTCATCATGTAACAATCATAACATAGGGTGACACAGAACTAGCTCCAATTCATCAATGTAATGTAGGCATGTATTCCGAATATAGTCATACATGCTTATGGAAAAGAACTTGCATGACATATTTTGTCCTACCCTCCCGTGGCAGCGGGGTCCTAATGGAAACTAAGGGATATAAAGGCCTCCGTTTAATAGAGTACCGGAACAAAACATTAGCACATAGTGAATACATGAACACCTCAAACTGTGGTCATCACCGGGAGTGGTCCCGATTATTGTCAGCTCGGGGTTGCCGGATCATAACACATAGTAGGAGACTATAGAATTGCAAGATAGGATCAAGAACACACATATATTCATGAAAACATAATAGGTTCAGATCTGAAATCATGGCACTCGGGCCCTAGTGACAAGCATTAAGCATAGCAAAGTCATAGCAACATCAATCTCAGAACATAGTGGATACCAGGGATCAAACCAACAAAACTAACTCGATTACATGATAGATCTCATCCAACCCATCACCGTACAGCAAGCCTACGATGGAATTACTCACGCACGATGGTGAGCATCATGAAATTGGTGATGGAGGATGGTTGATGATGACGACGGTGATGAATCCCCCTCTCCGGAGCCCTGAACGGACTCCAGATCAGCCCTCCTGAGAGGTTTTAGGGCTTGGCGGCGGCTCTGTATCGTAAAACGCGACGATTTCTTCTCCTTGATTTTTTTCTCCTCGAAAACAAATATATAGAGTTGGAGTTGGCGTCGGAGGAGCCTCAGGGGGCCCACGAGGTAGGGGGCACGCTCCCTACCCTCGTGGATAGGGTGTGGCCCCTCTGGTCTTCATATTTGGCAAGGATTTTTTACTATTTCCGAAAAGATGTTCCGTGAAGTTTCAGGTCATTCCGAGAACTTTTGTTTCTGCACATAAATTACACCATGGCAATTCTACTGAAAACAACGTCAGTCCGGGTTAGTTCCATTCAAATCATGCAAGTTAGAGTACAAAACAAGGGCAAAAGTGTTTGGAAAAGTAGATACGACGGAGACGTATCAGGGCGCCGCACATGGCTAACAATGATTCGTGTTTGTTCTAGCGGTGCCCACCCTGATATATATATATATATATATATATATATATATATATATATATATATATATATATATATATATATATATATATATATATATATATATATATATATATATATATAGGTTAGAGGGGAGGAGAGGCAGCCAAGGGGGCGCCCCAAGTAGGAGGAATCCTACTTGGGGTCCTCCCAATTCGGCCTCCCCCCTTTCCTATTCCTATTCGGAGTAGGAAGGGAAGAGGGAGAAGGGGGAATCCTATTCCCTTTTTTTTTCCTTTCCTCCTTCCCCTTTTCTACTCCAATTTGGACAGCCCATATTGGGGGACGCACCAGCCCCTTAGGGGCTGGTATGTCTCTCTCTTGCCCCATTAGGCCCATATAGTTTGCCGGGGGTTGCCCGAAACCCCTGACCTAATACGTACCCAATACCCCCGGAACACACTTCCGGTGTCCGAATACTATCGTCTTATATATGAATCTTTACCTGTCGACCATTTCGAGACTCCTCGTCATATCCATGATCTCATCTGGGACTCTGAACAACATTCAGTCACTAAATCACATAACTCATATAATACAAAATCGTCATCGAACGTTAAGCGTGCAGACCCTACGGGTTCAAGAACTATGTAGACATGACCGAGACACCTCTCCGACCAATAACCAACGGCGGAACCTCGATGCTCATATTGGTTCCTACATATTCTACGAAGATCTTTATTGGTCGTTGTAACACCCCGGTGTAATGATGCTACAGTAACCCCTGCGATTATGTTAATCTTTTTGCTAAACATGTGCCTGATCATTATTGTCTCATGTTCTTTCAAATTCCAGTTGAATTCAAATTCAAATTCTGTGTGAAATTCAAAATTTCTCAAACATGAAAACAAAAATGTTCATGATGTGCCAAATATTCCACAACTAATATTTTTGATGAACCAACACTTTTGCAAAGGGTTGGAGTGGCCTAATCTTTTAAACCAGTGACCTAAGCAATAAGTCAAATGCGCTTTTTATTTTATAAAATTGGCAACTACTCCAAAAATGCCCAAACTTTTTGTGGCAGTGCTGGATAGTGCAAAGTAATTATGTGACCAAGTTTCGCATTTTTGCAAAATCTTATGGAAGCTCAAAATATTACTCAACCCCCCTTTCTGTAAAAAAGAAATTAAAAAGGCCACTGTGCACTGGCCTGAGTGCACAGTGCCTAGGGCCTAGCCCACCACGGCCTCCTCCTCCTCCCCATGTTCTCTGTTCAAGCGGCCGAGCCACGCCCGTCGTCGCTGCCGAACCCACCTCGCCGACCATGCCGCTACAGGCGCCGCGGGTGGATAAGGATCCACCTCTCCTCCCCCTGACCTCCTCATCCACTTGCCCCCTCTCTCGCTCTCTCCCCCTCCCTGGTCCTCTGCGCTCTCTCCCCTCCAGATCCTCCTCGGCCGCGCCTCTCCGTCGCCACTCATCGCACTCCACCGCGGCCACCGGCCGGCCTTCGCGTCACCGACGTGCCCCCAGGCTCTACCTCGACCTCCTCATCCTCCCCGCCAAGCCACGCGGACTGGGACGGCCCCGCAGCACCGCCACGACCTCGCCTTCGCCTCGGCTCCGACGAACGCCGCCACCCCGAATGCACGCCACTGCTGCTCCTAGTCACCCAACGGGCCACCGTGTGCCCCCAAGGTGAGCTCCGACCCCCTTTTCCCTCTCCTCGCGCGTCTCCGCCTCCACCGTAGCTAGCTCGCCCACAAGCCGAGCTCCACCGTCCGCCATATCCGTCATAGGGCTCGCCACCGAGCTCCTCCGCTCGAGCTAGTAGCTCCGACGAGCTCCTGGAGCGCCGTAGACCTCACCCAGCTCCTTCGTTCGCCAAAACACGCACTGCAACGCCGGTCCCGACGAGGTCCCGAACCCCACCGCCGCCTCCACTCGTCGCCGACGCAGTTCTGGTCACCCCCGCATCCAACCGACCACACAACGCGGCGCGGCTTCGTCTCCCCGTTCGAACGTGCCCGCCCGCGCCCCTTTTGGCCGCCGGACGGCCAATCCCGACGCACGGCCGCGCCCTCCGCCGCGGATTTGGTCGCCGGAGCTAGCTCCGGCACCACCGCTGAGCTGGCACACCTGGGGCCACCCCCTGGGTCACTGCCAGTGGGGCCCCTGGCCCCCTGTTCACCAGTTGACCTAGTCAACTGTGCTGACTGGGCAGACCCCAGCCACTGACACGCGGGCCCCGCCGCTTTTTCTCTAACTAAAATGCTTTAATAATTAAAACTAATTAGTTTAGCTAATTAGTCTATGCAGGTGGGGTCCAGTAGCTAATTACCCTAGATTAGTAAGTTTAATACACTGTTAGGCTAGCAGAGGCTGACATGTGGGTCCCACTGGACCCACAGGCCAGGTTTGACCTGGTCAGCCGCCCTGCTGACTGCTGATGTCACTTTGACATCATGCTGATGCAATTTTTCCTTTTCTGTTAATTTTAATAATTCCATAATATTGTTTAATCTTTGAAAATTCATAGTAATTAATCCGTAACTCCGATGAAAATGTTTTCTATATGAAAGTTGCTCAGAAAAATCCAACGTTTCCAAATACGTGGTCCGTTCTTCTGTCACATGCCCCTAGCATGCTGAACATGGGACATTTCCCCCTCCGGTCATTTGTCTGATACAGGTCCGGGACCGGGAAAACATTCCCGGTTGAATTTCCCCCTCTCCTGTATCGTGTAGCCTTACGTTAGGTCACACCCAACACAGCTTTGCCATGTTATGCCTTGTGATGCTATGCTTGCTTTATGTTTACTGTTTCCTCCCCCTCTTCTCTCCGGTAGACCCCGAGACCGATGCCGCCCCTGTGATCGACTACGTCGACGATGATCCCTCCTTGCCAGAGCAACCAGGCAAGCCCCCCCTTTGATCATCCCGATATCGCCCATTCCATTCTCTCATGCTTGCATTAGATTTTGCTACTGTTATTGTTTGCTCCTATTCTGATGCATAGCCTGCTTTTGTATCTGTTGTTGTACCTTATATGCTTATCCTAAACTGCTTAGTATAGGTTGGTTAGTGATCCATCAGTGACCCCCACTTGTCCTTGTTGCCCCTGCTTCATCATCGACGACTCGATCTACGTGATCGAAGACCAGGCCCCGACACCGCACATCACTTCCCCTTAGTGCTTGACACTACTGGGTTACTATCGAGTACCGAGGGTGAACCTCTTCAGCACTTCTGATGTTAAACCTGTAGAGTAGTCATTCGGTCGTGGTCATCAAGGGTGATTTCCTCCTTAACCACTTTTGATACGACTCTGTCGTGCAACCCCTCAAGTGTGAAACTCGGGGGTGATTCCTCTTACGTTCACCTTGATGATTACATCTAGTGGAATTCATCGAGGGTGATTCCTCGGGTTTTCCCCTTGATGTTTGGACACACAGATACTTGTACTTTACCACGGTTACTTGGAAAGACGGGTCGACCCTGAGGGGTACCCGCGCGAGCTTAATTGCGAGTGATGTGGAGTCGGGCGGACCTGGAAGGTGCCCATGAGTTAATTACGAGGCGTAGCCGGGCATTCCTAGCCCTTTCCGCAAGTCCTCGAGACGGGGCAACGGGGTCACCTCTTTCGTGAGTATCTGCTTGTTACCGCGCGTTCCTAATCCACTACGATTTGGATATTTGATCCGAGGGGCCTCTGGCCTGATAGCACTAACCATCACGTGGGCATAGTATGGGCATTCTGCGTCGTATGCATCAGCCGAAGCTTAATAGACGTCAGCGACTGATTTGCGTGCGCCGGGTTGGACTGCGTAAGCGCCTGCCTTGTTGAAGGAGGTAGCTAGGTCTGCTCACCAGCCGCGTTCGCAACATGCAGGAGTTCCCGGGGAGATGGCCCATGACCCCTGGGGGCATAGGTTTAGTCCGGCGTGCTGGCCTCTCTATTAAGCCTAGGTCGGGTTGCAGCGTATTGTTTGGCCGAGGCCGGGCTTGACCCAGGAAAGTGTGTCCAGCCGGAGTTAATCGAGCGTGGTGGGTAAGTTGGTGCACCCCTGCAGGGAAGAAAACATCTATCGATAGCCTGTCCTACGGTAACGGACAATTGGAGTTGTATCCCGATTGATACAACTAGAACTGGAGACTTGAGATGAGAACTGGACGGTGATGAGTAATGGATTGTGATGATAACTGGATAGTATGGCTCTGGGATGCCTTTCTCGCAAGGAGTCGAGAAAGGATCTCTGACCGAGGTTGATAACACTACTACTACTTTACATTGAGCTACTCTACTCCCTCCTGTTGCTGCAAGATGGTGGTTTCCAGAAGATGTTAGTCTTCAATAGGACTAGGCTTTCCCTCTATTCTGGCATTTCTGCAGCCCAGTCCACATATATAGCCTTCCTTTGATAATGTTGCATATGTAGTGTAGATCCTTGCTTGCGAGTACTTTGGATGAGTACTCACGGTTGCTTTGCTCCCCCTTTTCCCCCTTTCTTCTTCTTTCCGGTTGATGCAACCAGATGTCGGAGCCCAGGAGCCAGATGCCACCGCCGATGCCTACTATTACGTGGAGACCGACGATGACCAGGAGTAGTTAGGAGGCTCCCAGGCAGGAGGCCTCGCCTTTTCGATCGATGTTGCTTTTGTGCTAGCCTTCTTAAGGCACCCTTGTCTAACTCATGTATGTACTCAGATATTGTTGCTTCCGCTGACTCTTGTGTATTCGAGCTTATGTATTCGAGCCCTCGAGGCCCCTGGCTTGTATTATTTTAATTTGTGTCTAGAGTTGTGTTGTGATATCTTCCCATGAGTCCTTGATCTTGATCGTACACATTTGCGTGTATGATTAGTGTACGATTGAATCGAGGGCGTCACAAGTTGGTATCAGAGCCGACTGCCTGTAGGTAGCCCCCTTTCCAACTCCTTGGCCGAAGTTGAGTCTAGTCATTGAAAAACTTTTACTAACTTGGCTGTGTGGCTTACGGGCCCACGTCGCCATTGGGTGGTATTAGGATCTTTTACTCCTCGTCTATACTCTAGGACTCTGAACTCTCTTCTACTCGAGTTAAACAAATTTTACTAACATTAGGATCCTGTGACCACATTCACCCCGAAGTTGGATAAAGCCATAGTTATTCCTTAGAATAGCATTTTGAGTAGTGCACACCCTGTCGTGTTGACTACTAAGTGGTATACATCATACCTCTTTCGTTATGCTTGTTCCATCATGAATGATCCTTGTTTCTGCAAATGCTCAATGCTGAACTACCCCTGTTACATGTTAGCAGGATGGTTAGACCCGCTGGTCGTGGCCGTGGTGCCAACGATCCACCACCGCCTGAATTCTTTGCTGGAATGATGCAACAGTTTGAGTTGAATCGCTAGTTCATGGAAGGAATGATGGCTCAGTTTCCTCGTCCGAACATGAATCAACAGCCAACCCCAGTAACTCTGCAGGACTTCATGCGCCTCAACCCAACTATCTACCGCACCTCAACTCAACCCCTTGATGCTGATGACTGGCTCCGTGACATCATGTATGAAATGGAGTCTGCTAGTGTGGCCCCTGCCAGCTATGTGACCTTTGCATCTTTCTTTCTGAAGGGTCCCGCTGCACAATGGTGGGACAGCCACAGGCGTACCCTACCTGCTGGAACGGTCATCACTTGGCCGGATTTCCAAGCTGCCTTTCGTGCCCGCTTCATTCCTCAGGGAATCATGGACAAGAAGAAGCGAGAGTTCCGCAACCTCACCCAAGGCAACAAGTCTGTAGATGCTTATCAGCGGGAATTCTTGGACTTGTCACCTTATGCTGAAGAAGACATTGCTACTGATGCTAGTAAGCAGGAAAAGTTTCGTGATGGACTTCAACCTGATATCAAGCTAGCACTGCTCGTTCATGATTTTGCCGACTTCCCCACCCTGGTGAACAAGGCTATTCAGGTTGAGACTGGTCTTCAGGAACATCAGGGATCCCTCAGGCGCAGCCGTGACGCTGGCTCATCTTCAGGCCTGTCAGCGCATAAGCGTCGGATATGGATTCCCCACAGCATGTATCGTCCATATGCACCTGCTCCAAGACAGTCCTATGTTGCACCTCGTCTGCCTCCTTCACCGCAGGGGCAGCCTGTTCGGGCTGTAACACCCCAAGCTTATGTTCCCAATCCCAATGATGGTTTGTGCTTCAAGTGTGGCCTTCCAGGTCACCATTCCAGGAAATGCCCTCAAAATCAGAATCAGCTGGCTCTGCCTTCAACTGGCCGTAACAATCAGCCCCATAACAACAATGCCAGACCTTATGGTCGTGGTCAGGCTAATCATATTGATCTGAATGAAGCTCAAGGCCAGCCTGCCACTGTGATGGGTACTCTTCTTGTTAATTCAATACCAGCATCTGTTTTGTTTGATTCAGGAGCATCGCATTCTTTCATATCAGAAGAGTTTGCATTCATGCATGGCATTAAATACGAAGAGATGCACACTCCACTAGTGGTAAAAACCCCTGCGGGCCAATGCCAAACCTCCATGGTTAGCCACAACGTTTCAGTTGAAATCGAAGGGTTGGAATTTTTTGCATCCCCCATTATTCTGAAGTCTTCCAATATTGACCTCATTCTGGGAATGGATTGGTTGAAAGCACATACAACTTCTATCGTTTGCGCCACTAAAACCGTCCACCTTCTGCACCCTTCAGATGAGATAGTAAGCTACAATGCTCGTCTGGTTCAAAACGCTGAAGCACGACTTTATGCTTTGAATGCATTGAACGCAGCACCTCTTGAGGGAATTGAAAATATTCCAGTCGTTCGTGACTTCCAAGATGTATTTCCAGAAGAACTTCCAGGAATACCCCCTGCCCGGGCTGTCGAGTTCGTCATCGACTTGAAACCAGGCACCATTCCTATCGCCAAACGACCCTACAAGATGCCACCTCATGAACTCCTTGAGCTTAAGGAGGAAATCGACAAATCTCTTCACAAGGGTTTCATTCGTCCAAGTTCCTCTGCTTGGGGAGCACCTTCTCTCTTCGTCAAGAAGAAGGACGGAACGAACCGTTTGGTCCAAGACTATCGTCCTATCAACCAAGCTACAATTCAGAACAAATATCCCCTTCCTTGGATCAATGATCTGTATGATCAACTGGCTGGTTCATCGATATTCTCTAAACTTGACTTGAGGTTGGGTTACCACCAGATCCGTGTTCGTGAAGAAGATATTCCAAAGACCGCCTTCGTCACTCGTTATGGTTCTTACGAGTACACCGTCATGTCTTTCGGTTTAACCAATGCTCCAGCTACATTCTCTCGTCTGATGAACTACATATTCATGGATTACCTCGACAAGTTCGTCGTAATCTATCTGGATGATATCCTGGTTTATTCGAAGAACAAAGAAGAACATACTGAACATCTTCGTCTTGTTCTAGAGAAGCTTCGAGAGCATCAACTTTATGCCAAGTATTCCAAGTGCGAATTCTGGTTACCCGAAGTCACCTACCTTGGTCATGTTATCTCCAAGGATGGTATTGCCGTCAACCCAGAGCGCGTTCAGGCTATTCTTGACTGGACCCCTCCGAAGACTGTCAAGCAAGTCAGAAGCTTTCTCGGCCTAGCCAGCTACTGTCGCCGCTTTGTCGAGAACTTCTCCAAGATCGCCAAGCCACTAACCAATCTGCTACACAAAGGCGTTAAGTTTGATTGGACAGACAAATGTCAGGAAAGTTTCCAAGCAGTCAAGGACAAGCTGACATCTGCCCCAGTGCTTGCTCCCCCTAATTCTCGCAAGGACTTCGTCATCTATTGCGACGCTTCATGACAAGGATTAGGCTGTGTCCTAATGCAAGAGCGCAGAGTGATTGCTTATGCCTCCCGTCAAGTACGTCCTCACGAAGAGAACTACCCAGTTCATGACCTTGAGCTTGTTGCGGTTATCTTTGCACTGAAGCTATGGCGACAGTATCTTCTCGGTAATCGTTGTGAGATCTTCACCGATCATCAGAGTCTGAAGTACCTGTTTACTCAGCCAGATCTGAACCTCCGTCAGCAGCGATGGATGGAAGCTATTGCTGACTACAACTGCGGTATATTCTATACCCCTGGCAAGGCTAATGTAATGGCTGATGCCCTGAGCCGTAAGTATTATTGCAATAATCACCAGGTCTACAAAGCTCAACCCCGCCTTTATGAAGAGCTATGCAAGCTGAACCTTCAACTAGTTCCACAGGGTTCTCTGAATAACCTTGTCTTGGAACCAACTCTTCTGAAAGCAATCAAGTCTGCTCAAGCCAAAGATGCTCATGTTGATTTGATGAAAAAGGATCTTGCCTTAGAGAAATCCAGAGATTTCTCACTTGGTGAAGATGGAACCTTATACTTCAGAGATCGCATTGTAGTACCCAGGTTCGAGCTTATGACAGAGAAGGTGATGAAAGAAGCACATGACACCCCTCTCTATTCATCCGGGAAGTACCAAGATGTATCTAGACATCCGTCAGAAGTACTGGTGGTCTAATATGAAGCAAGACATTGCCTGATATATTGAAGAATGTGACGTTTGTCGTCGCGTCAAAGCAGAACATCAGAAACCGGCTGAACTTCTACAACTGCTTCCAATTCCTGAATGGAAGTGGGATAAGATCCAAATGGACTTCATCACTGGCCTTCCCAAGTCTCAGAAAGGTAACTATGCTATCTTTGTCGTCATCGACCAATTCTCGAAGGTTGCTCACTTTCTGCCAGTCAAGGAGACTATCACTGCTAGTCAATTAGCAAACTTGTATATCTCCAGAATTGTGTCACTCCACGGCATTCCGAAGGAGATTAGTTCAGACCGCGGAAGTATATTCACTTCAAAGTTCTGGGATAGTTTCCAAGAGGAAATGGGAACTCACATAACCTGGAGCACTGCTTATCATCCCCAATCCCAAGGGCAAGTCGAGCGAGTCAATCAAATTCTTGAAGACATGCTTCGGGCTTGTGTTATTTCTTTCGGCAAGAAGTGGGAAGAATCTCTCCCTTATGCGGAGTTCTCTTATAACAACAGCTATCAAGCCAGCTTGAAGATGGCACCCTTCGAAGTGCTTTATGGACGCAAGTGTCGAACCCCTCTGAATTGGTCAGAAACTGGGGAACGGACGCTCATTGGTCCAGACATTATTCAACAAGCTGAAGAGCAGGTTCGCATTGTCCGGGATAATCTCAAGGCGGCCCAGTCCCGTCAGAAGAGCAACTATGACCGGAAACACTGGGGTTCAACTTATCAACCTGGTGAACAAGCTTATCTGCGTGTCACTCCTTTGAGAGGCAATCATCGGTTCGGAGTCAACGGCAAGCTAGCTCCGCGCTACATTGGTCCTTTCCGCATTCTGGCCCGTCGTGGACTGGTGGCTTATCAATTGGAGTTGCCACCTCAATTATCTCACGTCCATGATGTCTTCTACCTATCGCAACTTCGTCGGTGCTTCAAGGATCCGGAACGTGAAGTGGATCCGGAATTGATCGAAGTTCAAGATGATCTCACATACAAGGAGCATCCGATATGCATTCTTGAAGAAGCTGAACGTCGAACACGCCAGAAGGTTACCAAGTTCCTCAAGGTGCAATGGTCAAATCATTCTAAGGATGAAGCCACTTGGGAGCGCGAAGATATCCTCCGGGCTGAATACCCCGACCTGTTCCCTTCTACCTCTTAATTCTCGGGACGAGAATTTCTTTTAGAGGAGGAGAGTAGTAACACCCCGGTGTAATGATGCTACAGTAACCCCTGGGATTATGTTAATCTTTTTGCTAAACATGTGCCTGATCATTATTGTCTCATGTTCTTTCAAATTCGAGTTGAATTCAAATTCAAATTCTATGTGAAATTCAAAATTTCTCAAACATGAAAACAAAAATGTTCATCATGTGCCAAATATTCCACAACTAATATTGTTGATGAACCAACACTTTTGCAAAGGGTTGGAGTGGCCTAATATTTTAAACCAGTGACCTAAGAAATAAGTCAAATGCCCTTTTTATTTTATAAAATTGGCAACTACTCCAAAAATGCCCAAACTTTTTGTGGCAGTGTTGGATAGTGCAAAGTAATTATGTGACCAAGTTTCGCATTTTTGAAAAATCTTATGGAAGCTCAAAATATTACTCAACCCCCCCTTTCTGTAAAAAAGAAATTAAAAAGGCCACTGTGCACTGGCCTGAGTGCATAGTGCCTAGGGCCTAGCCCACCACGGCCTCCTCCTCCTCTCCATGTTCTCTGTTCAAGCGGCCGAGGCACGCCCGCCGTCGCCGGTGAACCCACCTCGCCGACCATGCCGCTACAGGCGCCGCGGGTGGATAAGGATCCACCTCTCCTCCCCCTGACCTCCTCATCCACTTGCCCCCTCTCTCACTCTCTCCCCCTCCCTGGTCCTCTGCGCTCTCTCCCCTCCAGATCCTCCTCGGTCGCGCCTCTCCGTCGCCACTCATCGCACTCCACCGCGGCCACCGGCCGGCCTTCGCGTCACCGAAGTGCCCCCAGGCTCTGCCTCGACCTCCTCATCCTCCCCGCCAAGCCACGCGGACTGGGACGGCCCCGCAGCACCGCCACGACCTCGCCTTCGCCTCGGCTCCGACGAACGCCGCCGCCCCGAATCCACGCCACTGCTGCTCCTAGTCACCCAACGGGCCACCGTGTGCCCCCAAGGTGAGCTCCGGCCCCCTTTTCCCTCTCCTCGCGCGTCTCCACCTCCACTGTAGCTAGCTCGCCCACAAGCCGAGCTCCGCCGTCCGCCATTGCCGTCATAGGGCTCGCCACCGAGCTCCTCCGCTCGAGCTAGTAGCTCCGACGAGCTCCTGGAGCGCCGTAGACCTCGCCCAGCTCCTTCGTTCGCCAAAACACGCACTGCAACGCCGGTCCCGACGATGTCCCGAACCCCACCGCCGCCTCCACTCGTCACCGATGCAGTTCCGGTCACCCCCGCATCCAACCGACCACACAACACGGCGCGGCTTCGTCTCCCCGTTCGAACGCGCCCGCCCGCGCCCCTTTTGGCCGCCGGACAGCCAATCCCGACGCACGGCCGCGCCCTCCGCTGCGGATTTGGTCGCCGGAGCTAGCTCCGACACCACCGTTGAGCTGGCACACCTGGGGCCACCCCTTGGGTCACTGCCAGTGGGGCCCCTGGCCCCCTGTTGACCAGTTGACCTGGTCAACTGTGCTGACTGGGCAGATCCCAGCCACTGACACGCGGGCCCTGCCGCTTTTTCTCTAACTAAAATGTTTTAATAATTAAAACTAATTAGTTTAGCTAATTAGTCTATCACAGGTGGGGTCCAGTAGCTAATTACCCTAGATTAGTTAGTTTAATACACTGTTAGGCTAGCAGAGGCTGACATGTGGGTCCCACTGGACCCACAGGCCAGGTTTGACCTGGTCAGCCGCCCTGCTGACTGCTGATGTCACTTTGACATCATGCTGATGCAATTTTTCCTTTTCTGTTAATTTTAATTATTCCAGAATATTGTTTAATCTTTGAAAATTCATAGTAATTAATCTGTAACTCCTATGAAAATGTTTCCTATATGAAAGTTGCTCAGAAAAATCCAACGTTTCCAAATACGTGGTCCGTTCTTCGGTCACATGCCCCTAACATGCTGAACATGGGACATTTCCCCCTCCGGTCATTTGTCTGACACAGGTCCGGGACCGGGAAAACATTCCCGGTTGAATTTCCCCCTCTCCTGTATTGTGTAGCCTTACATTAGGTCACACCCAACACAGCTTTGCCATGTTATGCCTTGTAATGCTACGCTTGCTTTATATTTACTGTTTCCTCCCCCTCTTCTCTCCGGTAGACCCCGAGACCGACGTCGCCCCTGTGATCGACTACGTCGACGACGACCCCTCTTGCCAGAGCAACCAGGCAAGCCCCCCTTTGATCATCCCGATATCGCCCATTCCATTCTCTCATGCTTGCATTAGATTTTGCTACTGTTATTGTTTGCTCCTATTCTGATGCATAGCCTGCTTTTGTATCTGTTGTTGTACCTTATATGCTTATCCTAAACTGCTTAGTATAGGTTGGTTAGTGATCCATCAGTGACCCCCACTTGTCCTTGTTGCCCCTGCTTCATCATCGACGACTCAATCTACGTGATCGAAGACCAGGCCCCGACACCGCACATCACTTCCCCTTAGTTGCTTGACACTACTGGGTTACTATCGAGTACCGAGGGTGAACCTCTTCAGCACTTCTGATGTTAACCCTGTAGAGTAGTCATTCGGTCGTGGTCATCGAGGGTGATTCCCTCCTTAACCACTTTCGATACGACTCTGTCGTGCAACCCCTCAAGTGTGAACCTCGGGGGTGATTCCTCTTACGTTCACCTTGATGATTACATCTAGTGGAATTCATCGGGGGTGATTCCTCGGGTTTTCCCCTTGATGTTTGGACACACAGATACTTGTACTTTACCATGGTTACTTGGAAAGATGGGTCGACCCTGAGGGGTACCTGCGCGAGCTTAATTGCGAGTGATGTGGAGTCGGGCGGACCTGGAAGGTGCCCGTGAGTTAATTACGAGGCGTGGCCTGGCATTCCTAGCCCTTGCCGCAAGTCCTTGAGACGGGGCAACGGGGTCACCTCTTTCGTGAGTCTCTGCTTGTTACCGTGCGTTCCAAATCCACTACGATTTGGATATTTGATCCGAGGGGCCTCTCGCCTGATAGCACTAACAATCACGTAGGCATACTATGGGCGTTCTGCGTCGTATGCATCAGCCGAAGCTTAATAGACGTCAGCGACTGAGTGGCGCGCGCCGGGTTGGACTGCGTAAGCGCCTGCCTTGTTGAAGGAGGTAGCTAGGTCTGCTCACCGGCCGCGTTCGCAACGGGCATAGGTTGAGTCCGGCGTGCTGGCCTCTCTATTAAGCCTAGGTCGGGTTGCGGCGTATTGTTTGGCCGAGGCCGGGCATGACCCAAGAAGTGTGTCCGGCCGGAGTTAATCGAGCGTGGTGGGTAAGTTGGTGCACCCCTGCAGGGAAGAAAACATCTATCGATAGCCTGTCCTACGGTAACGGACACTTGGAGTTGTATCCCGATCGATACAACTAGAACTGGAGACTTGAGATGAGAACTGGATGGTGATGAGTAATGGATTGTGATGATAACTGGATAGTATGGCTCTGGGATGCCTTTCTCGCAGGGAGTCGAGAAAGGATCTCTGGCCGAGGTTGATAACACTACTACTACTTTACATTGAGCTACTCTACTCCCTCCTGTTGCTGCAAGTTGGTGGTTTCCAGAAGATGCTAGTCTTCAATAGGACTAGGCTTTCCCTCTATTCTGGCATTTCTGCAGCCCAGTCCACATATACAGCCTTCCTTTGATAATGTTGCATATGTAGTGTAGATCCTTGCTTGCGAGTACTTTGGATGAGTACTCACGGTTGCTTTGCTCCCCCTTTTCCCCCTTTCTTCCTCTTTCCGGTTGATGCAACCAGATGTCGGAGCCCAGGAGCCAGATGCCACCGCCGATGCCTACTACTATGTGGAGACCGACGATGACCAGGAGTAGTTAGGAGGCTCCCAGGCAGGAGGCCTCGCCTTTTCGATCGATGTTGCTTTTGTGCTGGCCTTCTTAAGGCACCCTTGTCTAACTCACGTCTGTACTCAGATATTGTTGCTTCCGCTGACTATTGTGTATTCGAGCTTATGTATTCGAGCCCTCGAGGCCCCTGGCTTGTAATATAAAGCTTGTATTATTTTAATTTGTGTCTAGAGTTGTGTTGTGATATCTTCCCGTGAGTCCTTGATCTTGATCGTACACATTTGCGTGTATGATTAGTGTACGATTGAATTGAGGGCGTCACAGTCGTACCATAATGACAACATATGTTATTCCCTTTGTCATCGGTATGTTACTTGCCCGAGATTCGATCGTTGGTATCTTCATAACTAGTTCAATCTCGTTACCGGCAAGTCTCTTTACTCGTTCTGTAATGCATCATCTGCAACTAACTCATTAGTCATGTTTCTTGCAAGGCTTATCATGATGTGCATTATCCGAGAGGGCCCAAAGATACCTCTTCGATACTCGGAGTGACAAATCCTAATCTCGATCTATGCCAACCCAACAAACACCTTCGGAGATACCTGTAGAGCATCTTTATAATCACCCAGTTATGTTGTGACATTTGATAGCACACAAGGTATTCCTCCGGTATCCGGGAGTTGCATAATCTAATAGTTAAAGGAATATGTATAAGTCATGAAGAAAGCAATAACAATAAAACTGAACGATCAACATGCTAAGCTAACGTATGGGTCATGTCCATCACATCATTCTCCTAATGATGTGATCCTGTTCATCAAATGACAACACATGTCTATGGTTAGGAAACTTAACCATCTTTGATTAACGAGCTAGTCTAGTAGAGCCTTACTAGGGACACTGTGTTTTGTCTATGTATCCACACATGTATCAAGTTTCTGGTTAATACAATTCTAGCATGAATAATAAACATTTATCATGATATAAGGAAATATAAAATAACAACTTTATTATTGCCTCTAGGGCATATTTCCTTCAATCTCCACAACTGAATTGGAGGCTCCCAACACCACCACGAAGCTTCACCACAATGGAATGTGGCTTCGAGGTGATCTCAACCTTTTAGGGTGCTCAAACACCCAAGAGTAACAAGATCCGCAAGGGATTAGTGGGGGCAATCAAATTTCTCTTGGTGGTAGTGTAGATCTAGACCTTCTCAACCAATCCCTAGAGAATCAACAAGTTTGATTGGCTAGGGAGAGAGATCAGCGAAAATGAGCTTGTGAGAAACGATGGAGCTTGGGGGAGGAAGAGGTGACTCAACTTGGAGAAGATGACTCCCTTTTATAGTGGGGGAGCGAATCCAACTGTTATGCCCCTTCAGCTCGTGCACAAGCGGTAGTACCGCTCGGGCGAGCGGTACTTCTGTTGGCATGTAAGTTTCAACAGCTGCGTTCAACTGAACACGTCAGGGAGGCAGTAGTGTCGCCATAGGCGGCTCCCACCAGTGGTACTACTGCTTAGTGTTGAGCAACCACTAGAGACAACGGTAGTAGACGAGAGCAGTGCGGTAGTGCCACACGGGGCGGTAGTACCGCTAGCTACTGTCGCTCTACTTTCGCTCGAAGGACAGAGCAGTCCAGAGGGTGGAAAATAAGAAGTACTCCCAGCGGTAGTGGAGCAGCAGTAGTTCCACCGGGGCGGTACTACCGTTCTGCTGGGAGCGGTACTTCCTCTTAAGTCATAGATGCCCAGTAAATCAGCGGTAGTGGGGTGGGAGCCAGAGCCGCAGTATCGTTGGAGCAATACTAACGCCCTACTACCGCTCGTTTATAGAGCTCTGTAAACGGGCGGAAGTCCTAGTAGTATTGAACTACGGCAGCATCGCTTAAGTGGTACTACCGTGTAAGAGAGCGATACTACAGCTTATGTGCCTCAAGAAGGCCCAAGCACAAGGCAGGACAAGCTCAAATTGCTGGAAAGAAAGAGTGTGCAAAAAGACTGTGTACGTGTTGAATCCACCCAAACCTTTCAAAGAGGACCCCCTCTTAATAGTATGGTGGTCCTATGACTCAAATCCACTGAAAATGGAACTTAAGAAAAACATTGTCTTCGCAATGGCTCTGAGGGGCACGAATCGTCTTATGCCATATGATAGATTATCAGAAATGCTCAATGCACAGATTAGTCCACAAAATCATTGCCATCAATCACCAAAACCACTATGGGAGAAATATGCCCTAACAAGAGCCCAACCTTATACTTGTCTTATTGCAAAATCTTCTAAAGGTTGGTTATGGCATAGAAGGCTAGGACATGTAGGCATGTGGAATCTTGATAAACTTGTTAAAGGATATCATATTCTTGGTGTGAAAGATGTTATCTTTGACAAGGATAGAATTTGTAGTGCTTGCCAAGTAGGAAAACAAGTTGGAGGAAGTCATCCCGTGAAGAATATCATGACCACAAGGAGACCACTTGAGCTACTCCATATGGTTCTCTTCGGTCCCAATGCTTACAAGAGACTTGGTGGTAACTCCTTCAGTTTGGTCATTGTTGATGATTTTTCCAGATTTACATGGGTGTTCTTTCTCAATGACAAATCACACATACAAAAGATCTTCAAGAACCTCGCTGGGAAGGCCCAAAATCAACTAAAAGTGAATATCAAGAAGGTTTGGAGCAACAACAAAACAGAGTTCAAGAACACCAATGTGGATACCTTTCTTGACGAAGAAGCGATCTCACGTGAGTTCTCGGCTATGTACACACCTCAACAAAATGGAGTTGTTGAGAGCAAGAACTGTACCCTTATTGAGATGGCAAGAACGATGTCAGATGAATACAAGACGCCAAAACACTTTTGGGTTGAAGCGGTTGAGATGGCTTGTCATGCTAGAAATCTACTTTATCTTCACAAGCTTCTTAGTAAAACGGTGTATGAGCTACTCACCGATAACAAGCCACAAGTTCGATACTTTCAAGTATTTGGCTCAAAATGTTACATACTTGATAATCATCATCGTTCAAAATTTGCTCCTAAATCACATGAGGCTTTTCTACTCGGTTATGATCGAACTCTCACACTTACCGTGTCTACTACAACTTCGAAAAGTTGAAGAGATGGTAGATGTGACGTTTGATGAATCTAACAGCATGTAAGTTGAGAAATTTCCAATTGATGTAGGAGACAAAGATCCTTCAAAAGCAATCCAATACTTGTCTATTGGCAATATTCATCCAACGAAGGTGAAGGAGAGTACTCCGTCCATTCAAGTGGAAGCCTCAACTTCACATCAAGGTGAAACACAAGTTGACATGGAGGCATCCACAAGTGGAACACATCAAGACGAAGGAGATGAGGAAGTGCAACAAGAAGATCCTCCTCGACCTCCTTCTCCACCACCTCAAGAGAACGACAATGCCAATCACAATAAAGAAGATGACGATGAGGAGGAAGCATCACCACAACCCAAGAAAAATCTACCTCGAGTTAGAGCAAGAATTTACAAGAACCATCCCATCGAGTAAATCCTTGGCGACATCAAATCCGTGAGAATCACTCGCTCTAAATCTCGTTTAGCTAACTTTTGTGAGCATTACTCATTCATATCTAGTATTGATCCTATGAAGGTTGATGAATCTCTCGAAGACCTCGATTGGATGAATGCTATGCACGAAGAACTACACAACTTCGAGAGGGCTTAAGTTTGGACATTGGTTGAGAAGCCCAAGGATGAGCAAAACATCATCGGAACCAAATGGGTGTTTCGTAACAAGCAAGATGAAGATGGACAAGTCATACACAGTAAAGCTCATCTCATAGCTCAATATTACACACAAGTCGAAGGTATGGACTATGGTGAGACCTATGCCCCCATTACTAGACTTGAGTCCATTCACATTTTACTTGTTGGTGTCAATAACCATGATATCACCCTCTATCAAATGGACATTAAAAGAGCATTCTTAAATGGTGAAATTGAGGAGCAAGTTTATGTTAAACAACCTCCCAGCTTTGTTAACCCCAGGAAACCATACCATGTATATGAACTTCATAAAGCTCTCTATGGTCTCAAACAAGCCCCTAGAGCTACAAATGCTTGACAAAGTTTCTTCTTGAAAAAGGTTTTGAGATTGGTAAAATTGATTCAACCTTATTTACTAAGAGAGTTAATGGTAAACTATTTGTATGCCAAATATATGTCGATGATATCATATTTGGATCTAGTGACCCTCTCTTTAGTGAAAAGTTTGGTGGTTGAAGTCGGAAAAGTATGAGATGTCTATGATGTGTGAACTCAGAGTCTTACTTGGTTTGCAAATCAAGAAAACTAGGGAGGGTAATTTTGTTTCACAAACAAAGTATACCAACGATTTATTCAAGAAGTTCAACATGCAAGAGAGCAAAGGTACGAAAACTCCCATGCCTACCACCGGACATCTTGACTTGACAAAGGATGGAAAGCCCGTTGATCAAAAGGTTTATCGTTCCATGATTGGTTTGTTGCTATATCTATGTGCCTCCCGTCCCGACATTATGCTAAGTGTGAGCATGTGTGCACGATACCAAGCGGCACCAAAAGAGTGTCATCTTAAGGCCATGAAAATAATTGTGAGATATCTGATACATACACCAAACTTTGGCATTTGGTATCCCAAAGGATCTTCTCTCAAACTTGTTGGCTATTCTAATTCGGACTATGCCGGAGGCAAGGCTGATAGAAAATCCACCTCGGGTACATGCCGATTTCTTGGTAAATCTCTTGTGTCTTGGTCTTCTAAGAAACAAAATTCGGTATCTGTATCCACCGCTGAAGTAGAACACATTGTTGTCGGATCATGTTGTGCTCGATTACTATGGATGACACAAACTCTCAAAGATTATGGGATACATGTGAAGCATGTGTAATTGTCGTGTGACAATGAGAGTTCAATTAAAACTGTACACAATCCCATTGAACATTCTCGAACTAAGCATATTGAGGCCCATCACCATTTCATTTGAGATCATGTAGCTAAAGGTGGCATTGACCTCAAGCATGTTTGTTACGACAAACAATCGGCGGATATCTTCACTAAACCTCTTGATGAGAAAATATTTTGTCACTTTCAAAGTGAGTCCAATGTCACTGACGCTTCCAACATGAACTAGAAACTCACTTGGATGCATGTAAGGGCATGAGGATTATGACCAATCCTTGATAATTCTCTTATCATGACCATATCATAACTAGGATACTTTGTTCCCTTGTATTGCATCTAACCCCTTGCAGCTATTTGGATGTACATCATTCCATAAGTTTGCTCACAAACTCCCATTTTGAGCAAACAAAGTTGGACTAAGTATCTAGACTTTTGGTGTGCCCAAGGATCAAGACAACTCAATCATATCCTTTGACGATATATGACTCTATGCTTCACTCTTATCAATTTGGATATGCATGTTGTTCCTTGCAAATCTAACACATGAAGGAAGATGAACTACAACGTAAAAGGATTGCTCCCAACTTCATTCAATGAGCATCCACTACAAGTTCAACTACTCTCAGTGAGCAATCCTTTTTGGTTGTACCAAAACCCAATGTAAGTTCTCACATCTTAGAGAAGCTTTACTCAAAGGCATGAGACAAAGCAACTCAACAATATGTGAATACATTGGCATGCCTAAATGGAAAATGGTAACCCCATTTTGACCTTAACAATGAGTATGACCTATGATTAAGTATTCTCACCTGACTCATAAGTCAATATACTCTAACATAAGTGACCTAGTCTCTGACCCTCCTCTAGATGAAGTTCCTAGTATCTCTTTTAGATTGCTTTTATTGTTGCATTTGGTTGTTTTGTTCCCCCTTCAGAAAACTTCATCTAGATGTCTTTCTTTTTCTCTAGTTTCTGTTGTTTTAGTCAATTTATTGCAAATCCTATTCGAATTCCTTGAATATGTTGGTGAGAAGCCTATTGAAAAGTGAGATGAGTTGACAAAATCTTCTCTCTACGTTAAAATTGGTCCCTCCAACTGGAGACACATCGGCTACACCGAAATGCAATTCACATTGCACAATCGTTTACCGATACAGCTGAAAAGGACAAATTCGGAACCACCGATGTGATCTTTCTGTGATATACCTATCTCGGACTCACTGATCTATACAACTCAAAGTCACCGACTTCACTTCTTAAATAATCTCTTGCTAAAAGTATCTTTATTTCTTTTCCAGCTCCACTCAATGATTCTTTCCCTCTGCCTGTATCTGAAATTAAATCATGACTAGTTCTGCCTCTTGCTACTTCTTGAGCTTGCGTTTGTTTTTTCCTTGAAGAGGAAAGGGTGATGCAACACGGTAGAGATAAGTATTTCCTTCGGTTAAGAAGCAAGGTATCTATCCAGTAGGAGAAACGCGCAAGTACCCAATAGATGCACCTGCACAAACGATCAAACACTTGCACCCAACGCGATAAAGGGGTTGTCAATCCCTTCATGGTCACTTGCAAAGGTG
Organism: Aegilops umbellulata; assembly: GCA_032464435.1. Taxonomy (NCBI): domain Eukaryota; kingdom Viridiplantae; phylum Streptophyta; class Magnoliopsida; order Poales; family Poaceae; genus Aegilops; species Aegilops umbellulata. The sequence goes on from CP136060.1 coordinate 98,922,854, forward strand.
AGATCTGATAGAGATATATAAAACTAAACAAAAGATAAAATATTTTTGGGTTTTTTGGTTTATAGATCTGAAAATAAAAGATCGCAAAATAGTAGATCGGAAACTAATATGATGGAATATAGACCCGGGGGCCATAGGTTTCACTAGAGGCTTCTCGCATGAAGGTAAATAATACGGTGGGTGAACAAATTACTATCAAGCAATTGATAGAAAAGCGCAAAGTTATGACGATATCCAAGGCAATGATTATGTAATATAGGCATCACATCCGTGTCAAGTAGATCGACTCCTGCCTGCATCTACTACTATTACTCCACACATCGACCGCTATCCAGCATGCATCTAGAGTATTAAGTTCATAAAGAACGGAGTAACGCCTTAAGTAAGATGACATGATGTAGAGGAATAAACTCAAGCAATATGATGAAAAGCTCATCTTTTTATCCTTGATGACAACAATTCAATACATGTCTCGCTGCCCCTGTCACTGGGTGAGATCACGCAAGATTGAACCCAAAGCTAAGCACCTCTCCCATTGCAAGAAAAACCAATCTAGATGGCCAAACCAAACCGTTAATTCGAAGAGAAATACACAGATATCAAATCATGCATATAAGAATTTAGAGAAGATTCAAATAATGTTCATAGATAAGATGGTCATAAATACACAATTCATCGAATCTCTACAAACACACCGCAAAAGAAGATTGTATCGGATAGATCTCCAAGAACATCGGGGAGAACATGGTATTGAGAACCAAACAATGAGAAGAAGCCATCTAGCTACTAGCTATGGACTCGTAGGTCTGTGGTAAACTACTCACACTTCATCGGAAGGGCAATAGAGTTGATGTAGATGCCCTTCGTGATCGAATCCCCCTCCAGCAGGATGCCGACAAAGGCCCCAAGATGGGATCTCACGGGAACAGAAGTTTGCGGCGGTGGAAAAGTGTTTTCGTGGTTGCTTCTGGTGGTTCTAGAATATTTGTGAAAATATAGGAGGAAGAGCTAGGTCAGGGGGTCACCGAGGGGCCCACAAGGTAGGGGCACCCCCTAGGGCGCGCCCTCCACCCTTGCCGCCGCCTCATGGCTCTTCTGACTTGCACTCCAAGTCCCGGGGTCTTCTGGTCCAAGAAAAATCATCATGAAGTTTTACTCCGTTTGGAGTCCGTTTAGTATTCCTTTTCTACGAAGCTCAAAAACAAGGAAACAATAGGAACTGGCACTGGGCTCTAGGCTAATAGGTTTGTCCCAAAAATAATATAAAATAGCATACTAATGCATATAAAACATCCAAAATAGATAATATAATAGCATGGAACAATAAAAAATTATAGATACATTGGAGACGTATCAAGCATCCCCAAGCTTAATTCCTGCTCGTCCTCGAGTAGGTAAATGATAAAAACAGAATTTTTGATGTGGAATGCTACCTAAAATATTTATCCATGTAATTTTATTTATTATGGCATGAATGTTCAGATCCATAAGATTCAAAACAAAAGTTAATATTGACATAAAAACAATAATACTTCAAGCATACTAATAAAGCAATCATGTCTTCTAAAAATAACATGGCCAAAGAAAGCTATCCCTAAAAAAATCATATAGTCTGGCTATGCTCCATCTTCATCACACAAAGTATTGAAATCATGCACAACCCCGATGACAAGACAAGCAATTGTTTCATACTTTTGATGTTCTCGGACATTTTCAACTTTCACGCAATACATGAGCATGAGCCATGGACATAGCACTATAGGTGGAATAGAATATGATGGTTGTGGAGAAGACAAAAAGAAGGAGATAGTCTCACATCAACTAGGCGCATCAGCGGGATATGGAGATGCCCATCAATAGATATCAATGCGAGTGAGTAGGGATTGCCATGCAACGGATGCACTATAGGTATAAGTTTATGAAAGTTCAAAAGAAAACTAAGTGGGTGTGCAGCCAACTTGCTTGCTCACGAAGACCTAGGGAAATTTGAGGAAGCCCACCATTGGAATATACAAGCGAAGTTCTATAATGAAAAATTCCCACTAGTATATGAAAGTGACAACATAGGAGACTCTCTATCATGAAGATCATGGTGCTACTTTGAAGCACAAGTGTTAAAAAAGGATAGTAACATTGCCCCTTCTCTCTTTTTTCTCATTTTTTTGGTTTGGCTTCTTTGGCCTCTTTTTTTTGTTGGCTTCTTTGGCCTCTTCTATTTTTCCTCACATGGGGCAATGCTCTAATAATGAAGATCGTCACACTTTTATTTACTTACAACTCAAGAATTACAATTCGATACTTGGAACAAAATATGACTCTATATGAATGCCTCCGGTGGTGTACCGGGATGTGCAATGACTCAAGAGTGACATGTATAAAAATTATGAAAGGTGGCTTTGCCACAAATATGATGCCAACTACATGATCATGCAAAGCAATATGACAATGATGGTATGTGTCATAATAAACGGAACGGTGGAGGTTGCATGGCAGTATATCTCAGAATGGCTATGGAAATGCCATAATAGGTAGGTATGGTGGATGTTTTGAGGAAGGTAATAGGTGGGTGTATGGCACCAGTGAAAGTTGTGCGGTACTAGAGAGGCTAGCAATGGTGGAAGGGTGAGAGTGCGTATAATCCATGGACTCAACATTAGTCATAAAGAACTCACATACTTATTGCAAAAATCTATTAGTCATAAAAACAAAGTACTACGCGCATGCTCCTAGGGGGATAGATTGGTAGGAAAACACCATCGCTCGTCCCCGACCGCCACTCATAAGGAAGACAATCAATACATAAATCATGCTCCAACTTCGTTACATAACGGTTCACCATACGTGCATGCTATGGGAATCACAAACTTTAACACAAGTATTTATACAATCCACAATTACTCACTAGCATGACTCTAATATCACCATCTTTATATCTCAAAACAATCATAAGGAATCAAACTTCTCATAGTATTCAATGCACCTTATATGAAAGTTTTTTAGAGAGACTCTCAAAATAATATAAGTGAAGCATGAGATTTCAACAATTTCTACAAAATAAAGCCACCGCCGTGCTCTAAAAAGATATAAGTGAAGCACGAGAGCAAAATTGCCTAGCTCAAAAGATAGTGAAGCACATAGAGTATTCTAATAAATCACGATTCATGCATGTACCTCTCAGAAGGTGTGTACAACAAGGATGATTGTGACAAACTAAAACATAAAGACTCATATCATACAAGACGCTCCAAGCAAAACACATATCATGTGGTGAATAAAAATATAGCCTCAAGTAAATTTACCGATAGACGAAGACGAAAGAGGGGATGCCATCTGGGGCATCCCCAAGCTTAGGCTCTTGGTTGTCCTTGAATATTACCTTGGGGTGCCTTGGGCATCCCCAAGCTTAGGACCCTGCCACTCCTTATTCCATAGTCCATCAAATCTTTACCCAAAACTTGAAAACTTCACAACACAAAACTCAACAGAAAATCTCATAAGATCCGTTAGTATAAGAAAATAAATCAACACTTTTGGTACTGTTGTGAACTCATTATTGATTTATATTGGTGTAATATCTACTCTATTCCAACTTTCCCATGGTTTGTACCCCCGATACTACCCATAGATTCATCAAAATAAGCAAACAACACATAGAAAATAGAATCTGTCAAAAACAGAACGGTGTGTAGCAATCTGTGAACTTCAAATATTTCTGTAGCTCCAAAAATTCTGAAAAATTACGACTACAGAGGAAATTTGTATATTAATCTTGTGTTAAAAAATTCAGAATTTTATCAGGTTTCTGTGGTTTTTAAAAATTCTGGGACTGGGTGCAAAAGTTTTTGTTTTTCAGCAAGATCAAATCAACTATCACCGTATGCCATCCCAAAGGTCTTACTTGGCACAAAAACTAATTAAAACACAAAAAAATATCTAACCAGAGGTTAGATGAATTATTTATTGAAAAATAGAACCAAAAAAGCAAGAACAAAAATAAAATTGGGTTGCCTCCCAAAAAGCGCTATTGTTTAATGCCCTTAGCTAAGAATAAAAATACAGAACTAGGTATAATAATAAGGCATATCACGCATGCTCATCTCATACTCCCTTCGTTCAGCAGCAAGTTTTCTTTGCGGTAAGCAAAAGTAATCAAAAGGGCTAAATTTAATAGGATAAGGATCCCTAAGATCAAGTTCGGGAGGAATTGGTTCCTCCTGCGGCCCCTTGTATTGTATGATCAACTCATCATTGTAAGCATTCTTTTCGCAAAAAGTCATGAGCTTATTTTCTATAGAGAAACCTAATCCATTGTTTTGTATAGCAAAATTATCATTAAGTTCAGAAATTCAATCAACTAAAACATCGGTAGGGACCTTTTTTCTTAAATTTTTGTTATAAGCAACATGATTGAGAGATCGTAATCGCAATATTTCTTCTTGATTAAAGAGAATCCCCTCTATGGGAGGACAACCACCATCTATTTTATAATGCGCAAAAAATTCACTAGCTTCTGTAAGGGCATATTTATCCCTAAGTAGTTTTGGTGATTGATGACAATGCTTTTGCGGACTAATCGTGTGCATTGAGCATTTCAGATATATCATGTCTAGGCACAAGACGATTTGGTGTCCCTCAAAGCCTATTGAACACGACGTTTCTCTACGTTTCTTTTCGGTGGATTTGAGTCGTAGGGAAGTCGTACTATTAAGAGGGGGTCTGCTTTGGAAAGGTTTGGGTGGAATCATCACGTACACGTTTGTTCCTTTTGCACCACCTTTCCTTTGCCTCTGTGGAGCATCCACCGTTTACCCATGTCTCTGCGAAATGAAGGACTCCTAGTGTTTGTTGTGTTGTGGCTTGCGGTAGTACTGCTCAAGGGAGCAGTAGTACCGCAGAGGCCCATGGTAGTACCTGCCGGGGACGCGGTAGTACCGCAGGCCCTTGCAGTAGTACCGCTCCACGAGTGCAGTAGTACCATGGCCTCTGGGCGTGCCTAGTAGCCCGAGCGGCAGTAGGGGAGGATGTAATTTTTTACATCCGCGTCCTACGCGCTAGTACAGTGCCACGGGCGTGGTGGTACCGTGACCTCGGGCTAGGCACAACAGCACGAGCGGAAGTAGGGACGAATGTAATGTTTTACTTTCGCGCCCTATGCGGTAGTACCGCTCCAGGCTTGTGGTAGTACCGTGTCGGATTTTTGCATAGATCGAAACTCGGCGGAAGTAGCCACGGATGTATTTTTATATGTCTGTGCCTTCCCAACCTAGACTAACCCTGCCTTGCGGTAGTACCGCAAGGGGGAGCGGTAGTACCGCGCCAATGGTTCTACCGCTCTCTGCTTCAACGCAACACAACTGGTCTAGCTCCTACCGCGCCAGCGGTAGTACCGCAGAGCCACGCGGTAGTACTGCAGGCCCTTGCGGTAGTACCGCTCGTCGCAGGCTGAGTTAGTGGATAAAGGTTGGATTTGTTCTATCACTATATAAGGGGAGTCTTCTTCTCCGAGTTAACCACCTCTTCCATCCCTAAGCTCCATTTTCATCCAATCTCTCTCCCTAGCCAATCAAACTTGTTGATTTCCTAGGGGTTGGTTGAGAAGGCCTCGATCTACACTTCCACCAAGAGAAATTTGATTCCCCCCACTAATCCCTTGCGGATCTTGTTACTCTTGGGTGTTTGAGCACCCTAGATGGTTGAGGCCACCGCGGAGCCATACTCCATTATGGTGAAGCATCATGGTGTCGTTGGGAGCCTCCAATTAAGTTGTGGAAATTGCCCTTGTTTTTAAAGGTTCGGTCACCACCTCCAAGGGCACCAATAGTGGAATCACGACATCTCGCATTGTGTGAGGGCGCGAGGAGAATACGGTGGCCCTAGTGGCTTCTTGGGGAGCATCATGCCTCCACACTGCTCCAACAGAGACGTACTTCCTCTCAAGGGAAGGAACTTCGGTAACACATCCTTGTCTTCACCGGCTCCACTCTTGGTTATCTCGTACCCTTACTCGTGCAAGCTTACTTTGTGTTGCATTCCTTGCTTGCTTGTATACTTGTTGTTGTTGCATCATATAGGTTGCTCACCTAGTTGCATATCTAGACAACCTACTTTGATGCAAAGTTTAAATTGGTAAAGAAAAGCTAAAAATTGTTAGTTGCCTATTCACCCCCCCTCTAGCCAACTATATCGATCCTTTCAATTGGTATCAGAGCCTCATCTCTTTATTAAGCACTTTGTCGTTCGAATAGTATGGTTCACACCGTAGACGATGTGGAGGAGCACCCCGGTGTGATTCCGTCCTTGTCTACGGCCGATGGGGGTTCCTCGGTCTCTCGTGAGGAGTTCAATGCGGCTTTGGACACATTAAAAACCTCCATGACGGACGAGGTTGAAAGCATGTTCACTAAGTTTTTAGAAGGCCTCAAGTTATCCACATCACCTATGAAAGTGGGTGATCCCGCTAACAAGGTGACGGATGCTAACTCCGACAAAGGGGAAGCTATGAGTGAAAAAGTTCCTTTATCTAGTCATAGAAGTGGAAATGGCATCTTTTCCCATGTTGAACCTCCGCTTACTTATGGAGGACCGGTTCCTTCCACTCATTTGAATCATGCCGGTTCTCCCCCTAAGATTGTGAAAAATGAGGATTTTGACTCTTGGGTCTACTTTAAGCGTCATTTAATTCATGTCAATACTATTCTTTGGAGAATCATTGAGCAAGGTTTCTATCTACATGACCCAAGAAACTTCACCCCTCGAGAAGCCGCGGATCATCAATTCAATGAGAATGCTCTCTTCATCATCCAAGATGCAATTCCATCCGAAGATATTACGCATCTCCGACCCTTCACCGTGGCCAAGGAAGCATGGCACCATGTAGTTTCCCTTTACAAGGGAAGCGCAAGCATTCAACACTCCAACTATGAAGTGGTGCAAGATGAAGCCGATGAGTTTGCAATGAATGAAGATGAAGAACCTCGTGAGCTCTACCGGAGATTAACCACTCTTGCGGTCTCACTCCGAGATCATGGGAGCAAGGATAAGGATGTCAATTGGATCAAGCACAAGTTTCTAAAAGCCATGATGCCTTGCCACAAGGCCAAGTCCTCCGTCACTCGTCAAAGGCCGGACTTCCACACCTTGTCCTCAAGTGAAGTGTTGGATGAGTTTGTGGCAATGAGGATCTTGGACAAGACCGCCAACAATGCACTATTGCGTTCTCAAAGAGCAAAGAAGCCAAACCTTGCCTTTAAGGCCAAGGCTTGTATGGAAGAAGAGGACGAAGAGGAAGAAGAGGAGAGCAATAATTCTTCTTAATTGTGATATGAATATTCAGATCCGAAAGATTCAAGATAAAAGTTCATATTGACATAAAAATAATAATACTTCAAGCATACTAAATAAGCAATTATGTCTTCTCAAAATAACATGGCCAAAGAAAGTTCATCCCTACAAAATCATATAGTTTAGTCATGCTCCATTTTCGTCACACAAGAATGCTCTCATCATGCACAACCCCGATGACAAGCCAAGCAATTGTTTCATACTTTAGTAATCTCAAACCTATAAAATTTCACGCAATATATGAGCGCGAGCCATTGACATAGCACTATGGGTGGAATAGAATATGATGATGGGGGTTATGTGGAGAACACAAAAAAGGAGAAAGTCCCACATCAACGAGGCTAATCAATGGTCTATGGAGATGCCCATCGATTGATGTTAATGCAAGGAGTAGGGATTGCCATGCAACAGATGCACTAGAGCTATAAATGTATGAAAGCTCAACAAAAGAAACTAAGTGGGTGTGCATCCAACTTTCTTGCTCACGAAGACCTAGGGCTCTTGAGGAGGCCCATTGTTGGAATATACAAGCCAAGTTCTATAATGAAAAATTCCCACTAGTATATGAAAGTGACAAAACAAGAGACACTCTATCATGAATATTATGGTGCTACTTTGAAGCACAAGTGTGGCAAAGGATAGTAGCATTGTCCCTTATCTCTTTCTCTCTCTCTCTCTCTCTCTCTCTCTCTCTCTAGCCTTTCTGTTTTTTTATTCCTCACTTGGGACAATGCTCTAGAAAATGATGATCATCACACTTCTATTTATTTACAACTCAATGATTACAAGTCGATACTAGAACAAAATATGACTCTATATGAATGCCTCCAACGGTGTACCGGGATATGCAATGAACCAAGAGTGACATGTATGAAAGAATTATGAACGGTGGCTTTGCCACAAATACTATGTCAGCTACATGATCATGCTAAGCAATATGACAATGATGAATGTGTCATGATAAACGGAATGGTGGAAAGTTGCATGGCAATATATCTCGGAATGGCTATGGAAGTGCCATAATAGGTAGGTATGGTGGCTGTTTTGAGGAAGATATAAGGAGGTTTATGTGTGAAAGAGCGTATCATATCACGGGGTTTGGATGCACCGGCGAAGTTTGCACCAACTCTCCATGTGAGAAAGGGCAATGCACGGTACCGAAGAGGCTAGCAATGATGGAAGGGTGAGAGTGTGTATAATCCATGGACTCAACATTAGTCATAAAGAACTCACATACTTATTGCAAAAATCTACAAGTCATCAAAAACCAAGCACTACGCGCATGCTCCTAGGGGGATAGATTGGTAGGAAAAGACCATCGCTCGTCCCCGACCGCCACTCACAAGGAGAACAATCAAAGAAAACCTCATGTTTCAAATTTGTTACATAACGTTTACCATATGTGCATGCTACGGGACTTGCAAACTTCAACATAAGCATTTCTCAAATTAACAACTACTCAACTAGCACAACTTTATATTATTACCTCCATATCTCAAAACAATCATCAAGCATCAAACTTCTCTTAGTATTCAAAACACTCATAAGAAAGTTCATACTAATCTTGAATACTACCTAGCATATTAGGATTATTTAAGTAAATTACCATGCTATTTAAGACTCTCAAAATAATCTAAGTGAAGCATGAGAGATCAATAGTTTCTATAAAACAAATCACCACCGTGCTCATAAGTGAAGTACTAGACCAAAACTATATAACTCAAAAGATATAAGCGAAGCACATAGAGTATTCTAATAAATTCCAAATCATGTATGGCTCTCTAAAAAGGTGTGTACAGCAAGGACGATTGTGGTAAACTAAAAATCAAGACTCAAATCATACAAGACGCTCCAAGCAAAACACATATCATGTGGTGAATAAAAATATAGCTCCAAGTAAAGTTACCGAATGAAGTAGACGAAAGAGGGGATGCCTTCCGGGGCATCCCCCAGCTTTGGCTTTTTGGTGTCCTTAGATTATCTTGGGGGTTCCATGGGCATAGCCAAGCTTAGGTTCTTGCCACTCCTTGTTCCATAATCCATCAAAATCTTTCACCCAAAACTTGAAAACTTCACAACATAAAACTCACCAGAAATCTCGTGAGCTCCGTTAGCGAAAGAAAACAAAAGACCACTTCAAGGTACTGTAATGAACTCATTCTTTATTTATATTGGTGTTAAACCTACTGTATTCCAACTTATCTATGGTTATAAAATATTTTACTAGCCATAACATCAAAATAAGCAAACAACACACGAAAAACAGAATTTGTCAAAAACAGAACAGTCTGTAGTAATCTGTAACTAACGCAAACTTCTGGAACTCCAAAAAATCAGGCAAAATAGGACGACCTAGACAATTTGTTTATTGATCATAAGCAATTGGAATCATCACTATTTTATCACGTTCTGGTGATTTTTAACAATTGTTTTCGTGAACAGAAAGTTTCTGGAAATTATAGCAAGATCAAATAACTATCATCCAAGAAGATCCTATAGGTTTAACTTGGCACAAACACTAATTAAAACATAAAAACACATCTAACCAGAGGCTAGATCAAAGATTTATTCCTAAATAGAAGCAAAAAGCAAAAAACTAAAAATAAAATTGGGTTGCCTCCCAACAAGCGCTATCGTTTAACGCCCCTAACTAGGCATAAAAGCAAGGATAGATCTAGGTATTGCCATCTTTGGTTTTAGGGAAAAAGAGAGCAAACTTGTTATCTATGGAATTAATATTTCTATTTTGACAAAGTACATGGCCATTAATGGTAGAAGAAAGATTAAGAATGTTGTGGAAATTGGCATCTAGTCTAGCTTTTATCTCCTTAACAGATTCGTTTTGGTACGAAAGCAAAAGAGATGTGATTTCAGCTTTCTCGTTAATGGGGTGCCCAAATATAGTTTTCATCCTCTCATAGGTATCTATGGGGTCCCCTTCAAGAAAACCCTCTACAAAAATAGAATCTAAAACTTGTTTGAACGAAGCGGGCAACCCAACATAAAAGCTTTTCAAGTAAACCTCAATTTGATATTGGGGTACATAGCTAGCCCGGATCCTTAACAGCCTATCCCATGTTGGGGAACGTTGCAGAAAACAAAAATTTTCCTACGGTTTCACCAAGATCCATCTATGAGTTCATCTAGCAACGAGTCATGGGAGAGAGATTGCATCTACATACCACTTTGTAGATCGCGAGCGGAAGCATTCAATGAACGGGGATGAGGTAGTCGTACACGACGTGATCCAAATCACCGGAGATCCTAGCACCAAAAGGACGGAACCTCCGCGTTCAACACACGTACGATCAGAGTAACGTCTCCTTCTTCTTGATCCAGCAAGGCAAAGGAGAGGTTGGGGAAGATGGCTCCAGCAGCAGCACGACGGCGTGGTGATGGTGGAGCTGCAGTACTCCGACAGGGCTTCGCCGAGCTCTACGGAGGAGGAGGAGGTGTTGGAGAGGGAGAGGGAGGTGCCAGGAGCAAGGGTGCGCTGCCCCCCTCCCCTCCCCCCTTTATATAGCCCCCTAGGGGGGCGCCGGGCCCTAGGAGATGCAATCTCCTAGGGGGGGCGGCGGCCAAGGGTGGGGCTTGCCCCCCAAGCAAGGGGGCGCCCCCCTCTTTAGGGTTCCCCCCCCCTCTAGGCGCATGGGCCTCTAGGGACTGGTTCCCCTTGGCCCATGTAGGCCAAGGCGCACCCCTAGAGCCCATGTGGCCCCCCGAGGCAGGTGGCCCCACCCGGTGGACCCCCCGGGACCCTCCGGTGGTCCCGGAACAATACCGATAACCCCGAAACTTGTCCCGATGGCCAAAACAGCACTTTCTATATATAATTCTTTACCTCCGGACCATTCCGAAACTCCTCGTGACGTCCGGGATCTCATCCGGGACTCCGAACAACATTCGGGTTACTGCATATACATATCTTCACAACCCTAGCGTCACCGAACCTTAAGTGTGTAGACCCTACGGGTTCGGGAGACATGCAGACATGACCGAGACGACTCTCGGGCAATAACCAACAGCGGGATCTAGATACCCATGTTGGCTCCCACATGTTCCACGATGATCTCATCGGATGAACCACGATGTCGAGGATTCAATTAATCCCGTATACGATTCCCTTTGTCAATCGGTATTTTACTTGCCCGAGATTCAATCGTCGGTATCCCAATACCTCGTTCAATCTCGTTACCGGCAAGTCACTTTTCTCGTTCCGTAATGCATGATCATGTGATCAAACACTTTGATCACATTGAGCTCATTATGATGATGCATTACCGAGAGGGCCCGGTGATACCTCTCCGTCAAGCGGAGTGACAAATCCCAGTCTCGATCCGTGTCAACCCAACAGACACTTTCGGAGATACCCGTAGTATACCTTTATAGTCACCCAGTTACGTTGTGACGTTTGGCACACCCAAAGCACTCCTACGGTATCCGGGAGTTACACGATCTCATGGTCTAAGGAAAGGATACTTGACATTGGAAAACTCTAGCAAACGAAGTATGCGATCTTATGCTATGTTTAGGATTGGGTCTCATCCATCACATCATTCTCCTAATGATGTGATCTCGTTATCAATGACATCCAATGTCCATAGTCAGGAAACCATGACTATCTATCGATCAACGAGCTAGTCAACTAGAGGCTTACTAGGGACATGTTGTTGTCTGTTATTCACACATGTATTACGATTTCCGGATAACACAATTATAGCACGAATAAAGACAATTATCATGAATAAGGAAATATAATAATAATGCTTTTATTATTGCCTCTAGGGCATATTTCCAACATCCCAAGCATCTTTCAAAGATTCATCGAGTAAATAACGAAAAATTCTAGAATCATCTTCATCAAAATTACTAAGGTTCTCATTGATAACTCCGGCAAGTTTTTCCATAGCATTCCGATATATGAGTTTAGATAAGATAGCAGGATTGTCTAAAGCACTAGAACTTGGGAGAGAACCCCCAATTCTTTTTGGTTCCGACATGGCGAGGGAAAAGCGAGCGAAAATAGGTGAACGAAAAAGAGAGGGCGAATAAAACGGCAAGGGTGAAGTGGGGAAGAGGAAAAACGAGAGGCAAATGGCAAATAATATAATGCGGGAGATAAGGGATTTGTGATGGGTACTTGGTATGTTGACTTTTGCGTAGACTCCCCGGCAACGGCGCTAGTAATCTTCTTACTACCTCTTGAGCACTGCGTTGGTTTTCCCTTGAAGAGGAAATGATGATGCAGCAAAGTAGCATAAGTATTTCCCTCAGTTTTTGAGAACCAAGGTATCAATCCAGTAGGAGGCTACGCGCGAGTCCCTCGTACCTACACAAAACAAATAATTCCTCGCAACCAACGCGATAAGGGGTTGTCAATCCCTTCACAGTCACTTACGAGAGTGAGATCTGATAGATATGATAGGATAATATTTTTGGTATTTTTGTGATAAAGATGCAAAGTAAAATAAAAGCAAAGTAAAAAAGCAAAGAAAATAACTGAGTGTTGGAAGATTAATATGATGAAGATAGACCCGGGGGCCATAGGTTTCACTAGTGGCTTCTCACAAGAGCATAAGTATTTTACGATGGGTGAACGAATTACTGTTGAGCAATGACAGAATTGAGCATAGTTATGAGAATATCTAGGTATGATCATGTATATAGGCATCACGTCCGAGACAAGTAGACCGACTCCTGCCTGCATCTACTACTATTACTCCACTCATCGACCGCTATCCAGCATGCATCTAGAGTATTAAGTTCATGAAGACGGAGTAACGCCTTAAGCAAGATGACATGATGTAGAGGGATAAATTCATGCAATATTATAAAAACCCCATCTTGTTATCCTCGATGGCAACAATACAATACGTGCCTTGCTACCCCTACTGTCACTGGGAAAGGACACCGCAAGATTGAACCCAAAGCTAAGCACTTCTCCCATTGCAAGAAAGATCAATCTAGTAGGCCAGACCAAACTGATAATTCGAAGAGAATTGCAAAGATAACCAATCATACATAAAAGAATTCAGAGAAGATTCAAATATTGTTCATAGATAATCTTGATCATAAACCCACAATTCATTGATCTCAACAAACACACCACAAAAAGAAGATTACATCGAATAGATCTCCACAAGAGAGGGGGAGAACATTGTATTGAGATCCAAAAAGAGAGAAGAAGCCATCTAGCTACTAACTATGGACCCGAAGGTCTGAGGTAAACTACTCACACTTCATTGGAGAGGCTATGGTGATGATATAGAAGCCCTCCGTGATGGATGCCCCCTCCGGCGGAGCTCCGGAATAGGCCCCAAGATGGGATCTCGTGGGTACAGAAGGTTGCGGCGGTGGAATTAGGTTTTTGGCTCCGTCTCTGATCGTTTGGGGGTACGTAGGTATATACAGGAGGAAGGAGTACGTCGGTGGAGCAACAAGGGGCCCACGAGGGTGGAGGGCGCGCCCTGGGGGGTGGGCGCGCCCCCTACCTCGCGACCTCCTCTTTTATTTCTTGACGTAGGGTCCAAGTCTTCTGGATCATAATCTTCCTAAAAATCACGTTCCCGAAGGTTTCATTCCGTTTGGACTCCGTTTGATATTCCTTTTCTACGAAACTCTGAAGTAGGCAAAAAACAGCAATTCTGGGCTGGGCCTCCGGTTCATAGGTTAGTCCCAAAAATAATATAAAAGTGGATAATAAAGCTCAATAATGTCCAAAACAGTAGATAATATAGCATGGAGCAATCAAAAATTATAGATACGTTGGAGACGTATCAAGCAACCCCGAAGATACAAAATATGCTTATCATGAGCACATGGCTCTCGCTTCAAGGCAAATTTGGAGCAATAAGAACACAAGGGCCAACTTGAACAAGAACAACTCAAGTGGCGCGAAGGGAAAGCAACGTGTGAGGACTTGCTAGAATTGTGGCAATGTGATCCATTTTGTTGCGGAGTGCCCATATGGGAAGAGGGAAGACAATGGTGGCAAGCTCATCCGAAAAGACAAGGCCAAGTCCTTCCCCAACAAGAGCAACTTCACCAAGAAGACTCCTCCCAAGGGGTTGGTGGCACAAGAAGAGTACAATAAGGAGGATGATGATGATGAAGACGGTGAGACGATTGCCATGGCCTCTGTCGCCATTGCAACAACTCCACGGGTGTCCCTCTTCGACTCACCCAACGAGAACATCACCGCCAAGTGTATCATGGCCAAAGCCACCAACAAGGTAACCCCTAACATCAAAACTACTATCGCTACTAATCCCTCTTTGACGGATTGCATTGATAAAAGTGAGGGGTCTAATGAATAAGAAAATGAATTTGAGTATTTTATGAGTAAGCTCAAGGGTAAATCCAAGAAGCATTTTGTTGCTCTCTTGGAACAACTTGGTGAAGCCAATGACATGATCGAGGCTCACGAAGACACCATCTCTAAGATGGAGGGACATAGTCGTGACTATGCCGATGAGATATCGGATCTCTCTAATGCTCTTGAAGAAGAGCGTGGTCATCGTTTGGCTCTTGAGGAGTCACACAACGATGATCATGCTAAATTAAAGAAAGATCCTGATCATGCACTTGTTGTATCTTGTGTGCTCAATTCCGAGAAGGCCAAACTTGGGGTTGATCTTGCTAGACTCAAGGAGGAGTTTGATATACTTGACAAGGCTCACAAAGCCTTGAAGGGTGCTCATGCTAGCCTCAAAGAGTCTCATGATCAACTCCAAGTGAAGTTAACTAAGGAAAATGCCACTTTTCCTCATATGGTTTTAATTGATAATGCAAATGCTACTAACCCATGTTGTGAGCATGTGCATATTGTGGAGGAGAATGCTAAGTTGAAGAAGCTGTTGGGGAACGTAGTAATTTCAAAAATTTCCTACGCACACGCAAGATCATGGTGATGCATAGCAACGAGAGGGGAGAGTGTTGTCCACGTACCCTCGTAGACCGAAAGCGGAAGCGTTATAACAACGCGGTTGATGTAGTCGTACGTCTTCACGGCCCGACCGATCAAGTACCGAAACTACGGCACCTCCGAGTTCTAGCACACGTTCAGCTCGATGACGATCACCGGACTCCGATCCAGCAAAGTGTCGGGGATGAGTTCCGTCAGCACGACGGCGTGGTGACGATCTTGATGTTCGACCGTCGCAGGGCTTCGCCTAAGCAGTGCTACAATATTGTCGAGGATTATGGTGGAGGGGGGCACCGCACACGGCTAATAGATCTCAAGGATCAATTGTTGTCTCCATGGGGTGCCCCCTTGCCCCCGTATATAAAGGAGCAAGGGGGGAGGCAGCCGGCCTAGGAGGAGGGCGCGCCAAGGGGGGAGTCCTACTCCCACCGGGAGTAGGATTCCTCCTTTCCTTCTTGGAGTAGGAGAGAAGGAAAGAGGGGGAGAGGAAGAAGGAAAAGGGGGCTGCACCCCTTGTCCAATTCGTACCAGAAGGGGGGCGCACGCCTCCTTCCTTTTGGCCTCTCTCCTCTATTCCCGTATGGCCCAATAAGGCCCATATACTCCCCGGCGAATTCCCGTAACTCTCCGGTACTCCGATAAATACCCGAATCACTCGGAACCTTTTCGATGTCCAAATATAGTCGTCCAATATATCGATCTTTACTTCTCAACCATTTCGAGACTCCTCGTCATGTCCCCGGTCTCATCCGGGACTCCGAACTCCTTCGGTACATCAAAACTCATAAACTCATAATATAACTGTCATCGAAACCTTAAGCGTGCGGACCTTACGGGTTCGAGAACAATGTAGACATGACCGAGACACGTCTCCGGTCAATAACCAATAGCGGAACCTGGATGCTCATATTGGCTCCTACATATTCTACGAAGATCTTTATCGGTCAGACCGCATAACAAAATACGGTGTTCCCTTTGTCATCGGTATGTTACTTGCCCGAGATTCGATCGTCGGTATCTTAATACCTAGTTCAATCTCGTTACCGGCAAGTCTCTTTACTCGTTCCGTAATACATCATCTCACACCTAACTCATTAGTTGCAATGCTTGCAAGGCTTATGTGATGTGCATTACCGAGAGGGCCCAGAGATACCTCTCCTACAATCGGAGTGACAAATCCTAATCTCGAAATATGCCAACCCAACATGTACCTTCGGAGACACCTGTAGAGCTCCTTTATAATCACCTAGTTACGTTGTGACGTTTGGTAGCACACAAAGTGTTCCTCCGGCAAACGGGAGTTGCATTATCTCATAGTCATAGGAACATGTATAAGTCATGAAGAAAGCAATAGCAACATACTAAACGATCGGGTGCTAAGCTAATGGAATGGGTCATGTCAATCACATCATTCTTCTAATGATGTGATCCCGTTAATCAAATAACAACTCTTTTGTTCATGGTCAGGAAACATAACCATATTCGATTAACGAGCTAGTCAAGTAGAGGCATACTAGTGACACTCTGTTTGTCTATGTATTCACACATGTATTATGTTTCCGGTTAATACAATTCTAGCATGAATAATAAACATTTATCAAGATATAAGGAAATAAATAATAACTTTATTATTGCCTCTAGGGCATATTTCCTTCAGTCTCCCACTTGCACTAGAGTCAATAATCTAGTTCACATCGCCATGTGATTCAACACTAATAGTTCACATCACCATGTGATTAACACCCATAGTTCACATCGTCATGTGACCTACACCCAAAGGGTTTACTAGAGTCTGTAATCTAGTTCACATCGCTTATTTGATTAACACCCAGAGAGTACTAAGGTGTGCTCATGTTTTGCTTATGAGATAATTTTAGTCAATGGGTCTGTCACATACATATCCGTAAGTATTTTGTGAATTCTATGTCTACAATGCTCTGCACAGAGCTAATCTAGCTAATTTCTCCCACTTTCAATATGTATCTAGATCGAGACTTAGAGTCATCCAGATCTGTGTCAAAACTTGCATCGACGTAACTTTTTACGACGAACCTTTTGTCACCTCCATAACCGAGAAATATTTCCTTATTCCACTAAGGATAATTTTGACCGCTGTCCAGTGATCTACTCTTAAATCACTATTGTACTCCCTTGCTTAACACAGTGTAGGGTATACAATAGATCTGGTACACAGCATGGCATACTTTATAGAACCTATGGCCGAGGCATAGGGAATGACTTTCATTCTCTTTCTATCTTCTGCTATGGTCGGGCTTTGAGTCTTACTCAATTTCACACCTTGTAACACATCCAAGAACTCTTTTCTTTGACTGTTCCATTTTGAACTACTTCAAAATATTGTCAAGGTATGTACTCATTGAAAAAACTTATCAAGCGTCTTGATCTATCTCTATAGATCTTGATGCTTAATATGTAAGCAGCTTCGCCGAGGTCTTTCTTTGAAAAAAAACTTCTTTCAAACACTCCTTTATGCTTTGTAGAATAATTCTACATTATTTTCGATCAACAATATGTCATTCACATATACTTGTCAGAACTGTTGTAGTGCTCCCACTCACTTTCTTGTAAATACAGGCTTCACCACAAGTCTGTATAAAACTATATACTTTGATCATCTCATCAAAGCGCATATTCCAACTCCGAGATGCTTGCACTAGTCCACAGATGGATCGCTGGAGCTTGCATATTTTGTTAACACTTTTGGGATTGACAAAACCTTCTGGTTGCATCATATACAACTCATCTTTAAGAAATCCATTAAGGAATGCATCTTTGTTTATCCATTTTCCAGATTTCATAAAATGCGGCAATTGCTAACATGACTCGGACAGACTTAAGCATAGATACGAGTGAGAAACTCTCATCGTAGTCAACATCTTGAACTTGTCGAAAAAGTTTTTGCGACAATTCTAGCTTTGTAGATAGTAACACTACTATCATCGTCCGTCTTCCTCTTGAAGGTCCATTTATTTTCAATTGCTTGCCGATCATCGGGCAAGTCAACCAAAGTCCGTACTTTGTTTTCATACATGGATCCTGTCGGGGGGAATCGGCTTCCTCGAACACCTATGGGGACCGAGCCCCTTACTGGTTCGGCGGGGGGGGGGGGGGCGGAGGTTGCACAAAGAGCAGATCGAGGCGGTGCACACAGGGGGATTTTACCCAGCTTCGGGCCGCAAAGATGCGTAAAACCCTACTGCTGCTTGGTGGATTATATTGTGTTCTTGCTCGGGAGCGCGCGGTGCTACAGTACACGCGGGCCGCCGGCGAGGTCGAGCGTAAAGATTGGTCTCCCCTCTCTACGTGCGCATGGGGCCTCCTTTTATATGCTCAAGGGGTTACCCACAGGTGGCAGCGTAGGTGAGGGCAAAAATGGTAGAATGCTGTAGTGGGTACAGCTGCCTGCACAGTGGCTGTACAGTGCTATCATACCTAACTCTGACGGCGGGGGACAAGGGCATTAAATGCCCGTCCGCGTCGCCCAGACGGAGCAGGGGAGTGGACCGTCAGGAGCGCCACCGTTTGCTGTTGGGGAACGTAGCAGAAATTTAAAACTTTCCTACGTGTCACCAAGATCTATCTATGGAGAAACCAGCAACGAGGGGAAAGAAAGTGCATCTACATACCCTTGTAGATCGCTAAGCGGAAGCGTTCAAGTGAACGGGGTTGATGGAGTCGTACTCGTCGTGATCCAAATCACCGATGACCAAGTGCCGAACGGACGGCACCTCCGCGTTCAACACACGTACAGCCCGGTGACGTCTCCCATGCCTTGATCCAGCAAGGAGAGAGGGAGAGGTTGAGGAAGACTCCATCCAGCAGCAGCACAACGGCGTGGTGATGATGGAGGAGCGTGGCAATCATGCAGGGCTTCGCCAAGCACCGCAGAAGAGGAGGAAGAAGAGATGCAGGGCTGCACTAACGAGAGATCGAATCGCGTGTGTTATGGGCAGCCCAGGCCTCACTATATATAGGGGAGAGGGAGGAGGGTGCGCCCCCTCTAGGGTTCCCACCCCTAGGGGGGCGGCAGCCCTAGATGGGAAAGGGGAGGCGGCCAAGAGGGGAGGAGAGGGAGGCGCAGGGAGCATGGGCCTTAGGGCCCATCTGCCCTAGGGTTTGCCCCCTTCTCCTCTCCCTTGCGCCTTGGGCATTTGTGGGGGGGCGCACCAGCCCACCTGGGGCTGGTCCCCTCCCACACTTGGCCCACGCAAGCCTCCGGGGATGGTGGCCCCACTTGGTGGACCCCCGGACACCTCCGGTGGTCCCGGTACACTACCGGTGATGCCCAGAACACTTCCGGTGGCCAAAACCATACTTCCTATATATAAATCTTTACCTCCGGACCATTCCGGAAATCCTCGTGACGTCCGAGATCTCATCTGGGACTCCGAATAACATTCGGTAACCACATACAAACTTCCTTTATAACCCTAGCGTCATCGAACCTTAAGTGTGTAGACCCTACGGGTTCGGGAGACATGCAGACATGACCGAGACGTTCTCCGGTCAATAACCAACAGCGGGATCTGGATACCCATGTTGGCTCCCACATGTTCCACGATAATCTCATCGGATGAACCACGATGTCAAGGACTTAATCAATCCCGTATACAATTCCCTTTGTCTATCGGTACGATACTTGCCCGAGATTCGATCGTCGGTATCCCGATACCTTGTTCAATCTCGTTACCGGCAAGTCTCTTTTACTCGTTCCGCAACACATCATCCCGTGATCAACTCCTTGATCACATTGTGCACATTATGATGATGTCCTACCGAGAGGGCCCAGAGATACCTCTCCGTCACACGGAGTGACAAATCCCAGTCTCGATTCGTGCCAACCCAACAGATACTTTCGGAGATACCCGTAGTGCACCTTTATAGCCACCCAGTTACGTTGTGATGTTTGGCACACCCAAAGCACTCCTACGGTATCCGGGAGTTGCACAATCTCATGGTCTAAGGAAACGATACTTGACATTAGAAAAGCTTTAGCATATGAACTACATGATCTTGTGCTAGGCTTAGGATTGGGTCTTGTCCATCACATCATTCTTCTAATGATGTGATCCCGTTATCAATGACATCCAATGTCCATGGTCAGGAAACCGTAACCATCTATTGATCAACGAGCTAGTCAACTAGAGGCTTACTAGGGACATGGTGTTGTCTATGTATCCACACATGTATCTGAGTTTCCTATCAATACAATTCTAGCATGGATAATAAACGATTATCATGAACAAGGAAATATAATAATAACCTATTTATTATTGCCTCTAGGGCATATTTCCAACAGTCTCCCACTTGCACTAGAGTTAATAATCTAGTTCACATCGATATGTGATTAACACTCAAGGTCACATCCCTATGTGACTAACACCCAAGAGTTCTCGGTTTGATCATGTTATGCTTGTGAGAGATGTTATAGTCAACGGGTCTGAACCTTTCAGATCCGTGTGTGCTTTACAAATATCTATGTCATCTCCTAGATGCAGTTACCACGCTCTATTTGGTGCTATTCCAAATAACTGTTCTACTATACGAATCCAGTTTACTACTCAAAATAATCTGGATTAGTGTCAAAGTTTGCATCGGCGTAACCCTTTACGACGAACTCTTTTTCCACCTCCATAATCGAGAAAATTCCTTAGTCCACTAGTTACTAAGGATAACCTTGACCGTTGTCCTGTGATCCATTTCTAGATCACACTTGTACCCCTTGACTGACTCATGGTTTGGCACACTTCAGGTGCGGTACACAACATAGCATACTTTAGAGCCTACGACTAAATCATAGGGGACGACCTTCGTCCTTTATCTCTATTCTGCCGTGGCCATGTCTTGAGTCTTGCTCAATACTCATACCTTATAACACAACCAAGAACTCCTTCTTTGCTGATCTATTTTTGAACTCCTTCAAAATCTTGTCATGGTATGTGTTCGTTTGAAAGTACTATTAAGCGATTTTGATCTATCCTTATAGATCTTGATGCTCAATGTTTAAGTAGCTTAATCCAGGTTTTCCATTGAAAAACATTTTTCAAACAACCCTATATGCCTTCCAGAAATTCTACATCATTTCTGATCAACAATATGTCAACAACATATACTCATCAGAAATTCTATAGTGCTCCCACTCACTTCTTTGGAAATACAAGTTTCTCATAAACTTTGTATAAACCCAAATCTTTGATCATCTCATCAAAGCGTACATTCCAACTCCGAGACGCTTACTCCAGTCCTTAGAAGGATTGCTGGAGCTTTGCATACTTGTTAGCATCTTTCAGGATTGACAAAAATCTTCTGGTTGTATCACATACAACCTTTCCTCAAGAAAATCGTCGAGGAAACAATGTTTTGACATCCTATCTGCACAATTTCATAAATAATGCAGTAATCGCTAACATAATTCCAACAGACTCTTAGCATCGCTACGAGTGAGAAAGTCTCATCGCAGTCAACTCCTTGAACTTGTCGGGAAACATCTTAACGACAAGTCGAGCTTTCTTAATGGTGACATTTACCATCATTGTCCGTCTTCCTTTTAAAATCCATCTGTACTCAACAGCCTCACGACCATCGAGCCGTTCTGCCAAAGTCTACACTTTGTTTTCATATATGGATCCTCTCTCGGATTATATGGCCTTGAGCCATTCATCGGAATCCGGGCCCACCATCGCTTCTCCATAGCTCGTAGGTTCATTGTTGTCTAGCAACATGACTTCCAAGACAGGATTACGTACCACTCTGAAGTAGTACGCATCCTTGTCATCCTACGAGGTTTGGGAGTGACTTGATCCGAAGTCTCATGATCACTATCATAAGCTTCCACTTCAATTGGTGTAGGTGCCATAGGAACAATTCCTGTGCCCTGCTACACACTAGTTGAAGTGACGGTTCAATAACCTCATCAAGTCTCCACCATCCTCCCACTCAATTCTTTCGAGAGAAACTTTTCCTCGAGAAAGGACCCGATTTGAGAAACAATCCCTATTTGCTTTCGGATCTGAGACAAGAGGTATACCCAACTGTTTTGGGTATCCTATGAAGATGCATTTATCCGCTTTGGGTTCGAGCTTATCAACCTGAAACCTTTTCATATAAGCGTCGCAGCCCCAAACTTTTAAGAAATGACAGCTTAGGTTTCTCTGAAGCATAGTTCATACGGTGTCATCTCATCGGAATTACGTGGTGCCCTATTTAAAGTGAGTGCGGTTGTCTCTAATGCCTAACCCATGAACGATAGTGGTAATTCGATAAGAGACATCATGGTATGCATCATACCCAATAGGATGCAGTTATGATGTTCGGACACACCATCACACTATGGTGTTCCAGGCGGTACTAGTCGTGAAACAATTTCCTCAATGTCTCAATTGTGTACCAAACTCGCAACTCAAATATTCATCTCTATGATCATATCATAGATATTATATCCTCTTGTCACGACGATATTCAACTTCACTCTGAAATCACTTGAACCATTCAATAATTCAGACTTGTGTTTCGTCAAGTAAATATGCTCAGTATCTACTCAAATCATCTGTGAAGTAAGAGCATAACGATATCCACTACGTGCCTCAGCACTCATTGGACTGCACACATCAAAATGTGTTACTTCCAACAAGTTGCTTTCTTGTTCCATTTTACTGAAACCGAAGCTTTCAGTCATCTTGCCCATGTGGTATGATCTGCATGTCTCAAGCGATTCAAAATCAAGTGAGTCCAAACGGTCCATCTGCATGGAGTTTCTTCATGCGTATATACCAATAGACATGGTTCACATATCTCAATCCTTTCAAAAATGAGTGAGTCCAAAGATCCATCAACATGGAGCTTATTCATGCGTTTTATACCAATATGACTTACATGGCAGTGCCACAAGTAGGTGGTACTATCATTACTATCTTATATCTTTTGGCATGAACATGTGTATCACTATGATCGAGATTCAATAAACCATTCATTTTAGGTGCAAGACCATTGAAGGTATTATTCAAATAAATAGAGTAACCATTATTCTCTTTAAATGAATAACCGTATTGCGATAGACATAATCCAATCATGTCTATGCTCAACGCAAACACCAAATAACAATTATTTAGGTTTAACACCAATCTCGATGGTAGAGGGAGCGTGCGATGCTTGATCACATCAACCTTGGAAACATTTCCAACACATCTCGTCAGCTCACCTTTAGCTAGTCTTCGTTTATTTCGTAGCTTTTATTTCGATTTACTAACACTTAGCAACCGAACCGGTATCTAATACCCTGATGCTACTAGGAGCACTAGTAAAGTACACATTCACATAATGTATATCCAATATACTTCTATCGACAGCCTTCTCATCTACCAAGTATCTAGGGTAATTCTGCTCTAGTGGTTGTTCCCCTTATTACAGAAGCACTCAGTCTCGGGTTTGGGTTCAACCTTGGGTTTCTCCACTAGAGCAACAGCTGATTTGCCGTTTCATGAAGTATCCCTTCTTGCCCTTGCCCTTCTTGAAACTAGTGGTTTCACTAACCATCAACAATTGATGCTCCTGCTTGATTTCTACTTTCGCGGTGTCAAACATCGCGAATATTTCAAGGATCATCATATCTATCCCTGATATGTTATAGTTCATTACAAAGCTCTAGCAGCTTGGTGGCAATGACTTTGGTGAAACATCACTATCTTATCTGGAAGATCAACTCCCACTCGATTCAAGTGATTGTTGTACTCAGACAATCTGAGCACAAGCTCAACGATTGAGCTTTTCTCCCTTAGATTGCAAGCTAAGAAAATCGTCGGAGGTCTTATACCTCTTGACGTGGGCACGAGCCTGAAATCCCAATTTCAGCCCTCGAAACATCTCATATGTTCCGCGACATTTCAAAATGTCTTCGGTGCCTTAATTCTAAACCATTTATCACTACCGAACTATCATGTAGTCATCAAAACGTGTATGTCAGATGTTTGCAACATCCACAGACCACGTTCGAGGTCCAGCACATCGAGCGGTGCATTAAGGACACAAGCCTTCTACTGTTCGCATAATTGCTACTATCAACTTTCAACTATATTTCCTCTAGGAACATATCTAAAACAGTAGAACTAAAGCGCGAGCTATGACATAATTTGCAAAAATCTTTTGACTATGTTCAGGATAATTAAGTTCATCTTATGAACTCCCACTCAGATAGACATCCCTCTAGTCATCCAAGTGATTACATGATCCGAGTCAACTAGGTCGTGTCCGATCATCACGTGAGACGGACTAGTCATCATCGGTGAACATCTTCATGTTGATCGTATCTACCATACGACTCATGCTCGACCTTTCGGTCTCTTGTGTTCCGAGGCCATGTCTGTACATGCTAGGCTCGTCAAGTCAACCTAAGTGTTTCGCGTGTGTAAATCTGGCTTACACCCGTTGTATGTGAACGTAAGAATCTATCACACCCGATCATCACGTGGTGCTTCGAAACGACGAACTTTCGCAACGGTGCACAGTTAGGGGGAACACTTTCTTGAAATTTTAATGAGGGATCATCTTATTTACTACCGTCGTTCTAAGCAAATAAGATGCAAAAACATGATAAACATCACATGTGATCAAATAGTGACATGATATGGCCATCATCACTTTGCTCCTTACGATCTCCATCTTCGGGGCTCCATGATCATCGTCGTCACCGGCATGACACCATGATCTCCATCATCATGATCTCCATCATCGTGTCTTCATGAAGTTGTCACGTCAACTATTACTTCTACTACTATGGCTAACGGTTAGCAATAAAGTAAAGTAATTACATGACGTTTATGTTGACACGCAGGTCATAAATAAATTAAAGACAACTCCTATGGCTCCTGCCGGTTGTCATACTCATCGACATGCAAGTCGTGATTCCTATTACAAGAACATGATCATCTCATACATCACATATATCATACATCACATCCTTTGGCCATATCACATCACATGGCATACCCTGCAAAAACAAGTTAGACGTCCTCTAATTGTTGTTTGCATGTTTTACGTGGCTGCTATGGGTTTCTAGCAAGAACGTTTCTTACCTACGCAAAACCACAACATGATATGTAAATTGCTATTTACCCTTCATAAGGACCCTTTTCATCGAATCCGATCCGACTAAAGTGGGAGAGACAGACACCCGCCAGCCACCTTATGCAACTAGTGCATGTCAGTCGGTGGAACCGGTCTCACGTAAGCATACGTGTAAGGTTGGTCCGGGCCGCTTCATCCCACAATGCCGTCGAAACAAGATTGGACTAGTAATGGTAAGCATATTGAACAAAATCAACGCCCACAACTACTTTGTGTTCTACTCGTGCATAGAATCTACGCAATAGACCTAGCTCATGATGCCACTGTTGGGGAACGTAGCAGAAATTTAAAATTTTCCTACGTGTCACCAAGATCTATCTATGGAGAAACCAGCAACGAGGGGAAAGAGAGTGCATCTACATACCCTTGTAGATCGCTAAGCGGAAGCGTTCAAGTGAACGGGGTTGATGGAGTCGTACTCGTCGTGATCCAAATCACCAATGACCAAGTGCCGAACGGACGGCACCTCCGCGTTCAACACACGTACAACCCGGTGACGTCTCCCATGCCTTGATCCAGCAAGGAGAGAGGGAGAGGTTGAGGAAGACTCCATCCAGCAGCAGCACAACGGCATGGTGATGATGGAGGAGCATGGCAATCATGCAGGGCTTCGCCAAGCACCGCAGAAGAGGAGGAAGAAGAGATGCAGGGCTGCACTAACGAGAGATCGAATCGCGTGTGTTATGGGCAGCCCCAGGCCTCACTATATATAGGGGAGAGGGAGGAGGGTGCGCCCCCTCTAGGGTTCCCACCCCTAGGGGGGCGGCAGCCCTAGATGGGAAAGGGGAGGCGGCCAAGAGGGGAGGAGAGGGAGGCGCAGGGAGCATGGGCCTTAGGGCCCATCTGCCCTAGGGTTTGCCCCCTTCTCCTCTCCCTTGCGCCTTGGGCATTTGTGGGGGGGCGCACCAGCCCACCTGGGGCTGGTCCCCTCCCACACTTGGCCCACGCAAGCCTCCGGGGATGGTGGCCCCACTTGGTGGACCCCCGGACACCTCCGGTGGTCCCGGTACACTACCGGTGATGCCCAGAACACTTCCGGTGGCCAAAACCATACTTCCTATATATAAATCTTTACCTCCGGACCATTCCGGAAATCCTCGTGACGTCCGGGATCTCATCCGGGACTCCGAATAACATTCGGTAACCACATACAAACTTCCTTTATAACCCTAGCGTCATCAAACCTTAAGTGTGTAGACCCTACGGGTTCGGGGGACATGCAGACATGACCGAGACGTTCTCCGGTCAATAACTAACAGTGGGATCTGGATACCCATGTTGGCTCCCACATGTTCCACAATAATCTCATCGGATGAACCACGATGTCAAGGACTTAATCAATCCCGTATACAATTCCCTTTGTCTATCGGTACGATACTTGCCCGAGATTCGATCGTCGGTATCCCGATACCTTGTTCAATCTCGTTACCGGCAAGTCTCTTTTACTCGTTCCGCAACACATCATCCCGTGATCAACTCCTTGATCACATTGTGCACATTATGATGATGTCCTACCGAGTGGGCCCAGAAATACCTCTCCGTCACACGGAGTGACAAATCCCAGTCTCGATTCGTGCCAACCCAACAGATACTTTCGGAGATACCCGTAGTGCACCTTTATAGCCACCCAGTTACGTTGTGATGTTTGGCACACCCAAAGCACTCCTACGGTATCCGGGAGTTGCACAATCTCATGGTCTAAGGAAACGATACTTGACATTAGAAAAGCTTTAGCATATGAACTACATGATCTTGTGCTAGGCTTAGGATTGGGTCTTGTCCATCACATCATTCTTCTAATGATGTGATCCCGTTATCAATGACATCCAATGTCCATGGTCAGGAAACCGTAACCATCTATTGATCAACGAGCTAGTCAACTAGAGGCTTACTAGGGACATGGTGTTGTCTATGTATCCACACATGTATCTGAGTTTCCTATCAATACAATTCTAGCATGGATAATAAACGATTATCATGAACAAGGAAATATAATAATAACCTATTTATTATTGCCTCTAGGGCATATTTCCAACATTTGCCATGATGGCTACTCTGTCAGCTTCGCTTCGCCACCGCATGCCCCTCGCTGCTCAGCCTCCCGCCACGTGCGCCTGGGATGCCCCCCAGAGCAACACGTTGGTGGGTGAGCTGGAGCGCAGGCACGAGGTGGTAACTTGTCGCGGCAAGCGCCTTGCCGCGGTGGATGTCTTGTCGCGCCCGGGAGCTTGTTGCTCACCGGGCCTTGCCGGGCCGCGGGGCGCGCCGTGGCAGGGTCCTTGTCGTGCCATGGATGGCCTTCCCGGCAAGCTCCTCTTGCCGGGGTCTTGTGCTTCGAGCGGCAGTCCCGGCAAACTCCTCTTGCCAGGGCATTGCTCTCTTCGGGTGGCCTTCCCGGCAAGCTCCTCTTGCCGGGGCCTTGGCTCAAATACTTTGTTCTTGAATGGCCTAAGAGGGGACCATTGAGGGTCTTGGCGATCGCCTGGCAGGCCTCGCCGCGGGGTGCTACGACCGCCCATGCACAAGTTCGGGGTACTAAGGTACCCCTACTTTAGTACACCGACAGATCCCATCTCAGATTTCATGGCTTCAAGCCATTTTGCGGAATCTGGGCTCACCATCGCTTCTTCGGAGTTCGTAGGTTCATCATGATCTAGTAGCATGATTTCCAGAACAGGATTACCGTACCACTCTGGTGCGGATCCTACTCTGGTTGATCTACGAGGTTCAGTAATAACTTGATCTGAAGTTTCATGATCATCATCATTAACTTCCTCACTAATTGGTGTAGGTGTCACAGAAACCGTTTTCTGTGATGAACTACTTTCCAATAAGGGAGCAGGTACAGTTACCTCATCAAGTTCTACTTTCCTCCCACTCACTTCTTTCGAGAGAAACTCCTTCTCTAGAAAGGATCCATTATAAGAAACGAATATCTTGCCTTCGGATCTGTGATAGAAGGTGTACCCAACTGTCTCCTTTGGGTATCCTATGAAGACACATTTCTCCAATTTGGGTTTGAGCTTATCAGGATGAAACTTTTTCACATAAGCATCACAACCCCAAACTTTAAGAAACGACAACTTTGGTTTCTTGCCAAACCACAGTTCATATAGTGTCGTCTCAACGGATTTAGATGGTGCCTGAGGGAGTCCTGGATTAGGGAGTGTTCGGATAGCCGGACAATACCTTCGGCCGGACTCCTAGACTCTGAAGATACAAGATTGAAGACTTCGTCCCGTGTCCGAAAGGGACTTTCCTTGGCGTGGAAGGAAAGCTTGGCGATGCGGATATTCAAGATCTCCTACCATTGTAACCGACTTTGTGTAACCCTAACCCTATCCGGTATCTATATAAACCGAAGGGTTCTAGTCCGTAGGACAACTTCATCATACAACAATCATACCATAGGCTAGCTTCTAGGGTTTAGCCTCCTTGATCTCGTGGTAGATCTACTCTTGTACTACCCATATCATCAATATTAATCAAGCAGGAGTAGGGTTTTACCTCCATCAGAGGGCCCGAACCTGGGTAAACTTCGTGTCCCTTGTCTCCTGTTACCATCCGGCCTAGACGCACAGTTCGGGACCCCCTACCCGAGATCCGCCGGTTTTGACATCGACATTGGTGCTTTCATTGAGAGTTCCTCTGTGCCGTCGCAATCAGGAAGGATGCCTCCTCCCGTCTTTAAAGACGACGTCGTCACTAAGGGAGCCTTGGCTGTCGGCCAGACTCTCCGGCTAGGTGGTTTTCTCATGACCGCCTGTTCGGCCGTTGCGCCGACGGTGACCTCTCGGGTCATCAAAAGTAACCTTCACGTCAGCTCGGAGCTTGTCGAGCAGCTAGATCCGATGGAGCTCTCTTCCATAAACGAGCTCTTGGATAGCATCGCTGCCCTGGGGGTTGCCACGGATTACGACCAGGTTGGGCTTAAACCCGATCTAAGAGAAATTAACTCTCCCCAGGTCACCCACCACGTCGTCGTGGTAGAGGCGCAGTGCGGCGACCCTTCATCTATTTTAAGGACTAGTTACGTCCGAATTCCCGACCCCTCCAAGCCGGATACCCGCGGAGGGGAGGATGTAACTCGAGACCTGAGCTTAGAATCAGGCAATGGGCTAGACTCATTGGACAACATCCAAGAATCCGAACCTCAGAGTTCGGAAGCTCTTCGGCCTCTGAATCTTAGATTGGGTGAGGTTTCATATTCAACTACACCCGCCCACCCGAACATAAGCGATCTTTCCCAAATCAGGCAAAAACCCGAGGAAGGAGTACATCATTACTGGGCCAGATTCCTCCTAGTTATGAACAGGATAAAGGATTGCCGCGAGGGAGACGCGATATCAATCTTCTGCAGTAATTGCACGGACGAGGGAATCCTTAACGCCATAAGTCATCGTGATATTACACGCTTCGCTGACTTGGCGTCCATAGTACAAAAGTACTGTGCGATGGAAAGTACAACCGTACTGGAAAGATGGCTTGATGGACCCTGTAAAATTCACAGTACAGAGGACGCCACACCAACTCACAGCCTTAGAGCATGTTGGATACTCCGGCAGGTGGCCAAGATTAGCGAGGACCTCTTAATTTCGGAGGCCACAGAAAACCACCCCGGGGACACCAGTACCGTTCTCACAGTCTTCGAGACCTTCGCATCAAATAATATGCGAAAAAGAACACTCCGCAGCCTTGCCGAAGTCTATCAAGTAGCAAAAATAAACCCATGGAGCAACACGGCTATTACCTTCAACGCGAGTGATGAACCTAAATTCCGAACAACCCAAGCACCAACCACATTGGTCCTTAGTCCAATAGTGGACGGCTTTCGCCTCACCAAGGTACTCATGGATGGAGGCAGCGGATTGAACCTCATTTATGAGGAAACCCTTCAAAAAATGGGATTAGACTGGAGCCGCATTGAGCGAAGCAGCAAAACCTTTAGAGGAATAATCCCCAGTCGGGAAGCACGCTGCACAAGAAAAGTCACACTAGATGTGGTGTTCGGCACGCCGGATAATTACTGATCCGAAGAGGTCATATTTCAGGTGGCCCCGTTCAGCAGCGGATATCACGCCCTACTAGGGCGGGAAGCATTTACAATCTTCCAAGCAATACCCCATTACGGGTACATGAAGCTCAAGATGCTCGGGCCGAACGGAATTATCACTCTCGCTAGTGATCCAGACACAGCACTCCGCGCCGAAAACAAGACAGCCGCATTAGCCCTGGAGGCACTATCCGAAGCCTTAGCAGCCGAGGAACTGACTGCGCTGCGCTCCACGGTTAACAGGGATGATGTGATACTCGACAAGAGATCCAAGTCCACATCCTTTAACCAGCAGACGAAATAGTCAAATACCAGGTCCATCCAACGGACCCCAATAAAACAGCTTCCATCGGGGCACGATTATACCCTGATATGGATGCCGCACTGTGAGAATTTCTACGTGAAAATTGGGACATATTCGCCTGGCACCCTTTAGACATGCCAGGAATCCCACGCAGGCTGGCCGAACACAGCTTAAACATCCTAAAAGGATTCAAACCTGTCAAACAAGCCCTTCGGCGTTTTTCCGAACCCAAGAGACAGGCTATGGGAGAGGAGCTAGCCAAGCTATTGGAGGCCGGATTCATTAGAGACATAAAACATCCGGACTGGCTAGCAAACCTAGTGATGGTACCAAAGAAGGACAAATCCTGGCGACTGTGTGTCGATTTTAAAGACCTTAACAAGGCTTGCCCAAAGGATCCCTTCCCCCTCCCCCGTATCGATCAAATTATCGATGCCACCGCAGGACACGATTCGTTGTGTTTCCTCGATGCATACTCCGGTTACCATCAAATCAAGATGGCAGAATCAGACCAAGCCGCAACAGCATTCATCACACCATACGGCCCATTCTGCTTCAACACAATGCCCTTCGGGCTGAAAAACGCCGGTGCAACATATCAGCGCATGATTCAGACATGTCTGGCAAACCAGATCGGCAAGACGGTGGAGGCGTACGTGGATGATGTGGTCGTCAAAACAAGACATGTCGAATCTCTAGTAGACAACTTGAGGCTAACATTCGACAACCTCCGAAAATACGACATCAAGCTCAACCCGGAAAAATGCGTTTTCGGTGTTCCAGTCGGAAAGCTTTTGGGCTTCATTGTATCCGGTAGAGGAATTGAAGCAAATCCGGCCAAGATCCGAGCTTTGTCGCAACTGGATATCCCAAAGGACCTCAAACAAATACAAAAATTAACCGGATGCGTGGCGGCTCTAAGCCGCTTTATCTCTCGCTTGGGAGAAAAGGCACTGCCCCTTTATCGCCTCCTTCGGTGCACCGAACACTTTGAGTGGACGGATGCTGCCACGGCCGGACTCGACGAAATAAAAGCCATATTGGTAACAAACCCAGTCCCGGCCGCTCCAAACACCGGCGAACCAATGCTATTGTACATTGCAGCAGCTCATCAAGTTGTCAGCGCAGTGCTCGTCGTCGAGCGGGAAATGGACGGACACAAACTCCCCCTTCAAAGGCCGGTTTACTATGTGTCCACCATCCTCACTCCATGCAAATCACGGTACCCGCATTATCAAAAGATTGCATACGCGGTATTCATGGCATCCCTGAAGCTACGACACTACTTTCAAGAGTGTTCCATAACAGTAGCCTCGGAAGTACCACTCAACGATATTATCAACAACCGCGATGCAACGGGCCAAATCACAAAATGGGCCATCGATCTCCTCCCGTTCGATATAACCTATAAGCTATGGCAAGCTATTAAATCGCAAGTTTGGGCCGACTTCGTCGCAGAATGGACGGAGGCCGAGCTCCCTAAAGAGTACGGCACATATTCAAACTGGATCATGCATTTCGACGGCTCCAAAATGTTGGCTGGACTAGGGGCTGGCGTCATCTTGACGTCCCCCACAGGAGACACAGTTCAATATGTGCTCCAGATCATGTACACGGACTCCAACAATGCAGCCGAATATGAGGCCCTCCTACATGGTCTCCGGATGGCAGTATCCATGGGCATTCAACGCCAAGAGGTATGCGGGGACTCGAACCTCGCGATATCCCAAATAAACGGAGACTTCGACGCCAAGGATCCAAAAATGGCAGCTTACCGCAACGCCGTCCTAAAAATGTCAGCTCGGTTCGAAGGGTTGGAGTTTCATCATATAGCCCGAGAAAACAATCAGGCAGCGAATGTCCTGGCACGCATTGGAGCAAAACGTGATGCAGTCCCCCCAACATCTTTTTAGAAAGACTGTTCAAGCCATCCGTAGCATGGGAGGGGGAACCTGCAGATAACAGCCCAGACCTAACCGCACCACTCGACGCCGAACAATCTAACATAATTGGAGGCTCTACCACCGAAATTACACCTTCAGCCCACGTAATAATGGCAGTCATCGCCCCGTGGACAGAGCCATTCCTAGCCTACCTTACTAGGCAGGAACTCCCAGAGGACCAAAAAGAGGCACGTTGCATAGTACGGCGATCTAAAGCCTATAAAGTCCACGAGGGAGAGCTTTATAAGAAAAGCACTACCGGAGTCCTTCAAAGGTGTATCTCCAAAGAGGAAGGGCGGAACCTGCTGGCTGAAATTCATGCCGGACTCGGTGGCCACCATGCTGCAACTCGGTCCCTTGTAAGCAAGGCTTTCCGTACGGGCTTTTACTGGCCGACGGCCCGAGCAGACGCTCAGGACTTGGTCCAACGATGCGTCGGTTGCCAGCTTTTTGCAAACCAAAGCCATATGCCACCCACCGCCCTCCGAGCTATCCCCATCACTTGGCCTTTCGTGGTCTGGGGGCTTGACATGGTTGGACCCCTTAAAGGCAGAACCCACAAGCAAAAATACTTACAGGTCATGGTGGATAAGTTCACCAAATGGATAGAAGCCAAGCCTGTTAAGCCGAATCCGGACCTGTGATAGACTTCATATCCGGGGTTGTACACCGTTACGGCGTCCCCCACAACATCATCACCGATAACGGCACAAACTTCACCGCCGACGAGGTAAAACTCTGGTGCAAAAACATGGGCATCAAGCTCGACTATGCTTCCGTCTATCACCCACAAACCAACGGCCAGGTCAAACATGCAAATGGTCTTATCATGAGCGGCATTAAACCCAGACTAGTGTAGTCCCTCAAGGAATCTAACACACACTGGGTAGAGGAGCTCGACTCCGTACTCTGGGGGCTGCGGACCATGCCGAATCGCACCATCGGATACACACTATTCTTTATGGTGTACGGCGCAGAGGCAGTTCTGCCCTGCGACATAATTCATGACTCACCTCGAGTGCACATGTATGAAGAAAGAGAAGCCGAGATCAATCGGTAGGACAACTTGGACGCCTTGGAGGAGGAGCGTGACGTGGCAAAAGCCCGTTCAGCATTTTATCAACAGCAGGCTCGAAGATATCAAAGCAGAGAAGTACGGGCCAAAAATTACAATGTTGGCGAACTAGTTCTACGCCTGCCGGATAAGAAAAAGGACAAACTCAAGCCCAAGTGGGAAGGTCCCTTCATAATCGACCAAGTCCTGACTGGTGGAGCGTACCGCCTGTGAGATGCGTCGGATAACCGACTCGAGCCGAACCCATGGAACGCCGCCCGTCTCCGAAGATTCTATGCCTAGCGACGGACTTTGTGTTTGTCTCCTTCCTCTGTCCATTTTTTACATTTTCTGTCTTACATTTCTCTCCTTCCCCTCTTTTCTCTTATAGACCTTAAAGGCTCATCAAGTGACGCGCTACCCCGCTCATTAAACCTGGGGGCTTCTTTAACAGAAGCTTATTTATATGGGCTTCACGCCCAACACATGCGTCAAACTTCCACATGTACCTTTTCTTCACCATTATATGCATCGATATGACTTAAGTTTTGGCCAAGCTGGGTTGCCTGGCTCCTGTGCTTACCCCTACGTTCCCGATTGTTTGGCTGGGCGGTAAAGGGAGCACCTCTGCGATTGTTACAGCCGGATCAGTCGGATGTGTACCTCAGACTGGGTGAAGCCGAAATCTAGCGTTCTTAAGGGAATATTTGGTCGGTGAACTAAAAGACGACCCTTTTTACTTATTCATATACATGCCCCCAGATGATTTTCCTGCATTTGCAGTCCGAACATGCACTTTAGGGCATGCCTCCCAGAGAAAGGAACCCCTAACGGAACTATTCTCTCTGGAAGATGTTTCTTACAAACCATGTAATATAACATAACTAGTTGGGCACTTGTCTGATAAAGCACTAATGACCCCTACGCCTGGTCTCCATGCATACCCCGGTTCGTACATAACCGGTTGGGTATTCGGACACACTCCGGACCGTCAGGTCCCGAGGTAGAAGCGAAAAGGTCGGCAATGACAAACGATCTACAATCCGGCTAGAAGGCATTACACATGTCAATTAAACAATTACATAGTCACTCTGACTGATTGTATTCCTCTTCTATACCATCTAACAGGCTGTCTAATTTACAGTCCTGCTGGGAATACTTTGCGGCCAATTCTACTAGGCCGTATTCTAAGCTTACAGGGATCTCCTTCCCATCAGGCCCCAGAGGTCCGACCTCGGCCATGTGGTTTGGGTCAGACTTCGTAAACCGGGACTTCACCATGGCCTAGGCCTCCCTAGCGCCTTGTAGGTGTTGGGGAACGTAGTAATTTCAAAAAAATTCCTACGCACACGCAAGATCATGGTGATGCAAAGCAACGAGAGGGGAGAGTGTTGTCTACGTACCCTCGTAGACCGAAGCGGAAGCATTGACACAACGTAAAGGAAGTAGTCGTACGTCTTCCCGATCCGACCGATCCAAGCGCCGTTACTCCGGCGCCTCCGAGTTCTTAACACACGTACATCTCGATGACGTTCCCTGGGCTCCGATCCAGCAAAGCTTCGGGAACGAGTTCCGTCAGCACGACGGCGTGGTGACGATCTTGATGTACTACCGACGCAGGGCTTCGCCTAAGCACTGCAACAATATGACCGAGGTGGAATATGGTGGAGGGGGGCACCGCACACGGCTGAGGAACGATCACGAAGATCAACTTGTGTGTTCTAGGGTGCCCCCCTGCCCCCGTATATAAAGGAGCAAGGGGGGAGGCCTGCCGGCCCTATGGGGCGTGCCAAAGGGAGGGGGAGTCCTCCTCCTAGTGGGAGTAGGACTCCCCTTTCCTAGTCCAACTAGGAAGAGAGAGGGGGAAGGAAAGAGAGGGAGAGGGAGAGGGAAAGGGGGGCCGCGCCCCCCCTCCTTGTCCAATTCGGACTCCCCATGGGGGGGGGCGCGCGCCACCTCCTGGCCGCAGCCCTCTCACTCCCCTCGGGCCGAATAAGGCCCATTACTTCCCCGGGGGCTTCCGGTAACCCCTCCGGCACTCTGGTTTTATCCGAAACCACTCAGAACCATTCCGATGTCCGAATATAGTCGTCCAATATATCAATCTTTACGTCTCGACCATTCCGAGACTCCTCATCATGCCTCTGATCTCATCCGGGACTCCAAACTTACTTAGGTACATCAAAATGCATAAACTCATAATAGCTGTCATCATAACCTTAAGCGTGCGGACCTACGGTTCGAGAACAGTGTAGACATGACTGAGACAATTCTCTGGTCAATAACCAATAGCGGGACTTGGATGCCCATATTGGATCCTACACATTCTACGAAGATCTTTATCGGTCAGACCGCATAACAACATACGTTGTTCCCTTTGTCATCGGTATGTTACTTGCCCAAGATTCGATCGTCGGTATCCAATACCTAGTTCAATCTCGTTACCGGCAAGTCTCTTTACTCGTTCCGTAATACATCATCTCTCAACTAACTCATTGGTTGCAATGCTTGCAAGGCTTATATGATGTGCATTACCGAGAAGGCCCTGAGATACCTCTCCGACATTCGAAGTGACAAATCCTAATCTCGAAATACGCCAACCCAACAAATACTTTTGGAGACACCTATAGAGCACCTTTATAATCACCCAGTTACGTTGTGACATTTGGTAGCACACAAAGTGTTCCTACGGTAAACGGGAGTTGCATAATCTCATAGTCAAAGGAACATGTATAAGTCATGGAGAAAGCAATAGCAACATACTAAACGATCGCGTGCTAAGCTAATGGAATGGGTCATGTCAATCAGATCATTCAACTAATGATGTGACCTTGTTAATCAAATGACAACTCCTTTGTCTATGGTTAGGAAACTTAACCATCTTTGATTAACAAGCTAGTCAAGTAGAGGCATACTAGTGACACTCTGTTTGTCTATGTATCCACACATGTATTATGTTTCCGGTTAATACAATTCTAGCATGAATAATAAACATTTATCATGATATGTAAGGAAATAAATAATAACTTTATTATTGCCTCTAGGGCATATTTCCTTCAGTCTCCCACTTGCACTAGAGTCAATAATCTAGATTACACAGTAATGATTCTAACACCCATGGAGTCTTGGTGCTGATCATGTTTTGCTCGTGGAAGAGGCTTAGTCAACGGGTCTGCTACATTCAGATCTGTATGTATCTTGCAAATCTCTATGTCTCCCACCTGGACCAAATCCCGGATGGAATTGAAGCGTCTCTTGATGTGCTTGGTTCTCTTGTGAAATCTGGATTCCTTTGCCAAGGCAATTGCACCAGTATTGTCACCAAAGATTTTCATTGGACCCGATGCACTAGGTATGACACCTAGATCGGATATGAACTCCTTCATCCAGACTCCTTCATTTGCTGCTTCCGAAGCAGCTATGTACTCCGCTTCACATGTAGATCCCGCCACGACGCTTTGTTTAGAACTGCACCAACTGACAGCTCCACCGTTTAATGTAAATACGTATCCGGTTTGCGATTTAGAATCGTCCGGATCAGTGTCAAAGCTTGCATCAACGTAACCGTTTACGACGAGCTCTTTGTCACCTCCATACACAAGAAACATCTCCTTAGTCCTTTTCAGGTACTTCAGGATATTCTTGACCGCTGTCCAGTGATCCACTCCTGGATTACTTTGGTACCTCCCTGCCAAACTTATAGCAAGGCACACATCGGGTTTGGTACACAGCATTGCATACATGATAGAGCCTATGGCTGAAGCATAGGGAACATCTTTCATTTTCTCTCTATCTTCTGCAGTGGTCGGGCATTGAGTCTTACTCAACTTCACACCTTGTAACACAGGCAAGAACCCTTTCTTTGCTTGATCCAGTTTGAACTTCTTCAAAACTTTGTCAAGGTATGTGCTTTGCGAAAGTCCAATTAAGCGTCTTGATCTATCTCTATAGATCTTAATGCCCAATATGTAAGCAGCTTCACCGAGGTCTTTCATTGAAAAACTTTTATTCAAGTATCCCTTTATGCTGTCCAGAAATTCTATATCATTTCCAATCAGTAATATGTCATCTACATATAGTATCAGGAATGCTACAGAGCTCCCACTCACTTTCTTGTAAATACAGGCTTCTCCAAAAGTCTGTATAAACCCAAATGCTTTGATCACACTATCAAAGCGTTTATTCCAACTCCGAGAGGCTTGCACCAGTCCATAAATGGATCGCTGGAGCTTGCACACTTTGTTAGCTCCCTTTGGATCGATAAAACCTTCCGGTTGCATCATATAC
Organism: Aegilops umbellulata; assembly: GCA_032464435.1. Classification (NCBI taxonomy): domain Eukaryota; kingdom Viridiplantae; phylum Streptophyta; class Magnoliopsida; order Poales; family Poaceae; genus Aegilops; species Aegilops umbellulata. The sequence continues at coordinate 98,960,900 of CP136060.1, forward strand.
AACTCTTCTTCCAGAAATCCATTCAGGAATGCAGTCTTTACATCCATTTGCCAAATTTCATAATCATAAAATGCGGCAATTGCTAACATGATTCGGACAGACTTAAGCATCGCTACGGGTGAGAAGGTCTCATCGTAGTCAATCCCTTGAACTTTCGAAAACCTTTTTGCGACAAGTCGAGCTTTGTAGACAGTAACATTACCATCAGCGTCAGTCTTCTTCTTGAAGATCCATTTATTCTCTATTGCTTGCCGACCATCGGGCAAGTCAACCAAAGTCCATACTTTGTTCTCATACATGGATCCTATCTCAGATTTCATGGCTTCAAGCCATTTTGCGGAATCTGGGCTCACCATCGCTTCTTCATAGTTCGTAGGTTCACCATGATCTAGTAGCATGATTTCCAGAACAGGATTGCCGTACCACTCTGGTGCAGATCTTACTCTGCTTGATCTACGAGGTTCTGTAGTAACTTGATCTGAAGTTGCATGATCATCATCATTAACTTCCTCACTAATTGGTGTAGGTGCTACAGAAACAAATTTCTGTGACGTACTATTTTCCAATAAGGGAGCAGGTATAGTTATCTCATCAAGTTCTACTTTCCTCCCACTCACTTCTTTCGAGAGAAACTCCTTCTCTAGAAAGGATCCATTTTTAGCAACAAATGTCTTGCCTTCGGATCTGTGATAGAAGGTGTACCCAACAGTTTCCTTTGGGTATCCTATGAAGACACATTTCTCTGATTTGGGTTCGAGCTTATCAGGTTCAAGCTTTTTCACATAAGCATCGCAGCCCCAAACTTTAAGAAACGACAACTTTGGTTTCTTGCAAAACCATAGTTCATAAGGCGTCGTCTCAACGGATTTCGATGGTGTCCTATTTAACGTGAATGCGGCCGTCTCTAGAGCATAACCCCAAAACGATAGCGGTAAATCTGTAAGAGTCATCATAGATCGCACCATATCAAGTAAAGTACGATTACGACGTTCGGACACACCATTGCGTTGTGGTGTTCCGGGTGGCGTGAGTTGCGAAACTATTCCGCATTGTTTCAAATGTAGACCAAACTCGTAACTCAAATATTCTCCTCCACGATCAGATCGTAGAAACTTTATTTTCTTGTTACGATGATTTTCAACTTCACTCTGAAATTCTTTGAACTTTTCAAATGTTTCAGACTTGTGTTTCATTAAGTAGATATACCCATATCTGCTTAAATCATCTGTGAAGGTGAGAAAATAACGATATCCGCCACGAGCTTCAATATTCATCGAACCACATACATCTGTATGTATGATTTCCAATAAATCTGTTGCTCTCTCCATCGTACCGGAGAACGGTGTTTTAGTCATCTTGCCCATGAGGCACGGTTCACAAGTACCAAGTGATTCATAATCAAGTGGTTCCAAAAGTCCATCAGTATGGAGTTTTTTCATGCGCTTTATACCGATATGACCTAAACGGCAGTGCCACAAATAAGTTGCACTATCATTATCAACTCTGCATCTTTTGGCTTCAACATTATGAATATGTGTATCACTACTAGCGAGATTCATCAAAAATAGACCACTCTTTAAGGGTGCATGACCATAAAAAATATCACTCATATAAATAGAACAACCATTATTCTCTGATTTAAATGAATAACCGTCTCGCATCAAACAAGATCCAGAAATAATGTTCATGCTCAACGCTGGCACCAAATAACAATTATTTAGGTCTAATACTAATCCCGAAGGTAGATGTAGAGGTAGCGTGCCGACCGCGATCACATCGACTTTGGAACCATTTCCCACGCGCATCGTCACCTCGTCCTTTGCTAGTGTTCGCTTAATCCGTAGTCCCTGTTTCGAGTTGCAAATATTAGCAACAGAACCAGTATCAAATACCCAGGTGCTACTACGAGGTCTAGTAAGGTACACATCAATAACATGTATATCACATATACCTTTGTTCACCTTGCCATCCTTCTTATCCGCCAAATACTTGGGGCAGTTCCGCTTCCAGTGACCAGTCTGCTTGCAGTAGAAGCACTCAGTTTCAGGCTTAGGTCCAGACTTGGGTTTCTTCTCTTGAGCAGCAACTTGTTTGCTGTTCTTCTTGAAGTTCCCTTTCTTCTTCCCTTTGCCCCTTTTCTTGAAACTAGTGGTCTTGTTGACCATCAACACTTGATGCTCCTTCTTGATTTCTACCTCCGCAGCCTTTAGCATTGTGAAGAGCTCGGGAATTGTCTTATCCATCCCTTGCATGTTATAGTTCATCACGAAGCCTTTGTAGCTTGGTGGAAGTGATTGGAGAATTCTGTCAATGACACAATCATCCGGAAGATTAACTCCCAGTTGAATCAAGTGATTATAATACCCAGACATTTTGAGTATATGTTCACTGACAGAACCATTCTCCTCCATCTTGCAGCTATAGAACTTATTGGAGACTTCATATCTCTCAATCCGGGTTTTCTGTTGGAATATTAACTTCAACTCCTGGAACATCTCATATGCTCCATGATGTTCAAAACGTCGTTGAAGTCCCGGTTCTAAGCCGTAAAGCATGGCACACTGAACTATTGAGTAGTCATCAGCTTTGCTCTGCCAGACGTTCACAACATCTGGCGTTGCTCCAGCAGCAGGCCTGGCACCCAGCGGTGCTTCCAAGACGTAACTCTTCTGTGCAGCAATGAGGATAATCCTCAAGTTACAGACCCAATCCGTGTAATTGTTACCATCATCTTTCAACTTTGCTTTCTCAAGGAACGCATTAAAATTCAATGGAACAACAGCACGAGCCATCTATCTACAATCAACATAAACAAGCAAGATACTGTCAGGGACTAAGTTCATGATAAATTTAAGTTCAATTAATCATATTACTTAAGAACTCCCACTTAGATAGACATCCCTCTAATCTTCTAAGTGATCACGTGATCCAAATCAAACTAAACCATAACCGATCATCACGTGAAATGGATTAGCTCTCAATGGTGAACATCATTATGTTGATCATATCTACTATATGATTCACGCTCGACCTTTCGGTCTCCGTGTTCCGAGGCCATATCTGCATATGCTAGGCTCGTCAAGTATAACCCGAGTATTCTGCGTGTGCAAAAACTGGCTTGCACCCGTTGTAGATGGACGTAGAGCTTATCACACCCGATCATCACGTGGTGTCTGGGCACGACGAACTTTGGCAACGGTGCATACTCGGGGAGAACACTTCTTGATAATTTAGTGAGAGATCATCTTATAATGCTACCGTCAATCAAAGCAAGATAAGATGCATAAAAAGATAAACATCACATGCAATCAATATAAGTGATATGATATGGCCATCATCATGTTGTGCTTGTGATCTCCATCTCTGAAGCACCGTCATGATCACCATCGTCACCGGTGCGACACCTTTATCTCCATCGTAGCATCGTTGTCGTCTCGCCAATCTTATGCTTCTACGACTATCGCTACCGCTTAGTGATAAAGTAAAGCATTACAGGGCGATTGCATTGCATACAATAAAGCGACAACCATACGGCTCCTGCCGGTTGCCGATAACTCGGTTACAAAACATGATCATCTCATACAATAAAATTTAGCATCATGTCTTGACCATATCACATCACAACATGCCCTGCAAAAACAAGTTAGACGTCCTCTACCTTGTTTGTTGCAAGTTTTACGTGGCTGCTACAGGCTGAAGCAAGAACCAATCTCACCTACGCATCAAAACCACAACGATAGTTTGTCAAATAGACTCCGTTTTAACCTTCTCAAGGACCGGGCATAGCCATACTCGGTTCAACTAAAGTTGAAGAAACTGACACCCGCCAGCCACCTGTGTGCAAAGCACGGCGGTAGAACCAGTCTCGCGTAAGCGTACGCGTAATGTCGGTCCGGGCCGCTTCATCCAACAATACCGCCGAACCAAAGTATGACATGCTGGTAGGCAGTATGACTTGTATCGTCCACAACTCACTTGTGTTCTACTCGTGCAAAACATCAAACCATAAAAACCTAGGCTCGGATACCACTTTTGGGGAACGTAGTAATTTCAAAAAAATTCCTACGCACACGCAAGATCATGGTGATGCAAAGCAACGAGATGGGAGAGTGTTGTCTACGTACCCTCGTAGACCGAAGCGGAAGCGTTGACGCAACATAGAGGAAGTAGTCGTATGTCTTCCCGATCCGACCGATCCAAGCGCCGTTACTCCGGCGCCTCCGAGTTCTTAACACACGTACAGCTCGATGACGTTCCCCGGGCTCCGATCCAGCAAAGCTTCGGGGACAAGTTCCGTCAGCACGACGGCGTGGTGACGATCTTGATGTACTACCGACGCAGGGCTTCGCCTAAGCACTGCAACAATATGACTGAGGCGGAATATGGTGGCGGGGGGCACCGCACACGGCTGAGGAACGATCACGAAGATCAACTTGTGTGTTCTAGGGTGCCCTCCTGCCCCCGTATATAAAGGAGCAAGGGGGGAGGCCGGCCGGCCCTATGGGGCGCGCCAAAGGGAGGGGGAGTCCTCCTCCTAGTGGGAGTAGGACTCCCCTTTCCTAGTCCAACTAGGAAGAGAGAGGGGGAAGGAAAGAGAGGGACAGGGAGAGGGAAAGGGGGGCCGCCCCCCCCCTCCTTGTCCAATTCGGACTCCCCATGGGGGGGCACGCGCCACCTCCTGGCCGCAGCCCTCTCTCTCCCCTCGGGCCCAATAAGGCCCATTACTTCCCCGGGGGGTTCCGGTAACCCCTCCGGCACTCCGGTTTTATCCGAAACCACTCGGAACCATTCCGATGTCCGAATATAGTCGTCCAATATATCAATCTTTACGTCTCGACCATTCCGAGACTCCTCGTCATGTCCGTGATCTCATATGGGACTCCAAACTAACTTCGGTACATCAAAATGCATAAACTCATGATAACTGTCATCGTAACCTTAAGCGTGCGAACCCTACGGTTCGAGAACTGTGTAGACATGACTGAGACAATTCTCTGGTCAATAACCAATAGCGGGACCTGGATGCCCATATTGGCTCCTACACATTCTACGAAGATCTTTATCGGTCAGACCGCATAACAACATACGTTGTTCCCTTTGTCATCAGTATGTTACTTGCCCGAGATTCGATCGTCGGTATCCAATACCTAGTTCAATCTCGTTACCGGCAAGTCTCTTTACTCGTTCCGTAATACATCATCTCGCAACTAACTCATTGGTTGCAATGCTTGCAAGGCTTATATGATGTGCACTGCCGAGAAGGCCCTGAGATACCTCTCCGACATTCGAAGTGACAAATCCTAATCTCGAAATACGCCAACCCAACAAATACTTTTGGAGACACCTGTAGAGCACCTTTATAATCACCCAGTTACGTTGTGACATTTGGTAGCACACAAAGTGTTCCTACGGTAAACGGGAGTTGCATAATCTCATAGTCAAAGGAACATGTATAAGTCATGGAGAAAGCAATAGCAACATACTAAACGATCGGGTGCTAAGCTAATGGAATGGGTCATGTCAATCAGATCATTCAACTAATGATGTGACCTTGTTAATCAAATGACAACTCCTTTGTCTATGGTTAGGAAACTTAACCATCTTTAATTAACAAGCTAGTCAAGTAGAGGCATACTAGTGACACTCTGTTTGTCTATGTATCCACACATGTATTATGTTTCCGGTTAATACAATTCTAGCATGAATAATAAACATTTATCATGATATGTAAGGAAATAAATAATAACTTTATTATTGCCTCTAAGGCATATTTCCTTCAGTCGGCAGGCCGATATCTTCCACAACCGGAAGCGCCGCCGAGCTCCCTTAAGCTTCTCCGCAAGCTCTCCAAGGCCCTCGGGCATGGAGTGGGAAGGCCATAAGGCTTGGGCAACGCCTCGCATAGCCTGCCGAACTCGCTCGTGCAGTTGCGAGAGCTCGGGAAGAAGGTCACCCGTCGAACCGGGCATCTCCTCTGCAGGATGACCTGTTAGCATCCCTACAGACATTACTCTGTTAGTCGACTTCCTCGCCAAACTTTTTTTTCAAAGTTCATTTAAGCACTTACCAAATATGTCGCGTCGAAGCCGCTGATTCTCCTTCATGGAGTCCGACAGCTGGCCACGAACATCTTTAAGTTCAACGTCTAGCTTGGTGTTGGCATCCTGAAGATCATTCTTCTCCTGCCTCACCCTTGTCAGCATACTCTCACCGGCCTTTAGCCGACGTAAGAGTTGTTGCCTCTCTGGATCAATTCCGGCGCCATCTGCAATATGATTTGTCAGATTTACACCTACGCCGCACTTTCCAACATATTTATCTTTCGAAGCATGGATTACCAGAGGGGGGTCTCTTTCGGCTCCCCTGTCGCGGCTAGTGCGGCCTCAAGTTGGGCTTTGCACTCTTCCAGCTCCTGGGACAGTAGGGTATTCTTTTCTGTAAGAACCTGCATAACAAATGATCCTTAAATCAGTTGTTCTAACTGTTTCAAGTCTCGGGGGCTACTGGTATATACATATATTTACCAAATTTTTCTTACCCGTATGTCTTTTACATATTGCTCCATGGCTCTGGCTAAACCATTTTGAGCGGCACGGAGGTACGCATCTCCCGAATTGAGGGCATTCAATGCCTCTTGGGAGAAACAAGCGTCGCGAAGAACTGTCCGGCGAAGCCTATGGTTCATGGCACTCTCCACTTCGGAATTGGTGGCAGACAGCCTGTCCGCATCCTTTGTCGGAGGAGCGTCCGGTGCGCGCCTTGTGTTCGCCGCCGCTTCCGGGCCAGGCGTCGGAGCCTGGCTGGTGGAGGCGCGATTGGCAACCTCCCCGGATATAGTCCGGCGAGGTCTCTTCGTCCTAAAGAGAGCACGAGCGTTAGTATGCCCTGAAGGGATAACACCCGAGATATAGATGGTGCGCTATACCTTTGCGCTTACGTCTTAGTCCGGACTACATTTCTTTTTACCCCACGGGGCCCCGCGGCCCCTCGTTGGCTATCCGCCGCAGGTTCGGCCTCCCGCCTTGGAAACCTTCCCTGCAAAGCACGGTTATCGTCAGAAAAACTGAAATGCGTGAGAATAGATTCCTTCTCAAGGGAATGAGGCTTCGGTCTTTGTCACCTGGGAGGCTGGGATTAACCCTGGGTAATCAGCCATAATGGCCACCAAGATATTATCCTTGCTTAGCTGATGAAACACCCCGTCAATTAGCTCCACCGATATGTCCGGATCCTCTTCAGAGTCCGGATCGAAGGATCGTTCTGGATCCTCGGGCTGTGGAGGACGGCTGCTTATATCCTTTACTTCCTGACGAAGTTCCTGCATCAAAGTCGTTAGACTACATATTTAATCATGGGAGTATAAAGCGGATGGGCGAGCAAAATCGTCCACTTACCCAACTCGGAGGGTTATACATAGTAAATCCGCCATGCGGGTCGACGCGGAGGAATTCCTCCTCTTCTCCCTTGTACAAAGAGGATAAGATCTTTACTAGAGAGGCAGCTGAAGCCGGCCCCTTAAGACCGTAACGGGTGGCATCGTCCTCCCCGTTAAAATCCCACATGGGGTGGCTTCTATATTGAAGCGGTTGCACCCCCCGCATAATGCATGCGGCCATGACTCCAATCATGGTTAGTCCAGAATGATCCAATAGTCTTATCCGGCCTATCAAGTAAAGGACGTCCCTGTCGCTTTCCCTTTGAGAGCTCCGCGGACGCCAGCTTAGGCGTTTCTTTAATGGGGCACTGTTGAACTCAGGGAGACCGACCCGGACAGGGTCCGGTAGCGGGACATCATCTATATAAAACCATTCCGAAGGCCAGTCCTCGGACGCCTTCTTTGGGGTTCCGGATAGGTATCCGGTCCCGGCGATGCGCCACACTTCGGCTCCGCCCACTTAATATATAGACCCCTCTTGAGAACGGGGCACCAGGCAGAATATCCTCTTCCACAGCGCGAAATGAGCCTCAACACCCAAAAATAACTCGCAAAGGGCGACGAAGCCCGCGATATGCAATATAGAGGCGGGCGTGAGATTGTGCAGCTGGAGGCCATAGAACTCCAGAAGCCCACGGAGAAATGGATGAATTGGAAATCCTAGTCCCCTTATTAGATAAGGGACGAGGCACACCCGCTCTCCTTTGGAGGGATTGGGGGAGCTCTCCGCTTGTTTTCCACCATTATAGGTGGCGAGTCCGGCTCGGACTGGGACCATATAGGCCTGAGGGAGAAATCCCTTGGCCTGAAGCGACACTAACTCGCTGTGCGGGATGGAGTAGCTCTCCCAGTCTCCGGGTTTAGGACTAGAAGGGCGAGAGGAAGAGCTGCGACGGCTGGCCATGTTGGAATGGACCTTTGCTCGAGGCACTCTGATGATTACTCGTGGAGAGGAGAAGGTGTGGTTTGGATCTTGATCCCCATCCCATTAAATAGGCGGCTCGTTTATGCGGCTAGGGGTGTGGATGTAAAAACGCCCTGGCTTTTCACATTTGTTTGACACGTGGAAGACGGCCATTATTGGGCGTAGAAGCCAAGGAGCGCTAGATTACAAAAATCGGACATTATTTCAACAGGTACACAGAATTTGGAGAAGAACCCGCCTTGCAATGTCAAAAATAATCTGCGTGCCGGACTCGTCGTCATTGAAGCTTGGTTCGGGGGCTACTGAGGGAGTCCTGGATTAGGGGGTGTTCGGATAGCCGGACAATACCTTCGGCCGGACTCCTGGACTATGAAGATACAAGATTGAAGACTTTGTCCCGTGTCCGAAATGGACTTTCCTTGGCGTGGAAGGCAAGCTTGGCGATGCGCATATTCAAGATCTCGTACCATTGTAACCGACTTTGTGTAATCCTAACCCTATCCGGTATCTATATAAACCGGAGGGTTCTAGTCCGTAGGACAACTTCATCATACAACAATCATACCATAGGCTAGCTTCTAGGGTTTAGCCTCCTTGATCTCGTGGTAGATCTACTCTTGTACTACCCATATCACCAATATTAATCAAGCAGGAGTAGGGTTTTACCTCCATCGAGAGGGCCCGAACCTAGGTAAACTTCGTGTCCCTTGTCTCCTGTTACCATCCGGCCTAGACGCACAGTTCGGGACCCCCTACCCGAGATCCGCCGGTTTTGACACCGACAGTGCCCTATTTAACGTGAATGCAGCTGTCTCTAATGCATAACCCCAAAACGATAGTGGTAAATCGGTAAGAAACGTCATAGATTGCACTATATCCAATAAAGTACGGTTATGACGTTCGGACGCACCATTATGCTATGGTGTTCCAGGTGGCATGAGTTTGTGAAACTATTCCACATTGTTTTAATTGAAGACCAAACTCGTAACTCAAATATTCGTCTCCGCGATTAGATCGTAGAAACTTTATTTTCTTGTCATGATGATTTTCCACTTCACTCTGAAATTCTTTGAACTTTTCAAATGTTTCAGACTTATGTTTCATCAAGTAGATATACCCATATCTGCTCAAATCATCTGTGAAGGTCAGAAAATAACGATACCCGCCGCGAGCCTTAACACTCATCGGATCGCATACATCAGTATGTATTACTTCCAATAAGTCAGTTGCTCGCTCCATTGTTCCGGAGAACGGAGTCTTAGTCATCTTGCCCATGAGGCATGGTTCGCAAGCATCAAGTGATTCATAATCAAGTGATTCCGAAAGCCCATCAGCATCGAGTTTCCTCATGCGCTTTACACCAATATGACTTAAACGGCAGTGCCACAAATAAGTTGCACTATCATTATTAACTTTGCATCTTTTGGTTTCAATATTATGAATATGTGTATCACTATGACCGAGATCCAACGAACCATTTTCATTGGGTGTGTAACCATATAAGGTTTTATTCATGTAAACAGAACAACAATTTGTTCTCTTACTTAAATGCATAACCGTATTGCAATAAATATGATCAAATCATATTCATGCTCAACGCAAACACCAAATAAGACTTATTTAGTTTCAACACTAATCCCGAAAGTATAGGGAGAGTGCGATGATGATCATGTCAATCTTGGAACTACTTCCAATACACATCGTCACCTCAACTTTTACTAGTTTCTGTTTATTCTGCAACTCCCGTTTCGAGTTACTACTCTTAGCAACTGAACCAGTATCAAATGCCGAGGGGTTGCTATAAACACTAGTAAAGTACACATCAATAACATGTATATCCAATATACCTTTGTTCACTTTGCCATCCTTCTTATCCGCCAAATACTTGGGGCAGTTCCGCTTCCAGTGACAAGTCCCTTTGCAGTAGAAGCACTTAGTCTCAGGCTTAGGTCCAGACTTGGGTTTCTTCACTTGAGCAGCAATTTGCTTGCCGTTCTTCTTAAAGTTCCCCTTCTTCCCTTTGCCCTTTTCTTGAAACTAGTGGTCTTGTTAACCATCAACACTTGATGTTTTTCTTGATTTCTACCTTCATCGATTTCAGCATCACGAAGAGCTTGGGAATCGTTTCCGTTATCCCTTGCATATTATAGTTCATCACGAAGTTCTACTAACTTGGTAATGGTGACTAGAGAACTTTGTCAATCACTATTTTATCTGGAAGATTAACTCTCACTTGATTCAAGCGATTGTAGTACCCAGACAATCTGAGCACATGCTCACTTCTTGAGCTATTCTCCTCCATCTTTTAGTTACAGAACTTGTTGGATACTTCACATCTCCCAACTCGGGTATTTGCTTGAAATATTAATTTCAACTCCTGGAACATCTCATATGGTCCATGACGTTCAAAACGTCTTTGAAGTCCCGATTCTAACCTGTTAAGCATGGTGCACTAAACTATCAAGTAGTCATCATATTGAGCTAGCCAAACGTTCATAACGTCTGCATCTGCTCCTGCAATAAGTCTGTCACCTAGCGGTGCATCAAGGACATAATTCTTCTGTGCAGCAATGAGGATAAACCTCAAATCACGGATCCAATCCGCATCATTGCTACTAACATTTTCCAACTTAGTTTTCTCTAGGAACATATATAAAATATAGGGAAGCAACAACGCGAGCTATTGATCTACAACATAGATATGCTAATACTACCAGGACTAAGTTCATGATAAATTAAAGTTCAATTAATCATATTACTTAAGAGCTCCCACTTAGGTAGACATCCCTCTAATCTTCTAAGTGATCACGTGATCCATATCAACTAAACCATGTCCGATCATCACGTGAGATGGAGTAGTTTCAATGGTGAACATCACTATGTTGATCATATCTACTATATGATTCACGCTCGACCTTTCGGTCTCCGTGTTCCGAGGCCATATCTATTATATGCTAGGCTCGTCAAGTTTAACCTGAGTATTCCGCGTGTGCAACTGTTTTGCACCCATTGTATTTGAACGTAGAGCCTATCACACCCGATCATCACGTGGTGTCTCAGCACGAAGAACTTTCGCAACGGTGCATACTCAGGGAGAACACTTATACCTTGATAATTTAGTGAGGGGTCATCTTATAAAGCTACTGTCGAACTAAGCAAAATAAGATGTATAAAAGATAAACATCATATGCAATCAAAATATGTGACATGATATGGCCATGATCATCTTGCGCCTTTGATCTCCATCTCCAAAGTACTGTCATGATCTCTACCGTCACCGGCATGACACCATGATCTCCATCATCTTGATCTATATCAATGTGTCATCACATGGTCGTCTCGCCAACAATTGCTCTTGCAACTATTGCTATCGCATAGCGATAAAGTAAAGCAATTATTTGGCGCTTGCATCCTATGCAATAGAGAGACAACCATACAGATTTTGCCAGTTGCCGATAACTTCAACAAAACATGATCATCTCATACAACAACTTATATCTCATCACGTCTTGACCATATCACATCACAACATGCTCTGCAAAAACAAGTTAGACGTCCTCTACTTTGTTGTTGCAAGTTTTACGTGGCTGCTACGGGCTGAGCAAGAACCGTTCTTACCTACGCATCAAAAACCACAACGATAGTTTGTCAAGTTGGTGGTGTTTTAACCTTCGCAAGGACCGGGCGTAGCCACACTCGGTTCAACTAAAGTTGGAGAAACTGACACCCGCTAGTCACCTGTGTGCATAGCACGGCGGTAAAACCAGTCTCGCGTAAGCGTACGCGTAATATCGGTCCGGGCCGCTTCATCCAACAATACCACCGAACCAAAGTATGACATGCTGGTAAGCAGTATGACTTATATCGCCCACAACTCACTTGTGTTCTACTTGTGCATATGACATCTACGCATAAAACCAGGCTCGGATGCCACTGTTGGGGAACGTGGTAATTTCAAAAATTTCCTACGCACACGCAAGATCATGGTGATGCATAGCAACGAGAGGGGAGAGTGTTTTCCACGTACCCTCGTAGACGGAAAGCGGAAGCGTTATAACAACGCGGTTGATGTAGTCGTATGTCTTCACGGCCCGACCGATCAAGTACTGAAACTACGGCACCTTCGAGTTCTAGCACACGTTCAGCTCGATGACGATCCCCGGACTCCGATCAAGCAAAGTGTCGGGGATGAGTTCCGTCAGCATGACGGCGTGGTGACAATCTTGATGTTCTACCGTCGCAGGACTTCGCCTAAGCACCGCTACAATATTATCGAGGATTATGGTGGAGGGGGGCACCGCACACGGCTAATAGATCTCAAGGATCAATTGTTGTGTCCATGGGGTGCCCCCTTGCCCCGTATATAAAGGAGCAAGGGGGGAGGCGGCCGGCCTAGGAGGAGGGCGCGCCAAGGGGGGAGTCCTACTCCCACCGGGAGTAGGATTCCTCCTTTCCTTGTTGGAGTAGGAGAGAAGGAAAGACGGGGAGAGGAAGAAGGAAAAGGGGGTGCACCCCTTGTCCAATTCGGACCAGAAGGGGGGCGCGCGCCTCCTTCCTTTTGGCCTCTCTCCTCTATTCCCGTATGGCACAATAAGGCCCATATACTCCCCGGCGAATTCCCGTAACTCTCGGTACTCCGATAAATACCCGAATCACTCGGAACCTTTTCGATGTCCGAATATAGTCGTCCAATATATCGATGTTTACGTCTCGACCATTCCGAGACTCCTCGTCATGTCCCCGATGTCATCCGGGCCTCTGAACTCCTTCGGTAAATCAAAATTCATAAACTCATAATATAACTATCATCGAAACCTTAAGCGTGCGGACCCTACGGGTTCGAGAACAATGTAGACATGACCGAGACACGTCTCCGGTCAATAACCAATAGCGGAACCTGGATGATCATATTGGCTCCTACATATTCTACGAAGATCTTTATCGGTCAGACCGCATAACAACGTACGGTGTTCCCTTTGTCATCGGTATGTTAATTGCCCGAGATTCGTTCGTCGGTATCTTAATACCTAGTTCAATCTCGTTACCGGCAAGTCTCTTTACTCGTTCCGTAATACATCATCTCACAACTAACTCATTAGTTGCAATGCTTGCAAGGCTTATGTGATGTGCATTACCGAGAGGGCCCAGAGATACCTCTCCGACAATCGGAGTGACAAATCCTAATCTCGAAATATGCCAACCCAACATGTACCTTCGGAGACACCTATAGAGCTCCTTTATAATCACCCAGTTACGTTGTGACGTTTGGTAGCACACAAAGTGTTCCTCCGGCAAACGGGAGTTGCATAATCTCATAGTCATAGGAACATGTATAAGTCATGAAGAAAGCAATAGCAACATACTAAACGATCGGGTGCTAAGCTAATGGAATGGGTAATGTCAATCACATCATTCTTCTAATGATGTGATCCCGTTAATCAAATAACAACTCTTTTGTTCATGGTCAGGAAACATAACCATCTTCGATTAATGAGCTAGTCAAGTAGAGGCATACTAGTGACACTCTGTTTGTCTATGTATTCACACATGTATTATGTTTCCGGTTAATACAATTCTAGCATGAATAATAAACATTTATCAAGATATAAGGAAATAAATAATAACTTTATTATTGCCTCTAGGGCATATTTCCTTCAGAAGCAACTTGAGAAAGGCCTTGTTTCATGCATACATGGTGAGAAGAACCTCAATGACCTTTTGACCAATCAAAAGGAATTTGTGGCTAAGGAAGGAATTGGGTTCGCACCCAAGTCCAAGAACAAGAAGAAGAATGACAAGGCCAAACGACCTTCTCCTCTCAAGCAAACTTTTGTGAAGGAGGGAGAGGGTGCTTCCGAGGATAAGAAGAACAATGTGAAAGGTAGTGGTGCCAAGAAGGGCAATGCCACTCCTTCCAACAAAGCCGACGACTTTTATGTGTTGTGTCGTGCTAGTGATGGGCATGTCTATGCCAAATTTGTTGGTTCTCCTTATGAGTACATTGAGTGGTATATTTGGGTTTCTAAGACCCTTGTTACTAACATCAAAGGACCCATTACAAAATGGGTACCTAATGCTTCCGGTGGGGGATCATGGTTGCTCGATAGTGGAGCCACAAATCATATGACCGGAAGCAAGGACTTGGTGGTGGATGTGCAAACGATTCCATCTATGCCCACCAATGTCGAGTGGGGTGATGCCTCGTCTTCTAAGGTATTGGGACTTGGCAAGGTTGTCATTTCTCATGATCTCACGATCGAGAAAGTCATGCTTGTTGAGTCTCTTGCATACAATTTACTCTCCGTTCGTCAACCTGCACTCATGGGCTTTGCCACTTTCTTTGATATTGATACCGTGGCCCTCTTGTGGAGCAAGACTCTTAAAGTAGCCTTTGTTGGGCATGTCGAGAATGGTCTCTATGTGATTAACTTCTCGAAGCGACCCACTAAGACCGCGACATGCCTGATGGCTAAAGTTGACGTGGGATGGCTTTGGCATCGCCATTTAGCCCATGTAAATATGAGATCTTTGCAAAGTCTTCTCAAGTGGGACCATGTCCGTGGACTAACAAATGTTAGTTTTGCCAAAGATCGTGCTTGCAGTGCTTGTATTGAAGGAAAGCTACATGAGAAGGCTCACCCTCCCACGACTATCATTTACTCAAAGAGGCCTTTGGAGCTCCTTCACTTGGATCTCTTCGGGCCTCCATATTTTGATAGTCTTGGGGGTAGAAAGTATTGCTTGGTGATTGTGGATGATTATTCAAGATACACTTGGGTATACTTCTTCAAGAGGAAGATTGAGACCCAACAAACCGTCATTGATTTTGCAAATGAAGCTCAACGCCAACACAATGCAAAGATCTTGACGATAAGAAGTGACAACAGCGCCGAGTTCAAGAACTACACCTTGGATGAGTTTCTTAGTGATGAGGGGATCAAGCATCAATATTCCGCACCATACACCCCTCAACAAAATGGTGTAGCGGAGAGGAAGAACCGGACGTTGATGGATGCGGCAAGGACCATGATGGCGGAGTCCAAGTCTCCATACAACTTTTGGGCTGAAGCCATCAACACCGCGTGTCATGCATCCAATCGGATCTATCTCCGCAAAGGCTTGAACAAAACTCCATATGAGATTCTCACCGGTTACAAACCCAACCTCAAGTACTTTCGGGTGTTCGAGTGTAAGTGTTTCATTCTGAAGAATGGTGTCCGTTTGTCTAAATTTGAGGCTATAGCTCAAGAGGGCATATTTGTTGGTTATGCTACAAACTCTCATGCTTACCGTGTCCTCAATAAGTCGGACTTATTGAGGAGACATGTAACGTGGAGTTTGATGAGAATAACGGCTCCCAAGTGGAGCAAAGTGGCACTTGTGATGTAGGTGATGAAATTCCTCCCCAGGCCATAAGAAGAATGGGTGTTGGTTTTACCCTAACCATTGAGGAACCCCTTGTGGCCGAAGGAGAAGGACAATGTTCCACTCAAGTGGAACCATCACCAACCCAAGGCCCACACGCTTTCGAAGAACAAAGTGAAGGACCTCAACCTCATGAACAAGACCAAGGGCAATATCAACCTCAAGATGGTGTTCAACCACCAAGTGATGCCCAAGGTCAAGTTCTCTCCTCCGAGCAAGTTCAAGATCAAGAGCAAGCTCAAGATCAAGAACAAGCTCAAGACAACGCTCAACATGATCAAGTGACCGCTCCTCAACTCGCTCCTGAGGAGGAATTGGAGCGTCGTGCCACCAAGATTGCATCCAAGCTCACTACCAAGGGTCATCTCATGACGAATGTGCTTGGAAGCATACAAAAGGGGGTAAGCACTTGTAGAAAATTGGCAAACTTTTGTGAACATCATGCGTTTGTCTCTTGTGTTGAACCCCAAAAGGTCTCTGAGGCGCTCGAGGATCCGGATTGGCTTAATGCCATGCATGAAGAACTCAACAACTTCAAGCACAACAAGGTGTGGAGATTGGTGCCAAGGCCATCGGGGAACCATAATGTTGAAAGTGCAACTATCCCTGGGTGGTTTTGGTAATTCCTAACAACATATAGCTCATTGAGCTAACATTATTCCAAGATTAATATTTCAGGAAAAGCTCAATGAATGGCATGGCATGGATGAGGAAAGTGGATCCCTAAAAATTTTAAGGTCTAAGGATTGGCTCAAGCTTCAAGATCAAGACTCTACATTTTACATTTTTAGTGGTCCAAGATCACATTGAGTCCATAGGAAAAGCCAATACTATAAAGGAGGGATGAGGTGTTGTTTAATGAGCCTCTTGCTTCATGAGCTTAGTGATATGCTCCAAAACCCTCAACTACCTTCCCACATCCACATATGACCTATACCAAAAGTCAATCTCGGCCCCACCGATTCTTCCTATCCGGCGCCACCGAGTTTCAAATGTCATAGCCACTGCCACAAACCCTAGCCAAATCGGTTTCACCGATAGGGATCTCGGTCTCACCGAGATGGGATTGCAATCTCTCTGTTTCCCTTCGTAACGTTTCGGTCTAACCGAGATGAGCGAATCGGTCCCACCGAGATTGCAATGTAAACTCTCTGTTTCCCTTTTGTAACATTTCGGTCTAACCGAGATGAGCGAATCGGTCCCACCGAGTTTACCTGACCAACTCTCTGGTTAGCTTATTACCAAAATCGGTCCCACCGAGTTTGTGTAATCGGTCACACCGAGATTACGTTATTCCCTAATCCTAACCATATCGGTCCTACCGAGTTGCATCTCAGTCCCACCGAAAATCCTAACAGTCACTAGGTTTGCTGAATCGGTCCGACCGAGTTTAACCATTCGGTCCCACCGAGTTTGGCAAATTGTGTGTAACCGTTAGATTTTGTGTGGAGGCTATATATACCCCTCCACCCACTCTTCATTCATGGAGTAGCCATCAGAACACATCTACACTTCCAATACACATGTTCTGAGAGAGAACCACCTACACTTGTGTTGAGCTCAAGATATTCCATTCCAACCATATGAATCTTGATCTCTAGCCTTCCCCAAGTTGCTTTCCACTCAAATCTTCTTTCCACCAAATTCAAATCCTGTGAGAGAGAGTTGAGTGTTGGGGAGACTATCATTTGAAGCACAAGAGCAAGGAGTTCATCATCAATACACCATTTGTTACTTCTTAGAGAGTGGTGTCTCCTAGATTGGCTAGGTGTCACTTGGGAGCCTCCGACAAGATTGTGGAGTTGAACCAAGGAGTTTGTAAGGGCAAGGAGATCGCCTACTTCGTGAAGATCTACCGCTAGTGAGGCAAGTCCTTCGTGGGCGATGGCCGTGATGGAATAGACAAGGTTGCTTCTTCGTGGACCCTTCGTGGGTGGAGCCCTCCGTGGACTCGCGCAACCATTACCCTCCGTGGGTTGAAGTCTCCATCAACGTGGATGTACGATAGCACCACCTATTGGAACCACGCCAAAAACATCCGTGTCTCCAATTGCGTTTGAATCCTCCAAACCCTTCCCTTTACATTCTTGCAAGTTGCATGCTTTACTTTCCGCTGCTCATATACTCTTTTGCACGCTTGCTTGAATTGTGTTGAGATTGCTTGACTTGCGCTAAGATAGCTAAAATCTGCCAAGAACTAAAATTGGGAAAAGGCTAGATTTTTATTTGGTCAAGTAGTCTAATCACCCCCCCTCTAGACAAACTTCCGATCCTACAAGTGGTATCAAAGCTTTGGTCTCCATTTGCTTTGATTTCCATAGCTTTTGGTGGTCATAGCCTTGGTTTCACAACCTAGGAGAGTATGGCGTCTAGCGAGGGAAATTATCACCGGAGAGGTCCTTACTTTGATGGAACTAATTTTGCTAGTTGGAAGCATAAGATGAAAATGCATATTCTTGGACATAACCCCGCCGTTTGGGCTATTGTGTGTATTGGTTTGCAAGGTGAATTCTTTGATGGGAAAGAACCGAACCGTGAAGCTACCGCGGAAGAGTTGAAGATGCTGCAATACAACGCTCAAGCTTGTGATATCCTCTTCAACGGATTGTGCCCCGAAGAATTCAACAAAATCAGCCGTCTTGAGAATGCAAAGGAAATTTGGGATACTTTGATTGACATGCACGAAGGTACCGACTCCGTCAAGGAATCCAAATTGGATGTGCTTCAAAGTCAACTTGACAAGTTCAAAATGAAGGATGGTGAAGGTGTCGCTGAAATGTACTCTAGGCTTGCTCTTATCACAAATGAGATTGCCGGCTTAGGAAGTGAAGAAATGACCGATAGATTCATCATCAAGAAGATCCTAAGAGCCTTGGATGGAAAATATGATACCGTGTGCACATTGATCCAAATGATGCCCAACTACAAAGATCTCAGGCCAACAGAAGTCATCGGAAGAATTGTTGCTCATGAGATGTCACCCAAGGATAAAGAGGAACTTCACAACAAGTCAAGTGGTGCTTACAAAGCCTCATGTGAAGCCCCAACATCATCAAGTGAGAAACAAACCTTCAATGAAGAATTGAGCTTGATGGTGAAGAACTTCAACAAGTTCTACAAGAGTAGAAGCAAAGATAGAAGCTCCAAGTCAAGGTCCTACAATGACAAAAGATCTTCTAGTCAAGAGCGAAACTGCTACAATTGTGGAAGGCCCGGACACTATTCCAATGAGTGTACGGCTCCCTACAAGAGAAGAGAAGATTCTCCCAAGAGAAGAAGTTGAAGAGAAGAATCACCGTCTAGAGAAAGGAGTAAAGATGATTGTTATGAATGAAGACACTCACGGAGAAGCAAGGATTCGGAAAGAAAGGACAAGTCATCAAGGAGCTACACAAAACGAAGACATCAAGCTCATGTTGGTGAATGGGTATCTGGCCCCGACTCCAACAACCACTCCGAGAGAAGCTATCACTCCGATTCCGAATATACTCAAGATGAAGGTGTTGCTGGTCTAGCACTTGTGACAACCAACTCCTACGACATATTTGACTCACCAAATGAAGGATTTGGAACATGCTTCATGGCCAAAGGCCCAAAGGAATCACACCCCGAGTATGCTGATTTCAATAGTGATGAGGATGACTTGTTAGGTAATGATGATTTACTTGTTGACAACTCTAGTGATGAATACTATGATGAAAAGTCAATTAATCATGCTAAAACGAATGACAATGATAAGGAGAAGATTGAGTCTCTAACTAAAGAACTAAACACTCTTAAGTTAGCTCATGAAACTATCTTAGGAGATCATTGAGAACTTTTAAGGACTCATGAGAAATTACGCTTTGAAAAGCTCAATCATGAGCAAGAGCATGAGTTCTTAAAAGCAATCAATGATGATCTTCGTAAGAAAAGTTCTTCTTACATTGCCAAGTGTTTACTCTTATCCACTTACATGCCTCAAGTCAAGTCTAGCAACAAGAACAAGAAAGATTCTTCCTCTAGTAGTAACATTGATCATGCTAAATCCAATATTGTTGCTTCTAGTAGTTCTCTTGATTCCACTAATGATTCTCTTAGCCAAGTTACACTTGAGCAAGAAAATAGTTTATTGAAGGGAATTATAGAGAAAGGTGTTTACAAGAGCCTTGCCGGGAGTAAGCAATTCGAGGAAATTGTGTGCGAGCAAGGAAGACACCAGAAGAATCAAGGTGTTGGTTTTGAACGAAAGTTCAATGCCAATGGAGTTGAGTGGGAAGAAGATCAATACCCCAAGACGAAGTTTGTTCATCAACAAGAGAAGTACGATCCAACTTCTTTCAAAGGGACACAAGCTCAAGATGATCTTCCACCACAAGAGTACAAGCAAAAAGGCAAGGACAAGCTTCAAGAGGAAATTGATGCATTTGAAGAAGCTCCCAAGACCTTAGTCAAGTGGGTTCCCAAGACTACTTCAAGTTCCACTTCATCAAGTACGACTACAACTCCAAGGATTCCCATCAAGATGGTGTGGATCCAGAAGAAGAACTAGAGAGTTCTTGAGGGTGACTCCGCCAACATACTTCACTCTTATCATCTTGGCAAGAACAAGTGCAATCAACTTCCACATCTTGCACTAGTTCAAGGAGTCACAAACCCTCTTGTTGGTAAGACAAGGGACAAGGTAACCTAAAAGCTTTCATAAGACATCATCTTGTATGTGCATCATTCTATGTCTATGGATATCCTTGTTTGTTCCTTGTGGGACTAACCCGTGTAGGTATTGAAAGTGCAACTCACTCCAATGGATTGCTCCAAATGAACTACATCAACATTGAGCATCCACATCTTCAACATCTACATGAAGTCATCATTGACAAAACCCAAGGTTAGTTCATCTCTCTTAGATGGGATCTCACATCTAGGGGGAGCTTTACTCTAAGAATTGAGCTAAAGCAACTCTAATGGTGTGAACACAACAATGCTTTATGTTAAAGTGGTAACCCCACTTGTGCTTAAACGATGAGTATGACCTATGATCAAATGTTCTCATTTGACTCCTAAGTCAATATACTCATATATAGATGACCTAGTCATCGCCAATTGATTGATATATGCTAGAATTGGTTGTGCATGCTTTGCCACATATTTTAATTGCCATTTTACTGTGTGAGCATGTTGATTGCATATGTTACTCATTCGAGGACATCCACTTGTTGTTTTGATTGACTGGTTTTCCTTTTTCTATTGCCAAGTGGATGGACAAGAATGCCTAAGAACCCTCTCTAGCTATCTATGCTCTTCTTGTCTCAAACTCTATTCATGCTACATCACAAAATTTGATCGAGTCAGATTCAAACCACTCTGTGTGAGGAGCACTCGGAGTCCCCAATTTGTCATAGACTTAAACTTCCAAAACTTATTTGTGTGTTTCGGTCTGACCGATTCCTCCATTTCGGTCATACCGAGATCACCAAGTCGATCTAGGTTTTCATCTCGGTGCAACCGATTTGAACTTTTCGGTCACACCGAGTTGTTGTAACTGTCAACAGTTATGCATCTCGGTGCCACCGAGTTGTTCCACTCGGTCACACCGACAGGGTCGGGCTATATGTACTCACGGGCAAAATTTTGGAAATTTCTTCGAAACCTCTTCGCCCGCGCATAGCTCGCTCTGCCTCCTGGGTCTCCGGATCATCCTCCTCGTCGCCAGCCGCGCCCTGTCGCTGGTCTCCGCCGCCGTCAACGGATTTCGTCTCCGCCGTTGTCGCCGAACTAGGGTATGGACTCGATCACAGTGCTATCCCCATCAGATTCCTAGCACATTGTGTTCATTATGAATCTTGCCATGATTGAAACGCTTCTATCCAGTCAAAATACTCCGTAGATCAGAATTGAATCGAAAATTTAGGGTTAGGTTTCCGCCGAAACCATCTCGGACCCACCGGGTTGTAGAACTCGGTTCCACCGATTCGGCCAAGGCCATTGCACATGTGGTTCTCGATCTGACCGAGAATTGCAAATCGGTGCGACCGAGTTCAGGATTTTGTGAAACCCTAGCAGTCTCGGTGCCACCGAACTGTGACTCGGTCTGACCAAGTTCACTAGTTTAGGTTCCAAAAGTTGCTTCGGTATCACCGAGTTTGCAAATCGGTTGAGCCTAAATGCTTTCTGTGGAAAACTAAAACTAAGTTTTTGACTCATTCTTTTGCAAAAATCTCTGCATTTTGTGATGCTACTCCACTCTATCTCATCTACAATCTATTCACAGGGTCTGCAGTCAGTGTTTGCAACATGTCTGACCAAAGTGACAGCCAGAACAAGTCAGAGGAGCAGGTTCACTTGAGTGAGGGCACTAGTCCCTCTGGCAGCTCAGATGAGGGTAGCAGAAGCACCCCAAGCAACTTGCCCAAGGCTGCCACTAGAGCAAGCAAGAGAAGAACTTCAGAATCTGAGGATGAAGATTATGTGGCAGAGGAAGAGGAAGCCACATCAAAGAAGAAAGTGCTCAAGAAGGAATATGGCTCAGCTGCAGCCACAAAGTCAGGACTGAAGATCAAAAGGACAGCAGGGAGACAACCCATGTCTAAAGCCAGAGCCTCTTCTCAAGCATCTTTGGAATCTCAACCCAAAGAGGCTGCTGCAAAAGAGAAGAAGGAAAGAAAGAGGGGCAGATGGTGCAAGAAGGTTGATCCAATGGCTGAATTTGAGAAGCACTCCTCTGAGGAAGAAGAGGAAGAAGAGGTTGCTGCACCAGCACCTAAGGCACAAAAGCTGATGGGTGATGCTATAAGGTCAGGGGCTGCAACATCAAAGCCCAAAGAAGCACCCAAAGCTGCTGCTAAGTCTACTTCTCCAGCTCCAAAGCCAAAACCTAAGAGGAATACCAGGAACATATCTGCTGCTGAGAAGAACAAGGCCCCAGTGCCTGATGTTGCTGTTGAAGAAGATGATGAAGGACAAGTTCTGAGGAAGCTCAAACCCAAGATTCCAGACCACAATGATGCTCATCCTGTGGCTGAGAACATGAAGATCAGGAGAGATTCAAGGTTGAGAAAATTGAGAGAAACAGATCCATATGCTACAAGGAGAAGGACTGTTGTTGACTACAGGTTCCACACAAAGGAACAACAAGACTTCTATGAGACAGTGTTGCTGGACAAGAAACCCATATTATGTGATATGAGGTGGGTCGACTGGGAGTATATCAAGAAGAATGAAGAACACTATCCTGGAGTGCTTGATAGCTTCAGAGCTTGTGGAGTTGCAGACTTTGTTGGGCAGAAGCTCACAAAGTGGAATGAGGAGCTCATAATGCAATTCTACTCCACAGCACACTTCTATCCAGATGGAAGGATAGTATGGATGTCTGAAGGCACTAGATACCAGTCTACAGTTGCAGAATGGGCTCAGTTGATCAATGCCCCGGAAGAGCAAGAAGATGACTTGGATGTCTATGAAAAGAAAAAGATGGACCACAACTCTATGGCAAACATGTACAAGGAAGTTCCAGATGCAGATCTTGAGATTCATCAGTTTGGGTCAGTAAAACACTTGCTGTCAGGGCTGCCTACAATCAATTGGATCCTTAGGCACACTCTCTTGCCCAAGTCAGGTGATCACAGAATGATCAGAGGTCATGCAATAAACTTGCTACACATATTTGATGTGCCACAGAAGTTCAAGGTCATGAGCCTCATAGTTGAGACCATCAAGAGGACAGCAACTGATCAGAAGAGGAGTTGTGGATATGCCCCACATATTCAGGAGTTGATTAACTCGAAGATGGGCACAGGCACATACCTGTTGGATAAGGAACACCTGCCCATCCATCCAGATTTTGAGGACAATCAAGTTGTGATGAATGAGGATGAACCATCATCAGCACAAGCTCAGCAAAGAAGGAGAAGGCAAAGATGGAGAAAGCTGCCAAGATGCCAACTCAAGAGGAGGCATCTGAGTACTTTCTGAAGAACAAGCGGGAGCAGCTTAGTTATCTGATAGCATCAACTCTGACGATTGAGAAAGGACTGGCCACCCTGACTCGAAACCAAGAGAGCTTGGAAAGAATCATGGAACAAAAGTTCTATGACTTAGATGTGAAAGTAACTGAGATTCAGACTGCTGTGGAGCGATTACAGGATGATATGCAGGAGAGGAAGGGCAAAACAACAACTGATGCATTTGCCAGAGTACCTAGAGCTCACAGATCATCTGCAGTGCCAGTTCCTGACACCAGAGCCACTACTTCTGCACCAGCTACAGCCTCAGTACCACCAGCTCCAGCACCTACCCCAGCAGCTCCATCTACTTCAACTGAAGCCTTCGTCCTCGGCGTTCTCCAGACTCCACCACCTAAAGACCAAGCCTGATAGTCGTCTTAGTGCTATGCATTTTCTATGAACTTTTTGGTAACTTGTTGCCAAAGGGGGAGAAAAATGTATAGATCATAGGCTTCGAGAGAGAGAGTTTGCTTTTCTTCTCTCGTGTCTTCTTGGTTGAACCTTGTTTGCTTTTGAGTGCTTGAGATACTATGCTTTTATCTGTGAGACATTGATGATCATGTGTTTGATCATAAGCTACACTTATGCTTGTTGGATGATATTATCTTACTAATCCTTATATGATCACTCACTTTGCTTGGTGATGAGTGCATGTATTTTATTCTTATCATTTTGAGTGCTCCGCCAAGATGTATGTGACATGGAAGAGTAATCCATGATCCTAACTCATTGTGCATTTGCAGTCCAAAGCAAATCTTAAGATATGCACAAATTTAGGGGGAGCTCTTGCTTTTCACATACTTCTCAAAGCGACAATATCTTTCACTCTTATTATCATTTGTCGAAGCTTTGATCTATATGTTGTCATCAATTACCAAAAAGGGGGAGATTGAAAGTGCAACTATCCCTGGGTGGTTTTGGTAATTCCTAACAACATATAGCTCATTGAGCTAACATTATTACAAGATTAATATTTCAGGAAAAGCTCAATGAATGGCATGGCATGGATGAGGAAAGTGGATCCCTCAAAATTCTAAGGACAAAGGATTGGCTCAAGCTTCAAGATCAAGACTCTACATTTTACATTTTTAGTGGTCCAAGATCACATTGAGTCCATAGGAAAAGCCAATACTATCAAGGAGGGATGAGGTGTTGTTTAATGAGCCTCTTGCTTCATGTGCTTAGTGATATGCTCCAAAACCCTCAACTACCTTCCCACATCCACATATGACCTATACCAAAAGTCAATCTCGGCCCCACCAATTCTTCCTATCCGGCGCCACCGAGTTTCAAATGTCATAGCCACTGCCACAAACCCTGGCCAAATCGGTTTCACCGATAGGGATCTCGGTCTCACCGAGATGGGATTGCAATATCTTTGTTTCCCTTCGTAACATTTCGGTCTAACCGAGATGAGCGAATCAGTCCCACCGAGATTGCAATGTAAACTCTCTGTTTCCCTTTTGTAACATTTCGGTCTCACCGAGATGGGTGAATCGGTCCCACCGAGTTTACCTGACCAACTCTCTGGTTAGCTTATTACCAAAATCGGTCCCACTGAGTTTGTGTAATCGGTCACACCGAGATTACGTTATGCCCTAACCCTAACCATATCGGTCCTACCGAGTTGCATCTCAGTCCCATCGAAAATTCTAACGGTCACTAGGTTTGCTGAATCGGTCCGACCAAGTTTAACCATTCGGTCCCACCGAGTTTGGCAAATTGTGTGTAACGGTTAGATGTGTGGAGGCTATATATACCCCTCCACCCACTCTTCATTCGTGGAGAGAGCCATCAGAACACATCTACACTTCCAATACACATGTTCTGAGAGAGAACCACCTACACTTGTGTTGAGCTCAAGATATTCCATTCCAACCATATGAATCTTGATCTCTAGCCTTCCCCAAGTTGCTTTCCACTCAAATCTTCTTTCCACCAAATTCAAATCCTGTGAGAGAGAGTTGAGTGTTGGGGAGACTATCATTTGAAGCACAAGAGCAAGGAGTTCATCACCAATACACCATTTGTTACTTCTTGGAGAGTGGTGTCTCCTAGATTGGCTAGGTGTCACTTGGGAGCCTCCGACAAGATTGTGGAGTTGAACCAATGAGTTTGTAAGGGCAAGGAGATCGCCTACTTCGTGAAGATCTACTGCTAGTGAGGCAAGTCCTTCGTGGGCAATGGCCGTGATGGAAATAGACAAGGTTGCTTCTTCGTAGACCCTTTGTGGGTGGAGCCCTCCATGGACTCGCGCAACCGTTACCCTTCGTGGGTTGAAGTCGCCATCAACGTGGATGTACGATAGCACCACCTATCGGAACCACGCCAAAAACATCCGTGTCTCCAATTGTGTTTGAATCCTCCAAACCCTTCCCTTTACATTCTTGCAAGTTGCATGCTTTACTTTCCGCTGCTCATATACTCTTTTGCATGCTTGCTTGAATTGTGTTGAGATTGCTTGACTTGCGCTAAGATAGCTAAAATCTGCCAAGAACTAAAATTGGGAAAAGGCTAGATTTTTATTTGGTCAAGTAGTCTAATCACCCCCCCCCCCTCTAGACATACTTCCAATCCTACAAATGTCATTGGAACCAAGTGGATATTCAAGAACAAGCAAGATGCTCATGGAATTATTGTTCGCAACAAGGCTCACTTGGTAGCATAAGGCGACTCCCAAGTCGAGGGTATTGACTACGGTGAAACCTTTTCTCCCGTTGATCGCCTTGAATCTATTCGTTTGTTGATTGCTTATGCTTCTCATCATAAATTCAAGTTGCAACAAATGGATGTGAAGAGTGCTTTTCTTAATGGTCCTATTAATGAGTTGGTGTATGTCAAACAACCCCCGGGTTTGAGGATCTCTATTTCCCCGACCATGTGTACCAACTCGATAAGGCACTCTATGGCCTTAAACAAGCCCCACGTGCGTGGTATGACCACCTTACCGAGTTGTTGCAAGATCGTGGGTTTGAAATTGGCAAAATCAACCGCACTCTTTTTACTAAGAAGGTCAAAGGGGAGTTGTTTGTGTGCCAACTATATGTTGAGGATATTATCTTTGGTTCTCCTAAAAAGCTTTCAATGAGGAATTTGCCGCTCTCATGAACTCAAAGTACAAGATGTCCATGATGGGAGAGTTGAAGTTCTTTCTCGGGTTCAAAGTCAAGCAACGAAGAGAAGGAACCTTCATCAACCAAGACAAATACACTCAAGACATGCTCAAGAGATTCAAGCTAAGTGATGTCAAGCCGGCTTCCACTCCAATGCCCGTAAAATGCCAACTTGACATAGATCCCAATGGTAAAGCGGTGGATCAAAAGGTATATCGCTCCATGATTGGCTACTTGCTTTACCTTTGTGCATCTAGACCGGATATCATGTTTAGTGTGGGAATTTTTGCACGGTTTCAAGCCGCACCTAAGGAAAGCCACTTTGTGGCAGTCAAGCGAATCTTTCGATATTTGGCTCATACCCCAAACTTTGGCTTATGGTACCCAAGAGGAGCAAACTTCAACCTTGTAGGCTATTCAGACTCCGATTGGGCGGGAGACAAAGTGGATAGGAAGTCAATGTCGGAGGGTGCCAATTCCTTGGTTGCTCTTTGGTGAGTTGGTCTTCTAAGAAGCAAAGTTGTGTATCTCTCTCGTCCACCGAAGTGGAGTATGTGGTCGCCGGTAGTTGTTGTGCACAACTTCTATGGATGAGGCAAACTTTAAAGGATTACGGTGTCATTTGTGACAAAGTGCCTCTTTGGTGTGACAATGAAAGTGCCATCAAGATCTCTCTCAACCCGGTGCAACACTTCAAGACGAAGCATATTGAGATTCGGTATCACTTCATCCGGGATCATATTAGGCGAGGGGAGATCGAGCTCAACTATGTCAACACTCATGATAACCTTGCAGATATCTTCACAAAGCCTTTGGACAAAGCAATTTTTCACGAGTTAAGGCATGAGCTATATATCATTGATTCGAGCAATGTGGCTTGAACCCTTGCACACCCCACCATACTCAACTTGATGTCTTGTTTAGGTGTAGGCATGGACATAGGGGGAGTGTTGTTCTCTCAATGAACTCTCCCTCCCCCCATTATGCATAAATTGATCAACTTTTTCACATTAGCCATTTTTTATGGTACTTGTGCTTCGAAGACGAGTTTTGGTCATGGGACCAAGGATAATTCTTCGCGGTGCCATACCAATTAAATCAAACATAGGTGGTTCCGGCCACCGCCCTCTCTATGGAGAGGTTGTGTCTCGTGTTTGGTCCTTATTGTCTTTTGCCTTTCTTTCTTCGAGCCGAGCTTGTGTTTGAGTTGCCTCGTGTGTTAGCTCTTTGGTGTGTCCGTTTGCTTGAAGGTTGCATTGCAAAGGCCGTTTCTCTCCCTTTTTGTGAAACTTGCATTTTCTTGGGTCTACGGTACTACCGTGGCTTGCCACGGTACAACCGCAGGAGATGTGCATGGTATTACCGCAACCAACACGGTAGTAAATTTTTACTGCCGCTGGAGGAGCGGTACTACCGCCCTGCGTGCGGTACTTCCGCCCAGGCGGTACTACCATGATGACCCGCGGTACTACCACACCGTCGCCAGCGGGTGGGGGTCAAGAGCGGGCAGGGGGAGTTCCAACTCCCCCATACCCATTCAACTCCTTTTCCCCACGTCGTCTCTCTCTCTCTCTCCTACCCAAGAACGGCGTCAGAGGACATCACCAGATCTCCATTTCCAACCGCTCTCCTCGTATTCCGTCTGGCGGTATCGTTCCCCACCCCGCCCTCTTGCCATGGAACAAGGTTTCTCCCCAAATCCCTCTCTATTTGCCTCGTTATTTTGTCTCTCGGTTTTGGGGGATGCATGTTGTTTTTGAGATTTTAGGCCAAATCTTTGCAAGAGTAGGATGTAGGAGAGTAGTAATGCAGTAGAGATGCTATTTTGTATGTTGCTACTCGGTACTTTTGATCAAGCGGAGTACCGCTCCGTTGTTGCAGATGTGCCTAGATCTGATTCGTAACGGATCTAACCCGAGCGGTACTACCACACCTCCCGTACGGTACTACCGCTCTGGCCGCATTCGCCTCATACGGTACTACCACTCCTCTGGAGCGGTACTACCACGTGCGGCGCGGAAGTAAAATTTTACTTTGCTCTAGGCGCAGTACTACCGTGCCATCCCGGCGCGGTACTGCCGTGGCTAGAGCAGCAGTAGAATTTTAGTTCCGCTTCATGGTGCGGTACTACCGTTGACTTCAAACCTTCCTTGTGGCAACTACCCAATGTTATTTCTACGTGTTTCATTTGTTTTTGTTGTGGTCTTTGCATTGATCCTTCTCGTTTCTCCTGCGTGTTCTTGTGTTGTGTGTCATAGGTGGTGGCTCCGGTTCCAATGTACGTCGTCTGAATCCCAGCTGTGACCCAGGCTCGAAGCGCCTGCGCAACCAAGAGGAGGGTCCAGAGGGCTCCAATGCCCCCTAACGCAGAACCAAGACCACCGCCACCAAGACTAGGGAGCCATCAATGGGCATGGATGAGATACCACTGGCTGAGTTTGTCACTCATAGGAAGATCAACCCCTATGTGAAGCCCCGTGAGAATTTCAGAGGGAATGATTTGTTCTGGACCAAGCAGCAGAATCTTATCTTTCTGGATGTGATCAAGGCCAAGCAGAACATCTACGTGGACATGCACTAGATTGACATGGACCATATGAGGAAGGATCAACACCGGGCATATTTTGGTGAGGCTTTGGACCTGGTGGAGCAATTTGGCATTGAGCACTTGATCACCTTCCACCTGGACTTTGACCCTGAGATTGTGGCCCAGTTCTTTGCTTTGGTCCACTTCCATACTGATGAGGAAAGGACCATGACATGGATGACCAATGGACAGAGGATGACTGCTAAGTGGAAGGACTTCATGGATCTGCTACAGGTTCGTGATGAGGGGCTCAACACGCCAGTGGGTGTTTGCCCTCATGCCAACCCCGAGTCAGCCAACAAAAACAAGCTTCAGCCCTACTATGTTGAGAAGAAGCTTCCCAGTGGAAAGAAGGCGTGGGTGCTGAACTCATTCCTTGACATCATGCACCAAGTCTTCCGCAACTCCCTCTTTCCGCGCATTGGTGACAAGGATAAGGTGCACGCTTATCTTGTGGATATGATGCTCATCTGTGAGGAGGCGTGTCTCTCTCAGACGCAACCACTTGATGTCTCACATATCATGTGGTGTGAGATGCAGTTTGCGGTGTTCAACCGTAAGGTACCCATCTATGGAACTTACCTGTTTCATTTGATCTCGAGGACTTGGGAGCAGCTCTATCCCAATGATGAGTTTGTTGCCGCCGGCTGGATTCATCATGAGACCATCAAGCTCTGCATCAAGAGCCAGTGGGCTAACACCACTACCCGTGCTGAGACAGAGGCTGCTAAGATGGATGTGGATGAGGATGAGATTGAGGAGGAGGAAGCGGATGAGGACATCTCTTATGTGTAGGATCGAAAGTATGTCTAGAGGGGGGTGATTAGACTACTTGACTAAATAAAAACTTAACCTTTTCCCAATTTTAGTTCTTGGCAAATTTTAGCTACTTTAGGACAAGTCGAGCAATCATCACACAATTCAAGCAAGCATGCAAAGAGTACACAGGCAGCGAAAAGTAAAGCATGCAACTTGCAAGAATGTAAAGGGAAGGGTTTGGAGAATTCAAACGCAATTGGAGACAAGGATGTTTTTGTCGTGGTTCGGATAGGTGGTGCTATCCTACATCCACGTTGATGGAGACTTCAACCCACGGAGGGTAACGGTTGCGCGAGTCCACGGAGGGCTCCACCCACGAAGGGTCCACGAAGAAGCAACCTTGTCTATCCCATCATGGCCATCGCCCACGAAGGACTTGCCTCACTAGCGGTAGATCTTCACGAAGTAGGCGATCTCCTTACCCTTACAAACTCCTTGGTTCAACTCCACAATCTTGTCGGAGGCTCCCAAGTGACACCTAGCCAATCTAGGAGACACCACTCTCCAAGAAGTAACAAATGGTGTGTTGATGATGAACTCCTTGCTCTTGTGCTTCAAATGATAGTCTCCCCAACACTCAACTCTCTCTCACAGGATTTGGATTTGGTGGAAAGAAGATTTGAGTGGAAAGCAACTTGGGGAAGGCTAGAGATCAAGATTCATATGGTAGGAATGGAATATCTTGGCCTCAACACAAGGGTAGGTGGTTCTCTCTCAGAACATATGAGTTGGAAGTGTAGATGTGTTTTGATGGCTCTCTCCACGAATGAAGAGGAGGTGGAGGGGTATTTATAGCCTCCACACAAAATCCAACCGTTACACACAATTCACCAATCTCGGTGGGACCGAATCAATAAACTCGGTCGGACCGATTTAGTAAACCTAGTGACCGTTAGTGATTTCGG
Organism: Aegilops umbellulata; assembly: GCA_032464435.1. Taxonomy (NCBI): domain Eukaryota; kingdom Viridiplantae; phylum Streptophyta; class Magnoliopsida; order Poales; family Poaceae; genus Aegilops; species Aegilops umbellulata. Next base: position 98,992,091 of record CP136060.1, read on the forward strand.
TGGGACTGACATGCAACTCAGTAGGACCGATATGGTTAGGGTTAGGGCATAACGTAATCTCGGTGAGACCGATTACTCAAACTCGGTGAGACCGATTTGGTAATAAGATAACCAGAGGGTTGGTCAGGTAAACTCGGTAGGACCGATTTTCTCTTTCGGTGAGACCGAAAAGTTACAAAAAGGAAACAGAGAGTTTACATTGCAATCTCGGTGGGACCGGTCCGCTCTTTCGGTGAGACCGAAAAGTTACGAAAAGGAAACAGAGAAATTGCAATCCCATCTCGGTGAGACCGAGATCCCTATCGGTAGAACCGATTTGCTTAGGGTTTGGCAGTGGCTATGACAAGTGAAACTCGGTGGCGCCGGATTGAAAGAATCGGTATGATCGAGTTTGGCTTTGGGTTTAGGTCAAATTTGGATATGGGAAAGTAGTTGAGGGTTTTGGAGCATATCACTAAGCACATGAAGCAAGAGGCTCATTAAGCAACACCTCATCCCTCCTTGATAGTATTGGCTTTTCCTATAGACTCGATGTGATCTTGGATCACTAAAATATAAAATGAAGAGTCTTGAGCTTGAAGCTTTAGCCAATCCTTTGTCCTTAGCATTTTGAGGAATCTACTTCCATCATCCATGCCATGCCAATCATTGAGCTTTCCTGAAATAATTATCTTGGAATAGCATTAGCTCAATGAGCTATATGTTGTTATGAATTACCAAAACCACCTAGGGATAGTTGCACTTTCAATCTCCCCCTTTTTGGTAATTGATGACAACATATAGATCAAAGCTTCGACAAATGATAATAAGAATGAAATATATCGTCGCTTTGAGAAGTATGTGAAAAGTAAGAGCTCCCCCTAAATTTGTGCATATTTAAAATTTGCTTTGGACTGCAAATGCACAAAGAGTTAGAATCATGGGTTACTCTTCCATGTCACATACATCTTGGTGGAGCGCTCAAAATGATAAGAATTGAATACATGCACTCATCACCAATAAAAGTGAATGATCACATAAGATAGATAGGATAATATCAAGCATGCATAAGTGTAGCTTATGATCAAACACATGATCATCAATGTCTCACAAGCATATCATAGTATCTCAACCAAGAGCAAACAAAGTTTGAAAAACCACCAAATAAAGCAAGAGAGAATAAAAGCAACACTCTCTCTCTCGAAGCCTATGATCTATACATTTTTCTCCCCCTTTGGCAACAAGTTACCAAAAAGTTCCTAGAAAATGCGTAGTGCTAGATCGACACTCAGGCTTGATCTTCTGGTGGTGGTGGAGTCTGGATCACTCCAAGGACGAAGGCTTCTGTAGACGTGGTTGGAGCTGGAGCTGAAGTGGATGCTGGAGCTGGTTGGGCTGGTGCTGTAGCTGGAGCTGAGGTGGTGGCTCTGGTGTCAGGAACTGGCACTGCAGTTGACCTCTGAGCTTGTGGCACTCTGGCAAATGCATCAGTTGTAGTCTTCCCTTTCCTCTCCTGCATGTCATCTTGAAGTTGCTCCACTGCAGACTGGATCTCTGTTACTTTGACATCCAAGTCATACAACTTTTGTTCTACGATTCTCTCTAAGCTCTCCTGATTCTGAGTGAGGGTGGCCAATCCTTTCTCAATCCTCAGTGTGGATGCAATCAAGTAACTAAGCTGCTCTTGCTTGGTTTTCAGGAAATACTCAGATGCCTCCTCTTGAGTTGGCATCTTGGCAGCTTTCTCCTTCCTTGCCTTCTCCTTCTTAGCTTGTGCATGAGCTGATGATGGTTCATCCTTGTTCATCACAACTTGATTATCTTCAAAATCTGGATGGATAGGCAAATGTTCCTTGTCCAATAAGTATATGCCTGTGCCCATCTTGGAGTTTATCAGCTCTTGGATCTGAGGGGCATAACCACAGCTCCTCTTCTGATCTGCTGCAGTCCTTTTGATAGTTTCTACCATGAGGCTCATTACCTTGAACTTCTGTGGCACATCAAAGATATGAAGCAAATTGATTGCATGGCCTCTGATCATCTTGTGATCACCTGACTTGGGCAATAAAGTGTGCCTCAGAATCCAATTGATAGTTGGTAGCCCTGACAGAAGATAATGTACTGACCCAAATTTGAAAGTATCAAGTGCCTTGTTGGGGATCTCCTTGTACATGTTGGACATGGAGTTGTGATCCATCTTCTTCTTGGCATATATGTCCAAGTCATCCTCATTTTCCTCTGGGGCATTGATCAATTTTGCCCATTCCTCAACAGTTGATTGGTACCTTGTACCTTCAGACATCCACACAATTCTGCCATCTGGATAGAAGTGTGCTGTGGAGTAGAATTGCATGATCAGCTCTTCATTCCACTTTGTGAGCTTCTGCCCAACAAAGTCATCTACTCCACAAGCCTTGAAGCTGTCTTGCACTCCAGGATAGTGCTCTTCATTGTCCTTGATGTATTCCCAGTCTACCCATCTCATGTCACAAACGATAGGCTTCTTATCAAGCAAAACTGTCTCATAGAAGTCATGCTGTTCCTTTGTGTGGAACCTGTAATCAACAGCAGTTCTTCTCCTTGTAGCATAAGGATCTTCTGCTCTCCACTTCCTCAGCCCTGAATCTCTTCTGATTTTCATATCCTCAGCCACGGGATGAGCATCTTTGTGGTCTGGGATCTTGGGCTTTAGCTTCCTCAGAACTTGACCTTCTTCTTCTTATGCAATGTCGGGCACTCGGGCCTTGTTCTTCTCAGCAGCTCGGATGCTCCTTGTATTTCTCTTTGGAGCTGACTTGGCCTTTGATGCAGCTTTGGGTGCTTCCTTGGGCTTTGATGCAGTAGCCCCTGATCTTATAGCATCACTCATAAGCTTAGGTGCCTTAGGTGCTGGTGCAGCAACCTCTTCTTCTTCATCCTCTTCCTCAGAAGAATGTTGTTCAAACTCATCCATTGGATCAACTTTCTTGCACCATCTGCCCCTTTTCCTTTCCTTCTTCCCTTTAGTAGCAACTGGCCCTTTGGGTGCAGGCTTTTCAGCAATCTGAGTTGAGGCTCTGGCCTTTGGCATAGGTTGTCTACCTGCTGGCCTTTTGACTTTCAAGCCTGGCTTGGTGCTCTGTCTTGAGCCATACTCCTTCTTGAGCACTACTTTCTTGGAAGTAGCTTCCTCTTCCTCTGTCACATAATCTTCATCCTCTGATTCTGAGGTTCTCTTCTTCCTTTGTCTAGTGGCAGCTTTTGGCAAATTGCTAGGGGTACTCCTGCTGCCTTCATCTAAAGAACTGGAGGGACTAGTGCCCTCACTCATATGCACTTGCTCTTCTAACATATTCTGGCTGTCACTCTGATCAGACATGATAAAAAAGCTGACTGCTGACCCTATGAAGAGTTTATAGATGAGGTAGAATAGATGAGCATCACAAAATGCAGAGGTTTTTGCAAAAGAATGATTCAAAATCTTAGTTTTAGTTTCCCACAGAAATCATTTCGGATCTACCGATTTTTAAACTCGGTGATACCGAAGCAGTTTTGGAACCTAAACTAGTGAACTCGGTCAGACCGAGTCACAGTTCGGTGGCACCGAGACTGCTAGGGTTTCACAAAGTTCCAAAATCGGTCACACCGATTAGTAATTCTCGGTCAGACCGAGGCTCACTTGTGCAACGGCATGAGCCAAATCGGTGGGACCGAGTTTTTCAACTCGGTGGGTCCGAGATGGTTTCGGCGGAAACCTAACCCTAAAATTTCAAATCAAACATATTCTACGAATTGCATTGACTGGATAGGAGTGTTTCAATCGTGGCTAGAATCAATAAGATCACAATGTGCTAGGAATCAGATGGGGAATAGCACAAAGATCGAGTCCATACCCTAGTTCGGCGGAGACTCGCTACGGCGGCAACGGCGGGGTTGAATTCCGTTGACAGCGATGGAGACCAGCGACAGGAGGCGGCTCGCGGCGAGGAGACGATCCGGAGACCACGTTGGCAGAGCGAGCTATCGCGCGGGCGAAGGGGTTCGGAGAAATTTCCAAATTTTTGCCCGTGTCTATATATAGCCCGACCCTGTCGGTGTGACCGAGTGGAACAACTCGGTGGCACCGAGATGCAAAACTGTATACAGTTATTGCAACTCGGTGTGACCGAATAGTTCAAATCGGTTGCGCCGAGATCGAAAACATAGATCGACTTAATGATCTCGGTAGGACCAAAAAGGAGATATCGGTCAGACCGAGAATCATAAAGAAGTTCTGGAAGTTTAAGTCTATGACGAATCGGGGACTCCAAGTGCTCCTCACACAGAGTGGTTCGAATCTGACTTGATGAAATTTTGTGATGTAGCATGAATAGAGTTTGAGACGAGAAAAGCATAGATAGCTAGAGGAGGTTCTTAGGCATTCTTGTCCACCCACTTGGCAAGAGAAAAGAAAATCAATCAATCAAAACAACAAGTGGATGTCCTTGAATGAGTAAAATATGCAACCAACATGCTCACACAATAAAATGGCAATTGAAATATGTGACAAAGCATGCACAATCAATACTAGCATCTATCAAGCAATTGGCGATGACTAGGTCATCTATATATGAGTATATTGACTTAGGAGTCAAATGAGAACATTTGCTCATAGGTCATACTCATTGTTTAAGCACAAGTGGGGTTACCACTTTTACATAAAGCATTGTTGTGTTCACATCATTAGAGTTGCTTTAGCTCAAGTCTTAGAGTAAAGCTTCCCCTAGATGTGATATCCCCCCTAAGAGGGATGAACTAACCTTGGGTTTTGTCGATGATGACTTCATGTAGATGTTGAAGATGTGGATGCTCAATGTTGATGTAGAACAATTGGAGCTATCCATTGGAGTGAATTGCACTTTCAATACCTACATGGGTTAGTCCCACAAGGAACAAACAAGGATATCCATAGACATAGAGTGATGCACACACAAGATGATGTCCATGAAAGCTTTTAGGTTACCTTGTCCCTTGACTTACCAACAAGAGGGGTTGTGACTCCTTGAACTAGTGCAAGATGTGGAAGTTGATTGCACTTGTTCTTGCCAAAATGATTAGAGTGAAGTATGTTGGCGGAGTCACCCTCAAGAACTCTCTAGTTCTTCTTCTTTTGTATCCACACCATCTTGATGGGAATCCTTGGAGTTGTAGTCGTACTTGATGAAGTGGAACTTGAAGTAGTCTTGGGAATCCACTTGACTAAGGTCTTAGGAGCTTCTTCAAATGCATCAATTTCCTCTTGAAGCTTGTCCTTGCCTTTTTGTTTGTAGTCTTGTGGTGGAAGATCATCTTGAGCTTGTGTCCCCTTGAAGGAAGTAGGATCATACTTCTCTTGTTGAGGAACAAACTTCGTCTTGGGGTATTGATCTTCCCACTCAACTCCATTGGCGTTGAACTTTCGTTCAAAACCTACACCTTGATTCTTCCGGTGTCTTCCTTGCTTGTGTACAATTTCCTCGAATTGCTTACTTCTGGCAAGGCTCTTGTAGACTCCTTTCTCTATAATTCCCTTCAATAAGCTATTTTCTTGCTCAAGTGTAACTTGGCTAAGAGAATCATTAGTGGAATCAAGAGAACTACTAGAAGCAACAATATTGGATTTAACATGATCATTATTACTACTAGAGGAAGAATCTTTCTTGTTCTTGTTACTAGACTTGAGTTGAGGCATGTAAGTGGATAAGAGTAAATGCTTGGCAATGTAAGAAGAACTTTTCTTGTGGAGATCATCATTGATTGCTTTAAGAACTCATGCTCTTGCTCAATATTGAGCTTTTCAAAGGTAACTTCTCATGAGCTCTTAAAAGTTCTCGATGATCTTCGAAGATAGTTTCATGAGCTAACTTAAGAGTGTTTAGTTCTTTAGTTAGAGCCTCAATCTTCTCCTTATCATTGTCATTCGTTTTATCTAGATTAGCATGATTAATTGACGTTTCATCATAGTATTCATCACTAGAGTTGTCAACAAGTAAATCATCATCACCTAACAAGTCATCTTCATCACTATTGAAATCGACATACTCAGGATGTGTTACCTTAGTACCTTTGGCCATTAAGCATCTTCCAATTCCTTCATTTGGTGAGTCAAATATGTCATAGAAGTTGGTTGACACAAGTGCTAGACCGGCAACACCTTCATCTTGAGTATATTCGGAATCAGAGTGATAACTTCTCTCGGAGTGGTTGTCGGAGTCGGAGCCGGATACCCATTCACCAACATGAGCTTGATGTCTTCGTTTTGTGTATCTCCTTGATGACTTTTCCTTTCTTTCTGAATCCTTGTTTCTCCGTGAGTACCTTCGTTCATAACGATCATCTCTACTCCTTCTCTCTCTTGATGGTGATTCTTCTCTTTTGCTTCTTCTTTTTGGAGAATCTTCTCTTCTTTTGTAGGGAGCCGTACACTCATTGGAGTAGTGTTCGGGTCTTCCACAATTGTAGCAGTTTCGCTCTCGACTAGAAGATCTTTTGTCATTGTAGGATCTTGACTTGGAGCTTCTATCTTTGCTTCTACTCTTGTAGAACTTGATGAAGTTCTTCACCATTAAGCTCAATTCTTCATTGAAGGTTTGTTTCTCACTGATGATGTGGGGGCTTCACATGAGGCTTTATAAGCTCCACTTGATTTGTTGTGAAGTTCCTCTTTATCCTTGAGTGACATCTCATGAGCAACAATTCTTCCAATGACTTCCGTTGGCTTGAGATCTTTGTAATTGGGCATCATTTGGATCAATGTGCACACGGTATCATATTTTCCATCCAAGGCTCTTAGGATCTTCTTGATGATGAATCTATCGGTCATCTCTTCACTCCCTAAGCCGGCAATCTCATTTGTGATGAGAGCAATCCTAGAGTACATTTCAGCGACACCTTCACCATCCTTCATTTTGAACTTGTCAAGTTGACTTTGAAGCACATCCAATTTGGATTCCTTGACGAAGTCGGTACCTTCGTGCATAACAATCAAAGTATCCCAAATTTCCTTTGCATTCTCAAGACGGCTGATTTTGTTGAATTCTTCGGGGCACAATCCGTTGAAGAGAATATCACAAGCTTGAGCGTTGTATTGCAGCATCTTCAACTCTTCCGCGGTAGCTTCATGGTTTGGTTCTTTCCCATCAAAGAAGTCACCTTGCAAACCAACACACACAATAGCCCAAACGGCGGGGTTATGTCCAAGAATATGCATTTTCATTTTATGCTTCCAACTAGCAAAATTAGTACCATGAAAGTAAGGACCTCTATGATGATAATTTCCCTCGCTAGACGCCATACTCTCCTAGGTTGTGAAACCAAGGCTATGATCACCAAAAGCTATGGAAATCAAAGAAAATGGAGACCAAAGCTCTGATACCACTTGTAGGATCGAAAGTATGTCTAGAAGGGGGTGATTAGACTACTTGACCAAATAAAAACTTAACCTTTTCCCAATTTTAGTTCTTGGCAGATTTTAGCTACTTTAGGACAAGTCAAGCAATCATCACACAATTCAAGCAAGCATGCAAAGAGTATATAGGCAGCGGAAAGTAAAGCATGCAACTTGCAAGAATGTAAAGGGAAGGGTTTGGAGAATTCAAACGCAATTGGAGACAAGGATGTTTTTGTCGTGGTTCGGATAGGTGGTGCTATCCTACATCCACGTTGATGGAGACTTCAACCCACATAGGGTAACGGTTGCGCGAGTCCACGGAGGGCTCCACCCACGAAGGGTCCACGAAGAAGCAACCTTGTCTATCCCATCATGGCCATCGCCCACGAAGGACTTGCCTCACTAGCGGTAGATCTTCACGAAGTAGGCGATCTCCTTGCCCTTACAAACTCCTTGGTTCAACTCCACAATCTTGTCGGAGGCTCCCAAGTGACACCTAGCCAATCTAGGAGACACCACTCTCCAAGAGTAACAAATGGTGTGTTGATGATGAACTCCTTGCTCTTGTGCATCAAATGATAGTCTCCCCAACACTCAACGCCCTCTCATAGGATTTGGATTTGGTGGAAAGAAGATTTGAGTGGAAAGCAACTTGGGGAAGGCTAGAGATCAAGATTCATATGGTAGGAATGGAATATCTTGGCCTCAACACAAGGGTAGGTGGTTCTCTCTCAGAACATATGAGTTGGAAGTGTAGATGTGTTCTGATGGCTCTCTCCACGAATGAAGAGGAGGTGGAGGGGTATTTATAGCCTCCACACAAAATCCAACCGTTACACACAATTCACCAATCTCGGTGGGACCGAATCAATAAACTCGGTCGGACCGATTTAGTAAATCTAGTGACCGTTAGTGATTTCGGTGGGACCGACATGCAACTCGGTAGGACCGATATGGTTAGGGTTAGGGCATAACGTAATCTCGGTGAGACCGATTACTCAAACTCGGTGAGACTGATTTGGTAATAAGCTAACCAGAGGGTTGGTCAGGTAAACTTGGTGGGACTGATTTGCTCTTTCGGTGAGACCGAAAAGTTACAAAAAGGAAACAAAGAGTTTACATTGCAATCTCGGTGGGACCGATCCGCTCTTTCGGTGAGACCGAAAAGTTACGAAAAGGAAACAGAGAAATTGCAATCCCATCTCGGTGAGACCGAGATCCCTATCGGTAGAACCGATTTGCTTAGGGTTTGGCAGTGGCTATGACAAGTGAAACTCGGTGGCGCCGGATTGAAAGATTCGGTATGACCGAGTTTGGCTTTGGGTTTAGGTCAAATGTGGATATGGGAAAGTAGTTGAGGGTTTTGGAGCATATCACTAAGCACATGAAGCAAGAGGCTCATTAAGCAACACCTCATCCCTCCTTGATAGTATTGGCTTTTCCTATAGACTCAATGTGATCTTGGATCACTAAAATATAAACTGAAGAGTCTTGAGCTTGAAGCTTTAGCCAATCCTTTGTCCTTAATATTTTGAGGAATCTACTTTCATCATCCATGCCATGCCAATCATTGAGCTTTCTTGAAATAATTATCTTGGAATAGCATTAGCTCAATGAGCTATATGTTGTTATGAATTACCAAAACCACCTAGGGATAGTTGCACTTTCATCATGGCTACTCGCCTTCATCTTCTGAGCCTTCTTGGGCTAAGAAGTTGAAGAACAAGATGAAGGCTCTGTTCTGCATGCAGGCCAAGGGACAGTACAGGTCTCATGTTGCTCATAAGGAGAGTCGCCGTCGCGACAAGAGAATCTTGAGGACGTTCGGCGAGGAGATATCAAGCGGGTCCGAGAAGCACATCACCCCAGAAGCTGAATGGATGGCAAAGCAGGGCTACAAGTGGAATGAATCTGAGGAGGAGACCATTCCCGCTGTCGAGACCGACGAGGAGCGTGACGAGTGATCACTTTAGCTTGAGCTACCACCTGTGTCATAGGTGTCCTCTTTGCCTTTTTGGTGTCTCGATGCCAAAGGGGGGAGAGTGTAGGATTTGTGAGTCGTGTGTCGTGTTGTTTCGCTTTGTCGCTTTGCTTTCGTTGTGTTGAACCTCGTTTGCTTTGATTTGGTTTGTGCTCGTGTGACCAAATTCTCTATCATATGGTGTAAGACATATGCACTCTAGCGTACTTTAGTGTCTTTCATGCTTATTAACCCGTGAGCCTATGCTATCTTGTGCCCTTTACTCTATGCTCATATTCATTACCTTGCCTCCTTGCTTAGTGTTAGTTTTATTGTTGCAAGATATGTCTCGTTTATAAAATATAGGAGGAGTGTTGATCCTAGTATGTGTGACGTGCAGTCCAAAGCACTTCTCTAGAGTGCACACATCTAGGGGGAGCCCGTCTATATTTTATAGATGTTGGGTTTGCCTATGTTTCATTTTATATCCCTATGTGCAAATCCCATATTGTCATCAAGCCACCAAAAAGGGGGAGATTGTAAGGGCATATTTATCCCTAAGTAGTTTTGGTGATTGATGACAATGTTTTTGCGGACTAATCGTGTGCATTGAGCATTTCAGATATATCACGTCAAGGCACAAGACGATTTGGTGCCCCTCGAAGCCTATTGAAGACGGCGTTTCTCTACGTTTCTTTTCGGTGGATTCGAGTCATAGGAAAGTCGTACTATTAAGAGGGGGTCCGCTTTGGAAAGGTTTGGGCAGAATCATCACGTACACGTCTGTTCCTTTTGCACCACCTTTCCTTTGCCCCTGTGGAGCATCCACCGTTTATCCATGTCTCTGCGAAATAAAGGACTCCTAGTGTTTGTTGTGTTGTGGCTTGCGGTAGTACTGCTCAAGGGAGCAGTAGTACCGCAGAGGCCCACGGTAGTACCGGACGGGGATGCGGTAGTACCACAGGCCCTTGCGGTAGTACCGCTCCACGGGCGCGGTAGTACCGTGGCCTCTAGGCGTGCCCAGCAGCCCGAGCGGCAGTAGGGGCGGATGTAATTTTTTACATCCGCGTCATACGCGGTAGTACCGCGCCCCGGGCGCGGTAGTACCGTGACCTCGGGCTAGGCACAACAGCACGAGCGGAAGTAGGGGCGGATGTAATTTTTTACATCCGCGCCCTACGCGGTAGTACTACTCAGGCTTGCGGTAGCACCGTGTCGGATTTTTGCACAGATCGAAACTCAGCGGAAGTAGCCACGGATGTATATTTATATGTCTGTGCCTTCCCAGCCTAGACTAACCTTGCCTTGCGGACTGCAAGGGGGAGCGGTAGTACCGCGCCAACGGTTCTACCGCTCTCTGCTTCAACGCACCAGAGCTGGTCTAGCTCCTATCAGGAGAGTGGTAGTACCGCAGAGCCTTGCGGTAGTACCGCTTGTCTGCTGCGGTAGTACCGCTCGTCCCAAGCTGGGTTAGTGGATAACAATTGGTTTTGTTCTATCACTATATAACGGGAGTCTTCTTCTCCGAGTTGACCACCTCTTCCATCCCTAAGCTCCATTGTTGCTCTAAGCTCCATTTCGCCCGATCTCTCTCCCTAGCCAATCAAATTTATTGATTTCCTAGGATTGGTTGAGAAGGCCTCGATCTACACTTCCACCAAGATAAATTTGATCCCCCCCACTAGTCCCTTGCGGATCTTGTTACTCTTGGGTGTTTGAGCACCCTAGACGGTTGAGGTCACCGCGGAGCCATATTCCATTGTGGTGAAGCTTCGTGGTGTCGCTGGGAGCCTCCAATTAAGTTGTGGAGATTGTCCCAACCTTGTTTGTAAAGGTTCGATCGTCGCCTCCAAGGGCACCAATAGTGGAATCATGACATCTCGCATTGTGTGAGGGCGTGAGGAGAATACGGTGGCCCTAGTGGCTTCTTGGGGAGCATCGTGCCTCCACGCCGCTCAACGGAGACGTACTTCCTCTCAAAGGAAGGAACTTCGGTAACACATCCTCGTCTTCATCGGCTCCACTCTTGGTTATCTCATACCCTTACTCATGCAAGCTTACTTTGTGTTGCATTCCTTTTCTTGTATACTTGTTGTTGTTGCATCATATAGGTTGCTCACCTAGTTGTATATCTAGACAACCTACTTTGATGCAAAGTTTAAATTGGCAAAGAAAAGCTAAAAATTGTTAGTTGCCTATTCACCCCCCCCCCTCTAGTCAACTATATCAATCCTTTCAGCTTCTTTCATAATGAACCTAAAGTCATGCGCTAGAAATATAGTTGCGGCACGTTTAACAGAAGAATGCTCAATATTGGAGAACTCTAGAAAAATCCTTTGTATGCAAGGATGCATATGAACAAATTGTCTTTCAAGTTCAATTACAAGCAAAGTTATTGCATCCGTGATACTATTAGTTTTATGAGAAATAAATCCACCTAACATGGGTAGCGCACTGGCACAAGTAAAGAAATCCTGAATAACTCCTTTTCCAATAATATTGCCGCTACCTATGTGAAGTTTTTTAGTGTGCAAGATAGTAGATTCTTCATGAGGATCAATATTAGCAAAATTATCAAGGTTTTCCTCATCATTACTACTATCCTTTTCAACGATAATCTCCCCGGATTCAGACATCATGGCAACAAATCGATCTAGCAAATGAGCAAACCAAAAACACGCGAAAAAGACGAACGTAAGAAGGGCGGAAAAATGCAAATCTTTTCGAAGATCGTTTTAGAAGTGGGAGAGAGGAAAACGAGAGGCGAATGGCGAATAATGTAATGCAAGAGATGAGAGTTTATGATGGGTACTTGGTAGGATTGGCGTAAATCTCCCCAGCAACGGCACCAGAAATTGGTAAGTTGACGGGAGACTAATCTTGACTTTTGCGAATCTCCCCGGCAACGGCGCCAGAAATTCTTCCTGCTACTTCTTGAGCTTGTGTTGGTTTTTCCCTTGAAGAGGAAAGGGTGATCCAGCACAGTAGAGATAAGTATTTCGCTCAGTTAAGAACCAAGGTATCAATCTAGTAGGAGAAACGCGCAAGTCCCCAATAGATGCACCTGCACAAAAAATCAAACACTTGCACCCAACGCGATAAAGGGGTTGTCAATCCCTTCACGGTCACTTGCAAAGGTGAGATCTGATAGAGATAGATAAAACTAAACAAAAGATATTTTTTGTTTTTTTTTTGGTTTATAGATATGAAAATAAAAGATTGCAAAATAGTAGATCGGAAACGAATATGATGGAAAATAGACCTGGGGGCCATAGGTTTCACTACATGCTTCTCTCATGAAGGTAAATAATACGGTGGGTGAACAAATTATTGTCGAGCAATTGATAGAAAAGCACAAAGTTATGACGATATCCAAGGCAATAATTATGTAATATAGGCATCACGTCCATGTCAAGTAGATCGACTCCGGCCTGCATCTACTACTATTACTCCACACATCGACCGCTATCAAGCATGCATCTAGAGTATTAAGTTCATAAAGAACGGAGTAACTCCTTAAGTAAGATGACATGATGTAGAGGAATAAACTCAAGCAATATGATGAAAACCCCATCCTTTTATCCTTGATGGCAACAATTCAATACGTGTCTTGCTACCCCTACTTTGTCACTGGGTGAAATCACGCAAGATTGAACCCAAAGCTAAGCACCCCTCCCATTGCAAGAAAAACCAATCTAGTTGGCCAGACCAAACTGATAATTCGAAGAGAAATACAAAGATATTAAATCACGCATATAAGAATTCGGAGAAGATTCAAATAATATTCATAGATAAGCTGATCATAAATCCACAATTCATCAGATCTCGACAAACACACCGCAAAAGAAGATTACATCGGATAGATCTCCAAGAACATAGAGGAGAACATGGTATTGAGAATCAAAGAGAGAGAAGAAGCCATCTAGCTACTAGCTATGGATCCGTAGGTCTGTGGTAAACTACTCACGCTTGATCGGAAGGGCAATAGAGTTGATGTAAATTCCCTCCATGATCGAATCCCACTCCGGTAGAATGCCGAAAAAGGCCCCAAGACGGGATCTCACGTGAATAGAAGGTTGCGGCTGTGGAAAAGTGTTTTCGTGGATGCTTCTGGTGGTTCTGGAATATTTGTGAATATATAGGAGGAAGAGCTAGGTGAGGTGGTCACCGAGGGGCCCACAAGGTAGGGGGCCCCTAGGGTGCGCCCTCCACCCTTGCCACCGCCCCGTGGCTCTTATGACTTGCACTCCAAGTCCCCTGGGTGTCTTTTGGTCCAAGAAAAATCATTGTGAAGTTCTATTCCGTTTGTACTCCGTTTAGTATTCCTTTTTTGTGAAGCTCAAAAATAAGGAAAAAACAGGAACTGGCACTGGGCTCTAGGTTAATAGGTTAGTCCCAAAAATAATATAAAATAGCATATTAATGCATACAAAACATCCAAAACAGATAATATAATAGCATGGACCAATAAAAAATGTAGATACGTTGGAGACGTATCACCTCTCAAGGACCACACCCACTTGGTCAATAACATTGAAGCTAACCTTTCTTGAAAATTGATGTCAAAGGGGGAGAGATGGACAACAAAGCTTATTTCAAATCTCTTCTATATCAAAGGAATATCCTAAAGGGAGAGAGATGTATCTTAAGAGAGGAGAGAACCCTACATGTTTCTAAGAGGGGATAAACATGTTGCTGAATTAATTTCTTTGCTATAGTAGTTACCTATAATTGCTCTATTTGCTCTGATTTCTGCCTTGATTTTGTCTCACCCTACCTACTCCCAATATTCAGTGCTATATTCAGGGGGGAGAGGGTGTTCAAGTTAGGGGAGAAAAATCCTTGAAAGTTTATTGCAAATCTTATTTGACCTTTTGCGGACATGATTGCACCTAAAAGAAGTATTCACCCAGTGATACTCTCTTCTATACATGTCATCCCAATCTTGGTAGTCTTGATGATCTCGTGTATATTTCCTTTGGAGAAATTATGTTGTGTTATCTAACCATGCTTTCTCAAGTGTATTTCTTCAGGAATTTGATCAAGCACCTCAAGGTAAGTATATGCATATCAGTCATGTGCATGATGATCTCTTGCTTGTTGCACATATTGTTTGCAAGAAAGAATTATGGATATGAAGATACCACATTTTCACCCTTTTGCTCTGCTTCATATAGCCAAGACATATGTAACACACTACAACCCCTTCCTATTGTGTGTCTACTCTCTATAGGCTATCATCATTTAGTAGTTGCACACTTGTGGGGGGAGCATATATATGTTACATGTTTCTCTCAAAGCTTTCATACAATTTCCTGTTACATATCTATTTGAAGTTTTGATGTATGTTGCCATCAATTACCAAAAATGGGGACATTGAAAGCACATTTGCTCCCTTGGTGGTTTTGGTAATTCATGTTAACATACATATTGTTGGACAAGCATCTTTATTTAGTATATTTCAGATAAGTTCAACAATGGCATGGCAAGGACATGAGGATCTGGACCCCTTCAAAATCCTAAGGACATGGAATTGGCAAAGCTTCAGTACTCTTCATTTTTGGTTAAGTGATCCAAGATCACGTTGAGTCCATAGGAAATCCAATACTATTAAAAGGGGATGAGGTTTTGATCATGACTCAATTGCTCAAGTGCTTAGTGACATTGCTCCAAAAATCCTCAAAGACCTTCTCCAAATCTCATATATCAAAACCCAAAAGTTTCATCTCGGTCCACCGAAAGCATCTATCCCGGACCCACCGAGTTGATCCTATACACCGCCAAAGCCAAACCCTAGAATTTTCGTCTCACCGAGATTGTGATCGGTTTCATCGAGTAGTTGTGACCAAGTTACTGTGAGCCAATTTGTTCATTTCGGAATTACTAAGTTGAACTGGCTGTAACTATCGAGACGAAGTTCTACCTAGTTTATCGCATATCGGTCTATCCGAGATTTCCACTTCGGTCCCACCGAAAAGCCCAATGTTCATATCTTTTGCACAGGTCAATCTCAACGAGATTTTGCTCCGGTGTCACTGAGCTGAGCCAAAAGTGTGTAATGGTTGGATTTTGGGTGAAGGCTATAAATACCCCTCCACTCCCACCCGCTCTCTAAGAGAGCCATCAGAACGAGTGTACACTTCCACCATTCATTTTTTGAGAGAGACCAACCCAGTCATGTGTTGATATTAAGAGATCCCAATCCAACCATTTGAACCTTGATTTCTAGCCTCCCCAAGTTGGTTTCCACTCGAATCTCTCTCCTACCCAAGCCAAATCTACAAAGATAGTGATTGAGTGTTGAGGAGACTATCATTTGAAGCACAAGAGCAAGGACTTCATCATCAACTACACATCTATTACCTTTTGGAGAGTGGTGTCTCCTAGATTGGTTAGGTGTCACTTGGGGGCCTCCAAGATCTTGTGGAGTTGAACCAAGGAGTTTGTAAGGGCAAGGGGATCATCTACTTCATGAAGATCTTCCCCGAGTCAGGTTAGTCCTTCATGGACATAAGCCATGATGGAATATACAAGGTTGCTTCTTTGTGGACCCTTTGTAGGTGGAGCCCTATGTGGACCCGTGCAGCCATCACCTTCCGTGGGTTGAAGTCACCATCAACGTGGACGTATGATAGCACCACCTATCGGAACCACACCAAAAATCATTGTGTCTTCGTTGCGTTTGATCTTCCATCTCTACCACTTTACTTTCCACATAGTTGCATGTTGTATTATTTCCGCTGCTCTATTTCTAGATATGCATGTGTAGGAAGTCTTAGTGATATCTTAACTAGTGCCAAAATCAGCCTAAATGTCAAGAAAATTAAAAACTGCACATTTGGTTGGTTAAGAGTCTATTCACTCCCTCTCTAGACCTATCTTCTTCGATCCTAAAGATTAGAGATTAATCAAAACTCGGCCAATTAATCAATTTTATTGGTCGACTATTAATCGGTCATTTTTTACAAACCTCAGGCTCCCAACACTAAAATATGTTATATCAACACGAAAACAGTATTGGACAGAAGTGTTACCTTGATTCCTAGCCTTTGAATCCTCGTATAATGACGAAAAAAATAGGACAATAGTACATATTGCATAACAAGGTCGACAAAACACAAATAAACATAGTTTTTGCAGACATAGTACCAGGAATAGGCCCAATTTATCGGTATATACCAGATAAATGGCTTGTCAGAGCGATAAATCGGCCCAAACGATAAACGGTGAAAATAAGGTATAATCTTATCGGTCACCCCCGAGTAGTGATAAATTAGACGATAAATCGTTGAATTGGATATTTTTTTGAACAATGCTCATAGCATTGTTCTCTGGCTCTGGCAAGTTTTTGGCTCGGCCTTAGCGCGGTCAACGCTCCTTGCTGCCACTTCTCATGTCACCATAGACTGGAAAAAACTTCAGGCATATAAGATTTACGAAAATCGTAATTTAAGAGCATCTATAGCCGGACTTAGCAAATCCACCCACTATACGACCGCAAACGCGCCCGGGCACGCTCGCGGACGCATCCAAACGAACCCTCATAACCCATGCCCGTCATCCACTTATCTCATATCCGCACTCTCAAATCCATGCACGTCCATCATACACACAAATGTCGCACGTAAGTAACAAATGTTTGTATCGAAAATACATAGTGTTTACATAAAAATCATGTTAAGTGCACAACTCAAACATCAACTCTTTGGTTTCAATTGTGGGTCCACATATGCTCCACAAGATCACTGAGTAGCTGCGCTTGCACATGATGATCTCGAAGATTCAACATCTGTAGAAATTTCATAAGCTGAGTTGCATCTTGATCTTTGGGGATTTGAACTTATTCTCGAGGCAATTCAAAGTCATTGGTTTTGGCAATACCATCACCCTCATCCTCGACAATCATATTGTGCAAAAGAACACAACATGTCATGAGCAGCCACAAAATTTTCGATTCCCGCATCATTGCAGCTCCACGAACAATTCCCCAACGAGCTTGAAGCACTTCGAATGCCCTTTCTACATGCTTCTTAGTTGCTTCCTGGATTTTTGCAAAGAAGCTTTATTTCTTGCCTTATGGTTCGGATATGGTATTCATAAACGCCGCCGACTGAGGATAGATGCCATCCGCAAGATAGTAACTCATGTTGTAGTCACGGCGTTTGACGGTGTGGTTGCACGTCAACGATTCCCCATTACAAAGCCTCCTGGACACCGGAGATCATTGAAGCACGTTGACGTCGTTGTGAGAACCCTCTGCTTCTAGTATGATGGTGGCCTCTTTGGTGTGGCCTTAATACATTCCTCGCAAACTTTTGGGGCAATTCTTCCATTGCCAATGCATGCAATCAATTGGTCCAAGCATTTCTGGAAACCCTCTGGCCTCTCCAATAGCCAACAAATTGTTTGTGTCCTGCACATGTGGTCCTCTTAGATACTATGCTCCAAACACCTACACCACGGCGCAGGCAAACTTGACAGTAGTCTTCAGGCATGTGCTCTCCCCAATTATGACTATCTCACCAATGGCATTCATGACAATACCAAGTGCAAGCATCCTCAGAGCAGCCATGCATTTCTGCTTAGCACAGAAAAATAGTTGGCCACACCAATCCCTTGTGAGCTTGAAGTAGTCATTGTGTGCCTCGACTCCCTCCACAATGTGCAGAAACAATGGTTTCCGTAAGTGAAAACGACAATGAAACCATATCATCTGGGAAAGTTGGGGTCGTAACAAAGTAGTCACTGTGCAGTAGCCATGCTCCGGACACCCTATCCCGATTGAGCACTCTTCTCCCTTTGGTTGAGCCCTTGAAGTTGAGAATATGCTCCTCCTTCTGGTCCATTTCCTCTTGCATGCTCATGAGCATGATCATGTCCACTTCTTCGTCGGAATCCAACGAATTGAGGAACTCATGTTTAATCATTTGATCAAGCTCCGTCGCTTCATACTCCCCCTCCGACAAAGCATCGGAATTCATCATTTTCCCTTTCAAAATTGCAAAAACCTAGGCCCAACAATGTGTTGAACACATAGAGCGCGAGGGGGAGCCCGAGAGTTGCCGAACGTACCCTCGTGACGTCTGGGCTAGCGAGGACGTCCCCGGCGACGAGGACGGGAGAGATGAGTGTTGTGTCGGTGGTGGCGGTGTAGAGGCTCGGAACGGCTGCAGACCGTGTGTGGCGGTGGAGCTGCGAGACAGACGCCCTGGAGAAGGAAGAAAAGAGGAGAGATCAAATGGATCCGTTAGGGCGAGGGGGTGGATTTGGTGCAAGTTGAGGTGGGGTAGAGCTATCGAATCCGATGTGACGGATGCGCCCGGGTGCCCCATATCCGCCTCATATTGGGGCTAGATATAAGGGATGCCGGTCAGCCCGGGCATTTGAGGCCCGTTTGAGGCGACCGTTTGGATCGATTTTTTATGATCAGTCGGTGACCGGACTGTCCGTCCGGACGTTTGAGGCGGGTTTGGAACGTCATGTTGTAGATGCTCTTCTAGTGCGATGGTCCTATATGGTCTTAGCACGACGACTTCCCGACTATGTACTACAATAAGTTGTGCCTGATTCGGGCGAGGAAGGGGTGATGACGGCGGCGCGTCTTCGGCTCACTTTAGTACTTGCAGTCGTCATTAGATGGTCTACGGATCTGAATGTAATTTTTATTATTTCTAATATTCGTTGTACCGTCATAATTGAAGCCAAATAGATCAAAAGTTTTCTCAAAAAAACTAAGAGAAATATATAAAAAAGAGATACTGGACGAAATAAAAGGTACTCATAAGGCTTAGAGCAAAGCTAATAGAATAGCGTGCAGCCGGCTATGTACTAGTGCCACGCCAGCTATATAGCCTGCTCATATAATAAACTAGTTGTACGTTGGCTATAAACTAATGCTTCCATGGAGAGAGATGCAACGAATGGTGTACTAATTGGCTGGCACCTGACTTTAGTCCTCGCGCATGCTGCATGCAGCTCCATTTCATCAAAGCTTGTGCTATTGTCGGGCGATTGATCAAGCGCCGGCTCCCTTCTCTCTCTTATTTTCTCTCTCCTTCAGTTAGGATTTTACTGATGTGAAATATTTTATAGCCAGCTGACTAGAATCTATTATACTTGCTCTTAGACTACCCACAATGAAAGTAACATAGATAGTAACATCACACGTATCTAGATAAAATAGATGATGTGACAAACAATAAATGAAAAAAAAGAGCAAAGTGATAACATAGCTCGTTACTAGTAGTATGAGTAACATCACACATATCAAGGCAAGATAAGTCTATAGCCTAATAAATAGAGTGTTGCATGTTACCACACATATATTACTCCTCACTATAAAGATAGTTGTTAGGATTTATTTAATCCTATTAATCCCTGCTTTTCCTAACCGAGACGGTTGCCTCGCATCCCTTCGCTCGTACCCTTCGGGGGCTATATATATGTGTGAATGCCATCATCAATGTGAATAACGATTCACTTTTCTCTGTGCCAAAGCTCTTTCGATTGTCTCTCGTTTCCCTTTCTAACACGTTATCAGCACGCTCCCGCACGGCGACTCGAGCGGTGGCGCCCTGCCTACCACGGCTTTGGCGCACGTCCAGGCCGGCCGCATGCCGGCGGATGTGCGTGGAGGGCCCTTCCCGGGCGGTGGCGTCCGAGGCCACGACTCTCGTCCGGCCATCCGCAACTACTTCCTTCGGTGCGCGTGTGTGAGGAAACAGGCGCACAACTCTCCCGAGAGAGATGCCACGCGAGAAGAATCGGGACGAATAGCAGCGTCCCCGATGGAGAGCGGCAGCAAATCCGACGAACAAACTCCAAGATGGGAAGAAGAAGAGAATCGGAGACTGGAGTCAAGCACCACGCAAATTGGAGTACCAACTTCATCTAATTGCTACAGAGAAACAAGGTGCTACTTTTCCAATTGTCTTCATGGCTACACAAATTTGCTTTACCATGAACAGAATCTTGCCTTACGCTGGACGAAGGACGAAGGCATCCACGGCAAGAGACATCGCTTGGTTTCAGTCCCCGCTGGACCAAGACGCCGGCTCCAGCGGTTTCGTCTCCTGCCCCGCCGCCGGATCACACCTTCGTGTTGAGTCCTGCCGCCACCAACGGCGCTCTCCGGCGGCACGTCGCGTCAAGACATAGCGACCGGGCGGCCTCCCGCACAGCCCGAAGCGGCCGCGTCTGGGCGTCTCAAGCCCGTGACGGCACTTTCCAGCGCCCTGCGGTGGCGACTTCCGGCACGGCAAGATCCTCCCTCTCCTTTCTCCGGCGAGCCCTCGAGGCCGCTCGAGACGGCGATAGAAAAATCCCCATCGTGGAACCGCACAGGAGAGAGTAGAGGCAATCTTATCCCTTTGCCATTTTTGCATGCAGGTCCCTGTTTTTGCGAAATTTGCAAAATGGGTAAAACAGTGGTCCAGGCTAATTTTGAACAATGCTAACAGTACTATTTACTAGTATTTGCCTGTCTTAGACCCTATTAGTTACTGTATTTTCTATTGAGTTCTAAAATTCCAGAAATATGTGTATGCTGATACTTGACATGCATTTTCTGTTGAGTTTTAAAATTCTAGAACAAGTTTTCCGCGATTGAGATTAACTTTTCTCGCACAATAATATAGATTTGCGATTGAGAATTATCATTTTCTCGCAAAACAATCTCATTGCGATTGAGATCAATTTTCTCTCGCGAATTATAAATTCACCTCGCTGAATTATCTTGCAACTTGATACAAGATCATCTCATTTTAATTTGAGGTCTATACAATTCAAGTTTTTCACTTGAACATCAAGTTTGCAACATCATTACTATTCATTACAATAGTAGTGTGTATCTGTTGAGTACCGAGATGTATTCCAGATCTTAAGTTGATGTAATATATTTTCACGTTTACCACGTGTTGAGATTAATTACGTTCATTTGCAATTAAGATTTCTCATCTCTTGCAAAGATAAATCCAGTACCTCTGCAGTATTGTTTCTCCGTTGAGTACGATGTATTCCGGTATATTTCTGTGATGTATCTATTTCCATGTTAAAAACATGTCGAGATTAATACTTCTATTTGCAATTGAGATTTTCAATTCCTTGCAAATACAGATGCAAAATTCAAAGTGATTTCGTCAAATTGATGCTTGGGATCACATGGTAGTCGTATGGATCTACTGCCCACGCAGATTATCGATGACTACTGATAAAGCCTATATTTTTTCATATTTGACATTATGATTGCACAACATTGTGCACTCCCATGCATTTTACTAAGTCATGACATAAGGCATTAGGAGTGAATATCTACTGATTTCATCAGATTATACTCCCTAGTGCTGCGAGATCTACTTTATTTTGGAGATTATCTTCAAGGTGTCGTGCTTAGCAATTTGGGATTCACATTAATGGTTTCAAGATAACTTCTTGAAATATCCATTAATTTTCAACATTACCATGATGGTCTTTAATTTACTGGTTGTAAATTAATTATCTCTGGTTTACCCATAGAGGTAACATATGGCAATAGAATTTGAGGCATTCACCCTCAATGGCCACCACTGCCCTATCTGGGACATGGACATCATGATCGCTCTTGTGTCTCGTGGTATAATTTGTGCAATTCTGGATGCACCTCTTGTCAGGATCACACCGCTAACAGAAAATGATGTCTTATAAATCATAAGGCATTAGATTCAGATCTCAGCATCTGGTTATTCTGCATCAGCAATTCCTGGGATACAATGAACCTCAAGGGAGAAGGTTTGAATCTTACTTCAACCTTCAATCCGACATCACCGGCTGTGACGGGACCCTATGAGCACGGAGAATGTGATGGTTGAATATGCCTCAACCGACATGTTTGGAGACTATGAATAGTCTTTCAATCTCCTGAGTGGTCAATATAATTAATGTCCATTTACGATGTTGTAACAACAACACAAGTATTGTTGCCATCGTCATATATTGTATATCACAATATATTGTATCAACACTTTGGTACAAATACATTTGTATGTCTATATATCTGACAGTGATTTTAATATTGAGAATCTTCATGTCTATATATAGATTTCTACGGGAGTCAATCCAATGAAAAATGATATGTGCCTTGTGGACATATGCACCACAAACTCTATACTCAGGGAAGTCCAATGTTTCCACTCTCATTGAGAGAAATGAGATATTTAAAATCGCTAGACGCGATGAGGTATTTGTTGGCTCAACTCGAGTTATATTTACTATCCCTGTGGGTACTCGAGTAACGCAGGGATGCTTCATTGCTTCCCAAGTTTAACTCGTACCCTACTAAGCTATAGAGATATTCGTCAAAATGGTTTCCATAGTGAAACTTATGATGACAAGAAAGAGAAATACATTCTCTTTACCATATGCAACGGATATGGCAAGCACATTCTCTATGTATCATCTGGATTGTACTACACATACTACAAAACCCGTAGCACATGTTGCGCCCAGATAGTTTTCCAAAATGTCTTGTACATGAAAACTTGGCATACTCGCCTTGGTTATCGAGACATTGGGTTGAAACCGAAATTATCAGCAATTCCAATAGTTTATGATTATTATGATGCTAAATTCTAACAACATTTGGATTTCATGTGCACTACAAGTGACACAGGGAAGCTTATTTTAAGGCTCACACACCTTAAAGTCTACGCTGAACCACTCAGACTCCTTGAATGCATCAAGTTGAGGTAAGTGGCTCTTCCCATCCATTGACTAGACTATTCAGGTATTCCATGGTTCTAAAAGACATATCTACATGATGGTCTTAAGTGTGTGCTTTATTCACACGAAACCATTGGCTCATTATCCTGACATCGATTTCAAGCAAATCAAAATGGATAACATTGCATAATTCTCCTTGAGTGCCTTCTCTATGGCCCTTGGATTGAAGTTTAGCAATTTGTCCTAATGTCTAGACTCAAAATGGTTTGGTAGAATCATATCCAAAGAGTTAAAGCTCATTTCATTATCTTTACTTTGGAATTGCAATTTACCAACTTTACGTTGGAGTCATGCAGTTTTACACGCTCATGACAGAACTGCATCATATTATTCCCCTCTATCTTTGATATGTGGATATCTACCAAGTATTTCCTATCTGCGGTAATTCGGTTGCATACCGATATCACCACCCAACATACATCATTGGCCCCTCAACATATAATTGGGATCTATGTGAGGAATACCTGTATTTCCGTCAATACCTCAAGCCCCTCGCATGGGGAGTTATTCAAGGCCAGTATGCTAATTCAATGAGGAACATTTCTAGGCATTAGGGGGAGATTTCAAGTACCATAAAGAATGCCAGGAAATTAGTGGAATGTTCAACACATTTCTGCCTCAAATCCATGTACTCAAAGATCTGAACCATGCGTTCAGAAGATTTGCAACACATTGCAAATAAGCTGCCAGATTCATTTACTGACTATAAAGGTGTCATACAATCCTACAATCCTGGAAAATATGTCGGAAAGAGTGGAGGTACCAACTAAAACCACTCAACTGTTGGAAATATGCCCTAGAGGCACTAATAAAAGGATTATTGTATTTCCTTGTTCATGATAATCGTCTATTGTTCATGCTATAATTGTATTGTCCAGAAATCATAATACATGTGTGAATACATAGACCACAATGTGTCCCTAGTAAGCCTCTAGTTGACTAGCTCGTTGATCAATAGATAGTCATGGTTTCCTGACTATGGACATGGGGATGTCATTGATAACGGGATCACATCATTAGGAGAATGATGTGATGGACAAGACCCAAACCTAAGCATAGCACAAAGATCGTATAGTTCGTTTGCTAGAGCTTTTCTGAATGTCAAGTATCATTCCTTAGACCATGAGATTATGCAACTCCCGGATGCCGTAGGAGTGCTTTGGGTGTATCAAACGTCACAACGTAACTGGGTGACTATAAAGGTGCACTACAGGTATCTCCGAAAGTGTTTGTTGGGTTGGCATGAATCGAGAATGGGATTTGTCACTTCGTATGACGGAGAGGTATCTCTGGGCCCACTCGGTAAGACATCATCATAATGAGCTCAATGTGATCAAGGTGTTGTTCACGGGATGATGTGTTACGGGAACGAGTAAAGAGACTTGCCGGTAACGAGATTGAACAAGGTATCGGTATACCGACGATCGCATCTTGGGCAAGTATCGTACCGATAGACAAAGGGAATTGAGTACGGGATTGATTAAGTCCTCGACATCGTGGTTCATCCGATGAGATCATCGAGGAGCATGTGGGAGCCAACATGGGTATCCAGATCCCGCTGTTGGTTATTGACCGGAGATCGTCTCGGTCATGTCTGTATGTCTCCCGAACCCGTAGGGTCTACACACTTAAGGTTCGGTGACGCTAGGGTTGTAAAGATATTAGTATGCAGCAAACCGAAGGTTGTTTGGAGTCCCAGATGAGATCCCGGACGTCACGAGAGGTTCCGGAATGGTCCGGAGGTAAAGAATTATATATAGAAAGTGTCGTTTCGGCCATCGGGAGTGATCTGGGGGTCACCGGTATTGTACCGGGACCACCAGATGGGTCCCGGGGGTCCACCGGGTGGGGCCACCCATCCCGGAGGGCCCCGTGGGCTGAAGTGGGGAGGGAAACAGCCCATAGTGGGCTGGTGCGCCCCCCCATGGGCCTCCCCCCTGCGCCTAGGGTTGGAAACCCTAGGGCAGGGGGCGGCCCACTTGCCTTGGGGGGCAAGGATCCCCCCTTGGCCGCCGCCCCCCCCTGGAGATGCATCTCCAGGGCCGGCGCCCCCCCTCCTAGGGGGCCTATATAAAAGGGGGGAGGGAGGGCAGCCGCACCCCACAGCCTTGGCGCCTCCCTCTCCCCTGTTACACCTCTCCCTCTCTCCATAGACGCTTGGCGAAGCCCTGCTGGAATTCTGCTGCATCCACCACCACGCCGTCGTGCTGCTGGACCTTCATCAACCTCTCCTTCCCCCATGCTGGATCAAGAAGGAGGATACGTCATCCCGACCGTACGTGTGTTGAACGCGGAGGTGCCGTCCGTTCGGCGCTGGTCATCGGTGATTTGGATCACGACGAGTACGACTCCATCATCCACGTTCTTCTTGAACGCTTCCGTTGCGATCTACAAGTGGTATGTAGATGCTCTCCTATCCCCTCGTTGCTAGAATACTCCATGGATAGATCTTGGTGATGCGTAGAAAAATTTTAATTTCTGCTACGATCCCCAACAGTGGCATCATGAGCTAGGTCTATGCGTAGTTTCTATGCACGAGTAGAACACAAAGTAGTTGTGGGCGTCGAATTGTCAATTCTTCTTGCCGTTAATAGTCCTATCTTGATTCAGCGGTATTGTGGGATGAAGCAGCCCGGACCAACCTTACACGTACGCTTACGTGAGACCGGTTCCACCGACTGACATGCACTAGTTGCATAAGGTGGCTGGCGGGTGTCTGTCTCTCCCACTTTAGTTGGATCGGATTCGATGAACAGGGTCCTTATGAAGGGTAAATAGAGATTGACAATTCACGTTGTGGTTTTAACGTAGGTAAGAAACGTTCTTGCTAGCAACCTATAACAGCAACGTAAAAACTTGCAACAACAATTAGAGGACGTCTAACTTGTTTTTGCAGCAAGTGCTTTGTGATGTGATATGGCCAGAAGTTGTGATGAATCATGTATGTGATGTATGAGATGATCTTGTTATTGTAATAGGAATCACGACTTGCATGTCGATGAGTATGACAACCGGCAGGAGCCATAGGAGTTGTCTTTATTTATTTATGACCTGCGTGTCAACTTAAATCGTCATGTAATTACTTTACTTTATTGCTAAAGCATTAGCCATAGTAGTAGAAGTAATAGTTGACGTGACAACTTCACGAAGACACGATGATGGAGATCATGGTGTCATGCCGGTGACGACGATGAACATGGCGCCCCAAAGATGGAGATCAAAGGAGCGAAATGATGTTGGCCATATCATGTCACTATTTGATTGCATGTGATGTTTATCATGTTTTTACATCTTATTTGCTTAGAACGACGGTAGCATAAATAAGATGATCCCTCATTAAAATATCAAAAATGTGTTCTCCCTAACTGTGCACCATTGCTAAGGTTCGTCGTTCCGAAGCACCAGTGATGATCGGGTGTGATAGGTTCTTACGTTCGCATACAACGGGTGTAAGCCAGATTTACACACGCAATACACTTAGGTTGGATTGACGAGCCTAGCATGTACAGACATGGCCTCGGAACACGGAGGACCGAAAGGTCGAACATGAGTCGTATAGAAGATACGATCAACATAGAGATGTTCACCGATGATAACTAGTCCGTCTCACGTGATGATCGGACACGGCCTAGTTGACTCGGATCATGTATCACTTAGATGACTAGAGGGATGTCAAATCTGAGTGGGAGTTCATTCATTAATTTGATTAGATGAACTTAATTATCATGAACTTAGTCTAAATCTTTACAATATGTCTTGTAGATCAAATGGCCCACGCTAATGTCACCCTCAACTTCAACGCGTTCCTAGAGAAAACCAAGCTGAAAGATGATGGCAGCAACTATGCGGACTGGGTCCGGAACCTGAGGATCATCCTCATAGCTGCCAAGAAAGATTATGTCCTAGAAGCACCGCTAGGTGATGCACCATTCCCAGCAAACCAGGACGTTATGAACGCCCATCAGTCACGTGCTGATGATTACTCCCTCGTTCAATGCGACATGCTTTACAGCTTAGAACCGGGGCTCCAAAAGCGTTTTGAGCAACACGGAGCATATGAGATGTTCGAGGAGCTGAAATTGATTTTCCAAGCTCATGCCCGGGTCGAGAGATATGATGTCTCCGACAAGTTCTTTAGCTGCAAGATGGAGGAAAATAGCTCTGCCAGTGAACACATACTCAAGATGTCTGGGTTGCACAACCGCTTGACTCAGCTGGAAGTTAATCTCCCGGATGAGGCGGTCATTGACAGAATCCTTCAGTCGCTCCCACCTAGCTACAAGAGCTTCGTGATGAACTACAATATGCAGGGGATGGAAAAGACCATTCCCGAGTTGTATTCAATGCTGAAATCTGCAGAGGTGGAGATCAAAAAGGAACATCAAGTGTTGATGGTGAATAAAACCACTAAGTTCAAGAAAGGCAAGGGTAAGAAGAACTTCAAGAAGGACGGCAAGGAGGTTGCCGCGCCTGGTAAATCGGTTGCCAGGAAGAAGTCAAAGAATGGACCCAAACCTGAAACTGAGTGCTTTTATTGCAAGAGAAATGGTCACTGGAAGCGGAATTGCCCCAAGTACTTAGCGGATAAGAAGGACGACAACACCAAAGGTATATGTGATATACATGTTATTGATGTGTACCTTACCAGCACTCGTAGTAGCTCCTGGGTATTTGATACCGGTGCGGTTGCTCATATTTGTAACTCAAAGCAGGAGCTGCGGAATAAACGGAGACTGGCGAAGGACGAGGTGACGATGCGCGTCGAGAATGGTTCCAGGGTCGATGTGATCGCCGTCGGCACGCTACCTCTACATTTACCTACGGGATTGGTTTTGAACCTCAATAATTGTTATTTAGTGCCAAGTTTGAGCATGAACATTGTATCTGGATCTCGATTAATTCGAGATGGCTACTCATTTAAATCTGAGAATAATGGTTGTTCTATTTATATGAGTGATATGTTTTATGGTCATGCTCCGATGGTTAATGGTTTATTCTTAATGAATCTCGTACGTGATGATACACATATTCATAGTGTGAATACCAAAAGATGTAAAGTTAATAACGATAGTCCCACATACTTGTGGCACTGCCGCCTTGGTCACATTGGTGTCAAGCGCATGAAGAAGCTCCATGCTGATGGACTTTTAGAGTCTCTCGATTATGAATCATTTGACACATGCGAACCATGCCTCATGGGCAAAATGACCAAGACTCCATTCTCAGGGACAATGGAGTGAGCAACCAACTTGTTGGAAATCATACATACAGATGTGTGTGGTCCAATGAGCGTTGAGGCTTGCGGAGGCTATCGTTATGTTCTCACTCTCACTGATGATTTGAGTCGATATGGGTATGTCTACTTAATGAAACACAAGTCTGAGACCTTTGAAAAGTTCAAGGAGTTTCAGAGTGAGGTCGAGAATCAACGTGACAGAAAAATAAAGTTCTTACGATCAGATCGTGGGGGAGAATATTTAAGTCATGAATTTGGCACACACTTAAGAAAATGTGGAATCGTTTCACAACTCACGCCGCCTGGAACACCTCAGCTTAACGGTGTGTCCGAACGTCGTAATCGCACTCTATTGGATATGGTGCGATCTATGATGTCTCTTACCGATCTACCGCTCTCATTTTGGGGCTATGCTTTAGAGACTGCCGTATTCACTTTAAATAGGGCTCCGTCAAAATCCGTTGAGACGACACCGTATGAATTATGGTTTGGCAAGAAACCCAAGCTGTCGTTTCTGAAAGTTTGGGGTTGCGACGCTTATGTCAAGAAACTTCAACCTGAAAAGCTCGAACCCAAATCGAAAAAATGCGTCTTCATAGGATATCCCAAAGAAACAGTTGGGTATACCTTCTACCTCACATCCGAAGGCAAGATCTTTGTTGCCAAGAACGGGTCCTTTCTAGAGAAAGAGTTTCTCGCGAAAGAAGTGAGTGGGAGGAAAGTAGAGCTTGATGAAGTACTACCTCTTGAAAATCAGAGTAGCGCAGCTCAGGAAAATGTTCATGTGGTGCCTGCATCGATTAGAGAGGAGGTTAATAATGATGATCAAGATACTTCTGATCAAACTCCTACTGAACTTCGTAGGTCCACAAGGACACGTTCCGCACCAGAGTGGTACGGCAACCCTGTCCTGGAAATCATGTTGTTGGACAATGGTGAACCTTCGAACTATGAAGAAGCGATGGCGGGCCCAGATTCCGACAAATGGCTAGAAGCCATGAAATCCGAGATAGAATCCATGTATGAAAACAAAGTATGGACTTTGACAGACTTGCCCGATGATCGGCGAGCGATAGAAAACAAATGGATCTTTAAGAAGAAGACGGACGCGGATGGTAATGTGACCATCTATAAAGCTCGACTTGTCACTAAGGGTTATCGGCAAGTTCAAGGGGTTGACTACGATGAGACTTTCTCACCCGTAGCGAAGCTGAAGTCCGTCCGAATCATGTTAGCAATTGCCGCATTCTATGATTATGAGATATGACAAATGGACGTCAAAACGGCATTCCTTAACGGCTTCCTTAAGGAAGAATTGTATATGATGCAGCCGGAAGGTTTTGTCGATCCTAAGAATGCTAACAAAGTATGCAAGCTCCAGTGCTCTATCTATGGGCTGGTGCAAGCATCTCGGAGTTGGAACATTCGCTTTGATGAGATGATCAAAGCGTTTGGGTTTATGCAGACTTATGGAGAAGCCTGCGTTTACAAGAAAGTGAGTGGGAGCTCCGTAGCATTTCTCATATTATATGTGGATGACATACTATTGATGGGAAATGATATAGAATTCTTGGAAAGCATAAAGGCCTATTTGAACAAGTGTTTTTCAATGAAGGACCTTGGAGAAGCTGCTTATATATTAGGCATCAAGATCTATCGAGATAGATCGAGACGCCTCATCGGTCTTTCACAAAGTACGTACCTTGACAAGATTTTGAAAAAGTTCAAAATGGATCAGTCCAAGAAGGGGTTCTTGCCTGTATTGCAAGGTGTGCGATTGAGCACGGCTCAATGCCTGACCACGGCAAAAGATATAGAAGAGATGAGTGTCATCCCCTATGCCTCAGCCATAGGGTCTATTATGTATGCCATGCTGTGTACCAGACCCGATGTAAACCTTGCCGTAAGTTTGGTAGGTAGGTACCAAAGTAATCCCGGCAAGGAACACTAGACAGCGGTCAAAAACATCCTGAAGTACCTGAAAAGGACTAAGGATATGTTTCTCGTTTATGGAGGTGCCGAAGAGCTCGTCGTAAAGGGTTACGTCGACGCCAGCTTCGACACAGATCTGGATGACTCCAAGTCACAAACCGGATACGTGTATATTTTGAATGGGGGGGCAGTAAGCTGGTGCAGTTGCAAGCAAAGCGTCGTGGCGGGATCTACATGTGAAGTAGAGTATATGGCAGCCTCGGAGGAAGCACAAGAAGCAGTCTGGGTGAAGGAGTTCATTACCGACCTAGGAGTCATACCCAATGCGTCGGACCCGATGACTCTCTTCTGTGACAACACTGGAGCAATTGCCCTTGCGAAGGAGCCCAGGTTTCACAGGAAGACCAGGCGTATCAAGCGTCGCTTCAACTCCATTCGTGAAAGTGTTCAAAATGGAGACATAGAGATTTGTAAAGTACATACGGACCTGAATGTGGCAAATCCGTTGACTAAACCTCTCCCTAGAGCAAAACATGATCAACACCAAAATTCCATGGGTGTGCGATTCATCACAATGTAACTAGACTATTGTCTCTAGTGCAAGTGGGAGACTGTTGGAAATATGCCCTAGAGGCAATAATAAAAGGATTGTTATATTTCCTTGTTCATGATAATCGTCTATTGTTCATGCTATAATTGTATTGTTCGGAAATCATAAAACATGTGTGAATACATAGACCACAATGTGTCCCTGGTAAGCCTCTAGTTGACTAGCTCGTTGATCAATAGATAGTCATGGTTTCCTGACTATGGACATGGGGATGTCATTGATAACGGGATCACATCATTAGGAGAATGATGTGATGGACAAGACCCAAACCTAAGCATAGCACAAAGATCGTATAGTTCGTTTGCTAGAGCTTTTCTGAATGTCAAGTATCATTCCTTAGACCATGAGATTATGCAACTCCCGGATGCCGTAGGAGTGCTTTGGGTGTATCAAACGTCACAACGTAACTGGGTGACTATAAAGGTGCACTACAGGTATCTCCGAAAGTGTTTGTTGGGTTGGCATGAATCGAGAATGGGATTTGTCACTTCGTATGACGGAGAGGTATCTCTGGGCCCACTCGGTAAGACATCATCATAATGAGCTCAATGTGATCAAGGTGTTGTTCACGGGATGATGTGTTACGGGAACGAGTAAAGAGACTTGCCGGTAACGAGATTGAACAAGGTATCGGTATACCGACGATCGCATCTTGGGCAAGTATCGTACCGATAGACAAAGGGAATTGAGTACGGGATTGATTAAGTCCTCGACATCGTGGTTCATCCGATGAGATCATCGAGGAGCATGTGGGAGCCAACATGGGTATCCAGATCCCGCTGTTGGTTATTGACCGGAGATCGTCTCGGTCATGTCTGTATGTCTCCCGAACCCGTCGGGTCTACACACTTAAGGTTCGGTGACGCTAGGGTTGTAAAGATATTAGTATGCAGCAAACCGAAGGTTGTTTGGAGTCCCAGATGAGATCCCGGACGTCACGAGAGGTTCCGGAATGGTCCGGAGGTAAAGAATTATATATAGGAAGTGTCGTTTCGGCCAGCGGGAGTGATCTGGGGGTCACCGGTATTGTACCGGGACCACCAGATGGGTCCCGGGGGTCCACCGGGTGGGGCCACCCATCCCGGAGGGCCCCGTGGGCTGAAGTGGGGAGGGAACCAGCCCATAGTGGGCTGGTGCGCCCCCCCCCCATGGGCCTCCCCCTGCGCCTAGGGTTGGAAACCCTAGGGCAGGGGGCGGCCCACTTGCCTTGGGGGGCAAGGATCCCCCCTTGGCCGCCGCCCCCCTGGAGATGCATCTCCAGGGCCGGCGCCCCCCCTCCTAGGGGGCCTATATAAAAGGGGGGAGGGAGGGCAGCCGCACCCCACAGCCTTGGCGCCTCCCTCTCCCCTGTTACACCTCTCCCTCTCTCCATAGACGCTTGGCGAAGCCCTGCTGGAATTCTGCTGCATCCACCACCACGCCGTCGTGCTGCTGGACCTTCATCAACCTCTCCTTCCCCCATGCTGGATCAAGAAGGAGGATACGTCATCCCGACCGTACGTGTGTTGAACGCGGAGGTGCCGTCCGTTCGGCGCTGGTCATCGGTGATTTGGATCACGACGAGTACGACTCCATCATCCACGTTCTTCTTGAACGCTTCCGTTGCGATCTACAAGTGGTATGTAGATGCTCTCCTATCCCCTCGTTGCTAGAATACTCCATGGATAGATCTTGGTGATGCGTAGAAAAATTTTAATTTCTGCTACGATCCCCAACAGTGGCATCATGAGCTAGGTCTATGCGTAGTTTCTATGCACGAGTAGAACACAAAGTAGTTGTGGGCGTCGAATTGTCAATTCTTCTTGCCGTTAATAGTCCTATCTTGATTCAGCGGTATTGTGGGATGAAGCAGCCCGGACCAACCTTACACGTACGCTTACGTGAGACCGGTTCCACCGACTGACATGCACTAGTTGCATAAGGTGGCTGGCGGGTGTCTGTCTCTCCCACTTTAGTTGGATCGGATTCGATGAACAGGGTCCTTATGAAGGGTAAATAGAGATTGACAATTCACGTTGTGGTTTTAACGTAGGTAAGAAACGTTCTTGCTAGCAACCTATAACAGCAACGTAAAAACTTGCAACAACAATTAGAGGACGTCTAACTTGTTTTTGCAGCAAGTGCTTTGTGATGTGATATGGCCAGAAGTTGTGATGAATCATGTATGTGATGTATGAGATGATCTTGTTATTGTAATAGGAATCACGACTTGCATGTCGATGAGTATGACAACCGGCAGGAGCCATAGGAGTTGTCTTTATTTATTTATGACCTGCGTGTCAACTTAAATCGTCATGTAATTACTTTACTTTATTGCTAAAGCGTTAGCCATAGTAGTAGAAGTAATAGTTGACGTGACAACTTCACGAAGACACGATGATGGAGATCATGGTGTCATGCCGGTGACGACGATGAACATGGCGCCCCAAAGATGGAGATCAAAGGAGCGAAATGATGTTGGCCATATCATGTCACTATTTGATTGCATGTGATGTTTATCATGTTTTTACATCTTATTTGCTTAGAACGACGGTAGCATAAATAAGATGATCCCTCATTAAAATATCAAAAATGTGTTCTCCCTAACTGTGCACCATTGCTAAGGTTCGTCGTTCCGAAGCACCACATGA
This sequence comes from Aegilops umbellulata, assembly GCA_032464435.1. Classification (NCBI taxonomy): domain Eukaryota; kingdom Viridiplantae; phylum Streptophyta; class Magnoliopsida; order Poales; family Poaceae; genus Aegilops; species Aegilops umbellulata. Next base: position 99,025,580 of record CP136060.1, read on the forward strand.
TGATCGGGTGTGATAGGTTCTTACGTTCTCATACAACGGGTGTAAGCCAGATTTACACACGCAATACACTTAGGTTGGATTGACGAGCCTAGCATGTACAGACATGGCCTCGGAACACGGAGGACCGAAAGGTCGAACATGAGTCGTATAGAAGATACGATCAACATAGAGATGTTCACCGATGATAACTAGTCCGTCTCACGTGATGATCGGACACGGCCTAGTTGACTCGGATCATGTATCACTTAGATGACTAGAGGGATGTCAAATCTGAGTGGGAGTTCATTCATTAATTTGATTAGATGAACTTAATTATCATGAACTTAGTCTAAATCTTTACAATATGTCTTGTAGATCAAATGGCCCACGCTAATGTCACCCTCAACTTCAACGCGTTCCTAGAGAAAACCAAGCTGAAAGATGATGGCAGCAACTATGCGGACTGGGTCCGGAACCTGAGGATCATCCTCATAGCTGCCAAGAAAGATTATGTCCTAGAAGCACCGCTAGGTGATGCACCATTCCCAGCAAACCAGGACGTTATGAACGCCCATCAGTCACGTGCTGATGATTACTCCCTCGTTCAATGCGACATGCTTTACAGCTTAGAACCGGGGCTCCAAAAGCGTTTTGAGCAACACGGAGCATATGAGATGTTCGAGGAGCTGAAATTGATTTTCCAAGCTCATGCCCGGGTCGAGAGATATGATGTCTCCGACAAGTTCTTTAGCTGCAAGATGGAGGAAAATAGCTCTGCCAGTGAACACATACTCAAGATGTCTGGGTTGCACAACCGCTTGACTCAGCTGGAAGTTAATCTCCCGGATGAGGCGGTCATTGACAGAATCCTTCAGTCGCTCCCACCTAGCTACAAGAGCTTCGTGATGAACTACAATATGCAGGGGATGGAAAAGACCATTCCCGAGTTGTATTCAATGCTGAAATCTGCAGAGGTGGAGATCAAAAAGGAACATCAAGTGTTGATGGTGAATAAAACCACTAAGTTCAAGAAAGGCAAGGGTAAGAAGAACTTCAAGAAGGACGGCAAGGAGGTTGCCGCGCCTGGTAAATCGGTTGCCAGGAAGAAGTCAAAGAATGGACCCAAACCTGAAACTGAGTGCTTTTATTGCAAGAGAAATGGTCACTGGAAGCGGAATTGCCCCAAGTACTTAGCGGATAAGAAGGACGACAACACCAAAGGTATATGTGATATACATGTTATTGATGTGTACCTTACCAGCACTCGTAGTAGCTCCTGGGTATTTGATACCGGTGCGGTTGCTCATATTTGTAACTCAAAGCAGGAGCTGCGGAATAAACGGAGACTGGCGAAGGACGAGGTGACGATGCGCGTCGGGAATGGTTCCAGGGTCGATGTGATCGCCGTCGGCACGCTACCTCTACATTTACCTACGGGATTGGTTTTGAACCTCAATAATTGTTATTTAGTACCAAGTTTGAGCATGAACATTGTATCTGGATCTCGATTAATTCGAGATGGCTACTCATTTAAATCTGAGAATAATGGTTGTTCTATTTATATGAGTGATATGTTTTATGGTCATGCTCCGATGGTTAATGGTTTATTCTTAATGAATCTCGTACGTGATGATACACATATTCATAGTGTGAATACCAAAAGATGTAAAGTTAATAACGATAGTCCCACATACTTGTGGCACTGCCGCCTTGGTCACATTGGTGTCAAGCGCATGAAGAAGCTCCATGCTGATAGACTTTTAGAGTCTCTCGATTATGAATCATTTGACACATGCGAACCATGCCTCATGGGCAAAATGACCAAGACTCCATTCTCAGGGACAATGGAGTGAGCAACCAACTTGTTGGAAATCATACATACAGATGTGTGTGGTCCAATGAGCGTTGAGGCTTGCGGAGGCTATCGTTATGTTCTCACTCTCACTGATGATTTGAGTCGATATGGGTATGTCTACTTAATGAAACACAAGTCTGAGACCTTTGAAAAGTTCAAGGAGTTTCAGAGTGAGGTCGAGAATCAACGTGACAGAAAAATAAAGTTCTTACAATCAGATCGTGGGGGAGAATATTTAAGTCATGAATTTGGCACACACTTAAGAAAATGTGGAATCGTTTCACAACTCACGCCGCCTCGAACACCTCAGCTTAACGGTGTGTCCGAACGTCGTAATCGCACTCTATTGGATATGGTGCGATCTATGATGTCTCTTACCGATCTACCGCTCTCATTTTGGGGCTATGCTTTAGAGACTGCCGTATTCACTTTAAATAGGGCTCCGTCAAAATCCGTTGAGACGACACCGTATGAATTATGGTTTGGCAAGAAACCCAAGCTGTCGTTTCTGAAAGTTTGGGGTTGCGACGCTTATGTCAAGAAACTTCAACCTGAAAAGCTCGAACCCAAATCGAAAAAATGCGTCTTCATAGGATATCCCAAAGAAACAGTTGGGTATACCTTCTACCTCACATCCGAAGGCAAGATCTTTGTTGCCAAGAACGGGTCCTTTCTAGAGAAAGAGTTTCTCGCGAAAGAAGTGAGTGGGAGGAAAGTAGAGCTTGATGAAGTACTACCTCTTGAAAATCAGAGTAGCGCAGCTCAGGAAAATGTTCATGTGGTGCCTGCATCGATTAGAGAGGAGGTTAATAATGATGATCAAGATACTTCTGATCAAACTCCTACTGAACTTCGTAGGTCCACAAGGACACGTTCCGCACCAGAGTGGTACGGCAACCCTGTCCTGGAAATCATGTTGTTGGACAATGGTGAACCTTCGAACTATGAAGAAGCGATGGCGGGCCCAGATTCCGACAAATGGCTAGAAGCCATGAAATCCGAGATAGAATCCATGTATGAAAACAAAGTATGGACTTTGACAGACTTGCCCGATGATCGGCGAGCGATAGAAAACAAATGGATCTTTAAGAAGAAGACGGACGCGGATGGTAATGTGACCATCTATAAAGCTCGACTTGTCACTAAGGGTTATCGGCAAGTTCAAGGGGTTGACTACGATGAGACTTTCTCACCCGTAGCGAAGCTGAAGTCCGTCCGAATCATGTTAGCAATTGCCGCATTCTATGATTATGAGATATGACAAATGGACGTCAAAACGGCATTCCTTAACGGCTTCCTTAAGGAAGAATTGTATATGATGCAGCCGGAAGGTTTTGTCGATCCTAAGAATGCTAACAAAGTATGCAAGCTCCAGTGCTCTATCTATGGGCTGGTGCAAGCATCTCGGAGTTGGAACATTCGCTTTGATGAGATGATCAAAGCGTTTGGGTTTATGCAGACTTATGGAGAAGCCTGCGTTTACAAGAAAGTGAGTGGGAGCTCCGTAGCATTTCTCATATTATATGTGGATGACATACTATTGATGGGAAATGATATAGAATTCTTGGAAAGCATAAAGGCCTATTTGAACAAGTGTTTTTCAATGAAGGACCTTGGAGAAGCTGCTTATATATTAGGCATCAAGATCTATCGAGATAGATCGAGACGCCTCATCGGTCTTTCACAAAGTACGTACCTTGACAAGATTTTGAAAAAGTTCAAAATGGATCAGTCCAAGAAGGGGTTCTTGCCTGTATTGCAAGGTGTGCGATTGAGCACGGCTCAATGCCCGACCACGGCAAAAGATATAGAAGAGATGAGTGTCATCCCCTATGCCTCAGCCATAGGGTCTATTATGTATGCCATGCTGTGTACCAGACCTGATGTAAACCTTGCCGTAAGTTTGGTAGGTAGGTACCAAAGTAATCCCGGCAAGGAACACTAGACAGCGGTCAAAAACATCCTGAAGTACCTGAAAAGGACTAAGGATATGTTTCTCGTTTATGGAGGTGCCGAAGAGCTCGTCGTAAAGGGTTACGTCGACGCCAGCTTCGACACAGATCTGGATGACTCCAAGTCACAAACCGGATACGTGTATATTTTGAATGGAGGGGCAGTAAGCTGGTGCAGTTGCAAGCAAAGCGTCGTGGCGGGATCTACATGTGAAGTAGAGTATATGGAAGCCTCGGAGGCAGCACAAGAAGCAGTCTGGGTGAAGGAGTTCATTACCGACCTAGGAGTCATACCCAATGCGTCGGACCCGATGACTCTCTTCTGTGACAACACTGGAGCAATTGCCCTTGCGAAGGAGCCCAGGTTTCACAGGAAGACCAGGCGTATCAAGCGTCGCTTCAACTCCATTCGTGAAAGTGTTCAAAATGGAGACATAGAGATTTGTAAAGTACATACGGACCTGAATGTGGCAAATCCGTTGACTAAACCTCTCCCTAGAGCAAAACATGATCAACACCAAAATTCCATGGGTGTGCGATTCATCACAATGTAACTAGACTATTGTCTCTAGTGCAAGTGGGAGACTGTTGGAAATATGCCCTAGAGGCAATAATAAAAGGATTGTTATATTTCCTTGTTCATGATAATCGTCTATTGTTCATGCTATAATTGTATTGTTCGGAAATCATAAAACATGTGTGAATACATAGACCACAATGTGTCCCTGGTAAGCCTCTAGTTGACTAGCTCGTTGATCAATAGATAGTCATGGTTTCCTGACTATGGACATGGGGATGTCATTGATAACGGGATCACATCATTAGGAGAATGATGTGATGGACAAGACCCAAACCTAAGCATAGCACAAAGATCGTATAGTTCGTTTGCTAGAGCTTTTCTGAATGTCAAGTATCATTCCTTAGACCATGAGATTATGCAACTCCCGGATGCCGTAGGAGTGCTTTGGGTGTATCAAACGTCACAACGTAACTGGGTGACTATAAAGGTGCACTACAGGTATCTCTGAAAGTGTTTGTTGGGTTGGCATGAATCGAGAATGGGATTTGTCACTTCGTATGACGGAGAGGTATCTCTGGGCCCACTCGGTAAGACATCATCATAATGAGCTCAATGTGATCAAGGTGTTGTTCACGGGATGATGTGTTACGGGAACGAGTAAAGAGACTTGCCGGTAACGAGATTGAACAAGGTATCGGTATACCGACGATCGCATCTTGGGCAAGTATCGTACCGATAGACAAAGGGAATTGAGTACGGGATTGATTAAGTCCTCGACATCGTGGTTCATCCGATGAGATCATCGAGGAGCATGTGGGAGCCAACATGGGTATCCAGATCCCGCTGTTGGTTATTGACCGGAGATCGTCTCGGTCATGTCTGTATGTCTCCCGAACCCGTAGGGTCTACACACTTAAGGTTCGGTGACGCTAGGGTTGTAAAGATATTAGTATGCAGCAAACCGAAGGTTGTTTGGAGTCCCAGATGAGATCCCGGACGTCACGAGAGGTTCCGGAATGGTCCGGAGGTAAAGAATTATATATAGGAAGTGTCGTTTCGGCCATCGGGAGTGATCTAGCGGTCACCGGTATTGTACCGGGACCACCAGATGGGTCCCGGGGGTCCACCGGGTGGGGCCACCCATCCCGGAGGGCCCCGTGGGCTGAAGTGGGGAGGGAACCAGCCCATAGTGGGCTGGTGCGCCCCCCCCCCCCATGGGCCTCCCCCTGCGCCTAGGGTTGGAAACCCTAGGGCAGGGGGCGGCCCACTTGCCTTGGGGGGCAAGGATCCCCCCTTGGCCGCCGCCCCCCCTGGAGATGCATCTCCAGGGCCGGCGCCCCCCCTCCTAGGGGGCCTATATAAAAGGGGGGAGGGAGGGCAGCCGCACCCCACAGCCTTGGCGCCTCCCTCTCCCCTGTTACACCTCTCCCTCTCTCCATAGACGCTTGGCGAAGCCCTGCTGGAATTCTGCTGCATCCACCACCACGCCGTCGTGCTGCTGGACCTTCATCAACCTCTCCTTCCCCCATGATGGATCAAGAAGGAGGAGACGTCATCCCGACCGTACGTGTGTTGAACACGGAGGTGCCGTCCGTTCGGCGCTGGTCATCGGTGATTTGGATCACGACGAGTACGACTCCATCATCCACGTTCTTCTTGAACGCTTCCGTTGCGATCTACAAGTGGTATGTAGATGCTCTCCTATCCCCTCGTTGCTAGAATACTCCATGGATAGATCTTGGTGATGCCTAGAAAAATTTTAATTTCTGCTACGATCCCCAACAGTGGCATCATGAGCTAGGTCTATGCGTAGTTTCTATGCACGAGTAGAACACAAAGTAGTTGTGGGCGTCGAATTGTCAATTCTTCTTGCCGTTACTAGTCCTATCTTGATTCAGCGGTATTGTGGGATGAAGCAGCCCGGACCAACCTTACACGTACGCTTACGTGAGACCGGTTCCACCGACTGACATGCACTAGTTGCATAAGGTGGCTGGCGGGTGTCTGTCTCTCCCACTTTAGTTGGATCGGATTCGATGAACAGGGTCCTTATGAAGGGTAAATAGAGATTGACAATTCACGTTGTGGTTTTAACGTAGGTAAGAAACGTTCTTGCTAGCAACCTATAACAGCAACGTAAAAACTTGCAACAACAATTAGAGGACGTCTAACTTGTTTTTGCAGCAAGTGCTTTGTGATGTGATATGGCCAGAAGTTGTGATGAATCATGTATGTGATGTATGAGATGATCTTGTTATTGTAATAGGAATCACGACTTGCATGTCGATGAGTATGACAACCGGCAGGAGCCATAGGAGTTGTCTTTATTTATTTATGACCTGCGTGTCAACTTAAATCGTCATGTAATTACTTTACTTTATTGCTAAAGCGTTAGCCATAGTAGTAGAAGTAATAGTTGACGTGACAACTTCACGAAGACACGATGATGGAGATCATGGTGTCATGCCGGTGACGACGATGAACATGGCGCCCCAAAGATGGAGATCAAAGGAGCGAAATGATGTTGGCCATATCATGTCACTATTTGATTGCATGTGATGTTTATCATGTTTTTACATCTTATTTGCTTAGAACGACGGTAGCATAAATAAGATGATCCCTCATTAAAATATCAAAAATGTGTTCTCCCTAACTGTGCACCATTGCTAAGGTTCGTCGTTCCGAAGCACCAGTGATGATCGGGTGTGATAGGTTCTTACGTTCGCATACAACGGGTGTAAGCCAGATTTACACACGCAATACACTTAGGTTGGATTGACGAGCCTAGCATGTACAGACATGGCCTCGGAACACGGAGGACCGAAAGGTCGAACATGAGTCGTATAGAAGATACGATCAACATAGAGATGTTCACCGATGATAACTAGTCCGTCTCACGTGATGATCGGACACGGCCTAGTTGACTCGGATCATGTATCACTTAGATGACTAGAGGGATGTCAAATCTGAGTGGGAGTTCATTCATTAATTTGATTAGATGAACTTAATTATCATGAACTTAGTCTAAATCTTTACAATATGTCTTGTAGATCAAATGGCCCACGCTAATGTCACCCTCAACTTCAACGCGTTCCTAGAGAAAACCAAGCTGAAAGATGATGGCAGCAACTATGCGGACTGGGTCCGGAACCTGAGGATCATCCTCATAGCTGCCAAGAAAGATTATGTCCTAGAAGCACCGCTAGGTGATGCACCATTCCCAGCAAACCAGGACGTTATGAACGCCCATCAGTCACGTGCTGATGATTACTCCCTCGTTCAATGCGACATGCTTTACAGCTTAGAACCGGGGCTCCAAAAGCGTTTTGAGCAACACGGAGCATATGAGATGTTCGAGGAGCTGAAATTGATTTTCCAAGCTCATGCCCGGGTCGAGAGATATGATGTCTCCGACAAGTTCTTTAGCTGCAAGATGGAGGAAAATAGCTCTGTCAGTGAACACATACTCAAGATGTCTGGGTTGCACAACCGCTTGACTCAGCTGGAAGTTAATCTCCCGGATGAGGCGGTCATTGACAGAATCCTTCAGTCGCTCCCACCTAGCTACAAGAGCTTCGTGATGAACTACAATATGCAGGGGATGGAAAAGACCATTCCCGAGTTGTATTCAATGCTGAAATCTGCAGAGGTGGAGATCAAAAAGGAACATCAAGTGTTGATGGTGAATAAAACCACTAAGTTCAAGAAAGGCAAGGGTAAGAAGAACTTCAAGAAGGACGGCAAGGAGGTTGCCGCGCCTGGTAAATCGGTTGCCAGGAAGAAGTCAAAGAATGGACCCAAACCTGAAACTGAGTGCTTTTATTGCAAGAGAAATGGTCACTGGAAGCGGAATTGCCCCAAGTACTTAGCGGATAAGAAGGACGACAACACCAAAGGTATATGTGATATACATGTTATTGATGTGTACCTTACCAGCACTCGTAGTAGCTCCTGGGTATTTGATACCGGTGCGGTTGCTCATATTTGTAACTCAAAGCAGGAGCTGCGGAATAAACGGAGACTGGCGAAGGACGAGGTGACGATGCGCGTCGAGAATGGTTCCAGGGTCGATGTGATCGCCGTCGGCACGCTACCTCTACATTTACCTACGGGATTGGTTTTGAACCTCAATAATTGTTATTTAGTGCCAAGTTTGAGCATGAACATTGTATCTGGATCTCGATTAATTCGAGATGGCTACTCATTTAAATCTGAGAATAATGGTTGTTCTATTTATATGAGTGATATGTTTTATGGTCATGCTCCGATGGTTAATGGTTTATTCTTAATGAATCTCGTACGTGATGATACACATATTCATAGTGTGAATACCAAAAGATGTAAAGTTAATAACGATAGTCCCACATACTTGTGGCACTGCCGCCTTGGTCACATTGGTGTCAAGCGCATGAAGAAGCTCCATGCTGATGGACTTTTAGAGTCTCTCGATTATGAATCATTTGACACATGCGAACCATGCCTCATGGGCAAAATGACCAAGACTCCATTCTCAGGGACAATGGAGTGAGCAACCAACTTGTTGGAAATCATACATACAGATGTGTGTGGTCCAATGAGCGTTGAGGCTTGCGGAGGCTATCGTTATGTTCTCACTCTCACTGATGATTTGAGTCGATATGGGTATGTCTACTTAATGAAACACAAGTCTGAGACCTTTGAAAAGTTCAAGGAGTTTCAGAGTGAGGTCGAGAATCAACGTGACAGAAAAATAAAGTTCTTACGATCAGATCGTGGGGGAGAATATTTAAGTCATGAATTTGGCACACACTTAAGAAAATGTGGAATCGTTTCACAACTCACGCCGCCTCGAACACCTCAGCTTAACGGTGTGTTCGAACGTCGTAATCGCACTCTATTGGATATGGTGCGATCTATGATGTCTCTTACCGATCTACCGCTCTCATTTTGGGGCTATGCTTTAGAGACTGCCGTATTCACTTTAAATAGGGCTCCGTCAAAATCCGTTGAGACGACACCGTCTGAATTATGGTTTGGCAAGAAACCCAAGCTGTCGTTTCTGAAAGTTTGGGGTTGCGACGCTTATGTCAAGAAACTTCAACCTGAAAAGCTCGAACCCAAATCGAAAAAATGCGTCTTCATAGGATATCCCAAAGAAACAGTTGGGTATACCTTCTACCTCACATCCGAAGGCAAGATCTTTGTTGCCAAGAACGGGTCCTTTCTAGAGAAAGAGTTTCTCGCGAAAGAAGTGAGTGGGAGGAAAGTAGAGCTTGATGAAGTACTACCTCTTGAAAATCAGAGTAGCACAGCTCAGGAAAATGTTCATGTGGTGCCTGCATCGATTAGAGAGGAGGTTAATAATGATGATCAAGATACTTCTGATCAAACTCCTACTGAACTTCGTAGGTCCACAAGGACACGTTCCGCACCAGAGTGGTACGGCAACCCTGTCCTGGAAATCATGTTGTTGGACAATGGTGAACCTTCGAACTATGAAGAAGCGATGGCGGGCCCAGATTCCGACAAATGGCTAGAAGCCATGAAATCCGAGATAGAATCCATGTATGAAAACAAAGTATGGACTTTGACAGACTTGCCCGATGATCGGCGAGCGATAGAAAACAAATGGATCTTTAAGAAGAAGACGGACGCGGATGGTAATGTGACCATCTATAAAGCTCGACTTGTCACTAAGGGTTATCGGCAAGTTCAAGGGGTTGACTACGATGAGACTTTCTCACCCGTAGCGAAGCTGAAGTCCGTCCGAATCATGTTAGCAATTGCCGCATTCTATGATTATGAGATATGACAAATGGACGTCAAAATGGCATTCCTTAACGGCTTCCTTAAGGAAGAATTGTATATGATGCAGCCGGAAGGTTTTGTCGATCCTAAGAATGCTAACAAAGTATGCAAGCTCCAGTGCTCTATCTATGGGCTGGTGCAAGCATCTCGGAGTTGGAACATTCGCTTTGATGAGATGATCAAAGCGTTTGGGTTTATGCAGACTTATGGAGAAGCCTGCGTTTACAAGAAAGTGAGTGGGAGCTCCGTAGCATTTCTCATATTATATGTGGATGACATACTATTGATGGGAAATGATATAGAATTCTTGGAAAGCATAAAGGCCTATTTGAACAAGTGTTTTTCAATGAAGGACCTTGGAGAAGCTGCTTATATATTAGGCATCAAGATCTATCGAGATAGATCGAGACGCCTCATCGGTCTTTCACAAAGTACGTACCTTGACAAGATTTTGAAAAAGTTCAAAATGGATCAGTCCAAGAAGGGGTTCTTGCCTGTATTGCAAGGTGTGCGATTGAGCACGGCTCAATGCCCGACCACGGCAAAAGATATAGAAGAGATGAGTGTCATCCCCTATGCCTCAGCCATAGGGTCTATTATGTATGCCATGCTGTGTACCAGACCCGATGTAAACCTTGCCGTAAGTTTGGTAGGTAGGTACCAAAGTAATCCCGGCAAGGAACACTAGACAGCGGTCAAAAACATCCTGAAGTACCTGAAAAGGACTAAGGATATGTTTCTCGTTTATGGAGGTGCCGAAGAGCTCGTCGTAAAGGGTTACGTCGACGCCAGCTTCGACACAGATCTGGATGACTCCAAGTCACAAACCGGATACGTGTATATTTCGAATGGAGGGGCAGTAAGCTGGTGCAGTTGCAAGCAAAGCGTCGTGGCGGGATCTACATGTGAAGTAGAGTATATGGCAGCCTCGGAGGCAGCACAAGAAGCAGTCTGGGTGAAGGAGTTCATTACCGACCTAGGAGTCATACCCAATGCGTCGGACCCGATGACTCTCTTCTGTGACAACACTGGAGCAATTGCCCTTGCGAAGGAGCCCAGGTTTCACAGGAAGACCAGGCGTATCAAGCGTCGCTTCAACTCCATTCGTGAAAGTGTTCAAAATGGAGACATAGAGATTTGTAAAGTACATACGGACCTGAATGTGGCAAATCCGTTGACTAAACCTCTCCCTAGAGCAAAACATGATCAACACCAAAATTCCATGGGTGTGCGATTCATCACAATGTAACTAGACTATTGTCTCTAGTGCAAGTGGGAGACTGTTGGAAATATGCCCTAGAGGCAATAATAAAAGGATTGTTATATTTCCTTGTTCATGATAATCGTCTATTGTTCATGCTATAATTGTATTGTTCGGAAATCATAATACATGTGTGAATACATAGACCACAATGTGTCCCTGGTAAGCCTCTAGTTGACTAGCTCGTTGATCAATAGATAGTCATGGTTTCCTGACTATGGACATGGGGATGTCATTGATAACGGGATCACATCATTAGGAGAATGATGTGATGGACAAGACCCAAACCTAAGCATAGCACAAAGATCGTATAGTTCGTTTGCTAGAGCTTTTCTGAATGTCAAGTATCATTCCTTAGACCATGAGATTATGCAACTCCCGGATGCCGTAGGAGTGCTTTGGGTGTATCAAACGTCACAACGTAACTGGGTGACTATAAAGGTGCACTACAGGTATCTCTGAAAGTGTTTGTTGGGTTGGCATGAATCGAGAATGGGATTTGTCACTTCGTATGACGGAGAGGTATCTCTGGGCCCACTCGGTAAGACATCATCATAATGAGCTCAATGTGATCAAGGTGTTGTTCACGGGATGATGTGTTACGGGAACGAGTAAAGAGACTTGCCGGTAACGAGATTGAACAAGGTATCGGTATACCGACGATCGAATCTCGGGCAAGTATCGTACCGATAGACAAAGGGAATTGAGTACGGGATTGATTAAGTCCTCGACATCGTGGTTCATCCGATGAGATCATCGAGGAGCTTGTGGGAGCCAACATGGGTATCCAGATCCCGCTGTTGGTTATTGACGGAGATCGTCTCGGCCATGTCTGTATGTCTCCCGAACCCGTAGGGTCTACACACTTAAGGTTCGGTGACGCTAGGGTTGTAAAGATATTAGTATGCAGCAAACCGAAGGTTGTTCGGAGTCCCGGATGAGATCCCGGACGTCACGAGAGGTTCCGGAATGGTCCGGAGGTAAAGAATTATATATAGGAAGTGTCGTTTCGGCCATCGGGAGTGATCTGGGGGTCACCGGTATTGTACCGGGACCACCAGATGGGTCCCGGGGGTCCACCGGGTGGGGCCACCCATCCCGGAGGGCCCCGTGGGCTGACGTGGGGAGGGAAACAGCCCATAGTGGGCTGGTGCGCCCCCCCATGGGCCTCCCCCCTGCGCCTAGGGTTGGAAACCCTAGGGCAGGGGGCGCCCCACTTGCCTTGGGGGGCAAAGATCCCCCCTTGGCCGCCGCCCCCCTGGAGATGCATCTCCAGGGCCGGCGCCCCCCCCCCTAGGGGGCCTATATAAAAGGGGGGAGGGCAGCCGCACCCCACAGCCTTGGCGCCTCCCTCTCCCTTGTTACACCTCTCCCTCTCTCCGTAGACGCTTGGCGAAGCCCTGCTGGAATTCTGCTGCATCCACCACCACGCCGTCGTGCTGCTGGATCTTCATCAACCTCTCCTTCCCCCTTGCTGGATCAAGAAGGAGGAGACGTCATCCCGACCGTACGTGTGTTGAACGCGGAGGTGCCGTCCGTTCGGCGCTGGTCATCGGTGATTTGGATCACGACGAGTACGACTCCATCATCCACGTTCTTCTTGAACGCTTCCGTTGCGATCTACAAGTGGTATGTAGATGCTCTCCTATCCCCTCGTTGCTAGAATACTCCATGGATAGATCTTGGTGATGCGTAGGAAAATTTTAATTTCTGCTACGATCCCCAACATCAACTCCCCATTCAAAGCAACAGGGGGAGAAGTACGGCAATAGTACATCAGGATTCAGCTTCTCGTGAGCAAGGATATCAAGGCCTGTGAATCAGTAAATGCAAGTCAACTTCACGTTGACAGACACCTGATGGGTAGTATACACCCAGTGGACGGGAAACTTCCACCAACCCAGGTCATAGTGCACAAAATGACTGGGACATCGGAATACTCGACTCAATCGCATTGGGAAATCGCGAGCAGTCACTATGGGTAACGATATTTCCATCAACTATATATTGATATATAGATTCTGGAGAAACATATAACCGGAAGTCTACAATTGTCGACATACATTTCTCAACTAGATTGAAAAAACCTTTCAAATGATTCAGATCCAAAGACCATGGCCATGGCAAAGTGTGAACAACACTCGGACTGAACTCAAGCAAAGGGTATAATCTAGGTAGAAATAATCTGCTCAATAATGAGAAGGTATTCATAAGCAATACCTACACCAGTTTTCTTCTGGAAATAGAATTGAGAACAACGAGGTGGTGAAACAAAGAGCAAGTATTGTAGCACAAGGGTTCACGCAAATACCAACTATTCTCCAGAGGTGGAATCTCTTTCCGATAACTTATATCATTGGCAGTACAAAATCATCTATCTCTGCAGTTGATAGATGTAGTGATCACATATCCATGTGGATCACTAGATTCAGACATATATGGTTGATTCCCAATGGAATCTCACTTCTGAATCAAAATGCAATACGCAACATACATTGTGTAAAATCAATAAGTCACCATATGGCTTATTCTTGTTGGTATATTTGGTACAACCGACGTAGTGAGTTCCTTATACACAAGGATTACTCCTACAATGATGATTATCCATGTTTGTGTGTCTGCAATGACGACACATGTAATCATCTAAATGACGAAGTTTAAAATGAAGGATTTGGGTAAACCAACACATTGCTCGTTACTACGAATTGAGCATCTTCATTCATACATTATGGTATACTATGTTGTCTATATCCATAATATTGAAGAAATTCATTGTGGACAAATCTTATCCATCCATAACTCTCATGGTAGTTCATTCTCTAGACATAGAGAAAGATCTTTTTGGACCAAGAGATGATGGAAATGAGATACTAGGACTCAACATTCCATAATGCCATTGGATCCACCAAACACAATTGGTTGGTACTCAAGAATATCTTTCGATATCTCCAAGGCATCAAATATCTTGTCCTGATTTTTTAGTTTCACAAAAATGTGAACACCGATATCATTGGATACATCGATCAGATCCCCACTATGTCAGATCATAGACAAGTTTAGTGTTCCTACTAGGTGTGGTAGCCCTGTCATGAAGAGTCTTCGAAACAGACCTCATGGCTGCATCCACCAACCATTATCTCAATGATAATGTTTCTTGTGTTGCCCGAATGCAAACAGGTTACATAATAAGCAATATCACTATATTGCATATCTTGCAAGTCAAATCATGCGACTGATTTGTTCACCAGGCCTCTACCAACTTCTATGTTCCAGAAATGTGTTCATGGAATTGGTATATGACGACTTCAGAATATGCAAGAATCAGGGGGAGTATCTTCCTGAATTGTTCCTGTTAAAAGCATCATATTATACTCTTTTTCCCTTCATGAGTTTACTTTATAGGTTCTCATAAAGGTTTTTAATGAGGTAATATCAACACAAGACCATATGTCATATTTTCTGTTTTCCCCACCAGGGTTTTTAAGAATATATATGTGACATATTTATTGTCCTCTAAACTCTATGAGTTTTCCCGTATTGAGTTAAAGAGACAATAACCATTATATGTTGCATAATTTTCTCCTTATTTTCCCACTGGGTTTGCAGGAGTTTTAGCAACATGTCAAACACATATATCCTCATTTTTCCCACAGGGTTTTGGAGGAGTTTTCAAGATGATTATGCTTACACTAACAAGCATGGATTAGGGGGAGTGTTAGGATTTATTTAATCCTATTAATCCCTGCTTTTCCTAACCGAGGCGGTTGCCTCGCATCCCTTCGGTCGTACCCCTTCGGGGGCTATATATATGTGTAAATGTCATCATCAATGTGGATAACGATTCACTTTTCCATCTGCGCCAAAGCTCTCTCGATTGTCTCTCGTTTCCCTTTCTAACAATAGTAACATAGACTCATAATTTATACATGTTACTAGTCTATGTTACTGGCCATTGTGGCTAGTCTTACTGCAGCCGCACACGGAACCAACCCGGTCAGAGACCTTGCGTACCGTGCTCGTCTGTTTTCTATCTTTTCAGAAGTTATAATATACGAGATGGGGCAGGATCCATCAGCCGGTACGGTACAAGGAGGCGTACACGCCGCGCGGCAGCGGCAGCGGCAGCTGCAGAACCTGCAAGGAGGTTACGACCGTCGCTGCACCACACAGGGTACAAGACAGACATGCTTCAGTCAGTGCATTCTCTTTCTTCATCCTTTCCTTGCACAAAAGAAAGAGCGATCGAATCCAAGGTGTGTGCGTGCGATTGCCAACCACGGGAAAAGGAATGACGCGACGACGAGATGACGGACTCTCTCACCTTGCGCCCTGCTCCTGCTTAACTTTGGGCTTTTTGCTGTGCTCATCTCTTCTCATCTGCACACTACTTCTATCCTCTTCCTCTCCGGTAAAAAAAAAACTCCTTATATCCACTTGTATCATATGTGTTGGTGCATCTTCAAGACCCCGACGCGGATCACTAAAATTTCTACGGACACGTTTGAACGAAATTTAAGCTAGTCGTTATATAACACGTGCAAACAAACAAATTCGACATAAATTCAACTAAAACTATGAGCATTGTAGCAAACCGAGGTCACCGACACATTTGTTGCCGTCGCCGGTGTTCGAGCCATCGTCGTCGCGCCGGTGGTGGAAGGCCAAAATGTGTCGTGACATTCCTTGTTGTTGTGGCACGTCCGTTGTGCAGACGCTCCACCGCACCTTCGCCACCTTGCCGCTTGTCCTCGGCTTGGAGGCATATGTCATTGTTGAACATATGGTTTGTGCATGTATATTGTATACCTCGGCTCACCTCCTAGTCATTGTATAGTTAAGTTTGTGGCCCACTTTGTACTTCATATATACGTGCACTATGCATCGATCAATATATCCTGTAGCATTGCCAAAACTCTCGTTTCCAACAGTCATGCTTAGACTCCACCTGCCCCACTTGGAGGAGCTGGGTGTTGAGCCGACGCCAGGTGTGGACATGTGACTTGACGGTGGTCTTGGACCATTTGAGGGACCAAGCCTCCGCGAGCGCGAGGTTCGCGAGCACCCAGGGCGACATCGGCTGGATCTTGGCGGAACATGTCCTTACGCTCCGCCCGTTGGCGCTCCTCCACCTCAGCTTTGCACTTCGAAGACGACGTGCCATAGGCGTCGACCCCTTTGAGGTAGTAGTGGAGGTGTGGTGGCGGCTTCAACAACGGGGACGATGGCTCCTCCTTCTTGATGGCGTGAAGGACGTGGCGCCATTGCGTGCCCCACTGGCGGCACGGATGGGGTGATGGTTGTTCCTTGACGCGACCCTGATGTGGACGCCACGGTTTGCAGAGGGGACAACAATGTCGGAATTGGTCAATCAATGACCGACGCAAAACCTCTTCCATTTGTCCTTGAACTCGTCATCCGATCAACCACGACATGACGGTTTCTGGTCTTCGTCATCCGATCGGCCACGACATGACGTTTCTGGTCTTTGTCATCCGATCGGCCGCGACAATGATGGTTTCTGGTCCTCGTCACCCAATCGGCCGCAGCATGACGGCTTATGGTCCTTGTCATCCGAGGAGATCGGCTCTACCTTCATAGTCGACGGAGCCATGGACGACGACCAGGGGCGACGATGCGAATCGAATCCAGAGCTCCGCCTGAATCCGATGTCCTAGCGCAGTAGCGGATGGTCGGAGCGGTAGCCGTCGAGCAACCACCACACTCAGGTCTTCTTGCTGTCCATTTTCTTGCCCATCGCGACGACCAAAGATGTGGTGTGCGGCAGCAGATGGAGGTGTGTGAGAGGAGGAGTGTCCGGCTTGTGTTTTTGACGGAGGAGGCCAACCTGCTTTAAAACCAGAGTAGGCTTCTTGGTTGCTTTGCCGCCGTGAATACATGTGAGTCAACCAATGTGAATGCGCCTAAGGTTCTAGAGCCAGACGGTCGGAGTGAACTTTTGGATGGGCCTGGAGTGTCGGAGTTCAAAATGGTGAATGTCCGGACTCCCAATAGCTCCCGAATCGGTTTGCCTTGATTTGATGATCCACGTTAAAGGTCTAAAAGTGTCCAAATAGCCTGGTCTGAAACATCTATGGGCGTTTCGATGGTCCGTCACGCAGAGATGCCCAATCCAGGGTGCTAGCTAGGGGCTATAGGACCGCGGAAATATCTTGGTCGATGGGAAGTTGAGCCACCAAATCCTGGTGTCGGCCTGGCATCAGCACAAAACAGATAATCAGACGTTTAGGCCTTTCTTTTTATAATCAAAGTCGCTCACATACATGAGCATACACCATCCTTATGAACGCACACGCACACCTTACGCCTATGAGCACCCTGAGAGACTGAGTCGGCACATCATTTTGAGATTGACGAAATCACCACGTACGCCTTCGTAGTCGACGGGAACGTCTCCTCCCACTAAACGCATATCACCGGAAGGTCTAAAATAAATCCAAAAAAATGAAAGCTCCAATGTCAAGTCTGAAACTCGAATTCTGGTGGGCAGGGAATACCACTCTCGATCTTGAACTATTGTGGGCAGAGAATACCGCAGTCTCCAAGGCGGACCCGTAATTCTCTCGCAACCGTCCGGACCGCGGAAGCCATCCAACGCCGACCTGTATCGGTCCACGGGGCGGTCCGGACGCGATTTCTCCCGCAAACCGGAGACAAAAGTGGAGAGGTTTGCGGGAGTCCGGACCGCTCCCAAGGCCGCTTCTGACCACCCTGGCCCACCGACAAACCCCATTCGCCCGCCCCGCGCTTTCCATCCCACGCCTCGCGCCGCTTGCCGCGCCGCATCCATGCCGCCCCATAGCATGCAGCGGCCGTCATTGATGCCGCAATTTGACGGGACGGGAAGGCGGCGCAGAAGGAAGCGATCTCTCAGGTGTTGCCGCCGCTTCAATGCGGATGCCGCGTCCCGAGAAACCAAGACCGGCCGCTATGCTACATTGAAGCGGGCAAGGCTGATGCGGCCCTCCAGCGCCGTTGGAGGGACCACGACGACGACAACGGCACCGACAGAGACAGCGGCACCGACGGAGATGGCAGTGCGGCAGGGCAGGGCGGCCACGCGTTCGAGGTGGTCGTCAGATATAGGGATTAGTTTTTTTAAGTTAAACGGTCAAAATAACGACTTTTCTATGTAAATTATATCCAAACTTGAATGAAAACTATCGAGTTTGCATGAATTTCGTCCGATTAGTTTGAATTGTTGTGAAAATGTATGCGGCTAGTGTTGGATGTCGACCTTCCACATCCGTGTCCGCGGACTGGTCCATGAACGGAAGGATTTTTGCAGGTTGCCGTTGGGGATGCCCTAACCATCCAACTACATATTGGTTGGCTACTCACCTTCTTTAACGTTCAAGGTTAGGATTAGTTATGTAACCAACGCAAAAAGAGGGAATTAAGTGCAGTGCCAGGCTAGCGTTAAAACAGCAGGCACTCTAATCGTTTTTCTATTTTAAGAGATTAATATTATTTTCCTAAGCGTTCTTAGCGTCTTGGATTGGAGATGCCCTTATAGTCCATGGGAAGTTCTTCTTCATCGTTTCACATTACATAACCACCCTCTGCTCTGTCTTCCTTACCCCGAGGTCCACTCAAGAACAGCTCAACCTGTCCCTTGTCCAGACTCACCATAGACAACAGCCACAAAATAATAAAAACAGCGACCTTGTTCGCAACTGGGCCAGACTACCCACAAATATCAGACTCTATGTTCTGCTCGACTTGCGAGCATACATGAACCAGGGAGGGAGGCCAATGGTTCGTCGCTACGAAGCAGGATCCTCTGCCTCTGCTGACGGGCTAGGTTGTTCTAGGTAGAGCTGCATCTTCAAAGGATCACACCCCATTGACTTGATGGGGGTTATCTGCGGCGGCTGCATCCACGCCTTGGTGTCTGTGGGGATCCACAGCCGAGCCTCGTCCTCCTCCTTGTCCTTCGCACCGTCCGCCCGGAGGGATCGGAAGTACGCGGTGATCTCCCAGCTGCTATCTGTCACAAGGCAAAGCGTGGCGCCTTATAAGCTCTCCCGGTGATGGTAGTCACCGCTGGCTGTTCGCCTTCTCAAGATGCTGAAATCGTCCAAGAAAGAGATGGTCTCGACTACCTGATGGAAGGGGCTTTGTGAGAGGTCCAGCGACGGTCAGTTTGATCAAGAACGCCCGCAGAGCAAATTCCAGGCTGGACTCCTCTAACTCGGAGCCATAGGATTGGTTGACTGCAAGCTTGAACACAAACTTCTCGAGTGGTACATGATCTTTGTCGTGGAAGATTACTATGACCCTCTCAACCAGTCCCTGGGTTGTAAGAAAACTTATGGTTAGTTAAAAAGACACAACCAGCCTGAAATCTTGACACAATCAACAATGTTTCAACACCAAGGGATCCTAAGATCTCAACATTGCTGCTGAAGCTTGAATCAAATGCAAAATTGATATAGGTACTTTTTTGGCTTATAAGCCAAAGTGAAAAGGCCAAGTAAAAGCCCAACCAAACACCCCCATAGTTTGTTTCCTTCTTGTAATAATGCCATAAGACACAGGAGCCAAGTTCACAACAATCATATGGTCAAAACAGAAGGTGGAACAGATCTGTACCAAAACTTTAAAGCTCAAGCAGTATAATGTATGTTGCATTACTTAACCTATCAAGTTACCCTGTCCATTTAATGAGTTCTCTTGATAATATAATTAATCATAGAGTGCATTTCATTGCAGGAGGAACAATTAAGGGAACAAACACACCTTTTGTATGAAAGGTAGAAGGCCTGTAGTCACAGAGTGGATGTAGTCAGCAAGCTGGGGGTGCACAGCTTTCTGGACAACTACATTCATGTACCTTCTCCTCTCAAATGCACCTACACATGCATTCTGCTTAATCCATATACCCAACCAAAGAAAATGACAAATGCAGAGTTACCAATGTGACTTAAATACAAAAGGGAGAGGAATCCTTACGAGTGGGATAGAAACTTTTGAGGAAGACAATGCAGCTGACAGCTACCTCTAGAAATTCAACAATCACTTGTGCAATTTGACCTTTTTAAGCCAACCCAAGTTTTAGTGAGATGACAATGTGCAACTATTCAAACATAAAATTCAGCTCCCGAGGCAAAAAACAAGAAATGATCGTAAGCACTTTACCCTGTGGAGTTTGATTCTTCCGATCCATGGCCCAGTTCAAGTAAATGACAAAATTATGGAGTTCAGAACATTCAGGCTGCTGGTTTTACATTCCCATGATCAACATAGTCATACAGGTGAGCAGGCAGATGATACCCTGCTGCCAGATTAGTTTAAGCCAGAGAAACCAAAGCTGGGTTAGTTAGTTCGGAGTAAAAATGTAACTGTCAGACAAGAACATGAGATAAGAGCAAATAAGCGATGCAGCAGACAGCTAATTTTCTGACATAGTAACATCACAGCAAAAAATGTGGGTATTACCTAGCACAGTTTGCAATGCCAGAAGGAAACATTTCAGATAGACCACTAAAATTAGGATAACAGTGTGAGCGCAGTTGCACATTAAATGGCTCATGACGAAAATGTCTGGAAAATAAACTTCCCGCCTCAGTGAGAAATGCAAATACGTGGAAATACTTCGGGTTTCATCATTTCATAAACAGAAGATTATAGAATCATAGGTACCGAGGTATGGTTACCATAGAAATGTATTAGCTTTCACATCAGGAAGGACTCTGCTACTAACAGTTCATTAATCCCTAAAAGAGTGTTGTATATAGCTTCAGTCTCAAAATGTGACTCGTCCCCTGCAAAGAACTCATGCACGCATCCATCCACTTCAATGAAAGAGCAACCAGGCTGCTTAGTCTTTCTGCTACTGTATATTCCTGTCCTCACTTTATTTGCATCAACCCACCTTGATGTGGTAGCATAGACAGTAGAAAGTAAAACGTCCCCTCCAGACCTGTTTGGCTCCAATACTTGGATCCTTTCTGCTACATACTCTGCAAGTCCCACCTCTCCACAGGCTCTGCAGGCAAACAACAACGACCGCCACATTACCACATCAGGGGCGATAGGCATCTCTTTAATGAACTGTTCTGCCTCTGCCAATAACTTTGCACGCCCCAGGAGATCGACCATGCATCCGTAATGCTCGATCCTTGGGGCAATACCGTAAATACTGGACATGCGATGGAAGTGATGGTATCCTTGTTCAACTAATCCTCCATGGCTGCAAGAAGTTAGGACACCCAAGAAAGTTATCTCATTCGGCATGACTTCACCCTCTTCTTCCATCTGTGCAAACAAATCTAGTGCCTCGCCAGAGAGGCCATTCACAGCAAGGCCCATTATCATCACTGTCCAGGAAAAATCATCCCGCTTGACCATTCCACGAAATATATCATAGGCCTTTTTTATATCCCCACACTTCGAGTACATGTCAATCAATGAATTTTTCACAGAAATATCTTTCCCTAAACCATGAATGTCACAGTAAGCATGGACATACCGTCCCAAGTCCAGTGCTCCCATCTGGCCGCATGAAGATACAACGGTAGCAATTGTTGCATCATCAACTTTCACCCCAGCAATTTGCATGTCTCTGAATAGCTTAACAGCCTCTTTAGACTGACCTAACTGTGTACATCCAGAAATCATTGAGGTCCAGCAAACCGCATTCCTCTCGGGCATTCCATCAAAAACCCTGCGAGCATCTTCAACCAGCCCACACTTTGCATACATACTAATCAAAGAGGAACCCATATAACAGTTAATCTCAAAACCATTCGTCACAAGTAGTGCATGACAGAGCTTTCCGACCTTCATCATGCATGTCCTTGCACAAGCAACTAGAGCATTCAGCAAGGTGACATCATCCAGCATAACTTGCGCCTTGGCCATTTGGCTAAAAGCCTGCAATGCCTTATTAGGCAGCCCAGCATGTACGCATCCAGCAATGATTGTATTCCAAGAAACAGTATCAGAGGCTCCTTTGGGAGCAGAATCAAGAACTGATCTTGCAGTAGATGGATAACTACAAGAAGAGTACATATTGATAAGAGTATTAAGCACAAAGGTATCAGAACTTAAGCCGAGTTTCACAGAAAGGGCATGGAGCTGGGAACCAACAACTACGGATGGCATGCGGGCGGCGGTAGAAAGAGCAGCGCTAAGGGAGTAGTTATCAATGGGCATGTAGCCAGACCGGCGGAGTAGGGAGAGGAATGAGAGGGAAAGAGATGGGACAGGCCCTGAGGAGAGTGAGCGAAGGACAGAGTGGAGCAAGGGTACCTTGAGCAAAAGACCCGAGACGGTTGCATAGGATAGGAGAAGGGGGAGATGACGGTGGGCTAGGCGGGAGATTGGGACAGGGAGGAGATATTTGCTTTCAGGGAAAGCCTTTCTGTTAATGGAGAAGGAGCGTGTCTTCCCATCGAGCATTCGCGAGGACAAGCACATCTAGATTCTCAATGGAGTTGACGATAGCTGAACGAATGAAGTGTAGCTGTCACGCGGGGAAGCAACTGGATGATACAGGAAGCTGTCACCCAATACTGCAACCTACATTAAAGGAACCTGGCATAAGACATTGTTTTCTATTCGAACAAGGGCAATTCTCCATTTCCATCAGCAATAACAAAACCAAGATTATCTTTTCACACAGAGATTGGAAACCACACACTGACAAGAGTATCAGCGCCTTTTCAACTCCTGAACTCTAACCAACTGGAACGAAAATAAATGCTAGCAGACACGCCAACACTCAACATGAGATATCACAGACATCAAGCGGACATAGCCTAAGAATAACGAGGAATGCACAAGAGATCATGCCGTCTACTGCTTTCCCGGGTAGTATCAGATCATGCTTTTACCGTGTTTGCAGGTTATCTATCAGGACCACAGCTCCAAGTTAGCTTCACAAGAAATTGCACAATTTGCTAAGGATCACTACGGGCACAGCATTCGTGTGGGGATTCGATTTCTTTTCTTTATGGAAGCAACTGCTACTAGCAACAGCCCCAAAAATTAACTGACGCCCTTGATTAGCTGACGCCCTGGGCCCAAAAAGGGCAAAAAAACAGCCCCAAAAATTAACCCCAGGTTTACTTACACAGGCATATCAAAGGTCAAGCTCATATCACACGAACAAAAATTACTAAAATTAAATCGAAACAAAAATTACCAAAAGGCTTTCTACATTGAACTAACAAACTTTAAACTACAGGAGCTAATGGTCGATGATATTGAACATTTGAACGAATCTAATGAAAGGAGCTAATCAGTGGCGGATCTAGGATTTGAAGACAGGGTGGTCCTCCTTTTTTTTTTGACATATATGACACATGAATGTTCTAACTAATTATCAATCCCACATAGAAATCCCGTATGTTCATATCTTCATAGCATATCTACAAAGGCAATGTCCGTGGTCCTCTTCATTCTTCAATAATTTTGCAATATAACCTTATTTTATCAAACATAAATGAACACAAATGATGTGCAAAACTATTTGTATGGGTTTGTCGGTTCGTGTTCTGGACAGTGGATAGCACAACAAAGAACAAACTCTAAATCAATTAGGGATTTGGCAGTGGGCGAGCTCCGAACTGGCACCTCAAATCTGACGATCACCGGGAGTGCTGGAGACCTGAGATGTGGTCTGGGCGGCGGGTGGCGGCTTGCTCCGAGCGCCGGGGCCGGCTCTGAGGACCGGGTGGATGGACGGAGAAGCAGGAGAAAGGAAGAGGCTCGTGGGCGTCCGGGCGGCGGCGAGACAGGCGGGGTCGCGGGGAAGCGGCGAGACGGGCGGGGACAAAGACGGCTGGGCATCGTGGACGGGAAGGCTCAGACGTGAAGTGGTGCCTGCGTGCGTTGTTTCTTGTTGGGTCAAGTGTTATTGGGCTTTTCTTTCTCTCTTCGGCCCATCTCTAAGAGCATCTCCACTCGTTCGGCCCCAGGGCTTGAAATAGCATCATCCGAGGGCGCGCCGGCGAAAAACTCAGCATGAGAACGGTCGGTTTCCCAACCGCCGCCCCAAGCCAGCCCTAGACGTCGTTTTTCTTAAACCAAACTCGGTCAAAATTCGGCCAAATACCACACAAATTTGAGGAAATTTAGGCGTTCCATTGATATTTGAACGAAATTTGAAACATAATTTAAAAACAAACTAAAAATACTACTACTAGACGCCGCTCAGCCGCCGCCCGCCTTCTACATGTCGAGCAGCCTGTAGAACTTGGTGTAGCCGCCACCGTCGTCGTCGTCGTCCCTGCGCCCGCCGCTGTCCTTGCTGCACCCCTGACCTGCGTCGCCGATGCGTGGGGGGTTGGACGGCCCGAGCGCCTCATCGTCGCTGTCCTCGAGGACAATGACACCGGCCTCGGCGCCGAGCGGCGATCTCTTCAAGGGCGCGGCGCTGGCGCTCCATCTCCAGCCAGACGTAGTCGTCCCGCGCCCATTTGAGGGTGGTCTCCTCGGCGGCGGCCATGGCCTCGTGCTCCTTCTTGACGGCGACGAGCCCCGACTCCTTCTTGACGGTGACGAGCCCCGGCTCCGTCTTCGGCTTGACGAGGAGGGAGCAGAGTGGCCACGGCCGCCCTCGTTGATGACGAGGGCGCGCCATGGGTGCGCCGCCTGAATGGTGCCTCCCGAGGCTTCGATTTGACGGGGAGGAGCGCCGGTGACCCGGAGGAGTGCGAGCCCGACGAGGACGAGGTGGTTGTCTCCATTCGCCTCGGCGTCCAGGAGCTGCCGCGGCAGCGAGAGAAGGAGGGGGCACCGCCCGGTACTCCAACCGCGGCTCGTTGCCGACCTCGATGTGCTTGAGGACGGCTTCGAGCGTGCGCCCGGGGACGACCCGCCATTGGGGCCGCCCGTCGGCGTTGATGCAGCCGCGGGGTTCAGCGCCGTTCATCGAGGCGAGCTGGTCAGTGTGGCGGCGGTCGAAGTACACCGTCCAGAGTGTGTTGCTGTCGGGGGCGTACCCCGGCTCGTTCCGCACACTCTTCGGCAACGACGACCGGATGCACGCAATCTTGGCGAGTCGATCAGCGCCGGTGGGCGGCGACAGCACCGGGACGCCTCCGGCGTTGAGCCTCTAGGACCCCGGCACCCGCATGTCCGGCGGGGCCAGGTAGTCCGCCTCGTAGAGGAGGCGGCCTCGTCCTCGTGCAGGGTGCGGCGGCCGAAGCCATTGGTCGCCGCTCTGTCGCCGGGGTAGCACTCGGCCATGGTCGTCGGAGGACTGGGAGAGAGGGGAGAGGGCGAGAGGGTCGTCGGTGGTGAGGGGGAAGAGGAGTGTGTGCGGCCACCGACGAGGGAGGGGCCGACTTTTATAGCGGCTGGTGGGCGGCAAGCGGGTGGCATGCGTGTGTACGCGTGGCGGGAGGGGGCGGGGCGCGCGTCGGCGCGCCTTCACTGCGCCGCCCGTGAGGAATAAATGGGAGGCTGACCGGCGGCAGCCTTGGCATTGATTCCCCGCGGGAAAACGAGGCGACGAGGACGCGAACGCGGGCTGGTCGCTGACTCGGCGAGTCCATCAGGCTTTCATGCCAAAATTGTTTCCCCCGGTGCCCACGGGCGCCCCCAGCGCGCCCGGTTCGGTCTAGGTCTGCCGGCTTCAAAATTGGCCCTAACCAGCGAAAAGTGGGCTTCTGGGGTGCGACCGGGCCCTTTTTTCGCGTCGGCGATAAAGAAGGCCTTGGGGGCATGTTGGGGGCGAGTGGAGATGCTCTAACTGCATAGATATAAAGGCCAAACCAAAATTACACCACCCTGTAGCTCCGACCCTGGAGCTAATCCAGAAGGGAAAAGCTTACCATCATAACGGCCGCGTCCGCCACCTTCTCCGCATGACACGTGTCTAAGTGAGAGCCTGCATACCATCCTTCGTCCCACATATCATCTTTCGTCGAACACATTTCTGCAGCAGGGGCTATGCTTCTGAAACATACACGCTGTTGCAAGGTCTATGATGTGTCTATGTTTTGCAACAACAAAAAAATCATGGAAAATTTATACAATAAGATCTCAGTTAAAAAAATTATAACAAAAACTCAGTTGCAAAAAAAGTTGCAACAAAACAGCTGTTGCAACGTCCAGAAAGCAAAGGCTATTTCTTCCTAATTTCGTCAATCAAAAAATATTGTCTTTACAACCTCTTTGGTTTGGGAAATAAAAAGTAGGAGGCGTCACACCTAAACTGGACACCGCACCCGTCTGCCGACCGGTGGGGATCAGTCTATGAAACATTGGCGCGGAGCCGGTCATCCAACTGTAATCACATATATTTCATAGCAGATTTCAACAAATCGGGTAGAATTTGTGCAAACCGTATGGTTTTCATATAAACCAGACAAAAACATTTACATCTCGCACATATTTCAACTAAACTATAACGGACTAGGCTATCATATTATAACCTATTCTATCGCCGGCCGCGGTGGATCCCGTTTTCCCACAACATGTCTTCTCTACGTCCGACAGCAAGCTCATCAGACCGTCATGAGCCCTGGAGCTAAATGCTTCAGTGGGAGAGAAAGAATAGCCTTCGCCTCCACAAAGACCGGATTATCGGTTTATTTTTGTGCGGGGGAAGGCGGTCATCGTGGCCTACGCCCCTACGAAGCTGGCAAGTCACCAGCTATATAACAGCGAGGCGGTGACGATGGCCTTCCTGGAACCCAAGCGGCGGTGCCTCCCATGGTCTACTTTTCTTCGTTGGCGGAGACTGCGGACGTGCAGTCTTCGTCGATGTGGTGGCGGCGACGGGGTGTGGCCGACACAGAGTTGGCGTCATTGGCGTCGGTGCCCCATTCAAATTCCTACGCCGTCGCATCAACCTCCGCGAACATGGCTTCTTTCTCCGTCCGTCAGGCACGTTGTCGCCATCCCTCGCAACGAATTTAACGGGCGACGGTGTAGGCCAGCTTGGACGGCTTGGCGATGGTGGTGGCGCCGGCTCCGGCTCCGGAGAGCTTGCCGGCAAGCCAACCTGTATCCGACTGTGTTAGGCCACCCAGCCAGCTGCAATGCCGTAGAGTTCGTTCTTCTCTATGGGCGTATAGGGGTTCAAGTTAGTCTAGTCCTAAATGCTCTTAGAGCATCTACAGCCGGACTAGGCAAATCCGGACCCTCAAACTACCGGCCCTACGAGCAGCACTACCGCTGCGTATAACACTTCACTATGGTACCCGCGGTAGTAGGGACGAGTAGGGCGGTAGTACCGCCTGAAGCGGTACAACCGCGGTCTACCACCGTCCTAGTACCGTGGATGCGAACACAAGTTTCAAGGGGCATTAATTGCACAACGGTAGACCAACGGTGGAAAGGAGATGTAGTATCGCACCAAGCGGTACTACCGCCCTTCTCCGCTGTACTATCGCTTAAGGCGGTACCACCATCCTCAACCACCACCCTACCACCGGGAATGCTGGGAGGGCAACAGAAGCCAAAATGCAAGCGGTGGTAGCCGCGGTACTGGACCGCGATAGTACTGCATGAAGCGGTACTACCGCTGCAAGAGCGGTACAACCGCTTGGGTGCCACCAAGAAACCCAAGGAAATAGAAGGAACTCCATGTTGCCGGGAAGGAAATGAGGGTGCAAAGGAAATGCGTGCGTGATGATTTCACCCTAAGTCCCTAACCTTTCCACTGCGAACTCCTCTTGATAGTACAGATTTCCCAGGACTCAAATCCACCCAAAAAGAAATCGTCGAAAAATAACCATGTTCACACTTAATCACCGAGGGGAAGTAAACCGTCTCGTGCCATCTCATATAATCTCTGAAATACTCATTGCACACGATTATTCTGCAAAACGCATTGTCATCAATCAACAAAACCACTAAGGATGAAATATGCCCTAACCGTTGGTTTGGGGTAATTGTCAAAAGTACTCCCTCCGTTCCATAATATAACAGTGTTTTCCACACTACACTTTTTTCGAAAATGCTCTTATATTATGGGACGAAGGGAGTACCTTTAATTGAATTTGGTTGACTCGGGTTATCCAATGTACCTAAGAGTTGATCCTCATTAACTCAATTATCTTAGCATGCAACTATGCCAACTCATCATGTTATCATGCATGTCACATTAAATTTAGTTTTCTCAACATGCAACTATGCCAACTCACAATGCCAGTATGCATGAGAAAAGAACACATTAACACGTACCAGGCATGCTACTAAATTCAATAAATATTTTAGAACTATAAAATAATCAAATATAATAAATTATATGCACTTTAGTTTCAATTATCATATGGCTAATCCAAATACTAAAGTTTCATACTACCAAATCCTAGTGAAATGATATCATCAATTTCCCACAACAACGCACGTGTATCATCTCTAGTTTCACTTATGACGATGATACTCAAACAAGCAATGCAAGGATCCCATAACATCATAAACAGAAGAACACAGGGATGTGATACTCCAACATTTGAGCTCCAGTGAAATAATATCATTAATTCCCGCAACAACGCGCATGTATCATTTCTAGTTTCACTTATGACCGTGAGTACTCCAACAAGCAATGCAATGATCCCATAATATCATAAACGAAAGAGCACAAGGATGCGATACTCCAACACTGAGCTGCCCCCTCCCCCGGAAAAGAATTTTATGAGACCAGGTCTCACGAGAGACCCATCCTGATAGATGACACGTGGCATTCACAAATCACAAAGCATCTACCCCACCCCCATTTGAAATCAGGGAGGAGAAAAAGATTAGATACTTTGTGATTTGTGAATGCTACGTGTCATCCATCAGGGCGGGTCTCACCTGCTAACCGTGAGACCTGGTCTCATATAATTTTTTCCCCTCCCCCCTCCCCCTCATGTTTGGTTCTAGGGCATGTTTGGTTCTAGCGTAACAGCCATGCATGCTAGGGGGAAGAGGGAAAGTCTAACCGTTTGGGCTCAGAAAAATTTGGCTGCATGCTCAAATCGTCTAACCGTCTTGCCCGGGAAGAACGCTCAAATCGGCAATTTCCAATGATGCAGGCACGAACCAGTGCAAAAAGGCTCTATTAGCCCATGCACGCGAGCAACCAAATGAACTGCCCCTACAGGTTCCACCGGGGCAGGTTCCTAGGAAGCCCAAAAATGATGCGAATAACCAAACAATATGTATATCGCCTACCTTTAGGATTTTTCCCGCGATAACATTTCTGATCTATTCAAGGTAGTACAGAAGGCACTAGAGGTAAAAAATACATCCAGATCCGTAGATCATCTAGTGACGACTACAATCACTGGAACGAGCCGAAGGCGCAGCGCCGTCATTACCCCTTCCTCACAAGAGCCGAACAAACCTTGTTGTAGTAGACAACCGGGAAGTCGCCGTGCTAAGGCCTTATAGGACCAGCACACCAGAGCAGCAACTGCCGCTGATGAAGAGAAGAATAAGTAGGAAGGATCCAACCTGCACACACACATGCACGGACGAACGAAGACTGGATCCAAGCGGACCCACCAAAGATAAACACCTATCGTATCCCATGAGATCCGCGGAAGACACACCTCCACACACCCTTCGACAAGGCTAGACGCACCGTCAGGGCAGGGGCTAGGCGGGGAGAATATTATTCAATCTTCAGGGAACCGCCGCCGCCTCGCTTTTCTGAGCAGGACAAAAACCCTAAACATGCACAAAAAGATATCTAAAACCGAAACTGGAACCCTCCCGTCAGCAAGGACCGAGATCCACCACGTCTCTATGGCCTAAGGCCACAACAGATGGAGTATGCGGCGGCGGCGGCAGGAGGCGAGCAACCCCTAGCCGCCTGAGTCGCTAGAGCATAACCACCAAGGGGTACGCGTGCCCATTGCCTACCTCTAGGTTTAGCCTCTAGCGGACAGCATATATAACCACTACAGTACTAATAAAGTAATAACAATCCAAGCTTATGCAAACTTTGCCTGAAAAGCAAATGTGGTTGGGCGTGCATTAGCTAGATATGCAAGATAAAAGCCAACTAAGATGTGGATGTTCTATTGTATCCCTGTTTGCAAGCTACTCCTCCAGTCCCATAGTATAAGAGCATTTTTTACACTAGTGACCTTCTCCAATAATATAAGAGCGCTTTTGACACTAGCGCGTAAGAGCGTTTTTAACACTAGTGCGTTTTTGACACTACACTAATGTCAAAAATGCTCTTATATTATGAGACGGAGGGTGTAAAATCTCCGTTGTTGGAAAAAAAATGCAGTTATCCATCTTTTTGCCAATCAGAGTACAAAGAAGGTGCATACACACGCATCCACGCAGATGCGCTCTCCTGATACACCCCTGCAACTTGGAGATAAACGCATGGATAATGGATTTCACAGACTCTGATTCAAACAAATTTACACAACGCATGTATTTATACACTGCTACATAGAGCCGAGCCCACAACTCTACTACCCAGCAAAGATGGTGGTAAACAGCTTACCGTCAGTAGAGCCCATACTCTGGGTGTCCCGAAGGGTTATCACCTATTGTTGTTTTCACATTTCGAAGGAAATTCTGAAATAGTTCACTCAGCATCTTCAGCATGGCTAGCCAGTAGAAGAGTATCGACTGCAGCGGAGCCGATACTCCGCAGAGCGACAAAGCCGGGCCTTGCGATGTACAGCGGCATTAGAAATCTACTGGAGAAACGGCATGAATTTCGACAGCAAGGAGCGCCCTCTTCATCTCACTCAAAGCCCTCCGTCGGAGGCCTTTGAGGGAGAAGGAGAGGAAAGTCCTTCAAGAGCCCTCCTCCACTTCCTCTACATGCCATGCTTCTTGTGTTAAGAGGAGACCATGCAAATACCTGGGTTTATATAGGCCACAGAGGATGCAAAATAGGTAACTCCAAACCAGCTGGGTCATCTCTTGCAATCACTGTCAGAGGTGGTTATATTCTTTCTCATCTTCTTTTCCCAGTTGCAACAACCTGGAGTCTTTTACTTTGGGAGTCTGGACTTTTGGGCAACACCAAGGGATGCTACGCGGCGCCAGCGATCTGAAATGTGATACTGAATATATGCTTCACCATTTCTTTACAGCACCCTGTAAGACATGACTTATGTTAAACTACAGCAAATAATATGGCGAGTGCAAGTACATGATTTTCGTTGCTGTTTATAAAATGTTTTGGCATAAGAAAGAAATGAATACACAAATTAAGTCAGATTTGTTTTATGTGGCGAAAGCAAAACACACCGCCATGTGTTCATTGATAGCACTAAGGAGAGGAAAACACAAAAAATCCACTAGCTAGTATCTTTGAAAGTAAGTAGGGAAGATTTGGATAAGAGCATTAGACATCAAAGTTCCATATCTGTTGATGCTTTCGGAGATTCTGCCAAAGCTTCAGTGTGGTAGCTCTAATACAGTTGACCGTGGTAATGAGCAAGAACCTAGAGCAAACGTGCATACAGCAGAAAAGAAAAGCCTCATACCGCGCGCGCGGAAAAGGTCATGCACCAGCTCTTATTTGACATTCCTTTGTATACACTCCGCGTATCCAGCAATAAAATGTACACACAAATCAAGTCAGATTTACTTTATATGGTGAATGCGAAACACACTGCCATGTGTTCGTTGGTAGCACTAAAGAGAGGAAAACACAGAAATCCAGTAGCTAGTATCCTTGAAAGTAAAACCAGAAGATTTGGATAAGATCACTAGAGATCGAAGTTCCAAATCTGTTACCGCTTTCAGAGATTATGCCAAAGCATCACACTGGTAGCTCTCACACAGCTGACTCTGGCAATGAGCAAGGACCAAGAGCAAACATGCATACAACAGAGAAGGAAAGCCTAATATCGCACAGAAAAAGGTCATGAACTAGCTCTTATTTGACATTCCTTTTTACACTTGCACTACACATGTCCAGCAATAACCACCACAGGGCTTCTAAGAATATATGATGTGATGCCATGAGAATATGTGCTCATAAGACCTTCTGTAGTTCTACTTCCGAATTTGAAAGCTCAACCCTTGCGGTGTAGAAATTCTATGCACAGTTACGTTTTTGGGCTTTGGACTACCAAATGTGCTTAAATCTACATCTCAAGACTGCGTGATTCCTTGTGACTGGCTAGACTGCAGACAAGTCTTGTAGGCTAGCTATGATCTTGCAATTGTCGGCAGCTCATAAAAGTTGTAAAATTTAAATTTGGCAGCCATACTTGGATCGCCAAAAAAATGGAATTTGGGTAGCATATCTATTCTTTGTTAACGCACCATGGGCTACGGTACCAACATGGCGATGCCTCCATTATGACGTGCTGAGCTCCACTCTTCAGTCCAGAATTTAAATTTTCCCCATATGCAGATTT
This sequence comes from Aegilops umbellulata, assembly GCA_032464435.1. NCBI lineage: Eukaryota > Viridiplantae > Streptophyta > Magnoliopsida > Poales > Poaceae > Aegilops > Aegilops umbellulata. The sequence goes on from CP136060.1 coordinate 99,058,245, forward strand.
ACTGACTTTGATGAAAGAAACAACCAAACTTGAGAACAACACACACTTGAGAAACGGGTATCTTCAATTCTTCATTCATCTTCTATGATTGGCGTGTAACCATGATCCTTGAGCTCCCAATTCAGTATCTCCAAGACCGCCTCTAGAACACTGTCAAGCTCACCGGTGATAAACTCTCTAAGACTGCCTTCAGCATCAACTTGGCTCCACCCAGGCGGCTTCTTCATTCCTTGTCTCCTCAGGAGGGCTCGAACCTTCTGGACTCCATCCCACTTCTTTGCATTTGCGTATATATTTGAAAGCAGGACATAATTCCCCACGTTATTTGGTTCCAACTTGAATAGGTGTCTAGCTGCCACCTCCCCAATCTCGACATTTGAGTAAGTCCTACAGGCACTTAACAGAGCGCCCCAAATTCCAGCATGTGGTTCAATGTCCTTTGGCATCTCATGTGTGATCATTTGGTAAGCTTCATCAATGCATCCCGCACGACCAAGCAAGTCCACCATGCACAGGTAATGTTCTACAGTAGGAATGATGTTGTAGCCATCCTTCATTGTATTGAAGTATCGGCGTCCCTCGTCAATCAGACCTGTATGACTGCAAGCATTGAGGACTGACACAAAACAGATTTCATCGGGGTCGAAGCCATTGTCGCACAACTCGTTAAAAACTGCAATGGCATCTTTTCCACGACCATGCATGCCCAACGCAGAGATCATAGAACTGTAACAGATAAGATCTCTTTGCCTCCAGCTGCAGAACAAGTCAAGTGCCCTTTCTATATTACCACACTTTGAGTGCATATCAATGAGGGAAGCTACAGTATGGTTGTTCAACAACATCATATGATGATCCACATAATCCTGTATCCAACTAGCCTGAGTCGGTAACCCACACTGCGCGCATGCAGCTGCAACAATAGAGATTGTAGTGTGGTTTGGCTCCACCTTTGGCCTTGCTCTAATCTCCAGCATAATCTTGAAGAGATCGACAGCCTCTGCAGCCCGACCAGCACCTGAATACACGCCAATCATCACATTCCAGGTTGCAGCATCCCGCACTCTCATTCCATCAAAGACGGTCCTAGCATCATCGGCATTGCCAGTTTTCGCATAGCCAGATATCATGGCTGTACACACAACCGTGTTTTCTGCTCCCTTTGCCACTGCTATTTCAAAGAGACGCTTTGCAGAGTCCATATCACCACGTGCGGAGTACCCACAAACCATCTCCACAAGTGTGTATGCGTTCCTCTCCGGCATCGTCTCGAAGAGCTCCTCTGCACGCTCCACCTCACCTACCTCCATATGTGCAGCAATCATAGTGTTATACAACTGAGCATCCTTAACGGACAATCTGTCGAACACCCTGCGGGCGTCATCCAGCCTGCTGCACTTCGCATAGAAATCAACCAACGTCGTCGCAATGCGTTCGTCGGTTTGGAATCCATTCTTGAACACGTGCACGTGAACTTGCTCGCCTTCCTGCAGCATCTTGCGGCGAGCCGCCGCCTTCAGCACGGAGGAAACGGTGAAGGTGAGCGGCTTGATCCCCGGGCAACCGTGATGCATCTGGGCGTAGAGAGCCACGGCATCGCGCGCGGCGGCGTCCGACTGGGAGTGCGCTCGCACCAGCGCTGTCCACACGAAGGCGTTGGCGGCGGGGCCGAGCGCCGTGGCCACCGCGCGCGCGCGGCCGAGGTGGCCGAGGTCGGCGAAGGCGCGGACGAGCTTGGCGGCGACGAAGCTGTTTCGGGAGTGGCCGAGGAGCACGGCGCGGGCGTGGAGTTGATCGAGCTGGCGCCCTGACGCGCACCGAGCCGCCAGGCGCACGAGGAGGTTCTCCTCCTCGACGCGGGCGCTCGGGCGGGGCGGCGGCATTGGCTTCTCTCAGGATTTCTGTCGAGCATTTGGCGTTCAGGATTTGTAAGTGTGTGTTTGATTGCGGAACCAATACCCTTTTTGGGTAATCATGCCGCTTTATTTAATCTACAAGAGGCAAATATCGAAATATCGTGTGCAATAACATCCAGGCCCAGTTTATTTGCTGATTCTTCCGTGATGTTGAGAATCGACTCTCCACCCAGCTTCTTTTCTTGAATCCATATTATTTTACAATCTAGCTAGTTAGGATGTGAACAATTAGGATACAAGATTCTGGAAGAAGCTAGGTGAAGAGTTGATTCTCAAGATTCTGAGAGAATCGTTCAAAAGAACTGGATCCCACAATACGATCAGGTGGAACCCAAACCAAATCTTACATTCCTGGGTTATCTCTACCTTTCTTTTTAGCCATGACCACTTATATGGTTGACGCATTGCCTTGGATGCGGATCAATGAAATCATAAACATATTAAAGATCATTATCATTGTTGGGGAAGCCAAGTGGTTACAACACTCATCGAGAGTGATATTGAAGTCTTGGTCCAAGAGACGGAAACTGATCCACTCCTCCTATATGTATTTGGCATCAAACCAACATTATGCGAGAGAGCACTAAGAAACTCAAGTGTCATGCGTTCATATGTATGACATCCCTGATAAACAAAATGATGCAACTCGGCGTTTTCACAAAACAAATTGAAATTTACCTAGCTTAGCGAGTGTTGACTCGCAAGCCCACTTGGATGCTTTTAATCTTCCTTGTACTGAGCATTTGAAATTTCTTCTTCGCTTCATGGTTGGTGAAGACGATCCCCTGAGTGAAAAATTGTTGTGGTTGTGCATTTGACGAACTCGAAGCACCACATACGTGAGTGTACCTTCTCGTAGATATCTACAAAACAATTTTTCAATCCAATACATAAAAAATTCTGATCCTACGGTAGTTATAACATCGTACTCCTCTAAAAACGTCAACAATTCCAAGCCAGACTCAAAGTTGGATAAAAAATATGCATTTCTTAGGCATGACAATGCTAGGCATGTTGTCGGTGTCAAAGCCAGCGAATCTGGGGTAGGGGGTCCCGAGTCGTGGATCTTGGATCAATGGGGAACAGGGAACACAGAGACAGTGTTTACCCAGGTTTGGGTCCTCTCGAAGAAGTAAAACCCTACGGCCTGCTTGATTGTATTGATGTGTATATGCTGGTTACAGAGTTGATCTAATACGAGATCGAATGAACTAAACCCTAGGTGAGTAGGTTGATGTTCCTCTCCCCTTTACAAATTTGTTAGGACTGAGAGTATATCGACCAGAGAGGGGTGAGGGAGTCCTGGATTAGGGGGTGTTCGGGTAGCCGGACTATACCTTCGCCGGACTCCTGGACTATGAAGATACAAGATTGAAGACTTCGTCCCGTGTCCGGAAGGGACTTTCCTTGGCATGGAAGGCAAGCTAGGCGATGCGGATATTCAAGATCTCCTGCCAATGTAACCGACTCTGTGTAACCCTAACCCTATCCGGTGTCTATATAAACCGGAGGGTTGTAGTCCGTAGGACAGAACCATCATCATACACAATCATACCATAGGCTAGCTTCTAGGGTTTAGCCTCCTTGATCTCGTGGTAGATCTACTCTTGTACTACCCATATCATCAATATTAATCAAGCAGGAGTAGGGTTTTACCTCCATCGAGAGGGCCCGAACCTGGGTAAACTTCGTGTCCCTTGTCTCCTGTTACCATCCGGCCTTGACGCACAGTTCGGGACCCCCTACCCGAGATCCGCCGGTTTTGACACCGACATTGGTGCTTTCATTGAGAGTTCCTCTGTGTCATCGCCTTTAGGCCCGATGGCTCCTTTGATCATCAACAACGATGAGGTCCAGGGTGAGACTTTTATCCCCGGACAGATCTTCGTTTTCGGCGGCTTCGCTTTGCGGGCCAATTTGCTTGGTCATCTAGAGCAGATCGAAACCTACGCCCCTGGCCATCAAGTCAGGTTTGGAAGCTTGAACTACACGGCTGATATCCGCGGAGACTTGATCTTCGACGGGTTCGAGCCACAGCCAAGCGCGCCGCACTATCTCGAGGGACATGATCTAGCTCTGCCTCCGAACAGTGTCCTAAAGGCCGCACACGCACCGGTTCCGACCCTTAACTCGGAGCCTATTGCGCCAATTGAGGATGGACGGTTGGACGTCACCTCGGGGGCTGCGATCTCAAAGGCGATCGAGCCGAACGCCAGCCCCGCACTCCGCGTGACCCGTGACCCCGAGGGTCCGGACTCCTTCCCGGACTCCGAACCCCCCGCGCCCCTGCCAGTCGAACCCGATTGGGCGCCGATAATGGAGTTCACCGCCGCGGACATCTTTCAACACTCGCCTTTTGGCGACATCCTGAATTCTCTCAAGTCTCTCTCTTTATCAAGAGAGCCCTGGCCGGACTACGGTCAGCGAGCATGGGATACGGACGATGAAGAAATTCAAAGCCCACCCACCACCCACTTGGTAGCCACTGTCGACGATTTAACCAACATGCTTGACTTCGGCTCCGAAGACTTCGACGGTATGGACGACGAGGTAGGAGACGAACAGGAACCAACACCTATAGGGCGCTGGACGGCCACCTCGTCATATGACGTATATATGGTGGATACTCCAAAAGATGGAGATGGCGATGGAACAACGGGAGATGACACCTCCAAGAAACAGCCAAAGCACCGACATCAGCGGCGCCGCTCTAAATCCCGCCAAAGCAAAAACGGTGATTCCGGCACCGGGGATAATAGTACCCCGGATAGCGCCGAAGAACACCCTCCCCAGCAAGATTCGGCGCAGGAAGATGGAGAAGCCAGCCCTCATGAGAGAGCGGCAGACCGAGAGGTTGAGGACGATAACTATATGCCTCCCTCCGAAGACGAGGCTAGCCTCGATGACGACGAATTCGTCGTACCATCAGACCCCGCCGAACAAGAGCGTTTCAAACGCAGGCTCTTAGCCATGGCGAACAACCTCAAGAAAAAGTAGCAACAGCTTAGAGCTGGTCAAGATTTGCTAGCTGATAGATGGACTGAAGTCCTTGCGGCTGAAGAGTATGAACTCGAACGCCCCTCCAAGAGCTGCCCAAAGCACAGGCCGCTACCACGATCAGAGGAGGAAGCGCCTACATCACCAGCGCACGACATGGCAGACCGGCCACCTCGCGGCTGCGACAGAGAGGCCTGTCGGACCTTCAACCAAGCCATGCCCCGACGCCGCTCAACCAAGGCACGGGAAAATGCGCCAGACCTGCGAGATGTATTGGAGGATAAAGCAAGGCAAACAAGATCGATCTACGGATCGCGCAGGCGCCCGACGACACGTGACGATGATCTTCACTCCGGACACAATAAATCCGGCCGGGCCGAACACAACAGACATAGCTCTTCCGAGCTGCGTCGTGACATAGCCCAGTACAGGGGCGCCGCACACCCACTATGCTTCACAGATGAATTAATGGGTCATAAAATCCCTGAGGGTTTCAAACCCGTAAACATCGAATCATACGATGGCACTACAGACCCGGCGGTATGGATTGAGGATTATCTCCTTCACATCCACATGACATGTGGCGATGATCTACACGCCATCAAATACCTCCCGCTCAAACTCAAAGGACCGGCCCGACATTGGCTTAACAGCCTGCCAGCGGACTCAATCGGTTCTTGGGAGGACCTGGAAGCCGCATTCCTCGACAACTTCCAGGGCACTTATGTGCGACCGCCGGACGCCGACGACCTAAACCACATAATTCAGCAGCCAGAAGAATCGGCCATGCAACTCTGGACACGGTTCCTAACAAAGAAAAACTAGATAGTCGACTGTCCGGACGCAGAGACCCTAGCAGCCTTCAAGCATAACATCCGTGACGAGTGGCTTGCCCGGCACCTGGGACAGGAAAAGCCAAAATCTATGGCAGCCCTCACGACACTCATGACCCGCTTTTGCGCGGGCGAAGATAGCTGGCTAGCTCGCAACAACAGCTTATCAAAGAACCCTGGTAATTCGGATACCAAGGACAAAAGTGGCAGGACACGTTGAAATAAGCAAAAGCGTCGCGTTAGCAGCGACAACAATGAAGATACAACAGTCAACGCCGGATTCAGAGGCTATAAATCCGGTCGGCGGAAAAAGCCATTTAAAAAGAATACTCAGGGCCCGTCCAGTTTGGACCGAATACTCGACCACTTGTGCCAGATGCATGGTACCCCCGAAAGGCCAGCCAATCACACCAACAGGGATTGTTGGGTGTTCAAGCAGGCAGGCAAGTTAAGAGCCGAAAACAAAGACAAGGGGATGCATAGCGATGACGAGGAGGAGCCCAGGCCGCCAACAACAATGGACAGAAGGGGTTTCCCCCACAAGTGCGGACGGTGAACATGATATACGCAACCCACATTCCCAAGAAGGAGCGGAAGCATGCGCTACGGGACGTATACACGATGGAGCCAGTCGCCCCAAAGTTCAACCCATGGTCCTCTTGCCCGATCACCTTTGATCGAAGGGACCACCCCACTAGCATCCGTCATGGCGGCTTTGCCGCATTGGTTCTCGACCCAATCATCGACGGATTTCATCTCACAAGAGTCCTCATGGACGGCGGCAGTAGCCTGAACCTGCTTTACCAGGATACAGCGCGGAAAATGGGCATAGATCCATCAAGGATTAAGCCCACAAGGACAACCTTTAAAGGCGTTATACCAGGTGTAGAAGCCAACTGTACATGCTCCGTAACACTTGATGTGGTCTTCGGATCTCCGGATAATTTCCGAAGCAAAGAGTTAATCTTCGACATAGTCCCGTTCCGCAGTGGCTATCACGCCCTGCTCGGACGAACCGCATTTGCCAAGTTCAATGCGGTGCCGCACTACGCATATCTCAAGCTCAAGATGCCAGGCCCTCGAGGAGTAATCACGGTCAATGGAAACACCGAACTCTCCCTCCGTACGGAGGAGCACACGGCGGCTCTCGCAGCGGAAGTACATAGCAGCCTTTTTAGGCAACTCTCCAGTCCGGCCGTTAAAAAGTCAGACACTGTTAAGCGCGCCCGGAGTAACCTACAACAAGACCGCCTGGCACGACCTGAGCAGGCGTAGCAATGCGGCCCCAACCCCAGCCATCGCGACATAGCGAAGCTAGTACCTCGCGTACATAATTACACCCTTGAAATACCATGGGCACAAGGGAAGGGGCACAGTAACGGCATGCCCGAAATACGGCTTAAAACGTACTAGGGGCTGTTGGATTCTTTTTTTTTTACTTTCAGGACTCCACACTTTGGACGACCTGTTCGGCAATTCGACTGCCGCACAAACGATGCAAGATCCAGGGAAGCAGACAAAGCTAAGCCACATTATGAAACTCCCAGGTGGTCTCTATTACGAGCGTATATCTGTTTCGAGCACAATTTCGCGGCCTGCCCCTGGCTAGGACATGTTAAATAGTCTAATATCTTTTTGCTTATCGCACTACTTGTATCGTCCGGCTTTGACAAACAGCCTCTTTATGAACAATGCATAGCTTTTTGTCTATTTTTTGCATTATCCTCTTTTACTATATATGTTTATTAAATAACATGATCGCACCCGTACACCATGGTACGACAAACACGCCAGGGGCTTCAGTACCCTCCGATCTAGCGTGAGAAGTCCGTACACTTTCACAAGTGCGGCACCCCGAACTTATAGCACTATATGCATCGGCTCCGAATCATGATTTGGGTCAATAGTTGGGTTTGCCCGGCTCCTATGTTTTGGTGCCTTACGTTCCGCTATATCGGCTAAGGTAGCACTAGGAGAACCACTGCGATTGTGCCCCGGTTCAGCTGGGTTAAGCACCTCAGTGGAGAAAGCTAAAATTGACTGTCATGATAAGGCGAGAGACCGGTCGCTGTTCGAGAGGTTTTTCGAGTCCCTAAAGGCTTATGCCGCTTCGAGCGAGGAACTGGCTTTGTCCAGCCAAAGGCGTGGATAGCGCCCCGAATTCGGTCTTCTGAACTAGGGGCTTCGCCGAAATTTAAAATTATAAAGTTCTATGGCTAAGTGAGAGTGTTCAAGCATTATAGTCCGATTGCCTGGTTCGTTATGCTGAGCGCCTCCCTCGAAGGACCCAACCATGGGAAAAAGAGCGCTCAGGTTTATCCCGAACACCCCAGCACTAGCGGCATGGGGGCAGAAGCCGACGATTGGCCATCTCTCAATTTTTGATAAACGGCCGCACAGAAAATAATATTTTAAATTCAATAAGCATTGCTTAGCGCACATGAACAAGTTTTCAGCGCACAGGATAAACACGAGCGAGTTCATTCAAAAATTACATCTTTCGTACATTCATCCACAATAAGGCGGGCACCAGCAAGAACATCCTTGTAGTAGTTCTCGGGCTTGCGATGCTCCTTCCCATGCGGCGGCCCGTCTTTCACCAGCTTCTCACCGTCAAGCTTACCCCAGTGCACCTTTGCACGAGCAAGGGCCCTCCGGGCACCTTCGATGCAGGCGGAACGCTTGATGACCTCAAGCCTTGGATAGGCCTCCACCAGCCGCCGCACCAGCCCGAAGTAGCTCCCAGGTAGGGCCTCTCCGGGCCACAACTGAACTATGAAGCCCTTCATGGCTTGTTTAGCCACCTTGTGGAGCTCGACCAGCTGTTTTAGCTGGTCGCTCAAGGGCGCAGGGTGTCCGGCCTCACAATACTGAGACCAGAACACACTCTCCGTCGAGCTACCTTCTTCAGCTCGATAGAACGCGGCGGCGTCGGATACGCCGCGGGGAAGATCTGCGAACGCCCCTAGAGAACTCCGGATTCGGGTAAGTGACAAGTAGTTTACTTTTATATTTCTACTTTGCATTAAGAATGCCTTACCCGCTGCTATCTTTTTCATCTCCTCCAATTCTTGGAGGGCCTTTTGGGCTTCGGCCTTGGCACCCTTGGCGGTCTCAAGGGCCGATGTGAGCTCGGATGCTTGCGCCTTTGACTCAAGCTCCAAGCTCTCATGTTTCTTCATGAGAACCTGCAGCTCTTGCTGCACTTCGCCAACCTAAGCCCCAAGTCTTTCTCGCTCGGTTCGCTCCTCAGCCGTTTTCTTTTTGGCCTCAGATAGCGCCTGCTTGAGAGTCGCCACCTCAGTTGTGGCCCCTACAATAAGCAGTACGATCCTGTTATTCTTTGCAATCACGCCTCTCTATAGGCACCTTTTTTTAGGGTATTTCTTACCTTCTTTTTCCTCGAGCTGCCGTTTGGCCAGGCCGAGCTCTTGCTCGGTCCGCCCGAGGTCCTTTTTTAGGACATCCACCTGTGCAGTCAGTGCGGCGGTGGATAGCAGTGAAGCCTGCATACGCATATTGACTCTTTATTGTTAGACTCCTGCAAAAATTAATAGATCCTCTATTCGGCTTTTCTTTCCGAATGCCAAACAGAGCATCAGGGGCTACTGTCTATGCGGTACTATCTTGACATATTTTAACTTACCTCGAAGCCTGTCAGAAGGCTAGCGCAAGCTTCAGTCAGTCCGCTCTCGGTGGACTGAACCTTTTGGATCACCGTACTCATAATAGTACGGTGCCCCTTGTCGATGGAGGCGCCGTCAAGCACCTCCAGCAAATGGTCCAGCGACTCCGGTTGGACGGAGGTCGCTGGCTTAGAAGGCTTGCTCCTTTTGGAAGGAGTTCACCTACCGCGGCTCGGAACTGTTGAAGGTTCCGGCGCGAGGTCTGGCACAAAGACGGACTTGGAGCCCTGGGGGGTCTTGTCCCCTTCACTCCTGGAGTCCGGGAGGTTGCCTTGCGGCTCCTCCGGGACCACCTCTTCCTGCCCCGGGGCTTGTCGCAACGCCACTTCGGCGTCATCTGTGGTGCGGGGGGAGACAGCGGGCGGAACGGAGTTCACGTCCGATGAGTCCAGGGAGCCGCCCAACGATTCGTTGTATTCGGCCTGGGGCGGGCTGCATGTTCACATTCGACATTAAGGAAAGCTGCGCAATGAAGGAACATCATGAGTTACTCTGATGTCTGAACTTACGATTTTGCGGGACGCTTGGCCCTGTTCGGCCACTCCTCTTCGCTCTCTTCGGCGTCATGGGAGTCGTCCGGCGGAGGGGTCTTCCTTTTCCTAGACCTCTCGGCCTCCCCTGATGGGGCGGCCTTCTTCTTCTCTTCTCCCTCCGCTGGGGGAGGAGAGCTTTCTTCTTCCTCCTCGTTTTCACGAGAGGAGGGCGTCTCGGACTCGTCAGATGACGAGTCCGACACCACCAAATTACGGGCACTCTTTCGAGTCCCGGTGGTCTTCTTCTTCTTGACCTTCCTCTCCGGCACCACATAAGGCGCCGGAGCCAGCAGCTTCACTAGGAGAGCAGGGGCTGGGTCTTCGGGCAAGGGAGTCGGACAGTTAATCGGTCCGGATATCACCTGCCAAGACTGTCAAAGGTAAGGGAGTTTAGATCCCGCATGGAGTCAAACTATGAAAAAACTTAAAACATCCTGTGAAAGGTGAAAATAGCTTACCTCGCTAGCGTGACGCTGCGAGCTGTATCCGCGGTCCTCGGAGGCGGATGTGGGAGCCTCGGCGCCTTTGGTTAGCACCTTCCAGATGTCTTCATATGTCGTGTCGAAGAGCCTGTTGAGGGTTTGGTGCTGCGCCGAGTTGAACTCCCATAGAGTAAAGTCCCGTTGTTGACACGGGAGGATCCGGCGGACGAGCATAACCTGGACCACATTGACAAGCTTTATCGGCTTGTTCACCAGGGACTGGACGCATGTTTGCAGTCCGGTCACCTCTTTTTTGTCACTCCACGACAGGCCCGTCTCTTTCCAGGATATAAGCTGCGTGGGGGGTCCGGATCAGAACTCAGGGGCTGCGACCCATTTTGGATCGCGTGGCTCGGTGATGTAAAACCACCCGGATTGCAACCCCTTTAGGGTCTCCACGAAGGAGCCCTCGAGCCATAGGATGTTGGCTATCTTGCCCGCCATGGCGCCTCCACACTCCGCCAGGCTGCCGCGCACCACCTTGGGCTTGACGTTGAAGGTCTTGAGCCAGAGGCCGAAATGGGGGCGGACGCGGAGGAAAGCCTCGCACACGACGATAAACGCCGAGATGTTGAGGACGAAGTTTGGGGCCAGATCATGGAAATCCATGCCGTAGTAGAACATGAGCCCCCGGAAGAATGGGTGGAGTGGAAAACCCAGTCCGCGGAGGAAGTGGGGAAGGAAAACTACCCTCTCATGGGGCCTTGGGGTGGGGAGAAGCTGCCCCTCCTCGGGAAGCCGGTGTGCGATGTCCTTGGACAAGTATCCGACCTTCCTTAGCTTCTTGACATGGCCCTCCGTGACGGAGGAGACCATCCACTTGCCTCCCGCTCCGGACATTGCTGGAGAAGGTTGAGGTGGGAAGTGCGGGTTTGGGCGCTGGAGCTCGGGTGCGCAGAAGATGGATAGGCAAAGGAGGAAGAAGGCGTAGGTAAAAAGGTGGATCCTTATCCCCTTATATGGGCGGATGCGGCTATGCGTCCCCACCAGCCTAGTAAAACTCGCTTGCCTCCCAAGCGCCGTGATAAATGGCGCGGTTGGGTTACCCACGTCCGTATTGATGAGAATCCCGTAAATGGGGGACACGATCTCTTCTCCCTCCGCTGGGGGAGGCGAGCTTTCTTCTTCCTCCTCGTTTTCACGAGAGGAGGGCGTCTCAGACTCGTCAGATGACGAGTCTGACACCACCAAATTACGGGCACTCTTTCGAGTCCCGGTGGTCTTCTTCTTCTTGACCTTCCTCTCCGGCACCACATATGGTGCCGGAGTCAGCAGCTTCACTAGGAGAGCTGGGGCTGGGTCTTCGGGCAGGGGAGCCGGACAATTAATTGGTCCGGATATCGCCCGCCATGCCTGTCAAAGGTAAGGGAGTTTAGATCCCGCATAGAGTTAATCTATGAAAAAGAGCTCAATAATCCTGTCAAAGGCATAGATAGCTTACCTCGCTAGCGTGACGCTGCGTGCTGTATCTGCGATCCTCGGAAGCGGATGCGGGGGCCTCGGCGCCTTTGATCAGCACCTTCCAGACGTCTTCATACGACGTGTCGAAGAGCCTGGTGAGGGTTCGGTGCTGCGCCGGGTCGAACTCCCACAAATTGAAATCCCGTTGTTGGCACGGGAGGATCAGACGAACGAGCATGACCTGGACTATATCAACAAGCCGGATTGGCTTGTTTATCAGGGACTAGATGCAGGTCTTCAGTCCGGTCACCTCTTCCTCGTTGCCCCACGACATGCCCGTCTCTTTCCAGGACATAAGCCGCGTGGGGGGTCCGGATCTGAACTCAGGGGCTGCGACCCATTCCGGATCGCGTGGCTCGGTGATGTAAAACCACCTGGCTTGCCACCCCTCTAGGGTCTCCACAAAGGAGCCCTCGAACCAGAGGACGTTGGCTATCTTGCCAGCCATAGCGCCTCCGCACTCCGCTTGGCTGCCGTGCACCACCTTGGGCTTGACGTTGAAGGTCTTGAGCCAAAGGCCGAAATGGGGGCGGACGCGGAGGAAGGCCTCGCACACGACGATGAACGCTGAGATGTTGAGGATGAAGTTCGGGTCTAGATCGCGGAAATCTAGGCCGTAGTAGAACATGAGTCCCCGGACAAATGGATGAAGTGGAAAACCCAGTCCGCGGAGGAGGTGGGGAAGGAAAACTACCCTCTCATGGGGCCTTAGGGTGGGGAGAAGCTGCCCCTTCTCAGGAAGCCGGTGCGGGATGTCCTTGGACAGGTATCCGGCCTTCCTTAGCTTTTTTACTTGAACCTCCGTAACGGAGGAGACCATCCACTTGCCTCCCGCTCCGGACATTGCTGGAGAAGGTTGAGGTGGGAAGAGCGGGCTTGGGCGCTGGAGCTTAGGTGCGCGAGAGATGGATTGGCAAAGGAGGAAGAAGGCGTAGGTAAAAAAGGTGGATCCTTATCCCCTTATATGGCCAGATGCGGTTATGCGTCCCCACCTACCTAATAAAACTCGCTTGCCTCCCAAGCGCCGTGGTAAATGGCGCGGTCGGGTTACCCACGTCCGTATTGATGAGAATCCCATAAAAGGGGCACACGATCTCTGCTTTGACAAGACGTGCCAAGGAAACCGCCTCGCTAAACGTGCTGAGGTGGAAAAGTGAAAACAATTTGTATAAAGAGCTTGGCCGCAGTGTGATGACGCACTGCGGAATACGTCAGCAGATTTGATTTGTGTTAATATTATTCTCTCTATGGCAATATGTGGAAACTTATTTTGCAGAGCCGGACACTATTTTTGGTGTTTACAATCTTCTATGAAGGACTTGGAGGAGGAACCCGCCTTGCAATGCCGAAGACAATCTGCGCGCCAGACTCGTCGTCATTGAAGCCTGGTTCAGGGGCTACTGAGGGAGTCCTGGATTAGAGGGTGTTCGGGTAGCCGGACTATACCTTCGCCGGACTCCTGGACTATGAAGATACAAGATTGAAGACTTCGTCCCGTGTCCAGAAGGGAATTTCCTTGGCGTGGAAGGCAAGCTAGGCGATGCGGATATTCAAGATCTCCTGCCAATGTAACCGACTCTGTGTAACCCTAACCCTATCCGGTGTCTATATAAACCGGAGGGTTATAGTCCGTAGGACAGAACCATCATCATACACAATCATACCATAGGCTAGCTTCTAGGGTTTAGCCTCCTTGATCTCGTGGTAGATCTACTCTTGTACTACCCATATCATCAATATTAATCAAGCAGGAGTAGGGTTTTACCTCCATCGAGAGGGCCCGAACCTGGGTAAACTTCGTGTCCCTTGTCTCCTGTTACCATCCGGCCTTGACGCACAGTTCGGGACCCCCTACCCGAGATCCGCCGGTTTTGACACCGACAAGGGGTGAATGGGAGATTCTAAATTTCTTTCGAAAGCTTTGAATCAAAACCCAATCACAGCAGCTGTGACGCCCCCGATTCAATCGTACACTAATCATACACGCAAACGTGTACGATCAAGATCAGGGACTCACGCGAAGATATAACAACACAACTCTAAAACATAAATAAGTCATACAAGCATCATAATACAAGCCTGGGGCGTCGAGGGCTCGAATACAAGTGCTCGATCATAGACGAGTCAGCGGAAGCAACAATATTTGAGTACAGACATAAGTTAAACAAGTTGCCATAAGATGGCTAGCACAAACTGGGATACAGATCGAAAGAGGCGCAGGCCTCCTGCCTGGAATCCTCCTAAACTACTCTTGGCTGTCGTCAGCGACTTGCACATAGTAGTAGGCACCTCCCGTGTAGAAGGAGTCGTCGTCGACGGTGGCGTCTGGCTCCTGGGCTCCAGCATCTGGTTGCGACGACCAGGTAGAAGGGAAAGGGGGAAAAGAGGAAGAAAAGCAACCGTGAGTACTCATCCAAAGTACTCGCAAGCAAGGAGCTACACTACATATGCATGGGTATATGTGTAAAGGGCCATATCAATGGACTGAACTGCAGAATGCCAGAATAAAAGGGGGATGGCTAATCTTGTCGAAGACTACGCTTCTGGCAGCCTCCGTCTTTCAGCATGTAGAAGAGAGTAGACTGAAGTCCTCCAAGTAGCATCGCATAGCATAATCCTACCCGGCGATCCCCTCCTCGTTGCCCTGTTAGAGAGCGATCACCGGGTTGTATCTGACACTTGGAAGGGTGTGTTTTATTAAGTATCCGGTTCTAGTTGTCATAAGGTCAAGGTACAACTCCGGGTCGTCCTTTTACCGAGGGACACGCCTATTCGAATAGATTAACTTCCCTGCAGGGGTGCACCACATAACCCAACACGCTTGATCCCATTTGGCCGGACACACTTTTCGGGGTCATGCCCGGCCACGGAAGATCAACACGTCGCAGCCCCACCTAGGCACAACAGAGAGGTCAGCACGCCGGTCTAAACCTAAGCGCACAGGGGTCTGGGCCCATCGCCCATAGCACACCTGCATGTTGCGAACGCGACCGGTGAGCAGACCTAGCAACCTCCATTACAAAGGAAGTCACGTTACACGGTCCAACCAAACGCGCGCCGCTCAGTCGCTGACGTCACGAAGGCTTCGGCTGATACCACGACGCCGAGTGCCCTTATCTTTCCCACGTAGTTGGTTAGTGCGTATAGGCCAGTAGCCAGACTTAGATCAAATACCTAGATCTCATTAAGCGTGTTAAGTATCCGCGAACGCCGACAGGGCCAGGCCCACCTCTCACCCAGGTAGTCTCAACCTGCCCTGCCGCTCCGCCACAAAGATCCACACAAAGGGCCGTCGGGACAAAGGTCCTTTCAGCCCCCAATCCGTGAATCACTCGCGGGTATTCCTCGAGACGACCCGACTTTAGTCACCACATGTATCATGTATAAAGTATAGTATGTACCCGTGATCACCTCCCGAGTGATCACGGCCCGATAGTATAGCACAACAGACGGACAAGAATGTAGGGCCACTAATGGAAAACTAGCATCCTATACTAAGCATGTATGATTGCAGGTAAAGGTAACAACAGTAGTAGCAAGGACAGGCTATGCATCAGGATAGGATTAACGGAAAGCAGTAACATGCTACACTACTCTAATGCAAGCAGTATAGAGAAGAATAGGCGATATTTGGTGATCAAGGGGGGGGGGGGGCTTGCCTGGTAGCTCTGGCAAGAAGGACGTGTCATCAACACCGTAGTCGAACTGGGGGTCGTAGGCAGTCTCGGGGTCTACCGGAAAGAAGTAACGGAGGGGGAACACAATAAATAACAGAGCAATCAAATGTAACACAAAGCAAGATGCGACAATATGTTGTGCTAGGGGTGACCTAACGTGGTAGTAAGTGATACCGGTGAAGGGGGGAAACATCCGGGAAAGTATTCCCGGTGTTCCGCATTTTCGGACAGCTGAACCGGAAGGGGAAAGTTGTGAGTTCAATAGGTTAGGGATGTGTGGCGGACGAACGGGCTGCGTATCCGGATTCGTCTCGTCATTCTGAGCAACTTTCATGTACAAAGTTCTTTCATCCGAGCTACGGATTATTTTATATGGATTTTCTAAGTTTTAGACATTTTATTTATTTATTATTAATTTCGAGAATAAATGCAACAAATAAACCATGGACAGCTAGACCCAGAGGCTTACAGGTGGGGCCAGGGTCTGAGTTGACCCAGTCAAGTATTGACTGGTCAACCAGTGAACAGTGCCAATGGGGGCCCAGTTGTCATGGACTCTATTTTATTAAGTCAAATTAATTTGAGATAACCAACCGGGGGTGGATCACATGTTATTTTCTACTGCATTAGACTAAATTAGCACTAACTAATCTCGTCTAATCTAATTAAACAAGGGCCGGCCATATTGGACAGTGGCCCAGCCGGCCACAAGCACACACGCATACAACACATTCAGTCATGGCCATCGCCATGTTTAGTAGCAGCAGCAGTCAACGGCAATTGAGCAGCAGCTAGTAGCAATAGTAGTGAGGAGCAGCAGCAGCTCGCGAGCAGCAAGTAGCAGGAGTAGCGCAGCAGCAGTACGCGACCAGCAGCAGGAGCAGCACGCAGCCACCGACGGCAAGCTGGAGCGGCAGCGGGTAAGAGGAGCAGCAGCAAATAGATGCAGGGAGCAGCGGCGTCTCAGGTGAGGCCACGGCACGCGAGCGCACGCGGAGGTGCGGCCGCGAGCGGCGTTGGCGCAGGGCAGGCAGGGGTCGCGCGCCTCGGTGCGGCTAGTAAGCGGCGCGCGGGGAGGGTGGGCCGCGGCCGCGGCGACCAGCAGGCAGAGGCGGGCGGCGAGTGCGGTCGTACTAGCGCGGGCAGGGCGTGAGGCACAAGGCGCGGCTACGCGTGCGCGGGGCGCAGCTCAAAGCCGGGACGACGGGCTCGCGGCCGTGAGCAGGACGTGCGCATCATGACGCGGCCATGGGCGAGATCGGGGACGGCGGTGGCAACAGAGGGCAGTGGCTAGCGAACGAAATCGGGGCTAGCGGCGAGTACGAGCACGGGGAAAAGGCTAGGATCGAGAGGGGACCTCACATCGGGGATGTAGGGCAAGTCAGTGGGCTCGGGGATGCCTTGGGGACGTCGAATCAATGACGAGGTTGTGCGGCGGCTGGAGGGGAAGACGACGACCAATCCGGCGGTCTGGTGCATCTCCAGATGAACCCGTGTTCGTGGTCGATGGAGACGACTTGGAGGAACGCAACAAAGCCAGTGGGAATGTTCGCCGGGGGCGCAGAGCTCGGTGGCCGCGGCGCTGACGAGGCGGCAACAATGATGAGCTCGGGTGGGCGCGGGAGAGAGTGAGGGGCACGAGGGGGGAGGGGGAAGGATTGCGAGGGGGCTAGGGTTTCGGTGGCATCGGTTGGGCCTTGTAGGCGTCGGGGATGGCGCCACGCACGACCTGGCGCGGCCATGGCCGGCGGATGGCCGCCACGCCCTCCCCCGTCCTCTGTAGCATGAGGAGGGGATGGAGCGAGGTGGGCTAGGCCGGCCAGTTTGCTAGTTGGGCCATAGTGCCCAGTAGAATAGGCCTTTTAACTTTTTATTTTTCTGTTTAATTTATTTCCTTTTCTTTTATTTATTCTTTTCTTTTCTGTTTTCATTTTAGTTTCCTTCTTATTTTAGTTTTATGAAACATATAAGTGGCACCTAAAATAGTGTTACTACTTATGTCACTGCCACAAATGATTTAGCACTTAAATAAATTAATTTGTATCTTGTTTATTATGTTAAGAGTATTCAAATAATAGTTTTGTCGTTCTTTTATTTATTATAGTCTATTTAAATACTTTATAAAAGCGTGGTTTCTTCATCAATATTCTTTATGGATTATTTGGCTCCACCCGAACATTTAGTTTTAGAATTTGAAAACCTTTACCGTTTGACTCTATTTTGAATATGAATTTGAGTTGGTTTCGAACTAACGCGAACTTAGCAACAACAATCGAGGTGACGTGGCATCATTAGCAGAGGTTACTGTAGCTTGATTAACCGGGCGTCACAATTCTCCTCCACTACAAGAAATCTCGTCCCGAGATTTAAGTGGTAGTGAAAGGGGGAAAGGTTTGGTAACGAATCTAGCGGGTCTTCTCATTCTGGGTTGCTCTTCTCAAAGAGGCCGATCCAATACATTGATGTCTTCATTGCTCTACTTCAGGTCATCATGATGAAGTCATCATCCTTTCTTTAGAGTCTTCATCATACTAACAAAAGGTTAAGGGGGTATACCGGAAGAATGAACCTCTGTAGGGTAGACTATCTGGTAGACAACAACGAGGATGGAGGCGGAAGTAACTCTCGAATTGAAATTTAAGACAATATCGAGAGCAAAGTAAGAAGGTGTAAAATAGAAGTTCAAGTGCATAGGTAATCTTTCGTTGCCTGAAGCGAAGTGTGAAAGGGGTTCAGAGCAATGGGAATAAGTATTGCCTCTGATACCAGAATAGATCACTAGGCAGGTGGCCCGTGAACTACATACGAAGTCAAACATGAGTATTGACTTTGGGAACAGGGGTGTACAGGAGAGTCAGGTTTCGATCCTGGGTCCTGTGGGTTATGGGCCCACCATGTGGGTGAAAAGTAGGAAGGGCGGTAACTTCTTGCATGATCATGTTAGCAAGGCATGTCAGAGGATAGCCTGTCAGTTATGTCGGCAACAACATCGATACTAAGGGCGAGGGACAAAGAGAACCATTTTCCTGCTCGTTGAAACGAGGCGGACCATTAGGCAAAGTTCTCGTCCATCGGTAGTTACCGGAATATCATCAACAATAGTAACAGGGTTTTACTGACCGAGTTGTACACCATGGTGTTTACATAAGCAGGGAGATATTATTGCTTATGCCATATAGATCACAGAAAGGTTAAACAAAACAATGGAAAGAAAATTATGTTTATCAGATTAAACATAACAACAGAAGGGAAAATGTGTTTAAGCACATACTTCAGGGGTATATTCTTTCCAAGGACAAGCAGGGCATGATATCCATGACATGATATAACATAGAAAACCCTTTAGGTAAGATGAAAGAAATTTCATGATATTACCCATACAAAGGTGTTTGGATAATTGATAAGGAAAATTTAGCATTGTGCTTCAAATGTTCTTATTGAAAATCGGAGTACCTCAGACATGCTTCGAGATAGCATTGACATGGTCATCAGGTGAAGATCAGACTTTGGAAGCACAAAGGATCCATTAGGAATAACTTGTAGAATAAGTCTTACAATTTCCTCATGGAATAATGGATAACCTTGCTGAAAAGGAATCTATAACAATAGGGCCTCAGGCCAGGTGTGCTAGGCACGACATCACCTTACCGGGTCAAATAAAGACGAATGTTACAACTCTTGGAAATATGTTCCAACCATCATATCTGACTGAGATTCAGATCTCGTTGGTGTCAGGATAACTCAGACTCAAGATGCGTGAGAAGAAAGGTGCAACACACATTGTCGAGATGGCATTTTAAGATTCTCGGGAATTGAACTATGGAAGCAAGTTTCGAAACAAGAGTTCATCATTTAACTAAGAAAGGGACGAGTGGCTGATGAACTCAGCGACAATTCATTGAGATTTTCAAAAGATGGATTTCCACACTTATGTGAAAAAGGAGATAACATTTGTCAGATCAAATGATATAATGTGGTATGCTCGAGAAAAACATACACAATTAACCATTGGTTGAAAGGTGTACCCGAAATATGGCCATAGGTAGCCTGATCAATTGTTAGAATGATGATTCAATAATCGATAGGCTAAGAATGAACTGTCGACCATTAACTCCAAAGCAATATGGTTGCTAGGAGTACAGAATCCAAGTAGCACCGTTCACTTGTTGGCATTTTGGTTAGAATAAACTCAGAGACCAAGAAATGAATGGAGATGGCGATAAGTATTACTATATCAAGAATTTCTTGAGAGGTGGTGTAATCCTCACGACATTCATGACATAAAAGATGGTAATACTCCAAGTTTAAGAAGAACAAATGCTAGATAGCAAGGAACTCAAGGTATAACACAGAACACAAACAAGTTTGTGTTGGAGGGAAGGCAATAAAGTGGTCGATGACGACACAAATCATCGAGGGCAAGGATGGTATTCCTCATCATTAATTCAATTGATATCCTGGAAGAGCTCAGAATGTTGATGATGATCATGACACATTTCTTGAGAGATTTCATGAAGATGTAATCAATCGGCGATGACATCAAGTCAAAGGAATGATATGAAGCAAAAGGTTATGGGAACCACGAGTACAACACAAGCTCGAAATCAAGCTTGTTGTTCAAGGCGAAATGATATGACGAGGAGAATCGACGTAAGCTTAGCTCATCGTTGAAAGTGGTGCTCCAAGAATAAGGAACAGGTAGCACAGTTAAAATCATCACGACAATGATATAGCCAAATAGGCTAGGAATGGCGTGATCGGGTACAAACTCGTACTTAAGGAAGATTACTAAGAGTTGTTGAACCGTAGTGCGGACTAGATTCAGTTATCGGTGTCTTTGAGTGTTTAATAACTCAGAGCCCATGAAAAATTGTAATCAGTGAGAATGTAGTACTTGATGAAGAACTCATAAGAAGTTATGCAGTTCCAAGATAATCTTGAGATACCAGGGGGGTAATACTCGACGATAGATCAAAGTAGAGGTTGGACTGGGATATTGCTTTGCAGAAGACAAGTACTTCAACTTGACCGAGAAATGGGATCCAAGAAGAACATATGGTCGGAACCACGATTGCAAAGGATCAATTCACATATACCAGATGATATTTTATCAAGGAAATAGTTATTATTACAAGAAGCTTCCATGATAGGATCTACATCGTGTCCATGGGCATGAACACAAAGTTCAAGGTCGACTCCCACTTCTTTAATGCATAACCTTTCATTCACTTCTCGCCTTCTACGAAGTTGTGGTGTTGAAATTTTATCTGGCATAACACCATTAAGTATGAACCGCAGAAGCTTTTGGGCTTACACAGATTAGAAAAAAAAGCATAGCTTCAACCCATCGGGGCATCTTAGAAACATATACCACAACTTCATGAGTAATTTTTACAAGCTCGAAAGCAGAGCATGGTTGAGAAAGCAGAGGATACAATTTACCAGAGGCATTATGTATCCGAGGGAAGGCTCACAAAGTTATTGTATATGAAGGACGATGTCGGATAAAATCCATTGAAGGATCTGCCGGTCCATAACGGAGCTGATGTGAGTATCGGAACTCAATCAGAGGAAGAAGGAATGCCAAGGCATCAAATTATAGAAACAACTAACTAATTCAAAGCTTAATGCAAAGATTTTTTTTCCAAATCAAGGGATCAGAAGCAATCGTTCTGATCGAAAACGAATAAGTTCAATAGATTTAAAAGCACAACCGATCAAGGCATTGATTGGTCAGCAACCAGCTCATATCCAAATGACGTCTGAGCCGAAAGGATAATCCTAGGATTCGACTAATGATTGTGAACATTCACAAGTTATTGAATCAACGGACTCAAGAATGATAGTGGCAAGGGATGCCAATAGGATTACTATACTTATGGGATTAACCATAATACAAGCAAGCAAGAATTTCAAAAGCAATAAGCTGCTAAGGATTTTCGGAAGATCGAATATTATTTTGACGAACTTAGTGATACACATAAACAACTAGGGATGGGCGGATACTCGGTAAATGCGAGAAATTATCCGTAGGGGTGTATATGTGGATAATGAACTGCAAGGCAGTAGGTACAAAGTATTCTCGGAACAAAAGAGAGAATTTCTAAGGTGTCTTGTAAAAACATGATCAACTGGGAATGAAGTTATGGACGACAAGTGTATGTAGCTTTCCATAGGGATTTATCGGTGGTATGGAATTGCAACGGCGAAGGGCACAAGGGTCTCGGGGAAACATCGGAGAGTATTGTCAGAATCTTCTGTTGAAGCGGTCGATCATCTGTAATGAAGGGGCTCTCCAGCAGGAAGTGGTAGCGAGAACCTAGAGTTAGATTTCAGCAAAATCATTTAACCTGAATAGAAGAGAGATTAGAATCCCAGAGTATAGACGAGGAATAAAAGATCCTAATACCACCCAATGACGATGTGGGCCCATGGGCCACACAGCCATGTTAGTAAAAGTTTTGTAAAGTCTAGACTCAACTTCGGCCAAGGAGTTTGGAAGGGGGATTCCTACAGGAAGGGGGATTCCTACAGGCAGTCGGCTCTGATACCAACTTGTGACGCCCCCGATTCAATCGTACACTAATCATACACGCAAACGTGTACGATCAAGATCAGGGACTCACGAGAAGATATCACAACACAACTCTAAAACATAAATAAGTCATACAAGCAATCATAATACAAGCCAGGGGCCTCGAGGGCTCGAATACAAGTGCTCGATCATAGACGAGTCAGCGGAAGCAACAATATCTGAGTACAGACATAAGTTAAGCAAGTTGCCATAAGATGGCTAGCACAAACTGGGATACAGATCGAAAGAGGCGCAGGCCTCCTGCCTGGGATCCTCCTAAACTACTCCTGGCTGTCGTCAGCGACTTGCACGTAGTAGTAGGCACCTCCGGTGTAGAAGGAGTCGTCGTCGACGGTGGCGTCTGGCTCCTGGGCTCCAGCATCTGGTTGCGACGACCAGGTAGAAGGGAAAGGGGGAAAAGAGGAAGAAAAGCAACCGTGAGTACTCATCCAAAGTACTCGCAAGCAAAGAGCTACACTACATATGCATGGGTATATGTGTAAAGGGCCATATCAGTGGACTGAACTGCAGAATGCCAGAATAAAAGGGGGATGGCTAATCTTGTCGAAGACTACGCTTCTGGCAGCCTCCGTCTTTCAGCATGTAGAAGAGAGTAGAATGAAGTCCTCCAAGTAGCATCACATAGCATAATCCTACCCGGCGATCCCCTCCTCGTTTCCCTGTTAGAGAGCGATCACCGGGTTGTATCTGGCACTTGGAAGGGTGTGTTTTATTAAGTATCCGGTTCTAGTTGTCATAAGGTTAAGGTACAACTCCGGGTCGTCCTTTTACCGAGGGACACGGCTATTCGAATAGATTAACTTCCCTGCAGGGGTGCACCACATAACCCAACACGCTTGATCCCATTTGGCCGGACACACTTTTCGGGGTCATGCCCGGCCACGGAAGATCAACACGTCGCAGCCCCTCCTAGGCACAACAGAGAGGTCAACACGCCGGTCTAAACCTAAGCACACAGGGGTCTGGGCCCATCGCCCATAGCACACCTGCACGTTGCGAACGCGGCCGGTGAGCAGACCTAGCAACCTCCATTACAAAGGAAGTCACGTTACGTGGTCCAACCCTGCGCGCGCCACTCAGTCACTGATGTCACGAAGGCTTCGGCTGATACCACGACGCCGAGTGCCCATATCTTTCCCACGTGCGTATAGGCCAGTAGCCAGACTCAGATCAAATACCCAGATCTCATTAAGCGTGTTAAGTATCCGCGAACGCCGACAGGGCCAGGCCCACCTCTCACCCAGGTAGTCTCAACCTGCCCTGCCGCTCCGCCACAAAGATCCACATAGAGGGCCGTCGGGACAAAGGTCCTTTCAGCCCCCAATCCGTGAATCACTCGCGGGTACTCCTCGAGCCGACCCGACTTTAGTCACCACATGTATCATGTATAAAGTATAGTATGTACCCGTGATCGCCTCCCGAGTGATCACGACCCGATAGTATAGCACAACAGACGGACAAGAATGTAGGGCCACTGATGGAAAACTAGCATCCTATACTAAGCATGTAGGATTGCAGGTAAAGGTAACAACAGTAGTAGCAAGGACAGGCTATGCATCAGGATAGGATTAACGGAAAGCGGTAACATGCTACACTACTCTAATGCAAGCAGTATAGAGAAGAATAGGCGATATTTGGTGATCAAGGGGGGGGGGGGCTTGCCTGGTTGCTCTGGCAAGAAGGACGTGTCGTCAACACCGTAGTCGAACTGGGGGTCGTAGGCAGTCTCGGGGTCTACCGGAAAGAAGTAACGGAGGGGGAACACAATAAATAACAGAGCAATCAAATGTAACACAAAGCAATACGCGGAAATATGTTGTGCTAGGGGTGACCTAACGTGGTAGTAAGTGATACCGGTGAAGGGGGGAAACATCCGGGAAAGTATTCCCGGTGTTCCGCGTTTTCGGACAGCTGAACCGGAAGGGGAAAGTTGCGAGTTCGATAGGTTAGGGATGTGTGGCGGACGAACAGGCTGCGTATCCGGATTCGTCTCATCGTTCTGAGCAACTTTCATGTACAAAGTTTTTTCATCCGAGCTACGGATTATTTTATATGGATTTTCTAAGTTTTAGACATTTTATTTATTTATTATTAATTTCGAGAATAAATTGTAGGATCTAGAAGTAGGTATGTCTAGAGGGGGGGGGGTGATTAGACACTTAGTGCTAAAGTTGCAGTTTTTAAACTTTTTCGGTTTGAGTGGAGTTGTAGGCACAATTTCAACATACACAATACATATCAAGCAAGCATGCAAGAGTATATGAGCAGCGGAATGTAAAGAATGCAACTTGCAAGATTGTAAAGGGAAGGGTTTGGAGAATTCAAACGCAATTGGAGACACGGATGTTTTTCTCGTGGTTCGGATAGGTGGTGCTATCCTACATCCACGTTGATGGAGACTTCAACCCACGAAGGGTAACGGTTGCGCGAGTCCACGGAGGGCTCCACCCACGAAGCGTCCACGAAGAAGCAACCTTGTCTATCCCACCATGGCCATCGCCCACGAAGGACTTGCCTCACTAGCGGTAGATCTTCACGAAGTAGGCGATCTCCTTGCCATTACAAACTCCTTGGTTCAACTCCACAATCTTGTCGGAGGCTCCCAAGTGACACCTAGCCAATCTAGGAGACACCACTCTCCAAGAAGTAACAAATGGTGTGTTGATGATGAACTCCTTGCTCTTGTGCTTCAAATGATAGTCTCCCCAACACTCAACTCTCTCTCATAGGATTTGGATTTGGTGGAAAGAAGATTTGAGTGGAAAGCAACTTGGGGAAGGCTAGAGATCAAGATTCATATGGTAGGAATGGAATATCTTGGCCTCAACACAAGGGTAGGAAGTTCTCTCTCAGAACATATGAGTTGGAAGTGTAGATGTGTTCTGATGGCTCTCTCCACGAATGAATAGGAGGTGGAGGGGTATATATAGCCTCCACACAAAATCCAACCGTTACACACAATTTACCAATCTCGGTGGGATCGAATCAACAAACTCGGTCGGACCGAAAAGATAAACCTAGTGACCGTTAGAGATTTTTGGTGGGACTGACATGCAACTCGGTAGGACCGATACGGTTAGGGTTAGGGCATAACGTAATCTCGGTGAGACCGATTACACAAACTCGGTGTGACCGATTTGGTAATTGGCTAACCAGAGAGTTGGTCAGGCAAACTCGGTGGGACCGACTACTAGACTCGGTTGGACCGATTTTGGTAATGAGTTACCCAGAGAGTTTGCATTGTAATCTCGGTAGTACCGATTGCCTAAACTCGGTGAGACTGATTTTGACAATGGACATACACAGTGAGATTGCAATCCCATCTCGGTGAGACCGAGATCCCTATCGGTAGAACCAATTTGCTAGGGTTTGGCAGTGGCTTATGACATGTGAAACTCGGTGGCGCCGGATAGAAAGAATCGGTAGGTCCGAGTTTGGCTTTGGGTTTAGGTCATATGTGGAAGTGGGAAAGTAGCTGAGGGTTTTGGAGCATATCATCAAGCACATGGAGCAAAAGGCTCATTAAGCAACACCTCATCCCTCCTTGATAGTATTGGCTTTTCCTATGGACTCAATGTGATCTTGGATCACTAAAAGTGTAAAATGAAGAGTCTTGAGCTTTAAGCTTTAGCCAATTCTTTGTCCTTAACATCTTGAAGGAGTTCCCACAACCTTTAGTCCATGCCACTCCATTGTTGAACTTATCTGAAACATGCTAGATAGAAATGTTAGTCCAACAAGAGATATGTTGACATTAATTACCAAAACCACCTGGGGAGCACTTGTGCTTTCAATCTCCCCCTTTTTGGTAATTGATGGCAACATACATCAAAGCTTTAGATAAAGATATAAAGAATAACAAGTAAAGCTTTGGAAGGACATGTGACAAACATAGGCTCCCCCTACATGTATGCAATCATGTGAATATAAAATGTAGAAGCATGTGAGAGCATAATCATGACAGAGTAAGCAATGTGTTACATGTATCTTGGCCATATGCATCAGAGCAAAAGATAATTAAGAGAAATACCTTCATGCTTATGAGTCCTTCTTGCAAATAGTATGTACAAGAGCAAGAATTCCTCATACTCATGATTCTGATACATATACTTACCTTGTAGTCTTGAGTTGGCTTAGGATGGAATGAACCTGCATAAACAAGGTTAGATAACACAGGTACATCCACTAGCCAGAGCAAACCAAAAGAAAACCACAAGAATACCAAGACTGGGATGACATGTAAAGAGTGAGTACAAGGTACCACATTGGATTAGACATGTCCCCAAGAGTAAAGATATGCAATGAATTTGAATGATTTCTTTCCCTTAGATGTCTTGCTCCCCCTGAATTTGACATGGGATATTGGGAGAAGATAGGGAACAGAAAATCAGAGCTGAAAGATATGAATGAATAGAACATAACGCAAATGAGCACATATGAACATGTCTTTCCCCCCAAAAGACATGTGGCATCTCTCCTCTTGAACATCAAGCATCTGGGATCCTTGAGTATTCTCTCCCCCTGGAGATCCTTTTCTCCCCCTTAATACTTTCTCTCTCTTTCTCCCTGATGATAAGCTTTGATGTGATCTCTCTCTCCCCCTTTGACATCAATTTCCAAGAAGGTTTTTCTGGAATCGGTCAAATAGGTTTGGTCCTTGAGATTCAGGACAAAGCAATGGATAAAACTGTGATGCTTGTAGAGGACAAGATTCATTGAGTGGAGCTGGATCAGAAGAAATATAGAATATGTGGCAAACTGTTTTTCCTGGTACGAAATCGGTGACACCGAGTGGCATGTTTTGGTGGTACCGAAGGGATTCGGTTGGACCGAAAATTACAATCCGGTGAAACCGAGTTCATCACAGAGAAAACACTTGTCACCTCAGCTCACTAGTCGAATAAGATCTCACAAAGATTTGCAATGAATTAACTAAAGAATTTGCAAGGAATTTGATGCAGAAATATGCAGAACGGGAATCAAAAAGAAAAGAATGAAAGTTCTAGATGAAGTTTTTTTTGTTGAAAAAGAGGGAAACAAATACAAATATGCAAGGGACAAATGCAATGACAAAAGAAAACAAGAGAACTTCATCTAGAATTGGGCGGTGACATAGTCACCTATGTTAGAGTATATTGACTTAGGAGTCAAGTGAGAACACTTGATCATGGGTCATACTCATCATTTAAGCTTAAAATGGGGTTACCATTTTTCGTTTAAGCATTTTGATGTATTCTCATCTTGTTGAGTTGCTTTGACTCATGACTTGGAGTAAAGCTTCTCTAAGATGGAATAACATACCTTGGGTGGTGGTGTGGATCTTGTTCATGTAGTTGAACTTGTGTGGGTGCTCGAAGTTGATGTAGCTCATCATGAGTTGGGAGCACCCTTTGGAATTTGAGTTCATCTACCTACATGGGTTAGTTCTTGCAAGGAAAAGCACTTGTATATCCAAAAATGACAATCATGAAGCTCAACATAGAATTTGTCAAAGGATATGTTTGAATGGTTTCGTGCTTCCTTGTCTTCAACCACCGTTGTGTAGAGACTTGGTGATGTAGAGATTGCTCAAGATGTGAGTGAATTGCAATCTCATAGAATTAGATTCAACCAAGTACCTACATAGGTTAGATAACATGCAAGGTACAAATATATCCAAGACATAAGATAGTCATCATAAGAGATATATCATGGATTAGTCATAAGCTCATGTCTTGCATGTATCCAATGGATTTTCTACTCCAAGTTCGAAGCATCAATGATATTCAATTCTCCTCTCAACCTACAAAACACTTTCTCATCAAGTGGTTTAGTGAATATATCCGCTAATTGCTTATCGGTGCGAACATGCTTAAGATCAATGTCACCCTTAGCAACATGATCTCGAATGAAATAATGACGGACTTCAATGTGTTTAGTTCGAGAATGTTGCACATGATTATGACCAATTTTAATAGCACTTCCATTGTCACAAAGCAATGGAACATGTTTCAGATAGACCCCATAATCTTTAAGAGTTTGGGTCACCCAAAGTAATTGAGCACAACATGAACCAGCGGCAATGTATTCCGCTTAAGCGGTAGATAAGGATACCGAGTTTTGTTTCTTGGAGGACCAAGACACAAGAGATCTACCAAGAAATTGACAAGTACCCAAAGTGGACTTTCTATCAACCTTGTCTCCTGCATAATCCGAGTCGGAATAGCCAACAAGATCAAAAGAGGACCTCTTCGGATACCAAATGCCAAAATTTGGTGTATGAATTAGGTATCTCACTATCCTTTTCACCGCTTTGAGATGACATTCTTTAGGAGCAGCTTGATATCGTGCACACATGCACACACTTAGGATAATATCGGGACGTGAGGCACATAGGTATAACAATGAACCAATCATAGAGCGATGAACATTTTGATCAACCGGTTCACCATCTTTGGTCAAATCATTATGTCCACTAGTAGGCATGGGTGTAGGCATACCTTTGCATTCTTGCATATTGAACTTCTTGAATATGTCTTTGGTGTACTTCGTTTGAGAGATAAATGTACCTTCCTTAGTTTGCTTGATTTGCAAACCGAGAAAGAATTTGAGTTCACTCATCATAGACATCCCAAACTTCTTTGACATTAGCTCTCCAAACTTTTCACTAAAAAGAGGGTTAGTTGAACCAAATATAATATCATCAACATAAATTTGGCATACAAATAGTTCTCCATTAACCCTTTTAGTAAAAAGTGTGGAATCAATCTTTCCAATTTCAAAACCACTTGCAATAAGGAACTTGGTCAAGCATTTATACCAAGCTCTAGGAGCTTGTTTAAGACCATAAAGAGCTTTGTGAAGTTTGTAAACATGATTAGGTTTCTTAGGATTGACAAAGCCGGGAGGTTGTTTGACATAAACTTCCTCCTCTATTTCACCATTTAGAAAAGCACTTTTAATGTCCATTTGGTACAAGGTGATATTATGGTGATTAGCATAGGCAAGTAAGATGCGAATGGACTCAAGTCTAGCAACGGGAGCATATGTCTCACCATAGTCCATACCTTCGACTTGTGTTTACCCTTGGGCGAAAAGACGTGCTTTGTTGTGAACCACTTGTCCATCTTCATCTTGCTTGTTGCGAAACACCCATTTGGTACCAATGATGTTGTGGTTGTTGTCGGGCTTCTCAACCAATGTCCAAACTTGGTTTCTATCAAAGTTGTGTAGCTCTTCATGCATTGCGTTTATCCAATCCGGATCTTCCAATGCTTCTTCAACCTTCATAGGTTCAATGCTAGAGATGAATGAATAGTTTTCACAAAAGTTAGCTAAACGAGTTTTAGAGTGAGTGATTCTCCCGGTTTGGATATCATTGTAGATTTGCTCGACGGGATGATCTTTGGCAATTCTTTCTCGAACTCGTGAAAGCTTTTGCTTGGGTCTTCGTTGAACATCTTCTTCATCTTGTTCTTCTTCTTGGTCTTCTTCATTGTTGGCGTTGTCGTTCTCTTGTCGTGGTGGAGAAGGAGGTTGTTGATGTTCGTCTTGACGCATTTCCTCGTTTACTTCATCTTGGTGTGTCCCACTTGTGGATGCTTCCGGGTCAATTCTTGGTTCCCCTTGTCGTGAAGTAGAAGCTTCCACTTGGACGGACGAGGTACTCTCCTTCACCTCCGTTGGGCGAATTTTGCCAATAGACAGGTCTTGGATTGCTTCTGAAGGGTCTTTGTCTCCTACATCAATTGGCAATTGCTCTACTTGATAGCCATTAGATTCATCAAACTTCACATCTACCGTTTCTTCAACCTTTCAGGTGAAATTGTTGTAGACACGGTAAGTGTGAGAGTTTGAGCCATAACCAAGTAGGAAACCTTCATGAGATTTGGGAGCAAACTTTGAACGACGATGCTTATCAAGAATGTAGCACTTTGAGCCGAATACTCGAAAGTATCCAACTTGGGGTTTGTTACTGGTGAGGAGCTCATATGTCGTCTTGCCGAGTAGCTTGTGAAGATACAAGCGATTTGTTGCATGACAAGCCGTCTCAACCGCTTCTGCCCAAAAGTGCTTTGGCGTCTTGTACTCATCAAGCATCGTTCTCGCCATTTCGGTGAGCGTCCGGTTCTTCCTCTCAACAACTCCATTTTGTTGAGGTGTGTATGTAGCCGAGAACTCGTGTGAAATCCCTTCTTCGTCAAGAAAGGTGTCCACATTTGCGTTCTTGAACTTCGTTCCGTTGTCACTCCGAACCTTCTTGATCTTCACGTCAAACTGATTTTGGGCCTTCCTAGCGAAGTTTTTGAAGATCTTTTGGACCTACGATTTATCATCAAGAAAGAACACCCACGTAAATCTTGAAAAATCATCAACTATAACTAGACCAAAAGAATTTCCACCGAGACTCTTGTAGGCATTGGGACCAAAAAGATCCATATGAAGTAGCTCGAGTGGTCTCCTTGTGGTCATGATGTTCTTCACGGGATGCCTTCCTCCAACCTGTTTACCTGCTTGACAAGCACTACAAAGTCTATCCTTATGAAATATGACATCGTTAACTCCAAGGATATGATTTCCTTTAATAAGCTTGTCAAGGTTTCTCATGCCAACGTGACCTAGTCGTCTATGCCACAACCAACCTTTTGAGGATTTAGCAATAAAGCAAGTTTTAGGTTGTGCCTTTTTAGAGAAATCGACAATGTAAAGGTCACCTCTACGTATATCGGTAAAGACCATTTTATGATTATCTCGACGAAACACTTGGCAATCTACCTTAGTAAATAGGACATTCAAACCGAAATCAGCAAGTCTAGATACCGAAAGTAAGTTGTAGCCAAGAGATTCAACGAGCATGACATTTTGAATGGAGCTATCGTGTGAGATGGCCACCTTACCAAGGCCAACCACCTTACCCTTTGAATTATCACCAAAAGTGACATACTTTCGCGGGCCGTCATTTTCAGCAAGCTCACGGAACATTTCTTCGTCTCCGGTCATATGATCAGTACATCCACTGTCGAGAACCCATTCCTTTCCTCCTGACACATATCCTCGAAGATTTGCCATAAGACCAAAGTGTCTCATTGCATCATCAAGATCGAAATCACTATCATCATTCTCATCGTAGTATCCATGTTCAACATGATCTTGTGATTCATCATTTCCTATAGAGAGTGATTCATTAGATAAATGATCATCAAAGTGGTCACTTTTATGAATTCTTATAGCTTCGGATATAATATCACTAATGATTCCAACATTTCCTTTAGCATGCATGAGATTAGTAAGTTCAAATAGACAATCACCAAAACTAGGATCACTAGAGTTCATTTTACTCAAGGCAATAGATTTATGGAGAATTTCATCCAAAATTTTCAAGGAACAATCGGGGAATCGTTCCTCAAGAAATTTCCATATAGTATAGGCACAATTAAGAGTAGGTAAACTAGCAATCAAGTTTTTGGGCAATCCTCTAATGATGAGCTCAACAGTTCTAAGATTGCGAATCATGTAAATATCTTCATCTACTGTGGGATGCATAGGATCAACATGGGGAGCACAAGGACTAGCAATATACTTGTTCAAATGATATTGATTGAAAATCACAAGCATCTCATTTTTCCATTCATGAAAATACTCTCCATCAAGAATAGGCACTCTATGTCTAAGACTCCCTAAAGTAGACACATCCATCTTCCTCCAATGGTGATTAAACCAAGGCAATGGAGACCAAAGCTTTGATACCAATTGTAGGATCTAGAAGTAGGTGTGTCTAGAGGGGGGGGGGGGTGATTAGACACTTAGTGCTAAAGTTGCATTTTTTAAACTTTTTCGGTTTGAGTGGAGTTTTAGGCACAATTTCAACATACACAATACATATCAAGCAAGCATGCAAGAGTATATGAGCAGCGGAATGTAAAGCATGCAACTTGCAAGATTGTAAAGGGAAGGGTTTGGAGAATTCAAACGCAATTGGAGACACAGATGTTTTTCCCGTGGTTCGGATAGGTGGTGCTATCCTACGTCCACGTTGATGGAGACTTCAACCCACGAAGGGTAACGGTTGCGCGAGTCCACGGAGGGCTCCACCCACGAAGGGTCCACGAAGAAGCAACCTTGTCTATCCCACCATGGCCATCGCCCACGAAGGACTTGCCTCACTAGCGGTAGATCTTCACGAAGTAGGCGATCTCCTTGCCATTACAAACTCCTTGGTTCAACTCCACAATCTTGTCGGAGGCTCCCAAGTGACACCTAGCCAATCTAGGAGACACCACTCTCCAAGAAGTAACAAATGGTGTGTTGATGATGAACTCCTTGCTCTTGTGCTTCAAATGATAGTCTCCCCAACACTCAACTCTCTCTCATAGGATTTGGATTTGGTGGAAAGAAGATTTGAGTGGAAAGCAACTTGGGGAAGGCTAGAGATCAAGATTCATATGGTAGGAATGGAATATCTTGGCCTCAACACAAGGGTAGGAAGTTCTCTCTCAGAACATATGAGTTGGAAGTGTAGATGTGTTCTGATGGCTCTCTCCACGAATGAATAGGAGGTGGAGGGGTATATATAGCCTCCACACAAAATCCAACCGTTACACACAATTTACCAATCTCGGTGGGACCGAATCAACAAACTCGTTCGGACCGAAAAGATAAACCTAGTGACCGTTAGAGATTTTCGGTGGGACTGACATGCAACTCGGTAGGACCGATACGGTTAGGGTTAGGGCATAACGTAATCTCGGTGAGACCGATTACACAAACTCGGTGTGACCGATTTGGTAATTGGCTAACCAGAGAGTTGGTCAGGCAAACTCGGTGGGACCGACTACTAGACTCGGTTGGACCGATTTTGGTAATGAGTTACCCAGAGAGTTTGCATTGTAATCTTGGTAGTACCGATTGCCTAAACTCGGTGAGACCGATTTTGACAATGGACATACATAGTGAGATTGCAATCCCATCTCGGTGAGACCGAGATCCCTATCGGTAGAACCGATTTGCTAGGGTTTGGCAGTGGCTTATGACATGTGAAACTCGGTGGCGCCGGATAGAAAGAATCGGTAGGTCCGAGTTTGGCTTTGGGTTTAGGTCATATGTGGAAGTGGGAAAGTAGCTGAGGGTTTTGGAGCATATCATCAAGCACATGGAGCAAAAGGCTCATTAAGCAACACCTCATCCCTCCTTGATAGTATTGGCTTTTCCTATGGACTCAGTGTGATCTTGGATCACTAAAAGTGTAAAATGAAGAGTCTTGAGCTTGAAGCTTTAGCCAATTCTTTGTCCTTAGCATCTTGAAGGAGTTCCCACAACCTTCAGTCCATGCCACTCCATTGTTGAACTTATCTGAAACATGCTAGATAGAAACGTTAGTCCAACAAGAGATATGTTGACATTAATTACCAAAACCACCTGGGGAGCACTTGTGCTTTCATAAATGCAACAGATACATTTTGTAACCATGGACAGCTAGACCCAGAGGCTTACAGGTGGGGCCAGGGTCTAAGTTGACCCAGTCAAGTATTGACTGCTCAACCAGTGAACAGTGCCAATGGGGGCCCAGTTGTCATGGACTCTATTTTATTAAGTCAAATTAATTTGAGATAACCAACCGGGGGTGGACCACATGTTATTTTCTACTGCATTAAACTAAATTAGCACTAACTAATCTCGTCTAATCTAATTAAACAAGGGCCGACCATATTGGACAGTGGCCCAGCCGGCCACAAGCACACACGCATACAACACATTCAGTCATGGCCATCGCCATGTTTAGTAGCAGCAGCAGTCAATGGCAATTGAGCAGCAGCTAGTAGCAATAGTAGTGAGGAGCAGCAGCAGCTCGCGAGCAGCAAGTAGCAGGAGTAGCGCAGCAGCAGTACGCGGCCAGCAGCAGGAGCAGCACGCAGCCACCGACGGCAAGCTGGAGCGGCAGCAGGTAAGAAGAGCAGCAGCAAATAGATGCAGGGAGCAGCAGCGTCTCGGGTGAGGCCACGACACGCGAGCGCACGCGGAGGCGCGGCCGCGAGCGGCGTTGGCGCAGGGCAGGCAGGGGTCGCGCGCCTCGGTGCGGCTAGTAAGCGGCGCGCGGGGAGGGTGGGCCGCGGCCGCGGCGACCACCAGGCAAAGGCGGGCGGCGAGTGCGGTCGTACTAGCGCGGGCAGGGTGTGAGGCACAAGGCACGGCTACGCGTGCGCGGGGCGCAGCTCAAAGCCGGGACGACGGGCTCGCGGCCGTGAGCAGGACGTGCGCATCACGGCGCGGCCATGGACGAGCTCGGGGATGGCGGTGGCAACAGAGGGCAGTGGCTAGCGAACGGAATCGGGGCTAGCGGCGAGTACGAGCACGGGGAAAAGGTGGGGATCGAGAGGGTAGCTCACATCGGGGTTGTAGGGCAAGTCAGTGGGCTCGAGGATGCCTTGGGGACGTTGAATCGATGACGAGGTTGTGCGGCGGCCGGCGGGGAAGATGACGACCAATCCGGCGGTCTGGTGCATCTCCAGATGAACCCGTGTTCGTGGTCGATGGAGACGACTTGGAGGAACGCAACGAAGCCAGTGGGAATGTTCGTCGGGGGCGCGGAGCTCGGTGGCCGCGGCGCTGACGAGGCGGCAACGACGATGAGCTCGGGTGGGCGCAGGAGAGAGCGAGGGGCACGAGGGGAAAGGGGGGAGGATTGCGAGGGGGCTAGGGTTTCAGTGGCGTCGGCGGGGCCTTGTAGGCATCGGGGATGGTGTCATGCACGACCTGGCGCGGCCATGGCCGGCGGATGGCCGCCACGCCCTCCCCCGTCCTCTGTAGCGTGAGGAGGGGATGGAGCGAGGTGGGCTAGGCCGGCCAGTTTGCTAGTTGGGCCATAGTGCCCAGTAGAATAGGCCTTTTAACTTTTTATTTTTCTGTTTAATTTATTTCCTTTTCTTTTATTTATTCTTTTCTTTTCTGTTTTCATTTTAGTTTCCTTCTTATTTTAGTTTTATGAAACATATAAGTGACACCTAAAATAGTGTTACTACTTATGTCACTGCCACAAATGATTTAGCACTTAAATAAATTAATTTGTATCTTGTTTATTATGTTAAGAGTATTCAAATAATAGTTTTGTCGTTCTTTTATTTATTATAGTCTATTTAAATACTTTATAAAAGCGTGGTTTCTTCATCAATATTCTTTATGGATTATTTGGCTCCACCCGAACATTTAGTTTTAGAATTTGAAAACCTTTACTGTTTGACTCTATTTTGAATTTGAATTTGAATCGGTTTCGAACTAACGCGAACTTAGCAACAGCAATCGAGGTGGCGTGGCATCATTAGCAGAGGTTACTGTAGCTTGATTATCCGGGCGTTACAGCAGTGGAATAGAGTATTGAAGGAAATGGACATAATCCATCTTCTTTGTCGGAAGCATATTCATCGACAAAAGCATTGACAATAGTACGAACATGATATTTCACAGGTTTAACTACGATGAGAGTAACCCAGCATGCAAACAGATGTAGCAGAATGACACACAACATGATCGGTACTGAATAAAATGCTAAAGATTGATTTCACAAAAGAATATGAAATACAGGATGGAGGCAACAAAACAAATTGATCAAGTAATCTATCGGCACAAAGCACGAATAATAACTATTGAAGGAAATGCAGTAGAGTAGAAATGACCAGTGGTGCTCGATGGTGACAGAGAGATTTGGTAGACCAGTTCACCCTTTTGCCGAAGGGCTACCTCTGGTTGGAGGGGCTGTGACTTAACACAGAAGATAAACTCTCTTCACCCTATTGTCCTTCAACACATAGTTGATCAGACTCAGGTTGATTTCACTGGTGGTAGATCCTTGTCGGCGATCTCCAAACCTTCGGTCAACCTTCACAAACCACAATCACTCTTGGTTGCTGAAGATCAGGCTCGGTGAAGACAACAACTCTTCAACACTCAAAGCCAAACCTATTCATCTAGAGAGTGCGCAGCTCTCAAGAGTAATAGGTACAAGAACTCTCACTCAGAACTACTGTGATGCTAAACCACTGTTTAAGTCTGGGCTCTTGGTTTTTATATTGGTGGATCTTAAACACAAATCACTCAGAGAGGGGTTGCTCAAATCAATCTTCTCAGAAATCTAGAGTGGAGCAGCCAACGGACAAAGTTGGAGCGGGGTGGCTATTTATAGCCACAGCCTTCCCAAACGGGAAATGACCATTTTGGACACGAGGTTCAGCCAATGGCCAACCGACACGTTCACAACAATCAGATTTTGGAGCAACGGTAACATTACTTGAGGAACAAGTAATGCTAACTCCTCGATCTGAATCAAATGTCTCGCAGTGAAGATCACAGTCTCTTGCTGGCAAGTATTTGCTCGGAGCACAAAGAGATTTATCTCGCATCTTTCATAGGTTATGGCTAAGCATCACAGTCGATCTTAAGCATCGAGAACCTATACCCGTCTTAATAGTGCGGAGGTCCTATGACTCGAAAGAATGAAAGAAGAACGACGAAATGAATACTACATCTTCACTTTGTCTTCGACTTTCATCGCTGCAGTCAATTTCTTCGGACGACAGTACCAAAACAAAAGCTATGCTTCAGCAGTAAACTTTTGAGGGGTCGTTTTCTTCATGTCAATCTTCTCGACTCTATCTCTTCAACAAATATAGCTCGTTCTTCTCTGCAACGCAGATGTGCTTTGGTGAAGTTCCTCAAACTCAGCACCGGATACAACATTTTCTTCGGTTGTGTATGGACTTTTTCTCTCTGTATGCACTAGCAAACAAATCAGTCCATACATGTTTCTGTCAACAAGCTCCAAAACACAAGGTAGGCAGATATTGCACCAACAATCTCCCCCTTTTTGGACGATTGTTGACAAAACAGATCACATTGAATGATAGATAATGAATGGAATGTAATGTGAAGAATAATAAAGGATGAGAGATAATTACGAAGATAAAATATTCTCCCCCTTAAGATATGCTTCGGATCATGAAGGATCATGTGGGGAAGTGATATTACTCTTCGTATGAGTGTCTTTGATCATATCTTGACTGTGAGTTCTTATAATGCACTCAACGGTGTCTGAGTTGATTCCTGTCACAAAATCTTCGAACAAAGTTGGATGTAAGATAATCGATGAGTGATTTGTGACAAGGATAAATCACGAAGGTTTTCTCAGAACACGGTTTGAATCCACACGAGATGTAGTTTTCCCGCATGTTAGATATTCGATATGATCAGAGCAGGATTAACGTAAGAATATGTTGCTTGGAGTGGATATGTTACAAAGGAAGTTTTCTTTTTCACCCTTCAAGGTTAGAAAAACTAGCACTCGAGGTACTTCTCCGAATTAATACCATCACATAATGATTTTCTGCTCTTTTCCGATAAGCAAATATGTTTCCCTGTAAGATAAGATGATTGTCGATGATAATCAACCATAGGAAAATCATTCAATGATACCTTCAGGAAAATAGTGCAAAGCAAATGATATTGCAGGCTGGGGTTATTAACGTTACATGACGTTCAAGTGTTTCAGCACCATAGGCGGTGCGATAAGTTCATCAAGCAAATTGTTCGAGGGAAAACCAAATAGCGAAAGAAAACACACCCTGCAAACCCCGATAAACTATCACTCAATGTAGTTCTCCCCCTTTTTGTCAACAAGTGTCAAAAAGGAAAGATAAGACATACGAGGAATTACTCCATGGGAGAATCTTCTGAATACGAATTAAAACTACTCGAAGAATCAGAGTCAGAAGAATGCGCAATGGTCGACGCAGAAGCAGGAGTAGCAGCCTTGACCTTGGAAGACGTGGAGTGATGAACATCTGGCTTGAAGATACGAGTACCGGCTGTATCTGCAATTTCATCATCATAATTGACAAAGAGCAGATCCGTTGAGTCAGAACGCTGTGGCAGTACTGGAGTTTGCCTTCGGATGGGCAGAACAACTAACAAGTCCAGGTAGTCATATTCCTTGAAGAGGCCCTTCTTAGCTAGATCCTTGCGAGAGTAATGCTTCCGCGGCAAGGTCCATGATCGCTTCCTTGCATCCTTCTCATGCAAAAGAATTTGACGAGTGTGATTGTGAATCAGATTCAGCTCAGCCATTAGTTACACCTTTTCCTTTCTATCCATCTTGATGTGTTTATCCGGAGTCTGCTGCGTGTGAATACAAATCTCATAAAGTGATGGATTTTCTTCGCTAGGTATTTCAATCTTGGCTTCCTTAACCTTCGGAGCATTTTCAGATGCCGAAGCATTTACAGCAGCATCAACTGGTTCCTTCCCTTTGCGATTATCCTTCACAATGCATAGAGTGTCACGAACAGGTGGCATGAATATTTTTGGCTCGTATGCCCAGAAGAATTTCTCTTTTGTGAGCTGCTCGATTGCGAACATTATCCATGGAGCATAGGGCTTCAATGACTGAGGGCTATCTGCAGCACATGCCAGGTTTCGAATGAAAAAATCAGGAATGTCAAACTTGATTCCCTGAGATATTGCCACATGAGCATTTCCTATGATGCCTTTGATGGAGTTTGGCCTGTTTGTTGGCGTGATAGTATTGCACAAAATGTGGAATAGTACTTTGTTGTCATAAGCCAACTTCTTCGGATCAACATCAATGCATTCGTCCCCCACCATGGTGGGATCCATCAGGACGTGGAGTTGTGCTTCAGACACTTCCCAGAAATGCAATATGTGCTCTCTGTCATTCTCAAATTCACATCAAGGCAAATTTAGCAGAGCCAGGAAATGATCTGCTGAGCATTTGAATCTCTCTCTGCTAGTCATCCATTCAAGCATCCAAGTTGAGGTATTTCCAATTTCTCCTGAGATGTATAGCATGGCATAGAACTGAAGAAGAACTTCCTAGTTTCAACCATGATTAAAACGCATGATCCCCTTTAGAAGAGCATGTTCAATATGATCAATTGCATTAAGGAAGCAAGGCATTTCTTCGAGCTTGGTGAAGTTTAACATCTTATGATTAAAAATTTTGTGCTTGCCAAACAAGATCTGAGCGTAATAGACTGCTTGTTCTTTAGTCCAAAACCTCGGTGATAATGACGCCCTTTCTCCTTCGTATGGGCTGACCCCAAAGAATGCAAGCTTTGAAGAGTGAAGCTGTTCATTGAATGCGGGGCCATTGGGGCCATACTCAGCCGTGAACAACGGAAATGATTCCTGAGCATTTTCCCTAAGTTCTTCCTCGCTAATTTCCATTGGGTGAACATCTTCAGAGGCTGGCGCATTCTCATCAATGGGCTTAAATGGAGCAAGTGGCCTTACAACATTTTCTGAAGAAGATGGCATGGGAGCCTAGTTTGACCTTCATTTTCCTTTGTCGGAACTCCTTCGGCAGCTTTGTCATTCTCAGGCACTAGGGGCTTTTCTTTTGGTGAGTTTTCAATAATATGTTGCAATACAACTACTTCTGACTCTCAAGTCACAACTTGTTCTCCTTCAGTCCGTTGTGGCAGCACCGGTGGGACATGAGTTTGGCCTTTCTCTTCGGGAGCCATGGGCTCTTCAACTTTCTTCTCTTCCTGGTTTGGCTGTGAACCAAAGAACCAGGAGCAGGGTCAACCTCCATCTAGGTAGGGGCACAAGATGAGGAGACATGAGGGATATTTCCTTGGGAAGCAACTTGCTCCCCCTCAACCTTCTCACCCTCCTTGGTGGATCCGGAGGGTTCATCTTGAATTTCTTTCAAAGGTGATGATACTGCCTTTTCCATCTCAATCTCTTCATCCACCTTTTCTTCAGGAACATTTTGCTCGGGCACGACATTCTCTTCTTCTGATTTGACTAGATACATATCCACCACATCAGCTTCTTGTTCGACTGAGGTAGGAATGATAACTACCGTAAGATCAGCTTGATGCTCGGTATCTTCCTCAGAACAAGGGGATGGTGGAATCTATTGCAGTGGGACACTTGTGTCAACAGGTGCATCAGTTGATATAGATTAGACACGTTGGTCCTTGATCTCTTTTGGCTTGCTGGCTCTTGCCTGAGCTCTCTGACATTTTTCTTCTTTTTCTCCGTGTCGAGCAAGATCCGATTGACGCCTAATCTCATCATTCCTACGATCACAAAGCTGAGAAAAATCCATCTTCAGCTTGGAATGCCAATCAATCTTATTGTTTCTCATGACCATGAGGGCTTTGGTGATCTCAAGGATTCCCTTGTTCACGTCTTTTTTTCAGACTCAAATTTGTCTTCCCTCCTCATTTTCTCAAGGAGTTTCTTGTCATCGACAGCTTGATTGAGTTCTTTGGTGATTTCTCTCAAGTGAGAGAAGTGCTTTGCTACCATCTTGGTAACATCTTTAGGCATACCCAAACTTCTCAACTCAGTTAGATTTCCATCATAGGAAGCACCTTCAATGATGTCAAATATAAGATCAAAGTCATATTCCTCTATGGAAGCACGAACAATTTTCTTCGCCTTCTTGGCGGGAGCAACAACTTTTTCATCAGTCAACAGCTTTCTCTTCACAACTGGGGCAGCAAAACCCGAAGGTTTATCTAAAGGAGTGGGAGCAAGCCTTGGTGAAGATCTCACTAGCGGCGATTTCTTTGCTGGAGAGGGAGTTTGGTATGGCTTATCAAGCAAAGCTCTTTGATCATACATGGGAATTTCTTCACCAGCATTATCATCAGAAGAATCATTGGACGATGCAAATGCAACCTTTTTAGATTTACTAGCAATAGACTTCTTCTTCGAGGCTCGAGGAGAAATAGACTTCCTCTTCTTCTTTTCTTTTCGGGCATACGCCCTTTCCTTCTTTTCTAGCACATCTTGTTGAGTCAACTCAACATTTCACTGTTCCACTTGATTTTTCTTTGCGGCTCTGGCCTCACACTTGGCCTTGGCCTTTTCCCTCTTTGCAACCTCCTCGAGAAAATTAGCAACGGTTTTCAAGGAATCAACGTGAGCATTCGGAGGCGGTGCTGGCCTTACTTTTTCATCATCCTGCCCAAGATACCCCTCTGCTATGCAGTCATTGTGTGGATGAGTGAATGTAAACAAAATCTGGTATTTCCTTGGACGTTCTCATAGTTGAACCATTTCTTCGCCCAATGACGGCGAATCTTTTGCAGCCGGTTGTTCCTTTCCTGAGCCGTTTCTATTCTAGGTGGAGTCTTGTACGTTTCCTGATTAGACATCTCAGCCGCAATATTCCTTTCTCTTCTCCGGCCACCCTTCTTGGGATTTCCATCAGAGAACATGGTTTTGGAGTATGTGACGAGCTCATCCTCTAGCTGACTCTGAGTCGAGGGAACATCATCATCTTCTTTAGCGGATTCTGATTCGACCTTTTTCTTCGGTGCTTTTGGCGGTTTTGCACATTTTCTTTCAACCACCTTAGCTTTATCAGCTGCACACGGCTGCTGTGGAATTTCCTCCTCAGACCCAGAGTTCTCATCCGAACTATTTTCCATGACCACTCCTGAGAGAAAAACACAAATTTGAAAGAAAACAGGAGAAGGTCACAAACATGCACAGAAGCATTTTAAGCACAAAACAGAATATTTTTAGGAAGAGGCAAGAGATTCATGGCACACGCTTAGCAAGATATCGTCGAGAGATTTGCCATATGCCATAGGACAGAATAACAACTCCTCTAACCTTTCGAAGTATAGCTAATGAATCCTAGATCCAGAAGACTGATACGAGGAACAACTACAAACCGTACAAGTCATGTCTTAGTGAATCCTAAGGATCTACTACAAGAAAAATAAACAGGATAAATGGCGTCGGGATGAACTGCCCTAGAACAGAAGATGGATAGGGCTAGTCCTAGATCTGTATGCCCTAACTTGGCAATATAGATCGACTACGATAACGCGGGAGAAAAGAGTTACCACACTGGCATGACCAACGATGACGGAGCTTCACCGGAGTTACACGACGAGGCCTGTCGTCGACACTGCTTCAGGCTCGGGCTTAGACGGAGAGCGAGAGGAGAGGTTTGAGGCCGAACAGAGAAAGAACTAAGGAATAAGAAACCTAGCTAGATAGGGGGTTTATATAGCCTGAGGGAGAAACAGCCCACTCCGAAATCTACGACCAAAAAACTCGGGACATTCCACATTCAAAGAACAGGATCACGATCGTGAGATCGTGGGCACGTGTTAGCCGTTTCCTACGGAAATCTCGGTAAC
Source organism: Aegilops umbellulata (assembly GCA_032464435.1). NCBI lineage: Eukaryota > Viridiplantae > Streptophyta > Magnoliopsida > Poales > Poaceae > Aegilops > Aegilops umbellulata. The sequence goes on from CP136060.1 coordinate 99,100,581, forward strand.
TTAACTGGATGCCAAAAGGTTTAAGAAAGTGCAAGCGCCAAAACAGATGGAATTTCTAAGTTGATTTCATTCGTGACCAAGGACGTCGGAGTGAAAACATCTTCGGATCAAGTTGCATGTTTATGACATGAGAAAATGAATAACAACCAGAAAAAGAACTGAAGTGAAATATAGAGCCAAACGAAGGGAAAACACAAACACTTCGAGTCAAAACTCAGAAAGAGTAAGCACCAACAATAACAAATATCAGGGCTTATGATAAGCTTGAGATATCCCTGAGAGAATTTCCTGCAAGAATTGATTAGTTCTTCTTCACAATCCACACTCGCGTGGGAGGTTAGGATCTCATTTGCTATGTCTAACTAGGGATGTTTCTTCTGTGAGTCCTGCGAGCCACCTGGGCATTATGATGATAATCATATGAATAGGCATTGAAGTTATTCCCTGATACATGCGTGTAATGATTTGAAGATGTACGCATGAACTCCTTCTGACGCAGTTCAGGGTGATAATCATTCGAGTATGATACTCGAGTAGATTTGGAATGACAACCTTTCCTTGTCGAGACTTATCCTACATAGTCAGGTTAGCAGTAACTGGAAAGTTTTCAACAATGCACTTCTTCACCCAGATTTGCTTCTTGGGTGCACCTGAACTGCAGTTAGTTCTAGCATATCGAGCAAAAATCTTACCATTCTCTTGTTTGAAGAGTTTGTAATTTGAGTCATTCGACTCGTCAGTATCAACAAGAATGGGTGAAAGATAACCAGTAAGAGTTTCATGTTCGAGGGTTTTACTCTTTGCATGAACCCAAGTTGTTCGAGTATATTTCTCAGGAGTCCAATAGGATTCATCCACATTGAGTTTCTTTTCGAAACCTAGTCCCTTCTGAGGATTTTTGTTTAGTATGGACTTCTTGATCACATCACATAGGGTTTGATGCCCTTTCAGGCTCCTCAGCATACCAGTCTGAAGTAAGCCCGTTAGCCTGCAATTTTCTCCAGTAATAGCAGCAAAATCCTCGGAAGAGGGGTTAGTAGTACCAATTTCAGGCGTAGAAATGTTCTCTATGATAGCATTAGAAGTTTCAGCATGAGAATCTGCATTGCTACGTTCTAGGCATTTCAAGCAAGGAGGAACAAAGTCATCAGGTAATCGAACGGATTGCCTGGCAAAGAGAGAAGCTTTTTCTAATACCAACTCGTTATGAGATTCTTTCAGTGACACGAGTTCTCATTTGATATATTCTCGTAGTCAACTATAAGTGAATCATATCGATTGGAAAGATCATTAATAGTTGAGGAAAAAGCATCTTGCTCTTTGATCAACTTCTGATTCTTCTCCATGTCTTCGACCAGTAATCCTTTGGTTTTCTTGATATTTCTCTCAAGCATTTCAAGTTCATCATGTTGGAATTTAGCAATTTTCACCAACTTGGCATATGAGATATATTCGGGTGAATATTCATTCATGGACTTTTGGTGTTTTGCAGATACCTCATCTTTTGATGATTTTGCCATAGGGCAGAAGGCAATTGGTTCATCATCACTTGAATCATCACCACTTGGCGCACTATCATCAGCATCTGATTCGCTGAGATCCTGTGACACTCCAAAATTTTTCTTTTGGTTTATAGCAAAATCTTTGTTGGTTTTGAAAAGAGGGCATTTAAATTTTTCTTTTCAGAAAAACCTTCCTCTTAAAAACTTCCTTTTCTTTGGCAAGGATTTTTATTTCTGTGTCATCTTCAAACTATGGTGTTTGATCTTTGAAAACTTTTTCTCTAATGACTCCCTGCTCAAAACATATTTTTGGGATTAATTGTTTTCTTTTAAAAAGAAACTCTATGAAAATTGGGATTTTTCATATCTTGAAGACCACCCATGATTTTTGTTTTTGCCCATGTGGCAAAACCTCTCCCAAACCTCCCCTCCTCCTCGAAAACAATCTAAGTTCTCTGTCCCAACAAGTCCAAACAAGTTTTGGATTTTATTTCAATTTATTTATCTCTCAAATCTTTTCTGACAATTATTTTGAGCCTGAGTGATTTTCAAAGCAAGTACCCTATTGCAATTGAGTTTTGACCTCAAACCAATTCCTCTGGATTGTCCTTAGCATCCAAAACTCAGAACCATCTTGATCCACTCTTCCTCTTTTCAAAATTTTCAAATTTCAGCCTCTGCAAGTTTGGACCAGATTTGCCAAATTTGGTGAAATTCATATTTTCACTTCTCCAAAAATTCTACCAAAAATCAGGCAGCCTACTGGTGAAATGAGAAGCCACTCCACCAAAAACCAGCTCAAGGAAAAATCCCTACATGCCAGAATCATTCTGTCGAACACCCGGCGTGCACTGTTGCTGTTCATATTCAGTAAAATTCAGAGTTCAGTGTCGTTTCTTCGTCAGAGTTTCAGTCACGAGGAAACTGTGCATTTGGCTCGTGCTCGCTGCCTCTTCCTCCTGTCTGGAGCACCACACGCGCGCTTGGCGCCTTCCTGGCGTCGGTGGTGCCCTGGCCCGCCAGCGCCGGCATGTCCCGCGGCGGCAGAGCCACCGTAGCGGCCGACAGGGGGGCAGCACTGCGGCATAACGCCGTTCAGCACCGCCCAAACCTCCTGAGGGCTCCATCCACGCCCGAACCGCCGTCCGCCGGAGCAGGAGCCACTGTCGACGTGGTGCTCACCGGCGACCACCACCACCACCACCCGACGCGGAATGGTGCCCTGAGCATGGAGGTACCCTCCGATCCCTCTGCCTCGCCGTGGATCGCCGCCGGCGATCGCCGCGGCCCTCTGGCGCCAAATCTCAACCTCCGTTTTCAAACCTGACGGGTGGGTCCACCCCATCAGCGTTTTAATCTTTTTGAACCGTTTTCTGAAAATGCCTTCGGGCTAAAATATGCTTTCTCCACTGAGCTGGCATATTCGGGACTGAAGCGTTTTCTGTTTTTATAAAAAGAACCCTGGAAAGTTTCTATTTCATTACAGAAAGGTCCCTAGATAAAAACCTTTGTAACTTTTAAACAGAAGCATATTTTTGAGTGATTCTTTTTCTGTTCTCTTTGAAATTTTTTATAGTTTTTTTATCAGATTTATTTGAAATTTTTTTGGAATAATTTCTGTGCACCTCTCGGTATTCACGATAGCGCGTATATTTTATTTATACCGTAGATACCGAAGGAGGTGACGGGACCGCGAACTTCACCGAGCTAGGCTCCGACTACTCTGAACCAGGCAAGAATGTTTGAACTTTTGATATGATGAGTGTCTTGGCATGTTTTGCATTTAGCTAGTTTCATGGCATATTGATGAGCATATCGATGAACGTTATTTCCATGCATTGTTAAGGCAAGTGAGTTCGATGATCCAAACGTTGTTGGATGTGAATATGCATGGCCATGTGTTGGCATGAGGATGGGTAAGACGACAGTGTTGTAGCATGTCAGTCTTATGCCATACTATTGACTTCAGTGTCAGCCTGTATTGGTTCGGTTCCCGTCCATATTCCCTTCCTGTACTACCACATGTTTTCCGCAAGGAATATGGTTTAGTAAGTTGCAAACCGTTTTCCTGGTACACACCAAGAGGAGAGGCCGGGATGATGGTTCCATGGCCCTGGATTAAAGCCAGTCATCCGGTCAGGGGGCATGGGTGTTTCCGGTTGGGACCGAGAGGGGGGCACCCCTTAGAGCGCGCGTATATAAATTTGATCCCATGCTATTTGAGATTGTGATCTCCCCGTCTCAAAAGTTTTTCTTGGACGATGTCTAGGGTGATTCCTGGCATCGAGTGGTTGGATGGGTGTGTACTGGTTAGCTGTGGTTTCTTCCGAAATACCGTAAACGGAACTAGTCCTTCGTGACTACGGAAATCCGTTGGCTGTGGGAAATTTTTGTACAAACTCTGCAGAGTCATAATTCTTCAAATCATCCTATCCATATCCAAGTTCTGTGCTAACTTATTCTAACAAGTGCCAGTTTTGGTGACAGATACTCCGGTGAATCATAAGAGTGCTGAGTTCGGTTAAATGTTTATTCCTGTGGATGGACTAACCCGTATATTACCCTGAGCTGATTAATCTAACATGTGTATTATTTTTTTCATTATGAAGAAAGCCCTTTCTGGATGTCGCTCAGACGTCCGACTGTGGCAGTACTGTTATTTACTTTCCACATAAGCCCTTTCTGTGGTGTCGCTAAGACGCCCGACTGTGGCATTTCTTTTAAAGCCCTTTATGTGGTGTCGCTAAGACGCCCGACTGTGGCATTTCTTTTAAAGCCCTTTATGTGGTGTAGCTAAGACGCCCGACTATGGCATTTCTTTTAAAGCCCTTTATGTGGTGTCGCTAGGACGCCCGACTGTGGCATTTGTTTTAAATCCCTTTATGTGGTGTCGCTAAGACGCCCGACTGTGGCATTTCTTTTAAAGCCCTTTATGTGGTGTCGCTACGACGCCTAACTGTGGCATTCTTTTAAAGCCCTTTATGTGGTGTCGCTAAGACGCCCGACTGTGGCATTTCGTTTAAAGCCCTTTATGTGGTGTCGCTAAGACGCCCGACTGTGGCATTTCTTTTAAAGCCCTTTATGTGGTGTCGCTAAGACGCCCGACTATGGCATTTCTTTTAAAGCCCTTTATGTGGTGTCGCTAAGACGCCCGACTGTGGCATTTCTTTTAAAGCCCTTTATGTGGTGTCGCTAAGACGCCCGACTGTGGCATTTCTTTTAAAGCCCTTTATGTGGTGTCGCTAAGACGCCCGACTGTGGCATGAATTTTCTTTATACAGTTGTTCACCTTTCGAGGCGTCGCTTCAGACACCCGATAGGTTTCCATTTATATTTCTGTTGGGATTTCAGGTGGACTACCGCCGATTCCCATTTTTACTCACCTTGCCTGCTAATATTTGAATGTGCTTTGGTAAATTAATCATGACGCATTCATGCATGCATTTGTTATATCTTATGTCCGAACTGTCGTGCGAGTACTTTCAAAGTACTCACTGGCTTGTTGATTTGGCCAGATGCTGACGAAGGTGATCTCATGGATGAAGAGTTCGATAGCGAGTCCGATGCCTAGAGGAATCCCAGTCAGTCTCGTGCGACCCTGGATTTGGTCACTATATTATATCCGCTTCCGCAACCCGAATAAAGTACATCGAGCCTCACCTCGACGCTCGATGAGATGCTAGTTTGAGAGCCATGTTATCTCACTCCCCACTGTATTATTCCACCATCGCTTATTCCCGAGTCAGTAGTATGCCACCACACCATTGTGATATATCCGCCATTATGTATAATTATTGGCGCGCTTGTAATAAATTGTTGAGCACCCTTAGCTCAACCCTGTAATATATTCTATGCTACTGGCTTATTGTATCAAGAGTTTGTCTACCAGTGAGGAGGATTTTCTCTCATACTGGACTCAAAAGATTGGTTTCTCAATAAATATTTTTATTGGAAAACCGGTCGTGACAAGCTTGGTACCAGAGCCAGGTTGACTGTAGGAAGCCACTAGGTGCGATCGCTAATTGGTTATTAGCATAATAGAGCTAATTTGTACTTTTGCAATTGTAGTCATTTTTCTGACAGTCAGCATATATTTATGATCTGACCATTTAGAATTTTTGCCTACTTTTGTAGATGGCCGACAACAGCTGCGAGTCTCAGACCTTCACCAACGTACCCGATGGGTTCGTCAAGCTTCTCTCCTTCATTGTTCAGGTTGCGATGGGGCCATCTGTGCGCCCAGTCGTCTCACTCTGCCAGCACAAGGTCAACGACAGTCTAACCATGCACCAGGCCTCGATGCAATTCAGGGGAGGGCGTGGTGAGCTACGCCGCTTCCGGTTCGTGGGAAGAGCCATGCCCACGGAGAAGCATGCTATTCAGATGGCAGCCCGCGAGTCGATAGCTCGTCTCAGGGATATCCTTCCCGTGATGAAGGCTCGTCGTTACCGCTATCTTCCAAGCCACGTGCCCTACACCTGTCACTACGCATACTCCTGCCCCAGAGGAGAACGAGACGAGGCCTTTGAGATGCTTATTGAGTATCTCCGGGCCCTGGAGGCAGCCTTCGACAACTTGCTGGACGACTTCGTGGCCGCCCGCATGGACTCAGTCCATGGCTGTGCTGCCAACAGGAGGGAGCTCCTGCCCACCGCACCGCCACTGACTTTTGTCTCGCCATCAGCATCCTATGCACCTGCTCGTCGCCTGCCTTCTACTGAAGAATTCAACCAAGTCATTGCGCCCACTCCAGCGCGCACTGCACCGCCCCTCACGCCAACTCCTGTTCGTGTTATTCCGCCCCTGGCACCCGCTCCATCTACTCGGCGCAGCACTACTCGTATGGAGCCTATTAGCGAGGGGGAAGTCGAGTCCCCAGCCTCGCTACGCCTCACCCTTGGCAGGGCCAAGGACATCATCAACATCTCCGACTAAGTACACTTAGCCGTCACGCGATGTACCGCCATGTAAGATATGGGAAGTAGCCTGTTTGCGCATCATGTAGGAAGTGGAGAAGTGCACTAGCCTAAATAACATGTCAGGATTATGTACGCCTATCCTGAGTGATGTATTGTATAATTATCGCCCGCGTGTAAGATACGTAATGAGCAGTCCTTCTCCATGCACTAATCGAATATTTTTCATTAAGTGATCTTGGCTATTTAATTTATTTGCCAACCTTGTGCATTTATGGATTTGTTTTTGCGACCCCCTTTTCACTTTTCTTATGGGTTTTACAAAATATATCCCCAGAGTGAAAAATGTCTCGTCCTTGGACTCGCTCCATGCCAGCTCTGCCAGAGGAAAATTATGGCACTCAACCAGACAACAATTTTGCACAAGGGCAGTCAAGTCAATATCATGACACTCAACCAGGCAACAATTTCACTCAAGGTCAGTCAAGTCAACAGGGCAGTGAAACGGCACTTTCTCAAATGTACCGCCTTTATGAACAAAGTCAGCAACAACATCGGGAAATGATGAACCAAGTCATCAACATGGGAAATCACCATGGGCAGTATCCGCAGCATTCCAAGTTATCTGAGCTACAGAAGACGCGTTCCCCAACATTTTCTCATACTGACAAGCCTCTTGAGGCCGAAGACTGGCTTCGAGATATGGAGAGAAAATTAATTATTGCAAAATGTTCAGACCCCGAGAAGGTACTTTATGCGCCGCACTACATCACAGGAGCAGCCACATCTTGGTGGGAGAATTTCCTGCACATGCATCCCAACAAAAATGATATAACCTGGGATGATTTCAAGGAAGGCTTTCGTGGCGCACACATTCCTAAGAGTATTATGAAAATAAAAAAGAGAGAGTTCGATGACCTCAAACAGAGGAACATGACAGTGTCAGATTACAATGGTCAATTTACTCTATTATCTCGCTACGCCAATGAAGATCGTATGACTGAGAGCAAGAAGATGTAGAAATTCCTTGACGGTCTAGCACCCGCGCTTAAATGCCAACTAGTCGTGCACACTTTTCCAGATTTTAAGACACTGGTGGACAAAGCCATTACTCTGGAAAATGAAAGACGTAGCTTGGAAGATATCCGCAAGCGAAAAAGGGACCAGACCAACCATGCTCGCAATCAACGAAGCAAGACAGACTTTCAAAAGGGTGGAACACACAAGTCCGCGTCCAATGTTTCACGCCCAATCAAGAATTTCCATGCAAGGGACAAGGAGTTCACATATCGCCCCGGCATTACTTGCTGCGCCTGTGGAGAGGAAGGACACTATGCCAAGCAGTGTCCCAAGCCTAGAAACTCAGCCCCAAAGCCGAACAACGGCGGCAATAATTCAGCGCCCAAACGGAACAATTTCAATCCCAACAACAACCATAGGAAGGGTCATCTGAACCACGTAACCAAAGAGGAGGCACAAAATGCTCCGGATATCGTACTCGGTACGTTTCCTGTCAACACGATACCTGCAATGGTTTTGTTTGATTCTGGAGCTTCTCACTCTTTTATTTCGAAAAGTTTTGCTTTGCAAAATAATTTTTCGTTGCTTCCTTTGGAGAAATCCATGACCATTAAGTCCCCTGGGATTCAGCAAGTCACTCAGAGTTACTGTCAGGATGTGGTTATTGAGTTCAAAGGATTGAAGTTCCACGCCAATCTCATTGTGTTGGAAAATAAAGGATTGGATGTCATCCTCGGGATGGACTGGCTAACCACCAACAAGGGTTTCATTGACTGTTTCAACCGGACCGTAATTCTCACACACCACCACGGGAAGACAATAAGGGTATCCACCAAGGAAAGAAAAATACCCCGGCAACCAAGATTAAATAAGGTGGACGTTTCTGAGTTAAACAAGGTTCTAGTAGTATGTGAATTTCCAGACGTATTCCCCGAAGAACTACCAGGCATGCCACCAGATCGAGAGATAGAGTTCAGCATTGAGCTCGCACCAGGAACCACCCCCATATACAAGAAACCATACAGAATGGCACCATCCGAGTTGGTTGAGTTGAAGAAACAAATAAAGGAATTGCTGGACAAAGGATACATTCGAGCTAGTTCCTCACCTTGGAGATCACCAATTTTATTTGCCAAAAAGAAGGACGGAACACTAAGATTGTGTATTGACTACCGAGCACTTAACATGGTCACAATCAAGAACAAATACCCAATGCCAAGGATAAACGATTTGTTTGATCAACTCGCTCAGGCCAAGGTATTCTCAAAAATTGACTTAAGGTCAGGATACCATCAATTGAAGGTGCGAACCGAAGATATCCCCAAGACAGCCTTCACCTCCAGATATGGACTGTATGAGTTCACGGTAATGCCATTTGGATTGACGAACGCCCCCGCATATTTTGTTCACCTCATGAACAAAGTATTTATGAAGTTTATGGACAAGTTCGTTGTGGTAATCATCGACGATATTCTAGTATACTCTAAGACACCATAAGAGCACGCGGAACATCTCAGAATTGTGCTAGGAGAACTCAGGAAACATCAATTGTATGCCAAATTCAGCAAGTGCGAATTTTGGCTAAGACAAGTAGGCTTTCTAGGCCACGTACTGACCCAAGACGGTATCGCAGTGGACCCGGAGAAAGTCAAGGCCGTACTTGGCTGGAAGTCACCAGCCAGCGTAACGGACATACAGAGTTTCTTGGGAATGGCAGGATATTACCGCGGATTTATTGAAGGATTCTCCACCATAGCCAAGCCTATGACACAGTTACTCAAGAAAGACAAGAAGTTTGAATGGACAGAAGCCTGCGAGAAAAGTTTCCAAGAGCTAAAGAGGAAGTTAACGACAGCACCGGTATTAATTGTGCCAGACATACACAAGAATTTTGAAGTATATTGTGACGCGTCCAGAAAGGGTCTCGGATGCGTATTGATGCAAGAAGGCAAAGTTGTCGCCTACGCTTCAAGGCAGCTTCGCAAGCATGAGGAAAATTATCCCACTCATGACTTAGAAATGGCGGCTGTCATTCATGCACTTAAGGAATGGAGGCATTTCTTACTTGGAAATCGATGTGAAATATATATGGACTATAAAAGTCTCAAATATATTTTCACACAGCCAGAACTAAATTTACGGCAACGACGCTGGTTGGAATTGGTAAAGGATTACGATGTTGGTATCCACTACCATCCAGGTAAAGCAAATGTAGTGGCCGATGCTCTTAGTCGGAACCCCAGCCCCGACAAGAACAGTCCACAAAGCTTGAGACCCGAATTCCAACAAGAGTTTGCCAAGCTCAACTTGTTAATGGTAGCAGAAGGTACCATAACAAACCTGGAGATACAACCCGACCTTGTGGAGAAAATTAAAGGAGCTCAGCCTGGTCACCTCAGCATAGAAGGCATAAAAAGAAAAGTGAGTATGGGCAAGGCCTCAGAATTCGTCGTAGACGATGGAGAGATATTATGGTACGGAGAAAGACTCTGCGTGCCAAACATAGAAGACCTTAAACAGCAAATTTTAGCTGAAGCCCACACCGCCCCATATTCAATCCACCCTGGAGGAACCAAAATGTATAAAGATATTCAGGAAAGATTTTGGTGGCACGGTATGAAGAGGGACATAGCTACCTTCATTGCATGTTGCGACTCATGTCAACGCATAAAAGCTGAGCATCAGAGACCAACCGGACTACTGCAACCAAACAAAATACCTGAGTGGAAATGGGATGAAATAGGGATGGATTTCATTGTCGGACTACCTCGGTCACGACACGGGAATGATGCCATATGGGTCATCACCGACAGGTTAACCAAGGTGGCACATTTTATTCCAGTAAGGACGACCCACACCACTCAGAAGCTTGCCAGGATTTACCTCTCCCGCATAGTCTGTCTACACGGTGTCCCGAAGACTATAATATCCGACAGAGGCACTCAGTTCGTTTCGAGATTTTGGGATCATTTACAACAGGCTCTGGGAACTCAACTAACCTTCAGTACAACTTACCACCCCCAGACAGATGGACAAACAGAACCCGTAAACCAGATTTTAGAGGACGTGCTGAGAGCATGTGTCCTCACATATGGAACCAGTTGGGAAGTAAGCCTGCCATACGCCGAGTTCGCGTACAACAACATTTACCAGGCCAGCCTGCAAATGGCCCCATTTGAGGCTTTATACGGACAGAGATGTCGTACCCCGTTACACTGGTTAGAGACCGGAGACAGCCGCATCTTCGGACTAGACATGCTCAGAGAAGCCGAGGAAAAGGTCAAGCTAATCAGAGATCGACTCAAGACCGCCCAAAGCTGACAGAAGAGTTATTACAATCAGAAACATCGTGGGGTCAACTTCGAACCCGGTGAGCTTGTGTACCTACGAGTATCCCCTATGAGAGGACTGCAACGATTCAAGATTAAAGGAAAGCTAGCACCAAGATTCATCGGACCATTCTGTATAATGGCACGAAGAGGCACGGTAGCCTACCAGCTAGACTTACCTGAGGAATTATCCGATGTCCACAATGTGTTCCATGTATCACAATTAAGGAAGTGCGTAAGCAACCCAGAGAAACAAGTATCCCATGAGAACATTGACGTGCAGCCAGACCTCACCTATCGGGAACGACCAGTAAAAATATTAGAGGAGTCTGAAAAGAGGACCCGACAGAAAACCATCAAGTTTTTTAAGGTTCAGTGGAGCAATGACACCGAGAGTGAAGCAACCTAGGAAAGAGAGGATTTCCTTCGGACAGAGCACCCACACTTATTTAAGGATCAGCTGAAATCTTGGGGACTAGATTTTTCCTAAGGGGGTAGCTGTTGTGACACTCCAAAAATTTTCTTTTGGTTTATAGCAAAATCTTTGTTGGTTTTGAAAAGAGGGCATTTAAATTTTTCTTTTCAGAAAAACCTTCCTCTTAAAAACTTCCTTTTCTTTGGCAAGGATTTTTATTTCTGTGTCATCTTCAAACTATGGTGTTTGATCTTTTAAAACTTTTTCTCTATTGACTCCCTGCTCAAAACATATTTTTGGGATTTATTGTTTTCTTTTAAAAAGAAACTCTATGAAAATTGGGATTTTTCATATCTTGAAGACCACCCATGATTTTTGTTTTTGCCCATGTGGCAAAACCTCTCCAAAACCTCCCCTCCTCCTTGAAAACAATCTAAGTTCTCTGTCCCAACAAGTCCAAACAAGTTTTGGATTTTATTTCAATTTATTTATCTCTCAAATCTTTTCTGAAAATTATTTTGAGCCTGAGTGATTTTCAAAGCAAGTACCCTATTGCAATTGAGTTTTGACCTCAAACCAATTCCTCTGGATTGTCCTTAGCATCCACAACTCAGAACCATCTTGATCCACTCTTCCTCTTTTCAAATTTTTCAAATTTCAGCCTCTGCAAGTTTGGACCAGATTTGCCAAATTTGGTGAAATTCATATTTTCACTTCTCAAAAAATTCTACCAAAAATAAGGCAGCCTACTGGTGCAATGAGAAGCCACTCCACCAAAAACCAGCTCAAGGAAAAAATCCCTACATGCCAGAATCATTCTGTCGAACACCTGGCGTGCACTGTTGCTATCCATATTCAGTAAAATTCAGAGTTCAGTGTCGTTTCTTCGCCAGAGTTTCAGTCACGAGGAAACTGTGCATTTGGCTCATGGTCGCCGCCTCTTCCTCCTGTCTGGAGCACCACACGCACGCTTGGCGCCTTCCTAGCGTCAGTGGCGCCCTGGCCCGCCAGCGCCGGCGTGTCCCGCGGCGGCAGAGCCACCGTAGTGGCCGACAGGGGGGCAGCACTGCGGCATAACGCCGTTCAGCACCGCCCAAACCTCCTGAGGGCTCCGCGTGGCCACCTCCTTGCCAGCGCACGCATGCAGCACCGCCGCCGTGGCCTCGCACGCGCAGAGCGCGTTCTCTGCTGCCGGCGTGCCGTGCGGCCGTTCCATTGAGGGCAGGCCGTAACCCTCCCTCCCGTGCTGAGTTGGACACTGGGATGGCACCAGTGCTCCACCTAGTCGATGATCAAGCCCGTAAGCCGGCCGTCCACCCACAGCTCCGCCGTAATCGCCCGCCGGACTTATCCGTTCATGGCAACCGCCTCGGACCGCCTATATATAGCCCCCCGAGCTTGCTCTTGCCCCCGCACAACTCCACCACCTCGCCAGACCCCGCCTAGCCACTGGAAGGGCCTCGAGGGGCCTTTCTTCCTCGACTCCGGCCACCTCCGCCCGCCTCGGGCTCCGGCAACGTTCTCTTCGGTGAGGCCGTCCCCGGCGCCCAAACTCCGTCAATCACCTCCTCTATCTACCAGAGGCCTGACCCCCACCTCAATTTGATGCTTGCAGCCCTCTCCGACGAGCTCCATCCACGCCCGAACCGCCGTCCGCCGGAGCAGGAGCCACCGTCGACGTGGTGCTCACCGGAGACCACCACCATCACCACCCGACGCGGAATGGCGCCCTGAGCACGGAGGTACCCTCCGATCCCTCTGCCTCGTCGTGGATCGCCGCCGGCGATCGCCGCGGCCCTCTGGCGCCAAATCTCAAACTCCGTTTTCAAACCTAACGGGTGGGTCCACCCCGTCAGCGTTTTAATCTTTTTGAACCGTTTTCTAAAAACGCCTTCAGGCTAAAATACGCTTTCTCCACTGAGCTGGCGTATTCGGGACTGAAGTGTTTTCTGTTTTTATAAAAAGAACCCTGGAAAGTTTCTGTTTCATTACAGAAAGGTCCCTGGATAAAAACCTTTGTAACTTTTAAACAGAAGCATATTTTTGAGTGATTCTTTTTTTGTTCTCTTTGAAATTTTTTCTAGTTTTTTATCAGATTTATTTGAAATTTTTTTGGAATAATTTCTGTGCACCTCTCGGTATTCACGATAGCGCGTATATTTTCTTTATACCGTAGATACCGAAGGAGGTGACGGGACCGCGAACTTCACCGAGCTAGGCTCCGACTACTTTGAACCAGGCAAGCATGTTTGAACTTTTGATATGATGAGTGTCTTGGCATGTTTTGCATTTAGCTAGTTTCATGGCATATTGATGAGCATATCGATGAACGTTATTTCCATGCATTGTTAAGGCAAGTGAGTTCGATGATCCAAACGTTGTTGGATGTGAATATGCATGGCCATGTGTTGGCATGAGGATGGGTAAGACGGCAGTGTTGTAGCATGCCAGTCTTATGCCATACTATTGACTTCAGTGTCAGCCCGTATTGGTTCGGTTCCTGTCCATATTCCCTTCCTGTACTACCACATGTTTTCCGCAAGGAATATGATTTAGTAAGTTGCAAACCGCTTTCCTGGTACACACCAAGAGGAGAGGCCGGGATGATGGTTCCATGGCCCTGGATTAAAGCCAGTCATCCGGTCAGGGGGCATGGGTGTTTCCGGTTGGGACCGAGAGGGGGGCACCCCTTAGAGCGCGCGTATATAAATTTGATCCCATGCTATTCGAGATTGTGATCTCCCCGTCTCAAAAGTTTTTCTTGGACGATGTCTAGGGTGATTCCTGGCATCGAGTGGTTGGATGGGTGTGTACTGGTTAGCTGTGTTTTCTTCCGAAATACCGTAAACGGAACTAGTCCTTCGTGACTACGGAAATCCGTTGGCTGTGGGAAATTTTTGTACAAACTCTGCAGAGTCATAATTCTTCAAATCATCCTATCCATATCCAAGTTCTTTGCTAACTTATTCTGACAAGTGCCAGTTTTGGTGACAGATACTCCGGTGAATCATAAGAGTGCTGAGTTCGGTTAAATGTTTATTCCTGTGGATGGACTAACCCGTATATTACCCTGAGCTGATTAATCTAACATGTGTATTATTTTTTTCATTATGAAGAAAGCCCTCTCTGTGATGTCGCTCAGACGTCCGACTGCGGCAGTACTGTTATTTACTTTCCACATAAGCCCTTTCTGTGGTGTCGCTAAGACGCCCGATTGTGGCATTTCTTTTAAAGCCCTTTATGTGGTGTCGCTAAGACGCCCGACTATGGCATTTCTTTTAAAGCCCTTTATGTGGTGTCGCTAAGACGCCCGACTATGGCATTTATTTTAAAGCCCTTTATGTGGTGTCGCTAAGACGCCCGACTGTGGCATTTCTTTTAAAGCCCTTTATGTGGTGTCGCTAAGACGCCCGACTATGGCATTTATTTTAAAGCCCTTTATGTGGTGTCGCTAAGATGTCCGACTGTGGCATTTCTTTTAAAGCTCTTTATGTGGTGTCGCTAAGACACCCGACTATGGCATTTCTTTTAAAGCCCTTTATGTGGTGTCACTAAGACGCCCGACTGTGGCATTTCTTTTAAAGCCCCCTTTATGTGGTGTCGCTAAGACGCCCGACTGTGGCATTTCTTTTAAAGCCCTTTATGTGGTGTCGCTAAGACGCCTGACTGTGGCATTTCTTTTAAAGCCCTTTATGTGGTGTCGCTAAGACGCCCGACTGTGGCATTTCTTTTAAAGCCCTTTATGTGGTGTCGCTAAGACGCCCGACTGTGGCATTTCTTTTAAAGCCCTTTATGTGGTGTCACTAAGACGCCCGACTGTGGCATGAATTTTCTTTTATATAGTTGTTCACCTTTCGAGGCGTCGCTTCAGACACCCGATCGGTTTCCATTTATATTTCTGTTGGGATTTCAGGCGGACTACCGCCGATTCCCATTTTTACTCACCTTGCCTGCTAATATTTGAATGTGGTTTGGTAAATTAATCATGACGCATTCATGCATGCATTTGTTATATCTTACGTCCGAACTGTCTTGCGAGTACTTTCAAAGTACTCACTGGCTTGTTGATTTGGCCAGATGCTGACGAAGGTGATCTCATGGATGAAGAGTTCGATAGCGAGTCCGACGCCTAGAGGAATCCCAGTCAGTCTCGTGCGACCCTGGATTTGGTCACTATATTATATCCGCTTCCGCAACCCGAATAAAGTACATCGAGCCTCACCTCGACGCTCGATGAGATGCTAGTTTGAGAGCCATGTTATCTCACTCCCCATTGTATTATTCCACCATCGCTTATACCCGAGTCAGTAGTATGCCACCACACCATTGTGATATATCCGCCATTATGTATAATTATTGGCGCGCTTGTAATAAATTGTTGAGCACCCTTAACTCAACCCTATAATATATTCTATGCTACTGGCTTATTGTATCAAGAGTTTGTCTACTAGTGAGGAGGATTTTCTCTCATACTGGACTCAAAAGATTGGTTTCTCAATAAATATTTTTATTGGAAAACCGGTCGTGACAGATCCTTCGATGATTCAATGGCAACATATGCATTGCTTCTTCCAATCCTTTTGTAGAATTCTTCATCATCTGAATCAGTATTTGTTGTATCTTCTCCAGAGTCAGGAGTCAGGTTGGTACAAGCTCTATTCAGCTGAGAGATTTTCTTCATGTTGGAATTAATGATTGCTCTGGCATTTATGTTAGTGACTGGTCTCGTCAAAGAAGATGAAGCGGGTCCCTTTTTCTTCGAGAGCTTAGTGTGACGATCCATTCAAGCAAAACCATTGCAGTGGGATGTTTCCAATGATTACTAGGTGCTTCATCCCAGCAAGGACAATTTTCTATGACATGACCGAATTGTTTGCATTTGAAGCACTTCATTTCTTTTGGAGGTAACTGTCTTGAGGATTCAGGCACTTCATCTTCATCATCATTCACAAGATACAAGTTTTGTCTTCTGAGTTCACTCAGCCATTATGTGATCATTTCCAATTCTCTTGTGATAGTGTGTTGATTCTCAACAGGTTCTTCTTCTTCCTGAGAGCTGCCATAGTGAGAGTGGATTTCTCCTTCACCTTCCGAAGAAGATTCTTGATCTGCATTTTCCAATTCCATCTTTTCTTCATAAGTTGATAGTAGCATCATGATCTCAACATAGTGAAGCTCTTCATAGTTTGGTCTTTGTTTGATTTCGGCTATAATTGGTTTTAAGGATTCATCAAGTGCACTCAATAGCTTGTTTACCACATCTTTATCGGCGACACTGGTTACTCCTCATTGGCGAAGTCTTTCAACAATGTCTGTCAGCCTATCTGTGAGTTCCATCACACTTTCCTTTCGGAGACTTCTGAACCTAGTGAACATGGCGTGAAGCATTTGAGTGTGAGAGTCTGTTCTGGAGATAAATTCTTCATGAACATTTTTGATAGCATCACAGAGTAGCTTTGTTGTGTCAAGGTTTCAGAACTGAATAAACACATTCTTTGAGATACTTGCACATATGATATCTCTTGCTTGTGCATCCAGACGCATCATAGCCTTGTTGTCAGAAGATGGAGCATCAGGGTGTTGAATGGTGTAACCATCTTCTACAATCTGCCATACATCATAGTCGATAGATTGAATTATAATTCTCATCCGTTCCTTCTAGTACAGATAGTCATTTCCATCAAAGATAAGAAATCTTTCAGAGTGCGAGGATCTACCTGCATACAACATACTCAAAAACTCGAAGGACACTAGACCTTTAATAAACAGAGACAGGGAGTACCAGCTCTGATACCAATTGTTAGGACGGAGAGTATATCGACCAGAGTGGGGATGAATGGGAGATTCAAAATTTCTTTTGAAAGCTTTGAATCAAAACCCAATCACAGCAGCTGAATAGAGTATTGAAGGAAATGGACAGAATCAATCTTCTTCGTCAGAAGCATATTCATCGATAAAAGCATTGACAATAGTACGAACATGATAAATCACAGGTTTAACTACGATGAGAGTATCCCAGCATGCAAACAGATGTAGCAGAATGAGACACAACATGATCGGTACTGAATAAAATGCTAAAGATTGATTTCACTAAAGAATATGAAATACATGATGGAGGCAACATAACAAATTGATCAATTAATCTATCGGCACAGAGCACGAATAGTAACTGCTGAAGGAAATGCAGTGGAGTAGAAATGACCTGTGGTGCTCTATGGCGACAGAGAGATTTGGTAGACCAGTTCACCCTTCTGCCAAAGTGCTACATCTGGTTGGAGGGGTTGTGACTTAACACAGAAGATAAACTCTCTTCACCCTATTCTCCTTCAACGCAGAGCTAATCAGACTCAGGTTGATTTCACTCGTGGTAGATCCTTGTTGGCGATCTCCAAACCTTCGGTCAACCTTCGCAAACCACAATCACTCTTGGTTGCTGAAGATCAGGCTCGGTGAAGACAAAAACTCTTCAACACTCAAAGCCAAACCTATCCGTCTAGAGAGTTCGCAGCTCTCAAGAGTAAAAGGTACAAAAACTCTCACTTAGAACTATTGTGATGCTAAACCATTGTCTAAGTTTGGGCTCTTGGTTTTTTCGGTGGGTCTTAAACTCAAATCACTCGGAGAGGGGTTGCTCAAATCAATCTTCTCAGAAATCTCAAGCGGAGCAGCTAACGGACAAAGGTGGAGCGGGGTGGCTATTTATAGCCGCAACCTTCCTAGATGGGAAATGACCATTTTGGACACGACGTTCAGCCAATGGCCAACCGACACGTTCACAACTGTCGGATTTTGGAGCAACGGTAACATTACTTGAGGAATAAGTAATGCTAACTCCTCGGCCCGAGTCAAATCTCTCATAGCGAAAAGATCATAGTCCCTTGCTGGCAAGTATTTGCTCGGAGCACAAAGAGATTTCTCTCGCATTTTTTATAGGTTATGGCTAAGCATCCTAGTCGATCTTAAGCATCAAGAACCTATCACTGGTATGCGTCGGTGCTATAAAAACGGTTTTTAACCCCTTTCCCCGACGACATTTGGAACCGTTGCCATGTGAGTGTGGGCGATAGGGGGCCCATTCCCACACGACCCAGAAACCGTCGGGGATAGGGAGCCTTGATGCATACAGTTGTCCCTATATAATCATTTCCGATATCTCGAATATCCCAAACGCTTCATCCTTGCTACTCACTTGTGATCGCATTGTCATCACAGTTGGTGTTTTGTGGTTTTACCTAAAACCAGGCAGATTCTAGGCACGGGAGTTTTCCAGGCACGTACCAAACTGGCTCTACGTTTACGATGCCTGGCACATCACAAACAGTTCATGATTATAAACCGTGTACGATAGGTAGACAATCACACACATTTACTTTTCCCGCACCGTATGTGATAGTGTCTGACATCACACACGCTTTGCAAACGACAACTGTGTGCATTGTTACACACGTTTCCTCCGTGTGAACCATGTTGGATTATGATGTATATCGCACACGTTGTGCTTTATTAACCGTGTGTGCCGTAATGACCCACACACCATAATTTCTCCCTAATTTAATTGCTGCTATTTAAAGTTGTACCTAGTTTAA
The DNA here is from genome assembly GCA_032464435.1 of Aegilops umbellulata. NCBI lineage: Eukaryota > Viridiplantae > Streptophyta > Magnoliopsida > Poales > Poaceae > Aegilops > Aegilops umbellulata. Next base: position 99,119,349 of record CP136060.1, read on the forward strand.
ACTTGAAAGTAGGCTATAGCTTTATTCGTATCCATCAGGTTGAAACAAGCAATGCATTATTTGATTCACAGGTAATTTTTTTAAGAATCACATAAGCACCAAATAAAGAATGATGAACCAGGGTTCTATACTTGTACTATTACAGATGGAAAAGAAAGAGGTGACATACATTCTGGTGGCTGAACAAGGTGAAGCGGAATGGCCCTATTGTGCTCTCCTGGATGCAGAAGGCACGCACGACTCTAGTCCAACCCCTTGTGATGGCCGGCCGCCAATCATGTAGTTTGAGAGGTAATCTTGAGTAAACTGCTTCTGGATCCACTGCAAAGGAAAAAGATTCAGATATTGTCATCTAACACAACTCATTATGGGTGGTAAAAAGAAGGCTACATGGTTCTTACTTACCATCTTGTAGTTCACAGTTGTCTTGCATAAAGTGTAAACAAATAGTTCGATTGACATCTTTTGAACCATATTAATAACAATCTTTATCAGTTTCCTCACTTGATGCTGGTTCATGAATATCTCATTGCCCCATACGCAGAAAGGTCGAAGTGTGGATCTTTGGCAATGACATATGTACCTAAAAGCACCAAGTTAATATTAGAAGCTAAACAACAATTGCAAAATGATGTAGTACAACACTCCCTCCATCCCATTATATAAGATTTTATTACATGTATATCTAGACATCATCAGAACATTAAGGTAACACTCTTCCTTGTTGCTATATAGCCTGGGATTGCATATTTAGTCATTCAGTACAATGCATGTTGCTATGTAGCTTCAGTGTGCAGGCTTAAGCACGCTAGTTAAGCAAAACAAGAAGTGGAAAGGTGTGTTAAGTGCATCAGGCATAACATTTAAAAACAAGTAAATAGTCATTCAAACTGGTATTGTGCAGGTCTAAAGTACACTAGTTATTGTTAAAAAACGAAAAGGCATGTTAACTGCAATATCCTTAACAGCAACCAAATATCATAATTCATAGTGGTATTGTTGAAACTGTTATTGATGAAATTGAACTACACGGCAAATAGTTGCACACATAGAGCATCACATTGTGAAGAACTGAAATAAACAAGTCATAAGGCCATCTCTAGCCGATCCTTTAAAAGTTAAAGGACTAAAACCCTTAGTGGATATATATACTACAACCTTTTTGTCCTTTTCTAGTCGATCCCCTAAACTTAACATTGTAAACTTCAAATTGATAAAGTTCAAAGCAGGTTCAACAGAAAGTAGCATGCATTCAAACATAAACATAGATCGTTTTGCATAACCGAACATAAAACAAAAATTTAAACTACTTTCGGTCGAAGTAGAGGTCGAGCCAATCCTTCCTCGTCATGTACGGTGTGCCGCGAGCCGGGTCCGGGCCGGTGCCGCTGTCAGGGTCGTTAGGGAAGGCACCCCTCCACTCGTCGATGTCGATCTCCTCATCCCCGGGGCCCACCTCGCCGCCCTCCGTGCCGCCGTCCTCGCCGCCTTCGACCTCGTCATTAGAGGAGAGCGCGATAACCTCGCCGCCCTCCATGATGTCGTCCTTGCCGCCTTCGACCTTGTCATCGGAGGAGAGCGCGATAACCTTGCCGCCCTCCGCGCCGGCAAAGATCCCTGCTCTGCCTCCACGAGCTCCGGGTGCTGCCAGCGGAGCTCTTGCATATATGCCTCGTCAGCGACCTCGGCCCCGAGGCGCTCCCAGGCCTCGTGGTCCCCCCGCGTCATAGCCGAGCTCACCATCCCTGGTTCCAGCGAAATGAGGTCGACCTGCCAGCGGTCATGGTAGCGGACCTGCCAACGGTCGTACTCCATGGCCGCGAGCTCGGCCGTGTGGAAGCTACCGAGCCACCGGCAGGTGTGGGTCTCCCGATTAGTCTCGGCGACCCACGTCCCCCACCGCCGCTGCCGGACCCCGAGGTAGGACCTCGCCGGCTGCCGGGTCCGAGGGAGGACAGGGAAGTTCTCGAACCGGCGTAGGGGCGCGGCGGCGGGTGGATCGGGGGACCGACGACGATGGATTGAGCGCACGGAGGATGATGGGGACACCTCGGCGGCTACCTTGCCGACGAAGGGCGAAAAGGCAACGATAAACCTCTTTTTGGCGATTGGCTTCTCGAGCTCCCCGGCACATAGGCAGAGGTTGAGGATGGAGGCGGTGGCGATGGCGGCGACCTACCAATGGTTTCGGGGGTGGTGTGTGTCGGTGTGAGCGGAGGTTTTGGGGAGTGTGTGGTGTGTGTGGAGGGGGGGCAGCAAGGTGGTGTTTGAGGAAATACTGCGGCAACTAAAAATTTTACTAGGCGGGAGTAACATGGCGGGGCTACTGAAAATTTGGATCAAGGGCGAGCAGATATTTTTTGAGATTGCGATGGATGCAGAGGCGGGAGTAAAATGTCGGGGCTACTGGAAATTAGAATCAAGGGACTGAAGCAGAGTGGGAGTAACAGACATCGCACACGGTCCACACATACTAATCTTGTGCTATAAAATATTAAAACCTTCCAGGCGGTAGATACTTTTGAGATTATATATGCACATGCTCCGGTGCACCAACATGGGTTGTAAAATCATATATGTGTCCATGGGTTTATGCTTATGTCCCATGCAAGAAATGGGGATGAATTTCGAACACCACGGCACCGTGGCTCTCCTGCAAACATCGACATACTTGCTTTTCTAATTCTACAAAATCCAAAAGTCGTCCGAAATTCATGAAATTTGGCATGCTATCATGGAGCGGCATCAACATACCATGGTAAATTTTTTGTCCCATTTGGGGAAGGTTTGGGTATAAGCTTCTCACAATAAGTGTGATGGTTTCAGTAGGGATCACGTTTCTGGACAAAATGATATCCATTGCCTCTTCTTGATTTCAATTATTTTCCTAGTGTTAACATAGAAAAACAGGAGTGTTGTGTTAATTTTTGGAATTTTTTGGGGTTCGTTTGGACATTTTTATACATTAATTGAGTTTTCAATGCATTTATGTGCATAATTCAAATTTGAACTACATGCCCATGCTCTAATGCATATAAGTTGGTTGAAAATTCAAATCCGTGTCCTTGGTTGCATGCTTAGTGTCGGTGTCAAAACCGGCAGATCTCGGGTAGGGGGTCCCGAACTGTGTGTCTAGGATCGATGGTAACAGGAGACGGGGGACACGATGTTTACTCAGGTTTGGGCCCCCTCTATGGAGGTAATACCCTACTTCCTGCTTGATTGATCTTGATGAATATGAGTATTACAAGAGTTGACCTACCACGAGATTGTAATGGCTAAACCCTAGAAGTCTAGCCTATGAGTATATGGTAATGAATCTGTCCTATCCGGACTATGCTCTCCGGTTTATATAGACACCGGAGAGATCTAGGGTTACATGAGGTCGGTTACATAAGAGGAAATCTTCATAGTCGGTCGCCTAGCTTGCCTTCCACGCCAAGTAGAGTCCAATCCGGACACGGGTATAGTCTTCGGTCTTCGTGTCTTCACAACCCATCAGTCCGGCCCATGGATAACAGGCCGGACGCCCGAGGACCCCTTAGTCGAGAACTCCCTCAGTAGCCCCTTGTAACGCCCCGGATTCTATGCGCCAGGTGTCCGCCAGTTACTCTCCATCATTGCCATGTCATGTGCTTGCGTGTTGCACTTTGCCATGTCATCATCTGCATTTCATATCATGTCATCATGTGCATCGCATTTGCATACGTGTTCGTCTCATGCATCTGAGCTTTTTCCCCGTTGTCCGTTTTGCAATCCGGCACTCCTATGTTCCCCGATGCCCCTTTTACCTCTTTTCGTGTGCGGGTGTTAAACGGTCTCGGAATGGACCGAGGTTTGTCAAGCGGCCTTGGTATAGCACCGATAGACCGCCTGTCAAGTTTCGTGTCATTTGGAGGTCGTTTGATACTTCAACGGTTAACCGGGTAACCGTGAAAGCCTTTTTTGTGTGCAGCCCAACACCCTCTTCAAAGTGGCCCAAAACCCATCCTAAGCCCCTCCATCCTCTCGATCGTTCGATCACGATCGTGTGGGAGAAAACCGCACTCCATTTGGAGCTTCCTAGCTCCTTCTACCTATAAAAACACCTCCCCCGTCCAAATCCCGCAGTCCAAACCCTAGAAATTCCCCCCCACCGCGCCGGACATGTCCGTCCCGGACCGGACAAACCGCGCCGCCGCCCGCAGCCACTCCCCTGCCGCCACGTGGCCCCAGCCACCGTGCGCCGCCGTCGGCCCACGCGGCCCGGATTGGGCCCGCGGGGCCCATCCCGCCGCCGCCTCCCGCGGGCGCGCCCCTGCACCCCGCCGCCGCCCGTCCGCGCGGTCGCGACCGCCATCTCATCGGCGCGCCACCGCCCGAGCGCCGCCGCCCCGCCGCCCGGTGAGATCCACCGCCGCCTGGTGCGCGGCGCCACCTCCTCGCCCGCGCCTCCGCATCGCGCCGCCCCGCCTTCCGCCGGCCGCTCCTCCGTCCCGCGCCCTGCCGCGCCTCCCCGTGGTCCCCGTCGTCGCCGGAGTTCGCGGAGGCTCGCCGGAGCTCCGGCCAGATCCGATCTGGGGAGTGGGATGAGATCCACCACTCCCCCGATCCAAACGCCCCGTCCCCGTCTCGGACCCCGTCGTCCCGCACCGTCCCGTCCCGGGTTGACTTTTCGCGAGGGTATACTTCTACTAAGTCCCCAGGATTTCAGCATATTGTGCCCATGTTCATCGCATCATAACTTCATCACTGTTGCTCCGTTTTGTACGTGTAATATATTGGAATGTTCATAGTGAGATGCTTTACATTTCGTTCTATTGTGACATGTTCATTTGAGGTGATCTTGATGCCCTAATCATCATTGCAAAACTGCTACGTGATGTTGTCTGCTATAGTTTATCAGAACATGCTCATTTATCATTTTTGCATTTTTTGTGTGATTATCTTTTGAGCATGATGTCTTCATGTATTATGAGATACAACATGCCATATTTGCTATGGTGCAACTCATTCATCATGATATGCCATGTATTATTTGTTTCAAGCCTGCAAAGTAGCCTCCGTGATGTTGCTAATTTCAGAGACTTAGAATTTCACTGTCTTTGTCTGCTGTTATTGTTATGCCATGTATTCATGTTGCTACAGTGAGATCCATGCCTCTTTTGAGGATTATCAGTAAGGATGTTTTGTAAATATGGTTAGGATCTATCCATCAATTCTCCTGGTTGCATTTATAGAGTGCTCTAACATCTCTCAATCAAGCTCTATGTTTTCTATAAAATGTTCCTGGCAGGTTGTTAACATGTTTAGCAATTTTGCCTAGCTTGTTGTTGTTGATCCGTGCATGCTATGTTATTGTTCTTGCCATGTCTAGCTTCTATGCCATGTCTAATTTCTGGAGGTATGCTTAGTTTTTTATGAAATGCCTCGTGGTGAGTGCATTGAGCTAGTTAACATGCCTACTTGTTATCTGTTTTGGCCATGCTCCAGTTTTTCACTAAGTCTGAATCTGTAACCAAACTTTCTATGTTTACGTGGTTGAGCATCATGCCTTGTTCATGTGTGGTGTGTTTACCATGCTGTGTGCTTCTTCTCGATAGTTCCCGTTTCGTTGCGATCGTGAGGATTCGTTCGTCTACGCTTGGTTCGTCTTCGTGGCTTCATCTTCTTCATGGACTCGTTCTTCTTCCTAGCGGGATTTCAGGCAAGATGACCGTCACCTTGGATCTCATTACTATCATTGCTATGCTAGTTGCTTCGTTCTATCGCTATGCCGCGTTACCTACCACTTGCTGCTCAAGCCTCCCAAATTGCCATGAACCTCTGACCTTTGTTACCCTTCCTAGCAAACTGTTGTTCGGCTATGTTACCGCTTTGCTCAGCCCCTCTTATAGCGTTGCTAGTTGCAGGTGAAGATGAAGATTGCTCCATGTTGGATTATGTTTATGTTGGGATATCACAATATCTCTTATATTATTAATGCATCTATATACTTGGTAAAGGGTGGAAGGCTCGGCCTTATGCCTGGTGTTTTGTTCCATTCTTGCCGCCCTAGTTTCCGTCATATCGGTATTATGTTCCCGGATTTTGCGTCCCTAACGCGGTTGGGTGATTTATGGGACCCCCTTGACAGTTCGCTTTGAATAAGACTCCTCCAGCAAGGCCCAACATTGGTTTTACCATTTTCCTACCACCTATCCCTTTCCCTTGGGTCGGCCAGCCCGAGGGTCATCTTATTTTAGCCCCCCCGGGCCAATGCTTGTCTAAGTGTTGGTCCGAACCAAGCCGCCTGCGGGGCCACCACGGGGAAACTCGAGGCTTGGTTTTACTCGTAGCCTGTCTCATCCGGTGTTGCCCTGAGAACGAGATATGTGCAGCTCCTATCGGGATTTTCGGCACATCGGGCGGTCTTGCTGGTCTTGTTTTATTACTGTCGAAATGTCTTGTAGCCGGGATTCCGAGACTGATCGGGTCTTCCCGGGGAGAAGGAATATCCTTCGTTGATCGCGAGAGCTTATAATGGGTTAAGTTGGGACACCCCTGCAGGGTTTGAACTTTCGAAAGCCATGCCCGCGGTTATGTGGCAGATGGGAATTTGTTAATGTCCGGTTGTAGTAAACTTGAAGTAAACTCTTCTAAAATACACAAACCGTGTGCGTAACCGTGAGTGTCTCTTTTCGGGGTTGATCGAGAGGAGAACACGGTTTCCGAGTTATGTCTGACGTAAGTAGGAGTTCAGGATCACTTCTTGATCATTACTAGTTGACGACCGTTTTCTCAGCTCCTCTTCTCGCTCTTGTTTCGTAAGTTAGCCACCATACATTGCTTACTCGCTGCTGCAACCTCACCACCTTACCCCTTTCCTTACCCATTAAGCTTTGCTAGTCTTGATACCCATGGTCATGGGATTGCTGAGTCCTCGTGGCTCACAGATTACTACAACACCAGTTGCAGGTACAGGTTATGCGATGATCATGACGTGAGAGCGATGTTTATCTGTGTTGGAGTTCTTCTGCTTCTTCGATCAGGGGATAGGTTCCAGGTCGGCAGCCTGGGCTCGCAGGGTGGATATTGTTTGAGTTTCTGTTTCTGTTTCATCCATAGTCGGATGTTGATCTTGTATATGATGTATTGTTGTATTCATGTGATGTTGTATGTCTTGGATGTATCCCCACTATTATGTAATGTTGATGTAATGATATCCACCTTGCAAAAGCGTCTTCAAGATGCGCTTCTATCCTTGGTGGGACCTTCGAGTTCCTTGATATATTTACTACATCTGCTGACAACTGTTTATGACATTGTTTCACGCCTGCCCGGTTATTATTTCCAACCGTTGGCTAGCTCGTCGCCCCACGTCTCGGGGAGCGGTTTTATTGGCACATCTTGTCAAAGCAGAGATCGTGTCCCCTTATTCACGGGATTTTCACTAATGCAGGTGTGCGTAACCCAACCGTCCCCAGGGTATAACTTTTTTGAGGATAGGTAAGTTTCGAGACCTAGGAGGGGATGCTCGATATCCTGGGCCTTTATATAGGGACCTAAACTTGTCTTTCTCTTCCGTGCTTGCTTCTTCCTCAACCACACCCACCTCGAGTTCTATCCCTCGAGTTTCAATCACCACCAGCCCCAATCATGTCCGGGCCCAGTCGTTCAGGCCGGTGGGTGGCCTCTTCTGTCACAGAGGAGGATATTGCGAAGCTCCGCGTGGCGAGGTATCTGACCCCATAAATCCTTCATCGGCTCCCTGCTAAGGGGCAAGTTATTCCCACCCCCAAATCTAGCGAGAGGTATTATTTGTGTCCCACTTTCTCCATGGGTTAGGGTTCACGCTTAACCCCTTCGTCCGGGGGCTCATGTTCTACTATGGGCTAGATTTTCACGATCTGGCCCCGGACTCCGTTCTCCTCATCTCGACATTTATCGTTTCGTGTGAGGCCTTCCTCCGGACTCCTCCACACTTTGGTCTGTGGCTCAAGACCTTCGACGTGAGGCCGTGGGTGATGGAGGAGGAGTAGGCAGAGTGCAGTAACGTTATAATAAGCAAGCTTGCCAGTGCGGTTTGGTTGGAAGGATCTTTCACCGAGTCTTCCGACCTATGGCAACAAGGGTGGTTTTATGTCAACGAGCCACGGGGCTCCAAGTGGGCGGCTATGCCTGCGTTCCGACCCGGCCCTTCGACTCAGCTTGCTTCATGGATCAACAAGGGGTTGGACTGGGGATCCGCAAATGAGGTGCAGACTCTGCAAGGCCGCATCCGAAGCCTTACCGAGAAAGGCATTGATCTTGTGAATGTCGTTCAGGTAATGCTGGTCCGCCGGGTCCTGCCGGGTCAATGGCGGCCTCTCCGTATGTGGGAGTTCAATCCAGAAGGGCGGCGGACTCTTCAACACTTCTTCGGTACTACACACGAAGGAATGTGGAAGTTATATTTCGGGGAGCGAGAGCAATGGCCGGACACCACCGAAGACGTCGGCCTCAACTGCAATCATCCGGACACTCCAGTGAGTATTCAATCCCCACACACCTTTTGTCCAAGCATCTTTTGACAAGACACTAAACAGACTGCCTTTATACAGGACTGGATAAATAGAGCGGTCTTAATCTGGTGTCCGGCGCCCCTTTCCGAAGACCTTGCGTCCGCCCTACTGATGCGGATGTTAATCCCTACACCGTACCTGGTGTCTACAGAGGGGGGCGAGAGCGGGGAGCCCAGAGGAGATGCCTGCCACGGCAAAAAGCGGGCTGCTTCTGGAGGCCAGGAGGGGAAACCTTCCAAGAAAGGAAAAATGCCATCGTCGATCGGCTTGAACCGGGCAAGCGATGTTGATGTAGAGCTTGATGATGAGGACGAACCTCTGGCCAGGCCGTAAGCGAAGCAGGGTACTTTAATAATACCTCATTCCTTTCTTATTACTAAAACAACACTCCAACATATGTGCATCCTCGCAGGTTAATGGCTGGTGTTTCTCAATCGTCCTCCTCCTCCGGCCTCCGTGCCTAATAGGGCGGATGATCTTGAGGTGTCGTCTCGGAGGGCTTCTCCCAACCGGCAAGTAGCGCAGGAAACGAGGAAGGAGCTACCCGAAGGTGGTGCCTTTGTCGCTCAGGGTTCGGGGATCAAGAATGACAACCCCGAACTGTCCGGTTTACAGCCAGAGACAATGCTGGAGGCGGGTAAGTAGATTCCTTCAGAGGAATGTCATGCTCCGACAGCGGTGTCCGAAGACCCAGGAGTGCTGGAGATGCTGAGGGACATGCTGCAACGAGCGTCCGTCTCAGAGGAGCACCGTGCCTTAATGGTTATCGTGGTCGAAAAAATTCTATCCGCGAAGAGCGGGTTGAACGAGGCTTTTACGAGCATTCTGAGAGGTTTTGAGGTTTGTGATGTAATGTTGCCAATTGAATAATATTGACAGAATGCACCTGTTGTGTATGCAGTAGCCCCTGAGACTCGGATCGCCTTCCAAAGGAAGTGATCGGAGGATCAAAAAGATGTTTTCAGGTACTAACCTTGGTTTAATTTGGAATGCAGGCTGTCTCCTGTCCTGCCGATGCCCGAAATTCGGAGGTAATCGAACTGCAGCGAAAGCTGGATATTGCGGAGGATGACATTGCTTTGATCAACAGGCGTCTTGACGACTCGCAAGGTATATATTTCGAGCATTCCTTACCCCAATGTGTGTATAATGTAAGCCTGATGCTGAAGAGAGTTTGACATAAAATTTGCATCAATGCAGATGGTGTTGCCACCGTGGAAACCCTTCGGGCGGAGCTAGTCCGGGCCAAGGAGCAGGCCTGGTTTAGTAATGCGGCTGTCGAAAAGGCATCAACTGACTTGAAGGCCGAACAAGACGCGCGGCGCCAGGACAAGGAAGCCATGTCCACCATGGCGCGCGAGTTAGAGAATGCGGCTGGCCGCTGTAAACTTCTTGAGAAGGAAAATGAATCCAAAATGGCTGATCTTGACAAGGCCTTACGAGAGGCGAGAGAAGCGTGGTCTGAATCCAGAGCAGCCCATGAGGAGATCCGGCAAGCTGGGGAGATTGTGGCTGGCAAGCCCTTTTTGCTACAGGCTAAGTTCGGCGATCTGAACTATGCTCAGCTTAACCAAGTATGGAGTTCTCCGGACAATTTTTTTAGACTTGCCGAAGAGTTCTTCCTATGCGGCGCAGTTTTATCAGGCGCAAGAGGGGTATGCAACGGAGAAGCTTTTCTGGTCGCAATTCGGCGCGTTGAAGCGCCCTCTGTTGCTGAATGAACAGATGTCCTAGTGGGCCGAGCTGCATAGGATATCCAGCGCTGCCATGAAGAACGTCATAGTTCATTTGTGGCCGACTAAACCTGTTCCAAGTAGTTACTTCGGCCTAGTGCAGCGGCTTGCTGATGCGGTGTCGCGTATCGATGCTGTGAAGCGGTCGGCATGCATTGAAGGTGCACGGATGACCTTCGCCCGAGTCAAGACATTATGGGGGAAGATGAAGGCCATCAATATTGCGACGAAGAGTCCACCCGAAGGCAAGGACCGTCCGGAACCGGAGCATTATTTTGGAGACGTCCTAGAGGCCGCCCGCTTGATAGAGGGTCAGTGCTCGAAAGACATAATGTTCGAGTGATGTGTACAAGGGTTGTCATAGACAACTTTATAGTTAATCTTTTTTTTGCTCGAAAGATGTTTACAAGTTTTCCAGTCATCGGCTTTAGCCCCCTCGTAGGAAATACGGGGGTGTTCGGAAAAGCATTGAATCACTCTTTATCCAACGTCTTGGTCCATAAAGGAGGTGATAATGCGGCGAACCAGGCAATCGGACTATAGGGCATTAACACTTTCACTTAGCCATAGGAGTTTTATGGTGGGCCTATGACATAGCCCCTGGTATGTATGTGGTGTATCGTAATATTATGCCTTACATGTTTTGATCTGAAAAAGATCCTCCATGTGACACAGAGAATCACTAAATATTCGAATAAGTCGTCAAGTGGTTGACCAGCTCTCGCCGCATCATGACAGTTAGTTTTCGGCTTTCTCTACTGAGGTGCTCATCCGGTCGAAGCCAGGGCACAATCGCAGTAGTTCTCCCTTTACTACCCTAGCCGATAGAACGGAACGTAGGGTAGTAAGCACAGGATCCGAGCAACCCAACTATTGACCAAAGACAATGATTCGGAGCTGATGCATATAAGGCCAAACTTGCGACGTCGAAGTACGCTATAGTGCTGTTCGGACTTTTATTGGCGACTCATTTGTTCCCATACTGAGCCCCTGGCAGGTTATGCCGAGGTGTGTCTTGTAACACCGCCGTTACGGCCGTACTCATTGTAAAAAGAGTATAGAAGATTAGTTCGGATGAAGTTTACTGGGAATGGAGCAATAAGCCAATGATAAATTCATATATATGAAAAGAAGAGAAAAACCACCACCCGGCTATTTGATATGCTCGGGGTCGGGAATGGAGGAAAAAGGCATAGTACAGGCTCAGAATAAAGAGTGCGGTCTACAAAAAGCTATTTTGGACCTCCTATCGCACGTCTGCGCCGCCCGTCCTTTGGGAGGGGAGTCCTTAACTGAAGTAACCCCTTAGGTGAGTGTGCGGATCCGAACTCCGACAGAGTCCGTTGTATGTGCAGTCCTGTCGATCACCTGTTTATAATAAGGAAAAGTAAAGAAAATGGATAAAAAACGTTACGGGAATGCTTGCAGGGTTGTCCGTATTGTGCTTCCGCCGATGCCCATGGTATGTTGAGTGCGTAGTGATGTACACGTGGTGTAAATCCTGCCATCATAGTGGGTGGGTGGCGGAAGCCGAACTGCTATTTCCGCTCCGGTAGTGGTCGAACAATGGAGGGAAACTGCTTCTGGCCCCCGGTGTTTGGCTGGCGAGCCTTGCCGTTGTCTTTATCGCTTGGTGGCCTTCTCCCTTTGTATTCGGCATTAAGCTTGCCTGCCTGCTTGAAGACCCAACGTTTTCTGTTGGTATGAATAGCTGGCTTATCAGGGTGGCCGTGAATCTGACAGGGTCGGTCCAATATCCTGTCAAGGACGGATGGTCCGTCCTGTTTGGCCTTAAATGGCTTCTTCCATTGACCGGGTTTGGGATTGTGAAATCCGGCGCTGACCGCTGTGTCACTCAATCTTTAATTATTGCTGCGACTGTTATGCTCGTTCAGTCATGGCTTTTCGTTGCCGTCTCGGATTTCAGAAGTGCCCGGGTCGCTGACATTGTTGCTTTTGCGAGCGAGCCAGTTGTCCTCTCCCGCACAAAAGCGAGTTATTAGAGCAGTAAGGGCTGTCATGGATTTAGGTCCTTACTGGCCGAGGTGACGTGCTAGCCATTCATCCCGTACGCTATGTTTGAAGGACGCGAGGGCTTCCGCGTCCGGATAGTCAATGATTTGATTCTTTTTTACTAGGAACCTAGTCCAGAGCTCCTTGGCTGACTCGCTGGGCTGTTGGACAATATGACTTAAGTCATCGACATCTGGTGACCAGACATATGTTCCTTGGAAGTTGTCACGAAAGGCGTCTTCCAGATCCTCCCAGCTGCCAATGGAATTTTCTGGCAAACTATTTAGCCAGTACCATGCTGGCCCCTTAAGCTTCAGAGGCAGGTATTTAATGGTGTGAAGGTCGTCTCCGCGAGCCAAGTGGATATGGAGGAGGAAGTTCTCAATCCATACTGCGGGATCTGTTGTTCCATCGTATGATTTGTTGTTGATGGGTTTAAACCCGTCTGGAAATTCATGCTCCATTACCTCGTTGGTGAAGTGAAGAGGGTGTGCGGCTCCTCTATGTTGGGCCACACTGTGAAGCACCTCCAGCGGACCCTGCTTACTGTCTTCGGACTGAGCGTGCTCGGGTCTGTTGTGTTCGAATAGATAACCATTATTACAGGTCGGGGCATGTCTCTGCGGTCTATGTGTCGATTTTGTGTGTCCTTCGGGTCTTGTTGGATATCGTGAGTGTTCCCCCAAGCTTCTTCATTCTTGCTTGGATGACCAGATGGGTTGTTATGGTGCTCTGCTAGGGCTGCTGCTTTGCCCGGACTGATCTGTGGTCGGCCTACCGGTTTATTCGATGGTGGTGTGGGCTCCAAAGACTTGCCATCATATTGAGGGAGCCGCCTACTGTTGTGGTGGCTTTTGTCTGGGACGCTAAGGCCATATTCTTCGGCGGCCAGGACCTCAGTCCATCTATCATTGAGCAAATCTTGGCTCACTTGAAGCTGCAGCTGCTTCCTCCTTAGGCTCCTTGCAGTGGCTATGAGTCGGCGTTTAAAGCGCTCCTCTTCTAGAGGTTCCTTAGGCACGATGAATTCCTCGTTGCCGAGGCTCTCTTCTTCCTCGGAGAGTGGAAGATAATTACTATCCTCCGAGTCTCTGCATGTGGCCTGTTCATCAGGGTTATCTTGCCCGCTTTCCTGGTCTTCCTGTTCGGATCCTGTCACAACAGGGTCTTCGTTGTCCGGAGTATTATCACCTCCGATGCTAGTATTGTTTCCTCTTGAGTGACGTAACTCAGTGTGGCGCCGGGGGCGCCGGTGTCCGGACTGTGTACCAGGAGGCATATCTTCGACTGGATCCTCCTTGTCATCGTCGAGATCGTCGTTGGGTGTGTCTACCATACACACGTCATACCAGGAAGTGGTTGCCCCGTGTCTAGCAGATAGTGAGCTCTGGCTTTGCCCCTCATCGTCGTCCAGGACGTCAATGTCCTCGGAGAAGGGGTCAGGCGTGCTGGTTGGGTCTTCGATGGTGGCTATGAAGTGGGTGGCGGGTGGGAAGCAAAATTCTCCATCATCCGCCGTAAGGCCGAACCGAACATAGTTCGGCGATGAGCCGTCTGCCAGGGATAGGTTTTTTAGTGAGTTTAGTAGGTCGCCCATGGGCGAGTGTTGGAAGATATCCGCGGCACTGAACTTAAAGATCTATAGCCGATCGAGTTCGGTATCCGCGGGATCGCAGGGTTCGAAACTCGATATCGGAGACAAGTCTGGGGTTCCGTTGATGCAAGTATCATACGAAGTGGAATCTGCATGCGGCTCCAACGCTGCCGAATTGGTAGCCCCCATGATGAGGTTCAGTTTCCCATCTTTGAACGACTTGATCTGCTCTGGATCTAAGGCCAGAGTTTCTACAGGAGCTATCTCCTAGATGCGGCCCGATGACAGGTTTAAGCCATGCTCATCGGGGCGAAGGGGAGAGGTTGCCGCGGTCTCGAATCCGAATCTGACCTGATGGCCAGGGGCGTAGCTATCGATCTGCTCCAGATGGCTGAGCGAGTTGGCCCGCAGTACAAAGCGACCGAATACAAAGATCTATCTGGGGAGGAAGGTTTCTCCCTGGACCATGTCATTACTGACGATTTAAGGGGCCATCAAACCTTTCATCGACGGCACAGTGGAACTCTCAATGAAAGCACCAATGTCGGTGTCAAAACCGGCGGATCTCGGGTAGGGGGTCCCGAACTGTGCGTCTAGGATCGATGGTAACAGGAGATGGGGGACACGATGTTTACCTAGGTTCGGTCCCTCTCTATGGAGGTAATACCCTACTTCCTGCTTGATTGATCTTGATGAATATGAGTATTACAAGAGTTGATCTACCACGAGATCGTAATGGATAAACCCTAGAAGTCTAGCCTATGAGTATATGGTAATGAATCTGTCCTATCCGGACTATGCTCTTCGGTTTATATAGACACCAGAGAGATCTAGGGTTACATGAGGTCGGTTACATAAGAGGGAATCTTCATAGTCGGCTGCCTAGCTTGCCTTCCACACCAAGTAGAGTCCAATCCGGACACGGGTATAGTCTTCGGTCTTTGTGTCTTCACAGCCCATCAGTCCGGCCCATGGATAACAGGCCGGACGCCCGAGGACCCCTTAGTCCAGGACTCCCTCACTTAGGTCCCATGCAAGAAATGAGAATGAATGTCAAACACCCTGCCACCGTGACTCGGCCGCAAATGTTGAGATACCTGGTTTTTAAATTCTAGTAAATCCAAAACTTGTCTAAAATTCATGAAACTTGGCATGGTATCATGGAGCAGCATCCACATGTCGTGGTAAATTTTTTGTCCCATTTGGGGAAGGTTTGGGTATAAGCTTCTCACAAACCAGAGCTTCTCACAACAAGCCTGATGGTTTCGGTAGGGAACGTGCCACCTTTGGGGACGAAATGATATCGCCTCTTATTGCTTTCAAAAAATTTATAGTGTCAACATAGACCAACAGGAGTGTTGTGTTAAGTTTTGGAATTTTTCAGGGTTCGTTTGGACATTTTTATACAGTAACTAGGTTTTCTAGGCATTTTATGTGCATAATTCAAATTTTAAATACATGCACATGCTCCAGTGCATATAAATTGGTCGAAAAATCAAATCTGTGTCCTTGGGTGCATGCTTAGATCCCATGCAAGAAATGGGAATGAATTTCAAACACCAGGGCACTGTTGATTGCCGGCAAAACGTTGAGATACCTGGTTTTTAAATTCCAGTAAATCCAAAACTCATCTGAAATTCATGAAACTTGGCATGGTATCATGGTGGAGCGGCGTCAACATGTCATGGTAAATTTTTTGTCCCATTTGTGGCAGGTTTGGGTATAAGCTTCTCACAAACTAGAGCTTCTCATAACAAGCCTGATGGTTTCGGTAGGGAATGTGCCACCTTTGGGGACGAAACGATATCCGTTGCCTCTTATTGCTTTCAAAATTTTTCTAGTGTCAGAATAGAACAACAGGAGTGTTGTGTTAAGTTTTGGAATTTTTCGGGGTTCGTTTGGACATTTTTATACATT
The DNA here is from genome assembly GCA_032464435.1 of Aegilops umbellulata. Taxonomy (NCBI): domain Eukaryota; kingdom Viridiplantae; phylum Streptophyta; class Magnoliopsida; order Poales; family Poaceae; genus Aegilops; species Aegilops umbellulata. The sequence goes on from CP136060.1 coordinate 99,135,128, forward strand.
AATTGGGTTTTCTAGGCATTTTATGTGCATAATTCAAAATTGAAATACATGCACATGCTCCAGTGCATATAAATTGGTTGAAAAATCAAATCTGTGTCCTTTGGTGCATGCGTAGGTTCGATGCAAGAAATGAGAATGAGTTTCAAATACTAGGGCACTGTTGATTGTCGGCAAGACATTGAGATACCTTGTTTTGAAATTCTAGTAAATCCAAAACTTGTCTGAAATTCATGAAACTTGGCATGCTATCATGGAGCGGCATCAACATGTTGTGGTAAATTTTTTTACACATGCAGATTAGACCAAATAGAAGTTTGGTGCTAAATTTTGGAATTATTCCGGGTTCGTTTGGCCTTTTTATATATTAATTGAATTTCTGGGCATTTAATGTGCATAATTAAAATTTGAACTACAAGCACATGCTCCAGTGCACCAAAGTTGGTTGAAAAATCACATGTGTGTCCTTGGGTGAATTTCTAGGTCCCGTGCAAGTAATGGGAATGATATTCAAACATCTGGGCGTCATGGCTCGGCCGGAAAGATTGAGAAACTTGGTTTTTTAATTCATGTAAATCCAAAACACGCCTAAAAATCATGAAACTTGGCATGGTGTCATGACATGGCACCAACATGCCGCGGTAATTCTTTTGGCCGAATTGGGACAAGCTTTGGTATAAGCTTCTTGCAAACCAGAGCTTCTCTCAAGAAGGCTCGTGGTTCTGAGACGGAACATCTCACCTCCGTGTGCGAAACGACATACGTACACCTGCCTTCTCCCGCCTTAATTTTTTTACACAGGCAGATTAGACCAAATAGAAGTATCATGCTAAATTTTGGAATTATTTCATGTTTGTTTGGCCTTTTTATACATTAATTGAATTTCTGGGCATTTAATGTGCATAATTCAAATTTGAACTACAAGCACATGCTCCAGTGCACCAAAGTTGTTTAAAAATCACATGTGTGTCCTTGGGTGAATTTATAGGTCCCATGCAAGAAATGGAAATGAAATTCAAACATCTGGGCGTCGTGGCTCGGATGGAAAGATTGAGAAACTTGGTTTTTTGATTCTTGTAAATCCAAAACACGCCTGGAAATCATGAAACTTGGCATGGTGTCATGAAATGACACACACATGTTGTGGTAATTTTTCTGTCCGATTTGCGAAGGCTTAACAATCAACAAAGCCATTTTGGAACAAGTGTTGTCATGTTACAAATCGGAAACACAAGTATTATTGAAACCGTGGGCGTTCTACTTACCAATTACGTGTCGCCACGCGTCCCCTTTTTTATTGGCTAGGAGGTGTCGTGCGGGGTAGCTATTTGAATTCGGGAGGTGTGCGATCAGACCCTTGTGCGTGCTCATCGGGAGGAGAGCCCTTTGACCTCTATCCGCCACGCACCTCCCTCTCAACGTCTCCATTAATGGCGACCGAGCCCCTGTTTCACGGCATGTCTATGTCTCACTAGACTGAGATTTAAGAGAGAAAAATGAAAATTTGAAAAGAAAGTTTTGCACAGATCTTGATGTAAGATCCGACAGACCTATATAGCATCGACTACAACTTATAGCAAGCATGGTGAATATAAGGATGATGACAGTGGATAATAATTGTCTTACATATTTAGGAACATAAATTAAAAAAGCCACATGCGGCAACACCCGAAATACACAAGGGAAAAAGAAGAAGGAAGACAACGACCTGGCTCGCTGATCTCTACTTTCTTGATGCGTTGCTGCAGGCCACATGAACTAGTCTCCGCGGTGAGCGGCGATGAGCTCTTTCTTGTCCTCAAGATGCTGCTTGAGAGCATCCACGGATTCCTCCACCAGCCTTCTGCGCTCGATGCGCAGCATGGCATCCTCGTCCATAAGTTTCTTGACGATGACGCCGGTCCTCTTCAACAAGGCAGTGGTCTCCTCCTGCTGCTCCGCACTTCTGAAGATCTTCGCCCTCAGCAGGTCGCGCCCGGCCTGGAGCTTCGCATTGCTCTCATTTAGTTTCTGGATAACGTCGGTAGCCTGTCCAAATGTTTCATGTCATCCTGCAACCTTGCCCAGCCAGAGATCTGATCCATCTGGCTATGGACGATCGCATGCATGCGCCTGTAAGAGTCCTTGCTTGCCCGCGAGACATTTTCCCAGGCCTCCGCGGCGCGGCAGGACATCTATGCTGCATTCGCGGCACAGCGGGACATCTCTTCTGCTTCTGCGGCGCGGCCGGACCAGTTCGTTGCATTGACGGCGCGGCTGGACCTCTTTTCTACTACAGCCGCGCGACGGGACATGCCGGCTGCTTTCGCGACGAGGCGGGACATCTCTCATGCTTCCGCTTCCATGCTCGCCTCTCCCTGGTGGCAATCTCTCGACCCAGAACTCACGCTGGCCATGGCAGATGCAAGGGAACGGTGATGAATGACTTATTTGTTTTTGTGGATGAGGAGTTGAGGAGGAATGTGCAGTCATCTTGGAGTAGTAGTATTTATAAACGCTACTAATATGCTCCTAAGTGTGAAACCATTTAGGTTTTGATCGGTGTGAACAGGTTCCGCTTCCATGCTCGCCTCTCCCTGGTGGCAATCTCTCGACCCAGAACTCACGATGGCCATGGCAGATGCAAGGGAACGGTGATGAATGACTTGTTTGTTTTTGTGGATGAGGAGTTGAGGAGGAATGTGCAGTCATCTTGGAGTAGTAGTATTTATAAATGCTACTAATATGCTCCTAAGTGTGAAACCGTTTAGGTTTTGATCGGTGTGAACAGGTTTGCAATTAAATATAGTGTGGCAGTAATTTGGAATGTGATGAGACGCATGCTCAAAATTTATTGACGGTTCTAAGTGCGGCACTATTCCTGGAAGGCGTAATGTGGGCACGCTTTCTCGGCCGCGTACGTGGCGTTAGCACCATAGGGTGCACCGCAGTAGGCAATGACAGCACACGTCTTGTTCCAAGAACCGTGCGCACTCATTATTACCATCGCGCAAGCTTCTTTTAATTAGAATGTGTGCTCGTCTAGCGCACACACGTTGATCTGTCTAACTGTTTCTGTTTATTGTGGCTAATTGCAAACAGTTCATCCGTGTGAAGTGTATGCGATCAATCGCAGACACTTTGATCTGGCTGACCGTTTCTGTTCTGTTGCCTAATCGCAAACAGTTAATCCTTCTGAAGCGTATGTCCTCAATCACACACACCTTTATGTAGCTGCCCATTTCTGTTGTTCCGCCTCATCACAAACAGTTAATCCGAGTGAACTGTATGTCGTATATCGCACATGCCTTCATCTGGCTGCCCGTTTCCGTTCTTCTTCCTCATCGCAAACAGTTCATTGAACTGAACCGTATGCCCTGCATCACACAAGCAACCAAAATCTGAACCGTCTTTGATGCTTCCGTCATCGCAAACGCTTTGCACCTTTTTTGATGGGTTTTTACACCACCGTTTGTGATTATTGCATCACACACAGTTTCGTCGAAGGGTCTCTAATCGTAGTGTCACGTTAGCAGCATCCTGCAATAGTGTACACACTACAAAAAATACACTTCCGTGATGATACATGTTTGTCACAGTAGGTCACGTTTTCTATCATGCTTGTACATCCATGACGATTTTATGATAGAATCAAGATAGTCATACATGTGCTATCGTAGAAGTGTTCCATGACATTACCAAAATTATCGTCACGGAAGTGTCCACTTCCATGACGATAAATGGCGCGTCATGGAAGTGTTTTCGTCAAGGGTAACCGACACACGACATCCACCATAACAGGTCGCCTTAAGCTATCGGGTCCGATTTTGGATCCGATAACCCGTTAACAGCCCGAACCAATGGGGATTTTCCATGTGTAAAATTCTCATTGGCCAGAGGAAACATGTGTTGGCTCACCGTTGGGACAGATTTCATCCACTCATTGGACAGGAGGTGCCTATGATACGTCGACACGTGGCACGGCCCAACAGAGGCCCATTCCGGTGAAAATGCTGGCCAGTTTGACTTGGTCAAAAGCTAACGGGTCGGCCCACGGAAAGCCTATTAATGGCCTGTTCATATATAGCCCATTTACGACCCGCTAACTCCCGACCCGCTACGGCCTATCGGAATTAAGACCAGTAGCTTCATCTGGGCCATCTAAACCATGTTCCATACGTACACCGTGTTTATCACACAAAGTATAGTGCCCCGCCCCTACATTATGACAAGTATTCAGCCCTGAGCTGCAAAAGCCACACATTAGCCCAAATTATAACCAATGTTCTACATTATAATATCTACTTCAAGTATCCGTATCCACTTTTGTATAATGAATTATGATCTATGTTCGTCTTTTACACCTTCACGATCCTCTTCTCTTTGTAGCTAGCTAGCGCTAACTCTCTATCGTGCATGCACATGCCCGCCCTCCTCTTACCCTCCCTCAGCGTCCCCTCCATCACGCACGTTCGTTATTTCTCTTTAGGTCGTTCACCCGTGGTGTGTGTAGGCCCCCCGGCTCCTTCTTTCCGGCACACATCGGTCGATATACCTCTCTAGCCAAGTGTGCCTACCACAAACACATACTTCCCCTCTTCTCTTCTCACCGTCCATGCCCCCTATGTCCAATATGGTTCCACACAGGTGGACACTCCCACCCCTCTTTTCATCGATCTCATGCTCGCACACTCCTCCCCCCTCGACATAGTAGGCCTCTCGCACCACCTCCTAGCTGCACCCCTCTCCCCCTGTCTGTCTCTCTGGGCATTATTTGCTTCTAACACATGCATGCATGTATACATACTGATCTCCCTACATATAGCTTGGTCGACTATAATTCTTTTTCCTCACGCACCGATAGTCTTACCTCACTAGTTATGTCTCTCCCTTTCTCGGACACACGAGGTTGACCTTCCTATGTAGTTACGTATGCTTACCACAACCATATCGTCTCCCCACATCATCCTTGCATACCTCCTGGCCTGTCTCTCACACGCACGTGCATAGACAGACAGACATCCCCGGCCCTCTCTTATTGATATTGCACTCGTACCCTCCGTTTGTCTAGCAGGCCTCTCCCACCATTTGTGAGATGCCACACCACCACCAACCCTCTGACACTCTACCTTTGTCTTTCTCCCAACCTTATTCCTCTGCTACACATATGCATGGATGCCAATTGATCTCCCTCAATACATAGCTAGGTCTCTCTCCTTCTCCACGCATATACTAGTCGATCTACCTCTCTATGGTTAGGTCTCTGCCCCCTCCCCCCCCACACACACATCGATATTCGAACACTGTAGGTAGGTATCCATGCAACAGAGAAAAACTGCACCTCTGCCCTCTCAAATTCCAGTAGGCCAGCCGCCCTGTATCTTTGACATGGGAAAGCACAAATTCGATGGCACTCTTTATCGATCGCGCAGCCACACACTTCATCCCTATTTTTGATTCTACCGATATCTCACACCGATGATCCCTCCACCCTCTTCTCGTGGATCGCCCCCTCTATATATGATATATCCATGACTCTATTTCACACACATGGAATATGTTACGTTTTTTTGTTTGAGATATCATCGACACATTGCCTCTATTTTGCACAAACCATCTCTCTCACACCCACCCACGTACGTACCTGCACCTAAAGATGAGGCGCACATAGGACGCACACACTCACGTCTCGTTCTTGATGTGGAGCGAACCTCGTGACGAGGGTCGGTCCGTTGTTGGCCCGATCTTTCACGGCACAAAAATCCATCGCAGCAAGAACTCGTCGCAGGTTTACGAAGATGCTCGCAAATCCCGCGGAAACAACACGCCAACCCCTCAATTCGAAGGAATAACGTGGACGAACCGTATAGGCCCAGCTTGTAATCCCCTACGCGTCGCGTCGCAGGAACTCACACGCCAATAGAGATTTTTGACAAGGTTTCTCTAAACTCGATAATGGCCGACGGCCCAAAAACACACACGTGTTTAATTCATCTCAAAATAACCTGCTTTTACAATGACCATAGCATAACTATTTATAGTATAGCTAGCTGACTTAAACTTGCATCATAAGTTGACCGAAAAAAATCTCACGCTATCTCTAACTCTGGACCAAACACCTAAAGGAGCAAAACTGATTACGTACTTTATTTTAGCAGGTAATCATTACAAAATAAATAAAACAAATATCTCTGGTGGCCCCCATCCAATTTGTCTCAGGGAAAATAATCTCCACCATCCAAACATACCGGTGTGCACCTCCGGTTCTGGTGGCCTTGAACGTGAGAAGTAGTAGATCCCAAGGAAACTTGACTCTTGTACGTGTACAACATGGATTTGTTTTGAGCGTGGCAACCAGAAGAGACAATCAAATTGATGCACACCTTGGCCAAACATGTACGAATCCTTCCTTGCATGCACACACATGTAACTCTTCCCACGTAATAATGCATGCATGCGTACTTGGTACCAGGAAAGTAAATCCCTTTTGAAATTATTACTTCTCCTAACCGAATCAAGTTTTAACTCCGGCGGCCTCGGCAACTCAAACGAATCCATCTCATCTCTTATTTTAATGGAATTCCAAACAAGACCTAAATACGATGTATGTACTGTACCAGATAATTCTTTGCCCTCATACTTGCACGTGTATGTGCTACCAGCATATGCATGCGCCTCCTGGTCCATGTCAAACATATGATAGGAAGCATGCACTATTTCTTCATGCACAGTAACAATCTCTTGAACAAGTGCAACGTTAATATGACTGAAGCTAGGACTGGCCGTATCATCCTCCCCTCCTTCAAGCGAAACCGTCCTCGGTTTTGAATCGGTCTTTTCAGCAACCTCTTTGTCTGTAGGATGAACGTGTGCCGAAAAAAATTCAGAAGCTTCGGCCTCCTTCTTTGCCTGTTGTTCCTTCATCTTCTGTAGTCGTTCTTTTCTCAAAGTCTTGAACACCTTCTTCTCCAGGGCCACGAGAACATATTTTGTACGACGTTCGACAGTGTAAGTGTTGGCGAGATAGCCATATGTAGCATAGTTTTTCTTGTACCATGGTTGTCCCAACAGCATATGACACGAAACCATTGACACCGGAATTACATCTCACAAAACCTCAGAAGAAAATTTGCCAATTGAAAACAATACCGTGGTTTGGTGCGCTATGTTTAGCTTGTCGAAGCATGTCCTCAATGAGTACGGTCGTGGATGTTGTGTCACCGTTAGCTGCAGCTTCTCCACCATGTCGATGTCGACCGTGTTGATCGAACTATCATGGTCAATTGTCGTGGCGCAAACTTTGTCTCCCACTTTATAGTAGGTATGAAAAAGTTCAGCATCGTAGTCTGTCTCCTCCAGCAAAAAGTCACCGGATAGCTTCCAGTAGCTCCTTGGTGTTGGCATGCCAGCCGTCCCCTCCGAAGTGCCGTGAGAAACGCCGGTCTCTGATACCACTTGATGTGGAGCGAACCTCGTGACGAGGGTCGGTCCGTTGTTAGCCCGATCTTTCACGGCACAAAAATCCATCGTAGCAAGAACTCATCGCAGGTTTACGAAGATGCTCGCAGATCCCGCGGAAACAACACGCCAACCCCTCAATTCGAAGGAATAACGTGGACGAACCGTATAGGCTCAGCTTGTAATCCCCTACGCGTCGTGTCGCAGGAACTCACACGCCAACAGAGATTTTTGACAAGGTTTCTCTAAACTCGTTAATGGCCGACGGCCCAAAAACACACACGTGTTTAATTCATCTCAAAATAACCTGCTTTTACAATGACCGTAGCATAACTATTTATAGTATAGCTAGCTGACTTAAACTTGCGTCATAAGTTGACCGAAAAAAATCTCACGCTATCTCTAACTCTCGACCAAACACCTAAAGGAGCAAAACTGATTACGTACTTTATTTTAGCAGGTAATCATTACAAAATAAATAAAACAAATATCTCTGGTGGCCCCCATCCGATTTGTCTCAGGGAAAATAATCTCCACCATCCAAACATACCGGTGTGCACCTCCGGTTCTGGTGGCCTTGAACGTGAGAAGTAGTAGATCCCAAGGAAACTTGACTCTTGTACGTGTAGAACATGGATTTGTTTTGAGCGTGGCAACCAGAAGAGACAATCAAATTGATGCACACCTTGGCCAAACATGTACGAATCCTTCCTTGCATGCACACACATGTAACTCTTCCCACGTAATAATGCATGCATGCGTACTTGGTACCAGGAAAGTAAATCCCTTTTGAAATTATTACTTCTCCTAACCGAATCAAGTTTTAACTCCGGCGGCCTCGGCAACTCAAACGAATCCATCTCATCTCTTATTTTAATGGAACTCCAAACAAGACCTAAATCCGATGTATGTACTATACCAGATAATTCTTTGCCCTCATACTTGCACGTGTATGTGCTACCAGCATATGCATGCGCCTCCTGGTCCGTGTCAAACATATGATAGGAAACATGCACTATTTCTTCATGCACAGTAACAATCTCTTGAACAAGTGCAACGTTAATATGACTGGAGCTAGGACTGGCCGTATCAGTTCTCGGCCACACTCGCGCGGGTACACAGTGGAGTTCATTTCTGTACGAAAAGGCAATCCACGTGATAATTTGACGCGTGTAGCGGTTGTTTATTCAAAGGAGGTTCGTGTACCACGCGTAGACGGAACAAAGTTCGACTTGACGCATTAGTATTAAATAAAGTTATATATTCCTCAATGGAACGTACAGAATATAAAACGATTGTCGTGGGGAAAATGAAAAAATCTGCTCCACTATATACAATGAAGCCTACCTGCCGGGGTTTGTCTCTCGTCACACCATCTCACACAAGGAGGCGGTGGCCTCTCTCTCTCACCGTTGGTCAGTGATCTGGCCGCATTCCATCCGCCGGCGAAAAGGGAGGATGTGCATCGTTTCTCTGTTCGACGGCCTTGAGGCGGCACATCCCGATCTGCGGTACCCGCCATTCTCTCTGACCAAGCTCCGGTGCGGTAGGGCCTTCGCCACTTGCTCGCTGCCACAGTATGGGCAGATCTCGGCCATTGGCACCCTCCTAGTAATGTCCCAACGACCCTCATGTACAGCTTCCTCCATCCTTGCTCCACTGCCCATCTTCCCACGTTACTGCATGTGGATCTTCTTTAATTGTTTGCTTAAAACATATCTCGGCCGACGTACTTTCCATCTTGCAATCTCGTCCTCAAACCATTTTTGATAAACCACCATGCTGCTATCTTTCCCTTATTACATGGAATATGCTTCTTTTTGTCGGCGTATGTGTCTTCAACTCATGTTATTGGGCAGTAATTGTTTCCTTTCTACCTCCTTTTGCAAATAGGGCTATCCATTTCACCTCGTTGCTATTGCGACCTTTTGGTGGACTGCACAAATAACTTTATTCTTAAGAGTGTTTTGTGCAGTTCCGCCAAAATGTCACACGGGCAATGTGTTGACATTTCTGTGGGACTACAGAAAGGGAGATTGGTTTTGCTATCCTCCTCATCCAACTCCGTGCCTAATCTTCTCCAACAAGTAGTTAGTCCTAAAGAGAGATCACAGAGGTGATCGGCTTCTATTTGTGTGTGTTATGTTTCATCATCTAGTTCCACTATTATTGTAATCACACTGACTGGATATCTTTGCAAACAGGGATGGTCAACTCGATTTTAGTGGAGCTGCACAAAATGATCGGATTGTGGTGTCCTCCATACACCTCTTTTTGGGTACACAACTGAGTGAAACTAGCTGCCAACCAATGAACACTGTGCCCAGGAAATGGAGCCATGCCTACGAACATCATCGATCAATTATATATTTTTCTTTATTTGTACACCTTCCCACAACTTTGTCTTCAGTTGTGATGTGAATATTGGCGCTGATCTATGAACCATTGAGATGCATTAGCAGCCATGGTAGTCTCATTTGTATTTGATGGAATGTTGTACGAGATAATCTTGAGGCAAGAGGACACATGAATCCTAAGTTGAAACCTTTTTTTCCCGCGGGAACCAAAGTTGAAATCTTCATAGCATCACAATACAATTTCATTAAAATTATGCGTACATATAAACAAATCCTGAAGGATTGATAGCAATGCCAGAAACAATTCAACTTCGTTTCGCTGACATGTGGGACATCCTTCATCCGGCTCCACCTGCCATGCATCAATGTTGGGTGCACAATTGCAGGGAAAGATTCACCCCGGTCGTTGCACCGCAGTAGTAATGACTAGTGAGTAGTCAAATCACAGAGCCCCACCTTCGCCACAGTAAGTTGCTCGGACGAAGCAACAATCATTTCTCAGTTTGTTGAATCCGCTGGTACTCCCATATTCCCAGAGTAATAAGTTGCTCGGGCGAAGCAACCATCACTTCACCTTTCCCATAGTAAGTACTAGTACCTCCTTTTTTAAAACCACACGCGAATATTGGACGGTAGCAGCACAGCAACTGAATCAAAAATTGAAACCAACCAATGGACTACTACTAATGGTGAGCGTTTGCTAGTATCATGGACTACGTCTGTCCATGTATATAGGGCTTAATGTGTTTTCTGAGACTAACTTTGGCCCTGTTTGGATCCATGGGTTAGAGTTAATTTGAGCTAGTTGGGGCTCAAATAGCCCTAAAGTATCCAAGCATGAGGGTTAAATCGGAGCAAGTTGCACCGAACTCACCAAAAAAACTATCCCACCCAAGAGGTGCTAATTGGAGATAGTTCTCATTGGGCCCACTGAAAAATAACTTTTATCTCTCCATCAAGTGCATTTATTGTCAATCTAACAATGTCACCCAAGCACCTCTTTGGCTATAGTTAGTTCAGGGTTAGTCATGAGTTAGTATAACCTCTAGCTAAGTTAGAGTATCCAAACAGGAGCAGTATAGGACATGCAAGTTGCTCAAAGCATACAGTCAAATTTGTACGTGAAAGGATCTTTTTTTAAACGGAACATGAAAGGATCTTCGAATGATATAATTTTCAAATTATATAAAATCTTATCAATAGTCAAAGGCATCCTCGAAGAATACATTAGGCCATATATAAAATCTTATCAATAGTCAAAACCAAGTGTTACTACTACACCAAACAAGTTCAAAACAAGAATCTGGACCCACTCACGGCATGGCACGCCTGTCTCGTTTGGTCCGTTGGTCAAAGCGCTTCCTCTTCTTGGCATGACAATAGAGTACAATAATTTTTTTAGAATTCACTTGGCATGTCGCTAACATGTGATGATTTAACCAACCTCAATAGACGGCAAAAACGCCAGCCCGTCACACTTTGAGAGATACGAGGAGCGAGAAGCGATACGGGCTGCTGGATTACTAGAGCTAGGTGTCACACGGAGGCCAAGAAATATGGTGATAGCGTGGGTTGGCCATGTACAGTATGATGTAACTACACTGGGCTGCCATGTTTCGTACTCTTCCGGTCTACTATGGAGATGATTGGTTGATTTTATATCATTGAATAATATAAAATATTATGAGTGGAGACGCTCCACCACGAGGTTCCTTGCTCCTTCTCCGTCACCGGGCGTGCATGTAATGCTATTAATTAGCAAATAAACATTCTTGTTTCTTGACATATCAACCAATAAGAGATGTGGGTGTGCATGTTTTCAATGACTCGAGACTACCAAACACGACATGCAGTGGTTAGTTCATTGCATGCAATGCTATTAATTAGCAAATAAACATTAAGTTCTCTTGTTTTTCCCTCCTTCTTGGTCACGGTGCACAACCAAAGATGACTTATTAAACCTGGACGGAGGGAGTAATATAAAATATTATGAGTGCAGATGCTCTACCGCGAGGTTCCTTGCTCCTTCTCGGTCGTCGAGAATCTATGAGGATAGAATCTATGAGGTGAGTGTTTGGTTCAAGCCACACTTGGACCCCACATGGCATACACACACGAAATAAGGCAAGATTCCCTTAGGCTTGCCAACTTGTGGCTCTTATTTTGATGAACTAACCTTAGGCAAGCTTGGCAAAAATGTGTGGCAATGCTATGCCTAGAACGAAACAACGCCTTTGCCACAACTAACCTTAGGTAAAGTGTGGCTACCACAAAAAGTGTGGCTATGGCCACCACAAGTGTGGCACCCACAAAAAGTGTGGCTATGGCCACCACAAGTGTGGCAATATTTGCCAAAAAGTTGAGCCTATGACATGTGGACCATATAACTAGAGAAGTGTGGCAAGACAAAAGTGTGGCAATGAACCATACATGTCTAAGATGTTGTGGCATGAATAAGGTTAGACGTGGCAACCTTAGGCTGGGAACCAAACAGGCCCTATGCTCTTCCACTTTTTTTACGTCAGCTTTGTTCATCCTTTTTCCAACACGTGGGATATCTAGCATCAAGGTGCACGTGTCATGCAAGAAAATGGAGATAAGTAGCGCGTAAGTAAGTCATGCACTTTGATGGCACCTAGTACGTACTAGGCAATATATTTTCTCCTTGATGGCACGTGAATAGTGCATGTACTCAATGACGGAGAACGGGATGGTAGCCATGGACATGGTCGTACCTTTTTGGAGGGAGTACTAAATAACTTTGATGTGTCCTGTCAACTCATAGAACGACGAGGTCCCTCGTCAACGTGTGCTCGGTGGCTTGCAGCACGAGGAGAAACTTTTGCTTACAAGCGGTGGACGTGTAGCAGTTCATTTGGTGTCAGATTGCCAGAAGTACTACTGTAGTACCATCATTATTGTTCGAATTCTAGAATAGGAGAAGAGCCAAGCGCAAGGTCACCTACTAACCCAGTACTACTAAATGAACAGCTGCACGGTTAATTAATATAGGCGGCTCTTGCAGCGGCACATCATTAACACAGTGCTCTTGCAGCAGCAAGTACTCTCTTCATAAAAAAAATAAAGGATTGGAGTGGCATGTCCACTTGAATCCCATAACATTAACACAGTGTTAACCTAAAAAAAACCATAGTGTTTGACACAGGAAAAACAAAGGAAGTGAAAAAAAGTTGGCTGGATGCTAGATTGTCAATTAACACATGATTACATGGGAAAAAAGTCTTATAGCATTCTATCCTATGAACCAAAAGACCAATGTAGGTAGCACGGTGCTGTCTCTCATCGACCTCCTCTACAGGAGTTATCTTCTAGTAGTGGCGGAGCTTAGGCCAAGGACATAATTGATTTTCAAGTATGGCTCGATTAACTCAACTATGTATCCTAGCTAGCAGCGCCCACCTGCAAATGAGCGCCACCGTGAGCTGTGCGACAATGATAGAGGCTCTGGGAGGACCAGAGGTAGGCGGGCGATGAGCCGACGAGGTAGCCCGACGACCCCTTGAGCTTGAAAGGCACCCGCATGGTCGTGTCATGCAAGAAAATGGCTGGTCTCATGTTTAAAACTTGTTGTACTATAGTAGAGGTAGATGTAGATGTAGATGTAGATGTAGATGCAGATCTAGATGTAGTGTAGACGTAGATGCAGATGTAGATGTACATGTTGAGATGTAGAGATAAGTGAGACTCGCCAACGGTCACCAACGTAGGCCGAGTACGTGCACGAATCACCCACAAGAAAAGGAGTACATGCACGAAGAGAAAAATTGCACGCACGGACGCATGTACTCTGTGCCTCATTCCCTAACACACGCGTGCAGGTACACGGCGGACACTACAAAAAAATACACTTCCGTGATGATACGTGTTTGTCACAGTAGGTAGCATTTTTTGTCATGCATGTACATCCATGACGATTTTATGACAAAATCAAGATAGTCATACCTGTGCTGTCGTAGAAGTGTTCCATGACATTACCAAAATTATCATCATGGAAGTGTCCACTTCCATGACGATAAATTGCGCGTCACAGAAGTGCTTTCGTCAAGGGTGACCGACATGTGGCATCCACCGTAACAGAACACTGTTAAGCTATCGGGTCCGGTTTTGGATCCGATAACCCGTTAACAGCCCGGACCAATGGGGATTTCCACATGTAAAATTCTGATTGGCTAACGGAAACACGTGTCTGCTCCACGTTGGCACAGGTGTCACTCATCCAATGGCCGAGATGCGCCTATGATATGTTGACACGTGGACCGGCCCAAAAGTGGCCCATAAAGTTTAAATAGGCCAGCCCAACTAAAGGTTTGCAAGATTTTGCGGACCATAATCAGCTGACTGAGCTAAAGGCCCACGAGATTTTGTGGACCATAATGGGCTAGCCCAGCTAAAAGCTCACAAGATTTTGCGGGCCATAATGGGCCGGCCCAGGTAAAGGCCCACAAGATTTTTGCGGGCCAGAACGGGCCGGCCAAGGTGAAGGCCCACAAGAATTTGGTGGACCATAATGGGCCGGCCCAGCTAAAGGCCCACGAGATTTCGCCGACATTAATGGGCCAGCCCAGCTGTAGGCCGACAAGATTTTGAGGACCCTAGTAGGCAGGCCCATTAACTGGCTGCCATGTTTTGGGCCAAATGTCGGCCCATATTTGATCCGGTCCATTAATGGCCTGCCACGTTCCGGGCCTAACAATGGCCCATATGAGATCCGACCCGTTAAAAGCCTACCATGTTCTAGGCCAAATTACGGCCCAGATCAGGTCCAACCCTTTAAGAGGCTTTGGGCTAAATTATGGCCCATATCAGATTCGGCCCGTCAACTGGACGCTATGCTTTTGGGTGCACTTGCTGAAGGCCCATTTAGTAATTCGGCCTGATATTAGTTTCGGCCTGTTAAGGGCCCGTTTAACATTTCGGCCCTATATTAATTTCGGCCTGTTAAAAGCCCGTCATATAGTTGGGCCTATAATCCATACAAGGACCGAGACAATTTTGGCATGTTAAAAGCCCATGATTTGATTGGCACAATCATGGGCCGGGGTCCATTTCAGGCTTCTTCCGGCCCGTGAGCTGTTCGGCACGTTTCAGGCCCAACCTACTTCTCAGCCTCCTAAAAGCCCATTGAGTTTTCTTGCGAAAAGAGGGACGTCGGTTTGCTTGACCTATTAAAGGCCCAAATCTACTAGTGGGCCAGTTTACATTTAGGCCTTCTAACGGACCAAGATGACGGGGCCCATGATGCGGATCATGCATCGTGATTGCATGATGACCCGGTTATGTATCGTAATTTTACGGTTTGGCCGGTTTACTGGGAAACAGGATATATATACAGTAAAATAACTGCAGCATCGTGAATAAGAAAAACCTAGACTATACATTAAAGAAATTACAGCATATTACATCCACTGGGCATCAAAGTTCGCCACTATGATAATAAAGCACAAGCAGACAGTAGATTACATACACGGGGCATCAAAGATCGCCACCGGTGCAACTAAACATGCCGACAAAATAATATACAAAATCGACAACACTACAATAGAGTTCAAGAAAGGTTAGCCTTGCTGGGGAGCTACAGCGCAAGCAGCTGAGCAAGCTGATGAGACTGCGCTTGTTTAACACTTATATCCTCCTCACTCTGAAAGATAAACAAGCAGACAGATGACAGGTTTTGCACATAAAAGTATCAGTGCTGACAATTCATCACATCTCTTACTGACGAATAAAGTGACACAATTTAAAATTGCATTAACACAATATGGCATTGTTCAGGTCAAGACATGGCAGGAAATGACATTGTGAAGGAGTTGGCAGCTTCAGGACACCACTCGATTACAGATCAAGAACTCATAAGTATCAATTATGAATGGTTAGTGTGCTATGAATTTATCCCATTTCAGATTGGAAAATAAAGAGACGGTTTAAATAATAGTAGAATGATATGACATTGTTCATAGTTAAGACATTGCAGAATATGACATTTTGCTATAGTGGGTAGGTTCACCACACCACTGGATTACGGATCAAGAACAGAAGCATACATGCAGTGCAAAAGAAGATCACTTGCTCTGTAGAGTTTAATTTACATGGTATGAAGAAGGAACTTGGTTGTACAACTGAAAACTTAAATTGAGAAGGACAAACTTTTTTTTATGAACTACATAATAAACTTTAAACATGAAATTTAATGCAAACACAAAAAATAAACAACTTTTGTAGTCATGCCTAACCAAATATACACAACAAAGTTTGAAGGCTTGAGAAGGACAAACTTACATTATTGGTGAAGGCAGGCTCTATAAAGCCCTTGTCCATGCTGATGGGGGGGGGCAATTCAAGAAGTTTACCACAAAATCTTCTTCATAAGCATTGCCTTTATTCTACATTTTGTTAAGAGTAAATATAGATGTGACAATATAAGATAAAATGGAGAATATTTAAGATAAGATGAAGAGTGATGCTACATAACCAAGTACCTATAAATGTAAGTACAACGATACAGGCAAAAGGTACAGCCAAGAGCAATGCAGAGCTAAACTTCTTCAGTACCATCGGCGCTATTCAACCTTATGGTAAGAGTAAATATAGATCTTATGTGTAGAAAATGGAGGGAAAGGAAAATAAGTCGCAGAATGATGGTACATGAACAACTACCTGTCAATATAAGTACACTGATAAAGGACAACAGGTACTTACAAGAACAATGCAGAGCTAAAAATTTTCTTTGGCATTGGATATATTCTACACTAATGTAACTATTCATACAGATCAAATAATTTGGAGCGAACAATTGATAAGCAAGCTATCATGCATACTGCTGTCACATAATGAACCAGGTTTGTATGCAAGTACAGTGATACAGGACAACAGGTACTAACAAGAGCAAGGCAGCGGGCAGCATATTTGCGATATCCTGTCGTTCTTTTCAAACCAGAATTCTTTTTCGAGCAAATTTCCTGCAAAAAAGATCCGTAAGGCACATGGGAAAAGTAGAAGTTCAAATTGTCATGCGATATCATAGACAATACCTCATCCTTGGAATGAGACCAATGCATAACAAGGTTTTTCCATTCAATGTCTTCTAAATTTAGCACAGGAGACTTCACCAGAAATTTGTTTATAGACTTGCCATCATAGTGTGATTTCCTCAGGTAACACCAATACTGCTGCAATGCTTCCTTGAAAAGCGCAAGCAAGCTTTGCTCGTCATGACTATCCAGATTGACCCTCACCTACTTACAACAATGTTGTAAATCATTGATGTGTTCAATCAGTAGAAAACAGGAAAATAATCACCATGAATAATAGCAGTTACACGTAAGTGGGACAGGAAGATGTGAAAATGGTGTTTGTCTTCACTATAATCTTCCAATGATGGGAATATATGCACATAGTCCCTAACAACATTGAAAGCATTGTCATTTAAACTGGGAATAACTGGAATGGGGTTCCAATCTGCAGGAATTGGCCGCCTCTGCAGTTGGGATAGGTCTTCGGCCGGTGGACTTGCTGTACTTTTTGCTGGAGTGGGATTTTCCTGTGGTACGGCTGGTGCTATGGCAACTGAAATCGGCATACCTTTTGCTGGAGTGCAGGTCCTGTGTGGTGCGGCTAGTGGTGTGGCCAGTGAAGTATGGGTACAGTCTGCTGGAGTCGGTCCTATGTTTTGTGTCACCGGTTGTACAGCCAATATAAGTGGGGTGTTGTCTGATTTCTCCGGCACAACCACGTTTTTCAAGGACTTTGCTGGTGCTCCTTCAGGTTCGGCAATCACCCTCTTCCTTTTTGACGTCTGATGCACAAGAACAACATTTGAGTGGAAAAACATGGTATGATGACAGATGGAATATGTATTGATAATGGATGGGCATGGCATCTCGACATATATGATGAGTAAACTAAGCAGATGGCGGTGCAACAAAGTAGAAGAAATGCAAGATACACGAAATCAATAAAACCTTGACAAATTAGAACAGGCACCTTGATGGGTGAACAGGATAGGCCATCCGCCTTTGACTCCTCGAGGTTAAAATAGTCATTAGGATCATATTCTGAACAAGAATCAATAGGTGGGGAGCGTATGAGTTTCATTGCATCCAGAATGGCACTCAATGCCTTGGTGCCAATTTTGTAAGTCATTGCGGTGTTTAGCTTCAAGAGTGGACTGCTGCTAGTGCGACACAAAGCAGCTACACAGATCATAGTGTAGATATAACGGGAAAACCGTAAGCATCAGAGTAAAATCAGCAAAGTGGAACTTGCTGGAATATATGTGCTAGTATTGTCTGTATGGCTAGAAAGGCTTCAGATACCAGCTCTATTCAACTGAAGGTGCGGTACTGTTAATATCAGTGTAACTCTCAAAGGTGACACGGCTCCCCGCATTTCCTTGCTATTCTTATAGGATTCAAGTGGGCAGGCCACTACAAATCATATTCCCATGTTTACAAAATCCTACGAATCAAAGAGGCCAAAGAGTTCAAAGTGTCCATACCAACCGACCGTATAGACCTCTACACTGCAAATGTCCCTGCTCATCTTCACTACAAGGAACATACTATACTACTATCATACTCCCTCCATTCCAAAATATAAGTCTTGGTAGAGTTTTCCACTATGGATCACATACAGATGTATCTAGATACATTTTAGAGTGTAGATTCACTCATTTTGCTCCATATGTAGTCCATGGTGGAATCTATACAAAGACTTGTATTTAGGAACGGAGAGAGTACTTATTAAAGAAGAACGGAAGAGGAACATGCTAAAGAAGAGCAAGCAGATTTTGGATAATAAAATGTTCGTTGCGCAGTGCCCACACATGATGAACCAGAGCGCATTAAGAAAGCAACTCCCTGTTGTCTCTGTATATGTGGTGCACATGCTTTTTGTAAAGTAAAGTAGGAACATTAGCTGACCAATTAAACGTTATCTGTTTTAGTAATATCAGCATCATATCAGATTCGTACTTGAGCAACAAGTTTGGAATTATGAGTGGCACGTTGTTTAGCTTGATGGATTCAAGAGCAGTGCTAAGAAGGTACGATGATGGTACTGAATATAAAGGCATGTATGCATGCAAGTCGCATGACTTTTTTCGTCTGGGTCAGTTGACCATTTCAGGCGGTTGGATGAAGATCCTACATCTCCTAACCCTTCTTCTTCCTCGTCTCTGATTCTTACCATATAGAACACCGCACGGGCCGCTGGCCGGACCACCGGCCCCCACCGCCTGTGTTCCTCCGCCACCCCACCCCCGCACCCACCCGCGTCGAGTTTTCTTCGTTCGGTGAGGCCCAACCACCGCCCCCCAAAAACCAAAGTCCCCACCCGAGCCCCTTTGTTCACACCGGCGAACTCCGACGAGCTCTGAAAAATCGACTGACCCAGTTTTGAAATTTAGTCTACTGTGATTTAACTAGTGTGGAATATAAAAGGGGAAAACCATAAGCATTGGGAGTATAGTGTTGAGCATGCCATGGCGGATCTGAAGGTGCAAACCGGACAAAGGTAACTTCGCAACCAATGTTTTCTTTCAACTAACAAGTAAGTGATGGACAAGCAATCAGAGTAAAGTAGTGGTGATCTATATTTTTTCTGCGATAAATAAGTTGAGCAGATACGAAAGAGTACCGCCTCTGGTGCGGCGCCGTGTATGCATCTGCTAAGAATTTGATGGTGCTGCAGTAGCGATGGCTGTCGGCGGCGTGGAAGAAGATCTAGGAGGGTAGACGGTCGTAGGAGCGGCGCCGACAAGGTGGACGATGGCGGGGATGAAGCGAGAGGACGGGATGCCAGGATCCCGGTCCGAAGCCGTGGATGAGAGAGGTCGATCTTTTGTAATGGACGGCGGCGTCGGGGTATCAGCTCCGGCATGGTGGAGGAGGAAGGCGGTGGATGGGGTGGCGAACGGAGGAGGCTAGGGTGGAGAGGGTGTTTTGGTGCCCACGGAGTACGAATGGGGAAATGGAGCTAGAGAGGAAGGGGGAACCATGTCTTCAGGGCGCGCTTGTCTCATATGCGAGGAAATTTACAAACTTAGCCCTGTTTCAAATTTCCTACATCACAACAATATTAGACGGTTGGGGATAGGACGGTAATCTCGCATACACCGAATATTTGCCGACGAGAGTTTGTTTTTGGTGCCCACCATGTATGAATCGGGGAGGGAGTCGATTTCGGCCGAGGACACACTGTGTTTTGGCGCCCACCGTGTATGAATCCAGGTGAGAGGCGGTTATGTCAGGTTTGAGTGAAATTACAAACCTACCCCTATCGAAACCTATAGAAATCGAGCAGATAGGCTTTGCGTGGCAGGGATAGGCAGTAGTAATTTCCATCTCACAGATTTTTGTTTCGTGCGGTTACTGCGACTTTCCCCGCTTCGTTCAAATTTTGCAGAGTGCACGTTTACCGTCCCAACTCAATTCGAATCCCGTTTGTATTCTATGTTTTTGGGAGGGATCCATTTTTGATTGGAATAAAATTCTATATACATCATTTGTTTATATATACTTTCAAAAGCACAACAAAGAATTCTGCTCCTTTATATGTATAATATGATTTACAAATACAATGATCTCAAAATCATAAGGTTGAATTCAAAAAATTAAACCAAATTATGTTCTACTAAAATGTATGGATTAGTAATATCTACATATTAAATAACATAGATGCGCGTGAATTCATATGAGTATGCATGTTTGATAGATCAATTTTGGTTCGAGTATGGAATACATGTATCATCATCTCGAATTCAAATATTTGAATCCCTTTTCTGTTCACTCCTTTCACGCCCATCTCTCTCGCATGCATGCTCCTTCATGTAGCTATCACTCTCTTTTCTCCAGCTCACCCGCACGCTCACTTCATGTTTATCCTATCCTCACAAACATAGTCCTTCGACATCTCCCTTGAGAAGTGTCACACTCTCCCTATCATTATACATTACATAGTTTTCATTATCTCTCACGTCTCTACTGTTCTCTCGTATCACTAGGTACCTAAGCTTTCTTTTTCACCACCACACACACAGTCTCCACTCGTCTTTCACTTTGTCTTTCCCTCTATGGGATTCTCTCACACACCCTATATGTCTCTAGATATGAATCATAGCACTAAAATTACTCTCTCTCTCTCCTGTAGACACAACATTTGTTGCGGTCTCCTTTTCTTCTCCATCCCAGACTGACATTATTCATTTGTTTACCGATCAGACAAACTCCCCTCCCCACCCTCTCTCTCTCACACACACAAACAACTCCTGCTTCCACTCCCCTTCCCGACTACCGTCTCTCTCTCTCACACACACACAAAACTCTCACTTTTGCACCCCGACTCGTATTTCTCTCACAAACATTTATCGACTAGCCTCTAGATAGGTTTATACACCCGCACACTCGTGCTTCCACTATCGCATACATGTCTCTCTCCTGCTCCTTGTATCTATGTAGATTTTTCTTCCCTTCTTGAGACAGGCCCTCTCGATCGTGCTCACACACACACACACACTATCGCCTCATTTTAAGCTGATACCTCTCGCACACACACTCTTTGTGTCTTTGTCACACATGCACTCCGTCCTCCTCCTCTCTCCCTCTCTCTCTCTCACACACACATGGGCTTTTTGCAACAACTAGCAAGATGCCCATGCGTTGCATGGAACATGAAGATGCATTTGTATGAGTACTTTATCTTGTGGGAGAAAAGGATGAACAAGGGAAGGTCTTATTTGCAAGTGTGGAGAGGGGTGTGGGTATCTTTTTGCAAAATTGCCATAGTTTGCTTCCTATCCATCAGATATAGATCGGACTGCCTATATTGCAGGATGGCAGGCACACGATCATCACCGACTATGCTTTTTTATATGAGTAGGGATAAAAAACAGAGTTGGTGATGATGGTGGGCCTGCCATCCTGCAATATAGGCCGTCCGATTTATATCTGGTGGATAGGAACGAAACTATGGCAATTTACCCGCACTCCTCTCCACATTTGCAGATAAGGCCTTCCCTCGTTCATCCTTTTCTCCCACAAGATCTTGATGTTCCGTGCAACGCACGTGCATCTTGCTAGTAAGAGTAGAAATTAGACATATACCACTTCTCGAATCTTGAAACCAAAAACATTCCTCCCTTATCTCATCAAAACCGCCAAAGGAATATATTTTGAGTGAAACATAACATTTTTTTAGTGATATACGTATTTCAAAACTTGACTTTTTTTCTATCAAATCGGTGAATATGCATTAATCTACTCTGATCGTGTGGCAACGCATTGGCACATTTCTAGTAGTTATTATAATTTTTTGGACACCAGACAAATGGTGGAGTACATATACGAAGAGAAGAGGCGCACGCACGCAGTCGGTCTCTCGTTGTGTTGCACACATGAGTGTTACGTAAAGGCAATGTTAACAAATAAACCCTAAAACCCTAGGTGCACGATTGCTGCATTCGCGGGTACCGGGTACATGGTGGAGCGCACCTTTGTAGGAATAGTTAGCTCACGTGATAATTTGATCCGTAGGAGTTGATGGTCGGGACCACAGGTGAACGACTTGGAGGCGGTGGCTCGCCAGTTGCCACAGATCAAGTAGCCACGTTTAAAATATCATTTTTGGCGGGGTTAAGAGTTCCGATTTTCAATGGTGCGCTATAAGTACTAAGTAGTTTTTAGAACGATTGGTATGGAGCGAAAATGGAATTCATAGTACTACGTACCTCCTTGGCGTATGGTTGTATCGGTTTATGTTGCGAGTTGTTGAACCTGGTAGTTCTAGGGTAAATACTATGGTTTAGATTTAGATGTTGGTTTTCAATAATGAAAATCGGAAGGGGGAAACCCTTCTTTGGTTAAAAAAAACTACTACCTCCATTCTGGTTTACTAGTCCCCATCGTATTTTGGGTCAAAGTTTGTCCATGAATTTTACTTGTAAAATGTGAATGGAAAACGAGATTTTGTTATAAGCAAACAAAAAAGGACTGGAGGGGGTGATTGCTCTGACATGGATCCGACCTCTCATAGCGCAGGCATTGAACCAGCGCGCCGGCAAAGGGGGCCCCACTCGCTGCAGGCCCGGCTGAACATGCCTCCTTGCCGCATGCAACCGGCTTCAGACTGCCCCGCCTGCCTTCATTGAATCCGCGCGTGTGCAGGCAACACGTCCTTCCACGAGCCGACCAGCATTTTAGAACACAAAAAAGGACCAAAATATAATTAATTACGCATGGTCTTGACTTGTTGTTCTCGCATTGGTAGGAGGAACTAGAGGTTTTTCTTTATTCATAACTCTCCTCAATTTTTTTTGTCTTTGAAGTGAATCATGGTTGTGGACATTATGTATGAATGTGGAGATATCTATGAACATGAATTTGATGTGGAAGTTGAACTTGGAATGTTGGGCTTGCGCATGAACTATACCATGTCCAATGCTTCATCTGTTATTGTTTGGAAAGTAATTGATGTTATTACATGACCCAAAAAAATTATTTTGTGCCACATCAGTAGATGCACGGACATCACAACAGGCATGCTGACTGGATAAACATTTGAACCTAGCTACTATGAAGGAAATTTTGTACTGACAACAGTTTTAGATAGCAGGAGATGCCTAGCCTGCTCTGCCTCTGCTAGCTTATTTCTGGCTTCTTCCATCTCTTCTTTGGCATGGGTGAAGAGAGCATCTGATTGCTCTTTTCACTTCTTCAGGAACTCAGCTACATTCTCAAGGGCTGTTGCACGCTTTCTTTCAGCCTTTACTAGAGCCACGAGGACACGAACAACTGACGACTCCACCTAGCTTGTGTGTAATCCAGCATCATCTGGGAATTTGCACCTTGTGTCTAATCCAACATCATTAGGGAACTGGCACCTTGTGTGTAATCCAGCCTCATTCTCGAAACATGATCTCGAGGTTGACCATACTTCCCTCCTCGCAGGAGCTGCATCCTGACATGAAGTTACTTCTTTTTTAGATCAATACTCAAAGCAACCCAGATCCATTTAGTAGAAGCCAAATAAATAGAACTGGGAGAAGTGAATTCAAAAGGAAAAAAATATATAAAAACAGACTACAAGGTGAGAACACCCACTTCCTACATCAAGCTAAAAACAAAAGCATTAGGACGGTTAAGACTCTTCTTATGACACATCAAAGAACACGAGTCTCAAGAGAAACAGAAACTACAACATATACACATCGAAAAACACGAGGCTAAACAAAATTAATTGAAAGGGTGTTACTTACCAAAGCTCGTTTTATAGGTTCGGTGCAGCTCCTCTTTAACTTGCCATGGTCCTTGAAGATGTCCCCAATATCCCGTGTTTGTTCTTCATTGCTCCTCTGCATGTTCACACTCGTGGTTTTAAAATCTCAACATGGCAAGAAAAATGGAGGCTATAACCAATTACTTTTACGGGAACAATAGCACCCAGGAAATTTGAAGGGTAGGTATGAACAAAATTGGAACTGCACATGTACTACTAAGTGATTCAATATACACATTACCAATCGTGGAGGAGAACGATTGTCGCGGCAGCCTCTGTGAATCATGGTCGGCAACGGGAGTCAGTTCATTTTCCACGACGGTGGTGCTTCTGTGCTGGGCGCTGGCTTCCGGGAAGCAGATCCGAGATCGTGGAAGACGGTGCCGGGGAAGAGGCTCCGTGTACGACGACGATGGTGGACCGGCTCCAGTGCGGCGTACAAGGTCGTCGATGAGGCAGATGCGCTGCGGTGGATGAGTGCGCCGATGTAGAAGGGGAGGAGCACGAACGTTGCAGAAAATTAAAATTTTTCCTACGGTTTCACCAAGATCCATCTATGAGTTCATCTAAGCAACGAGTCATGGGAGAGAGATTGCATCTACATACCACTTTGTAGATCGCGAGCGGAAGCGTTTCAACGAACGGGGATGAGGTAGTCGTACACGACGTGATCCAAATCACCGGAGATCCTAGCACCGAAAGGACGGCACCTCCGCGTTCAACACACGTACGGTCAGCGTAACGTCTCCTTCTTCTTGATCCAGCAAGGCAAAGGAGAGGTTGAGGAAGATGGCTCCAGCAGTAGCACGACGGCGTGGTGATGGTGGAGCTGCAGTACTCCGACAGGGCTTCGCCGAGCTCTACGGAGGAGGAGGAGGTGTTGGAGAGGGAGAGGGAGGCGCCAGGAGAAAGGGTGCGCTGCCCCCCTCCCCTCCCCCCTTTATATAGCCCCCTAGGGGGGCGCCGGCCCTAGGAGATGCAATCTCCTAGGGGGGCGGCGGCCAAGGGGTGGGGCTTGCCCCCCAAGCAAGGGGGTGCCCCCCCTCTTTAGGGTTTCCCCTTTCTAGGCGCATGGGCCTCTAGGGGCTGGTTCCCCTTGGCCCATGCAGGCCAAGGTGCACCCGCTAGAGCCCATGTGGCCCCCCGAGGCAGGTGGCCCCACCCGATGGACCCCCCGGGACCCTCCGGTGGTCCCGGTACAATACCGATAACCCCGAAACTTGTCCCGATGGCCAAAACAGCACTTTCTATATATAATTCTTTACCTCCGGACCATTCCAAAACTCCTCGTGACGTCCGGGATCTCATCCGGGACTCCGAACAACATTCGGGTTACTGCATATACATATCTTCACAACCCTAGCGTCACCGAACCTTAAGTGTGTAGACCCTACGGGTTCGGGAGACATGCAGACATGACCGAGACGGCTGTCGGTCAATAACCAACAGCAGGATCTGGATACCCATGTTGGCTCCCACATGCTCCACGATGATCTCATCGGATGAACCACGATGTCGAGGATTCAATTAATCCCGTATATGATTCCCTTTGTCAATCGGTATTTTACTTGCCCGAGATTCGATCGTCGGTATCCCAATACCTCGTTCAATCTTGTTACCGGCAAGTCACTTTTCTCGTTCCGTAATGCATGATCCTGTGATCAAACACTTTGATCACATTGAGCTCATTATGATGATGCATTACCGAGAGGGCCCGGTGATACCTCTCCGTCAAGCGGAGTGACAAATCCCAGTCTCGATCCGTGTCAACCCAACAGACACTTTCAGAGATACCCGTAGTATACCTTTATAGTCACCCAGTTACGTTGTGACGTTTGGCACACCCAAAGCACTCCTACAGTATCCGGGAGTTACATGATCTCATGGTCTAAGGAAGGGATACTTGACATTGGAAAACTCTAGCAAACGAACTATGCGATCTTATGCTATGTTTAGGATTGGGTCTTGTCCATCACATCATTCTCCTAATGATGTGATCTCGTTATCATTGACATCCAATGCCCATAGTCAGGAAACCATGACTATCTGTTGATCAACGAGCTAGTCAACTAGAGGCTCACTAGGGACATATTGTTGTCTGTTATTCACACATGTATTACGATTTCCGGATAACACAATTATAGCACGAATAAAGACAATTATCATGAACAAGGAAATATAATAATAATGCTTTTATTATTGCCTCTAGGGCATATTTTCAACAGTCTCCCACTTGCACTAGAGGCAATAATCTAGTTACATTGTGATGAATCGAACACCCATAGAGTTCTGGTGCTGATCATGTTTTGCCTTAGGGAGAGGTTTAGTCAACGGATCTGCGACATTCAGATCCGTGTGCACTTTACAAATTTCTATTTCTCCATCTTGAACATTTTCACGAATGGAGTTGAAGCGACGCTTGATGTGCCTGGTCTTGTTGTGAAACCTGGGCTCCTTTGCAAGTGCAATAGCTCCAGTGTTGTCATAGAAGAGTTTGATTGGCCCCGACGCATTGGGTATGACTCCGAGGTCGGTGATGAACTCCTTCACCCAAATTGCTTCATGTGCTGCCTCCGAGGCTGCCATGTACTCCGCTTCACATGTAGATCCCACCACAACGCCCTGCTTGCAACTGCACCAGCTTACTGCCCCACCATTCAAAATATACACGTATCCGGTTTGTGACTTAGAGTCATCCAGATCTGTGTCGAAGCTAGCGTCGACGTAACCCTTTACGACGAGCTCTTCGTCACCTCCATAAACGAGAAACATTTCCTTAGTCCTTTTCAGGTACTTCAGGATATTCTTGACCGCTGTCCAGTGTTCCTTGCCAGGATTACTTTGGTACCTTCCTACCAAACTTACGGCAAGGTTTACATCAGGTCTGGTACACAGCATGGTATACATAATAGAACCTATGGACGAGGCATAGGGGATGAAACTCATCTCTTCTATATCTTCTGCCGTGGTCGGACATTGAGCTGAGCTCAATTTCACACCTTGTAACACAGGTAAGAACCCCTTCTTAGATTGATCCATATTGAACTTCTTCAATATCTTATCAAGGTATGTGCTTTGTGAAAGACCTATGAGGCGTCTTGATCTATCTCTATAGATCTTGATGCCTAATATATAAGCAGCTTCTCCAAGGTCCTTCATTGAAAAACTTTTATTCAAGTAGGCCTTAATGCTGTCCAAGAGTTCTATATCATTTCCCATCAAAAGTATGTCATCTACATATAGTATGAGAAATGCTACAGAGCTCCCACTCACTTTCTTGTAAACGCAGGCTTCTCCATAAGTCTGCGTAAACCCAAACGCTTTGATCATCTCATCAAAGCGAATGTTCCAACTCCGAGATGCTTGCACCAGCCCATAAATCGAGCATTGGAGCTTGCACACCTTGTCAGCTTTCTTAGGATCGACAAAACCTTCCGGGTGCATCATATACAATTCTTCCTTAAGGAAACCATTAAGGAATGCCATTTTGACGTCCATTTGCCATATTTCATAATCGTAGAATGCGGCAATTGCTAACATGATTCAGACGGACTTCAGCTTCGCTACCGGTGAGAAAGTCTCATCGCAGTCAATCCCTTGAACTTGTCGATAACCCTTAGCGACAAGCCGAGCTTTATAGATGGTCACATTACCATCCGCGTCTGTCTTCTTCTTAAAGATCCATTTATTTTCTATGGCTCGCCGCTCTACGGGCAAGTCAGTCAAAGTCCATACTTCATTTTCATACATGGATCCTATCTCGGATTTCATGGCTTCCAGCCATTTATCGGAATCCGGGCCCGCCATTGCTTCCTCATAGTTCGAAGGCTCACCGTTGTCTAACAACATGATTTCCAAGACAGGGTTGCCGTACCACTCTGGTGCGGAACGTGTCCTTGTGGATCTTCGAATTTCAGTAGGAGCTTGATTAGAAGTATCTTGATCATTATCATTATTTTCCTCTCTAGTCGGTGCAGGCACCTCAGGAACGTTTTCATGAGTTTCGCCATTTTCCGGTTCAAGAGGTAACACTTCATCAAGTTCTACTTTCCTCCCACTTACTTCTTTCGAGAGAAACTCTTTCTCTAGAAAGGATCCATTCTTGGCAACAAAGATCTTGCCTTCGGATCTGAGGTAGAAGGTATACCCAATAGTTTCTTTAGGGTATCCTATGAAGATGCATTTTTCCGACTTGGGTTCGAGCTTTTCAGGTTGAAGTTTCTTGACATAAGCATCGCATCCCCAAACTTTTAGAAACGACAGCTTAGGTTTCTTCCCAAACCATAATTCATACGGTGTCGTCTCAACGGATTTCGACGGAGCCCTATTTAAAGTGAATGCGGCAGTCTCTAAAGCATAGCCCCAAAAAGATAGCGGTAAGTCGGTAAGAGACATCATAGATCGCACCATATCTAATAGAGTGCGATTACGACGTTCGGACACACCATTACGCTGAGGTGTTCCAGGCGGCGTGAGTTGTGAAACTATTCCACATTTTCTTAAGTGCGTGCCAAATTCGTGACTCAAGTATTCTCCTCCACGATCTGATCGTAGAAACTTGATCTTTCTATCACGTTGATTTTCAACCTCACTCTGAAATTCCTTGAACTTTTCAAAGGTCTCAGACTTGTGTTTCATTAAGTAGACATACCCATATCTACTCAAGTCATCAGTGAGGGTGAGAACATAACGATAGCCACCGCGAGCCTCAACACTCATTGGACCGCACACATCGGTATGTATGATTTCCAATAAGTTGGTTGCTCGCTCCATTGTTCCTGAGAACGGAGTCTTGGTCATTTTACCCATGAGGCATGGTTCGCACGTGTCAAATGATTCATAATCAAGAGACTCTAAAAGTCCATCTGCATGGAGCTTCTTCATGCGTTTGACACTTATGTGACCAAGGCGGTAGTGCCACAAATATGTGGGACTATTGTTATCAACTTTAACTCTTTTGGTATTCACACTATGAATATGTGTATCATCACGTACGAGATTCATTAAGAATAAACCATTAGCCATCGGAGCATGACCATAAAACATATCTCTCATATAAATAGAACAACCATTATTCTCGGATTTAAATGAGTAGCCATCTCGAATTAAACGAGATCCAGATACAATGTTCATGCTCAAACTTGGCACTAAATAACAATTATTGAGGTTTAAAACTAATCCCGTAGGTAAATGTAGAGGTAACGTGCCGACGGCGATCACATCGACCTTGGAACCATTCCCGACGCGCATCGTCACCTCGTCCTTCGCCAGTCTCCGTTTATTCCGCAGCTCCTGCTTTGAGTTACAAATGTGAGCAACTGCACCGGTATCAAATACCCAAGAGCTACCACGAGTACTGGTAAGGTGCATATCAATTACATGTATATCACATATACCTTTGGTTTTGCCGGCCTTCTTGTCCGCTAAGTATTTGGGGCAGTTCCGCTTCCAGTGACCACTTCCCTTGCAATAAAAACACTCAGTCTCGGGCTTGGGTCCATTCTTTGGCTTCTTCCCGGCAACTTGCTTACCGGGCGCGGCAACTTCCTTGTTGTCCTTCTTGAAGTTCTTTTTACCCTTGCCCTTCTTGAACTTAGTGGTTTTATTCACCATCAACACTTGATGCTCCTTCTTGATTTCTACCTCTGTTGATTTCAGCATAGCATATACCTCAGGAATGGTCTTTACCATCCCCTGCATATTGTAGTTCATCACAAAGCTCTTGTAGCTAGGTGGAAGCGACTGGAGGATTCTGTCAATGACCGCTTCATCCGGGAGATTAACTTCCAGTTGAGTCAAGCGGTTGTGCAACCCAGACATTTTGAGTATGTGTTCATTGACAGAGCTATTTTCCTCCATCTTACAGCTAAAGAATTTGTCGGAGACTTCATATCTCTCGACCCGGGCATGAGCTTGGAAAACCATTTCCAGCTCTTCGAACATCTCATATGCTCCATGTCTCTCAAAACGCTTTTGGAGCCCCGGCTCTAAGCTATAAAGCATGCCGCACTGAACGAGGGAGTAATCATCGCAGCGTGACTGCCAAGCGTTCATAACGTCTTGTTCTGCAGGGAGAATAGGTGCGTCACCCAGCGGTGCTCGTAGGACATAATCTTTCTTGGCAGCTATGAGGATGATCCTTAGGTTCCGGACCCAGTCCGTATAGTTGCTGCCATCGTCTTTCAGCTTGATTTTCTCTAGGAACGCGTTGAAGTTGAGGACTACGTTGGCCATTTGATCTACAAGACATATTGTAAATATTTTAGACTACGTTCATGATAATAAAGTTCATTTAATCAAATTATTTAATGAACTCCCACTTAGATAGACATCCCTCTTCTAGTCATCTAAGTATTACATGATCCGAGTCAACTAGGCCGTGTCCGATCATCACGTGAGACGGACTAGTCAACATCGGTGAATATCTTCATGTTGATCGTATCTTCTATACGACTCATGCTCGACCTTTCGGTCTTCTATGTTCCGAGGCCATGTCTGTACATGCTAGGCTCGTCAAGTCAACCTAAGTGTTTTGCGTGTGTAAATCTGTCTTACACCCGTTGTATGTGAATGTTAGAATCTATCACACCCGATCATCACGTGGTGCTTCGAAACAACGAATTGTCGAAACGGTGCACAGTTAGGGGGAACACTTTCTTGAAATTATTATGAGGGATGATCTTATTTACTACCGTCGTTCTAAGTAAACAAGATGCAAAACATGATAAACATCACATGCAATCAAATAATAAACGTGACATGATATGGCCAATATCACATAGCTCCTTTGATCTCCATCTTGGGGCTCCATGATCATCTTGTCACCGGCTTGACACCATGATCTCCATCATCATGATCTCCATCATCGTGTCTCCATGAAGTTGCTCGCCAACTATTACTTCTACTACTATGGCTAACGCGTTTAGCAATAAAGTAAAGTAATTTACATGGCGTTTCTCAATGACACGCAGGTCATACAAAAAATAAAGACAACTCCTATGGCTCCTGCCGGTTGTCATACTCATCGACATGCAAGTCGTGGTTCCTATTACAATAGCATGAACATCTCATACATCACATATAGATCATTCATCATTCATCACAACTTTGGCCATATCATATCACAAAGCACTTGCTGCAAAAACAAGTTAGACGTCCTCTAATTGTTGTTGCAAGTTTTACGTGGCTCAATTAGGGTTCTAGCAAGAACGTTTTCTTACCTACGTGAAAGCCACAACGTGATTTGTCAACTTCTATTTACCCTTCATAAGGACCCTTTTCATCGAATCCGCTCCAACTAAAGTGGGAGAGACAGACACCCGCCAGCCACCTTATGCAACTAGTGCATGTTAGTCGGTGGAACCGGTCTCACGTAAGAGTACGTGTAAGGTTGGTCCGGGCCGCTTCATCCCACAATACCACTGAAGCAAGATAAGACTAGTAGCGGCAAGAAAGTTGACAATATCTACGCCCACAACAAATTGTGTTCTACTCGTGCAATAGAGAACTACGCATAGACCTAGCTCATGATGCCACTGTTGGGGAACGTTGCAGAAAATTAAATTTTTTCCTACGGTTTCACCAAGATCCATCTGTGAGTTCATCTAAGCAACGAGTCATGGGAGAGAGATTGCATCTACATACCACTTTGTAGATCGCGAGCGGAAGCGTTTCAACGAACGGGGATGAGGTAGTCGTACACGACGTGATCCAAATCACCGGAGATCCTAGCACCGAAAGGACGGCACCTCCGTGTTCAACACACGTACGATCAGCGTAAAGTCTCCTTCTTCTTGATCCAGCAAGGCAAAGGAGAGATTGAGGAAGATGGCTCCAGCAGTAGCACGACGGCGTGGTGATGGTGGAGCTGCAGTACTCCGACAGGGCTTCGCCGAGCTCTACGGAGGAGGAGGAGGTGTTGGAGAGGGAGAGGGAGGCGCCAGGAGCAAGGGTGCGCTACCCCCCTCCCCTCCCCCCTTTATATAGCCCCCTAGGGGGGGCGCCGGCCCTAGGAGATGCAATCTCCTTGGGGGGCGGCAGCCAAGGGGTGGGGCTTGCCCCCCAAGCAAGGGGGCGCCCTCCCCTTTAGGGTCTCCCCTTTCTAGGCGCATGGGCCTCTAGGGGCTGGTTCCCCTTGGCCCATTCAGGCCAAGGCGCACCCCCTAGAGCCCATGTGCCCCCCCGAGGCAGGTGGCCCCACCCGGTGGACCCCCCGGGACCCTCCGGTGGTCCCGGTACAATACCGATAACCCTGAAACTTGTCCCGATGGCCAAAACAGCACTTTCTATATATAATTCTTTACCTTCGGACCATTCCGAAACTCCTCGTGACGTCCGGGATCTCATCCGGGACTCCGAACAACATTCGGGTTACTGCATATACATATCTTCACAACCCTAGCGTCACCGAACCTTAAGTGTGTAGACCCTACGGGTTCGGGAGACATGCAGACATGACCGAGACGGCTCTCGGGAAATAACCAACAGCGGGATCTGGATACCCATGTTGGCTCCCACATGCTCCACGATGATCTCATCGGATGAACCACGATGTCGAGGACTCAATTAATCCCGTATACGATTCCCTTTGTCAATCGGTATTTTACTTGCCCGAGATTCGATCGTCGGTATCCCAATACCTCGTTCAATCTCGTTACCGGCAAGTCACTTTTCTCATTCCGTAATGCATGATCCTGTGATCAAACACTTTGATCACATTGAGCTCATTATGATGATGCATTACCGAGAGGGCCCGGTGATACCTCTCCGTCAAGCGGAGTGACAAATCCCAGTCTCGATCCGTGTCAACCCAACAGACACTTTCAGAGATACCCGTAGTATACCTTTATAGTCACCCAGTTACGTTGTGACGTTTGGCACACCCAAAGCACTCCTACGGTATCCGGGAGTTACACGATCTCATGGTCTAAGGAAAGGATACTTGACATTGGAAAACTCTAGCAAACGAACTATGCGATCTTATGCTATGTTTAGGATTGGGTCTTGTCCATCACATCATTCTCCTAATGATGTGATCTCGTTATCATTGACATCCAATGCCCATAGTCAGGAAACCATGACTATCTGTTGATCAACGAGCTAGTCAACTAGAGGCTCACTAGGGACATATTGTTGTCTGTTATTCACACATGTATTACGATTTCCGGATAACACAATTATAGCACGAATAAAGACAATTATCATGAACAAGGAAATATAATAATAATGCTTTTATTATTGCCTCTAGGGCATATTTCCAACATTCCATCTCTTCTTTGGCATGGGTGAAGAGAGCATCTGATTGCTCTTTTCGCTTCTTCAGGAACTCAGCTACATTCTCAAGGGCTGTTGCACGCTTTCTTTCAACCTTTACTAGAGCCACGAGGACACGAACAACTGACGACTCCACCTAGCTTGTGTGTAATCCAGCATCATCTGGGAATTTGCACCTTGTGTCTAATCCAACATCATTAGGGAACTGGCACCTTGTGTGTAATCCAGCCTCATTCTCGAAACATGATCTCGAGGTTGACCATGCTTCCCTCCTCGCAGGAACTGCATACTGACATGAAGTTACTTCTTTTTTAGATCAATACTCAAAGCAACCCAGATCCATTTAGTAGAAGCCAAATAAATAGAACTGGGAGAAGTGAATTCAAAAGGAAAAAATATATAAAAACAGACTACAAGGTGAGAACACCCACTTCCTACATCAAGCTAAAAACAAAAGCATTAGGACGATTAAGACTCTTCTTATGACACATCAAAGAACTCGAGGCTTAAGAGAAACAAAAACTACAACATATACACATCGAAAAACACGAGGCTAAACAAAATTAATTGAAAGGGTGTTACTTACCAAAGCTCGTTTTATAGGTTCGGTGCAGCTCCTCTTTAACTTGCCATGGTCGTTGAAGATGTCCCCAATATCCCGTGTTTGGTCTTCATTGCTCCTCTGCATGTTCGCACTCATGGTTTTAAAATCTCAACATGGCAAGAAAAATGGAGGCTATAACCAATTACTTTTACGGGAACAATAGCACCCAGGAAATTTGAAGGGTAGGTATGAACAAAATTGGAACTGCACATGTACTACTAAGTGATTCAATATACACATTACCAATCGTGGAGGAGAACGATGGTCGTGGCAGCCTATGTGAATCATGGTCGGCAACGGGAGTCAGTTCATTTTCCACGACGGTGGTGCTTCTGTGCTGGGTGCTGGCTTCCGGGAAGCAGATCCGAGATCGTGGAAGACAGTGCCGGGGAAGAGGCTCCGTGTACGACGACGACGGTGGACCGGCTCCAGTGCGGCGTACAGGGTCGTCGATGAGGCAGATGCGCTGCGGTGGACGAGTGCACCGATGTAGAAGGGGAGGAGCACGAAGGCTGCGGTGCCGTGGAGAAGTCTATTTTGCGGTGGGGATAGAAAATGGGGAGTATTCAGGTGTACTACTCTGGGTGCCGGGGTGGGGCTGGCTGGGTAGGGTGAACCTAAAGTTACGAAAACAACCCCTACCAACCGTCATTCGTAGGCCTGTTCCGAAGGCTATAATGGTAACTTCCCACTGCTCGAATCAGGGTCTCGGGAGATTTTCCTGCCGACCTCAAAATTTTGTGACACTGAACTCCCCATGTGGCATGTTGGGTGATTCGGCTAAGCAACTAATGAGTAGTACTAGTAAACTCTGGATATTAGGTTTGACCAAAGTCAAACTTCCTAAAGTTTGACCAAGTTTATAGAAAAATATAAACATTTACCATAACAGATATGTATGATGTGAAAGTACATTCAATAATGAATCTAATGGTATTTATTTGTTATTGTATATGTTAATATTTTTTGTTATAAACTTTCTGAGAGTTTACAAAACTTGACTTTGACCAATGCTAATACGCGGACTTAAATAAAAACGGAGGGTGTACACATTTGTTTTCTTAGTATGTAGTGAATTAATCATTTGTTGAAATTGTGAAATAAATATATTAGGCTACTGACTTCGAATGTAATGGTCTATACAATTCAATAGTTACAATCATTGTCGAATTCCAAGATGTATACGAGGTCTATAGTACTTCACAACATGCTCAAACTCGCATAATCCCAGTCAAATGACAATCAAAATGCATTTCATAGTTATTACTTTGTAGGATGCAACAAAACCAACAATAACTCTACTTCAACCATTATAAAAGCAACATTTTGAACATATCCCAATGTGTGAATGAAATGTGCAGAGAGAGCGTGCGAAGATGGAGCAGATAGGGCAGGAAAGATTGTATGTATGTGGACGAGAGAGTAGGAGACAAACCTAATGAAACAGAGAGAGGGAGATAGAGAGAGAAAGAGAGAGGAAGAAGTTAGGTCCATGAGAAAGATGAAGACATGTAATATACGTGAGATGCGTGTGCATCCGGATTCTATACACGTGGAAGGAGAAGAGACAACAGGTTTGATGAGGGAGCTGGAAAATCATGGACGAGAGGGGAAGGATCGCGTGGGTTGAGGGATTGATAAATTTGTGTGGGGGACAGAGGGATTGGTAATTTTGTGTCTGTGAGAGAGAGGGTGGGGGGAGGAGTCAGTCAGCCGTCGTCACATCATCCTGCTTCCAAATGGCCCCGCATTCTCTAGCGTAGTGTGGTCGCCGTCTTCGATCTCCTCGATGCCCTCTTTGAAGATTGAGGTGCTATGCATGCTGGGGTGCAAAGAAGCACAAGCGAGAGTAGTCGCCATATAACCTTGGGTGGGGATGAATTTGTGCTCGGGGGAGGGGGTGTGTGTGTGCTGTGTGCTGTGTGTGTGTGTGTGTCAGATATTGAGAGAAAACAAACCTAAGGAGAGAAATGTGTGTGTATGTGATGGAAAGCTACATGCAAAACAGGGTATTCACTAAGAGATTGTGCGTGCGGGATAGAGAGCGATGTGCGGGCCTTGAGGTGGGCAGGGGACGGGTGAGGGTGTCAAAATGTGCACGCTGATGCATGTGTTACATGCACGTGCGAGGGATGGACGAATCAAGAGAGATGGCTGTTGTGTTACGGATGCTCCTCTCTCTCTCTCTCTCACACACACACACACACAAGTAAAACAGAAGACCATTCTCTCATGTATACATAACGTATCGGCATATGTCTATGTCTCACTCATGCATGATCATTTGCACATTCACACCTCTCTATGTCTCTATCACATGCACACCGTCTCCACATTGCCATTCTGCCACAACACACATATGGACACATACACACGTTCTCTCTCAGTCACACACACAAAATCATTATTAAAAAAACTAGGGCGATCTAAAATGTCCAAATCCAAATAAACACGAACTAGAGCTAAATTCAAATATATGGAAATATTGTAGCATCAAGAACTTCTCCCGGAAATAAAAGTTGAGTAATATTCGGGGATTGTTTTCACTCACACAAAAAGGTTTGGTGGATGTCCTTCGAGCGCGACATGGTGATGCACCGTTCGATCGACCGCATGGCCGCGGTTCACGCGCTTGCACATGATTCCGTATCGTGGATGTGGTAACTAACAAAAGCGCTGCCTAAGTCTAATATTTACGTGTACTAGTACGGTTTTCTTTTAAGTTTGACCAACCCTATATAAAACTAAACTAAGCTACCATACGTGCACTCATCAATATGCCGCCGCCGCCGTTGCGCATGCCGGCGCCCGCCTGCTCCGGCCAACAATTTCTCGCCCATCACCGCCGTGTCGCCGCCAAGCCGAAGGCTCGCCCGCTCACGTTGTCTGCAGTCCCTCCTCGCGATGCCGCCGCGCAAGCACACGAGCAGCTGGTGGAGCCGCATCTATGCACGCAGCGTACAAAGAGGAGGACGAGCGCATGCTCCAGCACGCCGGTGAGGAGGAACTAGCGTGTCATTGTCGTCTCCGCCGGCACGGAGGTGGTGCACATGGTGGCTGTCGCGACAGAAGCCGGTCGCGCGTGCGTCGAGCCTGCAAACCGGGTGCGGACGCAGAATCTACCTTCGAGACCTTGAATGACACGTGGATCCTGCAATCTGAAGGAACAATTTGGGTCAGTCGACTCTTGTGAGCCGTTTGATGCAACATGGATGGCTAGAAGGGCTTCTTCAACCTCCGAAATCGATGCACGGTTCATCTTCTCAGCCCGCCACACGCCTAACCGCCTACCGCCACCACCGCGCCCTCCCCTGAACCGCCTGCTACCGCCATGCTCCCCCACCCCCGCCATCCGTTTAACCCTGGGCACGATCCATTTTTTCCGGCGAACTGCATTCCACACCCAACACTCATAAGATAGATCATGGGCACCCTGCCACCCTAATATAGATACTGGGGTAGCTTTTCTGCCGTCTTCTTCCTTCGCTCCGTTGAACTTCTTTCACAAATCAACTGACCCAAATTATACTACTAGTACGAACGTATTAAGTACAATAGGAACACGAAGATACAAGCAGTAGTACCAACTGCAAGAAGAACAGTAGTAAGACACAGTACTAGTACTACTGTACGTACTAAAGAGTTCAAATAACGAGAAAGAACGTAAACATAGTTCTGCTGGGGCCTCAGCACAACACACCCTTGAAAATAACTAAGCAACTAGTCCACTTGACACTACAGTAGAACCAGCATGAGCGACGACACTGCCACCTACTCGGAGTCCGAGTCCACGTCCTCGACTTCGTCCTTGTCCCTCTTCCTCTTCCTCTTCGCCGATGCTTCTTTGCTTGAACCGAACACTGGGCTCTGCTTCTTCGTCCAACCCTTGTAGATATTTAAACAAAGGTAGGCATCCATTGCTGCGTATAGGATGTGATCTTCATCTAATGTCTTCAACTCCCATGCATGATGAAACTCGTGGTGAGGTTTCTTCAGTTTAGCGTACGAAGGATCAATCATAGCTGCTGCCAGGGTCAGCATTGAAGGCTGAGAGGAGGACACCAGGCTTGCCTTCTGGAGATCGAAGGGCTGGCCTACAACGAGGCCTATCCGACCCAGGACATCCCTGTCGTTCCAAAAGTCTAGAGTACCGAATTTCACTCTTTCGTCCTTGAGGAAGTTCTTAAAATACTGGCACTCAACATCGGCATGGCATATGTCGTAGACCAAGCACACGTTATGTATGCAAACCTGGATCATGGCGGGCTTCTTCTTCTCTGCCTCCTTTAGTTTCTACTCTCTTTGCAGGACTGTGGTGTACTTAACATCTAGCCCAGCGACCCACTCATCCGTTGAACTGTTGAACATGCATAGGAAGCGAGCAAGGCATGCTTTCATCGTCGCGGATCCATGTGTGTAGATGATGAAGAACTCATCGCCGGTGATGGCTCTAACCTGGTACTCAGCGGCGACCATGGAGATTTGGGAGGCCATGGATTTTGGAGGAGGGTTAGGAGAAGTTGAACTGGTGTAATGTGAAAGGACGGGACGACTGGGAGCGAACTATTGTAAGGTACTGTACTAGTAGAAGACGGGGACGAGTAGGGCGTGTGAACGGCGTGGGGTTGCTGGCTTGCCCGGTGGATAAACGGCTGCAAGCCCCCAAAGAGTTCTCGAGAACTATGCGGGACCCACTAGATGTCATGTCTACTAGACCCATATCGTAGACCTGATGGTATATAGCTTCTGCCTGTTCGCACGCCATGCTGGCACGTGGGTGACTTCACTTAATTCCGTCAACCATCGCGCCTCCCACGACCTTCGCCTCCCTCGCGTGGTCGCGCCCTTTGAGACTTCGACCGGCTATAAATGAGCATTTTTTCCTACTCCGCATGCATGATACTCCCTCTGGTCCTTTTTACTTCCGTCAACCATTTGCAAAGTGTTTGACCAAATTTATACTAAAAATATCAATATCTACAATACTGATTATAATGAGTATAAGAACTACTATTAGATGAGTTAAATATTCTAATCCTGAACTAACCCTGAAGTAACTCTAGCGAAAGAGGTGTTTGGATGACAGGGTTAGATGGAGCGTGGATACGGCGAGGTGCCTTCATGGGCGGTGCGAGAGGGAGGGAGGGATGGAGAGGACGAGAAGCTTCGAGGAAGTGGGGAGGGATCTGCTGCGAGGAGAGCGAGAGAAAAATGTATTTTTTAGTGTCCCGAGAAGAACTAACCCAAATAAGCACCTCTTGGGTGGGTTAGATTTTTTTGGGTTAAGTGAGTTAAAACTAACCCAAACTAACTCTAACACATGGATCCAAAGAGGGCCAAGGTTAGCTATTAGAGTACTACTACCTCCCTTCTAGTTTAAAGGGCTCGATTCAAAATTTTCACCTACTCTTAGCAAGATAGAGGCGGTGGAATAGTTTTTGTAGTTCTTCACAAAAAAATGTGTTTACCAATGCATGCATGAACACTAGTTACTCTAACCCCCCTCTCTTCTTTAATTCTTTGCCACATCAGCATGTTTGCTATTCCTGTGTGCATGATACCAGCTAAGATACCACCATTATGGCCAACCTTAATCATCGCATGCAATAATTTAGTGCTCCTTGAAATATGAACATGTGTGGGGCGTGTATGTTTTTAATGACTTGAGACTATACCTAGCCCGACATGCAAGATGAGACTTATTATGCATCGTTCCCCATACCTGCAGGAAGCTCGTTCGTCTCCAAATCTTTTCCTCTCCATGTGTGGAAACAATATGCCTGCCAGACTCTCCTTCTCCCTCCGGCGGTCCCACCACTCTACCCCGTGTGGAAAAAATCTGCATGCATGACTCTCCTGCCCCCGCACTCGTCCAATCCGTTGTGACCAGCAATATTTCCACCCCTTCCCTCCCCCGTAATTTAGTCCAACAAATATGCCCACGTAGTTGTTACTCAATCACGCAACATATCTTCCGGGACGCTGCTTCAGTTACTTAACTGCAGGTGCATTGGGTCACTGACATATGGGCCCAACAGGGGTCTGGCCCACATGTCAGTGACGCAACTGGAACTGCAGTTACGTTAGTGCAGCTCAGTCCATATCTTACGTAGGTGTGCCATTGCTCGCTATAAATAATGCGCCTCCCATGACATTCGGAAGAACACTCACACTCATCGCTATCTCCTCCCCCTCCCTCTCACGTCGACCACCATGGCATCGCCCCTCCCAAGCCCTAGGTGCCCCTCGCTGCACCGTGCGGACGGTCACGCGTCGCCGTTCCGTTCCTCGCCGCCACTAGTCGAGGAGGACGCATCGGTGTTTCGCTCCTCGCCGCGACGCGTCGAGGTGGACGCGTTGCCGTTCCGTTCCTCGCCGCTACTAGTCGAGGAGGACGCGTCGGTGTTCCGCTCCTTGCCGCGACGCGTCGAGGTGGACGCATTGGCGTTCCCAACCTCGCCAGCACGCGCGTCGGAGGACGCGTCGGCTCCCCGCTACGAGGAGAACGCCGCGCCGCCCTCCGAGCCCCCGAGCCTTGAGGAGCTTTGGAAAGAAATGGATGTCGCCTTGTGGGAGGCTTTGCCTCCAGCAGAGCGCACCAAAATAGAGGCGGAGAAGAAGGCCGAGGAAGATAAGCGCATCGCGGGACAAGCTGCCTGGTAGGCCTATGTCGCGTCCGAGAGAGTCAGGCAATTGGCTCTTTGGCAAAAGGCTCATGCGAGGGCCGTGCGGGTGGCGGAGGACGCCCTGCCGAAGCCCTGAGTGCAGTCGGGCCCAAGCGCCTCATCTATGCTTGGCGGTACGTGGACTGGGTGCACGCTTCCAGCGAGGAGGGGTACCTGTTGGCGCCAGATCACCACACCGGTGAGATCGCGCTCGCCCGCCGGCAAGCCGCCAATCAGCACCTCGCGAGTTGCGAGGCTGAGGAAGAGGTGTTGTGTCGGTGCGCCGGGAAACGGCCGCGCACCAGGGCACTCGTGGCATGCCGCAAGCGCTCCTGCTAGCGCCGTGGCTTTTAGTAGGAGTATAATTTTTGTTTCGTAAGGCGATCTCATTAGTTTTGGGACGCAAATGATAAATCCCGAACGTTC
This sequence comes from Aegilops umbellulata, assembly GCA_032464435.1. Classification (NCBI taxonomy): domain Eukaryota; kingdom Viridiplantae; phylum Streptophyta; class Magnoliopsida; order Poales; family Poaceae; genus Aegilops; species Aegilops umbellulata. Next base: position 99,176,176 of record CP136060.1, read on the forward strand.
AGGAATTATTAGCGTCCTTAATTAAGTATGTAAAAGGGAAAGTTTGGAAAGCTTGTGTATCCGTACGCATTTTGTAAGTACGTGCATATAGCACAAACTTTACGATATACTATCGCACTACACGTCTCTCTCGATATATGCTTGCAGACTGTGCTACTCCCTCCGTCCAGGTCAATAAGTCATCTTTGGTTGTGCACCGTGACCAAGAAGGAGGGAAGACTTATACACCTAGAACGGAGGTACTACTAGTAGTAGTTTAGAAGCCCAAATAAATGAGTGAGGCACCTTAATGTTACTCTCCACTTTGACTAGTCCTATGGGAAAAGCTGGGGAAGCCGCCAAAAGAACTGGCCCTAGGAGTAGTAGCTAGGGATACTAGGAGTAGTAGCTAGGGATCGAGTGTGCGAGATGAACTGGAGAAAGTAAATGCAGAGAGATGAAATGCAAAAAAGACGGAGGGATGTGATGGTTGCTTGTCCGTTTATTTTACCAGGCCACTTATTACTGGGAGTGGTTGGGTTTTGTGATATGACGGCTTTACTGTCGCCCCACGAGCGGTGTGAGACTCCTGTGCAGTGCCGCCCTCTACACTAGTACTCGGTCGTGGTTTACTACATCGGTCGTGGTTTATCCCCCATTGAATTTGACTGAAGATTTAACTGACAAAATGTTAGTGCATGTCAACAAAAACAATATCGTTGGATCGTATTTGAACATAGTTTTCAATGATATAATTTTAGGCGACATAAATCATCATTTATCATACTATATATAATGTTAGTTCAATTTTTGTTCATACTAATCTATAGTAAGGTGCCCGTGCATTCACGGAAGAGTGAAATGCATTGATCGGGAAGTTGTTTATTTTGACAAAGGATGTGGGGGTCATCTCATGTGTAACGGGTATCGATAGGTTTATTCGGGTATTATTTCATCTCTAGAGCTCACAAACATCTGTGTGAAATAGATAAAAAGTATCTTTTGCAAACAAAAGCAGTCAACTGTTCAAAATGCATCCAAAACTTGTGAAGAAATAACTCTTATTGTGCTTTGCAAGAAATGATCATCAAGAATTAGTTTTTGAGTATCCATTGTTATACATGTTGGCTACTGATACGTCTCCAACGTATCTATAATTTTTGACTGCTCCATGCTATATTATCTACTGTTTTGGACTATATTGGGCTTTATTTTACACTTTTATATTATTTTTGGGACTAAGCTATTAACCGGAGGCCCAGCCCAGAATTGATGTTTTTTTCCTATTTCAGTGTTTTGAAGAAACAGAATATCAAACGGAGTCCAAACAGAAAAATCCTTTTTGGAACATGATTTTCTTCTCGGATAAGACCCATGAGACTTGGACCCTACTCCAAGAAGTACTGGAGGCGGTCACGAGGGCAGGCCCCCCCCCCTACAGGGCGCGCCCCTGCCTCGTGGGCCCCTCAGTGCTCCACCGACGTACTCCTTCCTCCTATATATACCCACGTACCCCCAAACGATCAGAACAGGAGCCAAAAACCTAATTCCACCGCCACAACTTTCTGTATCCACGACTTCCCATATTGGGGCCTGTTCCGGAGCTCCGCCGGAGAGGGCCGTCATCACGAAGGGCTTCTACATCATCATAGCCTCTCCGATGAAGTGTGAGTAGTTTACTTCAGACCTTCGGGTCCATAGTTATTAGCTAGATGGCTTCTTCTCTCTTTTTGGATCTCAATACAATGTTCTCCCCCTCTCTTGTGGAGATCTATTTGATGTAATCTTCTTCTTTTGCAGTGTGTTTGTTGAGACCGATGAATTGTGGGTTTATGATCAAGTCATCTATGAATAATATTTGAATCTTCTCTGAATTCTTTTATGTATGATTGGTTATCTTTGCAAGTCTCTTCGAATTATCCGTTTGGTTTGGCCAACTAGATTGGTAGTTCTTGCCATGGGAGAAGTGCTTAGCTTTGGGTTCGATCTTTCGGTGTTCTTTCCCAGTGACAGAAGGGGCAGCAAGACACGTATTGTATCGTTGCCATCGAGGATAACAAGATGGGGTTTATTTCATATTGCATGAATTTATCTCTCTACATCATGTCATCTTGCTTAAAGCATTACTCTGTTTTTAACTTAATACTCTAGATGCATGCTGGATAGCGGTCGATGAGTGGAGTAATAGTAGTAGATGCAGAATCGTTTCGATCTACTTGTCACGGACGTGATGCCTATATACATGATCATGCCTAGATATTCTCATAACTATGCTCAATTTTGTCAATTGCTCAACAGTAATTTGTTCACCCACCGTAGAAAACTTATGCTCTTGAGAGAAGCCACTAGTGAAACCTATGGCCCCTAGGTCCATTCTCGCCATATCAATCTCCATCACTTTAATATTGCTTTGTTTTTACTTTGCCTTTTACTTTTCACTTTGCATCTTTATATCAAAAATACCAAAAATATTATCTATCGGATCTCACTTTCGTAAGTGACCGTGAAGGGATTGACAACCCCTAATCGTGTTGGTTGCGTTGAGCTCTTTGTGTTGTGTAGGTAGGAGGGACTTGCGCGTGGCCTCCTACTGGATTGATACCTTAGTTCTCAAAAACTAAGGGAAATACTTACGCTACTCTGCTGCATCATCCTTTCCTCTTCGGGGAAAACCAACGCAAGCTCAAGAGGTAGCAAGAAGAATTTCTGGCACCGTTGCCGGGGAGTCTACGCAAAAAGTCAACATACCAAGTACCCATCACAATCCCTATCTCCCGCATTACATTAGTTGCATTTGCCTCTTGTTTTCCTCCCCCCACTTCACCCTTGCCGTTTTATTCGCCCTCTCCTTCTCCTTCTCCTTCTCTGTTTGCCTTTTTCTCGCTTGCCTTTTGTTTGCTCGTGTGTTGGATTGCTTGTTTGTCGCGATGGCTCAAGATACTACCAAATTGTGTGACTTCACCAATACCAACAATAATGATTTCCTTAGCACTCGAATTGCTCCTCTTGCCAATACTGAATCTTGTGAAATCAATACTGCTTTGTTGAATCTTATTATGAAAGATCAATTCGCCGGCCTTCTTAGTGAAGATGCCGCTACTCATCTGAATAGCTTCGTTGATTTATGTGATATGCAAAATAAAAAAGATGTCGATAATGATGTTGTTTAATTGAAGCTATTTCCTTTTTCGCTTAGAGATCGTGCTAAAGCTTGGTTTTCATCTTTGCCTAAAATTGTATTAATTCTTTGAACAAGTGCAAAGATGCTTTTATCTCTAAGTATTTTCCTCCCGCTAAGATCATCTCTCTTAGAAACGATATTATGAATTTTAAGCAACTTGATCATGAACATGTCGCACAAGCTTGGGAGAGAATGAAATTAATGATACGTAATTGCCCTACTCATGGTTTGAATTTGTGGATGATTATACAAAAATTTTATGCCCGATTGAATTTTGCTTCTAGAAATCTTTTAGGTTCAGCCGCGGGAGGCACTTTTATGGAAATCACTTTAGGAGATGCTACTAAACTCCTAGATAATATTATGGTTAATTATTCTCAATGGCATACTAAAAGATCTTCTAATAAAAAAGTGCATGCAATAGAAGAAATCAATGTTTTGAGTGGAAAGATGTATGAACTTATGAAATTATTTGCTACTAAGAGTGTTTCTTCTGATCCCAATGATATGCCTTTGTCTACTTTGATTGAGAATAACAATGAATCTATGAATGTGAATTTTGTTGGTAGGAATAATTTTGGTAACAACGCTTATAGAGGGAATTTTAATCCTAGGCCTTATCCTAGTAATCCTTCTAATAATTATGGAAATTCCTACAACAACTCTTATGGAAATTATAATAAGTTGCCCTCTGAATTTGAGAATAGTGTTAAAGAGTTTATGAATTCACAAAAGAATTTTAATACTTTGCTTAAGAGAAATTGCTTAAAGTTGATGATTTGGCTAGGAACGTTGATAGAATTTCTCTTGAGATTGATTCTTTAAAGCTTAGATCTATTCCTCCGAAGCATGATGTCAATGAGTCTCTCAACGATATGAGAATTTCCATTGATGAGTGCAAGGAAAGAACCACTAGGATGCGTGCTTCAAAAGATGCCTTTATTAAAGCGTGTTCTTCCAATACCTATGAAAATCAAGATGAAGATATAAAGGTTATTGATGTGCCCCTTATCAAATCTTTGTTTTGCAATATGAATCTTGATGAAACTGAATATGATCTTCCTTTACCTAGAAGGCGTTCCAAAAATTCAGAGTATTTAGATCTTTATGATGAAATTGATGAAAGTGGGATTGAAAGAAATAAAAATTTAAATGTTGCTAAACCCACTATATTGGATTTCAAGGAATTTAATTATGAAAGTTTATCTTTGATTGATTGTATTTCTTTGTTGCAATCCGTGTTAAATTCTCCGCATGCTTATAGTCAAAAGAAAGCCTTCACCGAACATATTGTTGATGCCTTGATGCAATCTTATGAAGAAAAACTTGAGTTGAAAGTCTCTATACCTAGAAAACTCTATGATGAGTGGGAAACAACTATCAAAATTAAAATTAAAGATCATGAGTTTTATGCTTTGTGTGATTTGGGTGCTAGTGTCTCCACTATCCCCAAAACTTTGTGTGATTTGCTAGATTTCCGCGATCTTGATGATTGCTCTATAAACTTACATCTCGCGGATTCTATAATTAAGAAACCTATGGGAAGGATTAATGATGTTCTTATTGTTGCAAATAGGAATTATGTTCCCGTAGATTTCAATGTTCTTGATATAGATTACAATCCTTCTTGCGCTATTATTCTTGGTAGACCTTTCCTTAGAACGGTTGGTGCGATTATTGATATGAAGGAAGGGAATATTAGATTACAATTTCCATTAAAAAAGGGCATGGAACACTTTCCAAGAAACAAAATAAAATTGCCATATGAAACCATCTTGAGAGCCACTTATGGATTGCCTTCCAAAGATGGCAATACTTAGATCTATCCTCGCTTTTATGCCTAGCTAGGGGCGTTAAACGATAGCGCTTGTTGGGAGGCAACCCAATTTTATTTTTAGTTTTTCGTGTTTTTCTTCTGTTAGGGAATAAATAACCCATCTACATTCTGTTTGGATGAGGTTTTGTGTTTTAATTAGTGTTTGTGCCAAGCTAGACCTATTGGATCTTATTGGATGATAGTGATTTGATCTTGCTGTAATTTCCAGAAAGTTTGCGTTCAGTGCCGGAATTATTAAAAATCCTCAGAACGTGATAAAATACTGATTCCAATTGCTGCTGATCAATAAACAAATTTTCTAGGTCTTATAATTTTGGTAGATGTTTTGGAGTTCCATAAGTTTGTGTTAGTTACAGATTACTACAGACTGTTTTGTTTTTGACAGATTCTGTTTTTCGCGTGTTGTTTGCTTATTTTGATGAATCTATGGTTAGTAAAATAGTTTATAATCCATAGAGAAGTTGGAATAAAGTAGGTTTAACATCAAAATAAATAAAGAATGAGTTCATTACAGTACCTTGAAGTGGTCTTTTGTTTTCTTTCTCTAACGGAGCTCACGAGATTTCTATTGAGTTTTGTGTTGTGAAATTTTCAAGTTTTGGGTAAATTCTTTTGATGGATTATGGAACAAGGAGTGGCAAGAGCCTAAGCTTGTGGATGCCCATGGCACCCCCAAGATAATCCAAGGACACCAAAAAGTCAAAGCTTGGGGATGCCCCGGAAGGCATCCCCTCTTTCGTCCACTTCCATCGGTACTTTACTTGGAGCTATATTTTTATTCACCAACATGATATGTGTTTTGCTTGGAGCGTCTTGTATTATTTGTGTATTTGTTTGTTAGTGTGCCACAATAATCCTTGATGTACACACCTTTTGAGAGAGTTATCTATGAATAAAAATTTAATTGAATACTCTATGTGCTTCACTTATATCTTTTGAGCTATGTAGTTTTGCTCTATGTGCTTCACTTATATCTTTTGAGCGTTGAAATTTTGCTCTATGTGCTTCACTTAAATCTTTTAGATCACGATGGTGGTTTGTTTTAAAGAAACTATGATCTCTCATGCTTCACCTAAATTATTTTGAGAGTCGTAATAGCATGGTAATTTGCTTAATAATAACTTGCTTGGTATTCAAGATTTGTGAAACTTTCTTTTGAGTGCGTTGAATACTAAGAAAAGTTGGATGATTGATAATTGTTTTGAGATATGGAGGTAGTAATATCAAAGTCATGCTAGTAGAGTAATTGTGAATTGGAGAAGTGCTTGAGTTAAAGTTTGCAAGTCCCGTAGCATGCACGTATGGTTAACATTATGCAACAAATTTGAAACATGAGGTGTTATTTGATTGTCCTCCTTATGAGTGGCGGTCGGGGACGAGCGATGGTCTTTTCCTACCAATCTATCCCCCTAGGAGCATGCGCGTAATACTTTGGTTTTTGATGGCTTGTAGATTTTTGCAATAAGTATATGAGTTCTTTATGACTAATGTTGAGTCCATAGATTATACGCACTCTCACCCTTACATCATTGGTAGCCTCTTCGGTACCGTGCATTGCCCTTTCTCACATTGAGAGTTGGTGCAAACTTCGCCGGTGCATCCAAACCCCATGATATGATATGCTCTTTCACACATAAACCTCCTTATATCTTCCTCAAAACAGCCACCATACCTACCTATTATGGCATTTCCATAGCCATTCTGAGATATATTGCCATGCAACTTTCCACCATCCAGTTTATCATGACACATTCATCATTGTCATATTGCTTAGCATGATGATGTAGTTGACATAGTATTTGTGGCAAAGCCACCGTTCATAATTTTTTCATACTTGTCACTCTTGATTCATTGCATATCCCGGTACACCGCCGAAGGCATTCATGTAGAGTCATACTTTGTTCTAGTATCGAGTTGTAATCATTGAGTTGTAAATAAATAGAAGTGTGATGATCATCATTCAAATAGAGCATTGTCCCAAAAAAAGGGAGAAAGGCCAAAGAAAAAAAAGAAGGCCCAAAAAATAGGGGCAATGTTACTATCCTTTTTTCCACACTTGTGCTTCAAAGTAGCACCATGATATAGCGAGTCTCATATATTGTGCTTCAAAGTAGCACCATGTTCTTCATATAGAGAGTCTCTTGAGTTATCACTTTCATATACTAGTGGGAATTTTTCATTATAGAACTTCGCTTGTATATTCTAAAAATGGGCCTCCTCAAGTGCCCTAGGTCTTCATGAGCAAGAAAGTTGGATGCACACCCACTTAGTTTCTTTTGTTGAGCTTTCATACATTTATAGCTCTAGTGCATCCGTTGCATGGCAATCCCTACTCCTTGCATTAACATCAATCGATGGGCATCTCCCTAACCCATTGATTAGCCTCGTTGATGTGAGACTTTCTCCTTTTTTGTCTTCTCCACACAACCCCCATCATTATATTCTATTCCACCCATAGTGCTATATCCATGGCTCACGCTCATGTATTGCGTGAAAGTTTATGAGTTTGAAATTATTAAGGTATGAAACAATTGCTTGGCTTGTCATCGGGGTTGTGCATGATGAGAGCATACTTGTGTGACGAAAATGGAGCATGACTAAACTATATGATTCTATAGGGATGAACTTTCTTTGGCCATGTTACTTTGAGAAAACATAATTGCTTTGTTGGTTTGCTTGAAGTGTTATTATTCTTTATGTCAATATGAACTTTTGTCTTGAATCTTTCTAATCTGAATATTCATACCACAATTAAGAAATTTTGCATTGAAATTATGCCAAGTAGCACTCCGCATCAAAAATTCTCTTTTTATCATTTACCTACTCGAGGACAAGCAGGAATTAAGCTTGGGGATGCCTGATACGTCTCCAACGTATCTATAATTTTTGATTGCTCCATGCTATATTATCTACTGTTTTGGACTATATTGGGCTTTATTTTCCACTTCTATATTATTTTTGGGACTAACCTATTAACCGGAGGCCCAACCCAGAATTGTTGTTTTTTTTGCCAATTTCAGTGTTTCGAAGAAACAGAATATCAAACGGAGTCCAAACAGAAAAATCCTTTTTGGAACGTGATTTTTTTCTCGGATAAGACCCAGGAGACTTGGACCCTACTCCAAGAAGTACCGGAGGCGGTCACGAGGGTAGGGGGCGCCCCCCCCCTACAGGGCGCGCCCCCTGCCTCGTGGGCCCCTCAGTGCTCCACCGACGTACTCCTTCCTCCTATATATACCCACGTACCCCCAAACGATCAGAACAGGAGCCAAAAACCTAATTCCACCGCTGCAACTTTCTCTATCCACGAGATCCCATCTTGGGGCCTGTTCCGAAGCTCCGCCGGAGAGGGCCGTCATCACGGAGGGCTTCTACATCATCATAGCCTCTCCGATGAAGTGTGAGTAGTTTACTTCAGACCTTCGGGTCCATAGTTATTAGCTAGATGGCTTCTTATCTCTTTTTGGATCTCAATACAATGTTCTCCCCCTCTCTTGTGGAGATCTATTTGATGTAATCTTCTTCTTTTGCGGTGTGTTTATTGAGACCGATGAATTGTGGGTTTATGATCAAGTCTATCTATGAATAATATTTGAATCTTCTCTGAATTCTTTTATGTATGATTGGTTATCTTTGCAAGTCTCTTCGAATTATCCATTTGGTTTGGCCAACTAGATTGGTAGTTCTTACCATGGGAGAAGTGCTTAGCTTTGGGTTCGATCTTGCGGTGTTCTTTCCCAGTGACAGAAGGGGCAGCAAGACACGTATTGTATCATTGGCATCGAGGATAACAAGATGGGGTTTATTTCATATTGCATGAATTTATCTCTCTACATCATGTCATCTTGCTTAAAGCGTTGCTCTGTATTTAACTTAATACTCTAGATGCATGCTAGATAGCGGTCGATGAGTGGAGTAATAGTAGTAGATGCAGAATCGTTTCGATCTACTTGTCACGGACGTGATGCCTATATACATGATCATGCCTAGATATTCTCATAACTATGCTCAATTCTGTCAATTTCTCAACAGTAATTTGTTCACCCACCGTAGAAAACTTATGCTCTTGAGAGAAGCCACTAGTGAAACCTATGGCCCCCGGGTCTATTCTCGCCATATCAATCTCCATCACTTTAATCTTTTTTTACTTTGCCTTTTACTTTTCACTTTGCATCTTTATATCAAAAATACCAAAAATATTATCTATCGGATCTCACTTTCGTAAGTGACCGTGAAGGGATTGACAACCCCTAATCACGTTGGTTGCGTTGAGCTCTTTGTGTTGTGTAGGTACGAGGGACTTGCGCGTGGCCTCCTACTGGATTGATACCTTGGTTCTCAAAAACTGAGGGAAATACTAACGCTACTCTGCTGCATCATCCTTTCCTCTTCGGGGAAAACCAACACAAGCTCAAGAGGTAGCATCTACAGATGACATGGCACTTTCTTATAGTCAATAGTTGGCTATACTATTTAAGTATTAACCATGCCCTTATACATCTAGACGGAGGGATTAAATCAAGATGACTTGGAAGGGGGCAGAGGATATGTAAGAAATGGTTCATCATAAGTCTTTCACCAGTACCGTAGTAAAAATTCATACATGGAAGATTCTAGACTAAACCATAAATGGATACACTTTTATTCATGCGCGATACTCTAATAAAGCAACATCATGCATGGAAGTCTCCACATGCTTAAACAGTGGATTACATTGTGCAAAGACTAATGATCAACATTTAACTTGATAATGCAGATGTCCAGGCGAACCTCCTTGGAGTCCCCGTGCACACTATTGGGGGTCAAATAATATCGTGCGTCTTCCATGTCCACATCGGCGGGAAGGTCCCAGTTCGGTAGAGTCCAAGTCAGCTTGACGTAGCCAGTGTCGCTGCCCACGTACCTCCGAGGGGTAGTAATAGTGAGCACGCACCCGTACATCGGCCTCGTGTCAGCGTTAGCGGCATCGCCCTTGATGCACACTACAGAGACGGGGCGGCGGCCTGCGTGGGCCTCGCCGGTGCCCACGATCAATAGGAAGATGCTGCCGTCCTCCTCCGAGACTAGCAGGCGCCGGTGATCCTCCAGCGACTCCGGCACGGTGAACGGGTAGCACGTCTCGTACTTGATGTTCTTCGCCAAGGGCCAGTAGTGATCGCCACATGCCTGCATCAGATGATGCACTATGTCCGCCGGCGAGCCCCAAAACGGCACCGGGCACTCATAGCAGTAGACGAAGGGCTCCTTGGAGGCATCGACCGGGACGTCCATGAAATGGGAGTGGTTGTAGGGGACGTTCCGCCAGTTGAATATATGAGCAAGTTACTACGAGATTTAGTCCGAATAAGCAGAAAATAAATCATGACGGCTATAACATAGATTAAACTAATCATGCAGACTAGCATAGTAGATGAACAAACCGAATCTAGGACACAGACTAGAAACATGAATTCTACCACGATTTTGAACAGGAAGGACAGAAACACATTTGGTGCAACATGAGTAGCACCATTGGCGTTGAGGTTGTCGCCCATGTCGTTGAGGAAGAGGTTGCCGAGGTTGGGGAAGAAGTCGTCGTCAGTGAAGTCGTCGCTGCTAGCAGTCGCGAGAGTGCGCTCCCCAAATTTCAATAGCGCCCACCAAATGGAGCGCAGGAGGGAGTGGCTGTAGGGGACGTTGCGGCCGCCGAATGGAGCGCAGGAGTAGCCCACAAAGCAGTAGATGGTGCTCCTCCCTAGTCTCTATTCTTATCTCTATCTCTACTACTCTTCTTTGTTTTTTATAATATACTAGTTGTAGTTGTCAAATCGAATAGTACTGCACCGTCCACTGCACGCCTGGCTGAACACGCCTCCTCGCCTCCATCAAACCCCTCCGTTAAACCCACATGCAAACCGAGAAACCTACTCCGGCCCGCGGGAGGAAAATTGCCGGTTGCCGTTGGAGAATAATAGAGTCACGTCCAATCCATTTGAGTTAATTGCGTGTATGATTCTCCCTCTATAAAAAGTTAATTGCATCCTTAATCTTGTATTCTAAGTACTCTATGGGTTCTACTATTAGTACAGTGTACATGACTTGCAGGCTGGCTACAGATTCGTACAGAAAGTTAAAAAGAAACAAATCCATCCTTAATCCTGTATCTAAGTACTCTGTGGGTTCCACTGCCAGTACAGTAGCGAAAGAAGTATAGTATATATTAAAAATATAAAAAGCTAAAGTTTAGGACATAATTCGAACTCAGGTCATCGCGCTGCGAGCATCCGGCCCGGACCAGTACACTAGGTGTTGGTTGCGGAGAATGCAAGAGATAAACCTTTATGACAATGAGCCCGTCCGTTGCAACGGATCCAAAGTAGAATAATACATATTCACAAATTTGAAAGAAAATAGTTTACTTTTGATGTACATATCACTAAAAATATCTTATGTTTCACTCCAAACAGTTTACTTTTGATATAACAATGATTGGACCAGTACTATGATCACTCAAGCAAGTTGTCTGACTTTGATATGACCCTACGCTGCTGGTATGTGTCTCGTAAGTCAAGCGGCGTGCTGTAGTCATCATCACCTGTCCACTTCCCGCAACACATATTCGCTTCTCCATCTTTGTCCGCTCTTCCATCCCTGCTAAGGCGCCTCCCCCTCGTCCAATCTTCCATCCCCGCTAAGGCGCCTCCCCCTTGTCCGAAACCCAAGCACTAACAATGGCAGAACCGAGCAGCGTCCGCTGAAAGAGTGGCTGGAATTCGCTCCCCACAGAGGTAATCAAGCTCATTGTTTCGCGTGTGGACAATCTCAATACCATGCCGCTCGCCGCGTGCTCGTCGGGGATGTATCGTTTACTCAAAGCCCTCAGGCCGGAGCTTTTTAAGCCAGCTCCTTGCTTGCTGATGCCGCCTGATCTTCAGAAATGGTGTGTCACGTAGCATAACGATCGTAGGGTGGCAAGCATCAACCCCCTTGACTGCGATCCGATCCCCGTCACCCTCAACTACATTAACGGTATGTACTGGGTCGGCATGAACACGTCTTGGATGTTGCTCATCGACGGTCGCGGCAGTTGGATGCTCGTGGAGGTCTACACCCGACGATTGATCCCCCTTCCTTCGATTAACACTGCATTACTTTGGCACCGCGGCCCAGAATACTCGGAATCTTACAGTAGCCAACATGATACCAAGTTTGATTTGCTCAAGGGTGTAATGTGCCAAGTGCCCACAAGATCTGCGAATTATAAAAAACTTTAGGCTAATTGTGTTCTTCAACCGCGGTCTCGTCTATCTAACACGTCACTGCGGTAAGTGGATAAATCTGCACGTCCATCGCAGGATCATACATCCTCCATGGTTCTCTGATGCCATTGAACACAAGGGCTTCTTTTACGATGTCGACTCCTTCTATGGCTGGACGTATTGCTGGCCTACTCCAGTCATCGCTACAAACGGCTGTTACAGCAGTATGTTACTTTCCTATGATATCATGATGGCTTGCTTATATTATTGTCAACATTTACTGAAAAAATATTCATGCTCATAACATGTTGTTCTTAAGATTGACTACATCAAGAGCCCTTTTTTATTTGACTCCAACTTTTTTTTAGGGTTATTTGACTCCAACTTGATATGATGTTGTACGCCGCTTGGTGTCCCTACCCTTCCTAATCCCAGAACCTTTAAAAGAAAATCGGCATGGCAATTGCAGGTGGTTCCCGGCTCGATCAGACGACGACGAACGATTGATGATTGTTCGCACGTACCAGACGTGTTGTTTCGCGCAATACAATCACAGTCACTGCAAGGTCTTTGAGCAGGATCCCAACTTCTCTGGGCCTTCAGGAATTTTTGACTGGAGGTTGGTAAGTAGCCTTGGTACACGCTCTCTGTTTGTCGGACTGAATTATCCAATTAACCAGGAGATAACCAATGGAAAGGATCATGATGGCAGCGCGGTTTCGTTCATTAGGCAAAACTGTGTGTACACAGCGTACCATGCGTCTCTGCATGCACCAACCCTGATATGTGCCGCCACGCTTTGCAGCCCAAGGTAGGAGAGAGGTTCGCAAGTATTAGACTCCGACCTGCTGACTGGAGTTTCCCTCGTCAGGCACCCATATGGTTCAAGCCGTCAGCCAATCTCCACAGCTTAAAAAATAGTAACATCTAACTGCGCCAGTTAGTTAGATGCGTACACTTGGTGTAGTAGGATCTTTATTTAGTTTGATGCATACACTTCTTCTTTTTTGGTAGCCCTTTTGTAATGATGGCTGATGTTTGGTTTGGAAGAGAGAGCTGTGTCTTCACTCTTCTGGCCTGCTTACTGCTTCTGTTGCACCCCCAGCCCTGGTTGCTGCTGCAGCTGTTTTCAATGTACAATCAGTAGTATATTTCATCTGTTGGTTGAATAAATGTGTTGTTAGAATAACAAACACAATGTTTTGGAAGTCGTTGCATGGTTCGATCCTTTAGTGCCCCGTACCATATGTAGCGCATACTATTTTTTGTACGGAACACATTTTCCACTTGTTGATAACATGCATCCCACTGATGAAGGCCCAATAGAGAAGCCCATAATTAACTAGAACGGAGGCTCTCACATGAATGCGGCCCAGGTACATGCTCATGGTCCCCTAAACATAGATAAGTAAATAAATAAAGCTAAATGCTCATGCACCAGTTCTCTAAATTCACAATTTAACAGGAGGATATTATTTCCTATGATAGTGTCGTTACATTCAGTCGATATTATTATTCGGCAAAGATAGCGACCAGTCTTCTTTCTGCCCGCATTTTCTTCCTGCAACCAGCGGACCCATGCAAATCATAGTCAACGTCGTAAATAGATCTGGTCCATTTTTATTTTTCAATAACAATGTCCAACCCAGCCCAGCACATTGGCGACAACACTTTATCCTCCGCCTTGGTGCGCGCGGCGCGGCGACGCTGTCCAGCCCTGTCAACATAGTTTTTTTCTAAACGGTCCCTGTCAACATAGTGAATCGGGAGTGGACTGTAGTTGTGAGTATGATAGTATGGACCCACCAGGTCCACTCCCGAACACAAGCAAGCGCCTCTTTTACTACTCAGATGAACCCCTCGATTTTTACTCTAATCCACCCTGCTGATATCTTGGACCCACATCATTTTCAACGTATAGTCAATTAACGATAGAATTGCACAACTTTTTTAGTAGTAATTCGGAGGGAGTAGGCTATAAACTGGGTTGTGCGGTCTCTGTGGCCCGTCTAACAACATGACCAGCCCAACAGTTTTTTCTTTGGGAAAATAGGTAGCCCAGTATTTCTTTCTGAAGAATACCCAAGCTAGGCCTATTTGTTTTCTCCGACTTACTAGGCTGCAAACCTTTCAAGACGAGGAGGGATGCATTCCGGCCTGGCCAAAGAGTATGGTCAGTGTCTGTTAAAAGTAATATCAAAAGGGGTTGGAAATTCCAAGAAAATTACAGCAAATGGGATATTAGTTTCTTTTTTTGTTTTTGTTCTTCACTTGTATCTTATTCTCCCTCCGTCCCAAAATTCTTGTCTTAGATTAGTCTAGATACGGATGTATCTAATGCCAAAACGTGACTTGATACATCCGTATTTAGACAAAGCTAAGACAAGAATTTTGGGACGGAGGGAGTATTTCATTGGATTTAACATGACATAGTAATAATTTATTTTTAAATTTGTTTTAGTATGGCTACTAATTTTTGGATTAAGAATATTTTTTTCCCAGCAAAAATTTGTGAATGTTCAAAATTTCCCACATATTTAGTTAATTTTTTTAACCCTGGTACTGACCAGAAAATGGGCAGCAATTCTAAAAATGGAAACGGGCTGCAATAAATTCCATATGAATTAGAAAATGAGTAAAAAATATAAAAATAATAGCAAATGGGCTGTACACGCCACGGATTTTGAGGCTGACTTGTTTACGCAAGGCCTTGTCAGTCAACACACGATTCTAGCACTAGTGGCTGTTGGATGTCCATCCAATGGCCGACGTGCTTCTTCAATCTCTGATCTTCCCGCTCCAGCTGCCTAAACTAGCGCCGGCGGGACTGCCTGCTCCCTCCTCTTGTGGCCCGCTGTGATGCTGCGCAGGCTTCCCCGGCCCACCCTACTCCCTCCACTGGCATGGCCGCACGCAATCAACTGCCTCCTTAATACGCGAAAAAATGATTCCTCCCACTGACATCTGGGGCGCACCGGTTGGGAGGCTGGCCTGTGGGCCTACTAAGTTGTCACGTACGCAGGGCTTGTCAACTTAGTCAACAAACGATTCTAGCGGCAGTAACCATTGGATTTGAATCGAACGGTCCTACTGCTTCTTCAATCGCTGGTCTTCGTGCACCAGCCACCCAAACCACGGCAAGACCGCCTGCTCCTGCCTCCAGTGGCCGGCTGTGCTGCCGTTGAGGCCTCACCGCCCCCTACTACTCCCACGGCTAGCTAGGCCCTGCGGTGACGGCAGCCTCACAACGCAGCCAAACCAGTGAACCTTCATACTCTACTCCGCGTGGGCATCCACTGCCGCGTCTTCCCCGGCTCCGCGTTGTCCCCTTCCTAGGCCTCACCGTCGTCCACCGCCTTGGTGCTCTCGGTGCGGCGTGGTCAATGTAGTCAACAACCGACTTCCATTGGAAGAGTATTGTACGTGGAGAGGCTGACAGCTGGGTCCATGGCCACAACCCAGTTTTTTTGTGATTTGCCAAGTAAGTCGCTTTGTCACGCCTATTGGGTTGCAAATCTTTCAAGACGAAGAGAGCTTCATTTGGCTGGCCGAGAAAATGGCCTATCAGTAATGAGAAATGGGCTGTACATTTTTTAAACACATCAAACCGGCAATTAGTTTCAAATTTCTTTTTTTCATTTTGAGATTTTAAATTGCATTAATTTTTATGCATGGACAATTTGTTGGATTTTATATTGATATATATATATATTTATTTATTTATTTTTAAAATCAGTTTGAATGTGACTCAAAATTTCGGGATTAAAAACAGTTCGGACCACACCGAAAGATGCAAAATATCATATAATTTTTTAACTGTGGCCACAATATGGGCTGTAATGCTAACAAAAACAATATGGGCTCCAGAAAAAACCTTAAGAATTAGCAAATGGGTTGTAAATTATTAGAAATAATGGCAGATGGGCCGTATGTTGTTTTCCACAGATTTGAGGCTTTCCTAAAAAAGGTTGACGCACAAGCAGTGACTGTTGGATGTCCATCCAACGGCCGGCGTGCTTCTTCAATCTCTGTTCTTCCTGCTCCAGCTGCTCAAACAAGCGCCGGCGGGACTGCCTGCTCCCTCCTCCCCGTGGCTGGCTGTGCTGCCGCACAGGCCTCCCCGCCCCATCGTACTCCCATCGCTGGCCTAGCCATCCCTCTACTCACCCACACCTGCTGTTGTTCTCCGGCGACGGCAGACGAACCAGTAAACCCTCGTACAGTCGTACTCCCATCCGCGTGGGAAACAACTGCCAAGTCTTCCCTGGCTCCGTGTCGTTCCCTTCCTAGCACTACAAAAAAAGACACATCCATGAAATTTTGGGTCGAACAAGTTTTTTTCCTGTCATACTTATGACACTTCTATGACGATAACTGTGACAAAACCCGGTATCATCAAAGATGTGGTGGAGTCCTACTTCTATGACAAAAAATCATGACAGAAAATGGGCTTTTGGTCCTGGGCGGGCCGGAGACGCAGCGGCATGACATTCTTTGGGCCGTCCATGACGGAAAAAAACCATGGAAGAAGCGAGGGCGAGGAAAATATCGGGGTGTTCCCGGTTACGGTGGGTGGTCGAGGCCGAGCGATGCGCGTTTCTCTCGTACACGCATGCGCGTGGGTGCGAGGCGTTGGGCTCTAACTGAACCCGAGTGAGGCGTTGGGCTCTAACCGAACCCGAGTGATTGCACTGCAGGCTACGCGTTACTGAACCCGAGCGATCGATCAATAGCTGTTAACTGAACCTGATCGAGCAATTCCTTCACTACTGCTGCTAACTGAAGCCGATCGATGTTGCCTCTGGATGAACAGTGACCGTTGTTGGGGGGGGGGGTTGATACGTCCATTTTGCATTAGATGCATGATCCTAGGGACTAATCTACAAAACTATAAATCCATGGATAAATCGGCAAAATCGCAGAAATGAAAAAAAACATGAAATGGCCGAAACAGAGGCTGGCCCAACAATGCACAGGGGTTTGGGGGGTGGCTGCTCACATCGGGCCTTGAGGCCTTGGAGAGGGGCGCAGCCCACGCGAGCAGGGGAGGCCACTCGATCGATGCAGAGGCAGAGGAGCAGTCAACGCGGGATGAACGAGACGTTGCTGCTCTCGTTTTCTGAAGAACAGAAACAGCAGCACCATGGCGATGGAGAAGACGACGGCCTGGGGGGTCCTGGCAGCAGGGTCGGCGGGAACCGGCCGGAGCGGGGCAGATTCGGCGGCTAGGCGGCAGAGCAGAGGAGATCTGGTCCAGATCGGGGCCAGGGCGCGAACTTGACGGGCAGCTTGACGAACTGAAGGAGGCAGCGACCCTGGCTCCTGCAGGTGACAGACGTGGCGGGCGCGAGTGAGGAGGTTCATGGTGATGCGGAGAAGAAGTGGTGCACGCATGTGGAGTCAACGCTCGTTGCAGAGTGACGACACGTTACCAGCGAGTGGGACGGGATGAGATGGAGGGCGCTGGCATGCTCGCAAGACGGCGACGGAGCGAGGCTTCAAGAGCTCCTGGTGGTGCCCATCTTGAACGACGGGGCTTGCGAGGCAGCCAGGAATGGCAGCGACTTGCGGGCACGGAGGCAGTGGAGCTCGAGGGAAGGCTCGGGCGCAGGTGGTGGTGGACGCCGGCGGCCTTGGCGCAGACCGGCGTTGGTCAGAGATGAGGCAGAGGCGCGCATGATCGGGAGCTCCTCTCCTGATCGAGCTCTTGTGCGGCTGATGACGCGTTGGAGGGAGGAGGCGCACGGGGGATCCCCTAGCGCCCACGGCGGCGTCCTCCTGGATGACTGGATCGAGGGGGCTTGGGCGCACTGGTCCGAAGGGCGGCTCAGCTACGCCTGATTCGAGGAGGAAGCATGCTGGGCGCTTGGTGGTTGGATGGATCTAGCTGGTGGTGTGCGGGGCTTGGTAGGACACGAAAGGCGAGGAAGATCAGGAGTGGCTGGTCGGTGGATGGATGCATCGGGAGGAGGGGATCGAGGGGAGCTCTAGTTGGGTTCGTTGCAGAGACGAGGAGGAGGTGGTGGCTTGCTGGAATTCGGTGGCGGCGGAAATCAAGGGAGCTGGTCGGAGCGATCCGGTTGGCGGGGATGTCGGGGTGGCCGTCGTGGAGCGGCTGCAGCGGGTACGAGAAGGAGCTGCTGGTTGAGTGGATCGATGGATTTGGGCAGCACTGAAAACGAGGGAGATGGTCGGGTCGGCTGGATCGGGAGGGATCCCGAGGGAAACGAAGTGGAGGCGGCGCGAGGGAAGGGTGGACGGGACATGCTAGACTAGGGTTTAGGCTGATTAAATAGGTAGGTGGGAGTAGAGGGTGGGCTGGTTTTGGACCCTCCGATTAAATCGGACGGTCGAGAAAAATATGCCATGGAGTTCAAACGAGAAAACGAATATGTTTTAGAGGTGTTTGGGATGATTCGAATCCAACAGTGATGACTGAGCGGGTCGGGTTCGGGAGAGGATTCGGACGCACGCGAGGGGTTGATGCACTATGCAAAGAAGGGTTAGGTGGTTTGACAAGAGGGAATCGAAAACCCGGTTGGTGTGATAAAGGCGAACTAAGACAAAGGAGAAGTGGCCACTACAAACGACTACAAGTTCTAAAAACAATGACGGCAACGAGTGCCGGTGCAATGCGGGTGATGCGATAGTGAATGCAACAAACAAATAAAACACACGACGACAACGAAAAACATGGAAGGCGTCTGGAGCGTCGGTCTCGGGGCGTCACAACACTCCTCAACTTACAAGAGATCTCGTCCCGAGATCTAGGGATGGTACCGGAGAGAAACGAAAGAGGAAGAGGTAAAACAAAATTGCTTCTTTGACAAACGTGTGAAACCAAAGAACCTTGAGAGGTCGCAAAGCTTGAATAAATGACACGACGAAGGTGAACCAAATTTAAAACACTCTATTCAGCAAGAGGAACAAGGAACATTACAAGAACCTTGTAGGTTGAAAGACAAATAAAAATGGTTACGATGGACAAGAAGTACATGCAAGCACTCCGGTTGCAACAAGATGTACAAGGAACGATAAAGAACAATTACGACAATGCTCCGGTTGAAAATGGAAGGGATAGAATATGAACTTGGCAAAATGAAAGCACTTGGATGAGACTCCGGTTAAAAGAGGAATGATACAAACAACACTCAGGTTAAATGGATAAGCAAGAAAAGAACACAATCCTCACAATTCGAGATGATGAGTGAAGAGAGCAACATCACCATGCCTCCGGAAGAAAGAATAGAAGATATATCATTGGAATAAAGGAATGGAGAAGAAAATGCCAACTTCTGCCACAAATGATCTTGGAAAGCACCCTTCCAAGGAGGTTAGAATGGAGTTGTTGGAAAACCAACAACGAAACGAATAAGCTTGTAGAGGGCTTATGGAAAACTTCTCAAAAATTGAGGTGAAATTTACCACGGAAACAACTAGTATAATTGATAACACCAACGAGATGAAAAACTTCTTTCACCAAGAGGATAGGAGAAAAATTGGATCATTGATAAGCACCATAATAGCAACATTCCTTAGGGAAGGCTTTAGGTGAAACGTGACACAAGATAACTCCAACGAAGAGATTGATGGATTTAAAATATCTCATTCTTGACAACATGTGAATCATGAAACATGAACTCAAATTGTCAAGAATGACATAACACCACCTCAAATGATAAGGTAAAAGAATTGCACTTCAGAATGCAAGATGAAGAATGCTTGGACTCCACAAAACAAAACATGTGTTGAACACCATGTTTATTTTGGAGTATAGCTTGGCGGATCTTAACTCCGAGAGAAAACTTGAAGCACAATTGAAGAATGAAAAGAATCCTTGACGAGCCACCACATAGAGCCTCCATGAAGAACTCCGGTAATAGAAGGATGATAGAAAGAAATAGAATTTGAAAAACACAAGGTGAAGCCTTGCGATGATTTAGATGGAGCTTACCGACGATATAATGAGAAAACTTTGAACTCCGGAAAAGAAAAGATGAAGCATCTCGACCCGAGAATGTGATATGATGAACAAACTCCATAAAGAAGAGATGAACAGCTTAGAACTGAGAAATTGATACCATTATGAACTCCGGAAGAAGGAATTAATCACTTGGATGAAACAAGAACAAGAATTATGTTATGCGTATCCTTCACCAATTTAGATTGATGACAAACAACGGATTTGGCATACTACTTATTCTCGTAGAAAGGATTAAGAGAGATATAGCGCAAACTTGAGAAAAGTCTTCAATGATCCGCTGGTAGGATTTGGAAAGAACGAATGAATTGATATGATAACCAAGAAAAGAGAACTCTTGAACGAACCACCATAAGAATTGGAAATGAAAGTAGCAAAGGCATAATTCACTGGGAAGAATTAGAAAACGAATAAAGATACTTGACATAATTTAGATACATAAGAACGAAGAGATCATGAACTGATTAGAGGATATTCGAACGATGCACCGATAAGATTTGTAGAATGAGATCTGAAAGCTGAGAATGAATAATACTGAGATGATGGCTCCGGAAAATCAACCTGAAAAGACTCCTGAAAAATTCTCACAATCGAAAATAATTATGAGAGGACGGCATCAAGCTAGCACCACGAATCTTCGATAGAACGGACTTCGGTCTTCAAATGTTGAGAATGATGACGAGAAACACCACCAAAATTGTTGAGATACTCCGGGATGAAAATTTGAAAGGTTGAACCAGTGATGAAAAACATTTGAAAGATCTTGGAGAAAGACATTTGACTGATAATAATTCATTCTTACGTCAAACTTTTGAATGAATTTGAGAATAACTTCGAAAAGAATTAGAAGAGTCAGGTAAGATCCTAGAAAAAGACCTGTGGGTTACGGCCCACTCAAAAGATACACCGTTGAACGATTAAAAAGAGAGATTGTGCCGGTTGAATTAAATGGCTTGAATAAGATAACATCCTCAAAATAGCTTGAACGGATTGAGAATGGAAACGAATCTTCTAGGATATCTTCAGCACTCCAGATAAACATGAATAGCAAGAGGTGGATGATTAAGAGGTGCACCGGCAGGAGAAAACATTTGAAATGAGGAAAAGGGTATGATCAACACCGAAAGATTGCATTGAAACCACCGGGGAAGATAAGAGAACAAATAATGATAAACTTGAAGCTTCCTTTAGCATCTTCATGAGAATCACCGGATAAGAACATTGATGGAAAAGAATGGAGAAACTTCACATCCATAAGATGGATACATGATTAAGAAATCTGAGTCCTTGAAGAAAGAGGGTGGGAGGGTGGGAAAACAAAGGCAACTTGGGAGGGATGAAACAAACAACGTTGGGAAAACTGAAAGGTGATTTTGCTAATGTTGAAATGATCGGATCCACTTGAAGAGAAGCACGCCGGTTGGAAAAGAGTTGACATGACAACCTCAGTGATCAAGAAGGATTAGCACTCCCATAGAAATATGAGAACACCGTTTAGAAAAGGTATGTAATCCACATTTGACTTTGAAGCAACTCGAATACCAAAACTCAAAACAAAACAAAGGATTTGGCTTGTAGAATAAGCCGGAAACAAACATATGATAGAGATTTCGCCCAAAGTGTTCGTGATGAGGCCCCACGGGCACGACGTATAGTGGACGCCACGAATGACAAACAAGACGTCCCCGAATCGGCATAGCCAAGGATTCTTTAAGACGCCTCACGACCACTATAAATCGACCGTGAAAAGCGAACCACTAGACGTTGGACCCCGATCTCAAATCATACATCCGTCGAAAAGATATTCTAGGAGCTACTTGAATTCCCACCTATTAACACCCAAAACTTTCTGGTTATACAATCCGGTGTTGGGGATACAGGGGAAGCACAATATCTCACCCAAACTAACAATCCGTACATCCAGCTGTATCCATCCATCAACACATAACCAAGAAAACTCCAGAAATCGTGTACCTCAACCTTCAAAAAGCATTCGTTATACGAGTTATGGCAATACTCCCGAACTCTCGCCCTAGTACTGGGTGTCATCGAGGTTATCTCACCAACAATTGCACAAAAGAGATTTTCCATGTCGGCGAAACTCAGGTATTCCAGAAATGCAACGATAAAATTGTGACGACAACACCTCGGAGCTCAACTCCCCGGGACACTGCCACAACCCCTAAATGTCAGGAGGCACCAAGAACAATGTTCTCATCAAAAGACTATCGGAACGATCCAAGATACCCGCGTGATCCTAATTTTCTTTTGTGAAATTTGAGGAGAGGAAAGTCAAAACATATACATCAGGAGACCTCACCAGAGCGACGAAGGGACTGAGGAGTAAAAAGAATCCTAGTCTCTGATATATATAATCCTAAGACTCAAAACATTTTTGTTCTAGACTCAACAATGCCAGTGATTCGATCAAGTAGGGGGCTCCTAAGTCGGGGATGGCTCTGATTATCAACTTGTAACACCCACGATGCGGCTATAGCTCCCACGTGTCGAGGCACGACTTAGACGCATAACCGCATGGTGGTTTTGTCGCAAGAAGGGTCATCTTTACACAATCCCATGTAATGAACAAGAAAGGGATAAAGAGAGATGGCTTACAATCGCCACTTCACACAATACTTAAATAAATCATACATCATTCAGAGTACACACATAGACCGACTACGGTCAAAGCCAAAAGAAAAGAAGATAACCCAACTGCTAGATTCCAAATCGTTCCAACTGGGCTCCACTACTGATCAACATGAAAAGAAACATAGTAACGACCAAGTTCCTTGTCGAACTCCCACTTGAGTTCGGTAGCATCACCTGCACTGGTATCCTCGGCACCTGCAACTGTTTTGGTAGAATCTGTGAGTCACGAGGACTCAGCAATCTCACACCCGCGAGATCAAGACTATTTAAGATTATGGGTAGGAAAGGGGTAATGGGGTGGAGCTGCAGCAAGCGCTAAGCAAATATGGTGGCTAACATACGTAAATAAGAGCGAGAAGAGAAGCAACGCAGCGGTCGAGAAGCTAGAAGTGATCAAGAAGTTATCTTGAAACTACTTACGTACATACATAACCCAAACCGTGTTCACTTCCCGGACTCCGCCGAAAAGAGACCATCACGGCTACACACGCGACTGATGTATTTTAATTAAGTCAAGTGTAAAGTTCTCTGCAACCGGACATTAAAAAATTCCCATCTGCTACATAACCGCGGGCCACGGCTTTCGAAAGTTTATACCCTGCAGGGGTGTCCCAACTTAGCCCATCACAAGCTCTCACGGTCAATGAAGGATATTCCTTCTCCCGGAACAACCCGATCAGACTCAGAATCCTGGTTACAAGACATTTCAACAATGGTAAAAGAAGACCGGCAAAACCTCCTGGCATGCCGACACCCTGATAGTAGCCGCTCGTATCTCGTCTCAGGCCACGACCGGATGAACACTACGTACGGCAACCGAAGACCCCGAAAAAAGGGTGGCACCGCAAGTGGCTCTAGGTTGGACCAACACTCCGAAGAGCACTTGCCCGGGGGGCTAAATAAAGATGACCCTCGGGAGGGCGAATCCCTAGGGAAAAGAAATAGGTGATAGGAAAATGTAAAACCAATGTTAGGCCTTGCTGGAAGAGTTTTATTCAAAGGGAACTGTCAAGAGGGTCCCATACCCCTCACATTGTCAGGGACGCAAAATCAAGGAACATAACACCGGTATGACGAAAACTAGGGCGGCAAGAGTGGAACAAAACACCAGGCATAAGGCCGAGCCTTCCACCCTTTACCAAGTATATAGATGCATTAATTAAAATAAGAGATGTTGTGATATCCCAACATATCCATGTTCCAACCTGGAACAAACTTCAGCTTCACCTGCAACTAACAATGCTATAAGAGGGGCTGAGCAAAAGCGATAACTTAGCCAAACAACGGTTTGCTAAGAAGGAGGGTTAGAGGCTTGACATGGCAATGTGGAAGGCATGATAAACAAGTGGTAGGTAGCGCAACATAGCGATAGAGCGAACAACTAGCAAGCAAAGATAGAAGTGATATCGAGGGTAATGGTCATCTTGCTTGAGATCCCGCAAGGAAGATCAAGTCCATGAAGAAGACAAACGGATGTAGTCGAACGAATCCTCACAACTCCGGAACAAAACCGAAGCTA
Organism: Aegilops umbellulata; assembly: GCA_032464435.1. NCBI lineage: Eukaryota > Viridiplantae > Streptophyta > Magnoliopsida > Poales > Poaceae > Aegilops > Aegilops umbellulata. Next base: position 99,200,563 of record CP136060.1, read on the forward strand.
ACGAGAGAAGCAAACTGGAAAGAAGCAAGCAACATGGTAAACAACCATCACATCAACATGGCATGATGCACAATCAAGTATGATGCATGTCCGGTTTAATGACGCATGACAAAACAACGTGCAACAAACAATACTAAAAATTAAGTGGAGCTCAACATGCAACGAGTTGCACATTGACGAAACACCACATCAATTATTTTAGCTCTCTCTTGTTTATGTACCCAACAATATTAAATGTTATTAAACATGGCAAAAGGGTGAAGCATAAATAAACTAACTATTTAGGCAATTTTAAATGAGGCCGGAAGTTACAAACAACAATTCCGGAAAATCCCCATATGCATATTTCAAAGTTGGTACTGTTCTGACTAAAACACCATTTTAATGTTGTTAAACATGGAAATAAAGGGCTCCATGTTAATATATGCATTTTTCTACCCCATTTACATATAAAGTTTATTAAATTTGGAGCTACGGTTATTAAGTTATGAAATAGATCATTTTAGCATGGCATTTATGCAAAATTAAACAAACAACAAGTTTAAACATTTTTAACATGGATGAAAGTAGCATATTATGAAACTAGATGAAATTCTAAGCATTTTCATATTTAAAACATTTTAAACCAATGCACGGGTGAAAAGTTATTAGATGCATGATCTTAGGGACTAATCTGCAAAATTGTAAATCCCTGGATAAATCGGCAAAATACCAGAACTGAAAAAAAACATGAAAGGGCCGAAACAAAGGTTTGGGGGTGGCTGCTCACATTGGGCCTTGAGGCCTTGGAGAGGGGCGCAACCCAGGCGAGCAGGGGAGGCCGCTCGATCGATGTGGAGGCAGAGGAGCGGTCAACGCGGGACGAACGAGACGCTGCTGCTCTCGTTTCTGAAGAACAGAAACAACAACACCATGGCGATGGAGAAGACGACGACATGGGGGGTCGTGGCGGCAGGGTCGGCGGGAACGGGCCGGAACGGGGCGGATTCGGCGGCGGAGTAGAGGAGATCCGGTCCAGATCGGGTCCGGGACGCGAACTTGATGGGTAGCTTGACGAACTGAAGGAGGCAACGACCCTGGCTCCTGCAGGTGACAGACGCGGCGGGCGCGAGTGAGGAGGTTCATGGCGATGCGGAGAAGAAATGGTGCACGCATGAGGAGTCAACGGTCGTTGCAGAGCGACGGCGCGTTACCAGCGAGAGGGATGGGACGAGATGGAGGGCGCTGGCATGCTCGCAAGACGGCGACAGAGCGAGGCTTCAAGAGCTCCTGGTTGTGCCCGTCTTGAACGACGGGGCTGACGAGGCAGCCGGGAACGGCGACGACTTGCGGGCACGAAGGCAGTGGAGCTCGAGGGGAGGCTCGGGCGCAGGAGGTGGTGGACGCCGGCGGCGTCAGCGAAGACGGGCAGTGGTCACAGATGAGGCAGAGGCGCGCACGATCGGGAGCTCCTCTCCTGATTGAGCTCGTGTGCGGCTGATGACGCGACGGAGGGAGGAGGCGCACATGGGAGCCCCTGGCGCCCACGGCGGCGTCCTCCTGGACGGCTGGATCGAGGGGGCTTGGGCACACTGGTGCGAAGGGCGGCTCAGCTACGGCTGATCCGAGGAGGAAGCATGCTGGGCGCTTGGTGGTTGGATGGATCTGGCTGGTGGTGTGCGGGGGTTGGTAGGGCATGGAAGGCGAGGAAGATCAGGAGCGGCTGGCCGGTGGATGGATGCTTCGGGAGGAGGGGATCGAGGGGAGCTCTAGTTGGGTTCGTTGCAGAGACGAGGAGAAGGTGGTGGCTTGCTGGAATTCGGTGGCGGCGGAAATCAAGGGAGCTGGTCGGAGCGATCCGGTTGGCGGGGATTTCGGCGTGGCCGTCGTGGAGGGGTTCGGCTCTCCTGCTGGGTTCCCAGCACGCACTATCGTGCAGGGTGAACCCGAGGCTAGCACGTGTCCTGGTGGACCCCACCACTCAATAATACGTTTTTCTTTTTTTAATTTATTGAAGCCTTATCCCAGCACACTACTGCTGCCGCTCCCTATTCCACAGCCACTGATTCCACTACGAGAGGATTATGGCGAGGTGAAATCCGGTGGCCGGGCTGTGGCCGGCGGCAAGACCGGAGATGTCGCTGCAAGCCCCGCCCGTCTCCGACGCGCTTAGTGAACTGGAGCTGTCGCGGCTAGCGCTATCAGTCTCCGGCGAGCTTCGCCGTCGGGAGCCGTGGGGTGGGTTTGGAAGGCGGTGAGACGGGAGTCGTCGCCACTAGCTAGCGCCGCTCGCCTCCGGCACGGTGAGCTGCTGGGGCCGTGGTCTTAGCTGCAGGAAAGATGGGATCCATCGCGGCTAGCTCTGCTCGCCTCAGGGGCGCTGCGGCACGCCCGGCCGTGTCCTGGGCCGGCGGCAAGATGGGAGCCATCACGGCTAGTGGTGCCCGTCTCTGGCGCACCCAAGGCCATGCCAAGGTTCCGTCCGGCCCGCTCCGTGGAAGATGGTGCCATGGTGGAACTGCTGCGCGTCAGCCGGTGGCCGAGATGCCGTGCAGTCGCACTAGAAGGTGCGAGCTCGATGCAGACTCAACAGGCAAAGGTGCGTGAAGATTCATTAGTTCATCTACCTCTGTACTAGTATCTACCTCTGTACTAGTAGCTAACTAGCTCTCGTACTAAACTTTGAAGTATGAGAGCTATCCATTTTTCTCTGCTTCTCTGCTTTTCAATAGCACAGTACCGAGGGAAATCACAAATTGGTGAAAACGCTTTTAAGTAAATGTAGTGCCGAAGACCACATTTAATTGGAAAACTAAACCACAGTTGCACATCTAACATATCAAATGAATAACCAACAACTAATTCATATTCATGTATATATATTTATTTGAGCATAAACCATTGTGCATCTAACATCAGAAGGAATGGCAAGATAAATTATTACAACGCAAGGTAACTGTTTTGTAGAGCAGTCCTGAGATACATAGTTTATATAGAGCTATTTAAAAGGGTTTATCTTGTATGCGACTTGATTGGCTACCCAAGACCTGGAAGAACAAAGAAATAATTTCTTGTGAGATATAAACTTGAATTAGGAATATGACATGTAAGTGAACAATACCTTAATTGGCAGCTGGTCATTTTTTAGATGTTGGCCATCCCGAGTCCGATAACATTTGGGAACTCTAGATACAATGTTGATCCAAAAGTCAATACAAGTGAATGACATGTGCATGTTCATTTTAATTTCTAGTGACTAACTAATAAAATTATACCTGGCTTGGTTGAGTGCTAGTTGGTGGCTGGTCATTTTGAGATGTTGGCCATCCCGAGTACGATGCCACCATAGAAGTCTACATAGTGTTAATCAAAAAGTAAATGACACGTGCATGCTCGTATTAATTTTAACGATTAACTAAAAATATATATCTGGCTCGATTGAGTGCTATGATAGAAATATGGTTGTTGTTGTCGCAAGCCAAGTAACTGTTGAAAACTAGTAGTGTTTGCCTGCGATAGCGGAGGCAAGCCATGCTGTAATACTTGTAAATTGTAGTTCTCAAGTTGTGGTACCGATGTCATAGTACCCGGCGACAGTACATGCAAATTGTAATTATGTGCATGTGGTAACGGGGAAACAACTTGTGATAGCGGAGGTATAGAGTGTGGAAATACTTGCATATTGTAATTAGCAACATTTGATAGTGGAGGCATAACATGCTGCAATACTTGTTGATTGTAATTCAGAACATTTGGTAGTCGAGGCATAGCATGCTGCGATACTTGTTGATTGTAATTAGAAGCATTTGGTACTGCAGGCATAACATGCTGCAATACTTGTTGATTGTAATTCGCAGCATTTGGTACTGGAGGCATATCATGCTGCAATACTGGATCAGCTCCAGATGATGCAGAAGCACAATCACCACTCTTATTCTTGCATGTTGCTCCTTGACCTATTTGCAAAAGAATTTGTTAGATCTATTTCAATAACATGACCAGATATTTGTGTAGCTATTTCTTGTGCAATATCATACCTTTCGAATTACGTTTATTCTTATTGTTCAGTTCCAGTCTAGATTTAATCCTCTTGTTGCTACTTCCTTGTTCTTTTCTCTTTATTCCTTGTGCTTGGACTACATGTTGGAAATATGCCCTAGAGGCAATAATAAAAGCATTATTATTATATTTCCTTGTTCATGATAATTGTCTTTATTCGTGCTATAATTGTGTTATCCGGAAATCATAATACATGTGTGAATAACAGACAACAATATGTCCCAAGTAAGCCTCTAGTTGACTAGCTCGTTGATCGACGGATAGTCATGGTTTCCTGACTATGGACATTGGATGTCATTGATAACAAGATCACATAATTAGGAGAATGATGTGATGGACGAGACCCAATCCTAAACATAGCATAAGATCGCATAGTTCGTTTGCTAGAGTTTTCCAATGTCAAGTATCCTTTCCTTAGACCATGAGATCGTGTAACTCCCGGATACCGTAGGAGTGCTTTGGGTGTGCCAAACGTCACAACGTAACTGGGTGACTATAAAGGTATACTACGGGTATCTCCGAAAGTGTCTGTTGGGTTGACACGGATCGAGAGTGGGATTCGTCACTCCGCTTGACGGAGAGGTATCACCGGGCCCTCTCGGTAATGCATCATCATAATGAGCTCAATGTGATCAAAGTGTTTGATCACAGGATCATGCATTATGGAACGAGAAAAGTGACTTGCCGGTAACGAGATTGAACGAGGTATTGGGATACCGACGATCGAATCTCGGGCAAGTAAAATACCGATTGACAAAGGGAATCGTATACGGGATTAATTGAATCCTCGACATCGTGGTTCATCCGATGAGATCATCGTGGAGCATGTGGGAGCCAACATGGGTATCCAGATCCCGCTGTTGGTTATTGCCCGAGAGCCGTCTCGGTCATGTCTGCATGTCTCCCGAACACGTAGGGTCTACACACTTAAGGTTCGGTGACGCTAGGGTTTTGAAGATATGTATATGCAGTAACCCGAATGTTGTTCGGAGTCCCGGATGAGATCCCGGACGTCACGAGGAGTTTCGGAATGGTCCGGAGGTAAAGAATTATATATAGAAAGTGCTGTTTTGGCCATCGGGACAAGTTTTGGGGTTATCGGTATTGTACCGGGACCACCGGAGGGTCCCGGGGGGTCCACCGGGTGGGGCCACCTGCCTCGGGGGGCCACATTGGCTCTAGGGGTGCGCCTTGGCCTACATGGGCCAAGGGGAACCAGTCCCTAGAGGCCCATGCGCCTAGAGGGGGGAAACCCTAAAGAGGGGGGCGCCCCCTTGCTTGGGGGGAAAGCCCCACCCTTGGCCGCCGCCCCCCTAGGAGATTGCATCTCCTAGGGCCGGCGCCCCCCCTAGGGGGCTATATAAAGGGGGGAGGGGAGGGGGCAGCGCACCCTTGCTCCTGGCGCCTCCCTCTCCCTCTCCAACACCTCCTCCTCCTCCGTAGAGCTCGGCGAAGCCCTGTCGGAGTACTGCAGCTCCACCATCACCACGCCGTCGTGCTGCTGCTGGAGCCTTCTTCCCCAACCTCTCCTTTGCCTTGCTGGATCAAGAAGAAGGAGACGTTACGCTGACCGTACGTGTGTTGAACGCGGAGGTGCCGTTCGTTCGGTGCTAGGATCTCCGGTGATTTGGATCACGTCATGTACGACTACCTCATCCCCGTTCCTTGAACGCTTCCGCTCGCGATCTACAAAGTGGTATGTAGATGCAATCTCTCTCCCATGACTCGTTGCTAGATGAACTCATAGATGGATCTTGGTGAAACCGTAGGAAATTTTTTGTTTTCTGCAACGTTCCCCAACAGTGGCATCATGAGCCAGGTTTATGCGTAGTTCTCTATTGCACGAGTTGAACACAATTTGTTGTGGGCATAGATGTTGTCAACTTTCTTGCCGCTACTAGTCTTATCTTGCTTCAGCGGTATTGTGGGATGAAGCGGCCCGGACCAACCTTACACGTACTCTTACGTGAGACCGGTTCCACCGACTAACATGCACTAGTTGCATAAGGTGGCTGGCGTGTGTCTGTCTCTCCCATTTTAGTTGGAGCGGATTCGATGAAAAGGGTCCTTATGAAGGGTAAATAGAAGTTGACAAATCACGTTGTGGCTTTCACGTAGGTAAGAAAATGTTCTTGCTAGAATCCTAATTCAGCCACATAAAACTTGCAACAACAATTAGAGGACGTCTAAATTGGTTTTGCAGAAAGTGCTTTGTGATATGATATGGCCAAAGTTGTGATGAATGATGAATGATCTATATGTGATGTATGAGATGTTCATGCTATTGTAATAGGAATCACGACTTGCATGTCGATGAGTATGACAACCGGCAGGAGCCATAGGAGTTGTCTTTATTTTTTGTATGACCTGCGTGTCATTGAGAAACGCCATGTAAATTACTTTACTTTATTGCTAAACGCGTTAGCCATAGTAGTAGAAGTAATAGTTGGCGAGCAACTTCATGGAGACACGATGATGGAGATCATGATGATGGAGATCATGGTGTCAAGCCGGTGAAGAGATGATCATGGAGCCCCAAGATGGAGATCAAAGGAGCTATGTGATATTGGCCATATCATGTCACGTTTATTATATGATTGCATGTGATGTTTATCATGTTTTGCATCTTGTTTACTTAGAACGACGGTAGTAAATAAGACGATCCCTCATAATAATTTCAAGAAGTGTTCCCCCTAACTGTGCACCGTTGCGACAGTTCGTTGTTTCGAAGCACCACGTGATGATCGGGTGTGATAGATTCTAACGTTCACATACAACAGGTGTAAGACAGATTTACACACGCAAAACACTTAGGTTGACTTGACGAGCCTAGCATGTACAGACATGGCCTCGGAACACAGAAGACCGAAAGGTCGAGCATGAGTCGTATAAAAGATACGATCAACATGAAGATGTTCACCGACGTTGACTAGTCCGTCTCACGTGATGATCGGACACGGCCTAGTTGACTCGGATCATGTAATACTTAGATGACTAGAAGAGGGATGTCTATCTAAGTGGGAGTTCATTAAATAATTTGATTAAATGAACTTTATTATCATGAACCTAGTCTAAAATATTTACAATATGTCTTGTAGATCAAATGGCCAACGTAGTCCTCAACCTCAACGCGTTCCTAGAGAAAACCAAGCTGAAAGACGATGGTGGCAACTATACGGACTGGGTCCGGAACCTGAGGATCATCCTCATAGCTGCCAAGAAAGATTATGTCCTACGAGCACCGCTGGGTGACGCACCTATTCTCCCTGCAGAACAAGACATTATGAACGCTTGGCAATCACGCTGCGATGATTACTCCCTCGTTCAGTGCGGCATGCTTTACAGCTTAGAGCCGGGGCTCCAAAAGCGTTTTGAGAGACATGGAGCATATGAGATGTTCGAAGAGCTGAAAATGGTTTTCCAAGCTCATGCCCGGGTCAAGAGATATGAAGTCTCCGACAAATTCTTTAGCTGTAAGATGGAGGAAAATAGATCTGTTAGTGAACACATACTCAAAATGTCTGGGTTGCACAACTGCTTGACTCAACTGGAAGTTAATCTCCCGGATGAAGCGGTCATTGACAGAATCCTCCAGTCGCTTCCACCTAGCTACAAGAGCTTTGTGATGAACTACAATATGCAGGGGATGGTAAAGACCATTCCTGAGGTATATGCTATGCTGAAATCAGCAGAGGTAGAAATCAAGAAGGAGCATCAAGTGTTGATGGTGAATAAAACCACTAAGTTCAAGAAGGGCAAGGGTAAAAAGAACTTCAAGAAGGACGGCAAGGAAGTTGCCGCACCCGGTAAGCAAGTTGCCGGGAAGAAGCCAAAGAATGGACCCAAGCCCGAGACTGAGTGTTTTTATTGCAAGGGAAGTGGTCACTGGAAGTGGAACTTCCCCAAATACTTAGCGGACAAGAAGGCCGGCAAAACCAAAGGTATATGTGATATACATGTAATTGATGTGTACCTTACCAGTACTCGTAGTAGCTCTTGGGTATTTGATACCGGTGCAGTTGCTCACATTTGTAACTCAAAGCAGGAGCTGCGGAATAAACGGAGACTGGCGAAGGACAAGGTGACGATGCGCGTCGGGAATGGTTCCAAGGTCAATGTGATCGCCGTCGGCACGCTACCTCTACATTTACCTATGGGATTAGTTTTAAACCTCAATAATTGTTATTTAGTGCCAAGTTTGAGCATGAACATTGTATCTGGATCTCGTTTAATTCGAGATGGCTACTCATTTAAATCCGAGAATAATGGTTGTTCTATTTATATGAGAGATATGTTTTATGGTCATGCTCCGATGGTTAATGGTTTATTCTTAATGAATCTCGTACGTGATGATACACATATTCATAGTGTGAATACCAAAAGAGTTAAAGTTGATAACAATAGTCCCACATATCTGTGGCACTACCGTCTTGGTCACATAGGTGTCAAACGCATGAAGAAACTCCATGCAGATGGACTTTTAGAGTCTCTTGATTATGAATCATTTGACACGTGCGAACCATGCCTCATGGGTAAAATGACCAAGACTCCGTTCTCAGGAACAATGGAGCGAGCAACCAACTTATTGGAAATCATACATACCGATGTGTGCGGTCCAATGAGTGTTGAGGCTCGCGGTGGCTATCGTTATGTTCTCACCCTCACTGATGACTTGACTAGATATGGGTATATCTACTTAATGAAACACAAGTCTGAAACCTTTGAAAAGTTCAAGGAATTTCAGAGTGAGGTTGAAAATCAACGTGATAGAAAGATCAAGTTTCTACGATCAGATCGTGGAGGAGAGTACTTGAGTCACGAATTTGGCACACACTTAAGAAAATGTGGAATAGTTTCACAACTCACGCCACCTGGAACACCTCAGCGTAATGGTGTGTCCGAACGTCGTAATCGCACTCTATTAGATATGGTACGATCTATGATGTCTCTTATCGATTTACCGCCATCTTTTTGGGGCTATGCTTTAGAGACTGCCGCATTCACTTTAAATAGGGCTCTGTCGAAATCCGTTGAGACAACACCGTATGAATTATGGTTTGGGAAGAAACCTAAGCTGTCGTTTCTTAAAGTTTGGGGATGCGATGCTTATGTCAAGAAACTTCAACCTGAAAAGCTCGAACCCAAGTCGGAAAAATGCGTCTTCATAGGATACCCTAAAGAAACTGTTGGGTATACCTTCTACCTCAGATCTGAAGGCAAGATCTTTGTTGCCAAGAATGGATCCTTTCTAGAGAAAGAGTTTCTCTCGAAAGAAGTAAGTGGGAGGAAAGTAGAACTTGATGAAGTGTTACCTCTTGAACCGGAAAATGGCGAAACTCAAGAAAACGTTTCTGAGGTGCCTGCACCGACTAGAGAGGAAATTAATGATGATGATCAAGATACTTCTAATCAAGCTCCTACTGAAATTCGAAGGTCCACAAGGACACGTTCCGCACTAGAGTGGTACGGCAACCCTGTCTTGGAAATCATGTTGTTAGACAACGGTGAACCTTCGAACTATGAGGAAGCAATGGCGGGCCCGGATTCCGACAAATGGCTGGAAGCCATGAAATCTGAGATAGGATCCATGTATGAAAACGAAGTATGGACTTTGACTGACTTGCCCGTTGAACGGCGAGCCATAGAAAATAAATGGATCTTTAAGAGGAAGACAGACGCGGATGGTAATGTGACCATCTATAAAGCTCGGCTTGTCGCTAAGGGTTATCGACAAGTTCAAGGAATTGACTACGATGAGACTTTCTCACCGGTAGCGAAGCTGAAGTCCGTCCGAATCATGTTAGCAATTGCCGCATTCTACGATTATGAAATATGGCAAATGGACGTCAAAACGGCATTCCTTAATGGTTTCCTTAAGGAAGAATTGTATATGATGCAGCCGGAAGGTTTTGTCGATCCTAAGAATGCTGACAAGGTGTGCAAGCTCCGACGCTCGATTTATGGGCTGGTACAAGCATCTCGGAGTTGGAACATTCGCTTTGATGAGATGATCAAAGCGTTTGGGTTTACGCAGACTTATGGAGAAGCCTGCGTTTACAAGAAAGTGAGTGGGAGCTCTGTAGCATTTCTCATATTATATGTAGACGACATACTTTTGATGGGAAATGATATAAAACTCTTGGACAACATTAAGGCCTACTTGAATAAAAGTTTTTCAATGAAGGACCTTGGAGAAGCTGCTTATATGTTAGGCATCAAGATCTATAGAGATAGATCGAGACGCCTCATAGGTATTTCACAAAGCACATACCTTGATAAGATATTGAAGAAGTTCAATATGGATCAATCTAAGAAGGGGTTCTTACCTGTGTTACAGGGTGTGAAATTGAGCTCAGCTCAATGTCCGACCACGGCAGAAGATATAGAAGAGATGAGTGTCATCCCCTATGCCTCAGCCATAGGTTCTATTATGTATGCCATGCTGTGTACCAGACCTGATGTAAACCTTGCCGTAAGTTTGGTAGGAAGGTTCCAAAGTAATCCTGCCAAGGAACACTGGACAGCGGTCAAGAATATCCTGAAGTACCTGAAAAGGACTAAGGAAATGTTTCTCGTCTATGGAGGTGACGAAGATCTCGTCGTAAAGGGTTACGTCGACGCTAGCTTCGACACAGATCTGGATGACTCTAAGTCACAAACTGGATACGTGTATATTTTGAATGGTGGGGCAGTAAGCTGGTGCAGTTGCAAGCAAAGCGTCGTGGCGGGATCTACATGTGAAGCGGAGTACATGGCAGCCTCGGAGGCAACACATGAAGCAATTTGGGTGAAGGAGTTCATCACCGACCTCGGAGTCATACCCAATGCGTCGGGGCCAATCAAACTCTTCTATGACAACACTGGAGCTATTGCACTTGCCAAGGAGCCCAGGTTTCACAAGAAGACCAGGCACATCAAGCGTCGCTTCAACTCCATTCGTGAAAATGTTCAAGATGGAGACATAGAAATTTGTAAAGTACACACGGATCTGAATGTCGCAGATCCGTTGACTAAACCTCTCCCTAAGGCAAAACATGATCAGCACCAGAACTCTATGGGTGTTCGATTCATCACAATGTAACTAGATTATTGACTCTATTGCAAGTGGGAGACTGTTGGAAATATGCCCTAGAGGCAATAATAAAAGCATTATTATTATATTTCCTTGTTCATGATAATTGTCTTTATTCGTGCTATAATTGTGTTATCCGGAAATCGTAATGCATGTCTGAATAACAGACAACAATATGTCCCTAGTAAGCCTCTAGTTGACTAGCTCGTTGATCGACGGATAGTCATGGTTTCCTGACTATGGACATTGGATGTCATTGATAACGAGATCACATCATTAGGAGAATGATGTGATGGACGAGACCCAATCCTAAACATAGCATAAGATCGCATAGTTCGTTTGCTAGAGTTTTCCAATGTCAAGTATCCTTTCCTTAGACCATGAGATCGTGTAACTCCCGGATACCGTAGGAGTGCTTTGGGTGTGCCAAACGTCACAACGTAACTGGGTGACTATAAAGGTATACTACGGGTATCTCCGAAAGTGTCTGTTGGGTTGACACGGATCGAGACTGGGATTCGTCACTCCGCTTGACGGAGAGGTATCACCGGGCCCTCTCGGTAATGCATCATCATAATGAGATCAATGTGATCAAAGTGTTTGATCACATGATCATGCATTATGGAACGAGAAAAGTGACTTGCCGGTAACGAGATTGAACGAGGTATTGGGATACCGACGATCGAATCTCGGGCAAGTAAAATACCGATTGACAAAGGGAATCGTATACGGGATTAATTGAATCCTCGACATCGTGTTTCATCCGATGAGATCATCGTGGAGCATGTGGGAGCCAACATGGGTATCCAGATCCTGCTGTTGGTTATTGCCCGAGAGCCGTCTCGGTCATGTCTGCATGTCTCCCGAACCCGTAGGGTCTACACACTTAAGGTTCGGTGACGCTAGGGTTGTGAAGATATGTATATGCAGTAACCCGAATGTTGTTCGGAGTCCCGGATGAGATCTCGGACGTCACGAGGAGTTTCGGAATGGTCCGGAGGTAAAGAATTATATATAGAAAGTGCTGTTTTGGCCATCGGGACAAGTTTCGGGGTTATCGGTATTGTACCGGGACCACCGGAGGGTCCCGGGGGGTCCACCGGGTGGGGCCACCTGCCTCGGGGGGCCACATGGGCTCTAGGGGTGCACCTTGGCCTACATGGGCCAAGGGAAACCAGTCCCTAGAGGCCCATGCGCCTAGAGGGGGGAAACCCTAAAGAGGGGGGGCGCCCCCTTGCTTGGGGGGCAAGCCCCACCCTTGGCCGCCGCCCCCCCTAGGAGATTGCATCTCCTAGGGCCGGCGCCCCCCCTAGGGGGCTATATAAAGGGGGGGAGGGGAGGGGGCAGCGCACCCTTGCTCCTGGCGCCTCCCTCTCCCTCTCCAACACCTCCTCCTCCTCCGTAGAGCTCGGCGAAGCCCTGTCGGAGTACTGCAGCTCCACCATCACCACGCGGTCGTGCTGCTGCTGGAGCCTTCTTCCCCAACCTCTCCTTTGCCTTGCTGGATCAAGAAGAAGGAGACGTTAAGCTGACCGTACGTGTGTTGAACGCGGAGGTGCCGTCCGTTCGGTGCTAGGATCTCCGGTGATTTGGATCACGTCGTGTACGACTACCTCATCCCCGTTCCTTGAACGCTTCCGCTCGCGATCTACAAAGTGGTATGTAGATGCAATCTCTCTCCCATGACTCGTTGCTAGATGAACTCATAGATGGATCTTGGTGAAACCGTAGGAAAATTTTTGTTTTCTGCAACGTTACCCAACACTACATTCTCAATGTTGCATTCAACTGGTTGCTTCTCTGCTTGTTCATGATCTGGTGATATATCTTCTGATTGATTTCCATGTAAAATTTGGTCCAACTTTTCCATTAGTTCAATTGACATACTTTGCAGTAGTGCATATGCCTCTTTGTTTGCTGCTGCTTTGCTCAAAATGTTATTGTAAGTGCGGCATAGTGATCCATACTGTCTAGCTAGCTCAACTCTTGCATCTTCGTCATCAGAGCACTTTTGAATTGCCTGCGATGGACCTGATTTTGCTCGCCTTGTCCATATTTTCAAGATATATTCCGGTGCCAACTCCTTGATATTGTTGTGGTCCAACACCTTCAATGCATGACGACACAATACCCCAACAAATTCAAACTTTTTGCATGAGCATGACACTTTTGATCCATCGGGATCAAATTTCATAGTATAACATTGTTCCTTGCTCTTGTCCTTGTCAACTCTGCCAGACAACCAACTCTTGTATCTGCTCGCTTCCTCTGACATTGTTCCTTGCTCTTGTCCTTGTAACCTGCCTTTGAGCATACAAATTTCTTTGTTCGAATAACATTAGTTGTCGAGGATTTATCATGCCAAGATTTCCTGACACTGAAACCTACATGTCCTGCATATGCATTGTAAAACTCATATGCTACATCGTCATTTTCAAATTCCATTCCTATATCTGGTTTTAACCTTTTGATGCAATAATCATTTGTATTTCCACCCGCCTCTCCCACATTTGTGGTGCCATGATCTACACAACATAAAATTCATCATATACTAATTAGTTGACGGACGACACACGGAGTAAAAAATCACACGATATTCACAGTCCTAGTTTTAGTGAAACATGAAAAGCTCTTAAAGATAGTAACAAAATGTGTTGCAAAACAACACATGGTAGTCACAGTAGCATTAGCAAAATATTGATCTTTTTCTTTGATACATTAATCTCTATTATTAGATTTAGCAAAAAAGAGAATAAGTCAAAGGAGAAATCTCATGCAAAAAAATTTAGCACAAACTTAGGTGGTACTCTGATGCATAATGTGCACAACATCGTAGGAGTGATCATCAGTAACAGAATTATAATACAATTCCGAAGGGCTAAGGAAGATGAAGTACGGGGAGCTATTTCTGAAGGACTAATTTGCATGTCAAACATTCAACTCTTTGTTTGTTTCTTTCTTTTAATCTTATCACCTTCGTATGATCAAGAGTGTTAATAATCTGTACATTGCGTTGCAGGAGCAAGAACATACTATAGACGATGAAGTGCCAGGAGCTCTGTCCATGCTGAAGAACACCGTAGATGTTGATCCACGGAGAGGACAATTTTCTGTCAATCTTGATCTATTCTCCTCCCATCTGGGGGGTAACAATGGAAATAGATTGGTAGGACAAAGGATGAAGCCACGAAAGAGATTTTGGTGGCAATCTGTTGTTACGCGGGAGAGAAAGATGTTGTTTTGCTGATTTTGTGGAACCTAACTACAATCAGAGAGATACGCTGGGTTATTTAAGTGGTGGGGTCCACCAAGACACGTGCTGGCCTCTGGTTCGCCCTGCACGATAGTGCGTGCTGGGAATCCAGCAGGAGAGCCCGACCCGTCGTGGAGCGGCTGCAGCGGGTACGAGAAGGAGCTGCTGGTTGGGTGGATCAATGGATTTGGGTAGCGCTGAAAACGAGGGAGATGGTTGGGTCGGCTGGATCGGGAGGGATCCCGAGGGAAACGGAGTGGAGGCGGCGCGAGGGAAGGGTGGACGGGACATGCTAGACTAGGGTTTAGGATGATTAAATAGGTAGGTGGGAGTAGAGGGTGGGCTGGTTTTGGACCCTGCGATTAAATCGGACGGTCGAGAAAAATATGTCATGGAGTTCAAACGAGAAAACGAATATGTTTTAGAGGTGTTTGGGATGATCCAAATTCAATGGTGATGACTGAGCAGGTCGGGTTCGGGAGAGGTTTCGGACGCGCGCGAGGGGTTGATGCACTATGCAAAGAAGGGTTAGGTGGTTTGACAAGAGGGAATCAAAAACCCGGTTGGTGTGATAAAGGCGAACTGAGACAAAGGAGAAGTGGCCACTACAAACGACTACAAGTTTTGAAAACAATGACAGCAACGAGTGCCGATGCAATCCGGATGATGCGATAGTGAATGAAAAAAACAAATTAAACACACAGTGACAACGAAAAACATGGAAGGTGTCTGAAGCGTCGGTCTCGGGGCGTCACACTGGAGCCGCGGACGCACCTGCCCCCGCACACCCTTCAAATCGCCTGTTTCCAAAGGCATCGTCGTGGCGTCGCTCTGCATCTGTGGAGTCCCCGAAATCTCCAAGCACGCCACCGCCATGGTGGCCTTGTGGCTACTGAATCACCTTCGCCATTGTAGCTGAAAGTGCAACTATCCCTAGGTGGTTTTGGTAATTTATAACAACATATACCTCATTGAGCTAATGCAATTCCAAGACAATTATTTCAGGAAAGCTCAATGATTGGCATGGCATGGATGGTGAAAGTGGAACCCTCAAAATGCTAAGGACAAAGGATTGGCTCAAGCTCAAATGCTCAAGACTCTTCATTTTACATTTTAGTGATCCAATATCACATTGAGTCTATAGGAAAAGCCAATGCTATCAAGGAGGGATGAGGTGTTGCTTAATGAGCTCTTTGCCTTATGTGCTTAATGATATGCTCCAAAATCCTCAACTACTTTCCCATATCCACATATGACCTAAACCCTAAGCCAAACTCGGTCCTACCGATTCTTTCTATTCGGCGCCACCGAGTTTCTCATATGTCATAAGCCACTGCCAAACCCTAGCAAATCGGTTTCACCGATAGGGATCTCGGTCTCACCGAGATGGGATTGCAACCTCTTTGTTTCCTTTTCGGTCTCACCGAAAGAGCGGATCGGTCCCACCGAGATTGCAATGCAAACTCTCTGTTTCCCTTTTGTAACTTTTCGGTCTCACCGAAAGAGCAAATCGGTCCCACCGAGTTTGCCTGACCAACTCTCTGGTTAGCTAATTACCAAATCGGTCTCACCGAGTTTGTGTAATCGGTCTGACCGTGATTATGTTATGCCCAAACCCTAACCACATCGGTCCTACCGAGATGCATGTCAGTCCCACCGAAAATCTCTAACGGTCACTAGGTTTACCATTTCGGTCCGACCGAGTTTGTTTATTCGGTCCCACCGAGATTGGTAGATTGTGTGTAACGGTTGGATTTTAATTGGAGGCTATATATACCTCTCCACCTCCTCTTCATTCGTGGAGAGAGCCATCAGAACACACCTACACTTCCAACTCATATGTTCTGAGAGAGAACCACCTACTCATGTGTTGAGACCAAGATATTCCATTCCTATCATATGAATCTTGATCTCCAGCCTTTCCCAAGTTGCTTTCCACTCAAATCTTCTTTCCACCAAATCCAAATCCTGTGAGAGAGAGTTGAGTGTTGGGGAGACTATCATTTGAAGCACAAGAGCAAGGAGTTCATCATCAACACACCATTTGTTACTTCTTGGAGAGTGGTGTCTCCTAAATTGGCTAGGTGTCACTTGGGAGCCTCCGACAAGATTGTGGAGTTGAACCAAGGAGTTTGTAAGGGCAAGGAGGTCGCCTACTTCGTGAACATCTACCGCTAGTGAGGCAAGTCCTTCGTGGGCGATGGCCATGGTGGGATAGACAAGGTTGCTTCTTCGTGGACCCTTCGTGGGTGGAGCCCTCCGTGGACTCGCGCAACCGTTACCCTTCGTGGGTTGAAGTCTCCACTAACGTGGATGTAGGATAGCACCACCTATCCGAACCACGGGAAAAACATCCGTGTCTCCAATAGCGTTTGAATCCTCGAAACCCTTCCCTTTACATTCTTGCAAGTTGCATGCTTTACTTTCCGCTGCCTATATACTCTTTGCATGCTTGCTTGAATTGTGTGATGATTGCTTGACTTGTCCTAAAATAGCTAAAATCTGCCAAGAACTAAAATTGGGAAAAGGCGTAGCTTTTATTTGGTCAAGTAGTCTAATCACCCCCCCTCTAGACATATTTCCGATCCTACAGTAGCACGAGCCATCGAGGCCTCTGTCTCCGAGCTGCCGGTCCTGTTGAATCGCCGCTGCTCGGAAAGCTTGCCGGCCTCAACTCGCCTACTTTGCCGAGTCACCACTGCCTCCTCAACCGGCCAACGTGCGGCCGGCTGTCGAGTTGCCACCATTGGAAAGAAAATTAGGATATAGTTGACTATTTCTCATGTTTAGAGGAAAGAGATTGCAGGTTATGTGTTTCCAGAGGAATACAAGAGATTTTGATCCGGCAACATTAGCAATGAGCCCATAAGCAACAACCAAACAGAAGGTTAATTCTAATACAAGTGGTGGGAGTCAAGATTCACCCAGCAGTGGCAATTGAGATTAGGCAAAGTGTTGAAGTTGACTGTATGCATCTGAGAAAAGCTGGAAGACTCCAAGTGTGTGAAGATTTGAGAGGTTTTGTTCTGGTGACGTGACTAACAAGCATGTCGACTGTATTTCACCTGTCAAGGACGGTGCTGCTCCAACCATAGCAGCGAACCCACCTTTAAAGAATGCGGCCGAGAAGATCGTTTTGATACTGTTGGAGGTAAAAAAACATTGGCGGTATGAAGTCAGATGGATCCGGGAAATTATCACTAAGGATCATTCCTCCTTCTCGACACATGTGAAGTGCAAAGATCAACACACATGCATATTTACGCTGCTGCTAGGACGCAATATTGCGAAGATCATCTGATGTTCCAATGCATCAAGGCAATTATTTACTGCAAGAGCGATGGACGTGTCATGGATTTATAGTTCGCGCCACCATTATTATGCGCTAGCATTTGACCGTGCCATAATGCTCAATAAATGTGAAAGCAGTGACCTCTGTGGCCCAGTCTACATCAACATGACGTGGATGATTCGCCCATCCGTACGGCTTACCGCACCTGCGATTGACTCGCCCGTCCGCGCCGGCTTACAACACCGCGGCCGACTCGGCCGTGATTGATTTCAGCTTCACCATGGTGATCATCTACTCCGCGGTGGATAGTTACTAGCCTGACATATCAGGTGACACTACAAAAAAAGACACTTCCATGATGATACGTGTTTGTCACAGTAGGTCACGTTTTCTGTCATGCATGTACATCCATGACAAATTTATGACAGAATCAAGATATTCATATCTGTGCTGTCGTAGAAGTGTTCCATGACATTACGAAAATTATCATCACGGAAGTGTCCACTTCCATGATGATAAATCGTGCATCATAGAAGTGCTTTCGTCAAGGGTGACTGACACGTGGCATCCACCGTAACGGGACGCTGTTAAGCTATTGGGTCCGGTTTTGGATTCAATAACCCGTTAACAGCCCGGACCAATGGGAGTTTTCCACGTGTAAAATTCTCATTGGCCGGAGGAAACACGTGTTGGCTCACCGTTGGGACAGATGTCACCCATTCATTGGACAGGAGGCGCATATGATACGTCAACACGTGGCATGGCCCAACACAGGCCCATTCCGGTGAAAAGGTTGGCCCATTTGACTTGGTCAAAAGGTAACGGGCCGACCCATGGAAAACATGTTCCTATATAGCCCATTTACGGCCCGCTAACTCACGGCCTGTTACGGCTTATCGGAATTAAGCCCAGTAGCTTCATCTAAGCCGTCCAATATGATTCCATCCCGTTGTAACTTCCGGCCCATGTATGGCCCATGATGTCTTTTGGCCCATACGAGGCCATTTGTAACTCTTGGCCCATTAAAGGCCCGTGGTGAATCTGGCCCGCAATAACCAGTGCACCCCTTTATACCCATTAACAGCCCATTATTCATTTGGGCCATTTCCAAGCCATGTTATCTTTCGGCCTTCTCAGGGCCCATTTATTCTTGGGCTCATTTCCAGCATTCGGTTAATTACGGCCCATTATTGGCCTTTTCTGCTTGTGGGCCAAATTCAGCCCGCGGTTACAATCGCCCCGTTTGTACCCCGTTAATCCGTTGGGCCATTTTCATAGCGTCATCCAATACGGCCGATTAATGACAGCCCATAATTGTCGGCCCATGAATGGACGATTCCAAATATAGCTTGTTTACGGCCCATAATGTGGTCTCTTATTGGCCCATGTTTGGCATATCGATCATACGACACGTAGAAGGCCCATTGATGCTACGGCCCGTAGAAGGCCCATTGTTTCTACGGTCCGTAGAAGGCCCATTGTTTCTATGGCCCGTAGGAGGCCCATGGTAACTACAGTAAATATGTAGCCCATGGTTATTGTGGCCTAGTTTTAAAAAATAGGTTATTGCGGCCACTAGAAAACCGCGGAAAAAGAACTACACTGACTACAAGCAAACAAATAAACAAGACAACAAGGAACTAAATAAGCAAGCAACTTACGCTAGGCTATCACGACTATTACACATTACATTCACTGGGCATCAAAGTTCGCTACCAGTGCAAATATAGGGAACAAAGCAGCATATCACATACACTGGTCGTCAAAGTTGGCGACCAGTGCAAATAAACGCCGCAACAAAACAAGTCCAGAACTGAAAGCACTTCAGAAGAGATCAAGAAACAATATCCTGGGTATCCATAATGCTGGCAAGATGCTTAGCAAGTTTATTATCTTTCTCTTGTTTGGCGCTTAAATCCTCCAGCGCTTGCTGTTGCACAAGAAAGTATGCATCTGAATTCTGCAGGGACTTCCTCAGTCCTTCGTCTTTTTGCCACAGCACAGCTGACTGATGCCTTTCATCTTGTAGCTGAGACTGAAGAAGCCAAAGTGATTCAGGCAGCGAGGTCAAAGAGCTTGTGCCAGCGGTACTAGCCAGTAACTCGAACACTACATCAACGCAGGACTATGGGGTTTTCTCACTGTCTACAAGATCGTTTTTATCACCTTTCTTGGAGACCAACAAGGTCGTCTCACTATTTTGAACCTTATCTGCATTACTTTCTCTACCATTGCATACTGCGGTGCTCTTCTCCAATATTCTGTTTGCATACTACAAGAGAAACAAGCAGACACATCACAGGTTTAGCATGTAGTATACTAAACTCATTTTGGTAAACCGGTTCAGTAGTAAGGTGGACAGGATAACAGCGTGAAACAAACATATATCTATGTACTATGGTCATTGTATTGTCCATATCATTCTAGTTTATGTTGCCAAATCAAGATAGAGACACAGTTCAACTCATATATTTTGAAGACACAACAACATAGACAGAATATAAGTGTGAGAAACTACATAGCATTGGAACACTTGTAATGTGCATCACATGAGAACATAACTGTTTATACAACTGAAACAGAAACCAACATAGAGCAAGAAGTTAGAACAACAATCCAGTTAAAGAAATAGGTTTAAAACATACCTGTTGCGCCATTGGAGTTTCAATTGGATCCTTCATATTCGAAAGTAGTTGGTATGAGTAAATACAGTGATGCAACAACAAAGGAGTATGGACTATAGCTACGGAATCTGACTTGAGAATAGTTGCTCTTCTGCTTTAAACGTGGAGTTTGGGTTCGCTGTGGTGGTCTTCGTGCTTTGGGCACTGCAGTTGCTTTACAAACTGCTCGTGTGGGGGTACTCTGTGGTGGACATGGTGCTTTGTCAAGTAGAAGTGGGTTACTATCCGCTGGGGTTGGGGTTAGATGGGTTGTAGCTGGTTCTCTGCCCAACGGTCTAAGTGTGCAATCTGGAAGAGTCTCAATTATGTGTGGTGGGCTAAGTTTGTGGGCCAGTACAACCATGGTTCTATCTGCATCGACGGGTAGCACTATCTTTTGTGAAGAACGGGTTTTTGCTCCCTTAGATACTGCCATCACACCCTCCAATTCAAAGGGCTAATAAATAAGAAAATAAATTGAACGTACAAACATTGTATGATAGACAGATGTGGTAACTCACATATATGTTGTCTAAGCAAACGGGACTGCATGACACAATTTCACATATATGATGCCTATCTAAACATGATAACATGACACAGTTTCAGATATATGATGGATAACTTAGCAGGATATAATGGCATAATTCAACATACAATGAGTATCTAAACATGATGACATGACAAAACTATATGATGTCTTTCTAAAATAGGTTGGGATGAAATAATTCACATAAATGTTGTCGAAGTATACAGGATGGCATGATATAATTGACATAATTGATTCATATACCAAGCAGCTGGCACTCACATCTATGATCTCTAAACTAAGCAGATGGAATTCAATATTGTGCACATGATGTTTAAACTAAGCAATGCAAGACACCATATGCATGATATGAGAAATATAAACATTGCAACTTAGAGCATACACCTCACGTGGGATATAGGACTGGTCATCTGTCTCTGAATCCTCCTCTGAGGAGCTCCCTGTAACCATCAAGATATATGCTTCAACAGGTACCATTGCTTGCTCTGAAGACCTTGTTTTCACTCCTGATTTTTCCATAACCGGCTCAAATGGATGATACACATGAAGAGTAGTTTAATATACACAGATTGTCGACAAATGGAATACGTAATGAAAAAAATATGGCATGAGATAATTCACATATATGATGCCTGGCTACATGGCGATGCATAATTCACATATATGATAACTGGCTGAAAAACATGGCATTGCATAATTCCCATATACTCCCTCCATTCCTAAATATTTGCCTTTTTAGAGATTTCAAATGGACTACTACATACGGACGTATATAGACATAGTTTAGAGTGTAGATTCACTCATTTTGCTCCGTATGTAGTCACTTGTTGAAATCTCTAAAAAAAAATTTAGGAACGGTGGAAGTATGATATAGAAACCAAACAGGTGGCATTCACACAAAGCAAATCTAAACTAAGCTGATGATATATAAGATGAATAATGTAAGCAATGCGAGGCGCCATATGCATGATATGACCAACATCAGCATGCCAGGTTAGAGCAAACACCTCAGGTGGTAAATAGGAGTGGTCAGCTCCCTCTAAATCCCCATCTGAACAGTTATCTTCCTCTGGAATACAATCTGGAATGGCGGGAGGGGGGCACTTCACCCACCATGGAGCGGCGTCTGCATGACATTGTATTCCCATGCAACGGTTTTCTCTTTTTCTCTACATGTTCAGTACGATTGTGTACAATAACTGACATGCATAATAAAAAATTAGTTAGATTTTGTAAGGCCTAAGGGGTGCATGCAGAAATCAAGAGTGATGGTAGCAAACGAGTGTATAGATCCAAAACTATTGATAGCAGGTAGATTATAGCTTCAGTTTAAAAAGATAGACAATGGATCATCTACTGTTTGTTGCCCACCAAACATGAACCACATAGAAGACCCCATGTGAACAAGATAGTAGACAGATACTATTCGTTGCTGCCTCGATATGACACCCACGGGCATTTTAAAACTCAAGTTTGAACAATAAAGTAGCAGGTAATAATAACCGATGTATAACCTAAGCAAACACGAAAGACTGTGACCTCTCTTACGGAACTGTGTAGTTCTCAGGTTCATCTGCTTAGTCGATGATGGTAATGTAGTTGGTGTGGCTGCCGGCAACGGGGAAGATGATCTGAGGTGGCGGAAGAAAGTTTGCCGGGGGAATCTCTGTTGTAGTGAACGCTTCTGTCGAGGGTGCACCTCAGGTGGGGTGGATGACGGCACAGCAGGAGCAGGACATCACACATAGAGTTTTCTTTGACGCCTATCTGAAAATGAAGTAAATCTATAAGGGCTCCTTAGAATTGGAGGATTCTAAAAATGCAGGGACAGGAAAAACATAGGAATAGGATAGGAATGCACGTGCAAAATAGAGCATTCGGAAACATAGGATTTCTATGAACCTCGGTGTTTGGTTCACATGAATTGGAAGAACACATGAATGGAGAAACATGGTCAAATTACAGACAAACCACGTGAAAATGAAAAAAAATAAGAATCTTATTATGCCAGTAATGCAATTAGTCATGTTCTTCATGCATATTAATTTGAAAAGGACGTCCAACTGGATATTAAAATTCCTACCATTTTTCTTTGAAAGAGACACCAAAGGAAAAAATCCTCTAGTTTTACTTTGCTCCACTCCTAACCAAATGTACGAATAGTAGTACCATAGTAGTTCCATAGCAAAGGATCCCTGAGGGATCGACATGAATGCACAGTAACAAAGTGATGCAACGAGTGTACAACCTCTTTGGCATAGCCTTGTCGACCTCAGCATCATCGGGTTGGACGTGGAGGGTGGTGATGCTGGTGTGACTGTCGGAGGCGAGGAAGAAGATCTCAGGCCTCTGGAAACAGCGCTGAGGGTACTGCTCCGCGGTGATGGACGGTTCCATCATTGGAGCAGCTCCGGTGAGGTGTACGGCGTTGAGGCTGAAGCAGGACAAGGCAGACAATGTTAATATGAAGTGGGATTCTAATATCATCTACAATAGATGATGTAAAATACATCACCAAAAAGTGCTAGATGTAAAACGCATCAGCCGCGCCACGGCCGCTCCGACAGATGCTGTAAATACTGTTTACTCCGAACTTAACTGAAGAAGCTGAACTTTATAGTCGAAACTAAATTTTATTGTCGAAACTGATTGAACTAGTAGAAGAGCATTGCAATAGATGTTCAGGGCGTTCGAGCACTAGTAGTAGAGATTAGAGAAGCAGTGATCTAAATCAGCAGACGCTTGAGCAGGGAACGCACTAGCAGAGAGCAAGTCATGCAGCAGAACCGCGAGCGAGTGCTAAAGCAACAACTCTTGTAGCTGTCGGAGGTTGTGCAGCAGCAGCAGCGCGAGCGAGAGCAAGAGCAGAGCAGCAGCATGAATGTGAGAAAGAGCGGAGCAGCAGTGTCGGCGTTCTGGGAATGGGGGTCCCCAGACTTGCCTGCCTGCGGCCCGCGGCGTGGCTCGAATGGAGGCCCAGTACGGCCCACCTTCATCAACACGAGACTCAAGACCCTCGCGAGGGGCCAAGCCGCGTAGGGAGGACGACACAGCGCTTCCTCAGGCGTGGCCTCCTCAGGCTGGCTCATGATGAGGCGGAGAGATCAAGGCAGGGTACCTCACGAGGTTCCCATGACGCAAGCCATGACGACCAAGGATGCCAGGCGGGCGCCAGATCGCACAGTGTCCACCCCTTTCCTCTTTGGTGCAAAGGGGGCAAGCGCAGGCGAGAGGATCAAGCAAAGGTATCCATTTCGGTGCAACGAGACCAAGACCAGTCAAACGGTGAGAATGAGCTCATCGTGGAGCCCAGAACAGCGTCACCACAGGGCCTTTGGCAGGCGAAGACCCACTTTGGTCAGGATAAGTGTACTGTATGTTCCCCTTCGAATTGGCCAATTGTTGGCGCCCTTCCCGCTCAATATTTGGGAAGAGGCCCAAGGCCTTTGCCTATAAATAGGACTAGCCACTCCCAGGTTAGAGGCATCGGGCATCTCGCATCCAGAATCCAAGCAAAGAGAAAGAGAGAGAGAAGGGCGGCTGAACTCCCCTAGCAGTTCATCGTCCCAGCCAAGAACAAGTCCTCGCGAGGCCGTTCTCCTTTGTACTGATCATCATCATCATCATCAGCCCGAGAGGCAATCCACCCACCACACTAGAGTAGGGTATTACACCACATCGGTGGCCCGAACCAGTATAAACTCTGTGTTCTTTGTGTTGTTCCTTTTGTAGTTTAGATCCTTGCGAGACGGGGAGGTAGAGGGCAGAATCTCCGCGCGCACCCCAGAGTTCGAACCTTAAGGGTCTGCCGGAACCCACGATCCGACGTTTGGCGCACCAGGTAGGGGTGCGCCGGAATCTGTCTTCCACCGCTCCGTTCTCCTCCGACCGTCGCATCCATGTCTGACGCTCGTCGGGCCCGCGCCGAGCGCCGGGCCGCCATCGCTTCCCGTGTCGCCCAGACAGCTCGGCGGGCGTCCTCGTCGTTCCTCATCGCCCGCCGTCAACGCCGCCACCGGCGCAGCGGGGAACGAGCAACAAGCGTCGTCTCAGCACCCATCCGTGCGGCGAGACGGCCGCACCGCTATTCCGTCACTCATGCCAGCTGGCTCTTCGTCCCACGCGCTCCGCGCGCCCTTGGAGGCTCGAGCTGCGCTCATCGCGGCAAACGAGCTCCTGCGCTACCATCCCATCGACGACGTCTACGAAGAGTGGCTCGACCGCATTGCCGAGCTCGTCCGCGCCGCAGGGGGCTCTCCTGCACCGTCCGCTCCACTGCGCCGCACCCTGCCCCGCGCGGGCAATGAAACTCCGGGGGCGTACCAGCCACCTCCACTCCAAGAAGACGCCATGGCTCCAAGGTGCATGGCCCCTGGGCAGAACCCGCTTCGTCAGGCGCCAGCGCAGCAAGAACGGAGCTGCCAAGAAGTTCCTCGACCGCAAGAGGCTGCCCGAGCGCTCCCAGCTCCGGCTCGCCGCGACCCTGCTCCAGCTCCGGCACGTCAAGACCCCGTGCTGCTCCCAGCTGCAGCGCAAGGGGGCCTGCAAGGACAAGCTCTCCCTCAACCGAAACCTCCCGTGGCCACCGCAGGCTGCCGCGCCTACACCACCGAGCTGCGTAGCATCGCGTGGCCCGGCAAGTTCAAGCCGGACCTGCCTCCCCGCTACGAGGGCACGACTGATCCCGCAGAGTTCCTCCAGCTCTATGAGTTGGGCATCGAAGCTGCCAGCGGGGATGAAAAAGTCATGGCGAACTGGTTCCCCATGGCGTTGAAGGAAGGAGCTCACACCTGGCTCCTGAATCTGGCTCCAGGCACGATCTCCTCTTGGGAGCAGATGCGCACCCGCTTCATCGCCAACTTCCAAGGTACCCGCGACCGGCCGCCCGCCGTGAGCGACATGCGCCGCATCAAGCAGCAGCCTGGGGAGACCCTGCAAAAGTACATCCAGCGCTTCAAAAGTGTGCACCTCAAGATCCCCAAGGTGTCCGAGGAAGCCATCATCTCAGCCTTCTCCGATGGCGTGCGCGACGTCAAGATGAAGGAGGAGCTGTCGATGCATGAAGACCTCTGCACCTCCTTGGAGCTGTTCAACTTGGCGACCAAGTGCGCCAGGGCTGAGGAGGGACGTCTCTCCCTCCTCGAGCTGCCTGCCACAGACCCAAAAGAGAAGAAACCCAAGGCCAAGGATGTGAAGCGCAAGGGGGCTACCGTACTCGCAGCAGAACCAGACACCTAGCGGGGCAAAGATCTGCCCGAATCCTCCAGGGGCATCCGGTACTGTGTGTACCACGACCTCCACACCCACAACACCAACGAATGTCAAGAACTCCGCGCTGTGCGAGAAGGAAGGATCGGCCGTCGCCCTGACCGCGCCGACTGGGGCTACGGCCGAGGAGGAGGAAGAAACCCGGGACGCTGGGAAGATCGTGGCCCGCGCCAGGGGTGGCGCGACCAACCTCGCGAGGATCCCTGGCGGGACCCGCCCTCGTGGCAACGCGGGCCTTCCTCCACTGCCGCCTCAGCCAAGGAGGAACGAAGACCGCCATCAAGACGAGGGGGCTGGGGGCTTCCAAGAGCCGCGCGCAATCGCCTGCATCCTCGGTGGAGCTCAAGCCCCAGCCTCCCAACGCATCTTCAAGCAGTTCGCCCGTGAAGTCAATGCAGTCCTCCCCAAGCTCGAAGGAACGCGCCCCCTCAAGTGGTCGGCGTGCGCCATCATGTTCAGCTCAGCAGACCAGCTCAAGTGCGCGGCCATAGCCGGGGTACTCCCGATGCTTTGCTCCCCAGTCATCAGCAATGTACTGGTCACCAGGACCCTCATCGATGGTGGAGCAGGGCTCAACGTCCTGTCCATGGAAACATTCGATAACCTCCAAGTGCCCTATGACCAGCTTCAGCCAACCAAGCCTTTCTCCAGAGTCACCGACCGTTCCACAATCCCGATCGGGCAGGTCCACCTCCCTGTCACCTTCGGGGCCCGCAGCAACTACCGCACCGAGCTCATCGACTTTGACATCGCCCACATCCGCCTACCGTACAACGCCATCCTCGGGTACCCGGCGCTGGCCAAATTCATGGTCGTAACTCACCACGGCTACAATGTCCTCAAGATGCCAGGGAGCGGTGGCGTCATCACGGTGCCATGTGAAGAGAGGGATGCAGTGTGTTCCCTGGAGCGAGCCTTTCAAGCCGCGTCGCTAGAAGACCCAGATCGCGGGAGCAGGAGGCTTCCCGAGACCACACCCAAGAAGAAGAAGACGTCGTCAGGCTCTGCCCTTCAGGAGGCAGGCCCCTCAGGGCCTGTGCCTGTCCAGGGGGACCCTCCTTCCATCGCATAGGAAAGCGCGCCCGGCGCCCTCCTCAGGCAGGGCTCGGGGGCTCTCACCTTGAGGGCCACTGATCTAGCCAGGGTCACGAGGGAGGCGCTTGGGCACCACGTGGAGGCGTGCTTCGACGCACGTTTCCCTCAAGAAGGAGCAAAGCAGGCAGAGTCAGACTAGCAGGAGTTCGTTAACCAGGCCATTCAAGAACTGCAGGATTCGAGAATCATGAGAGGTTGCCGCCGCTTACCGGCTGTGGCTCCCCATCCAGGCGAGGATGGTAGGCTGCGTGTCTGCATCGACGTACCAGGGCTCAATCAAGTCGCCACGACAGAGCGCCTCTGGCCCTCACAAGTGGGGCATTGCGGAGGTCCACCCCACAGCTATGTTCGCATGCCCTATGGCTTGCCGAGCGTGGCTGCTGCGTACCAGCGCCTCGTGAGGGGCATCATGGAGACTCAGGAAGACAGGCGTTCCGCAGTCCTGGCAGAGATGGAGATGATTCGCGAGGAGCCACCAGCGCCTCCGGAGCCTCCCGAGGCCCCAGGGCCTGGGGGCTCGTGAGGATCTGCTCCCGCAGCCCACCGAGTCTGCCGCACCAACGCCACTTCGCCGTCGACATCTTCAGGTGACATCTTTCAAGCTCCATTCCCAGCTAGGAGCGCCCTCCTGGGGCTGTATTACTCCCAGGCCACGTGGGTCCGTCCCTGCGGCGTGTATCCCTTTTTAGTTTTTGATCGTTAGCTTGCTTTGTTGGGGGCGCCCCTCGGGCTGCATCATCCCCAAGCCGCTTGGGCTAGGCCCAGCGGCGTGTATCTCCCTTGCGTTTATCTCCAACTATGCATTCGCCTATCATGCTTGATCACTTGATGCCTGTCCACTACAACTTTTCTTCTCCATGTCGACTACTTGCATGTTAAAAGGGGGGGGGGGTGCCTGAGCATCGCGACTCAGGGCTCTTACCGGCCCTTCAGCCCTCACCCTCTGGCCTTGTCCACGGCATCGCGACCTGGCATACCAGCGACGGCTGAGACAAGCTCGAAGGCCGGGACCCGAGGACATAGAGTGCCGGCATCTAACCAAATTCTGCAGGAACACATCTCAAGATACGACCCAGTGCCAGGCGCAACCCGCCTAGAGGTAGGGCCTCGTGAGTCCCGCGCTGGCTCACGGGTGCCCAGATACACCTCACCTAGCCCTGCCGTGCCGGCCACTTGTTAGGGTGGGGCTGTATACGCCCCGGGGGCTCCTCCCGGAGGGGAGCCCCCTCCCATGTACAAGTGGAAGCACCATGCTCCGCGCTGGCTGACGACACTACCGAGGAGCGGCTATGCCCGTACACATACGGAAGCGCTATGCTCCGTGCTGATGATAAACAACTGAGGGTGGCCTCAGGGCCGCATTAACCTCAGGGAGCCCAGAGCTCAGTGGCTGGCCTCATCGCAACGCCTCCCCTCGGGAGCGCCACGCGAGGGGGCTAGGCACGGGGGCTACGACTAGGTCACGCCCAGGCGTACGCCACCCAGCCAGGTCCCTCGGGCCTGGTTCGTCGCGCGTCTCTCCCCGAGCGGAGCCAAGGTATGAAGGCCGTTTGCGCGTCAAGGGGGACCGCTGAGCATCGCGACTCAGGGGCCTAACTGGTCCCGTAGCCCCTCACTCCTTAGTTCCGAAAGGCTATGCTGGGTGAGGTACGCGCGGGGCCGGGCTCTGTAGACGTAGAACGGTGGTCCCACTCACATCTCACCTCATCACCCGCTGTTTGCGTGTCAAGGGGGACTCCTGAGCATCGCGGCTCAGGAGCCTAACTGGC
Source organism: Aegilops umbellulata (assembly GCA_032464435.1). NCBI lineage: Eukaryota > Viridiplantae > Streptophyta > Magnoliopsida > Poales > Poaceae > Aegilops > Aegilops umbellulata. Next base: position 99,229,563 of record CP136060.1, read on the forward strand.
TCCGTAGCCCCTCACTCCTTAGTTCCGAAAGGCTATGCTGGGTGAGGTACGCGCGGGGTCGGGCTCTGCAGACGTAGAACGGAAGATACACCTACATCACGCTCCCCTACTTGTAGTTTGTGCACCAAGGGGGACTCCTGAGCATCGCAACTCAGGAGCCTAACTTGTCACGTAGCCCCTCACTCCTTTGGTCCCATCCTGGTTTCCGGTCGTGGCTAATGCTGGGTGAGGTACGCGCGCGGCCGGGCTCTGCCGGCGTAGAACACATGCAAGTAGGGAAGAAAAACATAAAACTCAAGGAATTTAAAAGAAAAATATTACAGCCCATACTGTCGTCTCAGTACCAAACGCAAGTTTAAATGCCTCCTCGAGGCGTGATGCATGTGCAGGAAGTAAAAGAAGAACAGGAGCGGCAGCGGAGTCACTTGTCGGCGGTGGGGCAGCACGGAGTGGCCTCGCTTCATGGAGAAGTAGGGTTGGTGGCGCCTCGCTTTGGACTGGTGCTGAAGGCCCGGAACTTCCCCAGCAGCGCCTCAACACGCCCCTTCACGGCTTCGACAGCGGCGGCCGCACCCTCGCCGCTCACCGGCTCCAGCAGACTGTCGAGGTCAGCGCCGGGATCGCGAAGATAGATGTGGGCGAAGACCCGCGTCAGCGCAGCAGAAGACAGGACGTGCGCCTCGGCCACAGCCGTGGGGCCAAGGCCAAGGGCGACATCTCCAAGGGACTTAACCAGGAAGGGGAGCAGCTTGGCGGGGCCATCTTCGTCACTAGCCAGCGGGCCCTCCAGGCCGCTCTCGTAGAGTGTCTTCAGCGAAGCGCGAGCATCTTTCTCCATGTCTGCGAAGGCCACGCGATCCTCGGCAAGAACCCGAGCTGTCACGACTGGTTTTCCAATAAAAATATTTATTGAGAAACCAATCTTTAGAATCCAGTTTGAAATAAAACCTCCTCACTGGTAGACAAACTTTTGATACAATAAGCCAGTAGCATCAAATATATTACAGGGTTGAGCTGATGATGCTCAACAATTTATTACAAGCGTGCCAATAATTATACATAAAGGCGATTATGACACAAGGGAGTGGTGGCATACTACTGACTCGCAAATAGGGTAGTGGTGGAGTAACACAGTGGGGAGTGGATATGTTACTCTCAAACTAACATCCCATCGAGCGTCGAGGTGAGGCTCGATGAATTTATTTGGGTTGCGGAAGCGGGTATAAAACAGTGACCAAGTCCAGGGTCGCACGAGACTGACTGGGACTCCTCTAGGCGTCGGATTAGCTATCGAACTCCTCATCCATGAGATCACCTTCGTCAGCATCTGGCCAAATCAACAAGACAGTGAGTACTTTGAAGTACTCGCAAGACAGTTCGGACGTAAGATATAACAAATGCATGCATGAGCGCGTCACGATTAAATTACCAATGCACATTGAAAGTAATATTAGGCAGGGTAAGTAAAAAGGGAAACGGCGGTAGTCCGCCTGAAATCCCAACAGTAAAAATAAAGGAAGAACCGATCGGGTGTCTGAAGCGACGCCTCGAAAGGTGATCAATAAAATAAAAGAAAGAATTGCCACAGTCGGGCGTCTGAGCGACACCTCATAAAGGGCTTTAAAAGAAATGCCGCAGTCGGGCGTCTGAGAGACACCACATAAAGGGCTTTAAAAGAAATGCCGCAGTCGGGCGTCTGAGCGACACCACATAAAGGGCTTTAAAAGAAATGCCGCAGTCGGGCATCTGAGCGACACCTCATAAAGGGCTTTAAAATAAATGCCGCAGTCGGGCGTCTGAGCGACACCACATAAAGGGCTTTTAAAGAAATGCCGCAGTCGGGCGTCTGAGCGACACCTCATAAAGGGCTTTAAAAGAAATGCCGCAGTCGGGCGTCTGAGCGACACCACATAAAGGGCTTTAAAAGAAATGCCGCAGTCGGGCGTCTGAGCGACACCACATAAAGGGCTTTACTGACAAGGAAAAATAATTATAATTCAACTCTTGAAAATAAACGGGTTAGTCCATCCACAAGAATAAATATTTAACTAATCTTAGTGCTCATGGTCCCACCGGATAATCTGTCACCAAAACTGGCACATGTCAGTTAGCACGGAACTTGGATATAGATAAGATGATTTGAGGATATATGACTCTGCAGAGTATGTACAAAATTTCCCACAGTTAACGGATTTCAGAAGGAAACACAGCTAACCAGTACACACCCATCCAACCTCTCGATGCCTGGAATCACCCTCGACATCGTCCAAGAAAAACTTTTGAGACGGGGAGATCACAATCTCGAATAGCATGGGATCAAATTTATATACGCGCGCTCTAAGGGGTGCCCCCCTCTCGGTCCCAACCAGAAACACCCATCCCCCCTGACCGGATGACTGGCTTTAATCCAGGGTCATGGAACCATCATCCTGGCCTCTCCTTTTTGGTGTGTACCAAGAAAGCGGTTTGCGACTTACTAAACCATATCCCTTTCGGGAAACATGTGGTAGTACAGGGATAGGAAATGGATATGAACCCAACCGATACGGGTTGGTCCTGAAGTTAACTTGCATGGCATAAGACTGGCATGCTACAACACTGCCATCTTACCCAACTTTCTTACCAACACATGGCCTTGCATATTCACATCCAACAATGTATGGATCATCGAACTTACTTGTCCCATCAATGCACAATAAACAGTTCATCGTTATGCTCCATAATATACCATGAAACTAACTAAATGCAAAACATGCTAAGACACTCATCATATCAAAAGTTCAAACATGCTTGCCTGGTTCAGAGTAGTCGGAGTCTAACTCGGTGAAGTTCGCGGTCCCGTCACCTCCTTCGGTATCTACGGTATAAAGAGAATATACGCGCTATCGTGAATACCGAGAGGTGCACAAAAATTATTCCAAATAATCTTCAAATAAATCTGTTAAAAAACTAGACAAAATTTTGAAGAGAACAGAAAAAGAATCACTCAAAAATATGTTTCTGTTTAAAAGTTATAAAGGTTTTTGTCTAGGGACCCATCTGTAATGAAACAGAAACTTCTTAGGGTTCTTTTTATAAAAATAGAAAACGCTTCGGTCTCATTTATGCCAGCTCAGAGGAGAAGACGTATTTTGCCCGAATACGCTTTCAGAAAACGATTCGAAAAAAGAAGAGAAACCCGACGAGGCGGTCCCACCCATCGGGTTTGAAAACGGGACGGCGCCTTTGGCGCCAGAGAGCCGCGACGATCGCCGGCGGCGATCCACGGCGAGGCAGAGGGATCGGAGGGTACCTCCGTGCTCAGGGTGCCGTTCCGCGTCGGGTGGTGGTCGTGGTGGTAGCCGGCGTGCACTGTGTCGACGGTGGCCCCTGCTCCGGCGGACGGCGGTTCGGACGAGGATGGAGCTCGCCGGAGGGGCTGCCAATGTTCAAATTGACGAGGGGGTTAGGGTACGGGGCGTGGAAGAGGGCTGCAGACGGAGTTTAGACATCGGAGATGGCCTCACCGTAGTGAACGCAGCTGGAGCTAGAGGCGGACGGAGGTGGCCAGAGTCGAGGAAGAAGGGCTCCTCGAGGCCTTTCCAGTGGCCAGGCGGGGTGTATGTGAGGTGTAGGGAGTGTGTGTGCTCGAGGGGGAGCTCGGGGTCCCCTTTTATAGGCGATCCGAGGCGGTGGCCGAGAACGGGGTTCTCCAGCGATGGATTACGGCGGCGCAGTGCTTGGTCGGGAGGGTTTAGGAGTTGAGCTTCGTCGTGGAGGTCCACTGAGTCCGTTTAGGTGCCAACCGCACCGGGATTTGCTTGCTTAGGTGGAGTTCGACGGAACGGGGCGACGCGGGCCCGTCGGCGGCAGAGAGCATGCTGTGTGCGCGCCGCGCCACGGCGACGGTGCTGCATGCGTGCGCTGGCACGGAGCCACCACGGGGCTTGGGCGGTGGTGAACGGCGTTGAGCCGCCGTTCTGCTCCCTGTCTGCTCCTACGGTGGTTCGGCCGCCGCAAGACACGTCGGCGCAGGCGGGCCAGGGCACCACCGACGCCAGGAAGGTGCCAAGCGCGCGTGCGGGGCTCCGGACAAGCAGGCCAGGCGGCGAGCAACGTGCCAAGGGGCACTGTGAGCATGTGACTGCACTCATCTGAAGAAGATCGACACTGAAAGTCTGAATTTAACTGAATATGAACTGAAACAGTGCATGCAAGGTGTTCGACAGAATGATCTAGGAATGTAGGGATTTTTCCTTGAGCTGATTTTTGGTAGAGTGACTTCTCATTGCTCCAGTAGGCTGCCTTATTTTTGGTGGAATTCTTGGAGAAGCGTAGATATGAATTTCACCAAATTTGGCAAATCTGGTCCAAACTTGTAGGGAGTGTAAGTTGAAATATTTGAAAAGAAGATGAGTGGGTCAAGATGGTTCTGGGTTGTGGGCACAAAGGACTAGCCAGTAGAGTTGGTTTGATATCCAAATACAAATTTTACAAGGTACTTGCTTTGTAAATGGTTCAGGCTCAAAATAAAAATCAGAAAAGATTTGAGAGGTGAAATAATCAAAATAAAATCCAAAACTTGTTTGGATGAGTTGGGACAGGGAACTTGGGTTGTTAACAAGGAGGAGAGGAGGTTTTGGAGTGGTTTCACTTCATGGGAAAAAATACATGGTCATGGGTGGTTATCAAAAGAATGGAAATCCCAAATTTTCATAGAGTTTTCCTTTTAAAAAGAAAAGATTAAACTCCCAAAAATAATTTGAGAAGAGAACCAACAGAGGAGAAGTTTTTAAAAAGGTTAAATCCAAAGTTTGAAGAAGAAAACAGAAATAACAATCCTAGCCAAAGAAAAAGGATTTTTAAGAGGATTGTTTTTCTGAAAATTTTAAAAGGCCTCATTTCACAAAAGAAAAACCAGCAAGGTTTTTGCTAAAACCAAATAAAATTTTTGGAGTGTCACAACACCTACCCCCTTAGGAAAAATCTCGTCCCCGAGATTTCAGCTGTTCCTTAAATAAGTGCGGATGCTCTGCTCGAAGGAAATCCTCTCTTTCCCAAGTTGCTTCGCTGTCTGTGTGATTGCTCCACTGAACTCTGAAAAATTTAATGGTCTTCTGTCGGGTCCTCCTTTCAGACTCCTCTAATATTTTTACTGGATGTTCCCGATAAGTGAGGTCCTGTTGCACGTCAATGTTCTCATGGGATACTTGTTTCTCTTGGTTGCTCACACACTTCCTTAACTGCGAAACGTGGAACACGTTGTGGATATCTGACAGTTCCTGAGGTAAGTCTAGCTGGTATGCGACCGTGCCTTTCCGGGCCACTATACAGAATGGTCCTATGAACCTTGGCGCTAGCTTTCCTTTTATCTTGAATCGTTGTAATCCCCTCATAGGGGATACTCGTAGGTATACGAACTCACCGGGTTCGAAGCTGACCCCACGATGCTTCTGATCGTAATAACTCTTCTGTCGGCTTTGAGCGGTCTTGAGCCTATCCCTGATTAGCTTGACTTTCTCCTCGGCTTCTTTGAGCATGTCTGGTCCGAAGATGCGGCTGTCTCTGGTCTCTGACCAATTCAACGGGGTACGACATCTTCGTCCATACAAAGCCTCAAATGGTGCCATTTGCAGGCTGGCCTGCTAACTGTTGTTGTATGCAAACTCGGCATATGGCAGGCTTTCTTCCCAACAGGTTCCATATGTGAGGACACATGCCCTCAGCATGTCCTCTAAAATCTGGTTTACGCGTTCTGTCTGTCCATCTGTCTGGGGGTGGTAAGCCGTACTGAAAGCTAATTGAGTTCCCAGAGCCTGTTGTAAATGATCCCAAAATCTCGAGACGAACTGAGTGCCTCTGTCAGATATTATAGTCTTTGGAACACCGTGCAGACAAACTATACGGGCAAGATATATCCTGGCAAGCCTCTGAGTGGTGTAGGTCGTCTTTACTGGAATAAAGTGTGCCACTTTGGTTAATCTGTCGGTGATAACCCATATGGCATCATTTCCGTGTTGTGACCGAGGTAGTTCGACAATGAAATCCATCCCTATTTCATCCCATTTCCACTCAGGTATTTTGTTTGGTTGCAGTAATCCGGCTGGTCTCTGATGCTCAGCTTTTATGCGTTGGCAAGAGTCGCAACATGCAATGAAAGTGGCTATGTCCCTCTTCATACCGTGCCACCAAAATCTTTCCTGAATATCTTTATACATTTTGGTTCCCCCCGGGTGGATTGAGTATGGGGCGGTGTGGGCTTCAGCCAAAATTTGCCGTTTAAGGTCTTCTATGTCTGGCACGCAGAGTCTTTCCCTATACCATAATATCCCTCCATCGTCTACGACGAATTCTGAGGTCTTGCCCTTGCTCACCTTTCTTTTCATGCCCTCGATGCTGGGGTGACCAGGCTGAGCTTATTTAATCTTCTCCACAAGGTCGGGCTGTATTTCCAAGTTTGCTATGGTGCCTTCCGCCACCATTAACAAGTTGAGTTTGGCAAATTCTTGTTGGAATACGGGTCTCAAGCCCTGTAGATTGCTTTCGTCGGAGCTGGGGTTCCGACTAAGAGCATCGGCCACCACATTCGCTTTACCTGGATGATAGTGGATACCAACATCATAATCCTTTACCAATTCCAACCAGCGTCGTTGCCGTCAATTTAGTTCTGGCTGCGTGAAAATATATTTGAGACTCTTATGGTCCGTATATATTTCACATCGATTTCCCAGTAAGAAATGCCTCCATTCCTTAAGTGCATGGATGACAGCTGCCATTTCCAAGTCATGAGTGGGATAATTTTCCTCATGCTTGCGAAGTTGCCTTGAAGCGTATGCGACAACCTTGCCTTCTTGCATCAACACGCATCCGAGACCTTTCCTGGACGCGTCACAATATACTTTTAAATTCTTGTGTATGTCTGGCACAACTAATACTGGTGCTGTTATTAACTTCCTCTTTAGCTCTTGGAAACTTTTCTCGCAGGCTTCTGTCCATTCAAACTTCTTGTCTTTCTTGAGTAGTTGCGTCATAGGCTTGGCTATGGTGGAGAATCCTTCAATAAATCTGCGGTAATATCCTGCCATTCCCAGGAAGCTTCGGATGTCTGTCACGCTGGCTGGTGACTTCCAGCCAAGTACGGCCTTTACTTTCTCCGGGTCCATGGCGATACCGTCTTGGGTCAGCACGTGGCCTAGAAAGCCTACTTGCCTTAACCAAAATTCACACTTGCTGAACTTGGCGTACAATTGGTGTTTCCTGAGTTCTCCTAGTACAATTCTGAGATGTTCAGCGTACTCTTCTGGTGTTTTGGAGTATACTAGAATATCGTCGATGAATACCACAACGAACTTGTCCATAAACTTCATAAATACTTTGTTCATGAGGTGAACAAAATATGTAGGAGCATTTGTTAATCCAAAAGGCATTACTGTGAACTCATACAATCCATATCTGGAGGTGAATGCTGTCTTGGGGATATCCTCTGTTCGTACCTTTAATTGATGGTATCCTGACCTTAGGTCAATTTTTGAGAATACCTTGGCCTTAGCGAGCTGATCGAATAAATCATTTATTCTTGGCATCGGGTATTTGTTCTTGACCGTGACCATGTTAAGTGCTCGGTATCCACAATCGCAGTGTTCCATCTTTCTTTTTGGCAAATAAAATTGGTGATCCCCAAGGTGAGGAACTGGCTCAAATGTATCCTTTGTCCAGCAATTCCTTGATTTGTTTCTTCAGCTCAACTAACTCGGACGGTGCCATTCTGTATGGTTTCTTGTATATGGGGGTGGTTCCTGGTGCTAACTCAATGCTGAATTCTATCTCTCGGTCTGGTAGCATGCCTGGTAGCTCATCGGGGAATACGTCTAGAAATTCACATACTACTGGAACCTTGCTTAGCTCAGAAACATCTACCTTATTCAGTCTTGGTTGCCTGGGTATTTTCCTTTCCTTGGCGGATACCCTTATTGTCTTCCCGAGGTGATGCGTGAGTATTACGGTCTGGTTGAAACAGTCAATGAAACCTTTATTTGTGGTTAGCCAATCCATCCCAAGGATGACATCTAGTCCCTTATTTTCCAACACAATAAGGTTTGCGTAAAACTTCAGCCCTTCGAACTCAATAATCACATCCTGACAGTAATTCTGAGTAACTTGCTGAATCCCAGGGGACTTGATGATCACGGATTTCTCCAAAGGAAGCATCGAATTTTTTTTTTTGCAAAGCAAAACTTTTCGAAACAAAAGAGTGAGAAGCTCCAGAATCAAACAAAACCATTGCAGGTATTGTGTTGACAGGAAACGTACCGAGTACGATATCCGGAGCATTTTGTGCCTCCTCTTTGGTTACGTGGTTCAGATGACCCTTCCTGTGGTTGTTGTTGGGATTGAAATTGTTTCGCTTGGGCGCTGAATTGTTGTTGCCGTTGTTCGGCTTTGGTGCTGAGTTTCTAGGCTTGGGACACTGCTTGGCATAGTGTCCTTCCTCTCCGCAGGCGTAACAAGTAACGCCGGGGCGATATGTGAAATCCTTGTCCCTTGCATGAAAATTCTTGATTGGGCGTGAGACGTTGGACGGGTATTTGTGTGTCCCACCCTTTTGAAAATCTGTCTTGCTTCGGTGATTGCGAGCCTGGTTAGTCTGGTCCCTTTTTCGCTTGCGGATATCTTCCAAACTGCGTCTCTCATTTTCCAGAGTAATGGCTTTATCCACCAGCGTCTTCAAATCTGGGAAAGTGTGTATGACCAGTTGGCATTTAAGCGCAGGCGCTAGGCCGTTAATGAATTTCTCCATTTTCTTGCTTTCAGTCATACGCTCTTCGTTTGCGTAGCGAGACAATAGAGTAAACTGACTGTTGTAATCAGATACTGTCATGTTCCGTTGTTTGAGGTCATCGAACTCCCTCTTCTTGATTTTCATAATACTTTTAGGAATATGTGCGCCACGGAAGCCTTCCTTGAAATCATCCCAGGTTATATCATTTTCGTTGGGATGCATGTGCAGGAAATTCTCCCACCAGGATGCGGCTGCTCCCGTGAGATAATGTGGTGCGTACAGTACTTTTTCTGGGTCTGAGCATTTTGCAATAATTAATTTTCTCTCCATATCACGAAGCCAGTCTTCGGCCTCAAGCGGCTTGTCAGTGTGAGAAAATGTCTGGGGACGTGTCTTCTGTAGTTCGGATAATTTAGAATGTTGTTGATACTGTCCATGGTGATTTCCCATGTTGATGACTTGGTTCATCATTTCACGATGTTGTTGCTGACTTTGTTCATAAAGGCGGCACATTTGAGATAGTGCCGTCTCACTACCATGTTGACTTGATTGACCTTGAGTGAAATTGTTGCCTGGTTGATTGTCATAATATTGGTTCGACTGCCCTTGTGCAAAATTGTTGTCTGCTTGAGTGCCATAATTTTCCTCTGGCGGAGCTGGCATGGAGCGAGTCCAAGGACGAGACATTTTTCACTCTGTGGATATATTTTGCGAAACCCATAAGCAAACGAAAAAAAATAAATCCATAAAAGCACAAGGTTGGTAAAGAAACCAAATAGCCAAGATTACTAGGGAAAACCATTTAATTTGCGCACGGAGAAAGACTGCTCATTACGTATCTTACACGCGGGCGATAATTATACAATACGTCACTCAGGATATGTGTACATATTCCTGACATGTTATTTAGGCTAGTGCATTTCTCCAGATCCTACATGATGCGCAAACAGGCTACTTCCCATATCTTACATGGCGGTACAACGCGCGACGGCTAAGCGTACTTAGTCGGAGATGTTGATGATGTCCTTGGCCCTGCCAAGGGTGAGGCATAGCGAGGCTGGAGACTCAACTTTCTCCTTGCTAATGGGATCCATACGAGTAGTGTTGCGCCGAGTAGATGGAGCGGGTGCCAGGGGCGGAATAACACGAATAGGAGTCGGCGTGAGGGGCGGTGCAGTGCGCGCTGGAGTGGGCGCAATGACCTGGTTGAACTCCTCAGTAGAAGGCAACCGCCGAGCTGGTGCATAGGATGCTGATGATGAGGCATAAGTCAGTGGCGGTGCTGTGGGCAGGAGCTCCCTCCTGTTGGCAGCACAGCCATGGACTGAGTCCATGCGGGCGGCCACAAAGTCGTCCACCAAGTTGTTGAAGGCGGCCTCCAGAGCTCGAAGATACTCAATAAGCATCTCAAAGGCCTCGTCTCGTTCTCCTCTGGGGCAGGAGTATGCGTAGTGACAGGTGTAAGGCACATGGCATGGAAGATAGCGGTAACGACGAGCCTTCATCATGGGAAGGACATCCCTGAGGCGAGCTATCGACTCGCGGGCTGCCATCTGGATGGCATGCTTCTCCGTGGGCATGGCTCTACCCACGAACCGGAAGCGGCGTAACTCACCACGCCCTCCCCTGAATTGCACCGAGGCCTGGTGCATGGTCAGACTGTTGTTGACTTTGTGCTGGCAAAGTGAGACGACCGGGCACACAGATGGTCCCATCGCGACCTGAACGATGAGGGACAGAAGCTTGACGAACCCATCGGGCACGTTGGCGAAGGTCTGAGACTCGCAGCTGTTGTCGGCCATCTACAAAAAGTAGGCAAAAATTCTGAAGAGTCAGATCATAAATATATGCTGACTGTCAGAAAAAAAAGTCTACAATTGTAAAAACATAAATGGGCTCTAATATGCTAATAACCGATTAGCGATCGCACCTAGTGGCTTCCTACAGTCAGCCTAGCTCTGGTACCAAGCTTGTCACGACCGGTTTTCCAATAAAAATATTTATTGAGAAACCAATCTTTAGAATCCAGTTTGAAATAAAACCTCCTCACTGGTAGACAAACTTTTGATACAATAAGCCAGTAGCATCAAATATATTACAGGGTTGAGCTGATGATGCTCAACAATTTATTACAAGCGTGCCAATAATTATACATAAAGGCGATTATGACACAAGGGCGTGGTGGCATACTACTGACTCGCAAATAGGGTAGTGGTGGAGTAACACAGTGGGGAGTGGATATGTGACTCTGAAACTAACATCCCATCGAGCGTCGAGGTGAGGCTCGATGAATTTATTTGGGTTGCGGAAGCGGGTATAAAACAGTGACCAAGTCCAGGGTCGCAAGAGACTGACTGGGACTCCTCTAGGCGTCGGACTCGCTATCGAACTCCTCATCCATGAGATCACCTTCGTCAGCATCTGGCCAAATCAACAAGCCAGTGAGTACTTTGAAGTACTCGCAAGACAGTTCGGACGTAAGATATAACAAATGCATGCATGAGTGCGTCACGATTAATTTACCAATGCACATTCAAAGTAATATTAGGCAGGGTAAGTAAAAAGGGAAACGGCGGTAGTCCGCCTGAAATCCCAACAGTAAAAATAAAGGAAGAACCGATCGGGTGTCTGAAGCGACGCCTCGAAAGGTGATCAATAAAATAAAAGAAAGAATTGCCACAGTCGGGCGTCTGGGCGACACCTCATAAAGGGCTTTAAAAGAAATGCCGCAGTCGGGCGTCTGAGCGACACCACATAAAGGGCTTTAAAAGAAATGCGCAGTCGGGCGTCTGAGCGATACCACATAAAGGGCTTTAAAAGAAATGCCGCAGTCGGGCGTCCGAGCGACACCTCATAAAGGGCTTTAAAATAAATGCCGCAGTCGGGCGTCTGAGCGACACCACATAAAGGGCTTTAAAATAAATGCCGCAGTCGGGCGTCTGAGCGACACCTCATAAAGAGCTTTAAAAGAAATGCCGTAGTCGGGCGTCTGAGCGACACCACATAAAGGGCTTTAAAAGAAATGCCGCAGTCGGGCGTCTGAGCGACACCACATAAAGGGCTTTACTGACAAGGAAAAATAATTATAATTCAACTCTTGAAAATAAACGGGTTAGTCCATCCACAAGAATAAACATTTAACTGATCTTAGTGCTCATGGTCCCACCGGATAATCTGTCACCAAAACTGGCACATGTCAGTTAGCACGAAACTTGGATATAGATAAGATGATTTGAGGATATATGACTCTGCAGAGTTTGTACAAAATTTCCCACAGTTAACGGATTTCCGTAGTCACAAGGACTAGTTCCGTTTACGGTATTTCAGAAGGAAACACAGCTAACCAGTACACACCCATCCAACCTCTCGATGCTAGGAATCACCCTCGACATCGTCCAAGAAACACTTTTGAGACGGGGAGATCACAATCTCGAATAGCATGGGATCAAATTTATATACGCGCGCTCTAAGGGGTGCCCCCCTCTCGGTCCCAACCGGAAACACCCATGCCCCCTGACCGGATGACTGGCTTTAATCCAGGGCCATGGAACCATCATCCCGGCCTCACCTTTTTGGTGTGTTCCAAGAAAGCGGTTTGCGACTTACTAAACCATATCCCTTTCGGGAAACATGTGGTAGTACAGGGATAGGAAATGGATATGAACCCAACTGATACGGGTTGGTCCTGAAGTTAACTTGCATGGCATAAGACTGGCATGCTACAACACTGCCATCTTACCCACCTTTCTTACCAAGACATGGCCTTGCATATTCAAATCCAACAATGTATGGATCATCGAACTTACTTGTCCCATCAATGCATAATAAACAGTTCATCGGTATGCTCCATAATATACCATGAAACTAACTAAATGCAAAACATGCTAAGACACTCATCATATCAAAAGTTCAAACATGCTTGCCTGGTTCAGAGTAGTCGGAGTCTAACTCGGTGAAGTTCGCGGTCCCGTCACCTCCTTCGGTATCTACGGTATAAAGAGAATATACGTGCTATCGTGAATACCGAGAGGTGCACAACAATTATTCCAAATAATCTTCAAATAAATCTGATAAAAAACTAGACAAAATTTTGAATAGAACAGAAAAAGAATCACTCAAAAATATGTTTCTGTTTAAAAGTTATAAAGGTTTTTGTCTAGGGACCCATCTGTAATGAAACAGAAACTTCTCAGGGTTCTTTTTATAAAAACAGAAAACGCTTCGGTCTCATTTACGCCAGCTCAGAGGAGAAGACGTATTTTGCCCGAATACGCTTTCAGAAAACGATTCGAAAAAAGAAGAGAAACCTGACGGGGCGGTCCCACCCGTCGGGTTTGAAAACGGGACGGCGCCTTTGGCGCCAGAGAGCCGCGGCGATCGCCGCCGGCGATCCACGGCGAGGCAGAGGGATCGGAGGGTACCTCCATGCTCAGGGTGCCGTTCCGCGTCGGGTGGTGGTCGTGGTGGTCACCGGCATCCAATGTGTCGACGGTGGCCCCTGCTCCGACGGACGGCGGTTCGGACGACGATGGAACTCGCCGGAGGGGCTGCCAATGTTCAAATTGACGAGGGGGTTAGGGTACGGGGCGTGGAAGAGGGCTGCAGACGGAGTTTAGACGCCGGAGATGGCCTCACCGCAGTGAACACAGCTGGAGCCAGAGGCGGACAGAGGTGGCCGGAGTCGAGGAAGAAGGGCTCCTCGAGGCCCCTCAGTGGCCAGGCGGGGTGTGTGTGAAGTGTAGGGAGTGTGTGTGCTCGAGGGGGTCGGGGTCCCCTTTTATAGGCGATCCGAGGCGGTGGCCGAGAACGGGGTTCTCCGGCGATGGATTACGGCGGCGCAGTGCTTGGTCGGGAGGGTTGAGGAGTTGAGCTTCGTCGTGGAGGTCCACTGAGTCCGTTTAGGTGCCAACCGCGCCGGGATTTGCTTGCTTAGGTGGAGTTCGACGGAACGGGGCGGCGCGGGCCCGTCGGCGGCAGAGCGCATGCTCTATGCGTGCCGCGCCACGGCGACGGTGCTGCATGTGTGCGCTAGCGCGGAGATGGCCACGCGGAGCCACCAGGGGGCTTGGGCGGTGGTGAACGGCGTTGAGCCGCCATTATGCTCCCTGTCTGCTCCTACGGTGGTTCGGCCGCCGCAAGACACGCCGGCGCAGGCGGGCCAGGGCACCACCGACGCTAGGAAGGTGCCAAGCGCGCGTGCGGGGCTCCGGACAAGCAGGCCAGGCGGCGAGCAACGTGCCAAGGGGCACTGTGAGCATGTGACTGCACTCATCTGGAGAAGATCGACACTGAAATTCTGAATTTAACTGAATATGAACTGAAACAGTGCATGCAAGGTGTTCGACAGAATGATATAGGCATGTAGGGATTTTTCCTTGAGCTGATTTTTGGTAGAGTGACTTCTCATTGCTCCAGTAGGCTGCCTGATTTTTGGTGGAATTCTTGGAGAAGTGTAGATATAAATTTCACCAAATTTGGCAAATCTGGTCCAAACTTGCAGGGAGTGTAAGTTGAAATATTTGAAAAGAAGATGAGTGCGTCAAGATGGTTCTGGGTTGTGGGCACAAAGGACTAGCCAGTAGAGTTGGTTTGATATCCAAATACAAATTTTACAAGGTACTTGCTTTGTAAATGGTTCAGGCTCAAAATAAAAATCAGAAAAGATTTGAGAGGTGAAATAATCAAAATAAAATCCAAAACTTGTTTGGATGAGTTGGGACAGGGAACTTGGGTTGTTAACAAGGAGGAGAGGAGGTTTTGGAGTGGTTTCACTTCATGGGCAAAAATACAAGGTCATGGGTGGTTATCAAAAGAATGAAAATCCCAAATTTTCATAGAGTTTTCCTTTTAAAAAGAAAAGATTAAACTCCCAAAAATAATTTGAGAAGAGAACCAACAGAGGAGAAGTTTTTAAAAAGGTTAAACCCAAAGTTTGAAGAAGAAAATAGAAATAACAATCCTAGCCAAAGAAAAAGGATTTTTAAGAGGATTGTTTTTCTGAAAATTTTAAAAGGCCTCATTTCATGAAAAACCAGCAAGGTTTTTGCTAAAACCAAATAAAAATTTTGGAGTGTCACACGAGCCTTGTGGTCCAGCTCGGCCTTTGTCACCTCCTGCTCCTTCTTCAGCGCGCCTAGTTGGGCGCGGCACTTCTTAAGCTTGGCCTCCCGATCCTTGATGGCCGCCTCGCGAGCCTTCGCGCTTTCTTCCTGCTCCTGGCGAAGGCGGACCTCCCTCGCGAGCAGGTCCCGCAGACACTGCATCTCGTCCTCCAGCTCCTTGCAGCGGCCACGAACTCCAACCACCTCTCCCAGGGCCGCGTCTCGGGCGGCCTTTGCCTCGAGGGTGGCCTCCCTCTCTCCGTCACAGGCCGTTGAGGCCTGAACCAGCGCTGCTCGAATCGAGGCATCAGAGCGAATCCACCCCGAGGCCAGCTCCAGGCACCCGGCCACCAGGCGAGGGTCGGTGCCAAGAAGATCCTGCCACAACCGGTCCAGTTCAGCGGCGGCACGCTCCAGGATGGAAGAAGAAGGCGGAGAAACATCGGCGCGCACCAAAACAATAGGGGGTGTCGGCGAAGTAGGAGCCAGTGGAGCGGGAGGAGAAGGTAGCAGCGGCAAGACCACAGTGTCCTGAGGCGGAGTCTGCCGCGCCCCGACGGCCGTGGCAGCGGCAGCAGGCAGGAGCACCTCGGGAGTCGCCTGGGCCATGGGGGCTGGCTCTCCCCAGCTAGCTCAGCCAAGCCTCACAAAGATGAGCGGGCAGGGGAGGCCCGTGCCTCACGATCGCCCTCACCTGCAGGCGGAGGCGTTGCCGCGGATGAGGCCTCGGGAGCCCCCTTCGGCTTCTTCGCCGCGGGCGCCAGCCTATTCAAAGGGAAGAAAACATCAAGCCCCAGCGACGGAACAAGGAACAAAGGATGAGGGATCAAGCACTTACAGGTCGTCGCTGGAGGGCTCGAGCAGCCTCCTGCCGTACTTGAAGCCTGAGAGCCGGCTAGAGGGGTCAACCTCAGGAGCAGAAGGCGCGTCCGCGGATTGCCCCGGAGCCGGGGCGGACCCGCGGGGGATCAGCCCGGTCCTGTCCTTCTTCGGGATCGGGGGCGAACTCCCGCTACCCAGCACGTCGTCGACCTCCTCGTCATCGCTCAATGAGAGGCGGAGGGTACGCGACTTGCGTCGGGGGAGGGGAGCCCTGGACTCTCCGTCAGTTGCCTTGGAGTCAGGGCCCTCCTCCATCTCCTCTTCACCCTCCTCTCCGCTGGGGTCGCCGGAGGACACGTGTACCAGTCCCTCGGGGGCCACCACAGGCACGGGTCCATCCCCGTTCAAGACAGGCATCGACTCCACCACTTGCTGCCGGTCGTCGCGAAGGAACAAGGGCACAGGCGCGCCCTCCAGCCGCGCCACCTCGCCCCCGACCAGGGATTGGAGCGCCGCGGTTACATCTTCGTCACCCAGGGCCGCGGGGCTCGGGTGAGGCCTCCACATCGGAGGTGAGTACCTCCGAAGCGGGGCCAGCTGGTGCTCCAGGAACTCCCTCAGCAGCGACGCGCCGGGCAGCTTCGCTGCCGCCGCGCCGGCCGGCTTCAGGTCCGCATCCATCTTCTCCAGAACCGGCTTCATGCGGGGGTCCGTAAGCTCCTCCCGGGACCAGTCACTGGAACTCACGGGCTGCTCCGTGGGTAGGATCAGCCGAGGGTGGATGCGCCCGACGTCCACCAAGACCCACTTGCTCCTGAAGCCCTCAATCCTCTTCCCGGGATTTGAGATGGCCACGGCGCCGCCACACGCAACGAAGCTCGCGCATGCGGAAGGGAAGCCACGGGTGACCCGGAGGTAGAAGTAGTGGCGCAGCAAGGCCACTGAGGGTTGCACCCCCACATGAGCCTCGTAGTAGTAGGCGAAGATCGCCAGGAGAAGGATGGAGTTGGGGTGGAGATGCAGAGCTTGCAAGTCATAGTGGCGGAGGACAGAGAGGAAGAACTCGGAGAAAGGGGGCACCAGGCCCGCAGTAATGGAGTTTACAAAGAGAGGGTAGAAGGTGCTTCCTCGGCCCTCAGGGGTGGCGGAGCCGACCTTGAACACCCACGTTCCGTCGACCCCCCATGCCGCCGCCATCCGTCGCAGCCGGGCGAGGCTCGCCGCCGACACATTCGGCGAGTCCAAGGCCGGCGAGAACCAAGCTTCAGCAGGAGGCTGGCGCGGCGCCATGACTTCCAAGGCCACAAGGGAGCAGATCTGGGAGTCTGGAGGAAGGAAGGGGAGGCGCAAGAAAGGGGATCTGAGCAACGACGGAAGAAAGAGAATAGCAAAGCCTGGTCAGACACTGCACCCTTAACCTACGCGGTTGCGGGGACGCCCACGTCCTATCAAACCGCCACGCGGCACCCAAGGCCGCAGGCTGTTAGGGCCCGCGGCGCTTCGCCCTTGCCCTTTCGCCTCTCGGCACGGCCAAGTCCGGGCGCGCCTTGGGCCCGGGGGCTACTGTCGGCGTTCTGGGAACGGGGGTCCCCAGACTTGCCTACCTGCGGCCCGCGGCGTGGCTTGAATGGAGGCCCAGTACGGTCCACCTTCATCAACACGAGACTCAAGACCCTCGCGAGGGGCCAAGCCTCGCGGGGAGGACGACACAGCGCTTCCTCAGGCGCGGCCTCCTCAGGCTGGCTCATGAGGAGGCGGAGAGATCAAGGCAGGGTACCTCATGAGGTGCCCATGACGCAAGCCATGACGACCAAGGCTGCTAGGCGGGCGGCAGATCGCACAGTGTCCACCCCTTTCCTCTTTGGTGCAAAGGGGGCAAGCGTAGGCGAGAGGATCAAGCAAAGGCATCCATTTCGGTGCAACGAGACCAAGACCAGTCCAACGGTGGGAATGAGCTCATCGTGGAGCCCAGAACGGCGTCACCACAGGGCCTTTGGCAGGCGAAGACCAACTTTGGTCAGGATAAGTGTACTGTATGTTCCCCTTCGAATTGGCCAATTGTTGGCGCCCTTCCCGCTCAATATTTGGGAAGAGGCCCAAGGCCTTTTCCTATAAATAGGACTAGCCACCCCCAGGTTAGAGGCATCGGGCATCTCGCATCCAGAATCCAAGCAAAGAGAAAGAGAGAGAGAAGGGTGGCTGAACTCCCCTAGCAGTTCATCGTCCCAGCCAAAAACAGGTCCTCGCGAGGCTGTTCTCCTTTGTACTGATCATCATCATCATCAGCCCGAGAGGCAATCCACCCACCACACTGGAGTAGGGTATTACACCACATCGGTGGCCCGAACCAGTATAAACTCTGTCTTCTTTGTGTTGTTCCTTTGGTAGTTTAGATCCTTGCGAGACGGGGAGGTAGAGGGCAGAATCTCCGCGCGCACCCCAGAGTTCGAACCTTAAGGGTCTGCCGGAACCCACGATCCGACAAGCAGCAGACCGACAGCAATAGCGGAGCAGAGCAGCAACACCAACTGGTCGCCGAGGAAGCAACAACATGGGGGAGAGACGCTGTGGATGAAGTGGCCGACGACGGCGCCGTCGATGGAGACCCGCCATGGCTGCTCGGTATCGAGCACCGGCAGCCCCGTGAGATCGAATAAAAGATAAAATGCAGCGGTGAGTGCAGAACGTCCTTGGTGGCACCGAGTTGGCCTCGGCTTGACCGGAGGAATTGGTGAGGGTGTTGCGGTTCCGGTGGTGCAGGTCAAGACGATGCTGTGGGGATGGAGGTGGCGCGATAGATGAGGCGAATGTCGGGGCAGCTCCCTGGAGGTGGAGGACGGGGCGGTTGATTCCATGGGACGACAAGATCGACGACGGATCCTCATCCGGTGCGGTGGATAAGGGACGGTGAGCTGTTGCGGTGGACGACGTCATCGGGGAAGAGTCTCTGGCTGGACGGCGGTCGGCAGGCCGACCGAGGAGCGTGGGGTTTCGTGGGTTTTGGAGGCCTTGGTTTACGAATTGAGGGACGAAGGGGAAGGTAGGGGGAGCCATGGCTTAGTGACGCGCTTGTCCGAAATGTAGGGTAAGTAACCAGCGTCCCCCACCGGTTTAGACACCACGACATCGAGCCGGCATTTCCGGTTGAGGGGTAGAAGGGGGATTTTGCGTGTGTGGGTTGTGGAGCCTATTTCGGATGAGGAGGGAGTTTTCGCGCTTGTCAAAATTTTAGGATAACAAGGTGCGACCCGGGGTTGAAGAGGCGGGAGTTTCAAAGCAGATGAGACAAAAGATACCCGAGCTTAAAATTTTGGGATAACAAGGCGCGGATTCCTTGTTCGGCATAACAAACTTAACGTGTACAAAAAAAAATTCATACAAGACACAAGAGAGTCATGTCCCCTTTTACTATATTGCTATAAATGTCATTGAAAAACTACAAGAAAAATGTAAAAAAAATCGGGAGAACAAGACTACCCTGTACAGTACCAAATCAATTCGCACTTCCCTCAACAACAAAAAACAAATCAATTCCCACCAAAAGAAAGATTCATATCCCTTTTTATATGATTACAAATGCCAAGATCTCGAATTTCAATTTTTAATCCATGTTATGTTGAATTCGAATATATCGTTGGGTGACCTTGCGGTTTATAATGGATGTAGTCCTACATTTTGATATTCCATCATATATGAACATTTTACTCCACCCTATGAACATATATATTATCGTCTACTACATGGACTAAATTTGAATCAATTTTCCTTATTTGAATACGATTGTTGTCAAGTTATACAATTATCTTGATAACAAAAAACATGCATATAGCAGTAATCATATTTCACTATAAACTACATGTAACATACGATCTCCAATTCGAATATGTGTATCCATTTTATGTTGAATTCAAATCAGAGTACATTGGTCTAGGTTGCGAGATGTTTGGGATAATCTAAACCCTGTTTTCATATGTATATAATTCTTGGCTGAATTGGGACAAGTTTTGGTATAAGCTTCTTGCAAAACCGGAGATTCTCTCAACAAGCCTCGTGGTTCCGAGAGGGAACATGTCACCTTTCTGTGCAAAACAATATATGCTGCCTCCCCCAGATTTTCTTTAGAGAGGCAACATAGAACTATATGAGTGCCCTATTAAATTTTGGAATTATTCCGGGTTCGTTTGGCCTTTTTACACATTAATTGAGTTTTTGAACATTTAATGTGCATAATCCAAATTTGAACTGCAAGCACATGTTCCGGTGCATCAAAGTTGGTTGAAAAATCACATGTGTGTCCTTGGGTGAATTTCTAGGTCCCATGCAAGAAATGGAAATGAAATTCAAACATCTAGGCGTCGTGACTCGGTCGAGAACATCGAGAAACTTGGTTTTTAAATTCATGTAAATCCAAAACTCACCTGGAAATCATGAAACTTGGCATGGTGTCATGTCATGGCACTAACATGCTGTGGTAAAAAATTGGGCCGATTTGGAACAAGATTTGGTATAAGCTTCTTGCAAACCGGAGCTTCTCTCAAGAAGGCTCGTGGTTCTAAGAGGGAACGTGTCACGTTTGAGTGTGAAACGATATACGCTACCGCCCCCTTGAGTTTCTTTACAGAGGCAACATAGAACTACATATGTGCCATGTTAAATTTAGGAATTATTCCTGGTTCGTTTGGCCTTTTTATACATTAATTGAGTTTTTGGTCATTTAATGTGCATAATTCAAATTTGAACTACAAACACATGCTCCCGTGCACCGAAGTTGGTTGAAAAATCACATGTGTGTCCTCAGGTGAATTTCTAGGTCCCGTGCAAGAAATGGGAATGAAATTCAAACATCTAGGCATCGTGGCTCAGCCGAGAACATTGAGAAACCTGGTTTTGAAATTCTTGTAAATCCAAAACACGCCTGAAAATCATGAAGTTTAGCATGGTGTCATGTCATGGTACTACCATGCCCTGGTAAAAAAATGGCCGAATAGGAACAAATTTTGATATAAGCTTCTTGCAAACCAGAGCTTCTTTCAAGAAGGCTCGTGGTTCTGAGAGGGAACGTGTCACCTTTGAGTGCGAAAGAATATACGCTGCCCCCCTTGAGTTTCTTTACAGAGGCAACATAGAACTGCATGAGTGCCCTGTTAAATTTTGGAATTATTTCGGGTTCATTTGGCCTTTTTATACATTACTTGAATTTCTGGTCATTTAATGTGCATAATTCAAATTCGAACTACAAGCACATGCTCCCGTGCACCAAAGTTGGTTGGAAAATCACATGTGTGTTCTCGGGTGAATTTCTAGGTCCCATGCAAGAAATGGGAATGAAGTTCAAACATCTGGGCATCGTGGCTCGGCCGAGAACATTGAGAAGCTTGGTTTGAAAATTCTTGTAAATCCAAAACACACCTGAAAATCATGAAACTTGGCATGTTGTCATGTCATGGTACTACCATGCAGTGGTAAAAAATTGACAGAATAGGAACAAGTTTTGGTATAAGTTTCTTGCAAACCGGAGCTTCTCTCAAGAAGGATCATGGTTCTGAGAGGGAACGTGTCACCTTTGTGTGCATAATACAAATTTGAAATACAAGCACATGCTCTAGTGCACCAAAGCTGGTTGAAAAATCACATGTGTGTCCTCGGGTAAATTTCTAGGTCCCATGCCAGAAATGGGAATGAAATTCAAACATCTGGGTGTCATGGCTCGGCTGGAAACATGGAGAAAATTGGTTTTTTAATTCCTGTAAATCCGAAACAAGCATGAAAATCATGAAACTTGTCTTGGTGTCATGACATGACACCAACATGCTGTGGTAATTTTGAAGTCCGATTTGCGAAGGCGCACACATTAACAATCAACAAAGTCATTTTGGAACAAGTGCTGTCATGTTACAATCAGAAACACAAGTATTATTGAAACCGTGGGTGTTCTATTTACCATTTACGTGCCGCCACACGTCCCCTTTTTTATTAGCTAGGAGGCACCGTGCAGGGTAGCTATTTGAGTACGGGAGGCGTGCGATCAGACACCTGCGCGTGCTTATCGGGAGGAGAGCCCTTTGACCTCAATCTGCCGTCCACCTCTCTCCCAAGGTCTCCATTAATGGCGCCCGAGCCTCTGTTTAATGGCGTGGCAATCTCTCACTCGACTGAGATTTAAGAGAGAAAAAAGAAAATCTAAAAAGAAATTTTGCACGGATCTTGGTGTAAGATCCGACGGACCTATATAGCATCTACTGCAACTTATAGCAAGACTGATGAATATATTTAAGGACGACGAGAGTGGATAATAATTGTCTTACATAATTAGTAAGATAATTAAAAAAGCCACATGCGGCTATGCCCGAAATACACAAGGGCAAAAGAAGAAGGAAGACACATATAACAATCTGGCTCGCTGATCTCTACTTTCTTTATGCACTACAGGTCGCGGAGACTAGTTCTCGCGGTGGGCGATGATCTCTTTCAGCAGTTTCATGTCCCTAATACGCTGCTTGGCAGCATCCATGGATTCCTCCACCAGCCTGTTGCGCTTGATGCGGGGCATGTCATTCTCGTCCATAAGTTTCTTGATGATGACGCTCGTCCTTTGCAACAAGGCAGCGGTCTCCTCCTCCTACTTCGCCCTTCCGGTGATCTTCGCTCTTAGCAGGTCACACTCGCCCCGGAGCTTCGCATTGCCCTCCCCTAGTTGTCAGATGATGCCGATAGCCTCATCCTACAACCTCGCCCAGCCGGAGATCTGATCCATCTGGCTATGGACCATCGCATACATGCGCCTGTAAGAGTCCTCGCCTGCCCGCGAGAAATTTTCTTAGGCCGCCGAGGCGCAACAGGACCTCCGTGCTGCTTCAGCGGCGCGGCGGGACATCTCTGCTGCTTCCGCGGAGTGTCCGGACTAGTCTGCTACATCGACGGCACAACGAGACCTCCGTGCTGCTTCGGCGGCGCGGCGGGACCTCTGTGCTGCTACTACTGCGCGGCTGGACATGTCGGCTGCGTTCGCGGCGAGGCGAGACATCTCTCGTGCTTCCTCTTCCATGCTCGCCTCTCCCTGGTGGAAATCTCTCGACGCAGAACTCACGCTGGCCATGGCTTGATTGACTTGATTGTTTTTTGTGGCTGATGAGTTGAGGAGGAATGTGTAGTCATCTTGGCATAGTAGTATTTATAACCGAGTACTACTAATACACTCCTAAGTGGGAAACCATTTAGGTTGTGCTGGGTGTGAACAGGTTTGCAATTAAATATAGCGTGGTAGTAGTAGTAATTTGAAATGCGACGAGACGCGCTCAAAATTTATTGACGGTTCTACTCCCTCCTTTCCGGTTTATAGGGCTCAATTCAAAAATCTCATCAACCAAGGTAGATGGTGAGTGGTGGAATACTGTTTGTAGTTTGTAAAACCACCCAATTAATGCTCTTGTTTTCCTCAAAAAATTATGTTTACCAATGCATTAATTGCAATGCATGCATGCATAAAGTACATTCCCGTATGTAGTTTTGAAGTGCGGCACTATTCCCAGATGGCGTAACGTGGGGACGTGTTCTCGGCCGTGGTGTAGCATATGCCATGGTACTAGTTCTTTTTCTACTGCTGTGTACGTGCAAAAACTGGCACCGTCGGATACATATCTTACGCTTGGCGTTCAACAGGAATAGCCTCGTGGCGAGCTATAGACTAGTCTTTTTTTCCAGACGCATTACACCTATCTCTCGGGACTTATCACATGCACCATCACTGCTCCCTAGGTCGATGCCACCCACATACACTTGTACTCTGAGTTTAGTACGTTATACAGGAAGAGAAGAGGTGCACACACGCACTCGTCCTCTCTCACACACACATCTATAGCTACGAATTGTAGTGTTCTCAACCATCTGATTGGCTCTATCATAGGTTTCACATTGCTCCTTGGCCTTGAGATTTAGAAGTTTAAAACGCGGAGGCTAAGATGGAGGCGCGAGGTTTTGGTTACTGTGCGGGTCGCACACGGCACCAACACGACACGAGCTTCGTCTGCCTGGTGCGCATGCAGTCGGGTGAGTTGTCCAAGTATAGACACAACCAGGCCCTCGTTGGTATCCGCGCCTCGACTTTGGCTGGTCATAGTGGAGAGTAACATAGACTAGTTACTAGATTATGTTACTAGTACCTTCATAGTGGGTAGTGTCATATATGTGATAACATAGTACTACATGTCTTCATTTATTACTTTGTAGACTCATTTTGCATTGGAAAGCGCTATGTGATGGTAACATATTAGGCTAGTCATAGTGGGAGTAACTTAACTACTCCCTCCGTCTAGGTGTGTAAGTCACCTTACAAAAACAAAATAAACCCAAAACACTTAGGCACAGTAATTAACTCCCTTCTCGTTTCTCATTTCATGACGTATCAACCAATAAGAGATGTGGGTCGTGCATGCTTTTAATGACTTGAGACTAACAAACATGACATGCGGTGGTTAGTTCATTGCATGCAATGCTATTATAATTAGCAAAAAGACATTGAGTTATCTAGTTTTTCCCTCCGCCCTGGTCGCGGTGCACAACCTAAGATGACTTATACACCTAGGCTGAGGGAGTAGTAACATAGCGCACTTCGAGAAAATTCTGCTTATGTGGCAAGTAATTAATAAGAGGTGGTAACATAATATGTTACTGTAACATAGCGCTTTCCAAGACAAGATAAATGAAGCCATCTATGATACTAGTATTATGTTACTTTGCATTATGAAGGTAATAACTTAGTCTAGTGTCATATGCATAACACTAGTCTAAGTTACTCCCCACTATGGCCAGCCTTTATGTTACTCTATTTGCCTCTCTCATTAATTACTTGCCACCTCATCATTTTTGCTTATGTGGCATCTATGTTACTACCTATGTTACTCCCACTATGACCAGCCTTTTGCGCCGAGAAATTAGGAACGGAGGGAGTACTACTAGTAGTACTACTTTGATGTGTCACGTCAACTCGCACAAGTATGCAACACTTCCTGAACAAACAAGCATATAAGCTGTTATACTTACTTCTTATAAGTAGTTATACTTCTTACCAAAGGATCATTATATCCAACAGACACAAAATATCTGTTCGACTATTGGAAATTACTTTAACTACTGATTTGATGTCGAAGTAATTGCTGCATCGCCACCAAATCCCACCATCTCTTAAGCTAAAGTAGAACGAGCTAACCCCTATAATAGCATATTACTAAGATAAACAGAAGGCATTGTAGAATCATTTAGGACGTGAGCTTGTCAATCTAAATGTGGAGGGACACCAGCTTAGCCCCAGCCAGCAGCTTGGGCGGAACTGTGAAGAAGGTCAACTCGTGCACCGCGATGTCGCCGAGATCCTTGCTGCTTGTCACCTCCATTTCCACCTTGACGGCGTCGGTGCTGCCTTTGGGCTCCTCGGCAGGCCATTCGCCCACAGCTTGGCTACATAGTATGGAAGTGGCGGGGACGACCCCTCTCTGACGCAGATGACCGACACAGCGATAGGCGCACTGATGTCGAGCACGCCGCCGACCAAGAAAAATGTGCAGCCATCCTCCTCCGCGAACAACAAGAGCTGTGGCTCCAACAGTGGCACTTGCAGCTGGAGCACCTTGCCATACTGGATCCTGTGCATGGGCATGGGATGCACAGTGCTGATGTGGTGGGAGAGCGCCGGCGCCGGGCCTTCGTAGCCGCAGACGGGCATGTGGCATTTGTAGGGCGCGAGCGGACACACGCTCAGGTGATCGGCGAGCTTGTGGTAAGTGACGTAGAGCCCACAACCTTCGTGCGAGCACTCCACCCTCACCGAGGAGAGGACGATGTCCACCGCCGTGTTCCGCACGTCGAAGCCACCGCCGCGCTCGCACTTCTGGCACTGCCGCTGGTTCCCAGGCACTCGACGCGGCAGTACGTGCAGGCCAGGTGTCCTCCCTTGCACTGCACAAATCAATCAAACAACACATCAATCAAGAAACCTGCACCTTGCTCGATCAGCCAAACGGAGGAGGTGTACTCGAACCTCATACACTAGAGGCTTCAAGGGGCGGAGGCACAAGGGGCAGTGGAGCAAGGTGAGGTCCATCGAGACCATAGAGAGCTCCATCGTCGGGTCCTGTTCCGTCTACATGATCTCGCCCTCCTCGGAATTCTGCCCTCCTCGTGCACAACCATCTCTTGCTTTATTAGGGCTGGGGCATTACAAAGCTTTACCGTCACATATTCATACTACTTCAAGGTGCATTAAATCAACACATGCAAGTATCAAAAGGAGAGTCACGTCATGCATGCATGCGTTGTAAGTAATGCATCGGTAAACGCAAATTATTGAAATATATCAAGTGTAGTGCTTTGATGTGTCGCATCAACTCGTACAAGACCAAGAAGTTTGATTACTACAACGCCCTCTTGCCTTAACCGCACCTGCCTTTGGCTGCATGACAGGTGGGCCACCCTCCTGTTGGGCCCACCTGTCATAGACGCAAAGGCAGGAGCAGTAAGTCAATGAAGTTGCGTCCCTCCCTCGCCCATGAGCGTGGTGGCTGGCAGGACTAGGAGAAGCTTTCGTTCGCTACACGCTCTCCCTCCCGCACATGGTGGACATGCAGCAGTTCAATCGGTGTCAGATGGCCAGAAGCATACTATAGTACTCCTCCACTACAATAGTACTCCATCATTGTTTGACTTCCCGAAGAGGCGAAGAGCCAAGCGCAGCCCGGACGCTCGTGTGGCAGTTTCATGTGTAGAGTAGTCTAGGATAGCGTGTACCGTGCCTGTAAGCTTAAAATCGTTGGGGTCGGCTCCATGCTTTTTTATTAAAATAATCTTCTAGCCCTACCTGTCATCTTGGTGATTCTAGTTTGCATGCCCATCTGGTCAAGACAGGAATGTATATTTTAATTTGTGGTGGGGTAAATGTTAGAGGTTGTAGCAAATGGAGTATTGTACATTGCGGGTCTTTCAGCCAAGTTTAGAGGCAACCATGTGGGGCCAGTGCTATGATCTGTCGCGTCAACTCGTACAACGAGGAGAAGCTTGATTTTACTACTACACGCCTTCTCCCTCGCCCATGCGCGCGGTGGCTCGCAGACAAGGACAGGCTTTTGCTTATAGTAGTACTAAAACAAGCTGTCCCTCCTGCTCATGGTGGACGGACATGCAGTAGTGGATTCGATACTTTAGAAGCAACAGTAGTAACATCATTGTTTGTCTTCTCGAAGAGGCGAAGAGCCAAGCGCAACCTGAACATGGCAGTTTTGAACCATGGAGCACACATATAGCTAGCCTCTTGCATGAGACAAAATTGCCTATGTGAGCCCACTATTACTTGCTAGTATAGCCCTGTAAACCAGAAAGGAGTATTTGCCTTTCTAGAGTTTTCAACAAGTGACTAGACTACACCGAAACATAGTACATATGGAGCAAAATGAGTGAATCTAAACCGTAAATAAATACGTAGGTCTCTCGTTTTCCTCTCCGCCTTGGTCGCAGTGCACAATAGGCACCATAGGCACCTCGTCGTCGACGGGAACGTCTCCTAACGTGCGATAGATGCGAGCGGCAGTCTCCTCCTTAGGTTCTTGAGGCCATGTTTGGTTCATAAGTCCTAGGACTTTTTCTAGTCCCAACTAAAAAGTCCCCAGTCCCTAGTTTTTGTAGCTGGGTTAGAGCAAACTAGCTCAAACTAACCCCTCCTGTTTGGATAATTTGAGGCTATTTCAACCCAAACTTGCTCTAACTCAGGGATCCAAACAAAGAGGAGTAGTACTGTACATGCTACAGTCTGGACCGTAGCACATTGTTTTTTATGCCATATCAGCACATTGTTTTCTACTATTGATTCACTGGGCTACCGTGGTTCGCACTCCTCTGTCGTGGTTCACACTCCTCCTACGTACTTCACCGAAATGTGGGAGAGCTAGCATCCGGGTCGACGTGTCATGCACTAGATTAGAGTGCGGAACGGAAGGGGGCATCACCCCAGTCGTACCGCCATTAATTCATGACTATAGTGAGTAGTCATATCACAAGTCTTTCCAGCAGTAACGCGCCGTCAAATCGGACAGCCCGACCTTTACAGCAGTAAGTAAGTTGAATCCGCTACTCCCTCACCCTCCTCGCCTCTGTGTCAAACCGTCTATGCGAAAACTGTCGCGCGTACTGCCCGGGAAAAGCGATGCCCTCAACTTTTAACTACGCAAAAATAGTTCGAGCTTGTTCATCATATATAAATACTAGTACTGTATGTTTATTCACCCATGGGATTGGTCAATGAATGGAGGGCTGGGGAGCACAAGTGATCCATACTACTACTACTACCTCCATCCTAGTTTATTGGTCCCCATTGTATATTGTGTCAAATTTTGATTATAGATTGAACTAACAAAACGTTCATGCATGTTACCAAAAATTATATCATTGATAACTATGTTGAAATACGAATCCAACGATATAATTTTTGTTGACATGCATTAACATTTTGTTAGCTAAATATTTGGTCAAAATTTGGCATGAACTACAAAGGTGACCTGTAAACCAGGACGGAGCTACTAGTAGTAGTAAGTAGGAGTCGTACAGTTACTCACCTTAAATAGAGAGTTTCTTTTGTTTAATGCCACATACACAAATTGAAATGCTTGTTCTGGAGAGAAAAAGATAATCACTCCACTATATATGTATGTCGGGGCCTGAGCGCTTGCTTTACTAGGGTTGCTCTCTTTATTCTCTCATCCTCTCCAGATCTAAACAAGACAGTGGTAGCGACATTTCCTCTCTACTCACCGCTGGTCACAGATCCGGCCAGATCCCTTCGGCTGGTGTGTGTAGAGGACTAGGTGCATCGTTCACATGGTCATCGCCGGCGAGGGAGGAAACCCACAACTGCCCGAGGGGCCCGATCCTCTGCCCGTGCCGTTCTCTCCGACACAGCGCCGGCTCGGGAGGTCCTCTGACCCTTCTTCCTCGTCGTATTGTGCGCAGATCCGACCTGCCGCCGCCGACATCCCGACGAACCTCAGATATAAGTTCTTTGAAAGTGGCCTTGCTCTACTGCCCCAGCTCCCCACGTGTCTGCATGTGCATCTTTTTCTACTCCCATCAGCTCTTCCAAAGCCACCTAAATTTTTAGTATCATTAGAGGTAAAGGTACTTCATGCATTGAAATCTAGGACTTGGTTCAAACAACAATGAAAGGGGAGAAAGTTGTAGCATGAATCTATGACTTGATTCAAAGAGCAAATAATATGGTGAAAGTAGTAGAGACCGAATACCCAACCGGTCTCTTGGCCGAAAAGGGAAATAATGGGAAATCGAAGTGCAAACTGGATAAGGAACATATCTATTATTGGTTGAAAAAGGATAGAAAGTGGCGGCCGGTGGACAAGTCAACATAGTATGTCCAGGATTAGATTTGTTGCCCTCACATAGTAAAAGGTCTCCAGGATTAGAATTGCTGCCCTCACATAGTAAAAGGTCTCCAGGATTAGATTTGCTGCCGTCACATAGTAAAAGGTCTCCAGGATTAGAATTGCTGCCCTCACATTGTAAAAGGTCTCCAGGATTAGATTTGCTGCCCTCACATAGTAAAAGGTCTCCAGGATTAGATTTGCTGCCCTCACATAGTAAAAGGTCTCCAGGATTAGATCGGCTGCCCTCACAGAGCATGAACAAACTCGGCATCACCGCTGTATGCCTCCTTGTAGGTACATTGTGCTGATGCGTCCACCGTCGCATGTCCTTATACCAACCTTTTGCTGTTGTTAATGTAAGTCTGCATGTAAAATGAAGCGATCACACTGTTACCTTTGGGACATGTATAACCAGTGTTATTGTTAATCTAATGCCTCCAGTGATAGGATGCAATTAAATTGTGTTACAAATGGTACTCCTGCTGTTTTCCCTGGTATAATAAGTAAAAGTTGCTCCTTTACGCTGCTGAGTGTCATGGTGTCCCCACGGTCCCAAGCCCTTAAACCAACTCTTTAGCTGCTGTTGATTTACTGTATCTGGTAAACAAGCAATGCCACCATTAAAGTAAACCCATATTTGACGAATGTCATTGTTGATCGTAATGCTTCCGGTAACATGAAGCATTGCTGACGTTTTAAAATTTCTACTGTCCTTGCGTGATTGCATGAACATAATTAAGATGCTTCTTTTCATTTCGTGCATGCTTCCGGTAACATGAAAACAGAATCTGTCAGAAACAGAACAGTCTGTAACGATTTGAACAGCAACCATATTTATCCTACTCCAAAAATTATGAAATAAATTGGCGGACATGAGGAATTTGCCTATTAATCTTCTGCAAAAAGAATCAACTCAAAAGAACTTTTCATTAAAAAACGGTAGCTAATCTCGTGAGCGCAAAGTTTCTGTCTTTTACAGCAAGATCACAATGACTTTCACCCAAGTCTTCCCAAAGGTCTTACTTGGCACTTTATTGAAACAGAAGCTATAAAACATGATTACTATAGTAGCTTAATCATGTAAACACATGAAAATAGTAGGGGTAAATATTGGGTTGTCTCCCAACAAGAGCTTTTCTTTAATGATGATTTCAATGATGCTCATATAAAAGATAAGAATTGAAACACAAAGAGAGCATCATGAACAATGTGACTAGCACATTTTAATCTAACCAACTTCCTATTCCTAGGGATTTTGTGAACATATAATTTACAGGAACAATAATCAACTAGCATAGGAAGGCAAAACAAGTATAACTTCAAAACTTTAAGCACATAGAGAGGAAACTTGATATTATTGCAACTCCTACAAGCATATATTCCTCCCTCATATTAATTTTCAGTAGCATCATGAATGAATTAAAAAATATGACCATCACATAAAGCATTCTTTTCATGATCTACAAGCATAGAAAATTTTCTACTCTCCACATAAGCAAAATTCTTCTCATTCTGAATAGCGGGATCACTAGTTCCTAAAGTTAACACTCTTCCAAACCCGCTTTAGATGATAGTATTATTCATACTCCAAAACATATAAGTGAAGTTCATGGAGCATTCTACAATTAATATAGACTAACCAATATCCAAGCTCAAAATATATAAGTGAAGCACATGAAGCATTCTATAAAACCACACTCAAAATATTTAAGTGAAGCTCAAGGAGCATTCTATAAGGTCATACTCAAAAGATATAAGTGAATCACATGGATCATTCTATAAATCGATGAAGAGATATCTCATAGTAGCATGGTTCTTAAAGAAAAAAGAAAACACAAGGGACAGAAATCATGTGAACAGAACGAAAACCGAGGTATACCGATAATTGTTGAAGAAGAAAGATGGGATGCCAACCGGGGCATCTCCAAGCTTAGATGCTTGAGTATCCTTGAAATATTTACTTGGGGTGCCTTGGGCATCCCCAAGCTTCAATTCTTGCCTCTCTTTATTCTTCTCACATCGGTAACTCCTCGTTCTTCGAACACTTCATCCACAAAAACTTAACAGAAACTTTGTGAGAACCGTTAGTATAATAAAGCAAATCACTACCTTTAGGTACTGTTGCAAACCAATTCATATTTTGTTTTTGCATTATATCTACTTTAATATAACTTTTCCATGGCGTAATCCACTGATAGAAATCGATAGGTTCATCAAAACAAGCAAGCAATGCATCAAAAACAGAATCTGTCTTAAACAGGACAGTCTGTAGTAATGTGGAAGTTTAGCAAACTTCTGTAACTCCAAAAATTATGAAGTAAATTTGACAATTTGAAAAATTTGTACAGAAGTAATTTGAAAAAAGTTTCGGACCCATTTGACTTTCCAGTAAAAATTGTAAAATCACGCGGTACAGCCAAAGTTTCTGTTTTTGTTCTGCACATAGTAAACAAGCAATCTAATAATCCTAAAACCAAAGCTTGGCACATTATTTTTATAATACAATGGATATACACAAGGGGATAATTATTTACAGAGAAACTTCCATGAAATATTCTACATTGTTTCCTTGAGCATGAACTCAAGTGCTCAAGGTCGACCCTCACTTCTTCAATGCATAACTTTCCAATCATTTCTCTTTTTGAAAAACTTTTTAGGCATGAGAGGCAAGTAATTTTTTTTTTGTATTTTAATTCTTTAATTTTTTTTTACGTTTCACCCACAACTAAACAGAAACAAAAAGGAAAAACAAAATCTCCTTAGTGAAGAAAGCAAACAAGCACACACGAGAATACCAACCCCACCCTATTGCTCCCCAGCAACGGCGCCAGAAAAAGAGCTTGATAATCCCCAAGTGCAGGGAATCATCGTAGAAATTTCCAAAGGTGGAAGTGATAAGTATGGAGTGTCGAACCCACAAGGAGCTAAAGGTAAGATCAATATTCTCTCAATCCCTATCTGCCACTGATACGACTCTACGTACACCGAACGTTTGCTTCCAACTAGCAACGAGAAATTAAACTACGTTGTGGGTATGAAGAGGATAACTTTGTATGGTATCGGAGAGCTAAAACATAAAAGTAGGTGCTGTTATCATAAATTTGGAATATATTACAAAATATTGTAAATAGCGAGTGTGGAATAATGATGGGTCGGTGTGCGGAATTATCGTAGGCAATTGTTAACAAGACCGACAGTCGTCATTGCAGTTTCATATGAAGGAGATGCATAAGCTAACATATTTTCTCTACTTAGATCATATGAACTTATGATTGGAACTCTACCAAGCATCCGCAACTACTAAAGATCATTAAGGTAAAACCCAACCATAGCATTAAAGCATCAAGTCCTCTCTATCCCATACGCAACAACCCCCGTCCTCGGGTTTGTGTTTCAGTCACTCACCAACCCACTATAAGCGAATCATGAACGTATTGCAGCACCCTACAGCGGGAATCCCTCACGCCTGCGCGACACGGAGGGCACCATAGGATAGCACCAAAATAAAACATACAACTCGTACCAATCTAGATCATCGATCAACCCAAAGACAAAGGATATCTACTCAAAACAGCATAGGATGGCAACACATCATTGGATCATAATATGTGGCTTAAAGAACCATGTTCAAGTAGGGATTACAGTGGGGTGCGGGAGAGTGCACCGCGTAAAATAGATGAGGATGGTGATGTCGATGAAGACGATCACCGCGGCGATGATTCCCCTCCCAATGGCACTCTGGCGCCACCAAGAGAGAGAGGAGGAGAGTCTCTTCCCCTTGTGCTTCCTCCTCCATGGCCTCCCCCTCGATGGGGAGAGGTTCTCCCTCTGGTCCTTGGCCTTCATGGCGATGAGGGCCTCTCCGGGATCCTCCTCCATGGCCATCGGTGATGATGGCCCCCTCCGGCAGGGTGCCAGAGAGGGCCTAGATTGATTTATTGTGGCTACAGAGCTTGAGGCGGCGGAACTTCCGATCTAGGTTAATTTCTTGGGATTTCTGTATTTATAGGAATTTTTGGCATTGGTTTCACGTTAGGGGGGGTCTCCGAGTCGTCCACGAGGCAGGGGCCCACGCCCAGGCGGTGGGCGCCCCCCCACCCTCGTGGACAGCCCGAGACTCTTATGGCCCAACTCTTTTGCTACAGGGGCTTCTTTTGGTCCATAAAAAGTCAACGAAATTGGCACGTCAATTGGACTCCGTTTAGTATTCATTTTCTGTAAAACTCAAAAACAAGGAAAAAAACAGAAACTGGCACTGGGCTCTAGGTTAATAGGTTAGTCCCAAAAATCATATAAAATAGCATGTAAGTGCATATAAAACATCTAATATGGATAATATAATAGCATGAATACTTCATAAATTATAGATACGTTGGAGACGTATCAGCATCCCCAAGCTTAATTCCTGCTCATCCTCGAGTAGGTAAATGATAAAAGAAATAATTTATGAAGTGTGAATGCTAGCAGGTGCACAAGTTTGATCAATGATAATTTCAATCACCTTTTCTAGCATCATTATATGTCATAACAGTAGCTCATCTCATAAAAGTTTTCATGATCAAGTAACAAGCTATTCACATGTTAAAGTATAGATCATAAACTTTCTTGAAAACTAGCAAATCGTGCTTTTAGTCATCAAACAATTGCAATTCATCTTATTTTCAGGAAGGGTCTATGTCAGAGCTTTGATTTAGCAAACTCCACATACTCAACTATCATTTAATCTTTCACAATTGCTAACACTCACGTGATATTTATCAGTTCAAGATTTTAATCGGATACAGAGAAAGATAGGGGCTTATAGTTTCGCCTCCCAACCTTTTACCTCAAGGGTAATGTCAACAATAATAGTTCATGATAACTTACATCCAATTGGATATATATATAAATATATATAGCAGGATCTTTCCAACACAATGTGCTTGCCAAAGGATAAAATGTAAAAAGGAAAGGTGAAGATCACCGTGACTCTTGCATAAGGTAGAAGATAAAAGTAAAAGATAGGCCCTTCGTAGAGTGAAGCAGAGGTTGTCATGCGCTTTTATGGTTGGATGCACAAAATCTTAATGCAAAAGAACATCACTTTATATTGCCACTTGTGATATGGACCTTTATTATGTATTCCGTCGCTTTTATTTCCTCCACATCACAAGATCGTATAAAGCTTATTTTCTCCACATTAATAGATCATACATATTTAGAGGGCAATTTTTATTGCATGCACCGATGACAACTTACTTGAAGGATCTTACTCAATCCATAGGTACGTATGATGGACTCTCGTGGCAAAACTCGTTTTAGGGGATATTCGGAAGCACAAGTAGTATCTCTACTTGGTGCAAAGAATATGGCTAGTATGAAGGGGAAAGCCAAGCTCAGCATGTTGGATAATCCATGACAATATATTTTATTTCAGATATAAGGAAACATAACCCATTACGTTGTCTTCCTTGTCCAACATCAACCTTTTAGCATGTCATATTTTAATGAGTGCTCACAATTGCAAAATATGTCCAGGATAGTATATTTATATGTGAAATCTCTCTTCCTTCAATATTATTTCATAAATTGTTCAAGTGACCAATTCTACGTTTGCTAACTTTCAATAAGTTTACTACCTATACTTATTATGTGTGAAGTCATTACTCCCCATGTTATAAGCATATGAAACATATATAAATTCAGATTTATCACATTCAATTCATTCAACCATTTACTCATAGGATATACGTGAAGCACATGAGTAAATGACAAACTACTCCAAAAGATATAAGTGAAGAACACTAAGTAGTCAAATAATTAACTAGCCACGGGAGGATTCTTTTTCATTCGAAATTTCAAATCCAATGATTTTATTCAAACAACAAGTAAAATTGAAAACATGCTCAAGCAAAACACATATCATGTGACGAATAAAAATATAGCTCCGAGTAAAGTATACCGATAGTTTTGAAGGCGAAAGAGGGGATGCCTTCCGGGGCATCCCCAAGCTTAGGCGCTTGAGTCTTCATTGAATTTTACCTTGGGGTGCCATGGGAATCCCCAAGCTTAGGGTCTTTCCACTTCTTATTCTCCTCATATCGATATCTCACCAAAGCTTTAAAACTTCAATCACACCAAACATAACAAAACTTCGTGAGATAGGTTAGTATGATAAAGAGTAAACCATTCACTTTGGTACTGTCTAAGACAAGGTTCATAATTGTTCCCACACAATCTCTACTGTAACCTATCATTTCTACAATTGATATGGAGAAATATAAGCCATCGAAACTAGAAAACAAGCAAACTATGCAATGAAAACATAATCTGTCAGAAACAGAACAGTTTGTAATGATCTGAACAGCAACCATACTTATCCTACTCCTAAAATTATGAAATAAATTGGTGGACGTGAGGAATTTGCCTATTAATATTCTTCAAAAAGAATGAACTCAAAATCACTCTTCTGTAAAAAATGGTAGCTAATCTCGTGAGCGCAAAGTTTCTGTTTTTTTACAGCAAGATCACATTAACTTTCACCCAAGTCTTCCCAAAGGTCTTACTTGGCACTTTATTGAAAAAAAAGCTATAAAACATGATTACTACAGTAGCTTAATCATGTAAACACACGAAAACAGTAGGGGTAAATATTGGGTTGTCTCCCAACAAGCGCTTTTCTTTAATGCCTTTTAGCTAGGCATGATGATTTCAATGATGCTCATATAAAAGATAAGAATTGAAACACAAAGAGGGCATCATGAAGAATGTGACTAGCACATTTTAATCTAACAAACTTCCTATTCCTATGGATTTTGTGAACACATAATTTATAGGAACAAGAATCAAATAGCATAGGAAGGCAAAACAAGTAGAAATTCAAAACTTTAAGCGCATAGAGAGGAAACTTGATATTATTGCAACTCCTACAAGCATATATTCCTCCCTCATAGTAATTTTCAGTAGCATCATGAATGAATTAAAAAATATAACCATCACATAAAGCATTCTTTTCATGATCTACAAGCATAGAAATTTTTCTACTCTCCACATAAGCAAAATTCTTCTCATTCTGAATAGCGGGATCACTAGCTCCTAAAGTTAACACTCTTCCAAACCCGCTTTAGATGATAGTATTATTCATACTCCAAAACATATAAGTGAAGTTCATGGAGCATTCTACAATTAATATAGACTAACCAATATCCAAGCTCAAAATATATAAGTGAAGCACACGAAGCATTTTATAAAACCATACTAAAAAGATTTAAGTGAAGCGCAAAGAGCATTCTATAAGGTCATACTCAAAAGATATAAGTGAAGCACATGGATCATTCTATAAACCGATGAAGATATATCTCATAGTAGCATGGTTCTTATAGAAAGGAAAACACAAGGGACACAAATCATGTGAACAGAACAAAAACCGAGGTATACCGATAATTGTTGAAGAAGAAAGATGGGATGCCAACCGGGGCGTCCCCAAGCTTAGATGCTTGAGTATCCTTGAAATATTTACTTGGGGTGCCTTGGGCATCCCCAAGATTCAACTCTAGCCTCTCTTTAT
This sequence comes from Aegilops umbellulata, assembly GCA_032464435.1. NCBI lineage: Eukaryota > Viridiplantae > Streptophyta > Magnoliopsida > Poales > Poaceae > Aegilops > Aegilops umbellulata. Next base: position 99,266,208 of record CP136060.1, read on the forward strand.
TCTTCTCACATCGGTAACTCCTCGTTCTTCGAACACTTATCCACAAAAACTTAACAAAAACTTTGTGAGATCCGTTAGTATAATAAAGAAAATCACTACCTTTAGGTACTGTTGCAAACCAATTCATATTTTGTTTTTGTATTATATCTACTATAATATAACTTTTCCATGGCTTAATCCACTGATAGAAATCGATAGGTTTATCAAAACAAGCAAGCAATGCATCAAAAACAGAATCTGTCTTAAAGAGGACAGTCTGTAGTGATCTGGAAGTTTAGCAAACTTCTGTAACTGCAAAAATTATGAAGTAAATTTGAAAATTTGAAAAATTTGTATAGAAGTAATGTGAAAAAAGTTTCAGACCCATTTGAATTGCCAGTAAAGAAATTTAAAATCACGCGCTATAGCCAAAGTTTCTGTTCTTGTTCTGCACATAGTAAACAAGCAATCTAATCATCCTAAAACCAAAGCTTGGCACATTATTTTTATAATACAATGGATATAAACAAGGGGACAATTATTTACAGAGAAACTTCATGAAAAATTCTACATTGTTTCCGTGAGCATGAACACACGTGCTCAAGGTCGACCCTCACTTCTTCAACGCATAACTTTCCAATCACTTCTCTTTTTGAAAATCTTTTTAGGCATGAGAGGCAAGTAATTTTTTTTGGTATTTTCATTCTTTAATTTTTTTGTATGTTTCACCCACAACTAAACATAAACAAAAGGAGAAACAAAATCTACTTGGTGAAGAAAGCAAACAAGCACACACGAGAATACCAACCCCACGCTATTGCTCCCCGGCAACGGCGCCAGAAAAGAGCTTGATAATCCCCAAGTGCAGGGAATCATCGTAGCAATTTCCAAAGGTCAAAGTGATAAGTATGGATTGTCGAACCCACAAGGAGATAAATATAAGATCAATATTCTCTCAAGCCCTATCTGCCACTAATACGACTCTACGCACACCGAACGTTTGCTTCCAACTAGCAACGAGAAATTAAACTTCGTTGTGGGTATGAAGAGGATAACTTTATATGGTATCGGAGAGCTAAAACATAAAAGTAGGTGCTATTATCATAAAGTTAGAATATATTACTAAATATTATAAATAGCTAGTGTGGAATAATGATGGGCCAGTGTGCGGAATTATCCTAGGCAATCTTTAACAAGACCGGTAGTCGTCATTGCAATTTCATATGAGGGAGAGGCATAAGCTAACATACTTTCTCTACTTGGATCATATATATGCACTTATGATTAGAACTCTAGCAAACATCCGCAACTACTAAAGATCATTAAGGTAAAACCCAACCATAGCTTTAAAGCATCAAGTCCTCTTTATCCCATACGCAACAACCCCCTTACTCGGGTGTGTGTTTCAGACACTCACCAACCCACTGTAAGCGAATCATGAACGTATTGCAACACCCTACAGCGGGAATCCCTCATGCTTGCGCGACATGGAGGGCACTATAGGACAGCACCAAAATAAAACATACAACTCGTACCAATCTAGATTATCGATCAACCCAAAGACATAGGATATCTACTCAAAATATCATAGGATGCCAACATATCATTGGATCATAATATGTGGCATAAAGCACCATGTTCAAGTAGGGATTACAGCGGGGTGCGGGAGAGTGGACCGCGTAAAATAGATGAGGATGATGATGATGATGGTGATGTCGATGAAGACGATCACCGCTGCGATGATTCCCCTCCCAATGTCACTCTGGCGCCACCGAGAGAGAGGAGGAGAGGCTCTCCCCCTTGTGCTTCCTCCTCCATGGCCTCCCCCCTGGATGGGGAGATGTTCTTCCTCTGGTCCTTGGCCTTCATGGCGAGATGGCCTCTCCGGGATCCTCCTCCATGGCCACCGGTGATGATGGCCTCCTCTAGCAGGGTGCCAGAGAGGGCCTAGATTGATTTCTCATGGCTACAGAGGCTTGCGGTGGCGGAACTTCCGATCTAGGTTAATTTCTGTGGGTTTCTGTATTTATAGGAATTTTTGGCGTTGGTTTCACGTCAGGGGGTCTTCGAGTCATCCACGAGGCAGGGGCCCACGCCCAAGGGGTGGGCGTGCCCCCACCCTCATCGACAGCCCGGGACTCTTCTGGCCCAACTCTTTTGCTCCAGGGGCTTCTTTTGGTCCATAAAAAATCAACATAAATTGGCACGTCAATTGGACTCTGTTTAGTATTCCTTTTCTATAAAACTCAAAAACAAGAAAAAAAACAGAAACTGGCACAGGGCTCTAGGTTAATAGGTTAGTCCAAAAAATCATATAAAATTGCATATAAATGCATATAAAACATCTAAGATGGATAGTATAATAGCATGAATACTTCATAAATTATAGATACGTTGGAGACGTATCACTGTGAAAACAGTAATACTCAACTAGAGATGTTGTGACGGTCAAGAGAATTCACCAAGTTCTTCGGTTGTATGACATCGCTAGCCAAGATGGATTTAATCCTGATATTCACTTTATCAAAAGGCTCTAATGGGTTGGTTCTGAATCTTGCAAGCTGGGAATCAATGAGATTTGTAGGCATATTTGTTGTACTTATGATTTGAATCTAATTTGTTGGTTATGAATTTTGCAAACTGGGAATCAATGAGATGTGTAGGCATCTTTGTTGTACTTATTATTTGGATCTTAGTTGTTGGTTCTGAATCTTGCAAGCTGGGAAACACAGTATGATGATGCAGAGGATAACATCCATAACAAACTGTTCAAACTTGGTAGTATTATCTGTGTGAAAGTGCGACAATGTACTGATCATGTGCGGCCTGAGAATAATAATTCTAATTGTTGTCCATGTTGATTCTATGGCACTGATAGAACGAGCCAATGCATTTCTTGTTTTAAGTAAAAATTTCTATTAAAACTAATTAAATTTAAGTAAAGTGACCAATAACTCTTGTTATTAAAGTACCAATACAGACCCGCTCGTGAACCGACGTGTGGCCGGAGTAGGTTTCTTAATGGAGGCGTTTGAATGCGCCGAGGGTGCATCTTCTGCCGGGTGTGCAGCAGGCGAGGGATGGGTAGTAACTGTTGTCGCCTATACACACTTAGTTTACTGTTGAATCTAGTTCTATCGGCGTTCTGGGAACGGGGGTCCCCAGACTTGCCTGCCTGCGGCCCACAACGTGGCTGAGCAGCAGGTTGTATGTCCCATCTTCATCAACAAGGCATTCAAGACCTTCGCGAGGAGCTGAGCCTCGCGAGGCGGACGACGCAAGGCCTCCTCTGGAGTGGCCTAGCCAGGCAGGCTCACGAGGAGCGGAGATATCAAGGCAAGGCAAACCTCACGAGGGTCTCGTGACGTGAGCCATGACGAATGGCGCCAGGCGGGTGCCAGGCGGGCGCCGGTGCGTGCAGCATCCTTGTTTCCTCTTTAGTGCTAAGGAGGCAAGCACAAATGAAGAGTACCGAGGCATCAGGCAAAGGTTGCCATATTGGTGCAACAAGACCAAGACCAGGAGGACGACAAGGCGGAGGTCATCGTGGAGCCCAAGACGGCGTCATCCCAGGGCTTTTCGCAGGAGAAGACCGCTTTTGTTAGGATAGCTTGTGCTAGCTGTCCCCTTTCAAATTTTCCCGCCTTTGTTGGCTCCCTTCCCGCTCAACATTTGGGAAGAGGACCAGGGCCTATATAAGTAGAGCTAGCCACCATAGTAGAGGCAAGGAGATCTTAGCTTGATCCAACCCGATCGAGAGCCTAGCCACAAGAACACCTCAACCTCAGGAGGCTGTTCTTCCCTTGTATTGTTCATCATCAGCCCCAGAGGCAATGCACCACCAGCACACTGGAGTAGGGTATTACACCACAATGGTGGCCCGAACCAGTATAAACCCCGTGTCTCTTTCTGTGTTGTGAGTTCGTCGAGTTCGTCCACAAGATCTTAGCGAGCTAGAGCGTAGATCGGTAGGATGGAAAGACTTCGCGCGCACCCCAGTGTTCGGACCTTAAGGGTTTGCCGGAACCCCACATCCGACATTTGGTGCGCCAGGTATGGGTGTGCCGAAGCTCCTCTCCACCAACTTTCGCCCAGTGCCGCCGCGCTTCGCTCCCATGGCAGGAGCGCCGCCACCCGCTTCGGCAACCGACACCAACAGTGGGGATTCTGGGTACCGGGCCCTGGCCCCCGCCCTACGGCAGGTGCGATGGCCAACCAAGTTCAGGCCGGAGATGCTGCCGCGTTACGACGGCGCAGCAGATTCGGTGCCATTCCTGCTGGCATATGAGGAGGCCGTCCTTGAAGCCAGAGGAAACGACAAGATCATGGCCAACTGGTTCCCCATGGCCCTCGCCGGCGAGCCACGCGTCTGGCTGCTCAACCTCCCAGGATCCACGGTGGGATCCTGGGAAGAACTCCGCAACCTCTTCGCCGCGCGCTACGCGGCGCCGGCGCATCATGCAGTCACGGCGCTGTTGGGTGGTTCCCAAGCGCCGCCTTCAGATTGCCACATCAAGCCTTTCCTCCGTCAGATTGGAGCAGCCTCCAAGCACCCGGGGGCTCCGCCGGGCTGGGCTTCACCGGAGGCCGACCTCACCTTCGACTCGGAAGACCACCCTGGCTCCACTGCCGGCTCCGGCATACTCCTAATGCTCTGCACACCTACCATCTGCAACGTGGCCATCACCAAGACCCTCATCGATGGCGGTGCCGGCCTCAACTTGCTCTCCGTGGAAGCCTTCAGCCTGCTCCATGTTGTCGGTGTACAAAAAGAGGGGTACACTCTTTTGTACCCCTATAACTGTGCACGGGCAGTCTGAGCCACGGGCACCACCACACTAAGCAAGGCAAGGGAGGTGAGCCAAGGTAAGACCGAAGCTCGAGAGGAGCAGAATGACGCCAAGACCAAGACCACAAAGAGCAAAGGGGGCGAAGCGGACTCCCCCGACAAGATCCTTGCCGGGAGGCGGTTTTAGCAAACCCGGCAAGACCCTTGCCGTGGCAGCTCGCCCCACACCTACGGAGGAGTCACCCTTGAGTCCACTGCCCCCATGGGGCAAGGATTCGGGAGACATCCCCGTGGTGGCATGCAGATCTTTGTGAAGACATTCAAGATCAGATACACACCTTAGAAGATGATTATCCTTGGCGGGATCCCAGCCAAGGAGGACCACAAGGCCCCTGGCAAGAACCTTGCCGGGGATGATAGAAGGCGCCGCGGCAAGACCCTTGCCGGGGCCCCGGCAAGGCCCTTGCCATGGACACCCGTAGGGCCACCATCAGGCCCACGCCAATCAGACCTCCACCGCCGTTCGCATGCAGCTGCCGACCCAACCAGCTGGGCAGGCACCTGCGTGGCGGCAAGCGGATCTTCGTGGAGACCCACCACTGCGCCACCTCAGCTGCCTGCCTGCCTACATGGCACCACGGGCACCGCTGGCCAGGGCGCGTGTCGACGCAAGAAGGAGCGGCGACGGACGAGACATGGCTCTCCCCCGTCCCTGATAAAGCAAGGACACCTAAGTAAGACGCATTAAATGCGCCTTGTCATGTAATGCGAGGGATAACCTCGCATCACTGTACCCTTTCCACCTCCTGTGTGCCACTGTGGCAACCCCTTTCCCTATAAAAGGAGGCCCAAGGCGACCAGGAGGAGGATTCGGCTTTTTGGAGCTCCTCACGCCCCATTGCTAGTTCAAGAACACAGATAAACAATCCACCAAAGCAGGAGTAGGGTTTTACGCATCCTCGCGGCCCGAACCTGGGTAAAGGAACCGTGTGCTATATGTTTGATCCGCTCTTCTCACGACCCCGCGCCCCGCAACCGTAGTAGGGATTCTTGTGATCCCATAGGTGTCGTTCCACACCGACATCTTTGGCGCGCCAGGTAGGGGGGCGCAGTTGTGAGAATCGGCTTTAGCAGTGAGCCCGACGCTCCTTCATCTCAGTGACCCTTGAAGAAGAAAGGGAGGCCAAAAGATCGACACTCGAGCGATCGCAAACATAAGCTAAGTTGCACTGAACCCTTATTTGTGCTACCTTTCTTATTTGAGGTTATTCCCGCCGGAGATGTCACGCCTTTGTATGAGGAACCTGCACGCCAGGGGGCTCTCCCACGATCGGCAACGCCCTTGCCCTGTTTAGAGTCCGCTCAACAGCTCAAGCGGCTGTGTCGAGAATGGCAGAGTAACCTTCCGCGATCGACAACGCCCTTGATTCCGACTCGAGTCAAGCTCGACAGTTCGAGCGGCCACGTTTGGAACGGAAAGGTGGCTCGTCCGGCAGCACGCGTACCCGGCAGGCCATGGGGATCTGTCCCCAAAACGCCGCTAGGGGCTTTCGCACCGGCGAGCCTACCCAATCGGCGTAGGGCACCCATACAAAGAGGAGTCGAACGGGGAAATAACATGCATGAAAATTAAGAATACTTCAGAGTTATATTACATCACATCATAGCTGCGGTTCTAACTAAAGATAAAATTTGTCTTGGTCGGGAACCCGCAGCGGCGAAGAAGAACGGGGCGCCTAGTCCCGGCGCTCGCCTTCCACCCTCTTGATTTCGTTGATGCAGTCGGTGATGGGCTTGATGCGCTCCTTGAGCACCGTGAGGTCAACACCATCCGGCAAGCTCGTCATCGCGGCCGCGAAGTCAAGGTCGGGATTCCAGTGCGCCACCTTGGTGAGGACCTTGGTCACGACCCTCCGGCAAAGTCACCGGGCCTCCTCGGCCAGTGTGGCCGTCCTGTTGGAGTGAAGATAGGCCAAGGCTCCAAGGACGCCCTCGAAGAACTGGGTCAGCTTGGCGTTGACGGTCCCGCTGCGCTCAGGGGCGTACCTCACGTTTGGCATCCCCATGGTGGCCAATTGCGAGGTGACCCTACCGGCGACGACCTCCACATGGCTGATCCACCTGTTCCCGTCCGCCACATATTCCTGGTGGGAGGCGGCCTCATTTGCTCGCAGCTGCTTCTCCTCCTCCAGGCTCCTGGTCAAGGTCTCCTCCCGAGCCCTGCTCTCCGAGAACAGCTTCTCGAGATCCTCCAGCTTTAGCTTGAGGTCTCCGATAGAGTTTTGCGCCTCGGAGAGCTCCCCAGTCCTACTGATGACCGCTCCTTGCGCCTCTATCAAGGCGCGGTTGAGCGTGCTCTTCTCGCTGGACAGCTTGAGGGCCTGCTCCTTCAGCCCGTCCCGCTCTGTTTCCAGCTCTTTCACCTTGCCGGCGTGGGCCAGGGCTTGGGCATCGAGCGCCTCTCTGTGCCTCTGCTCCATCTCGTGAGTCTGCCGCGCGACAAGGGCCTCGAGCTCCTCCTCCTTGCCGCGGAGTGTTGCGGCAAGCTTCGCCTCACGTGCGGAGAGGTCCTCCTCCTGGGAGTCCAAGGTGGCTTGATGCTGGCTCCGGGCGGCTTCGGCCGCGACAGCCAAGTTCGCCGCCTTCTCCTGGGCCTTCTCGATGTCGTCCATCTTCATGGTGAGCTCCACATCGTGCCGGGCCAATTTCTCCTGCAAGGCCCTCTGCTCCTCACGAGTCTGGTGGAACCAGGCCTGCGTCTCGGCAACGCGCGCCTTGAAGTCCACCTCTGCGTTGTCCACCATTGCCATCCTGGACTTGACCTTGTCCAGGCGGGCACAGTAGAGCACTTGGAGCTTCCGGAAATTGGCCCCCATGGCACAGAAAAGCTGCTCTTCTGGAGAACCGTCGCCACCAACGCCCGGCGCGTCGACCATCTCAAGCACGGTGGCGGCAAGCGCCTCGCCGTTGAAAACCTCCCCTTCGGTGGGCGCTCGGCTTGACGCCCCTGGGAGGTGGACGAAAAGATTATCGCCCACCTTCAGGTATCTGCCAGGGCCCGAGGTTGAGGAGGAGGGAGGCTGATCATCCATCACCTCTTCCTCGGCGGAGGCCTTGCCGGCCTCCCCGGCAGGACCGCCGCTGGCGCCCTCGGTGGAAGCCTCGCCGGTAGCCTTGGCGGCCCCCGCAACAACATCCTCGGCAGCACCCTTGGCGGCCTCATCAGCAGCGGCCTCGTCAGCATCCTTGGCATCCTCCTCGGCGGCAATTCTGTCGGCCTTAGTAGCGGCCTCTTCGGCAATATCTCCGACAACAGTGTCCACGTCCTCCATGTCTGTTGAAGGAGGGCCTAGGCAGCAACGGGAGCAAAAGCTCGAGGGAAGAGGAGAAAGTGAGCAGCGCATGTTGGTGTTCTGGGAACGGGGGTCCCCAGACATACCTGCCTGCGGCCTGCGGCGTGGCTCAAAGGGGGCGGACAACACGAAGCTTCCTCAGGCCCGGCCTCATCAGGCTGTCTCGCTAGGAGGCGGAGAGATCAAGGCGGGGTACCTCACGAGGTGCCCATGACGCAAGCCATGACGACCAAGGGCGCCAGGTTGGCACCAGCCTGCACAGTGTCCTCCCTTTCCTCTTTGGTGCAAAGGGAGCAAGCGCAGGCGGGAGGATCAAGCAAAGGCACCCATTTCGGTGCAAAGAGACCAAGACCAACTCCGCGACAAGGAAGAAGTCATTGTGGAGCCCAAGCCGGCGTCATCACCAGAGCCTTTGGTAGGCGAGGACTAACTTTAGTCAGGATAAGTGTACCAGATATTCCCCTTCAAAATGGCCAATTGTTGGCGCCCTTCCCGCTCAATATTTGGGAAGAGGCCCAGGGCCTTTGCCTATAAATAGGACTAGCCAACCCCGGAGTAGAGAGAGGTCGAGATATCTGGCTAGAGATAAAGAATCAGAGAGAGAGGGGACGGGATATTTGGCTAGAGATCAAGAATCAGAGAGAGAGAGAGAGAGGGGCGCGTGAACCCCTCTAGCAGTTCATCGCCCCAGTCCAGAACAAGCCTTCGCGAGGCTGTTCTTCCTTGTATTGTTCATCATCCGCCCAAGAGGCAATCCACCACACCTCACACTGGAGTAGGGTATTACACCACATCGGTGGCCCGAACCAGTATAAACTCTGTGTCTCTTGTGTTGTTCTTCTGGTAGCTTAGATCCTTGCGAGGCGGAGGGATACAGGAAGGTAGGAAGCGTAATCTCCGTGCGCACCCCAGAGTTCGAACCTCAAGGATCTGCCGGAACCCTAAATCCGACATTTGGCGCGCCAGGTAGGGGTGCGCCGGAATTCGTCTTCCGCCGCTCCATTCTCCTCTGACCGCCGCGTCCATGTCTGACGCTCGCCGAGCCCGTGTCGAGCACCGAGCCGCTCTCGCCTCCCGCGTCGCCCAGACGGCCCCCGTCGATGGGCGTCCTCGCCGTTCCCCGTCGCCTGCCATCAACGCCTCCACCGGCCCGGCGGGGAACGAGCAGCAAGCGTCGTCTCCTCATCTGTCGATGCGGCAAGATGGCCGCACCGCCACTCCCTCACTCACCCCAGCTAGTTCTTCATCCCGCGCACTCCGCGCACCCATGGAGGCTCGAGCTGCGCTCATCGCAGCAAACGAGCTCCTGCGCTACCGCCCCATCGACGATGTCTATGAAGAGTGGCTCGACCGCGTCGCCGAGCTCGTCCGCGCCGCGGGGGGCTCCCCTGCACCGTCCGTCCCTGTGCACCGCACCCCGCCTCGCGCGGGCGACGAAGCTCCGGGGGCGCCCCAGCCGCCTGCTCGCCAAGAAGACACCCCGGCCGCAAGGCGCGTGGCCCCTGGCTGGAACCCGCTCCGCCAGGCACCAGCGCGGCAAGAGCAGAGCTGCCAAGAAGTCCCTCGCCCGCAAGAAGCCGCCTGGGCGCTCCATGCTCCAGCACGTCGCGGCCACGCTCCTGCTCCCGCACGTCAAGACCCCGCGCGGCTCCCAGCTGCAGCGCGCGGGGACCTGCAAGATCAAGCTCTCCGTCACCCAAGGCCTCCCGTGGCCACGGCGGGCTGCCGCGCCTTCACCACCGAGCTGTGCAGCGTCGCGTGGCCTGGCAAGTTCAAGCCAGACTTGCCTCCTCGCTACGACGGAACGGCCGACCCTGCGGAGTTCCTCCAGCTATATGAGCTGGGCATCGAAGCCGCTAACGGAGATGAGAAGGTCATGGCGAACTGGTTTCCTATGGCGCTCAAGGATGGGTCCCGCACCTGGCTCCTCAACCTGGCCCCAGGCACGATCTCCTCCTGGGATAAGATGCGCACCCGCTTCATCGCCAACTTCCAAGGTACTCGCGACCGGCCACCCGCCGTGAGCGACATGCGCCACATCAAGCAGCAGCCCGGAGAGACCCTACAAAAGTACATCCAGCGCTTCAACAACGCACGCCTTAAGATTCGCAGGGTGTCCGAGGAGGCCATCATCTCAGCCTTCTCCGACGGCGTGCGCAACGTCAAGATGAAGGAGGAGTTGGCGATGCACGAAGACCTGTGCACTTCCTTGGAGCTGTTCAACCTGGCGACCAAGTGTGCCAGGGCTGAGGAGGGGCGTCTCTCCCTCCTCGAGCTCCCCGCCACAGATCTAGAAGAGAAGAAGTCCAAGGCCAAGGATGTGAAGCGCAAGGGGGCTGCCGTGCTCGCGGCAGAACCGGACACCAAGCAGGGCAGAGATCAGGACGAGTCTTCCAAGGGCAGTCGCTACTGTGTGTACCACGACCTCCACACCCACAACACCAACGAATGCCAAGAGCTCCGAGCCGTGCGAGAAGGAATGATCGGCCGTCGCCCTGACCGTGTCGATCGGGGCTACGGTCGAGGAGGAGGAAGGAACCCAGGACGCTGGGAAGACCGCGGCCCACCCCAAGGGTGGCGTGATCGACCTCGCGAGGACCGCTGGCAAGACCCGCCTTGCGAGGAAGACTGGAGGGACCAGCCTCGCGAGGATCGCCCGCAAGGTAATGCAGGCCTCCCGCCGTTGCCGCCGCGTCCAAGAAGAAACGAGGACCGCCACCAGGACGAGGAGGCTGGGGGCTTCCAGTAGCCACGCGCAATCGCCTGCATCCTGGGCGGAGCTCAAGCCCCAGCCTCTCAGCACATCTTCAAGCAGTTCGCTCGCGAAGTAAATACAGTCCTCCCCAAGCTCGAAGCCACACGTCCCCTTAGGAGGTCATCATGCGCCATCACGTTCAGCTCAGCGGATCAGCTCAAGTGTGCAGCCACGGCCGGAGTCCTCCCGATGCTTTGCTCCCCAATCATCAGCAACATGGTGGTCACCAGGACCCTCATCGACGGCGGGGCAGGGCTCAACGCCCTGTCCGTGGATACATTCAACAACCTCCAAGTGCCATACAACCAGCTTCAGCCGACCAATCCCTTCTCCGGAGTCACTGACGGCTCCACGGTCCCGATCGGGCAGGTCTGCCTCCCTGTCACCTTCGGAGCGCGCGACAACTACCGCACCGATCTCATCGACTTCGACGTCGCTCACATTCGCCCGCCGTACAACGCAATCCTTGGGTACCCGGCGCTGGCCAAATTCATGGCCGTGACTCACCATGGCTACAACGTCCTCAAGATGCCAGGAAGCGACGGAGTCATCATGGTACCCTGTGAAGAGAAAGACGCGGTGTGTTCCCTAGAACGAGCCTTTCAGGCCGCATCATTGGAAGACCCGGATCGCGGAAGCAGGAGGCTTCCCGAGACCACCCCCAAGAAGAAGAAGATATCGCCAGGCCCGACCCCTCAGGAGGCAGGTCCCTCAGGGCCTGTGCCTGCCCAGGGGGATCCTCCCTCCATCGCATAGGAAAGCGCGCCCGGCGGCCTCCTCAGGCAGGCTCGGGGGCTCTCCCCTGGAGGGCCTCCGACCTGGCCAAGGTCACGAGGGAGGCGCTTGGGCACCACATGGAGGCGTGTTTCAAAGCATGTTTCCCTCAAGAAGGAGTGAAGCAAGGAGGGTCAGGACCTCAGGAGTTCGTCAGCGAAGCCATTCAGGAGCTACAAGAGTCAAGAGTCATGAGAGGCGGCCGCCGCCTACCAGCTGTGGTCCCCCATCCAGGCGAGGATGGTGGGCTGCGCGTCTGCGTCGACGTACCAGGGGTCAACCGAGTCGCCTCGCTGGAGCGCCTCTGGCCCTCGCGAGTGGGGCGCTGCGAGGGTCCACCCCACAGCTACGTTCGCATGCCTTACGGCATGCCGAACGCGGCTGCCACGTACCAGCGCCTCATGAGGGGCATCCTGGAAGCTCAAGAGGCCAGGCGTTCCGCAGCCCTGGCAGAGATGGAGACGGTCCGCGAGGAGCCACCAGCGCCATCGGAGCCTCCCGAGGCCCCAGGGCTTGGGGGCTCGTGAGGGACGGCTTCCGCAGTCCACCGAGTCTGCTGCACCAACACTGCTTCGTCCTCAACATCGCCAGGTGACATCTTTCAAGTTTCATTTCTAGTTGGGAGCGCCCCCCCAGGGCTGCATCATTCCCAGGCCACGTGGGTCCATCCCCGTGGCATGTATCCCTTTTATTTTGTGTCGTTAGCTTACTCTGTTGGGGGCGCCCCTCGGGCTGCATCATCCCCAAGCCGCTCGGGCCAGACCCAGCGGCGTGTATCCCTTTTTACGTTTACCTGTGGCCATGCATTCAACCCACCATGCTTGATTATTTGATGCCGGTCCACGGCACCTTTTGTTCTCCATGTCGACCACTTGCACGTTAAAGGGGGGGGGGTGCCTGAGCATAGCGACTCATGGCTCTTACTGGCTCTCCAGCCCTCACCCTCTGGCCTTGTCCATGGCATCGCGACCTGGCATACCAGCGACGGCTGAGACCAGCTCGAGGGCCGGGACCCGAGGACGTAGAGTGTAGGAATCTAACCCAACTTGCAGGGACACATCACAAGATAAGGCCCAGTGCCAGGCGCAACCCGCCTAGAGGTAGGGCCCCGTGAGTCCCGCGCTGGCTCACGGGTGCCCAGATACACCTCATCAGTCCCTACCATGCCAGCCACGTGTCAGGGCGGGGTTGTACATGCCCCGGGGGCTCCTCCCGGAGGGGAGCCCCCTCCCACGTACGAGTGGAAGCACCATGCTCCGCGCTGGCTGACGACACTGCCGAGGAGCGGCTATGCCCGTACACATACGGAAGCACTATGCTCCGCGCTGGTGATACACAACTGAGGGTGGCCCCCGGGCCGCATCAACCTCAGGGAGCCCAGAGCTCAGTGTCTGGCCTCATCGCAACGCCTCCCCTCGGGAGTGCCGCGCGAGGGGGCTGGGCACGGGGGCTACACCTGGGTCACGCCCAGACGCACGCCACCCAGCCAGGCCTCCCGGGCCTGGTTCGTCACGCGTCTCTCCCTGAGCGGAGCCAAGGTACGAAGGTCGTTTGAGCGTCAAGGGGGACTCCTGAGCATAGCGACTCGGGAGCCTAACTGGTCCCGTAGCCCCTCACTCCCTAGTTCCGAAAGGCTAGCGCTGGGTGAGGTACGCGCGGGGCCGGGCTCTGCAGACGTAGAACAGTAGATCCACCCACATCTCACCTCCCTACTTGCTGTTTGGGCGCCAAGGGGGACCCTTGAGCATCGCGACTCAGGGGCCTAATTGGTCTTGTAGCCCCTCACTCCTTTAGTTCTGAAAGGCTAATGCTGGGTGAGGTACGCGCGGGGCCGGGCTCTGCCGGCGTAGAACCTAAGCAAGTAGGAAGGAAAAACATAGACCCCAAGGATCGCCTCCCTACTTGCTGATTCGTGCGCCAAGGGGGACTCCTGAGCATCGCGACTCAGGAGCCTAACTTGTCCTGTAGCCCCTCACTCCTTTAGTCCCGTCCTGGTTTCCGGTCGGGGCTGATGCTGGGTGAGGTACGCGCAGGGCCGGGCTCTGCCGGCGTAGAACATAAGCAAGTAGGAAGGAATAGCGTAAAATTCAAAAAGTTCAGAAGCAAATATTACAGTCCATACTGTTATCTCGACGCCAAACGCAAGTTTAAACGCCTCCCTGAGGCATGATACATGTGCAGGAGTTAAAAACAGGAAAGGAGCCATGATGGAATCGCCAGACGAGGGTGGAGCAGCGCGGGATGACTTCGCCTCATGGAGCAGCAGGGTCGGCAGCACCTGGCTTCGGCTTGGCGCTGAAGGCCCGGAACTTCCCCAACAGAGCCTTCGCGCGACCCTTCACGGCCTCGGCAGCGGCAGCAGCACGCTCGCTGCTTACTGGCTCCAGCAGGCTGTCGAGGTCGATGTCGGGGGCGCGAAGGTGGATGTGGGCGAAGACCCGCGTCAGCGCTGCAGAAGACAGGACACGCGCCTCGGCCTCAACCATGGGGCCAAGGCCAAGAGCGACATCCTCAAGAGCGCGGACCAGGAAGGGAAGCAGCTTGGCGGGGCCGTCCTCGGAGCCAACCAGCGGGCTCTCCAAGCCGCTGGCGTAGAGCGTCTTCAGCGAGGCCCGAGCCTTCTTCTCCATGTATACAAAGGCCACGCGATCCTCGGCAAGGACCCGAGCCTTGTCGTCCAGCTCGACCTTCCTCGCCCCCAACTCCTGCTCTAGCACGCGTAGGCGGTCGCGGCGTTTCTTGAGCTTGGCCTCTCGGACCTCGACGGCTGCCTCGCTAGCCTTCACGCCCTCTTCTTGCTCCTGGCGAAGGCGGGCCTCTTTCACGAGCTGGTCCCGCAGGCCTTGCAGCTCGCCCTCCAGCACCTTGCAGCGACCACGGACGTCGGCCGCCTCCCCCTGGGCCGCGTCACGAGCAGCCTTCGCCTCAAGGGCGACCTGCATCTCTCGTCGCAAGCCATTGAGGCCTGGACCAGCGCTGCCCGTACCGAAGCATCGGAGCGAATCCATCCTGAAGCCAGCTCCAAGTGCGCGGCCACCAAGCGAGGGTCGGCGCCAAGAAGATCCTGCCGGAGCCGTTCCAGCTCGGCAGCCACACGATCCAGAATGGCGGGAGGAGTCGGAGAGACAACAGTCGGCGGAGTAGGAGGAGAAGATGGCGGCACGACCACAGCACCCGGAGATGGAGCCCGCTGCATCGCGACGACCGCGGTGGCGGCGGCAGGCAATGGCACCTCGAGAGTCACCTGGGCACTGGGGGCTGGGCTCGCCCCAGCCAGCTCAGCCAGGCCTCGCGAGGACGACCGGGAAGGAGAGGCCCGTGCATCGCGATCACCTTCCTCCGCAGGCAGAGGCGCTGCCGCGGATGGAACCTCAGGAGCCCCCTTCAGCTTCTTCGTCGCGGGCGCCAGCCTGTCAAGGAGACGCGGACGTCAAGCCTCAGCAGCAGAACAAGAAACAAAGACAAGAGTCAAGCACTTACGGGTCGTCGCCGATGAGCTCAAGCTGCCTCCGGCCAAACTTGAAGCCCGAAAGCCGGCTGGAGGGATCAACCTCGGAAGCGGAACGCGCGTCTGCGGATCGCCCTGGAGCCGGGGCGGACCCGCGGGGAATCAGCCCGGTCCTGTCCTTCTTCGGGATCGGGGGCGAGCTCCCGCTGCCCAGCACGTCATCGTCATCGTCGTCGCCGCTCGAGGAGAGGCAGAGAGCGCGGGGCCTGTGCCGGGAGAGGGGAGCCCTCGACTCTCCGTCAGTCGCCTCGGAGTCAGGCCCCTTCCCCCGCTCCTCACCATCCTCCTCTTCGCTGGAGTCATCGGAGGACACGTCCACTGGTTCCTCGAGGGCTTCAACAGGCAAGGGCCCGTCTCCGTTGAAGACGGGCATGGACTCCACCACCTGCTCCCAATCGTCGCAGAGGAACAAGGGCGCAGGAGCGCCCTCCAACCTCGCCACATCGCCCCCGACCAGGGATTGGAGCACCGGGGCCAGATCTCTGTCACCCAAGGCCGCGGGGCTCGGATGAGGCCTCCACATCGGAGGAGAGTACTGCCGAAGCGGAGCCAGCTGGTGCACCAGGAACTCCCTCAGCAGCAAAGCGTCGGTCAGTTTCGCTGCCGCCAAGCTGGCCGGCCTCAGATCCGCGTCCATCTTCTCCAACACCGGCTTCGCACGGGGGTTCGTGAGTTCTGCACGAGCCCAATCACCGGAGCAAGTGGGCAGTCCCGTGGGCAAAATCAGCCGCGGGTGGATGCGCCCGGCGTCAGCCAAGACCCACTTGCTCCTGAAGCCCTCAATCCTCTTCCCGGGCTTCGAAATGGCAATGGCGCCATTATACGCAATGAAGCTCGCACACGCGGAAGGAGAACCGCGAGAGACCCGGAGGGAGAAGTAGTGGCGCAGCAAGGCCACTGAGGGCTGCACCCCTACGTGAGCCTCGCAGTAGTAGGCAAAGATCACCAGGAGGAGGACAGAGTTGGGATGGAGATGCAGAGCTTGTAAGTTGTAATGGCGGAGGATAGAGAAGAAGAACTCGGAGAAGGGAGGCACCAGGCCAGCAGTAATGGAGCTCACGAAGAGCGGATAAAAGGTGCTCCCTCGACCCTCGGGGGTGGCGGAGCCGGCCTTGAACACTGTCGCCCCGTCGATGCCCTGCGCCGCCGCCATCCGGCGCAACCGGGCAAGGCTGGCTTCCGACACGTTTGGCGGCTCCAAGGCGGACGAGTACCAGGCTCCGGCCGGGGACTGACGAGGCGCCATGGCTTCTAGATCAAGCGGTCGAAGCAGATCTGGAGATTTGGAAGAAGGAAGGAGAGGCGCAAGAAAGGGGATCTGAGCAGCAACCGGAGAAAGCAGAAAGAGCAAAACCAGGGCAGATGCCGCTCCCTTATCAACTCGCGCGGTTACGGAGGCGCCCACGTCCAATCAACCGCCTCGCGGCGCCCAGGCTGTTAGGGCCCGCGGCGCTTCGCCCTTGCCCTTTCGCCTCACTGCGCGGCCAAGTCCGTGCGCGCCTTGGGCCCGGGGGCTACTGTCGGCGTTCTGGGAACGGGGGTCCCCAGACTTGCCTGCCTGTGGCCTGCGGCGTGGCTCAAAGGGGGCCCAGTACGGCCCATCTTCATCAACACATACTCAAGACCCTCGCGAGGGGCCAAGCCCCGCGGGGCGGACGACACGGAGCTTCCTCAGGCCCGGCCTCATCAGGCTGTCTCGTGAGGAGGCGGAGAGATCAAGGCGGGGTACCTCACAAGGTGCCCATGACACAAGCCATGACGACCAAGGGCGCCAGGCGGGCGCCAGCCTGCACAGTGTCCTCCCTTTCCTCTTTGGTCCAAAGGGAGCAAGCGCAGGCGGGAGGATTAAGCAAAGGCACCCATTTCACTGCAACGAGACCAAGACCAACTCCGCGACAAGGAAGCAGTCATTGTGGAGCCCAAGCCGGCGTCATCACCAGAGCCTTTGGCAGGCGAGGACCAACTTTAGTCAGGATAAGTGTACCAGATGTTCCCCCTCAAAATGGCCAATTGTTGGTGCCCTTCCCACTCAATATTTGGGAAGAGGCCCAGGGCCTTTGCCTATAAATAGGACTAGCCAACCCCGAAGTAGAGAGAGGTCGAGATATCTGGCTAGAGATCAAGAATCAGAGAGAGAGGGGACGAGATATTTGGCTAGAGATCAAGAATCAGAGAGAGAGAGAGATAGAGAGAGATAGAGAGAGAGAAGGGCGCGTGAACCCCTCTAGCAGTTCAACGCCCCAGTCCAGAACAAGCCCTCGCGAGGCTGTTCCTCCTTGTATTGTTCATCATCCGCCCAAGAGGCAATCCACCACACCTCACACTGGAGTAGGGTATTACACCACATCGGTGGCCCGAACTAGTATAAACTCTGTGCCTCTTGTGTTGTTCTTCTGGTAGCTTAGATCCTTGCGAGGCGGAGGGATACAGGAAGGTAGGAAGCGTAATCTCCGCGCGCACCCCAGAGTTCGAACCTCAAGGGTCTGCCGGAACCCTAAATCCGACAGCGCGCCCGCGGTTATTCCTTCTTATGGGGGGAAACGCGGGCCGCCTCCTTTCACAGTAACTGTGATGTGACGCATGCCCGCGGGAAGCAACCCCACGCATGCCGCCCACGTCACTCACGCCTCCCCACGCCGCGCCACGCGCGGGAAGCAAGCGAGGCGCAGCGCGCAAAGAGACTTACCGTGGTAAAAACCACCCCGCCTGCCCGCGCACCGTTTTTGGGCCTAGCCCAATGATGCGATTGCGCCTACGTGTGGCCCAGGCCCGGGGGCTCCTGTCGGTGTACAAAAAGAGGGGTACACTCTTTTGTACCCCTATAACTGTGCACGGGCAGTCTGAGCCACGGGCACCACCACACTGAGCAAGGCAAGGGAGGTGAGCCAAGGTAAGATCAAAGCTCCAGAGGAGCAGAACGACGCCAAGACCAAGACCACAAAGAGCAAAGGGGGCAAAGCGGACTCCCCCGGCAAGATCCTTGCCGGGAGGCGGTTTTAGCAAACCCGACAAGACCCTTGCCGTGGCAGCTCGCCCCACACCTACGGAGCGAGTCACCCTTGAGTCCACTACCCGCATGGGGCAAGGATTCGGGAGACATCCCCGTGGTGGCATGCAGATCTTTGTGAAGACATTCAAGATCAAATACACACCTTGGAAGATGATGATCCTTGGCGGGATCCCAACCAAGGAGGACCACAAGGCCCCTGGCAAGAACCTTGCCGGGGATGATAGCAGGCACCGCGACAAGACCCTTGCCGGGGCCCCGGCAAGGCCCTTGCCATGGACATCCGTAGGGTCACCATCAGGCCCACACCAATCAGACCTCCACCGTCGTTCGCATGCAGCTACCGACCCAACCAGCTGGGCAGGCACCTGCGTGGCGGCAAGCGAATCTTCGTGGAGACCCACCACTGCGCCACCTCAGCTGCCTGCCTTCCTACATGGCACCGCGGGCACCGCTGGCCAGGGCGCGTGTCGACGCAAGAAGGAGCGGCGACGGACGAGACAGGGCTCTCCCCCGTCCCTGATAAAGCAAGGACACCTAAGCAAGACACATTAAATGCGCCTTGTCATGTAATGTGAGGGATAACCTCGCATCACTGTACCCTTTCCACCTCTTGTGTGCCACTGTGGCAACCCCTTTCCCTATAAAAGGAGGCCCAAGGCGACCAGGAGGCGGATTCGGCTTTTTGGAGCTCCTCACGCCCCATTGCTAGTTCAAGAACACAGATAAACAATCCACCAAAGCAGGAGTAGGGTTTTACGCATCCTCGCGGCCCGAACCTAGGTAAAGGAACCGTGTGCTATCTGTTTGATCCGCTCTTCTCACGACCCCGCGCCCCGCAACCGTAGTAGGGATTCTTGTGATCCCATAGGTGTCATTCCACACCGACGCCGCCCGAGCGGCTCAGCCTCAGCAAGCCTTTTTCGGGAGTGGGAGGCGGAGCTGCCCATTCTCTGGGACAGATCCCTCTCCCTGTCACCTTCGACACATGCGGCAACTACCGCACAGAGCTGGTGGACTTCGACATCGCCTGCATTGGTTTGCCGTACAATGCCATACTCGGGTACCCGGCTCTTGCCCGGTTCATGGCGGCAACTCACCCGGCCTACAACCTCATGAAGATGCCAGGGAGCAAGGGCGTCCTCACCGTCAAGGGGGACGCTAAGGAGGCAGTGACGGCGCTCAGGCTTGCCTTCAAGACCGCGGCAGCAGCACGGCCGGCTAGCGCCAGTACGCCCGAGGCCAAGGAGACCGCGCCCACCAAGAAGAAGCAGTTGTTCACCCAAGACAAGGCCAAGACCAAGAAGGTGCCGATTGACGAGGACGGGTCTTCAGGAGCCACCTTCACCATAGGAACCAGCCTCCACCCGGGACAAGAAGAAGCCTTGGTGAGGTTTTTGCGCACAAACAAGGAGATATCCGCGTGGGAGCCCAATCAGCTGGTAGAGGTCCCGAGAGAGGTGATCCAACCTCACCTAAGGGTGTGCCCCAACATGCACCCCGTGAAGCAGCGAGCAAGACGGCAGTCCAATGAGAAGCAGGCCTTCATCGTCCAAGAGATGCGTAAGCTACAAGCAGTAGGTACCATCCGTGAAGTTCAATACCCCGAATGGCTGGCAAACCCTATCATGGTACCGAAGAAAGGTGGGAAGGAGCGGATGTGCGTTGACTTCACCAACCTTAACAAAGCTTGCCCCCAAGATCCGTCCCCCTTCCACGCATCGATCAAATCGTCGACTCCACCGCCGAGTGCGACTTGTTATGTTTCCTGGATGCGTTCTCTGGATACCATCAAATCAAGATGGCGGTGGAGGATGTGGAGAAGACTGCCTTCCTGACACCGTGTGGGGTGTACTGCTACACCTGCATGCCCTTCGGCCTACGCAACGCGGGCGCAATCTTTCAGCGGCTGATGCACATCGCCTTGGGGCGGCAGCTCGGCAGGAACACATAGGCTTACATTGATGACATAGTGGTCAAATCTTGCGAGGCGAAGACGCTGATTCAAGACTTGGAGGATGAAAGTGCAACTATCCCTAGGTGGTTTTGGTAATTCATAACAACATATAGCTCATTGACCTAATGCTATCCCAAGACAATTATTTCAGGAAAGCTCAATGATTGGCATGGCATGGATGGTGAAAGTGGAACCCTCAAAATGTTAAGGACAAAGGATTGGCTCAAGCTCAAAAGCTCAAGACTCTTCATTTTACATTTTAGTGATCCAAGATCATAATGAGTCCATAGGAAAAGCCAATACTATCAAGGAGGGATGAGGTGTTGTTTAATGAGCCTTTTGCTCCATGTGCTTAATGATATGCTCCAAAATCCTCAGCTACTTTCCCACATCCACATTTGACCTAAACCCAAAGTCAAACTCGGACCTACCGATTCTTTCCATCCGGCGCCACCGAGTTTCACTTGTCATAAGCCACTGCCAAACCCTAGCAAATCGGTTCTACCGGTAGGGATCTCGGTCTCACCAAGATGGGATTGCAATCTCTCTATTTCCTTTTCGTAACTTTTCGGTCACACCAAAAGAGCGGATCGGTCCCACCGAGATTGCAATGTAAACTCTCTGTTACCCTTTTGTATCTTTTCGGTCCCATCGAGTTTACCTGACCAACTCTCTGGTTAGCTAATTACCAAATCGGTCTCACCGAGTTTGTGTAATTGGTCTCACCGAGATTACGTTATGCCCTAACCCTAACCATATCGGTCCTACCAAGTTGCATGTCAGTCCCACCGAAAATCTCTAACGATCACTAGGTTTACTATTTCGGTTCGGACGAGTTTGTTGATTCGGTCCCACCGAGATTGGTAAATTGTGTGTAACGGTTGGATTTTGTGTGGAGGCTATATATACCCCTCCACCTCCTCTTCATTCGTGGAGAGATCCATCAGAACACATCTACACTTCCAACTCATATGTTCTGAGAGAGAACCACCTACCCTTGTGTTGAGGCCAAGATATTCCATTCCTACCATATGAATCTTGATCTCTAGCCTTCCCCAAGTTGCTTTCCACTCACATCTTCTTTCCATCAAATCCAAATCCTGTGAGAGAGAGTTGAGTGTTGGGGAGACTATCATTTGAAGCACAAGAGCAAGGAGTTCATCATCAACACACCATTTGTTACTTCTTGGAGAGTGGTGTCTCCTAGATTGGCTAGGTGTCACTTGGGAGCCTCCGACAAGATTGTGGAGTTGAACCAAGGAGTTTGTAAGGGCAAGGAGATCGCCTTCTTCGTGAAGATCTACCGCTAGTGAGACAAGTCCTTCATGGGCGATGGCCATGGTGGGATAGGCAAGGGTGCTTCTTCGTGGACCCTTCGTGGGTGGAGCCCTCCGTGGACTCGCGCAACCGTTACCCTTCGTGGGTTGAAGTCTCCATCAACGTGGATGTAGGATAGCACCACCTATCCGAACCACGGGAAAAACATCCGTGTCTCCAATTGCGTTTGAATTCTCGAAACCCTTCCCTTTACATTCTTGCAAGTTGCATGCTTTACTTTCCGGTACCTATGTACTCTTTGCATGCTTGCTTGAATTGTGTGATGATTGCTTGACTTGTCCTAAAGTTGCTAAAATCTGCCAAGAAATAAAATTGAGAAAAGGTTAAGTTTTTATTTGGTCAAGTAGTCTAATCACCCCCCTTTAGACATACTTCCGATCCTACAAGTGGTATCAGAGCTTTGGTCTCCATTTGCTTTGATTTCCGTAGCTTTTGGTGGTCATAGCCTTGGTTTCACAACCTAGGAGAGTATGGAGTCTAGCGAGGGAAATTATCACCGTAGAGGTCCTTACTTTGATGGTACTAATTTTGCTAGTTGGAAGCATAAAATGAAAATGCATATTCTTGGACATAACCCCGCTGTTTGGGCTACTGTGTGTGTGTTGGTTTGCAAGGTGACTTCTTCGATGGGAAAGAACCAAACCGTGAAGCTACCGCGGATGGGTTGAAGATGCTACAATACAACGCTCAAGCTTGTGATATTCTCTTCAACGGATTGTGCCACGAAGAATTCAACAAAATCAGCCGTCTTGAGAATGCAAAGGAAATTTGGGATACTTTGATTGATATGCACGAAGGTACCGACTCCGTCAAGGAATCAAAATTGGATGTGCTTCAAAGTCAACTTGACAAGTTCAAAATGAAGGATGGTGAAGGTGTCGCTGAAATGTACTCTAGGCTTGCTCTCATCACAAACGAGATTGCCGGCTTAGGGAGTGAAGAGATAACCGACAGATTCATCATCAAGAAGATCCTAAGAGCCTTGGATGGAAAATATGATACCGTGTGCACATTGATCCAAATGATGCCCAATTACAAAGATCTCAAGTGAACAGAGGTCATTGGAAGAATTTTTGCTCATTAGATGTCACTCAAGGATAAAGAGGAACTTCACAACAAATCAAGTGGTGCCTACAAAGCCTCATGTGAAGCCCCCACATCATCAAGTGAGAAACAAAACTTCAACGAAGAATTGAGCCTAATGGTGAAGAACTTCAACAAGTTCTACAAGAGTAGAAGCAAAGATAGAAGCTCCAAGTCAAGGTCCTACAATGACAAAAGATCTTCTAGTCGAGAGCGAAACTGCTACAATTGTGGAAGACCCAGACACTATTCCAATGAGTGTACGGCTCCCTACAAAAGAAGAGAAGATTCTCCAAAAAGAAGAGGCAAAAGAGAAGAATCACCATCAAGAGAGAGAAGGAGTATAGATGATCGTTATGAACGAAGATACTCATGGAGAAGCAAGGATTTGGAAAGTAAGGAAAAATCATCAAGGAGCTACACAAAACGAAGACATCAAGCTCATGTTGGTGAATGGGTATCCGGCTCCGACTCCGACAACCACTCCGAGAGAAGTTATCACTCCAATTCCGAATATACTCAAGATGAAGGTGTTGCCGGTCTAGCACTTGTGTCAACCAACTCCTACAACATATTTGACTCACCAAATGAAGGAATTGGAAGATGCTTCATGGCCAAAGGTCCTAATGTAACTCACCCTGAGTATGTTGATTTCAATAGTGATGAAGATGACTTGTTAGGTGATGATGATTTACTTGTTGACAACTCTAGTGATGAATACTACGATGAAACGTCAATTAATCATGCTAATCAAGATAAAACGAATGACAATGATAAGGAGAAAATTGAGGCTCTAACTAAAGAACTAAACACTCTTAAGATAGCTCATGAAACTATCTTCGAAGATCATCGAGAACTTTTAAGAGCTCATGAGAAGTTACGCTTTGAAAAGCTCAATCTTGAGCAAGAGCATGAGTTTTTAAAGGCAATCAATGATGATCTCCGCAAGAAAAGTTCTTGTTACATTGCCAAGCGTTTACTCTTCTCCACTTACATGCCTCAAGTCAAGTCTAATAACAAGAACAAGAAAGATTCTTCCTCTAGTAGTAACAATGATCATGTTAAATCCAATATTGTTGCTTCTAGTAGTTATCTTGATTCCACTAAGATTCTCTTAGGCAAGTTACACTTGAGCAAGAAAATAGCTTATTGAAGGGAATCATAGAGAAAGGAGTGTACAAAAGCCTTGCCGGAAGTAAGCAATTCGAGGAGATTGTACGCAAGCAAGGAAGGCACCGGAAGAATCAAGGTGTTGGTTTTGAACGAAAGTTCAATGCCAATGGAGTTGAGTGGGAAGAAGATCAATACCCCAAGACAAAGTTTGTTCCTCAACAAGAGAAGTATGATCCTACTTCTTTCAAGGGGACACAAACTCAAGATGATCTTCCACCACAAGACTACAAGCAAAAAGGCAAGGACAAGCTTCAAGAGGAAATTGATGCATTTGGAGAAGCTCCTAAGACCTTAGTCAAGTGGATTCCCAAGACTACTTCAAGTTCCACTTCATCAAGTACGACTACAACTCCAAGGATTCCCATCAAGATGGTGTGGATCCAAAAGAAGAAGAACTAGAAAGTTCTTGAGGGTGACTCCGCCAACATACTTCACTCTTATCATTTTGGCAAGAACAAGTGCAATCAAATTCCACATCTTGCACTAGTTCAAGGAGTCACAAACCCTCTTGTTGGTAAGTCAAGGGACAAGGTAACTCTAAAGCTTTCATGGACATCATCTTGTGTGTGCATCACTCTATGTCTACGGATATCCTTGTTTGTTCCTTGTGGGACTAACCCATGTAGGTATTGAAAGTGCAATTCACTCAAATGGATAGCTCCAAGTGATCTACATCAACATTGAGCATCCACATCTTCAACATCTACATGAAGTCATCATCGACAAAACCCAAGGTTAGTTCATCCCTCTTAGGGGGGATATCACATCTAGGGGGAGCTTTACTCTAAGACTTGAGCTAAAGCAACTCTAATGATGTGAACACAACAATGCTTTACGTAAAAGTGGTAACCCCACTTGAGCTTAAACGATGAGTATGACCTATGATCAAGTGTTCTCATTTGACTCCTAAGTCAATATACTCATATATAGATGACCTAGTCATCTCCAATTGCTTGATAGATGCTAGAATTGGTTGTGCATGCCTTGTCACATATTTCAATTGCCATTTTATTGTGTGAGCATGTTGGTTGCATATTTTACTCATTCGAGGACATCCACTTGTTGTTTTGATTGTTTGGCTTTACTTTTCTTTTGCCAAGTGGATGGACAAGAATGCCAAAGAACCTTCTTTAGCTATCTATGCTTTTCTCGTCTCAAACTCTATTCATGCTACATCACAAAATTGATCAAGCCAGATTCGAACCACTTTGTGTGAGGAGCACTCGGAGTCCCCGATTCGTCATAGACTTAAACTTCCAAAACCTCTTTGTGATTCTTGGTCTGACCGATACCCCAGTTTCGGTCTTACCGAGATCATTAAGTTGATCTATGTTTTCGATCTCGGTGCAACCGATTTGAACCATTCGGTCAAACCGAGTAGCAATAACTGTATACAGTTTTGCATCTCGGTGCCACCGAGTTGTTCCACTCGGTCACACCGACAGGGTCGGGCTATATAGACACGGGCAAAAATTTGGAAATTTCTCCGAACCCTTTCGCCCCCGCGATAGCTCGCTCTGCCAATGTGGTCTCCGGATCGTCTCCTCGCCGCCAGCCGCCTCCAGTCGTTGGTCTCCATCGCCGTAAACGGGATTCAACCCCGCCGTTGCCGCCGTAGCGAGTCTCCGCCGAACTAGGGTATGGACTTGATCTTTGTGCTATTCCCCAATCTGTTTCCTAGCACATTGTGATCGTATTGATTCTAGCCACGTTTGAAACACTCCTATCCAATCAATGCATTCGTAGAATATGTTTGATTCGAAATTTTTAGGGTTACGTTTCCACCGAAACCATCTCGGACCCGCCGAGTTGAAAAACTCGGTCCCACCGATTTGGCTCATGCCATTGCACAAGTAAGACTCGGTCTGACCGAGAATTACTAATCGGTGTGACCAATTTTGGAACTTTGTGAAACCATAGCAGTCTCGGTGCCACCGAACTGTGACTCGGTCTGACCGAGTTCACTAGTTTAGGTTCCAAAAACTGCTTCGGTATCACCAAGTTTAAAAATCGGTAGATCCAAAATGATCTCTGTGGGAAACTAGAACTAAGGTTTTGAATCATTCTTTTGCAAAAATCTCTGCATTTTGTGATGCTCATCCACTCTACCTCATCTATAAACTATTCACAGGGTCAGCAGTCAGCTTGTTCATAATGTCAGACCAGAGTGATAGCCAGAATTTGTACAAAAGCCTTGCCGGAAGTAAGCAATTCGAGGAGATTGTACGCAAGCAAGGAAGGCACCGGAAGAATCAAGGTGTTGGTTTTGAACGAAAGTTCAATGCCAATGGCGTTGAGTGGGAAGAAGATCAATACCCCAAGACAAAGTTTGTTCCACAACAAGAGAAGTATGATCCTACTTCTTTCAAGGGGACACAGACTCAAGATGATCTTCCACCACAAGACTACAAGCAAAAAAGCAAGGACAAGCTTCAAGAGGAAAGTGATGCATTTGAAGAAGCTCCTAAGACCTTAGTCAAGTGGATTCCCAAGACTACTTCAAGTTCCACTTCATCAAGTACGACTACAACTCCAAGGATTCCCATCAAGATGGTGTGGATCCAAAAGAAGAAGAACTAGAGAGTTCTTGAGGGTGACTCCGCCAACATACTTCACTCTTATCATTTTGGCAAGAACAAGTGCAATCAACTTCCACATCTTGCACTAGTTCAAGGAGTCACAAACCCTCTTGTGGTAAGACAAGGGACAAGGTAACCTAAAAGCTTTCATAGACATCATCTTGTGTGTGCATCACTCTATGTCTATGGATATCCTTGTTTGTTCCTTGTGGGACTAACCCATGTAGGTATTGAAAGTGCAATTCACTCAAAAGGATAGCTCCAAGTGATCTACATCAACATTGAGCATCCACATCTTCAACATCTACATGAAGTCATCATCGGCAAAACCCAAGGTTAGTTCATCCCTCTTAGGGGGGATATCACATCTAGGGGGAGCTTTACCCTAAGACTTGAGTTAAAGCAACTCTAATGATATGAACACAACAATGCTTGATGTAAAAGCCACTTGAGCTTAAACGATGAGTATGACCTATGACCAAATGTTCTCATTTGACTCCTAAGTCAATATACTCATATATAGATGACCTAGTCATCGCCAATTGCTTGATAAGATGCTAGAATTGGTTGTGCATGCTTTGTCACATATTTCAATTGCCATTTTATTGTGTGAGCATGTTGGTTGCATATTTTACTCATTCGAGGACATCCACTTGTTGTTTTGATTGTTTGGCTTTACTTTTCTTTTGCCAAGTGGATGGACAAGAATGCCAAAGAACCTTCTTTAGCTATCTATGCTTTTCTCGTCTCAAACTCTATTCATGCTACATCACAAAATTGATCAAGCCAGATTCGAACCACTTTGTGTGAGGAGCACTCGGAGTCCCCGATTCGTCATAGACTTAAACTTCCAAAACCTCTTTGTGATTCTTGGTCTGACCGATACCCCAGTTTCGGTCTTACCGAGATCATTAAGTTGATCTATGTTTTCGATCTCGGTGCAACCGATTTGAACCATTCGGTCAGACCGAGTAGCAATAACTGTATACAGTTTTGCATCACGGTGCCACTGAGTTGTTCCACTCGGTCACACCGACAGGGTCGGGCTATATATAGACACGGGCAAAAATTTAGAAATTTCTCCGAACCCCTTCGCCCGCGCGATAGCTCGCTCTGCCAACGTGGTCTATGGATCGTCTCCTCACCGCCAGCCGCCTCCAGTCGCTGGTCTACGTCGCCGTCAACGGGAATCAACCCCGCTGTTCCCACCATAGCGAGTCTCCGCCGAACTAGGGTATGGACTCGATCTTTGTGCTATTCCCCAATCCGATTCCTAGCACATTGTGATCATATTGATTCTAGCCACGTTTGATAAGCTCCTATCCAGTCAATGAACTCGTAGAGTAGGTTTGATTCGAAAATTTTAGGGTTAGGTTTCCGCCGAAACCATCTCAGACCCACCGAGTTGAAAAACTCGGTCCCACCGATTTGGCTTATGCCATTGCACAAGTAAGACTCGGTCTGACCGAGTATTGCTAATCGGTGTGACCGATTTTGGAACTTTGTGAAACCCTAGCAGTCTCGGTGCCACCGAACTGTGACTCGGTCTGACCGAGTTCACTAGTTTAGGTTCCAAAAACTGCTTCGGTATCACCAAGTTTAAAAATCGGTAGATCCGAAATGCTTCCTGTGGGAAACTAAAACTAAGTTTTCGAATCATTCTTTTGCAAAAATCTCGGCATTTTGTGATGCTTATCCACTCTACCTCATCTATAAACTATTCACAGGGTCAGCAGTCAGCTTGTTCATAATGTCAGACCAGAGTGATAGCCAGAATTTGTCAGAACAGCTAGTGCAGATGAGTGAGGGCATTAGTCCCTCCAGTTCTTCAGATGAAGGCAGCAGGAGCACCCCCAGCAACCTGCCAAAAGCTGCCACAAGACAAAGGAAGAAGAGAACCTCAGAATCATAGGATGAGGACTATGTGGCAGAGGAGGAAGCAACTTCCAAGAAAGTTGAACTCAAGAAAGAGCATGGCTCAAGACAGAGCACCAAGCCAGGCTTAAAAGTCAAAAGGCCAGCAGGCAGGCAGCCCATGCCAAAGGCCAGAGCCTCAACAAAGATTCCTGAGAAGCCTGCATCCAAATAGCCAGTTGCTGCTGAAGGGAAGAAGGAAAGGAAAAGAGCCATATGGTGCAAGAAAGTTGATCCCATGGCTGAATTTGAACAACATTCTTCTGATGAAGAAGAAGAAGAAGAAGAGGTTGCTGCACCAGCACCTAAGGCACCCAAGCTGATGGGTGATGCTATAAGATCAGGGGCAACTACATCTAAGCCCAAGGAAGCCCCCAAGGCTGCATCCAAGGCCAAGCCAGCTCCAAAGCCAAAACCAAAGAGAAATACAAGGAGCATCCCAGCTGCTGAGAAGAACAAGGCCCCAGTGCCTGGCACTTCAGAAGAAGAGGAAGGCCAAGTGCTGAGAAACTTGAAGCCCAAGATCCCAGACCACAATGATGCTCATCCTGTGGCTGAGGATATGAAGATCAGAAGAGACTCTGGGCTAAGAAAGTGGAGAGTAGAGGATCCATATGCTACCAGGAGGAGGACTGTTGTTGACTACAGGTTCCACACTAAGGAACATCAGGACTTCTATGAGACAGTCTTGTTGGACAAGAAGCCCGTTGTGTGTGATATGAGATGGGTCGACTGGGAATACATCAAGAACAATGAAGAGCACTACCCTGGAGTGCAAGACAACTTCAAGGCATGTGGAGTAGCTGACTTTGTTGGGCAGAAGCTCACAAAGTGGTCTGTTTGTTTTCATCATTGCGAGGTTTCCCTCCCCGCGCCGCCACCCGCGAGGCGGCCGGCGAGGGCCCCAAGTCCGCTTGCCGCGCGCCTCCCCTCCTCCTCCCTCCCCCCTCGCCGCCGCCAGGGGGCGCGGCCGGGCGAAGCCCGACCGGCGTTGGCGGCGGCGGGGCCTGGTCTTCCCCCGGCGCGACGGGGCAGCGCGGGCCGCTCCGTCGGGTGCGGGCGCGGTGCAGTCGCGGGGCACCGCGGCGTGGCGCCGCGCGCCTCCTGGCGGGCGTGGCGCGACGTGGCCGGCTGCGCGGTGGGGTGTGCCTCGCCGTGGCAGCCGTTCCGTCCGGCAGGCGGCACGGGCTGTGGGCGGCGTGGGCGGCGGCTGGGGTCCGGCTTCGGGCCTTCGGCGGCTGCGGTGGCTCCCCTCCGTCGCGGGCGTGTGGTGGTGGTGCGGCTCGGCTGGTGGGGGTCCGGCGACCTAGTGGTGGTGGCCGGCGGCGCGCGTGGTGGTGGTGCTTCCACTTGGCGGCTCTCTGTGCGAGGAGGCAGGGGAGCGGCTTGGACAGGGGCGGCGGCGTCGACGGCGTGCTGGCTGCAGCGCGAAGGCGGGAACTTTACGGGCGTCGGAGATCCCCGCCAGGCCTGTGCGGCCACGGGCCTGGTATGTTCCTGCTATTGCGTCCGGTCAGCTACCGTCGAGACGGTGGAGGTGGGGCCCTCCCGCGTGCCGACGGTGCTGCTGCCCTTGTCCCGGCTCCTCTCCTTCTTTGTGCGGACCATGCTTCACGGTGCCGTGGTGAGACGGCGTGAGAAGCTTCGTGACCGGGTTGGCGCAGGGTGAGGGTCTGTCTGGTGGCGAGCTCTGGAGTGCCTGAGGTGGTGGTTGGGATCGGGAGAAATCTCTGTTGGCTTGGCCGACACTGATGCGGTGGCGCTTGTGGGTACCGCCGGACCTTCCTAAAGGGCGTCGGGGCTACCATTCCTCTCTCCTCACAGAGTACCGGGGGAAACCCTTGGCAGCAGCGTCGTCATCATCGTGTCCCTTCTTGGAGGTGCTGACTGGTACCGGCGCTTCGGGAGCTCGGAGCTTGGTTGGCGATCTCCTATGGTTGCAGCGGCCACGAGGCTTCTTCGTTTTTGTCGATCCACTGTTGTTGGCATTAGTTTCTCTTGTATTTTTCTCTTCTTTTCTTTTGTGCGTGACTGTGCTGTTTCCGCCCCAGCACCTATCGTTGGATGTTCGGTTGGTTGCTTTGTATACAAAGCGGGGGGAAACCCTTTTTCGGCGGAAAAGCTCACAAAGTGGAATGAGGAGCTGATCATGCAGTTCTACTCCACAGCACACTTCTATCCATATGGAAGGATCACATGGATGTCTGAAGGTACAAGGTACCAATCAACTGTTGAGGAATGGGCAAATGTAATCAATGCCCCAAAGGAAAATGAAGATGACTTGGATGTCTATGCCAAGAAAAAGATGGATCATAATACTATGGCAAATATGTACAAGGAGATTCCAGCAGATGATCTTGACACTCACCAGTTTGGGTCTGTAAAACACTTGTTGTCAGGACTGCCTACGATCAACTGGATCCTTAGGCACACACTTTTGCCCAAGTCTGGAGATCACAGGATGATCATAGGTCATGCCATCAACTTGCTTCACATATTTGATGTGCCTCAGAAATTTAAGGTCATGAGCCTCATAGTAGAGACTATCAAGAGGACTGCAGCAGATCAGAAGAGGAGCTGTGGTTAGACCCCTCAGATCCCGATGTTGATTAACTCAAGAATGGGCACAGACACATACTTGTTGGACAAGGAACATTTGCCTATTCATCCAGATTTCGAGGACAACCAAGTTGTGATGAATGAAAATGAACCATCATCAGCCCAAGCACAAGCTAAGAAGGAGAAGGCAAGGAAGGAGAAAGCTGCCAAGATGACAACTCAAGAGGAGGCATCTGAGTATTTCTTGAAAAACAAACAAGAGCAGCTTAGTTACTTGATTGCATCCACCCTGAGGATTGAGAAAGGTCTGGCCACCCTAACTCAGAACCAGGAGAGCTTAGAGAGAATCGTAAAACAAAAGTTCTATGACTTGGATGTCAAGGTGATAGAGATTCAGACAGCAGTGGAGCAACTTCAAGATGACATGCAGGAGAGGAAAGGGAAGACTACCACTGATGCATTTGCCAGAGTGCCACGAGCTCAGAGGTCCAGTGCAGTGCCAGTTCCTGACACAAGAGCCACCACCTCAGCTCCAGCTATAGCACCAGCCCAACCAGCTCCAGCATCTACTTCAGCTCCAACTCCAACCACGTCTACGGAAGCCTTCGTCCTTGGAGTGATCCGGACTCCACCACCACCAGGAGATCAAGCCTGAGTATCGATCTAGCACTATGCATTTTCTAGGAACTTTTTGGTAACTTGTTGCCAAAGGGGGAGAAAATGTATAGATCATAGGCTTCGAGAGAGAGAGTGTTGCTTTTCTCTCTTGCTTTATTTGGTGGTTTTTCAAACATTGTTTGCTTTTGGTCGAGATACTTTGATATGCTTGTGAGACATGGATGATCATGTGTTTGATCATAAGCTACACCTATGCATGCTTGATATATCTTATCTATATTATGTGGTCTTTCACTTTTCCTTGGTGATCAATGCATGTATTTCTTTATTATCATTTTGAGCGCTCCACCAAGATGTATGTGACATGAAAGAGTAACCCATAATTCTATCTCTTTGCGCATTTGCAGTCCAAAGCAAATTTTAAATATGCACAAATTTAGGGGGAGCTCTTACTTATCACATACTTCTCAAAGCAACGATATAATTCATTCTTATTATCATTTGTCGAAGCTTTGATCTATATGTTGTCATCAATTAACAAAAAGGGGGAGATTGGAAGTGCAACTATCCCTAGGTGGTTTTGGTAATTCATAACAACATATAGCTCATTGAGCTAATGCTATTCCAAGACAATTATTTCAGGAAAGCTCAATGTTGGCATGGCATGGATGGTGAAAGTGGAACCCTCAAAATGTTAAGGACAAAGGATTGGCTCAATATCAAAAGCTCAAGACTCTTCATTTTACATTTTAGTTATTCAAGATCACATTGAGTCCATAGGAAAAGCCAATACTATCAAGGAGGGATGAGGTGTTGCTCAATGAGCCTTTTGCTCCATGTGCTTAATGATATGCTCCAAAATCCTCAGCTACTTTCCCACATCCACATTTGACCTAAACCCAAAGTCAAACTCGGACCTACCGATTCTTTCCATCCGGCGCCACCGAGTTTCACTTGTCATAAGCCACTGCCAAACCCTAGCAAATCGGTTCTACCGATAGGGATCTCGGTCTCACCGAGATGGGATTGCAATCTCTCTGTTTCCTTTTCGTAACTTTTCGGTCACACCTAAAGAGCGGATCGGTCCCACCGAGATTGCAATGCAAACTCTCTGTTTCCCTTTTGTAACATTTCGGTCTCACCGAAAGAGCAAATCGGTCCCACCGAGTTTACCTGACCAACTCTCTGGTTAGCTAATTACCAAATCGGTCTCACCGAGTTTGTGTAATCCGTCTCATCGATATTACGTTATGCCCTAACCCTAACCATATCGGTCCTACCAAGTTGCATGTCAGTCCCACCGAAAATCTCTAACGGTCACTAGGTTTACTATTTCGGTCCGACCGAGTTTGTTGATTCGGTCCCACCAAGATTGGTAAATTGTGTGTAACGGTTGGATTTTGTGTGGAGGC
This sequence comes from Aegilops umbellulata, assembly GCA_032464435.1. Classification (NCBI taxonomy): domain Eukaryota; kingdom Viridiplantae; phylum Streptophyta; class Magnoliopsida; order Poales; family Poaceae; genus Aegilops; species Aegilops umbellulata. The sequence goes on from CP136060.1 coordinate 99,299,006, forward strand.
TATATATACCCCTCCACCTCCTCTTCACTCGTGGAGAGAGCCATCAGAACACATCTACACTTCCAACTCATATGTTCTGAGAGAGAACCACCTACCCTTGTGTTGAGGCCAAGATATTCCATTCCTACCATATGAATCTTGATCTCTAGCCTTCCCCAAGTTGCTTTCCACTCAAATCTTCTTTCCACCAAATCCAAATCCTGTGTGAGAGAGTTGAGTGTTGGGGATACTATCATTTGAAGCACAAGAGCAAGGAGTTCATCATCAACACACCATTTGTTACTTCTTGGAGAGTGGTGTCTCCTAGATTGGCTAGGTGTCACTTGGGAGCCTCCGACAAGATTGTGGAGTTGAACCAAGGAGTTTGTAAGGGCAAGGAGATCGCCTTCTTCGTGAAGATCTACCGCTAGTGAGACAAGTCCTTCATGGGAGATGGCAATGATGGGATAGACAAGGTTGCTTCTTCGTGGACCCTTCATGGGTGGAGCCCTCCGTGGACTCGCGCAACCGTTACCCTTCGTGGGTTGAAGTCTCCATTAACGTGGATGTAGGATAGCACCACCTATCTGAACCACGACAAAAACATCCTTGTCTCCAATTGTGTTTGAATTCTCCAAACCCTTCCCTTTACATTCTTGCAAGTTGCATGCTTTACTTTCCGCTGCCTATATACTCTTTATGCTTGCTTGAATTGTGTGATGATTGCTTGACTTGTCCTAAAGTAGCTAAAATCTGCCAAGAACTAAAATTGGGAAAAGGTTAAGTTTTTATTTGGTCAAGTAGTCTAATCACCCCCCCTCTAGACATACTTCCGATCCTACAACAATGCATTAACCAAAGAACCACAGTTGGATACACGCCCCTCTGGGCCCATCCTGGTTTCATTTTCTGATGCAGGAAAGAAAGAAAAAGCTAAACAAAGTAGCGTTGCAGTAGTCCGCGAAGGCAGGCCCTTGGTGACGCCCGAAACCTAGCCAGACCCCTCCTCGCGCTTCACGGGGGCACGACGACGAGATGACCCACTGCCTCCTTCGAAGCGGGCGTGGCGACGCGGCGGCTGGTCGTAACCGCCGCTGCTGGAGCTGTCACCAGAGGAAGAGCCGCCGTAGCTGGTGGAGGCGCGGACGTCGCCGAGGGCAGGCTCGCCCTCGTCCTCGTCGAGACCATCACAAAGGCCGAGCACCTCCTCACCGTCGTTCGCCTCGAGACAACACCTGGCGCGGCGACCATCTTCCCCGAACACCCTCACATAAAGGGTCGATTCACCTCATACCTGAAGTGGAGGGTGCATCGCCTGCCCAGGCCGCGCGCGCGGGCGAATGTTTGCCAGCCGCGGGCCAGGGCAATGTTGCCCGCGGTGGAAGTCTCGACCGCAACCCAAGAGGCCCTGCTGCAGCAGCCATCTGCCTGCAGCCAGAGCCCGCCCGGACCAGCCAGAGCCCGCCCGGACCAGAGGCCGGCAGTCTGCCGGAGAAGAAGCGCCGAAGTTAGAGCCAGCTGCCGGCCGGGCTCTCCGACCAGACAACGAACTCCAGAGACACCTCAGCCGAATGGAAGCGCGGGCGGGGAGGCCGTGCCACCATCGCGTGCCTCCCCTCATCGGCTGAACCACCACGGATGGGACGATCCCCACCGCATACCACGGCGGGGGTTGCGGCATGCTTGCACGGACGACCACGGCCGCGCTTGGGAGCCGGGGAGCCGGGACCCTTGTGAGGAGCCTTTCCTTTCTCGGCGGCAGAAAACTTCTTTCGTGGCGCCATTGATGGCACTGCAAGCAATGGAGCAGAGAAGCAAGCAAGGAGGAAGAGATGGGCAACGGGGGCTCCGCCCCCTCCCCATTTATAGCAAGAGAAGGCCAACCGGCGTCTCCCACGATCGCAGGCAATGATGGTTTTCCTTGCATGTCGCAGGGGACTCGTCAAATCATGAAGTTGTCGAGGCCGCACGCTTTTGGGGCCCGCGGTGCTCCGAACTTGACCCTTGGCTTCACCGCAAAGCCAAGCCCGAGCGCACCTTGGGCTCGGGGGCTACTGTCGGCGTTCTGTGAACGGGGGTCCCCAGACTTGCCTGCCTGCGGCCCACAGCGTGGCTGAGCAGCAGGCCGTACGACCCATCTTCATCAACAAGGCATCCAAGACCTTCACGAGGAGCCGAGCCTCGCGAGGCGGACGATGCAAGGCCTCCTCTAGAGTGGCCTAGCCAGGCAGGCTCACGAGGAGCAGAGATATCAAGGCAGGGCAAACCTCACGAGGGTCTCGTGATGTCAGCCATGACGAACGGCGCCAGGCGGGTGCCAGGCGGGCGCCGGTGCGTGCAGCGTCCTTGTTTCCTCTTTGGTGCTAAGGAGGCAAGCGCAGACGAAGAGTACCGAGGCATCAGGCAAAGGTTGCCATATTGGTGCAACAAGACCAAGACCAGGAGGACGGCAAGGCGGAGGTCATCGTGGAGCCCAAGACGGCGTCATCCCAGGGCTTTTTGCAGGCGAAGACCGCTTTTGTAAGGATAGCTTGTGCTAGCTGTCCCCCTTCAAATTTGCCCGCCATTTTTGGCTCCCTTCCAGCTCAACATTTGGGAAGAGGACCAGGGCCTATATAAGTAGAGCTAGCCACCACAGTAGAGGCAAGGAGATCTTAGCTTGATCCAACTCGATCGAGAGCCTAGCCACAAGAACACCTCAACCTCAGGAGGCTGTTCTTCCCTTGTATTGTTCATCATCAGCCCCAGAGGCAATCCACCACCACCACACAGGAGTAGGGTATTACACCACAACGGTGGCCCGAACCAGTATAAACCCCGTGTCTCTTTCTGTGTTGTGAGTTCATCGAGTTCGTCCGCAAGATCTTAGCGAGATAGACCGTAGATCGGTAGGAGGGAAAGACTTCGCGCGCACCCCAGTGTTCAGACCTTAAGGGTTTGCCGGAACCCCACATCCGACAAGTTTCCCAAGAGCTGAAAAACGAACTGTTGTCCCCGCCTACCCACTTGTTCACTTGAAGAGACTCCAATGGCGATTCGAGGGGTGAGCCTGCTGGATATGGACTTCAGCAAGGAGTTCCCCTTTGAGTTCGCCGTTTAGTCCTATGGCTGCACCAAGTTGAATGTGATGTACACCAACGATCCGGACTCGGTGAAGCTCTGCCTCGCTGAGTTCAAGCAGTGCCTATAGGATGAGAAAGCACAAGGTCACAGGAGTTAGACCTTGTGCCCATCCATTCGTCTCCTGACAGGGACCAGCGGATCGCCGTCGCCCAGGTATGTGTGCGGGACGAGGTTCTCGTCTACCACTGCTGTAGGGCCATCAGAGGTTCTGGAGCATTCGCCCGTTTCATCAGCAGCGCCTGCACCTTCGCTATGGTGGAGAGAAGGAAGAACGCGACGATTCAGTCATCTAGTGCAACAAGCTTGTCGACATCCAGAAGCAATACAAGATCATCGGCAACGGGCAGGAGAAGGACTCCGTGGTTGACCTCGTCGAGACCATCATCGACCCCTGATACGCCAACATGAAAGATTACATCGATACCAATGACCTGAACACGTGGGAGGTACCTCTGAATCTAGCCTACATAACCTACGCGGCCAATTACGCATACGCATGCTACGACATGTACACGCAGATCTTGGACATGAGGGCGTGTCTGCTTCCCGTAACCGACGAGTACACAGACAACCGCAGCGTCATGATCAAGCGTGCCAGGAAGGTCTAGATGTTGCACTTTATCTATTTATAAGCACCTTTATCATCTAAGTGTTTCATGCATTAGCCTATGTGTCGTAATTATCTGTTTTGTCTGAAATATTTCTTTTAAGAACACATTAACTTGTTTGCTTTTTTTAGTGGCTATTAGATTATGTATGTAACTAGTTCACTTGTCTGTTTAAAAAAACTAGTTCACTCGACTGTCGTGCTTTGAATCTCCTTCCTGCCAACATATTCCCCTTCTCAGGTGGACCCAGCAGGTCTCATACACAGACATATCGGACCAACCACCGCTCCATTTGTAGTTCTTTATTTTGTTCAATATTTTGTCCTCTTCCTATACATCGGCCGGCTATACCTCTACTCCCACACATTGTCAGGCGGCGACAGCTCCACCGGCCCGCCCTTCACCCGAACAAGTCAACCCACGTGCTCCCCTCCGCCTGCGTCTTCCCCCGCTTCGGTTCGTTCGGTCCGAGGTCTTGATGTCGTCCTCCGCCTTGGTGCTCTCGCCGCGGCGCCGCCATCTGTCGTTCCCAACATGGTCAGCAAAACAAGAGGAATTAGGAGACAACTGCTCGTCGAGAGGCTGACAGTCCCAGGCCCACTAGGTCCATGGCCTAGGTTTTGTTGTTTAACATGGGCAGCCCACGGCATGTTTCAACATTTTTTGGATCCAGAAGGTATCAAGCGGCCTCTGGGCCTCCCAACCTAGCTTGTCTATAACATCAGCAACCCAAGTTATGTTTGTTTTTTCAAGACGAAGCACAACTCAGTTCTATTTTTCTATAAGAATGCAAAACTGAACCTATGTTTTCTATAAGAATGCAAAACTGAACCTATATATAAAATAGAAACAACATAAGGTTCCGTTAAACCTGTCATTCGTCCAACCATTTTATAGACCTTCCCACTTCCTTTATTTTTTGTTTTCATTAATCCTATATCTGAATTTTCTCCCACTTTATTTTTTGATGTAAACTGAGTTTTCTCCTAGTACTTTTCCCTAGAACCAACTCAACTGTCCCACGTCTAGCCTAAAAAATAATAATACCACACGTCCTATTAACTCACCAAATTAAAATGATATTTTATTTCGTAAGTTGAAAGTTCTTACAAAATAATAATAATAATTGTATATATAACTTGGCAAGTTAAATCCTAGTGATTGCGTACATAAGCTTGCAAAGATTTTACTGACCAATGCAGTAATAGACGTGCAATCATGTGTTTATGTTTTTATAACATTTCTCCGTCCAGCCCAACATGATATTTTCACCCTGCCCAGCAAGTCCGCGGATTTCGAGAAAAATGCAAATGGGCTTTAAATTCTACCATATATATAAACGGGCTGCATACATGCTATATCATTGTTTCACCCAGCCCACCAAATGGACTAAAAAACAAATGGACTGGCTGACATGTGAGCCAGTAGGTCGAAGCCTAACAAGGCATTGGATTTACATCCAACGGCCGACATTCTTCTTCAATCTCTCGTATTCTTCCCCCAGCGCTACCGGGACAGCCTCCTCCAGCCTCCGGTGTCCAGCGGCGTTGTTTTGCGCGCCTCAGGAAAATGCTACCCCGCCGACGGCCAGGCCATCCCTCCACTCCGCACCTCCTGTTATTCTCTGCCGAGTGTAGGCCAACCCCGCACCCAAACCAGTCAAGTTTCCCACTCCTCTCCGTCTGTGACTCCACTGCTGCGTCTTCCCCATCTCCGGGTCGTTCCAGTCTGGGGCCTCGCCGTCGTCCATCGCCTCACTGCGCTCGGCGCGGCGTGGTCAACAAACGAGAGTCATCGGAAGAGGACTATACTTGGAGAGCCTGGCAGCTGGGACCCACAAGGTCCATGGTCGCATGCAAGGAAAGTTCCTCCTTATTAAGCTATTTTCTCCCCCTGACAGCTGGGACCCACCGGCTGTATCTTCGCACAGAAGGAGTGCCTCCTTGTTATGCGAAAAAAACCATTCCTCCCGATGACAGCTGGGACCCGGCAGATTTTGTGGCTGACTTGTGGGCCTACTAAGCAGACGTGTACGCAGGGCTTTGTCAACTTAATCAACAAATGATTCTAGGAGCTGGACCGTTGGATGTTAATCCAACATCCGTGCTCCTTCTTCAACCTCTGTTCTTGCTCCTGTCTCCCGTGGGCGACAGTGCTCCCGCGCACCCGAACCAGTCAAGTTTCCCACTCCTCTCCATCTGCGACTCCACTGCCGCGTCTTCCCCATATCCTTGTCGTTCCAGTCTAGGGCCTCGCCCTCATCCACCGGCCTTGGTGCGCTCAGCACGGTGTGGTCAATGTGGTCAACAACCGAGAGTCATCGGAAGACGACTGTACGTGAGAGGCTGACAGTGGGGACGCACCACGCCCATGGACGCATGCATGCAACTGCATCCTTTTTACCCTGAAAAATAATGTTTTCTCCCCCTGACTGCTGGGACCCACCGGCTACATCTTTGCACGCAAGGAAGTGCATCCATATTATAGGCAAAAAAATGATTCACCCCCTGATTGCTGGGACCCACCAGCTACATCTTCGCACGCAAGGAAGTGCCTGATAGTCGGGACCCACCTGGTTGAAGCGTACATAGCATTGTCATTCTGGTCGCGAACTTGTACGTACATCCTGGTCGATCGGTCTGTCTGCAGGCTACAGCGATGAACCGTGGTCGTGTAAGGAAGGGAACGTGTGGTAGTAGAGGCGCGCACGTGTGGTAGTAGAGGCGCGCACGTGTGGTAGTAGAGGCGCGCACGTGTGGTAGTAGAGGCGCGCATGTATGGTAGTAGAGGCGTGCATGTAGCATGTACACATACGTACAACGGCCAGGGTGCAAGAAAGTAAATACGACCACGTACGTACATACAGGCGGGGTCTCGAATGCCTACTCGCGCATATGTATGGCCAGGGCTCGTGTTCATGGTTGTGGCTGGGTCGGAACGGAGAAACTGCGTCTTCGTCGTGTTCATGGGGAGCCAACGGAATGCGCCGTGTTCATCGGGAGGCAACGAAACGCGTGCTGTTCATCGGGAGCCAACCGGCTTGGACGGAATAGGCGATGGAAACGAGGCCTGGCGTACCACAGGATGGAGGAAACGGCCTTGTGTTCGACCGTCCATAGTGGAAACAGGATCCTGTTCATCGGGAGGGGTATGGCGTACCGCAAAATGCAGGAAACAGACTTCTCTTGGACCTCCTACGGTCAAAACGGGGTCCTCCTGTTGATCGGGAGGGGTGTGGCGTACCACAAAACGGAGAAAACGGACTTGTGTTGGAGCGCTACGGTCGAAACGGGGGTCCTGTTCATCGGCAGGGGTGTGGCGTACTGCAAAACGGGACTCCACGGGATACTATTCATCTCAACCGTCGACCTCCTCCAGCCTCCACGGGGTACTGTTCATCCACCGTCGACCTCCTCCAGCCTCCACCCGCGACTGTTCATCCATGGGCTCCTGTTCATCCAGCCTCCACCACGCGCTCCTCCATCGGCTACTGTTCAACCAGCCCTCTCCACGGGGGTCCTGTTCAACCACCCCTCCACAGGGCTACTGTTCATCCAGCCCTCCACCGGATACTGTTCAAGCAGCCCTCCACCGGCTACTTTTCAACCAGCCCTCCACGGGGTCCTGTTCATCCAGCCCTCTACGGGGTCCTGTTCATCCACCGGCTTGATCGATCGGGGTACTGTTCAACCATCGGCAATGGCCTCTACTACCACGGGTTCCTGTTCATCAAACCCCCACCGGGAACTGTTCATCCAAACACCCCAACAACACTCACTGTTCATCCAGAGGCAGCATCGATCGGCTTCAGTTAGCAGCAGTAGTGAAGGAATCGCTCGATCGGGTTCAGTTAACAGCCATCGATTCACTCGGGTTTAGTAACGTGTAGCCTGTAGTGCAATCGCTCAGGTTCAGTTAGAGCCCAACGCCTCGCTCGGGTTCAGTTAGAGCCCAACGCCTTGCACACATGCACGTACATACGAGAGAAACGCGCATCGCTCGGCCCCCGACCAGCCACCGTAACCGGGAACTCCCCGATATTTTCCTCGCCCTTGCTTCTACCATGGTTTTTTCCGTCATGGACGGCCCAAAGAATGTCATGCAGCTGCATCTCCGGTCCGCCCATGACGAAAATCCCATTTTCTGTCATGATTTTTTGTCATAGAAGTAGGACCCCACCACATCTATGATGATACCGGGTTTTGTCACAATTATTGTCATAGAAGTGTTATAAGTATGACATAAAAAATTTCGTTCGGCCCAAAATGTCAAGGATGTGTGTTTTTTTGCAGTGTGAAGTCCATCCAGTATATTTTTATATTACATATTGCTTTCTTTAAAAGAGCAATTGTCTGGCTTGCAAGTTTCTCCAATGCAGGACAAGTTGTCTACTGCAAAAGGGACTATTATATCACTGAGCTGTTGAATGACTCGTACCGGTTTATATCACGGTCAAATATGGAGAATCTCAAGACAACTCCTCGAGTCGTCTTAAGACTCAGGGGCTACAATGACATGACTCAGCAGAATTGGCCGGTTTCAGTGTGTTAAAGAACTCCGCGTCATTGGAGGGAAAAATAACCTGGTCCCGGAGGCTGCTGCCATATTGATGAGAATTTAAAAGCCGTCAGAAAATTTCCGGCTTAAAATGAAGGATGCCGGTTTAAAATCCGGCTCAAGGGAAATCTGTCCATTACGAAGCTTTGAAGCTTTCAATATCCGGTCTAAAATACTGGCTCAAAAGAATCCATCTCTCGCAACTTCGAGTTCTCAGAAAATTTAAAGGCTGCCAAAGAGAACTTGCTGCCATGATGCGCGGTTCAAACATGGGTATCTTGCCTTGTCGACTTATCATATTATTGATCACTTGGGGGCTTCCTGCTCATTGAGCATAGCTATGACTACCCTCTTGATCCAGCCTGTATGCCTTGATTACAAAATACTTGGGGCTTCCTACTCATCGAGCATAGGTATGACCACCCTTTTGATCTGGCTTGTACGCCATGATTACAAAATACTTGGGGGCTTCCTGCTCATCGAGCATAGCTATGACTACCCTGTTGATCCGGCTTGTACGCCTGGAATGAAACATTACTTGGGGGCTCTTTGTTAATGAACAAGATCTTTGTTGGCCCTTGTAATAGGCTTGGACGCCAGTTGTATTCACCAAAAAATCCGGGTTATCCTGCTTTTTTAAGTCTGCCACTCCACCCAGGTAATCCTGGAATGACTCGTCGTACTCTTGACAGTCAATCTTATACAGACCCTGAACTTGTCAAAGTTAAAACGACGATTGGTCATGTGAGGCCCGATTTACAAGGTTTAATGAAGGTTTAACTCGGTGGCTGTGTGGCCCCGCACCTCCAGCTGATGACGCCGCCGATCCTGCGACCAAGGCCAACGATGCGGGTGATGGCAGCGCTGCCGATGAGCGGGCACTTCCTGGCGACGACGCCCGAGACTGAAGATGAGGCCTTCTGGCGAGCAATAGTTCTCCTTCCTGCTTTTACTTTCCTGCAATCTTCCCTGCAATATGCGACATGCCTCGTTGTCGGCGTTCTAGGAACGGGGGTCCCCAGACTTGCCTGCCTGCGGCCTGCGACGTGGCTCAAAAGGGGGCCCAGCATGACCCATCTTCATCAACACAGATCCAAGACCCTCGCGAGGGGCCAAGCCTCGCGGGGCGGACGACACGGAGCTTCCTCAGCCACAGCCTCATCAGGCTGGCTCATGAGGAGGCGGAGAGATCAAGGCGGGGTACCTCACGAGGTGCCCGTGACGCAAGCCATGATGACCAAGGGCGCCAGGCGGGCGCCAGCCCGCGCAGTGTCCTCCCTTTCCTCTTTGGTGCAAAGGGAGCAAGCGCAGGCGGGAGTATCAAGCAAAGGCACCCATTTCGGTGCAACGAGACCAAGACCAGCCCCGCGACAAGGAAGAAGTCATTGTGGAGCCCAAGCCAGCATCACCACCAGAGCCTTTGGCAGGCGAGGACCAACTTTAGTCAGGATAAGTGTACCATATGTTCCCCTTCAAAATGGCCAACTGTTGGCACCCTTCCCGCTCAATATTTTGGAAGAGGCCCAGGGCCTTTGCCTATAAATAGGACTAGCCACCCCCAGGGTAGAGGCAATTAGAATTGGAAGGATCAAGACGCTAGACAGAGAGATCGATCGGCAATCAGATCAGAGGGAGAGAGAGAGAAGGGTGACTGAACTCCTCCTAGCAGTTCATCGCCACGGCCAAGAACAGACCCTCGCGAGGCTGTTCTTCCTTGTATTGTTCATCATCATCAGCCCAAGAGGCAATCCACCACACCACACTGGAGTAGGGTATTACACCACAACGGTGTCCCGAACCAGTATAAACACTGTGTCTCTTGTGCTGTGTTTTCCATAGCTTAGATCTTTGCGAGGCGGAGGGGTACGAGTAGGTAGAAGGCGTAATCTCCGCGCGCACCCCAGAGTTCGAACCTCAAGGGTCTGCCGGAACCCGAAATCCGACATTTGGCGCACCAGGTAGGGGTGCGGCGGAGTTTTCCCTTCCGCCACCGCCATGACCTGCCTCGCGATGAGTAGCGCTTCGCCCGCTCCAACTGCCGGCGCCAGCGCGGGGGCCAGGGGGCTCCGAGCCCTGGCCCCAGCCCTGCAACGGGCACGGTGGCCGGACAAATTCAAGCCAACAACGCCGCCGCGCTACAGTGGCGCGGCTGATCCGCTGGCCTTCTTGTTGGCGTACGAGGAGGCCATCCTCGAAGCTGGAGGCGATGATAGGGTCATGGCCAACTGGCTCCCCATGGCCCTCACCGGCGCTCCGCGCGCATGGCTTCTCCACCTGCCGGCAGCCTCCGTGGCCTCTTGGGAAGATCTTCGCGGCCTCTTCCTCGCCCACCACGCTACACCAACACCTCCGGTCGTCGCGGCCCTCTTGGGCGGCTCGCAGGCACTGCCTACAAGTCACCATGTCAAGCCGTTCATCCGCCGGGCCAACGCCACTTCCACGCACCAGGGGGCTCTCCCGGACTGGGTGGCGCCCAAGGCCGGCTTGACCTTCAGCTCGTAGGACCACCCCTCCAACTCGGCCTGCTCGGGCGCGCTCCCCATGCTGTGCACCCCCACCATCTGCCAGGTGGCCATCACCAGAACCCTCATCGATGGCGGCGCCGGCCTCAGCGTGCTCTCGGTTGAGGCCTTCAACCTCCTCTGCATACCCCTGGAATGGCTGCAACCCAGCCGGCCCTTCTCAGGCGTTGGGGGCGGGTCATCCAGCTCCTTGGGACAGATCCGGCTCCCAGTGACTTTCAGCACCTATGACAACTTCCGCGCGGAGCTGGTCCACTTCGACATCGCCCCCATCGGCGTCCCCTACTACACCATCCTCGGCTATCCAATGCTGGCCCAGTTCATGGCCGCGACGCACCCGGCGTACAACCTCATGAAGATGCCTCGGAGCGGTGGTGTCCTCACCGTGCACGGGGACACCGGGGACGCGCTGCGAGTGCTCAAGCTCGCCTACAAGACAGCGGCGTCGGTGCAGCCCGCCGACTCGGAGACCCCCGAGCCCAAGGGGGCTGCACCTACCAAGAAGAAACAGTTGTTCACCCAAGACAAGGCAGAAACCAAGCAGATACCCGTCGATGAGGACGGGTCCACCAACGCCACTTTCACCATAGGCGCCAACCTCGAGCCCGAGCAGGAGGAGGCCCTGGTCAAGTTCCTGCGCGCGAACAAGAAGGTATTCGCTTGGGAGCCCGACCAGTTGGCGGGGATCCCTAGGAGCGTAATCGAGCATCACCTCAACGTGTGCCCCAACATGCGTCCTGTGAAGCAGAAGGCAAGGCGGCAGCCCACAGAAAAGCAGGCCTTCATCGTCCAAGAGACCCTCAAACTAGAGGCCGCTGTCGGTGTTCTGGGAACGGGGGTCCCCAGAGTTGCCTGCCTGCGGCCTGCAGCGTGGCTCAAAGGGGGGCCCAGCATGACCCATCTTCATCAACACCGACCCAAGACCCTCGCGAGGGGCCGAGCCTCGCGAGGCGGACGACACGGAGCTTACTCAGGCACGGCCTCATCAGGCTGTCTCGCGAGGAGGCGGAGAGATCAAGGCGGGGTACCTCATGAGGTGCCCATGACGCAAGCCATGACGACCATGGGCGCCAGGCGGGTGCCAGCCCGCGCAGTGTCCTTCCTTTCCTCTTTGGTGCTAAGGGAGCAAGCGCAGGCGAGAGGATCAAGCAAAGGCACCCATTTCGGTGCAACGAGACCAAGACCAACTCCGTGACAAGGAAGAAGTCATTGTGGAGCCCAAGCCAGCGTCACCACCAGAGCCTTTGGAAGGCGAGGACCAACTTTAGTCAGGATAAGTGTACCATATGTTCCCCTTCAAAATGGCCAACTGTTGGCACCCTTCCCGCTCAATATTTGGGAAGAGGCCCAGGGCCTTTGCCTATAAATAGGACTAGCCACCCCTAGGGTAGAGGCAATTAGAATTGGAAGGATCAAGACGCTAGACAGAGAGATCGATCGGCAATCAGATCAGAGGGAGAGAGAGAGAAGGGCGACTGAACTCCTCCTAGCAGTTCATCGCCACGGCCAAGAACAGACCCTCGCGAGGCTGTTCTTCCTTGTATTGTTCATCATCATCAGCCCAAGAGGCAATCCACCACACCACACTGGAGTAGGGTATTACACCACAACGGTGTCCCGAACCAGTATAAACACTGTGTCTCTTGTGCTGTGTTTTCCATAGCTTAGATATTTGCGAGGCGGAGGGGTACGAGTAGGTAGAAGGCGTAATCTCCGCGCGCACCCCAGAGTTCGAACCTCAAGGGTCTGCCGGAACCCGAAATCCGACATTTGGCGCACCAGGTAGGGGTGCGGCGGAGTTTTCCCTTCCGCCACCGCCATGACCTGCCTCGCGATGAGTAGCGCTTCGCCCGCTCCAACTGCCGGCGCTAGCGCGGGGGCCAGGGGGCTCCGAGCCCTGGCCCCAGCCCTGCAACGGGCACGGTGGCCGGACAAATTCAAGCCAACAACGCCGCCGCGCTACAGTGGCGCGGCTGATCCGCTGGCCTTCTTGTTAGCGTACGAGGAGGCCATCCTCGAAGCTGGAGGCGATGATAGGGTCATGGCCAACTGGCTCCCCATGGCCCTCACCGGTGCTCCACGCGCATGGCTGCTCCACCTGCCGGCAGCCTCCGTGGCCTATTGGGAAGAGCTCCGCGGCCTCTTCCTCGCCCACGACGCTACACCAACACCTCCGGTCGTCGCGGCCCTCTTGGGCGGCTCGCAGGCACTGCCTACAAGTCACCACGTCAAGCCGTTCATCCGCCGGGCCAACGCCGCTTCCACGTACCAGGGGGCTCTCCCGGACCGGGTGGCGCCCAAGGCCGGCTTGACCTTCAGCTCGGAGGACCACCCCTCCAACTCGGCCTGCTCGGGAGCGCTCCCCATGCTGTGCACCCCCACCATCTGCCAGGTGGCCATCACCAGAACCCTCATCGATGGCGGCGCAGGCCTCAGCGTGCTCTCGGTTGAGGCCTTCAACCTCCTTTGCATACGCCTGGAACGGCTGCAACCCAGCCGGCCCTTCTCAGGCGTTGGGGGCGGGTCATCCAGCTCCTTGGGACAGATCCGGCTCCCAGTGACTTTCGGCACCTACGACAACTTCCGCACGGAGCTGGTCAACTTTGACATCGCCCCCATCGGTGTCCCCTACTACGCCATCCTCGGCTATCCAGCGCTGGCCCAGTTCATGGCCACGACGCACCCGGCGTACAACCTCATGAAGATGCCTCGGAGCGGTGGTGTCCTCACCGTGCACGGGGACACCGGGGACGCGCTGCGAGTGCTCAAGCTCGCCTTCAAGACGGTGGCGTCAGTGCAGCCCGCCGACTCGGAGACCCCCGAACCCAAGGGGGCTGCACCGCACCCAAGACAAGGCAGAAACCAAGCAGATACCCGTCGACAAGGACGGGTCCACCAGCGCCACTTTTACCATAGGCGCCAACCTCGAGCCCGAGCAGGAGGAAGCCCTGGTGAGGTTCCTGCGCGCAAACAAGAAGGTATTCGCTTGGGAGCCGGACCAGTTGGCGGGGATCCATAGGAGTGTAATCGAGCATCACCTCAACGTGTGCCCCAACGTGCGCCCTGTGAAGCAGAAGGCGAGGCGGCAGTCCACAGAGAAGCAGGCCTTCATCGTCCAAGAGACCCGGAAACTAGAAGCTGCGGGGTCATTCGCGAGGTCCGATACTCGAATTGGTTGGCCAATCCTGTCGTTGTGCCAAAGAAGGGAGGCAAGGAACGCATGTGTGTCGATTTAACCAACCTCAACAAGGCATGTCCACAAGATCCGTTCCCGCTCCCCCGCATCGATCAGATCATCGATTCCACCGCGGAATGCGACCTGCTGTGCTTCCTGGATGCTTTCTCTGGGTATCACCAGATCAAGATGGCGGTAGAAGACGTCGAGAAGACAACCTTTCTAACACCATGCGGGGTGTACTGCTACACATGCATGCCATTCGGGCTGCGAAACGCAGGGGTGACCTTTCAGCGGCTGATGCACATCACGTTGGGCCGGTAGCTCGGGAAGAATGTCGAGGCTTACTTCGATGATATTGTGGTGAAGTCTCGGGAGGCCAAGACCCTGATACAAGACTTGGAGGAAACCTTCGCGAGCCTCGACGCGGTGAGCCTGCGGCTCAACCCAGAGAAGTGTGTGTTCGGGGTCCCCTCAGGCAAGCTCTTGGGTTTCCTCGTGTCCCACCAAGGCATTGAGGCCAACCCAGAGAAGGTCAAGGTGGTCGAGGACATGAGCCCGCCAAAGACCCTCAGGGAAATACAGAAGCTCACTGGACGCGTGACCGCGCTAGGGCGCTTCATCTCCAGGCTGGGGGAGCGAGCACTGCCTTTCTTCCAGCTCATGAAGAAAAAGGGGCCCTTTGAATGGACTGAAGAGGCTGACAAGGCATTCCAAGATCTCAAGAGATACCTGACCAGACCTCCGGTCATGGTGGCCCGGCGCCCTCAGGAGCCCCTGGTGCTCTACCTCGCCGCCACTCCTTACTCTGCCAGTGCAGCCCTAGTGGCGGTTAGGGAGGAGCGTCGAATCAAAACCGCAGCTGCAGCCCAGGACAAGACAGAGCGGGAACAAAGAAGGCCCACAGAAACCGCCACGGCAGTTGAAGAGAATCAGCCGCCGTGGAGAAGCGCACTGGAGGTGGAAGGGGCTCCTCACCCGGACAGTCGGCCTCCTGAGGCCTCATCGCCTCCGGAGGCGCAATCATGTCCGGGGGCGCCACAAGCATTGACACACCCAGCCTCGTTAAGCACCCCGTGTACTGTCAGCACGGTATTGCGGGACGCGAGAGCACAGTACCCCATGCCTCAGAAGCTCCTCCTCGCACTACTGGTGGCCTCACGCAAGTTGCGGCACTACTTTCAGGGTCACCCCGTCAAGGTCGTCTCGTCATACCCCTTGGAGAGGGTGCTCAGGAGCCCTAACTCGGCCGGAAGGGTCGCAAAGTGGAACATAGAACTGCAAGCGTTCCAGCTAGAATTTAGCACGACCAGGGTCATGAAGGGAGCAGCATTAGTGGATTTTGTGGCAGAATGGACGGAGGCACCAGGCCTCAAGGCCGACGAGGATCGGTCCCTCTTCCCGGGGAGTGAGGCGCCAGAAGGCTGGGTCATGTACTTTGATGGGGCGTTCTCTAGGCATGGTGCTGGGGCTGGGGCGGTGCTTATATCGCCCACTCAGGACAAGCTCTACTACGCAGTACAGCTCTGTTTCCAGCAAGGCGAAAATGTCTCCAACAACATAGCAGAGTATGAAGGTCTCATAGCGGGCTTGAAGGCCGCAGTTGCCCTGGGGGTCAAACGCCTCACCATCAAGGGCGATTCGCAGCTCCTCGTCAATTTCTCCAACAAGGTGTACGAGCCGAAGGATGAGCACATGGAGGCCTACCTTGCAGAGGTCCGCAAGATGGAAAAGTAGTTCTGGGGACTGGAGTTGAAGCATGTACCCCGTGGCACCAATCAGGAGGCCGACAACATCGCCAGACGGGCGTCCAGGCGGCTACCTCAAGAGCCTGGCATCTTCGAGGAACGACTCTTCAAGCCCTCGGCACTGCCGTTGTTATCAAAAACGGCTCAGCCTCGAGAAGAGCTCCCCCAGCCACCTGCCTCAGGAGCCCCAGTCTGCGGCCCGGCCTCAGGAGCGCGCCTACTCTTGATGATAGAACCTCAGGAGGGATGCTGGATCACCGACCTCCGGAGTTACTTAACGCAGGGGATCCTGCCGGAGAAGGAGGAGGAAGTAGAGCATGTGGCACGGCAGGCCACGGCATACTGCATCAAGGATGGAGAGCTCTACCGAAAGCAACCAAACGACGTATCCCTGCGCTGCATCTCCAGAGAGCAAGGGAAGGAACTGCTGGAAGACATACACGATGGAGACTGTGGACATTATTCATCATCGCGGACCCTCGTCGGCAAGGCGTTTCGCAGTGGGTTTTATTGGCCCACCGTACTCAATGACGCCGTCGAGCTGGTGAAAGCCTGTAAGGCCTGCCAGTTCCACGCCAAGCAGATCCATCAGCCAGCGGGAGGCCTGCAGACTATACCCCTTTCGTGGCCATTTGCAGTCTAGGGGATGGACATCCTGGGCCCGTTTCCTCGGGCGCCAGGGGGCTACCGCTACCTCTACGTCGCCGTGGACAAGTTCACCAAGTGGTCTGAAGTAGGGCCGTCCGCACCATCCCCGCGGGTTCCGCGGTCAAGTTCATCAGGGGCATCGTGAGCCGGTTCGGGGTGCCAAACCGCATCATCACAAACAACGGTTCGCAGTTCACCAGTAACCTCTTTAAAACATACTGTGCTAACCTTGGGACGCAGATATGCTACGCTTCAGTGGCACACCCCCGAAGCAACGGCCAACCGGAGCGGGCCAACGCGGAGGTCCTAAGGGGCCTCAAAACCAGGACGTTCAAGAAGAAGTTGGAAGCCTGCGGAAGAGGTTGGTACGACGAGCTTCCGTCCGTGTTGTGGTCCATCCGCACAACCGCAACCAAGCCGACGGGAGAGACCCCGTTCTTCCTGGTCTACGGAGCCGAGGCGGTCCTCCCTCACGAGGTCAGACGTCGCTCCGCGTGGGTCCTGGCGTTCGACGAAGCGCAGCAGGACGCCACGCGGGGGATGGACCTCCTGCTGGGGGAGGAACGCCGCCGAGAAGCCGTACTGCGGGCGGCGAGGTACCAACAAGCGCTGCGACGATATCACTGCCGCCACATCCGCCCCAGAACCCTCGAGGTAGGAGACATCGTGCTCAGGCGGGTCCTCTCTAGGGAGGGGCTGCACAAGCTCTCTCCCATGTGGGAGGGCCCGTTCAAGGTTGTTCATGTTTCCAGGCCTGGCTCCGCGCGCTTGGAGACTCAGGAGGGGGTGCCAATCCAGAACGCGTGGAACATCCAGCACCTCCGGAGCTTCTACCCCTGAAAAGGCCCAGAGCCTGCGAAGAAGGCGAACGCCTGTGAAGCTATCACGTTTTGGAAAAGGCCCAGAGCCTGTGAAGAAGGCGAACGCCTGTGAAGAAGGCGAACGCCTGTGAAGCTATTGCGTTTTGGAAAAGGCCCAGAGCCTGTGAAGAAGGCGAACGCCTGTGAACATTATTCTTTTTGCAAAAGGCCCGGAGCCTGTGAAGAAGGCGAACGCCTGTGAAGCTATCGCGTTTTGGAAAACACCCAGAGCCTGTGAAGAGGGCAAACGCCCGTGAAGCTCGTTCCCCTCAAGAAAGGCCCGGAGCCTGTGAAGAAGGCCAACGCCTGTGAAGCTCGCCGCCCGTGACACTCTCACATAATAATGAGTGGGGCTGTACACGCCCCGGAGTCTCAGGAGCGCCGGCCTCAGGCCCTGGGGCTCCCTCCCACGCCCAGTGGCAGCACTTAGCTCCATGCTGGTGAGAAGACATCGAAGGCTAGATTAGGTGCCGGACGCGGCTTTTTCATTTGCTTCCCGTAGTTGGCTTGTTTTCATTCGAAGTTTTATTGGAGTTGTTGCCACCTTTGACTTGTGGTTCTTTGATTTTTTCACTCTCCTTCCTCGATTTCTCTTATGCAAGGCCTCGCTAGGGAAGGGGCAGCCGAGCGCCCTCGCGAGTATTTCTGTCCTAGCCGTTCAAGGTTTCGCGACCTGGGTCCATTACAGGAGCACCCCTCCAGTCCGTGCCCCACGGGCACCACGATATGAACACAGGGCCTGGGTCGGTCGCCCCCTCGCGGCTGGGGTTGGAAACTATCTACACATGGGCACGATAACGAAAGCAAAGCAATAATTAACAACGATAACTCAAACACGCCCCCGCGGATACCCACGCTACAGTCTTTTTCATACAGGACAAAGGAAAAGGAAGGACAAATCGGGCGCAGCTCGCCTCACGCCGGCCTACTGAAGACTCGAGCTGCCTCCAGGACTCAAGCAGACTCCCTCTCGCGCTTCACCGAGGCGCGACGGCGGGCATACGCGCCACCACCTCCTAGGCAGGTACGGCGGCGTGGGGGCTGACTGTGGTCGCCGCTGGAAGAGTCGCCGCCCTAGGAAGAATTGGTGAAGCTTGGGTATCCCTGAGCACCGCCGACCATGCGAGCGCTGCCCTATCCATCATCGCCGGGACTGGGTTCCCGACCGCGATCGTCGTCCTCAGGGCAGCACCCTGCGCGGCGACCATCTTCCCCGAACACCCTCACGAAGAGGGTAGCATCACCGTCAAACTTGAAGTGCAGGGTGCACCGACGGCTCAGGCCCCGCGCGCGGGCAAACGTCTGCCAACCGCGGGCCAGGGCCAGGCTCCCAGCTGCGGAGACCTCCAGTGCAGCCCATGAAGCCCGGCTGCAGCAGCCGTCTACTTGAAGCCAGAGGCCACCGGGGGCACCGGCCGGGAGCTCGCCGAGGAGGAAGCGAGGAAGATGGAGCCAGGTGCTAGCCGGCTCCGCCGACCACATAATGAACTCTGGCAGCAACTCTACAGCGTGGGAACACGGCCTAGGGGGACGCGCGACCGAGGCGCGCCCCCCGGTCGCCGCTGCCCGCCCATCACTGAGCTGGAAACCACCCCCACGGCCATGAAGGGCTGTCGTCGTGGCCGCGGGATGTTTGCGAGGGCGCCCCCGGCCGCGCTTGGGCGGAGGAGAGGCAGGCTCAACCCGGCGAGCCTTCCCTTTCTCCGCGGCTGAGAACCTCCTCGATGGCGCCGTGAAGGAGAAGGAGAAGCAAGGGAGATGGACCGGAAGGGCGCGTGCCGTCCCGTACTTATAGCCGGCAAGGGCCAACCGTCGGCCTCCACGGTCTCAGGTAATCATGACCCGGTTTGCATGCAGGGACTTGCCAATTGGTACAGACACCGAGGCGTCATGGGGAAGCGGAGACGCCCACGTCCAATCAACTGCCACGCGGCGACCAAGGCCGCAGTCTGTTAGGGCCCGCGGCGCTTCGCCCTTGCCCTTTCGCCTCCCTGCAAGGGCAAGCCAGGGCGCGCCTTGGGCCTGGGGGCTATTGTTGGCGTTCTGGGCATGGGGGTCCCCAGACTTGCCTGCCTGCGGCCTGCGGCGTGGCTCAAAGGGGGGCCCAGCACGGCCCATCTTCATCAACACCGACCCAAGAACCTCGCGAGGGGCCGAGCCTCGCGAGGCGGATGACATGGAGCTTCCTCAGGCACGGCCTCATCAGGCTGTCTCGCGAGGAGGCGGAGAGATCAAGGCAGGGTACCTCACGAGGTGCCCATGACGCGAGCCATGACAACCAAAGGCGCCAGGCGGGCGCCAGCCCGCGCAGTGTCCTCCCTTTCCACTTTGGTGCTAAGGGAGCAAGCGCAGGCAAGAGGATCAAGCAAAGGCACCCATTTCGGTGCAACGAGACCAAGACCAATTCCGTGACAAGGAAGAAGTCATTGTGGAGCCCAAGCTAGCGTCATCACCAGAGCCTTTGGCAGGCGAGGACCAACTTTAGTCAGGATAAGTGTACCAGATGTTCCGCTTTAGAATGGCCAATTGTTGGCGCCCATCCCGCTCGATATTTGGGAGGAGGCCCAGGGCCTTTGCCTATAAATAGGACTAGCCAACCCCGGAGTAGCGGGGTCGACATATCTGGCTAGAGATCAAGAATCAGAGAGAGAGAGAAGGGCGACTGAACCCCTCTAGCAGTTCATCGCCCCAGTCAAGAACAGGCCCTCGCGAGGCTGTTGTTCCTTGTATTGTTCATCATCAGCCCAAGAGGCAATCCACCACACCACCACACTGGAGTAGGGTATTACACCACATCGGCGGCCCGAACCAGTATAAACTCTGTGTCTCTTGTGTTGTTCTTCTGGTAGCTTAGATCCTTGCGAGGCGGAGGGGTGCAGGTAGGTAGGAAGCATAATCTCTGTGCGCACCCCTGAGTTTGAACCTCAAGGGTCTGCCGGAACCCAAAATCCGACAGCCACTGTGGTCATTCGCGAGGTCCGATACCCGGATTGGCTCGCCAACCCTGTCGTTGTGCCAAAGAAAGGGGGGAAGGAGCGTATGTGCATCGACTTCACCAACCTCAACAAGGCATGTCCGCAGGATCCATTCCCGCTCCCCCGCATCGACCAGATCGTTGATTCCACCGCAGAATGCGACCTGTTGTGCTTCTTGGATGCCTTCTCTGGGTATCACCAGATCAAGATGGTGGTAGAAGACGTCGAGAAGACAGCCTTCCTAACCCCGTGTGGGGTGTACTGCTACACATGCATGCCATTTGGGCTGCGCAACGCAGGGGCCACCTTTCAGCGGCTGATGCACATCACCTTGGGCCCACAGCTTGGGAAGAACGTTGAAGCTTACGTCGATGACATTGTGGTGAAGTCCCAGGAGGCCAAGACCCTGATAGAAGTCCTGGAGGAAACCTTCGCGAGCCTTGACGCAGTGAGCCTCCAGCTCAACCCAGAGAAGTGTGTGTTCGGAGTCCCCTCGGGCAAGCTCTTGGGTTTCCTCGTGTCCCATCGAGGCATCGAGGCTAACTCGGAAAAGGTCAAGGCGGTCAAAGACATGAGCCCACCAAAGACCCTTAGAGAAATGCAGAAGCTCACTGGGCGCGTGACCGCGCTAGGGCGTTTCATCTCCAAGCTGGGGGAGCGAGGGCTGCCTTTCTTCCAGCTAATGAAGAAGAAGGGGCCCTTTGAATGGACTGAAGAGGCCGACAAGGCGTTCCAAGATCTCAAGAGATACCTGACCAGCCCTCCAGTCATGGTGGCTCCGCGCCATCAAGAACCCCTGGTGCTTTACCTCGCCGCCACTCCCTACTCCGACAGCGTCGCCCTGGTGGCGGTTAGGGAGGAGCGTCAAGTTAAAACCACAGCAGTAGCCCGGGACAAGGCAAAACAGGAACAAGGAAGGCCCGCAGAAACTGCTACCGTGGCTGGGAAGGGTCAGCCGCCGTAGGGGAGTGCACCGAAGCCGGAAGGGGCCCCTCACCCAGATGGCAGCCTCCGGAGTCCTCATCGCCTCAGGAGGCGCCGTGGTCTTCGGAGGGCGTCGCCAGCGCTGAGGCACCCAACCTCGTTGAGCACCCAGTATACTTCGTCAGCACGGTGTTGCGGGACGCGAGGGCACGGTACCCCATGCCTCAGAAGCTCCTCTTCACGCTGCTGGTGGCCTCGCGTAAGCTGCGGCACTACTTTCAGGGTCACCCCATCAAGGCCGTCTTGTCATACCCCGTGGAGAGAGTGCTCAGGAGCCCTAACTCGGCTGGGAGGGTCGCTGAGTGGAACATAGAACTGCAAGCGTTTCAGCTCGAATTCAGCACAACCAGAGTCATCAAGGGAGCAGCCTTAGCAGATTTTGTGGCAGAATGGACGGACGCACCAGGCCTCACGGTCGATGAGGATCGATCCCTCTCCCCGGGAAGCAAAGCGCCGGAAGGCTGGGTCATGTACTTCGACGGGGCGTTCTCCAGGCATGGCGCTGGGGCTGGGGCGGTGCTTATATCGCCCACTCAGGACAAGCTCTACTACGTTGTACAGCTCTCTTTCCAGCAAAGTGAGAAGTTCTCCAACAACATAGCGGAGTATGAAGGTCTAATAGCAGGCTTGAAGGCCGCGGCCGCCCTGGGGGTGAAACGCCTCACCATCAAGGGCGACTCGCAGCTCCTTGTCAATTTCTCCAACAAGGTGTACGAGCCGAAGGACGAGCACATGGAAGCCTACCTTGCAGAGGTCCGCAAGATGGAGAAACAGTTTTGGGGGTTGGAGTTGCAGCATGTGCCCCGTGGCACCAATCAGGAGGCCGACAACATCGCCAGTCAAGCATCCAGACGGTTACCTCAGGAGCCTGGCGTCTTCGAGGAACGACTCTTCAAGCCCTCAGCCCTGTCGTCATTGTCAAACATGGCTCAGCCTCGGGAGGAGCTCCCCCAGCTGCCAGCCTCGGGAGCCCTGGTCTGTGGCCCGGCCTCAGGAGCACGCCTGCTCCTGACGATGGAGCCTCAGGAGGGGGCTGGATCACGGAGCTCCGGAGTTACTTAACGCAAGGGACCCTACCGGAGAAGGAGGAGGAAGCGGAGCGCGTGGCACGGCGGGCCACAGCATACTGCATCAAGGATGGAGAGCTCTATCGGAAGCGACCAAACGATGTATCCCTGCGCTACATCTCCATGGAGCAAGGAAGGGAACTGCTGGAAGATATACATGGTGGGGACTGCGAGCATCATTCATCATCACGGACCCTCGTCGGCAAGGCATTCCGCAGTGGGTTTTATTGTCCCACCGCACTCAACGACGCCGTCGAACTGGTAAAGGCTTGCGAGGCCTGCCAGTTCCACGCCAAGCAAATTCATCAGCCGGCAGGAGGCCTGCAGACTATACCCCTCTCGTGGCCATTCTCAGTCTGGGGGCTGGACATCCTGGGCCCATTTCCTCGGGCGCCAGGGGGCTACCGCTACCTCTACGTCACCGTGGACAAGTTCACCAAGTGGGCTGAAGTGGAGGTTGTCCGCACCATCCCCGTGGGTTCCGCGGTCAAGTTCATCAGGGGCATCGTGAGCCGGTTCGGGGTCCCGAACCGCATCATCACAGACAACGGTTCGCAGTTCACCAGTAACCTCTTCAAAACATAATGTGCTAACCTTGGAATGCAGATATGCTACGCTTCGGTGGCACACCCCCGAAGCAACGGCCAGGCCGAGCGGGCCAACGCAGAGGTCCTGAGGGGCCTCAAGACTAGGACGTTCAAGAAGAAGCTAGAGGCATGCGGCAGAGGTTGGTACGATGAGCTTCAGTCCGTGTTGTGGTCCATCCGCACCACCGCGACCAAGCCTACATGAGAGACCCCCTTCTTCCTGGTCTACAGAGCTGAAGCGGTCCTCCCTCACGAGGTCAGACGTCGCTCCGCACGGGTCCTGGCGTTCGATGAGGCGCAGCAGGACGCCATGCGGGGGATGGACCTCATGCTGGGGGAGGAACGCTGCCGAGAAGCCGCGCTGCGAGCAGCGAGGTACCAACAAGCACTGCAGCGATACCATTGCCGCAACATCCGCCCCAGAACCCTCGAGGTAGGGGACCTCGTGCTCAGGCGGTTCTCTCCAGGGAGGGACTGCACAAGCTCTCTCCCATGTGGCAGGGCCCGTTCAAGGTTGTTCATGTTTCCAGGCCTGGCTCCGCGCGCTTGGAGACTCTGGAGGGAGTGCCGATCCAAAACGCATGTAACATCCAGCACCTCCAGAGCCTGTGAAGAAGGCGACTGCCTGTGAAGATTATCCTTTTTTGGAAAAGGCCCAGAGCCTGTGAAGAAGGCGAACGCCTGTGAAGCCGTCGCGTTTTGGAAAAGGCCCAGAGCCTGTGAAGAGGGCGAACGCCTGTGAAGCCGTCGCGTTTTGGTAAAGGCCCAGAGCCTGTGAAGAGGGCGAACGCCTGTGAAGCCGTCGCGTTTTGGAAAAGGCCCAGAGCCTGTGAAGAGGGCAAATTCTCGTGAAGCTCGCTTCTCCCGAGAAAGGCCCGGAGCCTGTGAAGCTCGCCGCCCATGACACTCTCACGTAATAATGAGTTGGGTATGTACACGCCCTGGAGTCTCAGGAGCGCCGGCCTCAGGCCCTGGGGCTCCCTCCCACTCCCAGTGGCAGCACTTAGCGCCGCGCTGGTGACAAGACGTCGAAGACTAGATTAGGTGCCGGACGCGGCTTTTTCATTTGCTTTCCGCAGTTGGCTTGTTCATTTGCTTTCCGCGGTTGGTTTGTTCATTTTGCTTTCCGAAGTTTTATTGAAGCTGTTACCGACCCTGACTTATGGTTCTTCGCCTTTTCACTCTCCTGACTCGATTTATCTTGTGCAAAGCCTCGCGAGGGGGGCAGCCGGGCGCCCTCGCGAGTGTTTCTGTCCTAGTCGCTCAAAGGTTGCGCGACCTAGGCCCATTACAGGAACACCCCTCCGGTCCGTGTCCCACGGGCACCGTGACACGAACACAGGGCCTGGGTCGGTCGCCCCCCCCCCCCACTACAGCGGGAGCCGGGAACTATCCACTCGCGGGCACGTAGCCAGAAAGCACGATAACGAAAGCAAAGCGATGACTAACAGCAATAACCCAAAACACGCCCCCGCGGGGCTCCACGCTACTGTCTTTTTTACGCAGGAAAAAGGAAAAGGAAGAACAAATCGGGCGCATCTCGCCCCACACCGGCTTGCAGAGAAGACTCAACCGCCTCTAGGGCTCAAGCAGACTCCCTCTCACGCCTCAGCGAGGCGCGACGGCGGGCAGACGCGCCACCATCTTCCAAGCAGGCGCGGCGGTGTGAGGGCTGGCCGCGGCCACTGCTATAAGAGTCGCTGCCTGAAGAAAAACCGGAGAAGCTTGGGGAGCCCTGCACGCCGCCGACCATGCGAGCGCTGTCCTCTCAGTCGTCCCCGGGGCTGGGTCCCCGGCCGCGGTCATCGTCCTCAGGGCAGCACCCTGCGCGACGACCATCTTCCCCAAATACCCTCACGTAGAGGGTAGCATTATCGTCAAACTTGAAGTGCAGGGTGCACCGACGGCTCAGGCCACGCGGGCAAACGTCTGCCAACCACGGGTCAAGGCAAGGCTCCCGGATGAGGAGACCTCCAATGAAGCCCACGAGGCCCGGCTGCAGCATCCATCTGCC
This sequence comes from Aegilops umbellulata, assembly GCA_032464435.1. Classification (NCBI taxonomy): domain Eukaryota; kingdom Viridiplantae; phylum Streptophyta; class Magnoliopsida; order Poales; family Poaceae; genus Aegilops; species Aegilops umbellulata. The sequence goes on from CP136060.1 coordinate 99,323,853, forward strand.
TGAAGCCAGAGGCCGCCCGGGGCGCCAGCCGGGAGTTCGCCGAGGAGGAAGCGAGAGAGTTGAAGCCGGGCACTAGTCGGCTCCGCCGACCACACGACGAACTCCGACAGCACCTCCGCAGCGTGGAAGCGCGCCCTCCGACCGCGACTGTCTGCCCAACGCCATGCTGGAAACCATCTCCACGGCCGCGGGGAGCTGCCGTGGTGGCCACAGGATGTTTGCGGGGGCTCCCACGTCCACGCTTGGGCAGGGGAGAGGCGGGCTCGACCTGGTGAGCCTTCCCCTTCTCTGCGGCCGAGAACCTCCTCGACGGAGCCATTGAAGCAAGACGGAGTAAGGACCAGGAAGAAGGAGAAGCAAGAAGAGATGGACTGGAAAGGCGCGTGCCATTCCATACTTATGGTCGGCAAAGGCCAACCGCCGACCCCCACGATCGCAGGTAATCATGACCCGCTTTGCATACAGTGACTTGTCCAATCCGCGCAGTTGCCGAGGCGTCGTGGTGAAGTGGAGACGCCCGCGCCCAATCAACCGCCATGCGGCGCCCAAGGCCGCAGGCTGTTAGGGCCCATGGCGCTTCGCCCTTGCCCTTTCGCCTTGCTGCACGGCCAAGTCCGGGCGCGCCTTGGGCCCGGGGGCTACTATCGGCGTTATGGGAACAGGGGTCCCCAGACTTGCCTGCCTGCGGCATGCGGCGTGGCTCAAAAGGGGGCCCAGCACGGCCCATCTTCATCAACACAGACCCAAGACCATCGCGGGGCGGATGACATGGAGCTTCCTCAGGCACGGCCTCATTGGGCTGGCTCACGAGAAGGCGGAGAGATCAAGGCGGGGTACCTCACAAGGTGCCCGTGACGCAAGCCATGACGACCAAGGGCGCCAGGCGGGCGCCAGCCTGCGCAGTGTCCTCCCTTTCCTCTTTGGTGCAAAGGGAGCAAGCGCAGGAGGGAGTATCAAGCAAAGGCACCCATTTCGGTGCAATGAGACCAAGACCAGCCCCGCGACAAGGAAGAAGTCATTGTGGAGCCCAAGACAACGTCACCACAAGATGTTCCCCTTCAAAATGGCCAACTTTAGTAAGGACCAACTTTAGTAAGGATAAGTGTACCATATGTTCCCCTTCAAAATGGCCAACCGTTGGCGCCCTTCCCGCTCAATATTTGGGAAGAGGCCCAGGGCGTTTGCCTATAAATAGGAATAGCCACCCCCAGGGTAGAGGCAATTAGAATTGGAAGGATCAAGACATCTAGACAGAGAGATCGATCGGCAATCAGATCAGAGACAGAGAGAGAGAAGGGCGACTGAAGTCCTCCTAGCAGTTCATCGCCCCGGTCAAGAACAGACCCTCGCGAGGCTGTTCTTCCTTGTATTGTTCATCATCATCAGCCCAAGAGGCAATCCACCACACCACACTGGAGTTGGGTATTACACCACAACGGTGGCCCGAACCAGTATAAACCCTGTGTCTCTTGTGCTGTGTTTTCCATAACTTAGATCTTTGCAAGGCGGAGGGGTACGAGTAGGTAGAAGGCGTAATCTCCGCGCGCACCCCAGAGTTCGAACCTCAAGGGTCTGCCGGAACCCGAAATCCGACACTCGTGGAGGCAATAAAACGTCCGTTGGTGTCAAGGAACATCATGATGTGTAATATTTTATTTGGATTCCACGATCTCCTTTCCGTTTGCTTGATGTTCTACGTCGGCAGAGCCCGACCCCGTGCATACCTCAGCCGCTGTTGGGCCGTCCGGATCACCAGGACGGGACCAAGGGGTGAGGGGCTACGTGGCCAGTTAGTCTCCTGAGTCGTGATACTTAGGAGTCCCCCTTGACGTGCAAACGGCCCGCGGGAAGGAGATGCAGAAATAGGCCTTAGGGTTCTACGTCGGCAGGGCCCGACCCCGCACATACCTCAGTCGCCGTTGGTCCGTCTAGATCCAGGACAGGACCAAGGGGTGAGGGGCTACATGGCCAGTTAGGCTCCTGAGTCGCGATGCTTAGGAGTCCCCTTGATGCTCAAACAGACCTTCATACCTGTCCTCACCGAGGTCCCGCTCGGGAGGGGCGCGCGACGACCAGGTCCAAGGGACCTGCAGGGTGGTGTACGCTAGTCGTGACCTGAGCGTAGCCCCCGTGCCCAGCCCCCTCGCCTGACTCTCCCGAGGGGAGGTGTTGTGACGAGGCTGGACACTAAGCCCGGAGGCTCCCTGAGGTTGGTACGACCACGGGGCCTCCCTCAGTTGTTTATCACCAGCGCGGAGTGTAGCTCTTCTGCACGTGCACGGGCATAGCCGCTACTCGACCATGTCGACTGCCAGCGCGGAGCATGGTGCTTCCAGTGGTGCGCGGGTGAGGGCTCCCTCTGAGTGTAGCCCCCGGGGCGTGTACAGCCCCGCCCTGATACGTGGCTTGCACGGCAGGGCCAGACGAGGTGTGTCTGGGCACTCGTGAACCAGCGCGGGACTCATGAGGCCCTACCTCAAGGCGGGTTGCGCCTGGTCTTGATTCTTGATAGCTTCAGAGGTCCTGCGAGATGGTTAGGCAACCTGCATCGGACGAATCTCCTGAGGCGATCACATAAGAAGGCCAGACACCAACGACCCCAGGAGGTGACGTGAACATGGCCGGCTCGCCAAACAGAGCTCATTCTTTGGGTTTATTGATGCTGCAGGGATGGACCCGAGCACAGATGTCGTGCCTAGCCTACTCATGCGAAGAATCCTAAAGAAAGATAACCGGCGCGCGGCTCCCGTGGTAACGATGGCGGTCGTGGGTGGGGTATCGAAGTACCGGACAGGCAGGTGACAACCATGGAATGACTAAAGCAATGAAGTAAGTCATCTCAGATAGATGCAAGAACGATACATGCCACTGGGTCGGACCCGCACGACCTGGGGATAATGCAGCCCGAGGGGCGCCCCCAGCAGAGTGAGCTAAATATGCAAAAGTAGACACGTCACGGGGATAGACCCGTGCGACTTGGGGATAATGGTGCTCGAGGGGCGCCCCCAACTGAATGAACTGGAAAGAATCACCTGATACCGTAGCTGGAGCGATGTTGGAGTAGCCGAAGATGCATGCTGAAGGGTTGTTCCTCACGAGCCGCCAGGGTCCTGAGCCTCAGGAGGCTCCGCGGGCCCAGGTGGCTCCTGGAGAACCATCATGATTTCCTCCAGGACGGCGTGATGTCTAGCCTCCTAAGCCGCCAGGATGCTCCACAGATGGCGCTGGAACATGACAGTCGCGTTCGGCAAGCCGAATGGCATGCAAACGTAGCTGTGAGGTGGACCCTCGCACCGTCCAATGCACGAAGGCCAGAAACGTCCCTGAGATGCGGCCCTTTTGAGCCCTGGAATATCGATGCAGATGCGCAGCCCGCCGTCCTCGCCAGGATGGGGAGCTGCGCCGGGTGGTGGGCGACGGTCACCATGTATGGTCCTTACCTCTTGAAGCTCCTGGATCGCCTTGGTGATGAACTCCTAAGCACTAGGTGCTCCATGCGTCATGCCCTCTTGAGGGAAACTTGCGGTGAAGCACGCCTCCACATGGTGCCCGAGCGCCTCCCTCGTGACATTGGCTAGGTGTGAGGCCCTCCAGAAGAGAGCCCCCGAGCCCAGCCTAAGGAGGGCGCCGGGCGCGCCTTCCTATGCAAGGGAGGGAGGCACCCCTGCTGTGGGCGCATATCCTGAGGTGGTGCCACTGGGAACGCCGCTCTCTTGTGGCCCTAGGTAGGGTAGCTGCATCTTCTTCTTGAAGATGGCCTCAGGAGTGCATTGGGTACCTTCCTTGTCAGGGCCTTCGGCCGCTGCAACTTGGTAGGCGTGCTCGAGGGAGCACACCGCATCTCTTTCTTCACAGGGGACCGTGATGATGCCGCCGCTCCCTGGCATCTTGAGGATGTTGTAGCCATGGTGGGTTACCGCCGTAAACTTGGCCAAGGCTGGATACCCAAGGATGGCATTGTACGGTAGGCGCATGTGGGCGACATCGAAGTCAATGAGCTCAGTACGGTAGTTGTCACGCTAGCCCAAGGTGACAGGGAGGCGGACCTGCCCTATTGGGGAGGTGGAGCCGTCGGTCACTCCTAAGAAGGGCTTGGTAGGCTGCAGCTAATCATATGGCACTTGGAGGCTGTCGTATGTCTCGACGGACATGACATTGAGCCCTGCACCACCGTCGATGAGGGTCTTGGTGACTTGGACGTTGCTGATGACGAGTAAGAAGAGCATCGGGAAGGCGCCGGCTGTTGCCGCGCACTTGAGCTGGTCTGGCGAGCTAAAGGTGATGGAGCACTTGTACCACCTGAGCGGGCGCGTGACTTCGAGCCTGGGAAGGGCCGCGTTCACCTCTCGAGCAAACTGCTTGGAGATACACTGAGAGGCTGGGCTTGAGCGCCACCCAAGATATAGGCGATGGTGCACGACTCCTGGAAGCTCCCAGTCCCCTCGGCCTGATGATGGGCATCGTTCCTTCTTGGTGGTGGTGGCAGCGGAGGGAGGCTTGCGTTTCCCTGAGGTTGGTCCTCACGAGGCTGGTCTCTCCAGGCGCCCTCGCGAGGCTGGTCCTGCCAACGGTCCTCACGAGGTCGGTCGCGCCACTCCTGGCAGGGGCCACGGTCGTCCCAGCGTCCTCCACCTCGTCCTCCTCCTCGGCCATAGCCTCGGTCGTTGCGCTCGGGGCATCGACTGAAGCGCCCATCGCGGATGGCCCTGAGCTCCTAACATTCGCTGATGTTGTGGCTGTCTATGTTGTGGAAGGCGCAGAATTTGCGGTTGGCCTTGGATGATTTGGGCTGGTCGCGGCCGCGCTTCGCCTCTGGCTCCGCCGAGAGCACGACAGCCCCCTTGTGCTTCACGTCCTTGATCTTGGCCTTCTTGTCTTCCTGATCGGCAGTTGGGAACCCGAGGAGGGAGAGGCACCCCTCCTCAGCCCTTGCGCACTTGGTTGCCATGTTAAACATCTCCAGGGCCGTGCATATTTCCTCGTGAAAGGCGAGATCCTCCTTCATCTTGACATCACGGACACCATCGGAGAACACGAAGATGATTGCCTCGTCCGTCACCTTGGGGATCTTGAGGCGGACACTGTTGAAGCGTTGGATGTACTTCTGCAGAGTTTGCCCCGGCTACTGCTTGACACGCCGCAGGTCGCCTGCGGCCGGCGGGTGATGACCCACAAGTATAGGGGATCTATCATAGTCCTTTCGATAAGTAAGAGTGTCAAACCCAACGAGGAGCAGAAGGAAATGATAAGCGGTTTTCAGCAAGGTATTCTCTGCAAGTACTGAAATAAGTGGTAACAAATAGTTTTGTGACAATATAAATTGTAACGAGCAACAAGTAACAAAAGTAAATAAAGTGCAGCAAGGTGGACAAATCCTTTTTGTAGCAAAGGACAAGCCGAAACAAACTCTTATATAAGGAAAAGCGCTCCCGAGGACACATGGGAATATCGTCAAGCTAGTTTTCATCACTTTCATATGATTCGCGTTCGGTACTTTGATAATTTGATATGTGGGTGGACCGGTGCTTGGGTTCTGTTCTTACTTGAACAATCATCCCACTTATGATTAACCTCTATTGCAAGCATCCGCAACTACAACAAAAGTATTAAGGTAAACCTAACTATAGCATGAAACATGTGGATCCAAATCAGCCCCTTACGAAGCAACGCATAAACTAGGGTTTAAGCTTCTGTCACTATAGCAACCCATCATCTACTTATTACTTCCCAATGCCTTCCTCTAGGCCCAAATAATGGTGAAGTGTTATGTAGTGGACGTTCACATAACACCACTAGAGGCTAGACAACATACATCTTATCAAAATATCGAATGAATACCAAATTCACATGACTACTAATAGCAAGACTTCTCCCTTGTCCTCAGGAACAAACGTAACTACTCACAAAGCATATTCATGTTCATAATCAGAGGGGTAATAATATGCATATAGGATCTGAACATATGATCTTCCACCAAATAAACCAACTAGCATCAACTACAAGGAGTAATCAACACTACTAGCAACCTACTAGCACCAATCCCGGACTTGGAGACAAGAATTGGATACAAGAGATGAACTAGGGTTTCGAGATGAGATGGTGCTGGTGAAGATGTTGATGGAGATTGCCCTCTTCCGATGAGAGGAGCGTTGGTGATGACGATGGCGATGATTTCCCCCTCCCGGAGGGAAGTGTCACCGACAGAACAGCTCTGCCGGAGCCCTAGATTGGTTCCGCCAAGGTTCCGCCTCGTGGCGGCGGAGTCTCATCCCGAAAGGTTGCTTCTAGTTTTTTTCTTGACGAAAGACTTCATATAGGAGAAGATGGACGTTGGAGACCCACCAGGGGGCCCACGAGGTAGGGGGCGCGCCCTAGGAGGGGGGCGCACCCCCACCCTCGTGAGCAGGGTGTGGGCCCCCTGGCCTTCATCTTTGACGAGGATTTTTCTTTATTTCTTTTAAGATATTCTGTGGAGTTTCAGGAATTTTGGAGTTGCACAAAAGAGCTCTCTAATATTTGCTCCTTTTCCAGCCCAGAATTCCAGCTGCCAGCATTCTCCCCTTCATGTAAATCTTGTAAAATAAGAGAGAATAGCCATAAATATTGTGACGTATCGTGAAATAACAGTCCATAATGCAATAAATATGGATATAAAAGCATGATGCAAAATGTACGTATCAACTCCCCCAAGCTTAGACCTCGCTTGTCCTCAAGCGAAAAGCCAATAACAATAAACAAGTCCTCATGTTTAGTGGTAGAGGCGTTGATAAAATAAAATACGGACATGAAGGCATCATGATTATTCTCATAACAGCAACATATAAATATTTTGTCATATGATTACTTATGTTCAAGTGATGATCTATTCACAATGCAAAAGTATATATCAGAAACCTTATTGGGCACCAACAAATTATAACCTCAGTCATTGAAACAATTGCAATTTGTCATAACATCGGAAAGAGTCTATGTCAGAGCTGAAAAGCAAGTCCACATACTCAACTATCATTTAGTCCTTTATAATTGCTAACACTCACGCAATACTTGTGGTTATGAAGTTTTAATCGGACACAGAGAAAGATAGGGACTTATAGTTTTTCCCCACAACCTTTTACCTCAAGGGTAATGTCAACAATAATAATTCATGCTCCCCTGCATCCAATTAGGTATATATATCATGTTCTTTCCAACATGCTAGGCTTGCCAAAGGATAAAATCAAAAAGGAAAGGTGAAGATCACCATGACTCTTGCATAAGGTAGAGGATAATAATAAAAGATAGGCCCTTCGCAGAGGGAAGCAGAGGTTGCCATGCGCTTTTATGGTTGCATGCACAAAATCTCAATGCGAAAGAACGTCACTTGATATTGCCCCTTGTGATATGAACCTTTATTATGCAGTTCGTCGCTTTTATTACTTTCACATCACAAGATCGTATAAAGCTTATTTCTCCCACACCAATCAATCATACATATTTAGAGCACTTTTTACTGCTTTGCACGAATGACAACTTACTTGAAGGATCTTACTCAATCCATAGGTAGATATAGTGGACTCTCATGGCAAAACTGGTTTAAGGGTTTTCGGAAGCACAAGTAGTATCTCTACTTGGTGCTGAGAATTTGGCTAGCATGAGGGGGGGAAGGCAAGCTCAACATGTTAGAGGATCCATGACAACATACTTTATCTCAGACATAAGAAAACATAACTCATTATGTTGTCTTCCTTGTCCAACATCAACTCTTTAGCATGTCATATTTTAATGAGTGCTCCCAATCATAAAAAATGTCAATGATAATATATCTATATGTGAAACCTCTCTTTCCTTATTACTTCCTATTAATTGCAACGATGACCAAAGCTATGTCTGCCAACTCCCAACAACTTTTAATCATCATACTCTTTCTATGTGAAGTCATTACTCTTAATAAGATCAATATGAGCTCTTTATTTATTTTTATTCTTTTTCTTCTTTTCTTTTATTCACTCAAGATCATGGCAAAATAATCAAGCCCTTGACTCAACACTTATCTTTATTATATAGCTCACAGACTCGATTACATAGAGAGATCATAAAGCAAAACTCAAACTAGATCATGCCATCAACTTTATTTTACAAGATCAAGATACTACTAATAGGATTGAACTAAGAAAAACGGTAAGATAGGAGATGTGATGGTGATACGATACTGGGGCACCTCCCCCAAGCTTGGCAGTTGCCAAGGGCAGTGCCCATACCCATGTGATTATGTGTCCTTCTTTGTTGTTGGTGTAATATTCTTGGCGATGATTCCCCTCAGGATGCGGTTCTCCTCCTCGAGCTTATTGACTTGCTGCTTGAGGTCCATTATTTCCTTACGAAGCTTTCCTGTGACAGCTAAAGCTCCTTGCACCCAAGGGTGTTGCATAGCTGAGGTAGAACAAGTGAAACTCCTCTTCATATTTTTATAATAAAGAAATGTAACATTGGAAGGGATAACCGAATTTGGAATAGCTGAGCTCTGTAGTTCCCCCATCGTGAATCCAGCTCGGAAGCGAGAGGTGACTTCTTGATCCTCCATGGCATCTACCCTCATCAACTCAGCCTCCATCTCTCCCTCCGTTGCTGGCCCAAAGTGGTCAGCGTCGCTGTTTGCCCTTGGTTCCGGTGCCGGAATAGATACTCGGCTCTCCCCGACTGACTCTTGAGAAGACATCTGGCACTTAATCTGCAGCAGCAACAGCTCGAAACGAAAACAAAGGATATTTGCGTGATACGGGAGTCAAAACCTTCGGGAGAGTAGATAATGAATTTTTACCAACCAAAATACGTCGTGCAAGAAAACGGAGTCCGGAGGGCACACGAGGTGCTAATGAGGTAGGGGGCGCGCCCAGGCAGGGGGGGGGGCGCACCCACCACCCTCGTGGGGCCCTCATGACTTTCCCGGACTGCCATTTATTTTTCTAAATATTCCAAAATGGAGAAATATTACCTTAAAAATTGTTTTGGAGTCGGTTTACTTACCGTACCACATACCTATTCCTTTTCGGAGTCTGGAACGTTCTGGAAAGTGTCCCTTATGTATTCCTCCGGGGTTACGGTTTCAATAATATTGGTTTCAACATTTATGGGATTACCTGTTTAATTCTTTGACCGTTTACCACCTTCGGATTTGTGCCTTCGGAGTTGTTAATTTTTATGGCACCGGAGCGATAGACCTCCTCGATAATGTAGGGGCCTTCCCATTTAGAGAGAAGTTTTCCTGCAAAAAATCGTAAACGAGAGTTGTATAGCAATAAGCAATCACCTACATTAAACTCACGCTTTTGTATCCTTTTGTCATGCCATCTTTTAACTTTTTCTTTAAACAACTTGGCATTTTCATATGCTTGGGTTCTCCATTCATCAAGTGAGCTAATATCAAATAACCTCTTCTCACCGGCAAGTTTGAAATCATAGTTGAGCTCTTTAATAGCCCAATATGCCTTATGTTCTAGTTCGAGAGGTAAGTGACATGCCTTTCCATAAACCATTTTATACGGAGACATACCCATAGGATTTTTATAAGCAGTTCTATAAGCCCATAATGCGTCATCAAGTTTCTTAGACCAATTCTTTGTAGACCTATTAACAGTCTTTTGAAAAAGTAATTTGAGCTCTCTGTTGCTCAATTCTACTTGCCCACTAGACTACGGGTGATAAGGAGATGCAATTCTATGATTAACATCATATTTAGCAAGCATTTTACAGAAAGCACCATGAATAAAGTGTGAACCACCATCAGTCATTAAATATCTAGGGACTCCAAACCTCGGAAAAATAACTTCCTTAAGCATTTTAATGGAGGTGTTATGATTAGCACTACTAGTTGGAATAGCTTCTACCCACTTAGTAACATAATCAACAGCAACCAAAACATGAGTGTATCCATTAGAGGCAGGAAAAGGTCCCATATAATCAAAGCCCCAAACATCAAATGGTTCAATAACAAGTGAATAATTCATAGGCATTTCTTGACGTCTACTAATATTACCAATTCTTTGACATTCATCACACGACAAGACAAACTTACGGGCATCCTTGAAGAGAGTAGGCCAATAAAAACCGGATTGCAATACCTTGTGTGCAGTTCTGTCTCTAGCGTGGTGTCCTCCATAAGCTTCGGAGTGACACTTGCGTAGGATCTATTCCTGTTCATGCTCAGGTACACAACGTATAATAACACCATCTACTCCTTCTTTATAAAGATGTGGGACATCCCAAAAGTAATGTCTCAAATCATAGAAGAATTTTTCTTTTGCTGGTATGTGAAGCTAGGTGGCATAAACTTAGCAACAATATAATTAGAATAATCAGCATACCAAGGAGTACTACGAGAAGTACTTATAACATTTAATTGCTCATTAGGAAATTTATCATTAATAGGTAGTGGGTCATCAAGAATATTTTCTAACCTAGACAAGTTGTCTACAACGGGGTTCTCAACTCCTTTTCTATCAACGATATGCAAATCAAATTCTTGTAGCAGGAGAACCCATCTAATAAGTCTAGGTTTAGCATCTTTCTTTTCCATAAGATATTTAATAGCAGCATGATCAGTGTGAATAGTTACTTTAGAATCAACAATATACGGTCTGAACTTATCACAAGCAAATACAACTGCTAAAAGTTCTTTTTCAGTAGTAGCATAATTTCTTTGAGCATTGTCTAGAGTCTTACTAGCATAATGGATAACTTTTAATTTCTTATCAACTCTTTGCCCTAGAACAGCACCTACAGCATAATCACTAGCATCACACATAATTTCAAAGGGTAAATTCCAATCACGTGGCTGAACAACAGGTGCAGAGACTAATGCTTTCTTAAGAATTCCAAATGCTTCTACACAATCATCATCAAAGACAAATGGTACATCTTTTTGCAATAAATTAGTCAGAGGCCGAGAAATTTTTGAGAAGTCCTTAATGAACCTCCTATAAAACCCGGCGTGACCAAGGAAACTTCTTTTACCTTTGATGTCCTTCGGACATGGCATCTTTTCAATAGCATCAACCTTGGCTTTATCAACTTCAATACCTCTTTCAGACACTTTATGCCCCAAGACAATTCCTTCATTAACCATAAAGTGGAACTTTTCCCAATTCAAGACAAGATTAGTTTCTTCACATCTCTGCAAAACTCGATCAAGATTGCTCAAGCAATCGTCAAAAGAGGAACCATAGACGGAAAAGTCGTCCATGAAAACCTCACAAATCTTTTCATAAAAGTCAGAGAATATAGCCATCATGCATCTTTGAAAGGTAGCAGGTGCATTACATAGACCAAAAGGCATACGTCTATAAGCAAAAGTACCAAAAGGGCATGTAAAAGTAGTCTTTGATTGGTCTCTAGCCGACACAGGTATTTGAGAGAAACCAGAATAACCATCTAGAAAGCAGTAATGTGTATGTTTGCATAGTATTTCTAGCATTTGATCAATAAAAGGTAAGGGTTAATGATCTTTCTTAGTGGCCTTATTTAATTTGCGGAAATCAATTACCATCCTATAACCTGTGATAATTCTTTGTGGAATCAATTCATCTTTATCATTAGGAACAACAGTAATACCTCCCTTCTTAGGGACACAATGGACATGACTTACCCACTGACTATCAGCAACGGGATAAATTATACCTGCCTGCAGAAGCTTGAGTATTTCTTTTCTTACCACTTCTTTCATTTTAGGATTCAAACGTCGTTGAGGATCACGAACTGGTTTGGCATCAGCTTCCAAATTTATCTTATGTTGACATAGAGTGGGACTAATGCCCTTAAGATCATCAAGAGTATATCCAATAGCGGCACGGTGCTTCTTCAGAGTTTTCAATAATCTTTCTTCTTCATGCTTTGAAAGGTTAGCACTAATAATAACAGGATATATCTTATTTTCGTCAAGATAAGCATATTTAAGATTATCAGGCAACGGTTTAAGCTCAAACACGGGATCACCCTTGGGTGGAGGAGGATCCCCTAGAATTTCAACAGGCAAATTGTGTTGCAGAATAGGTTCCTGTTTAAATAACACTTCATCTATTTCCCTTCTTTCATTCATGAACATATCATTTTCATGGTCTAGCAAATAGTGTTCTAAAGGATCACTAGGAGGTACGACAATAGAAGCAAGACCGATAATTTCATCCTTACTAGGTAATTCTTCCTCACGATGTTGTTTACTAAATTTAGAGAAATTAAACTCATGAACCATATCTTCCAAGCCAATAGTTACAACATTCTTTTCGCAGTCTATCGTAGCATTAACAGTGTTCAAGAAGGGTCTACCAAATATAATGGGACAAAAGCTATCTTGCGGAGAAGTGAGAACAAGAAAATCAGAAGGATACTTAGTTTTCCCACACAAGACTTCAACATCTCTAACAATCCCAATTGGTGAAATAGTATCTCTGTTGGCAAGTTTAATTGTGATATCAATACCTTCTAACTCAGCAGGTGCAATTTCATGCTTAATTTCTTCATGCAAAGTATGCGGTATAACACTAGCACTAGCACCCATATCACATAAGCCATGATAACAATGATCTCCTATTTTAACAGAAATAACAGGCACGCCTACCACATGTCTATGTTTATCTTTAGCACAAGGTTTAGCAATTCTAGCAGTTTCACCTTCAAACTGAATAACATGCCCATCAATATTATCAGACAAGAGATCTTTAACAATAGCAATATTAGGTTCTACTTTAACTTGCTCAGGAGGTGTATAAGTTCTAATATTGCTTTTACGAACAACAGTTGAAGTTTTAGCATGACCCTTTATTCTAACAAGGAAAGGCGATTTCTCAACATAAGCAGTAGGAACAATAGGATCATTATAAGTGACAGTCTTTTCTTCAACTTTAATAGGTGCAGCTACTTTTACTTCTATGGGAGGATGATATTTAAACCACTTCTCCTTAGGGAGATCAACATAAATAGAAAAAGATTCACAGAAGGAAGCTACTATCTCAGACTTAAGTCCATATTTAGTGCTAAACTTATGGAAAACATCGGTATCCATAAAAGATTTAACACAATCAAACTTAGGTGTTATACCTGGCTCCTTACCTTCGTCGAGGTCCCAGTCTTCAGAGTTGCGTTTAATTCTATCCAATAAATCCCATCTAAATTCAATAGTATTCATCATAAAAGAGCCAACACAAGAAGTATCGAGCATGGTTTGATTGTTATGAGAAAGCCGAGCATAAAAACTTTGAATAATTATCTCTCTCAAGAGCTCATGATTGGGGCATGAATATAACACTGATTTAAGCCTCCCCCAAGCTTGAGCGATGCTTTCTCCTTAGCGAGGCCAGAAATTACATATATAATTGCGATCACGATGAACAAGATGCATAGGGTAATACTTTTGATGAAATTCCAATTTCAATCTTTTATAATTCCATGATCTCATATGATCACATAGCCTATACCATGTCAATGCGTCTCCCTTCAAAGATAAATGGAAGACCTTCTTCTTAGCAACATCATCGGGTATACCTGCAAGCTTAAATAATCCACAAACTTCATCCACATATGTTAAGTGCTCATCAAGATGCTTTGTTCCATCTCCTGTAAAAGGGTTAGCTAGCAGTGTTTCCATCATACCCGAAGGAAATTAAAAAAGAAATTAATCTTCAATAGGTTCAGTAGGTTGAGGAGCAACTCTTTGCTCTAATGGACGGGGTGAAGATACCCCGAACAAGCCCCTCAGAGAATTACTTTCCATAGTAACAAGTGACAATAAATTTCAGCACACTATATAAATTTTTCCTTACCAAATTCCACCTACCGTACCAGAAGCGCTACACTCCCCGGCAACGGCGCTAGAAAAGAGTCTTGATGACCCACAAGTATAGGGGATCTATCGTAGTCCTTTCGATAAATAAGAGTGTCGAACCCAACGAGGAGCAGAAGGAAATGATAAGCGGTTTTCAGCAAGGTATTCTCTGCAAGTACTGAAATAAGTGGTAACAGATAGTTTTGTGACAAGATAGATTGTAACGAGCAACAAGTAACAAAAGTAAATAAAGTGCAGCAAGGTGGCCCAATCCTTTTGTAGCAAAGGACAAGCCGGAACAAACTCTTATATAAGGAAAAGAGCTCCCGAGGACACATGGGAATATCGTCAAGCTAGTTTTCATCACGTTCATATGATTCGCGTTCGGTACTTTGATAATTTGATATGTGGGTGGACCGGTGCTTGGGTGTTGTTCTTACTTGAACAAGCATCCCACTTATGATTAACCTCTATTGCAAGCATCCGCAACTACAACAAAAGTATTAAGGTAAACCTAACCATATCATGAAACATGTGGATCCAAATCAGCCCCTTACGAAGCAACGCATAAACTACGGTTTAAACTTCTGTCACTCTAGCAACCCATCATCTAATTATTACTTCCCAATGCCTTCCTCTAGGCCCAAATAATGGTGAAGTGTTATGTAGTCGACGTTCACATAACACCAGTTGTCGGGGGAAATCGGCTTCCTCGAACACCTATGGGGACCGAGCCCCTTTCTTGGTTCGGCGGGGGGCGGAGGTCGCGCGAAGAGCGGATCGAGGCGATGCACACAAGGGATTTACCCAGCTTCGGGCCGCAAGGATGCGTAAAACCCTACTGCTGCTTTGTGGTTTGTATTGTGTTCTTGCTCGGGAGCGTGTGGTGCTATAGTACACACGAGCTGCCGGCGAGACCGAGCGTGAGTGGCCTCCCCCCCCTCTCGTTGCGCATGGGGCCTCCTTTTATATGTGCAAGGGGTTACCCACAGTTGGCAACGTAGGCGGGGGCAAAACTGGAAAACGTTGTGTTGGGTACAGCTGTTTGCATAGTGCTAACATACCTAACTCTGACGGCAGGGGACAAGGGCATTAAATGCCCGTCCGCATCGCCCAGACGGTGCAGGAAAGGGACCGTCAGTAGCGCCACCGTTTTCCACGATGGCTACTCTATCAGCGTTGCTTCGCCATCGCATGCCCCTGGCCGCGCAGCCTCTCGCCACGTACGCCTGGAATGGCCCCAGAGCGACGCGTGGGTGGGTGAGCTGGAGCGCAGGCGCGGGGTGGTGACTTGCCGCGGCAAGCGCCTTGCCGCGGTTGATGCCTCGTCGCGCCCGGGAGCTTGTCACTCACCAGTCCTTGCCGGGACGCGGAGCGCGTCACAGCAAGTCTCTTGTCGTGCCTCGGTCGGCCTTCCCGGCAAGCTCCTCTTGCCGGGGCCTTGTGCTTCCAGCGGTCGTCCCGGCAAGCTCCTCTTGCCGGGGCCTTGCTCTCTTCGGGTGGCCTTCCCGGCAGGCTCCTCCTGCTGGGGCCTTGGCTCAAATACTTTGTTCTTGGATGGCCCAAAAAGGGACCATGGAGAGTCTTGGCGATCGCCTGGCAAGCCTGGCCGCGGGGTGCTACGACTGACCGTGCACAAGTTCGGGGTACTAAGGTACCCCTACTTTAGTACACCGACAGGAGCCCCCGGGCCTGGGCCATACACGGTGCCGAGCGCTGTTGGGCCAGGCCCAAAACAGTGCACGGGCACACGTGGCCTGGGTCACGCTGCATCTGCTTCTGCGTCCACCACGCCCCCCCCGAACGGCACGCATCGAACGCGGCATCGTGGGGAGAGGCGTGCGTGACGTGGGCGGCGTGCGCGGGGCTGAACCCCGCAGGCATGCGTCACGTCGCACTGAAGGGGGATGGTTCGCGCTAGCTCCATATGTGGAGGGAGGCGTGGAGGCGTGGCTCGTTCGCTGGACGGGGCCGAGGCACGGTTTCTGAGGCGCCCGCTCCCCACGATCACGGAGTGGGGAGAGGTCGCCTCATCCGTCGCCTCGGTCCTGCGCGCCAGCCACGCGGCTTCCATGCACCCGGGGTTGCGGACGGTGGAGGCAGGAAACCGGGCCGTCGCGGGTCGGGGCAGCAGGTCGGCCCCAGTCGCCTGGCCTTCCCGCGTCTTGATTGGCTGAGCGGGGCGGCCGAGACCCCACCCTGCTTCTCTATAAAGAGCAAGAGGGGGCGATGGAAATCCGCACTCCTTCATCTTTCCTTCCCTTCGGCTTCTAATCCCCTCCCTCCATTTGCCATGGAGAAAGGGAACCCTGGTCCTTCATCGGTGGCGGCATGGGTTGCCGCTAGCCAACGCGCCCCTCCTCCCCCTGCACCCGTGGTGGCGGAGCCAACCGTAAGGGGAAGGGGAAGGGGGCGAGGTCGTGGACGAGGCCGAGGCGTTCAGGGAAGAGGCGGGCGGGGCGACGCGCCAGCCTCGCCTCCGCCAGCGGCTCTTCTTCCCACGGCTGTCCACATCGGGGACGATCCTTGCGAGTTCTTCGTCAGGCTGCGTCGGGCGCCTCGCCGCCGCCTCCGCCTCCCGGCTCCCTTCGCAAGCGTGATGGAGATGGAGCAACCCGAGACGCTAAGGCTGCGCATGAAGGGATGTGGGATCAGCGGCACGCGGGTCCATGTCGAGTCCCCAGCCCCCGGCGTGGTGTATCTTGGCCGAGGGTGGAAGACATTCGCCCGTATCCACAGCTTGATGGAGGGGTTCACCCTCCATTTTAAGTTGATGGAGGGCGATCTCCTCTCCGTCAAGGCCTTCGGGGACTTCGGGACCCGGGCCCGGTGCTGCGTGGATAGCTCCTCCGACAGCGAAGGCTCCTCCTCGAGCGAGAGTGACGAGGAGGGGAGCGACAACGACGACGAGGGCAGCGGTCGTCGGGATGACGGGTCCGACTAGGCGCCGGTCGCGGCTCCGTGTGGCACCGGCGACCCCATCATCCGTGTCGCCGGCTCCTTGAGCTTCCCGGGCTCGCCTCCTTGGCGGCTGGCGTGGCGAGGCTGCGGAAGAGGAAGAGGGCTGGCGGCAAGGCCGTCAACTCGGAGTACGAGGGCACGGTGCCCTCGACAGGGTGCTGACACCCTGCCGCCTCGTCGATCCCTTCTTCCAGCGCCGCCATCACCGTCCAGCTTTCAGCCGGCCCCCGGGGCGTTCTGTTGGTGTCTTCTGCCACCCGCAGCTCGCCTAGGCGCCCCTTTTGCCCTTTTCGCCTCCTTGTCCTACCTCCTGAGGAGAGACACAAGAAAGGGATTACGGGCACCTTATCTTTTTTCAATCTGTAAGCCCTCGGGCCTTAGCTGTGTTAAAGCTTGTAATCCCATCTTTCATGTTTTTCATTCTCTCTGAACTGTACCTGAGCGGAATGTTTTTAATGAAAAGGGGATGTTTGCTGGGCCATTTGTCCCGTGGGTAAAACCCACGCCAAGGAGCGAATCCTTTATATCGTTAAGATAGACACTTCTTTACCCGGCAACAGGCCCTGCCGTCTTCCCGCGCCACTCGACCTCTCTCACGCCTTTGGCGGAGGAAGGGATGAGGCGGGTTCGGGCTCCTCGTTCCGCCCCTTTGCCGCCGCGACTACTACCAAAACTGGCCCCAGGAACGCGCTCTGGGGCCCGGAGTTAAGGGAGCACGGCAGCTTTTTAGGAAGAACAAGGTTTTCACATTCCTCAGTTCATAAGAGAATGCATGACAAGGGATGCAAAAACTTATCTGGAATCGCAGCCCCCGGCAACTTTGGCTTGCCGCGGGCGAATCTTTGTACTTGCAGCCCCCGGCAACACTGGCTTGCCGAGGACCAGATGCTGGGCCGCCCTTCTTCTCTTCTTCGTCCTTAAGCGGTCCGGCCAGGATGTGCAAAACCCTGCGAACCAAAGGAAACGAAGGAACAGGAAAAAGGACGTAGACTCGACCTCTAAGCTAGGGGTTAGCAGCTGTTAGGCACTATCAACCCTAACCAAGGACGAGACTCGACTCAGCATGCATGCTAAAACTTAGGGCGCCAGCGCTTCATTTACTGCTGCTCAGGGTCTGCGCCTGGCTTTGTACAAAGGATTACATGCAACAGCGGCAAGACTTGTACAAAAGGTTGGTTGCCGGACGGGGCCCGACAACCGCGCCTTACGGGTAAAACTTACGAAGATGCTCAATATTCCAGGAGTTGCTCACCGGAGTGCCATCTTCGGTCTCGAGGCAGACAGCGCCGGGCCTCGTGACTCGCCTCACCCGGTAAGGGCCTTCCCACTTTGGCGTCAACTTGTTATGATTCTTGGCGTACGGAGCGCGCCGAAGAACAAGGTCGCCTTCCTCGAAGCTTTTGGCTTTAACTTTGCGGCTATGGTAGCGACGCAAAGCTTGCTGGTAGCGAGAGGCTCGCACAGCAGCCTGAAGACGATCTTCCTCAAGGAGCAGTGCATCATCTTCACGCAGCCGCTCTTGCTCAAGCTCATCATAAGCGAGCACTCGAGGTGACCCGTATACGAGTTCCGTGGGGGTAACTGCTTCTGCTCCATAGACTAGAGCAAATGGTGTCTGGCCAGTGGCTCGATTTGGCGTCATTTTGATCGACCAAAGAGCCACCGGCAGCTCCTCGATCCAGTTTCTTCCGCACTTGTGCAGCCTGTCGAAAGTTCTGGTCTTGAGCCCGCGCAGTACTTCGGCATTGGCCCTTTCAGCTTGACCGTTGCTCCTGGGATGAGCAATAGAAGCGAAGCAGAGCTTGGGGCCGAGATCTTGGACGTATTGCATGAAGGCGCGGCTCGTGAATTGCGTACCATTGTCGGTGATGATCCTGTTGGGGATCCCGAAGCGGCAAACAATCGACCTAAAGAACTTGACTGCTGACTGTGCTGTCACCTTCCTCACTGGTTCCACTTCCGGCCACTTTGTGAACTTGTTGATTGCGACGTACAAGTACTCAAAGCCCCCGACAACTCGGGGGAAGGGGCCGAGGATGTCGAGCCCCCAGACCGAAAATGGCCAGGATAAAGGGATCGTCTGGAGAGCTTGAGCTGGCTGGTGTATCTGCTTGGAATGGAACTGGCACGCTTCACACTTGGTTACTTGTGCAGTTGCATCCTGGAGGGCTGTCGGCCAGAAGAAACCTTGTCGGAACGCTTTGCCGGCAAGTGCTCTTGCGCCAATGTGGTGACCACATATGCCTCCATGTATTTCTGCCAACAGCTTCTGTCCGTCTTGCGGGAAATACACTTCAATTTCACACCGTTGCGCCCTCTTCTGTACAGTGTGTTGTCGACGAACTGGTACATACTCGAGCGCCGGGCTACTCTTTCCGCTTCTTCTTGTTCTTCGGGAAGTTCTCCATGCTGGAGGAAATGGACAGTCTGCGGCGCCCATGCTGGAGCCTGCGGCTCGACAACAAGGACTGAAGGCACTTCTGCTGCTGCGGGAACGTCCGCTTCTACGGTGAGGATCTGGGGCTCAGCCGGAGCTTGGCGTTCCCCGACAAGCTTGCCGGAGCAAAACTTGTCGGGAGCGCCTGCTTCTACGGAACGAACCCTGGGGTTTTCCGGAGCAGACGGCTCCCCAGTGCTCTTGGCATCGGTCTTAGGGACCTTCTTGGCGGCGGCTCCGGGGAGCTCTACCGGAAGATAGTCGCCGGAGACCAACTTCCTCTTCTTGCTCTGTCTGGTTGATGGCGTTACGGATGGCTGAGTCAGCTTGAGCACAAAGGTTCCTGGTTCCACAGGTAACTTAAATGCTGCGCACTTTGACAGGCCGTCAGCGATGTCGTTCTCAGCTCTTGGAATGTGTTCCATTTGCAGGCCGTCAAAGTGCTCTTCCAGCTTCCTCACTTCATCAACGTACGCTTCCATCAACGGACTCTGGTAATCCTTGTTCACTTGGCGGACGACAAGCTGCGAGTCACCCCTGACAATGAGCTTCTTGATCCCAAGTTCTGCCGCGATCCTGAGACCGGCAAGCAAACCTTCATACTCTGCAGTATTGTTGGTTGCTTGTTCCTTGGGGAAGTGCATCTGGATTACGTACTTGAGGTGCTCTCCGTTGGGCGCGATAAGCAACGCGCCAGCACCGGCGCCTTGCAGCGAGAAGGCACCATCAAAATACATCAGCCACTCTTTGCTTGCTTCTTTAGCAGGGATGCTCGTCTCTGGGATATCTTCGTCTGGTGTCGGTGTCCACTCTGCTATGAACTCCGCCAATGCTCTGCTTTGGATAGTTGAGGTGCTCTCGAACTTGAGACCGAAGCTCGACAGTTCTAGTGCCCACTCGACAATCCTGCCTGTTGCTTCTGGATTCTGCAGTATCCTCTTCAGCGTAAAGCGGGTGACAACTGTAATTTCATGTGCTTGGAAGTAATGGCGCAGCTTTCTCGAGGCCATGAGAAGGCCGAAAAGCAATTTCTGCACACCAGAGTACCTTGACCTAGCTCCCTGCAAAAGGGAGCTGACAAAGTAAACTGGGCGCTGCACCATTTTCTTCTTCTGCACCTCCACTTGCTCCTGCGCAGATTCATCCTTGTCGGGGCCAGAGCTTGTCGGGGAAGCCCCCTGCTTGTCGCTGGACGTGCTTGCCGTGGTTGCTGGCTCATCATCTGCCTCCCTCTCCGCTACTAACGCAGCACTAACCACTTGATTGGTTGCCGCCAGGTACAACAGCAACTTCTCTTGTGGTTTAGGCGCGACAAGTATTGGAGCGGAGGATAGGTATTTCTTCAAGTCTTGCGCAGCCTCCGCTTCCGGAGTCCATTTCACTGGACCCACCTTTTTCAAAACTTTGAAAAATGGCAGGGCGCGTTCTGCAGACTTGGAAATAAACCTGCTGAGAGCCGCGACGCAGCCGGCAAGCCTTCGTACGTCCTTTACACGTGTTGGTGCTTCAATCTGCTCGATGGCCTTGATCTTGTCGGGATTGGCTTCGATTCCCCGCTGAGACACGAAGAACCCGAGAAGCTTGCCGGAAGGGACTCCGAACACGCACTTCTCAGGGTTGAGCTTGAGGCTGATCCTGCGCAGGTTCGCAAAGGTCTCTTCTAAGTCTTGAATTAGGGTTGCCATGTCTCTGCTCTTGACCACTATGTCATCCATGCAGGCCTCCACATTTCTGTGGATTTGTGGCTCAAAAGCAGTGTGGACAACCCTTGCAAATGTTGAACCAGCATTCTTCAACCCGAAAGGCATCCGTACGAAACAGTACGTGCCACATGGAGTGATGAACGCGGTCTTTTCCTCATCTTGTTTAGCCATGAAGATCTGATGGTATCCTGAGTAGGCGTCAAGAAATGAAAGCAGGTCACATCCGGCCGTGGAGTCAACAATCTAGTCAATGCGCGGAAAGGGAAAGGGATCTTTGGGACAAGCTTTATTAACATCAGTGAAGTCGATGCAAAGCCTCCATTTCCCATTTGCTTTGCGCATGACAACAGGATTGGCCAACCACGTCGGATGGAGCACACCTCTGACAAGGCCTGCTGCTTCCAACTTCTTGATCTCTTCTGCAATGAACTCTTGGCGCTCCACTGCTTGCTTCCTGACTCTCTGCTTGACGGGCCGCGCGTGAGGACAGACGGCGAGGTGGTGCTCAATCACTTTCCTGGGAACGCCGGGGATGTCAGATGGTTGCCAGGCAAACACATCGACATTCGCCCGCAGGAAAGCAACGAGCGCGCTTTCCTATTTGGGGTCGAGAGTGGCACTGATGGTGAAGGTACCACCAGTGCCGTCCTCCTTGGCGGACACCTTCTTGGTCGTTGGCGGAGCTGCCATTGTCTTCTTACTCTTGCCGGTGGAGCTCGATGGCGCGTCCTCGACGGTAGCGCAGCACTCCGAAGAGGTGCGCTTGCCGGAGTGGGCGCCAGAGCACTTGCCGGGCTTGGTCCTCTTCTTCCCTCCGGGAGCTTCAGCGGCAAGTGGCTTGTGATCCGCTGCGGCTGCTGCTTCCCGGTAGATCTTGTCGGCACAGATAAGGGCATCCTTCTTGTCGCCGGGGACAGAGATGACGCTTATCAGGCCTGGCATCTTGAGCATGTTGTATGCGTAGTGAGAGGCCGCCATGAACTTGGCGAGCGCTGGACGGCCGAGAATTCCATTGTAGGGCAATGGAAAATCGGCAACGTCAAAAGTGATCCTCTCTGTCCTGAAGTTCAGCTCGCTGCCAAATGTCACTGGCAACGTTATCTTCCCCTTCGGCTTGCTCCTTCCCGGGTTGATTCCTTGGAACGTGTCGGTCTCTTCGAGCTCGCTGTCGGGGACTTGGAGTTTCCGGAGCACAGCGGAGGATATCAGGTTCAAGCCGGCCCCGCCATCGACTAGCATCTTAGTGACCTTGAGGTTGCGGACTATTGGTGAGACCAACATCGGCAAACACCCGATCGCAGTTGTGCGGTCAGGGTGGTCCTCAATATCGAAGATGATAAGCATGCTGGACCATTTCAGAGGCTTGCGCGACTCGACGGGTGGTTCCGCTGCATTGACTTCCCGTGCCCACTGCTTGAGCTGGCGGTGAGAAGTATGCAGGGAAGCACCGCCGTCTACGCACAAGACCTCTGTGGCTTTCTGAAACTCCTGCTCACTGGTCTCGATGTCATCCATGTCTTCATCTTCGTCGTCGTCTTCGTTCTTGTCGCGGCCGCGGGGAGGTCTGTCCGCTTGCCGCTGCTTGTCCTTGTCGCGGCGTCCTCCCTGGCCGGGGCGCTTCGTGCCTGATCCTCTGCCACCTCCCCGGGCTCTCTCCTTGTCGCGCCGCTCGTACTCGGCCTTTTGCAGCTCGACGAGCCACTTGACCTGCTTGCAGCTCTGGAGGTCATGGCCCTTGGTGCGGTGGATCTTGCAGTACTGTTTGTTGGTGCCGTCCCGCTTGTCGGCGACCGCCACGGCCTGGCAGTTGGCGCATCCGGCAACCTCCTTGCCGGAGCTACCAGCCTGGACCTTCTTGGCGGCGCCTTCATCGCCGAACTGCTCAACAACTAGTACCTCTTGGCTCTTCTTCTTCCTGTTGCTCCGCCGTCGGTTCTTCCTTGCCGGGGCGGTATCCTCACTGTTAGATTCTCCTGCTCCAGCGTTCTCTCCGGGGAGTTTCCTCCCTTCCTCAGCACGGGCACACTTGTCGGCCAGGGCATATAGCTCACTGACGTCTTTGATCTTGCACATCGCCATCTCCTCCCGCATCCTGCGGTTACGCACGTTCTGATGGAACGCGCTGATGACCGCGGCGGGGTGGACGTCTGGGATGTTGTAGTGTACACGGCTGAATCTCTGGATGAACTTGCACAAGGGTTCCCCTTCCTTCTGGACGAGCAGATGAAGGTCGCTCACTTGGCCATGGGGTTTGTGGCCGCCCGTTAAGGCGCCGACAAACTGATGGCACAAGTCTGTGCAGGAGGTTATGGAGTTGTCCGGCAAGTGCATGAGCCAGGATCTGACGTTGGATTTGAGTACCAGTGGGAAGTAGTTGGCAAGGATCTTGTCGTCTCGCCCTCCAGCAGCCTGCACCGCGATGGTGTAGATACTGAAGAACTCCGACGGATGCGACTTGCCGTCGTACTTCTCTGGTACGTCTGGCTTGAAATTCTTCGTGCTGGGCCACTGGACTTGCCGCAACTCACGGGTGAACGCAGGGCATCCTACCGCGTACGGCAGGTCGCCTGGTCCTCCCGGCGCATGCATGTCGACAGAGGGCCCAGCGCGCTGGTCTGATTGACGCCGTGCTTCTCTCCGACGCTCGATGCGAGTACGAGCGTCCTCTTGCTCTCGTTCATGAAGAACTTGGGGTTGATCGCGACGAGTTCGCGGATTCGACGACGCGGTGGAGTCGTTGTCGCGATGGATCCGGTGGGTCGGCGATCTTGGCCTTTGGGGCGGGGAGTGCACGGTGGTCGCGCCCCCACCGGTCTTGGCGCCGTCGGTTATCGCCTGGCCGACCTGCCGCGGTTGCGACGCACTGTGCTGCCGCGGGGTGTCGCTGTTAGCGAAACCGATGAGGCTCTGTATCGTGGCCCTCCAGTCGTCGAGCTTGTCCGCCGTTGGAGGGTAGTCTAGGAGCAGTTGAGCTCGCGCCAGAACTTCTGCTGGAGTGGCGGGCAGTGGTGGCGAACGACGCGTGGAGCGGGATGTGCTCGAACTTCTAACTACGTTAGAAGGAGCAACACCCGGACCAGGAAGTCGCGCCACCCTCGCGTCAGCACGTTGGTGTGAGTGCTGGCCTTGAGCGCCCTGGGATCCGCCGGCTCGATCTGGGTCCAGCAAGCGTATGGTACCGTGGGTGCCAAGACGCTGCTGGTCCCGTGCCTCCTGAGAGGGGCGCGGTGCATGTTCGGATGCCGTGGCGCCATGAGCCGGCTCGACGACGCCCGTTCCGCCGCCGGTGCCGTCCCCACCACCCGTTTGCTCCAAGGGCGGTGGGTTCGACGCGGACGGACCGGCCACCTCCGGAGCTTTCTTCTTCGGTGGCATGTCGGTGAAGATGATGGAGATCTAGCTTGTGCAGACGCCGGATCAGGTTCACACAACCTCGACGCCCCCTACCTGGCGCGCCAAAGATGTCAAGGGAAATCGGCTTCCTCGAACACCTATGGGGACCGAGCCCCTTTCTTGGTTCGGCGGGGGGCGAAGGTCGCGCGAAGAGCAGATCGAGTCGATGCACACAAGGGATTTACCCAGCTTCGGGCCGCAAGGATGCGTAAAACCCTACTGCTGCTTTGTGGTTCGTATTGTGTTCTTGCTCGGGAGCGTGTGGTGCTACAGTACACACGAGCTGTCGGCGAGACCGAGCGTGAGTGGCCTCCTCCCCCTCTCGTTGCGCATGGGGCCTCCTTTTATATGTGCAAGGGGTTACCCACAGGTGGCAACGTAGGCGGGGGCAAAACTAGAAAACGCTGTGTTGGGTACAACTGTTTGCACAGTGCTAACATACCTAACTCTGATGGCGGGGGACAAGGGCATTAAATGCCCGTCCGCATCGCCCAGACGGTGCAGGAAAGGGACCGTCAGTAGCGCCACCGTTTGCCACGATGGCTACTCTGTCAGCGTTGCTTCACCACCTCATGCCCCTGGCCGCGCAGCCTCTCGCCACGTACGCCTGGAATGGCCCCAGAGCGACGCATGGGTGGATGAGCTGGAGCGCAGGCGCGGGGTGGTGACTTGCCGCGGCAAGCGCCTTGCCGCGGTTGATGCCTCGTCACGCCCGGGAGCTTGTCGCTCACCGGTCCTTGCCGGGACGCGGAGCGCGTCGCAGCAAGTCTCTTGTCGTGCCTCGGTCGACCTTCCCGGCAAGCTCCTCTTGCCGGGGCCTTGTGCTTCGAGCGGTCGTCCCGGCAAGCTCCTTTTGCCGGGGCCTTGCTCTCTTCGGGTGGCCTTCCCGGCAGGCTCCTCCTGCTGGGGCCTTGGCTCAAATACTTTGTTCTTGGATGGCCCAAAAAGGGACCATGGAGAGTCTTGGCGATCGCCTGGCAAGCCTGGCCGCAGGGTGCTACGACTGACCGTGCACAAGTTCAGGGTACTAAGGTACCCCTACTTTAGTACACCGACACCACTAGAGGCTAGACAACATACATCTTATCAAAATATCGAACGAATACCAAATTCACATGACTACTAATAGCAAGACTTCTCGCTTGTCCTCAGGAACAAACGTAACAACTCACAAAGCATATTCATGTTCATAATCGGAGGGGTAATAATATGCATATAGGATCTGAACATATGATCTTCCACCAAATAAACCAACTAGCATCAACTACAAGGAGTAATCAACACTACTAGCAACCTACTAGCACCAATCCTGGACTTGGAGACAAGAATTGGATACAAGAGATGAACTAGGGTTTGGAGATGAGATGGTGCTGGTGAAGATGTTGATGGAGATTGCCCTCTCCCAATGAGAGGAGAATTGGTGATCACGATGGCGATGATTTTCCCCTCTCGGAGGGAAGTGTCCCCGACAGAACAACTCTGCCGGAGCCCTAGGTTGGTTCCGCCAAGGTTCCGCCTCGTGGCGGCAGAGTCTCGTCCCGAAAGGTTGCTTCTAGTTTTTTTCTTGACGAAAGACTTCATATAGGAGAAGATGGACGTCGAAGACCCACCAGGGGGCCCACGAGGTAGGGGGCGCGCCCCCCACCCTCGTGAGCAGGGTGTGGGCCCCCTGGCCTTCATCTTTGGCGAGGATTTTTCTTTATTTCTTTTAAGATATTCCGTGGAGTTTCAGGACTTTTGGAGTTGCACAGAATAGGTCTCTAATATTTGCTCCTTTTCCAGCCCAGAATTCTAGCTGCCGGCATTCTCACTCTTCATGTAAATCTTGTAAAATAAGAGAGAATAGCCATAAGTATTGTGACATATCGTGAAATAACAGTCCAGAATGCAATAAATATCGATATAAAAGCATGATGCAAAATGGACGTATCAGCGGGCGGTCACGAGTGCCCTGGAAGTTGGCGACGAAACGCTCGCGCATCTCGCCCGAGGAGGAGATCGATCCCGCGGGAAGGTTCAGGAGCCACGAGCGCGCGCCATCCTTGAGGTCCATGGGGAACCAATTCGCCATGACCTTCTCGTCGCCGTTGGCTGCCTTGATGCTTAGCTCATAGAGCTGCAAGAACTCTGTGGGGTCGGGGGTGCCGTCGTAGCATGGAGGCAGGTCTAGCTTGAACTTGCCGGGCCAGACGACGCTGCGCAGTTCGGGAGTGAAGGCATGGCAGTCTGTTGTGGTCTCCGGAACCCGTCACGGGAGTGGAGCCTGATCTTGATTTCAACGCGCCGCCACATCAGGCGGCGCACAGTCTTGACGCAGTGGTGCTGGGAGCGCAGGAGCGTTTTCTTGCTGCCGAGGGACTTCTTGGTAGCTTCCTTCTTAGTGCATGGGCGCCCGACATGGCGGGTCACGCAGCGGGACCGCGCGTCTTGGTGCAAGGGCAGCGTCTTGATGCGAAGGTGGTGGAGGCACTCCGTGGGTGACGTCGCCTGCTGCTTGAGGTAGTCGTGGTTGTTGGGGAACGCAGTAAATTCAAAAATTTTCCTACGCACACGCAAGATCATGGTGATGCATAGCAACGAGAGGGGAGAGTGTTTGTCTACGTACCCTCGTAGACCGAAGCGGAAGCGTTGACACAACGTAGAGGAAGTAGTCGTACGTAGAGGAAGTAGTCGTACGTTCTCCTCGCGATCCAACCGATCTAAGCACCGAACGTACGGCACCTCCGAGTTCTGCACACGTTCAGCTCGATGACGATCCCCGGGCTCCGATCCAGCAAAGCGTCGGGGAAGAGTTCCGTCAGCACGACGGCGTGGTGACGATCTTGATGTGTTACCGGCGCAGGGCTTCGCCTAAGCACTGCAACAATATGATCGAGGTGGAATTTGGTGGAAGGGGGCACCGCACACGGCTAAGGAACGATCCGTAGATCAACTTGTGTATCTTTGGGGTGCCCCCTGCCCCCGTATATAAAGGATCCAAGGGGGAGGGGCTGGCCGGCCAGGTTTGGTGCGCCAGGAGAGTCCTACTCCCTCTGGGAGTAGGATTCCCCCCCCCCCCCAATCCTAGTTGGACTAGGATTGCTCCAAGGGGGAGAGAAAGAGAGAGAGGGGGCGCCCACCTCTCCTAGTCCTAATAGGACTAGGGAAGGGGGGGGAGGCGCGCAGCCCCTAGGGCTGCCCTCTCACCTTTCCTCCAAGGCCCATGTTGGCCCATTATGCTTCCGGGGGGTTCCGGTAACCCTCCCGGTATTCCGGTAAAATCCTGATTTCACCCGGAATGCATCCGATGTCCAAACATAGGCTTCCAATATATAATTCTTTATGTCTCGACCATTTCGAGACTCCTCGTCACGTCCCCGATCTCATCCGGGACTCCGAACTCCTTCGGTACATCAAAACTCATAAACTCATAATATAACTGTCATCGAAACCTTAAGCGTGCGGACCCTACGGGTTCGAGAACAATGTAGACATGACCGAGACATGTCTCCAGTCAATAACCAATAGCGGGACCTGGATGCCCATATTGGCTCCTACATATTCTACGAAGATCTTTATCGGTCAGACCGCATAACAACATACGTTTGTTCCCTTTGTCATCGGTATGTTACTTGCCCGAGATTCGATCGTCGGTATCCAATACCTAGTTCAATCTCGTTACCGGCAAGTCTCTTTTCTCGTTCCGTAATACATCATCTCGCAACTAACTCATTGGTTGCAATGCTTGCAAGGCTTATGTGATGTGTATTACCGAGAAGGCCCTGAGATACCTCTCCGACAATTGGAGTGACAAATCCTAATCTCGAAATACGCCAACCCAACATGTACCTTCGGAGACACCTGTAGAGCACCTTTATAATCACCCAGTTACGTTGTGACGTTTGGTAGCACACAAAGTGTTCCTACGGTAAACGGGAGTTGCATAATCTCATAGTTAAAGGAACATGTATAAGTCATGGATAAAAGCAATAGCAACATACTAAACGATCGGGTGCTATGCTAATGGAATGGGTCATGTCAATCAGATCATTCAACTAATGATGTGATCTCGTTAATCAAATAACAACTCTTTGTTCATGGCCAGGAAACATAACCATCTTTGATTAATGAGCTAGTCAAGTAGAGGCATACTAGTGACACTCTGCTTGTTTATGTATTCACACATGTATTATGTTTCCAGTTAATACAATTCTAGCATGAATAATAAACATTTATCATGATATAAGGAAATAAATAATAACTTTATTATTGCCTCTAGGGCATATTTCCTTCAGTCTCCCACTTGCACTAGAGTCAATAATCTAGATTACAAAGTAATGATTCTAACACCCATGGAGTCTCGGTGCTGATCATGTTTTGCTCGTGGAAGAGGCTTAGTCAACGGGTCTGCAATATTCAGCTCCGTATGTATCTTGCATATCTCTATGTCTCCCACCTGGACCAAATCCCGGATGGAGTTGAAGCGTCTCTTGATGTGTTTGGTTCTTTTGTGAAATCTGGATTCCTTTGCCAAGGCAATTGCACCAGTATTGTCACAAAAGATTTTCATTGGACCCGATACGCTAGGTACAACACCTAGATCGGATATGAACTCTTTCATCCAGACTCCTTCATTAGCTGCTTCCGAAGCGGCTATGTACTCAGCTTCACATGTAGATCCCGCCACGACGCTTTGTTTTGAACTGCACCAACTGACAGCTCCACCGTTTAATGTAAATACGTATCCGGTTTGCGATTTAGAATCGTCCGGATCAGTGTCAAAGCTTGCATCGACATAACCGTTTACGACGAGCTCTTTGTCACCTCCATAAATGAGAATCATATCCTTAGTCCTTCTTAAGTACTTAAGGATGTTCTTGACCGCTGTCCAGTGATCCATTCCTGGATTACTTTGGTACCTTCCTGCTAAACTCACAGCAAGGCACACATCAGGTCTGGTACACAGCATTGCATACATGATAGAGCCTATGGCTGAAGCATAGGGAACAATTGTCATTTCCTCTCTATCTTCTGCGGTGGTCGGGCATTGAGTCTTACTCAACTTCACACCTTGTGCCACAGGCAAGAACCCTTTCTTTGCCTGATCCATTTTGAACTTTTTCAAAACTTTGTCAAGGTATGTGCTTTGTGAAAGTCCTATTAAGCGTTTTGATCTATCTCTATAGATCTTAATGCCCAATATATAAGCAGCTTCACCGAGGTCTTTCATTGAAAAACTCTTATTCAAGTATCCCTTTATGCTATCCAGAAATTCTATATTATTTCCGATCAGCAATATGTCATCCACATATAATATCAGAAATGCTACAGAGCTCCCACTCACTTTCTTTTAAATACAGGCTTCTCCAAAAGTCTGTATAAATCCATATGCTTTGATCACACTATCAAAGCGTTTATTCCAACTCCGAGAAGCTTGCACCAGTCCATAAATGGATCGCTGGAGCTTGCACACTTTGTTAGCTCCCTTCGGATCGACAAAACCTTCTGGTTGCATCATATACAACTCTTCTTCCAGAAATCCATTCAGGAATGCAGTTTTGACATCCATTTGCCAAATTTCATAATCATAAAATGCGGCAATTGCTAACATGATTCGGACAGACTTAAGCATCGCTACGGGTGAGAAAGTCTCATCGTAGTCAATTCCTTGAACTTGTCGAAAACCCTTTGCAACAAGTCGAGCTTTATAGACAGTAACATTACCATCAGCGTCAGTCTTCTTCTTAAAAATCCATTTATTCTCAATTGCTTGCCGATCATCGGGCAAGTCAACCAAAGTCCACACTTTGTTTTCATACATGGATCCCATCTCAGATTTCATGGCCTCAAGCCACTTTGCGGAATCTGGGCTCACCATCGCTTCTTCATAGTTCGTAGGTTCACCATGGTCTAGTAACATGACTTCCAAAATAGGATTACCGTACCACTCTGGTGCGGATCTTACTCTGGTTGATCTACGAAGTTCAGTAGAAACTTGATCTGAAGTTTCATGATCATTATCATTAGCTTCTTCCCTATTTGATGTAGGTGTCACAGAAACAGATTTCTGTGATGTACTACTTCTCAATAAGGGAGTAGATACTGTTATCTCATCAAGTTCTACTTTCCTCCCACTCACTTCTTTCGAGAGAAACTCCTTCTCTAGAAACTTTCCGACTTTAGCAACAAAAATTTTGCCTTCGGATCTGTGATAGAAGGTATACCCAATAGTCTCCTTTGGGTATCCTATGAAGACACATTTTTCCGATTTGGGTTCGAGCTTATCAGGTTGAAGCTTTTTCACATAAGCATCGCAGCCCCAAACTTTAATAAATGACAACTTTGGTTTCTTGCCAAACCACAGTTCATAAGGTGTCGTCTCAACGGATTTTGATGGTGCCCTATTTAACGTGAATGCGGCCGTCTCTAGAGCATAACCCCAAAAAGATAGCGGTAAATCGGTAAGAGACATCATAGATCGCACCATATCCAGTAAAGTACGATTACGACGTTCGGACACACCATTACGTTGTGGTGTTCCGGGTGGCGTGAGTTGCGAAACTATTCCGCATTGTTTCAAATGTAGACCAAACTCGTAACTCAAATATTCTCCTCCACGATCAGATCGTAGAAACTTTATTTTCTTGTTACGATGATTTTCCACTTCACTCTGAAATTCTTTGAACTTTTCAAATGTTTCAGACTTGTGTTTCATTAAGTAGATATACCCATATCTGCTTAAATCATCAGTGAAGGTAAGAAAATAACGATATCCGCCACGAGCCTCAACATTCATTGGACCACATACATCGGTATGTATGATTTCCAATAAATCTGTTGCTCTCTCCACAGTACTGGAGAACGGTGTTTTAGTCATCTTGCCCATAAGGCACGGTTCGCAAGTGCCAAGTGATTCATAATCAAGTGACTCCAAAAGTCCATCAGTATGGAGTTTCTTCATGCGTTTTACACCGATATGACCTAAACGGCAGTGCCACAAGTAAGTTGCACTATCATTATTAACTCTGCATCTTTTGGTTTCAACATTATGAATATGTGTGTTACTATT
The DNA here is from genome assembly GCA_032464435.1 of Aegilops umbellulata. Taxonomy (NCBI): domain Eukaryota; kingdom Viridiplantae; phylum Streptophyta; class Magnoliopsida; order Poales; family Poaceae; genus Aegilops; species Aegilops umbellulata. Next base: position 99,355,187 of record CP136060.1, read on the forward strand.
ATCGAGATTAAGTAAGAACAAACCACTCTTTAATGGCGCATGACCATAAAAGATATTACTCATATAAATAGAACAACCATTATTCTCTGATTTAAATGAATAACCGTCTCGCATCAAACAAGATCCAGATATAATGTTCATGCTCAACGCTGGTACTAAATAACAATTATTTAGATCTAATATTAATCCCGAAGGTAGATGTAGAGGTAGCGTGCCGACCGCGATCACATCGACTTTGGAACCATTTCCCACGCGCATCGTCACCTCGTCCTTAGCCAATCTTCGCTTAATCCGTAGTCCCTGTTTTGAGTTGCAAATATTAGCAACAGAACCAGTATCAAATACCCAGGTGCTACTGCGAGAATTAGTAAGGTACACATCAATAACATGTATATCACATATACCTTTGTTAACCTTGCCATCCTTCTTATCCACCAAATACTTGGGGCAGTTCCGCTTCCAGTGACCAGTCTGCTTGCAATAGAAGCACTCAGTTTCAGGCTTAGGTCCAGACTTGGGTTTCTTCTCTTGAGTAGCAACTTGCTTGCTGTTCTTTTTGAAGTTCCCCTTTTTCTTCCCTTTGCCCTTTTTCTTGAAACTAGTGGTTTTGTTAACCATCAACACTTGATGCTCCTTTTTGATTTCTACCTCCGCGGCTTTTAGCATCGCGAAGAGCTCGGGCATAGTTTTGGTCATCCCTTGCATATTATAGTTCATCACGAAGCTCTTGTAGCTTGGTGGCAGTGATTGGAGAATTCTGTCAATGACGCAATCATCTGGAAGATTAACTCCCAGTTGAATCAAGTGATTGTTATACCCAGACATTCTGAGTATATGCTCACTGACAGAACCATTCTCCTCCATTTTACAGCTATAGAACTTATTGGAGACTTCATATCTCTCAATCCGGGCATTTGCTTGAAATATTAACTTCAACTCCTAGAACATCTCATATGCTCCATGGTGTTCAAAACGTCGTTGAAGTCCCGGTTCTAAGCCGTAAAGCATGGCACACTGAACTATAGAGTAGTCATCAGCTTTGCTTTGCCAGACGTTCATAACATCTGGCGTAGCTCTTGCACCAGGCCTGGCACCCAGCGGTGCTTCCAGGACGTAATTCTTCTGTGCAGCAATGAGGATAATCCTCAAGTTATGGACCCAGTCCGTGTAATTGCTACCATCATCTTTCAACTTTGCTTTCTCAAGGAACGCATTAAAATTCAACGGAACAACAGCACGAGCCATCTATCTACACAACATAGACAAGCAAGATACTATCAGGTACTAAGTTCATGATAAATTAAAGTTCAATTAATCATATTACTTAAGAACTCCCACTTAGATAGACATCTCTCTAATCCTCTAAGTGATCACGTGATCCAAATCAACTAAACCATGTCCGATCATCACGTGAGATGGAGTAGTTTCAATGGTGAACATCATTTATGTTGATCATATCTACTATATGATTCACGCTCGACCTTTCGGTCTCTGTGTTCCGAGGCCATATCTGTATATGCTAGGCTCGTCAAGTTAAACCTGAGTATTCCGCGTGTGCAACTGTTTTGCACCCGTTGTATTTGAACGTAGAGCCTATCACACCCGATCATCACGTGGTGTCTCAGCACGAAGAACTTTTGCAACGGTGCATACTCAGGGAGAACACTTCTTGATAATTTAGTGAGAGATCATCTTATAATGCTACCGTCAATCAAAGCAAGATAAGATGCATAAAAAGGATAAACATCACATGCAATCAATATAAGTGATATGATATGGCCATCATCATCTTGTGCTTGTGATCTCCATCTTCGAAGCACCGTCATGATCACCATCGTCACCGGCGCGACACCTTGATCTTCATCGCAGCATCGTTGTCGTCTCGCTAATCTTATGCTTCTACGACTATCACTACCGTTTAGCAATAAAGTAAAGCATTACATCGCGATTGCATTGCATACAATAAAGCGACAACCATATGGCTCCTGCCAGTTGCCGATAACTCGGTTACAAAACATGATCATCTCATACAATAAAATTTAGCATCACGTCTTGACCATATCACATCACAACATGCCCTGCAAAAACAAGTTAGACGTTCTCTACTTTGTTGTTGCAAGTTTTACGTGGCTGCTACGGGCTTTAAGCAAGAACTCATCTTACCTACGCATCAAAACCACAACGATAGTTTGTCAAATAGACTCCGTTTTAACCTTCTCAAGGACCGGGCGTAGCCACACTCGGTTCAACTAAAGTTGGAGAGACAGTCTTCCGCAAGCCATCTCTGTGCAAAGCACGTCGAGGGAACCGGTCTCGCGTAAGCGTACGCGTAAGGTTGGTCCGGATCGTCTCATCCAACAATACCGCTGAACCAAAGTATGACATGCTGGTAGGCAGTATGACTTGTATCGTCCACAACTCACTTGTGTTCTACTCGTGCAAATAACATCAACCATAAAACCTAGGCTCTGATACCACTGTTGGGGAACGCAGTAAATTCAAAAATTTTCCTACGCACACGCAAGATCATGGTGATGCATAGCAACGAGAGGGGAGAGTGTTTGTCTACGTACCCTCGTAGACCGAAGCGGAAGCGTTGACACAACGTAGTGGAAGTAGTCGTACGTAGAGGAAGTAGTCGTACGTTCTCCTCGCGATCCAACCGATCTAAGCACCGAACGTACGGCACCTCCCAGTTCTGCACACGTTCAGCTCGATGACGATCCCCGGGCTCCGATCCAGCAAAGCGTCGGGGAAGAGTTCCGTCAGCACGACGGCGTGGTGACGATCTTGATGTGTTACCGGCGCAGGGCTTCGCCTAAGCACTGCAACAATATGATCGAGGTGGAATTTGGTGGAAGGGGGCACCGCACACGGCTAAGGAACGATCCGTAGATCAACTTGTGTATCTTTGGGGTGCCCCCTGCCCCCGTATATAAAGGATCCAAGGGGGAGGGGCTGGCCGGCCAGGTTTGGTGCGCCAGGAGAGTCCTACTCCCTCTGGGAGTAGGATTCCCCCCCCCCAATCCTAGTTGGACTAGGATTGCTCCAAGGGGGAGAGAAAGAGAGAGAGGGGGCGCCCACCTCTCCTAGTCCTAATAGGACTAGGGAAGGGGGGGAGGCGCGCAGCCCCTAGGGCTGCCCTCTCACCTTTCCTCCAAGGCCCATGTTGGCCCATTATGCTTCCGGGGGGTTCCGGTAACCCTCCCGGTATTCCGGTAAAATCCTGATTTCACCCGGAATGCATCCGATGTCCAAACATAGGCTTCCAATATATAATTCTTTATGTCTCGACCATTTCGAGACTCCTCGTCACGTCCCCGATCTCATCCGGGACTCCGAACTCCTTCGGTACATCAAAACTCATAAACTCATAATATAACTGTCATCGAAACCTTAAGCGTGCGGACCCTACGGGTTCGAGAACAATGTAGACATGACCGAGACATGTCTCCAGTCAATAACCAATAGCGGGACCTGGATGCCCATATTGGCTCCTACATATTCTACGAAGATCTTTATCGGTCAGACCGCATAACAACATACGTTTGTTCCCTTTGTCATCGGTATGTTACTTGCCCGAGATTCGATCGTCGGTATCCAATACCTAGTTCAATCTCGTTACCGGCAAGTCTCTTTTCTCGTTCCGTAATACATCATCTCGCAACTAACTCATTGGTTGCAATGCTTGCAAGGCTTATGTGATGTGTATTACCGAGAAGGCCCTGAGATACCTCTCCGACAATTGGAGTGACAAATCCTAATCTCGAAATACGCCAACCCAACATGTACCTTCGGAGACACCTGTAGAGCACCTTTATAATCACCCAGTTACGTTGTGACGTTTGGTAGCACACAAAGTGTTCCTACGGTAAACGGGAGTTGCATAATCTCATAGTTAAAGGAACATGTATAAGTCATGGATAAAAGCAATAGCAACATACTAAACGATCGGGTGCTATGCTAATGGAATGGGTCATGTCAATCAGATCATTCAACTAATGATGTGATCTCGTTAATCAAATAACAACTCTTTGTTCATGGCCAGGAAACATAACCATCTTTGATTAATGAGCTAGTCAAGTAGAGGCATACTAGTGACACTCTGCTTGTTTATGTATTCACACATGTATTATGTTTCCAGTTAATACAATTCTAGCATGAATAATAAACATTTATCATGATATAAGGAAATAAATAATAACTTTATTATTGCCTCTAGGGCATATTTCCTTCAGTGGTAGAGGGAGGTATTGTGCAGGGGAGCCCCCAGCGGCGCTGACGAGCTCGGCGATGCGGTCGAGCCAGTTGTCGTAGAGGTCGTCGACCGGGCGGTAACGCAGGAGCTCACGTGCCATGAGCAGCGCAGCCTGAGCGTCCGTGGGAGCGCGATGAGCGTGGGACGACGAGCTAGCTGGAGCCAGCGACGGGGCGGCAGTGCGTCCGTCCCGCCGCACGGAGGGGTGCAACAATGAATCTTGTTGCTTGTTCCTGGCCCGGCCGATGGCAGCGTTGGCAGCAGGTGATGGAGAACGGCGGGGAGGTCCGCCAACGGGAGCCGACTCAGCGACGCGGGAGGCGAGGGTGGCTCAGCTCTCAGCACGGGCTCGGCGAGCGTCAGCCATGGATCCGGCGGAGCAACGAAGCGCGGATCAATGGAAGAAAGGCTTCAGCACGCCCCTACCTGGCGCACCAAATGTCGGATCCTGGGTTCCGACAAACCCTTGAGGTTCGAACACTGGGGTGCGCACGAAGATCTCTCTCTCCCAAACTCAATCTCGCAACGATCTCAAGGCCTAGCCCGCCAAACCCAAGGAACAAGAGACACAAGAGTTTATACTATTTCGGGCCACCGTTGTGGTGTAATACCCTACTCAAGTGTGGTGTGGTGGATTGCCTTGTAGGCTGAGGATGAACAATACAAGGGACGAACAGCCTCCTGAGGAGAGGTGTTCTTGAGCTCGGTGAGCTTTGTGTGTTTGAGGATGGATGATAATCCCCAAGTGCAAGGAATCATCGTAGTACTTTCCAAAGGTGGAAGTGATAAGTATGGAGTGTCGAACCCACAAGGAGCTAAAGGTAAGATCAATATTCTCTCAAGCCCTATCTGCCACTGATACGACTCTACGTGCACTGAACGTTTACTTCCAACTAGCAACGAGAAATAAAACTACGTTGTGGGTATGACGAGGGTAACTTTGCATGGTAACGAAGAGCTAAAACATAAAAGAAGGTGATGTTATCATAAAGTTAGAATATATTACTTAGTATTATAAATAGCGAGTGTGGAATAATGTGGATCGGTGTGCGGAATTGTCCTAGGCAATTGTTAACAAGACCGGTAATCACTATTGCAGTTTCAGATGAGCGAGAGGCAAGCTAACATAATTTCTCTACCTGGATCATATGCACTTACGATTGGAACTCTAGCAAGCATCCGCAACTACTAAAGATCATTAAGGTAAAACCCAACCATAGCATTAAAGCATCAAGTCCTCTTTATTCCCATACGCAAAAATCCCTCTTACTCGGGTTTAAGCTTCTGTCACTCTAGCAACCTACTATAAGCGAATCATGAATGTATTGCAACACCCTACAATGGGGATCCCTCACGCTTCCGCGACACGAAGAGCACCATAGGATAGCATCAAAGTAAAACACACAACTCATACCAATCTAGATCATCAATCAACCCAAAGACAAAAGATATCTACCCAAAACATCATAGGATGGCAACACATCATTGGATCATAATATGTGGCATAAAGCACCATGTTCAAGTAGGGATTACAACGGTGTGCGGGAGAGTGGACCGCGTAAAAGAGATGAGGATGGTGATGATGATGGTGATGTTGATGAAGACGATCACCGTGGCGATGATTCCCCTCCTGATGGCACTCCGGCGCCACCAGAAGAGAGGAGGAGAGGTTCTCCCCCTTGTGCTTCCTCCTCCATGGCCTCCACCCTCTGGTCCTTGGCCTTCATGGTGATGATGTCCCCTTCGGGATACTCCTCCATGGCCACCAGTGATGATGGCCCCCTCCGGCAGGGTGCCGGAGAGGGCCTAGATTGACTTTCCATGGCTACCGATAATCGTTGAAGAAGAAAGATGGGATGCCAACCGGGGCATCCCCAAGCTTAGATGCTTGAGTACCCTTTGAAATATTTAATTGGGGTTCCTTGGGCATACCCAAGCTTGAACTCTTGCCTCTCTTTATTCTTCTCATATTGATAGCTCCTCGACCTTCGAACACTTCATCCACACAAAACTTTAACAAAAACTTGTGAGATCCGTTAGTGTAATAAAGCAAATCACTACCTTTAGGTACTGTAATGAACTCATTATTTATTTTTATTTGTGTTAAACCTACTGTATTCCAAGTTCTGTTTGGTTCATACCCTCCCATACTAGCCATAGATTGATCGAAATAAATAAACAACACACGCAAAACAGAATCTGTTAAAAACAGAACCGTCTGTAGTAATCTGGAAGTTTTGTAAACTTCTGTAACTCGTAAAATTATTAACTAAATTTTAAAATTTGACAAATTTGTACATAAGTAATGTGCAAAACGTTTCAGACCCATTTGACTTTCTAGTTAAAAATGTAAAATCATGCACTACAGCTAAAGTTTCTGTTTTTGTTCTGCACATAGCAAACAAGCAATCTAATCATCCTAAAACCAAAGCTTGGCACATTTATTTTTATAATACAATGAATATATACAAAGGGATAATTATTTACAGAGAAACTTCCATGAAAAATTCTACATTGTTTCCGTGAGCATGAACACAAGTGCTCAAGGTCGACCCTCACTTCTTCAATGCAAAACCTTCCAATCACTTCTCTTTTTGAAAAACTTTTTAGACAGGAAAGGCAAGTAATATTTTTTTTTGTATTTTAATTTTTAAATTTTTTTGTATATTTTAACCCACAACTAAACATAAAAAAAGGAAAACAAAATATAGTTAGTTAAGAAAGCAAACAAGCACACACGAGAATATCAACCCCACGCTATCGCTCCCCGGCAACGGCGCCAGGAAAGAGCTTGATAATCCCCAAGTGCAAGGAATCATCGTAGCACTTTCCAAAGGTGGAAGTGATAAGTATGGAGTGTCGAACCCAGAAGGAGCTAAAGGTAAGATCAATATTCTCTCATGCTCTATCTGACACTGATACGACTCTACGTGCACCGAACGTTTACTTCCAACTAGCAACGAGAAATAAAACTACGTTGTGGGTATGAAGAGGGTAACTTTGCATGGTAACGGAGAGCTAAAACATAAAAGTAGGTGCTGTTATCATAAAGTTAGAATATATTACTTAGTATTATAAATAGCGAGTGCGGAATAATGATGGATCGATGTGCGGAATTGTCCTAGGCAATTGTTAACAAGACCGGTAATCACTATTGCAGTTTCATATGAGGGAGAGGCATAAGCTAACATACTTTCTCTACTTGGATCATATGCACTTATGATTGGAACTCTAGCAAGCATCCGCAACTACTAAAGATCACTAAGGTAAAACCCAACCATAGCATTAAAGCATCAAGTCCTCTTTATTCCCATACGCAACAATCCCTCTTACTCGGGTTTAAGCTTCTGTCACTCTAGGAACCCACTATAAGAGAATCATGAACGTATTGCAACACCCTACAGCGGGGATCCCTCACGCTTGCGTGACACGGAGAGCACCATAGGACAGCATCAAAGTAAAACACACAACTCATACCAATCTAGGTCATCAATCAACCCAAAGACAAAAGATATCTACTCAAAACATCATAGGATGGCAACACATCATTGGATCATAATATGTGGCATAAAGCACCATGTTCAAGTAGGGATTACAGCAGTGTGCTGGAGAGTGGACCGCGTAAAAGAGATGAGGATGGTGATGATGATGGTGATGTTGATGAAGACGATCACCGTGGCGATGATTCCCCTCCCGATGGCACTCCGGCTCCACCGGAAGAGAGAAGGAGAGGTTCTCCCCGTTGTGCTTCCTCCTCCATGGCCTCCACCCTCTGGTACTTGGCCTTCATGGTGATGACGGCCCCTCCGGGATACTCCTCCATGGCCACCGGTGATGATGGCCCCCTCCGGCAGGGTGCCGGAGAGGGCCTAGATCGACTTTCTCGTGGCTACAGAGGCTTGCGGTCGCGGAACTTCCGATCTAATCTCCGTTCTGGAAGTTTTAGGGTACGAGAGTATATATGGGTGCAGAGGGTATGTCGGAGGAGCTATGGGGGCCCCACGAGGTAGGGGGCGCGCCGCCACCCTAGTGAGCACCTCCTGTATCTCCTAACGTAGAGTCCAAGTCTATCCGGTGGCTTTCCTTCCAAAAATAACTTCTCCAGTTGATTTCGTTCCGTTTCGTCTCCGTTTGATATTCCTTTTCTTCGAAACACTGAAATAGGCAAAAAACAACAAATCTGGGCTGGGCCTCCGGTTAATAGGTTAGTGCCAAAAATAATATAAAAGTGGATAATAAAGCCCAATATTGCCCAAAATAGTAGATAATATAGCATGGAGCAATCAAAAATTATAGATACGTTGGAGACGTATCAATGGACTGAATGATCCGTCCCCCATCTGATCCTCCTTCCACGGTGGTGGCTAGTCCTATTTATAGAGGCCCGAGTCCTCTCCCCAAATATTAGGCGGGAAGGGATCCCACAACGGCCAATTTTGAAGGGAGACAACTAGTACAAGCTATCCTAAGAGAAGGTGGTCTTCGCCTGCCAAAGGCTCTGGTGGTGACGTTGTCCTGGGCTCCGCGATGACCTCCATCCTGCCGTCCTGCTGGTCTTGGTCTTGTTGCACCGATATGGAAACCTTTGCCTCACGCCTCGGGAATCCTCGCCTGCGCTTGCCCCTTTAGGACCAAAGAGGCAACGGGTACTCTGCGCCCGCTGGCACCCGCCTGGCCTTGGTCGTCATGGCTCACGTCATGCGCTCCTCGCGAGGTGCCCCTTGCATAGATATCTTCGCTCCTCGTGAGCCAGCCTATCGAGGCCGCCCCAGGGGAGGCCTTGGTGTTGCCCGCCTCGCGAGGATTGGCCCCTTGCGAGGGTCTTGAGTGGTTGTTGACGAAGATAGGCAGTACCAGGCCGCCGGCGGAGCCACGCCCTGGGCTGCAGGCAGGCACGTCTGGGTACCCCCGTTCCCTGGACGCCGACAGCCACCACTGCTTGTATTCCATGAAGGCCACCACCGTGGCGACGCTGTTATGAACAACCCGTGTCTTGCATGATTCTGCTTCAGCTCAGACCATCGTCGACCCCGCATGGTCTCCACAACAACGGAGCCACCATATCCTCCTCCGGCTGAAGCATCAGCAGGTGGTTCCACTCTAATACTCTGATGAGCGGTGGGGAAGCAAGCTGCCCTTTGCACTGAAGCATATACATCTGGGGGTCCCAGCAGTCCAATGATCGGGCTGCCGCACATGAGGAATACAAAGAGATCCATCGGCGACCATTTAGATTAGGTATATTAATTCTACCTTTAGCTCCGGACCAGCATAGCACACCAATTTTGAAGGGAGACAACTAGTACAAGCTATCCTAAGAAAAGGTGGTCTTCGCCTGCCAAAGGCTCTTGTGGTGACACCGTCCTAGGCTCCGCGATGACCTCCATCCTGCCGTCCTGCTGGTCTTGGTCTTGGTGCACCGATATGGAAACCTTTGCCTCATGCCTCGGGAATCCTTGCCTGCGCTTGCCCCTTTAGCACCAAAGAGGCAACGGGTACTCTGCGCCCGCCGGCGCCCTCCTAGCCTTGGTCGTCATGGCTCACGTCACGCGCTCCTCGCGAGGTGCCCCTTGCATAGATATCTTCGCTCCTCGTGAGCCAGCCTAGCGAGGCCGCCCCAGGGGAGGTCTTTGTGTTGCCCCTCTCGTGAGGCTTGGCCCCTCGCGAGGGTCTTGAGTGGTTGTTGACGAAGATGGGCCGTACCAGGCCGCCGGCGGAGCCACATCCTGGGCCGCAGGCAGGGAAGTCTGGGTACCCCCGTTCCCAGGACGTCGACAGCCACCGCCGCTTGTATTCCATGAAGGCCACCACCGTGGCGAAGCTATCATAAACAACCCGTGTCTTGCATGATTCTGCTTCAGCTTAGACCATCGTCGACCCCGCATGGGCTCCACAACAGCGGAGCCACCCTATCCTCCTCCGGCTTAAGCATCAGTAGGTGGTTCCACTCTGATACTCTGATGAGCGGTGGGGAAGCAAGCTGCCCTTTGCACTGAAGCATATACATCTGGGGCTCCTAGCAGTCCAATGATCGAGCTGCCGCACATGAGGAAGACAAAGAGATCCATCGGCGAGCATTTAGATTAGGTATATTAATTCTACCTTTAGCTCTGGACCAGCATAGCACACCAATTTTGAAGGGAGACAACTAGTACAAGCTATCGTAAGAAAAGGTGGTCTTCGCCTGCCAAAGGCTCTGGTGGTGACGCCATCCTGGGCTCCGCGATGACCTCCATCCTGCAGTCCTGCTGGTCTTGGTCTTGTTGCACCGATATGGAAACCTTTGCCTCACGCCTCGGGAATCCTCACTTGCGCTTGCCCCTTTAGTACCAAAGAGGCAACGGGTACTCTGCGCCCGCCGGCGCCCTCCTGGCCTTGGTCGTCATGGCTCACGTCACGCGCTCCTCATGAGGTGCCCCTTGCATAGATATCTTCGCTCCTCGTGAGCCAGCCTAGCGAGGTCGCCCCAGGGGAGGTCTTGGTATTGCCCGCCTCACGAGGCTTGGCCCCTCGCGAGGGTCTTGAGTGGTTGTTGATGAAGATGGGCCGTACCAGGCCGCCGGCGGAGCCACGCCCTGGGCCGCAGGCAGGCAAGTCTGGGTACCCCCGTTCCCAGGACGCCGATAGCCACCGCCGCTTGTATTCCATGAAGGCCACCACCGTGGCGACGCTATCATAAACAACCCGTGTCTTGCATGATTCTGCTTCAGCTCAGACCATCGTCAACCCCGCATGGGCTCCACAACAGCGGAGCCACCCTATCCTCCTCCGGATGAAGCATCAGTAGGTGGTTCCACTCTGATACTCTGATGAGCGGTGGGGAAGCAAGCTGCCCTTTGCACTGAAGCATATACCTCTGGTGCTCCCAGCAGTCCAATGATCGGGCTGCCGCACATGAGGAAGACAAAGAGATCCATCGGCGACCATTTAGATTAGGTATATTAATTCTACCTTTAGCTCTAGACCAGCATATCACACCAATTTTGAAGGGAGACAACTAGTACAAGCTATCCTAAGAAAAGGTGGTCTTCGCCTGCCAAAGGCTCTGGTGGTGACGCCGTCCTGGGCTCCGCGATGACCTCCATCCTGCCGTCCTGCTAGTCTTGGTCTTGTTGCACCGATATGGAAACCTTTGCCTCACGCCTTGGGAATCCTCGCCTGCGCTTGCCCCTTTAGCACCAAAGAGGCAACGGGTACTCTGCGCCCGCTGGCGCCCTCCTGGCCTTGGTCGTCATGGCTCACGTCATGCACTCCTCGCGAGGTGCCCCTTGCATAGATATCTTCGCTCCTCGTGAGACAACTCAGCGAGGCCGCCCCAGGGGAGGTCTTGGTGTTGCCCGCCTCACGAGGCTTGGCCCCTCGCAAGGGTCTTGAGTGGTTGTTGATGAAGATGGGCCGTACCAGGCCGCCGGCAGAGCCACGCCCTGGGCCGCAGGCAGGCAAGTCTGGGTACCCCTGTTCCCAGGACGACGACAGCTACCGCCGCTTGTATTCCATGAAGGCCACCACCGTGGCGACGCTATCATAAACAACCCGTGTCTTGCATGATTCTGCTTCAGCTCAGACCATCGCCGTCCCCGCATGGGCTCCACAACAGCGGAGCCACCCTATCCTCCTCCGGCTGAAGCATCAGTAGGTGGTTCCACTCTGATACTCTGATGAGCGGTGGGGAATCAAGCTGCCCTTTGCACTTAAGCATATACCTCTGGGGCTCCCAACAGTCCAATGATCGGGCTGCCGCACATGAGGAAGACAAAGAGATCCATCGGCGACCATTTAGATTAGGTATATTAATTCTACCTTTAGCTCTGGACCAGCATAGCACACCAATTTTGAAGGGAGACAACTAGTACAAGCTATCCTAAGAAAAGGTGGTCTTCGCCTGCCAAAGGCTCTGGTGGTGACGCCGTCCTGGGCTCCGCGATGACCTCCATCCTGCAGTCCTGCTGGTCTTGGTCTTGTTGCACCGATATGGAAACCTTTGCCTCACGCCTTGGGAATCCTCACCTGCGTTTGCCCCTTTAGCACCAAAGAGGCAACGGGTACTCTGCGCCCGCTGGCGCCCTCCTGACCTTGGTCGTCATGGCTCACGTCATGCACTCCTCGCGAGGTGCCCCTTGCATAGATATCTTCGCTCCTCGTGAGCCAGCCTAGCGAGGCCGCCCCACGGGAGGTCTTGGTGTTTCCCGCCTCGCGAGGCTTGGCCCCTCGCGAGGCTTGGCCCCTCGCGAGGGTCTTGAGTGGTTGTTGATGAAGATGGGCCGTACCAGGCCGCGGCAGAGCCACGCCCTGGGCCGCAGGCAGGCAAGTCTGGGTACCCCCGTTCCCAGGACGACGACAGCTACCGCCGCTTGTATTCCATGAAGGCCACCACCGTGGTGACGCTATCATAAACAGCCCATGTCTTGCATGATTCTGCTTCAGCTGAGACCATCGTCGTCCCCGCATGGGCTCCACAACAGCGGAGCCACCCTATCCTCCTCCGGCTGAAGCATCAGTAGGTGGTTCCACTCTGATACTCTGATGAGTGGTGGGGAAGCAAGCTGCCCTTTGCACTGAAGCATATACTTCTGGGGCTCCCAGCAGTCCAATGATCGGGCTGCCGCACATGAGGAAGACAAAGAGATCCATCGGCGACCATTTAGATTAGGTATATTAATTCTACCTTTAGCTCTGGACCGGCATAGCGCACCAATTTTGAAGGGAGACAAATAGTACAAGCTATCGTAAGAAAAGGTGATCTTCGCCTGCCAAAGGCTCTGGTGGTGACGCCGTCCTGGGCTCCGCGATGACCTCCATCCTGCCGTCCTGCTGGTCTTGGTCTTGTTGCACCGATATGGAAACCTTTGCCTCACGCCTCGGGAATCCTCGCCTGCGCTTGCCCCTTTAGCACCAAAGAGACAACGGGTACTCTGCGCCCGCCGGCGCCCTCCTGGCCTTGGTCGTCATGGCTTACGTCACGCGCTCCTCGTGAGGTGCCCCATGCATAGATATCTTCGCTCATCGTGAGCCATCCTAGCGAGGTCGCCCCAGGGGAGGTCTTGGTGTCGCCCGCCTCACGAGGCTTGGCCCCTCACGAGGGTCTTGAGTGGTTGTTCATGAAGATGGGCCATACCAGGCCGCCGGCGGAGCCACGCCCTGGGCCGCAGGCAGGCAAGTCTGGGTACCCCCGTTCCCAGGACGCCGACAGCCACCGCCGCTTGTATTCCATGAAGGCCACCACCGTGGCGACGCTATCATAAACAACCAGTGTCTTGCATGATTCTGCTTCAGCTCAGACCATCGTCGACCCCGCATGGGCTCCACAACAGTGGAGCCACCCTATCCTCCTCCGGCTGAAGCATCAGTAGGTAGTTCCACTCTGATACTCTGATGAGCGGTGGGGAAGCAAGATGCCCTTTGCACTGAAGCATATACCTCTGGGGCTCCCAGTAGTCCAATGATCGGGCTGCCGCACATGAGGAAGACAAAGAGATCCATCGGCGACCATTTAGATTAGGTATATTAATTCTACCTTTAGCTCTGGACCAGCATAGCACACCAATTTTGAAGGGAGACAAGTAGTACAAGCTATCCTAAGAAAAGGTGGTCTTCTCCTGCCAAAGGCTCTGGTGGTGACGCCATCCTGGGCTCCGCGATGACCTCCATCCTGCTGTCCTGCTGGTCTTGGTCTTGTTGCACCGATATGGAAACCTTTGCCTCACGCCTCGGGAATCCTCACTTGCGCTTGCCCCCTTTAGCACCAAAGAGGCAACGGGTACTCTGCGCCCGCCGGCGCCCTCCTGGCCTTGGTCGTCATGGCTCACGTCACGCGCTCCTCGCGAGGTGCCCCTTGCATAGATATCTTCGCTCCTCGTGAGCCAGCCTAGCGAGGTTGCCCCAGGGGAGGTCTTGGTGTTGCCCGCCTCACGAGGCTTGGCCCCTCGCGAGGGTCTTGAGTGGTTGTTGATGAAGATGGGCCGTACCAGGCCGCCGGCGGAGCCACGCCCTGGGCCGCAGGCAGGCAAGTCTGGGTACCCCCGTTCCCAGGACGCCGACAGCCACCGCCGCTTGTATTCCATGAAGGCCACCACCGTGGCGACGCTATCATAAACAACCCGTGTCTTGCATGATTCTGCTTCAGCTCAGACCATCGTCAACCCCGCATGGGCTCCACAACAGCGGAGCCACCCTATCCTCCTCCGCATGAAGCATCAGTAGGTGGTTCCACTCTGATACTCTGATGAGCGGTGGGGAAGCAAGCTGCCCTTTGCACTGAAGCATATACCTCTGGTGCTCCCAGCAGTCCAATGATCGGGCTGCCGCACATGAGGAAGACAAGAGATCCATCGGCGACCATTTAGATTAGGTATATTAATTCTACCTTTACCTCTAGACCAGCATAGCACACCAATTTTGAAGGGAGACAACTAGTACAAGCTATCCTAAGAAAAGGTGGTCTTCGCCTGCCAAAGGCTCTGGTGGTGACGCCGTCCTGGGCTCCGCGATGACCTCCATCCTGCCGTCCTGCTGGTCTTGGTCTTGTTGCACCGATATGGAAACCTTTGCCTCACGCCTTGGGAATCCTCGCCTGCGCTTGCCCCTTTAGCACCAAAGAGGCAACGGGTACTCTGCGCCCGCTGGCGCCCTCCTGGCCTTGGTCGTCATGGCTCACGTCATGCACTCCTCGCGAGGTGCCCCTTGCATAGATATCTTCGCTCCTCGTGAGACAGCCCAGCGAGGCCGCCCCAGGGGAGGTCTTGGTGTTGCCCGCCTCGCGAGGCTTGGCCCCTCGCGAGGGTCTTGAGTGGTTGTTGATGAAGATGGGCCGTACCAGGCCGCCGGCAGAGCCACGCCCTGGGCCGCAGGCAGGCAAGTCTGGGTACCCCCGTTCCCAGGACGATGACAGCTACCGCCGCTTGTATTCCATGAAGGCCACCACCGTGGCGACGCTATCATAAACAACCCGTGTCTTGCATGATTCTGCTTCAGCTCAGACCATCGCCGTCCCCGCATGGGATCCACAACAGCGGAGCCACCCTATCCTCCTCCGGCTGAAGCATCAGTAGGTGGTTCCACTCTGATACTCTGATGAGCGGTGGGGAAGCAAGCTGCCCTTTGCACTTAAGCATATACCTCTGGGGCTCCCAGCAGTCCAATGATCGGGCTGCCGCACATGAGGAAGACAAAGAGATCCATCGGCGACCATTTAGATTAGGTATATTAATTCTACCTTTAGCTCTGGACCAGCATAGCACACCAATTTTGAAGGGAGACAACTAGTACAAGCTATCCTAAGAAAAGGTGGTCTTCGCCTGCCAAAGGCTCTGGTGGTGACGCCGTCCTGGGCTCCGCGATGACCTCCATCCTGCAGTCCTGCTGGTCTTGGTCTTGTTGCACCGATATGGAAACCTTTGCCTCACGCCTTGGGAATCCTCACCTGCGCTTGCCCCTTTAGCACCAAAGAGGCAACGGGTACTCTGCGCCCGCTGGCGCCCTCCTGGCCTTGGTCGTCATGGCTCACGTCATGCACTCCTCGCGAGGTGCCCCTTGCATAGATATCTTCGCTCCTCGTGAGCCGGCCTAGCGAGGCCGCCCCAGGGGAGGTCTTGGTGTCACCCGCCTCATGAGGCTTGGCCCCTCGCAAGGGTCTTGAGTGGTTGTTGATGAAGATGGGCCGTACCAGGCCACCGGCGGAGCCACGCCCTGGGCCGCAGGCAAGCAAGTCTGGGTACCCCCATTCCCAGGACGCCGATAGCCACCGCCGCTTGTATTCCATGAAGGCCACCACCGTGGCGACGCTATCATAAACAACCAGTGTCTTGCATGATTCTGTTTCAGCTCAGACCATCGTCGACCCCGCATGGGCTCCACAACAGCGGAGCCACCCTATCCTCCTCCGGCTGAAGCATCAGTAGGTGGTTCCACTCTGATACTCTGATGAGTGGTGGGGAAGCAAGCTGCCCTTTGCACTGAAGCATATACCTCTGGAGCTCCCAGCAGTCCAATGATCGGGCTACCGCACATTAGGAAGACAAAGAGATCCATCGGCGACCATTTAGATTAGGTATATTAATTCTACCTTTAGCTCTGGACCAGCATAGCACACCAATTATGAAGGGAGACAACTAGTACAAACTATCCTAAGAAAAGGTGGTCTTCGCCTGCCAAAGGCTCTGGTGGTGACGCCGTCCTGGGCTCCGCGATGACCTCCATCCTGCCATCCTGCTGGTCTAGGTCTTGTTGCACCGATATGGAAACCTTTGCCTCACGCCTCGGGAATCCTCGCCTGCGCTTGCCCCTTTAGCACCAAAGAGGCAACATGTACTTTGCACCCGCTGGCGCCCACCTGGCCTTGGTCGTCATGGCTCATGTCACGCTCTCCTCGCGAGGCGCCCCTTGCATAGATATCTTCGCTCCTCGTGAGCCAGCCTAGAGAGGTCGCCCCAGGGGAGGTCTTGGTGTCACCCGCCTCATGAGGCTTGGCCCCTCGCAAGGGTCTTGAGTGGTTGTTGATGAAGATGGGCCGTACCAGGCCACCGGCGGAGCCATGCCCTGGGCCGCAGGCAAGCAAGTCTGGGTACCCCCGTTCCCAGGACGCCGATAGCCACCGCCGCTTGTATTCCATGAAGGCCACCACCGTGGCGACGCTATCATAAACAACCAGTGTCTTGCATGATTCTGTTTCAGCTCAGACCATCGTCGACCCCGCATGGGCTCCACAACAGCGGAGCCACCCTATCCTCCTCCGGCTGAAGCATCAGTAGGTGGTTTCACTCTGATACTCTGATGAGCGGTGGGGAAGCAAGCTGCCCTTTGCACTGAAGCATATACCTCTGGGGCTCCCAGCAGTCCAATGATCGAGCTGCTGCACATGAGGAAGAGAAAGAGATCCATCGGCGACCATTTAGATTAGGTATATTAATTCTACCTTTAGCTTTGGACCAGCATAGCTTATTTGGTGTAAATGTAATGAAATCCATCATGTTTATATGAAATTTGGCCATGTTTGCATGAATTTCGTCCTGTAGGTTCAAACTATTGTCAAAATGTATGCGGCTACGGTTGGATGGCGTCCTCCCGCATCTGTGTCCGCTCCCACGCACGCGCGCACACACACATACACATTCGTGAGTTTTTGCACACACCATCTCTGTCTAGGTTAGTGTCTCATTGTGAATAGTAGGATTCGAACCATCGAACAAGAAACATAGGAGTATAAGGAACGACCACGACACGTGGTAACCATCCCAACTGTAACTTGCTCATGTAAAATTATTAGCCATACATATAACTTATATAGTAGAAAACAAGAAAACAAGAAAATTGTCATGCGCTTGCTTGCTTGGCGGGGATGACCATGCATGTTGTATAAATCTGCCTTGAAGACAGCATAGGTGCGCCTCAGCATGGATGATATATACTAGTAGAACATAGATGCACAATGAGGGAGAGCGGCTAGAATGGGACGTCGAAGTTGTTGGAGCTCGTCGGGCAAGGGCTCTCCACGTACGTATCTGCTTCCATGCTCACGCTCTCCGTCGATGGTCCTCGGCATCACCACCGTGGTATGCAACCTCGCCGTTGTGGTGACCACCATTGCTGGAGTGGGACGATGGACTCCGTCTCTAACAACACCACAAAGTGCGTAACCGCCGTTGTTATGGCCAAACCGCGGCAAAAGAACGATGTCCTTCACTCTCGATGTGAGGGCCATTACCGCGCCCTCGTCTAGATGGCTCGGTAGCTCAAGAAGCAGTGTCAACATGCCTGGTTGTGCGTCTAGTCCTCCATTACTGTCGTAGTTGCTGCATTTGCAGCTCTGGTTGTCGTTGCAGGCGAGCATGGTGACGCTGCAAGGCCATCCATCAAGAGTGGTTGGTATGAGGATGACATCACCATGTGCATCCTATTTGTACTAAAAATGATGAAGAGTATAAACATGATTACCTACGATCTGAGTGGATTGCCCTAGTGGTTATCACACATGTGCCAATCTTTTTTTTGTTTTGTTTTGCGCATACATCTTCAGTTGTTCATATCGCACCCTTCCACGCACCATTTTATCTTGCATTAATGTGTCCTCATCAAGCACACTGACAAGTGGGCCCCATGCTCATATATGTCAATATGGCAGTCAATTATTTGGTCAGAGTGAGCGATCACAGCCATCTGGTGCCATGTCACCAAATCCACTAAGTAACATACTCCATGTAGTGTCATGCAATGCTTTATTTTGTCTTGGTATGTGTGATGTTATAGAATGAGTAACTTGCTAAGGCTAGTCGTAATGGCGAGTATCATATACTAGTATCGGTAGTGCACAATATCATATGTTCGTATCATGGATGAATCCATTTATTTCCATGCATGAAACATATGGTAGCACAACATTTAATATGAAATAGTGTTATGATATGATACTCAACCCTCTCTTTCTTCATTTAGTTCTATGACACCTCAACAAATTTGCTTAGTTGGTATGCATGATACTAGTACTATTTATGATACTCCCATTATGACCAGCCTAAGTTACTCCATTTACCTCTCTCCTCATTAACAAATTGCCACATAGGCAAATTTGCTGAGTACTCTTAAAGTTACTACCACTGTGGTTAGTCTTGGCCTTGTTCGGTTCAACCTCCTCCCAAGGGGTTTGGAGAGGATTGGAGGGGAATTTGTCTTGCAGGGTATTTAATCCCCCAAAATCTCTGTTAAAACCTCTTGAACCGCACAAGCCCTTAAGATTAAAAATGACAGGGATTACAGAGGACAGGGTAAAAACACCAAGGATTTAAAGGTGAGGGTTTGTTTCCGACTAGCCCTACAACCTCAAGTTTTATAAATCGGACCTCACTCTCCCCTCACGTGCACGCACGGGTACACTCAGAGGTAGGTAACATGACAATTTGATACATCTAGTTGTCCACTTAATGTGGGGTCTGGGACCACATGTCAGCCATACCAAGTGCGACATAAACGAGGTGGCGCAGTTATTGATCGAGTTTCTTTTTACTGGTATGTTAAATGAAAAGATGGCTCCGCGCGTATTCAATTTAAAACGATGGCTACAGAGAGGCAAAAAGTTACTCCACTTCAAGACTTGCTTGCTAGGGTTGCTCTCTTCTTCTCACTCTCTCAACCTCCCTGATCTAAACAAGATGGCAGTTTCCTCTCTCTCTCTCTCTCTCTCTCTCTCTCTCTCTCTCTTCACAACGGTTTTCACAGATCTGGTCGGATCCCTTCTGCTGGGTAGGGAAGGAAGTGCAACATTGATGCGGTCGCCGGTGGCGAGGGAGGAAGCCGACGTGCGCTGTCTTCTCGGACCTGGCGCCGGCGTGGGAGGTCCTCCGCACGCTTGCTTGCCGCAGTCATGTTGGTAGATCCTGCCGCCTGCCTGGCCACATCTTGCCGACGGGAGTTATAACTTCTTATAGAACCGACCTTGTTCTAATGGTCCAACTCTCCACATCACTGTATCCTTTTTCATCAAGTTAGAATTGCTCCCCACATCATTGCATCCTGCATGTGGATATTCTTCTAGTATTACCAAGCTCCCCAAGTAGCTAGCTCCATCGGCTTGTCGAACACTCGAACACCACCTAAATTTTTACTATTAGAGGTAAAAAGGTACTCGGATACTGGCTAATGAACCAATCTCTTGGTTGGAAAGGGAAATAAAGTGGGGTTGGGGCGAAGTACTAGTAAGATACTGGCCTGACCGGTCTCTTGGTCGAAAAATGACAGAGAGTGAGGGGGTGTTGGGTCAACAATGCAACCGACAATGAGGACGTCTAGATCTCCTGTGGTCACATAGGAAAAGGTCACTAACAAGAAAAAATGGCACAAATCCAGACATGATTGCATGTTTGCCACTCTCGGCAACCACCTCTACCTCACCACTTTATGCCTCGATGGATGTAAAACATGCGTGTGCCTCCCCTATCCCTATGCCCTTACTGCTGCTATTAATCTAACATCACAGGTAAAATGAAAGAATGCCATTATTAGTGTGTTGCCACTATTAAGTAATGCTGTTGTCAATCTAGTCTATTGCCAATTTGACATTGGTAAACTGAATCAATGCCACCACCGTTTTATGAAATGCTTCTGTCTTGCTTTATTTCCCATGAGAAGTGTTTTGGGGTGTTACACATAAATCTCACACCGGTAACATAGCTGCATCCAGTGGAACTCCACACATTTAATTGCACATTTTGTTGACAGTCAGCTAACCTCACGGTGCTCCATGTATTACTACCTTTGTAATTAGGTAGAATGACCAACGCAAGATAAAATAAGCTTATTCGTACGTTGAATTGCTTGTTGCAGTGTGGAATGAGCATGTCATGTGTGGAGGAACAAACAAACACTTTAGCTGCACCGTCAATGCAAGATAAAAGAAACCGAGTCATAGATGGTCTGGTCGGCGAGTAGGGATCATGCAAACAGCGGTGCATTATTTTAGGGAGTGGAACTGCACAAAAATATATTGGGGTGAGTCGGACAAATTTTCTACAACCACATGGAAGTAATTGCACTCATCGATTCAATAGAATTTCCTCCATGGCATGCGATGAGACCCCAAGGTGCAAATCAACTAACCACTTATAAAATTACGGATAATCTTCCTCATGCAGGTCAGTATCCCCTTCATCCAAATGATCGTGTTTTCTCATGCTGAGCTATTTATATGTGCTACTGTTTCTCAACACTATTTAAGTACAATTATTGTTTTCCTATCTTATCACATTCAGGACAATAAAGATGATTTCGGTGCAACTTCACAGAATGGTCTGTTGTTGAGTGATCTCTATTGCTTCCTCTGCTTGCTGCAATGTGTCGGCATCAATTGCAAGATGAGCCAACGATCTAGCTATGGAATTGCCAAGATGCTCATAGTGCACACAACATTGAGTAGAAAGAAGCATGCCCAGGAAATTAATGCGTGCCTAGGTAGGCCCTTTGCTCAGAGAAGCATCGATCATTTTTTCTTTATTTCTACACCTTCACATAGTTTTGTCTTGGTTTTATCATTGAGATGCATAAACATGTTGAATGTCCTTATTTGTTTCAGCTTTGATTTGATTCGAATCACCTATGTATTCAATTTAGTGGAAAAGCTGATTCTATATAAGATCATGTTTGTTCGAGCTTTGATTGGATTCGAATCACCTGTAGATTCGCTTTAGTGGTAAAGCTGATTCGCAGAATCAGCTTCACCACCGAAGTACACTTTGAGGCGCTTGAACAAGTTGCACTAAAAATGACCGAAATCTAGATTGAGCTTCACTGGCAAAGCTGATTTGAAATAGTTTTTTGTTTCAGATTACAGATTTAGCTTCACCAACAAAGCTATTTCTAGTCCCTGAATTCAAACAAAAAGGGTTGCTATCATTGTTAGCTAGTATGCATATCGTATTTTGTGAAGCTTAGTTTAATGTGAATGTTGACTACCATGTGAACATGTTAAGTCTATATTGTAGGCCTGTTATTTGACCCCTCATTTTGCCGCGCTACGGCCAGTGTGGTGTCTGCATGCAGTACTGCATCCTCTAATCTGGTGGAAGCCAAGCGTGCCCCAGAAGGAGCCATAATTTTTTTAAGTTGAACAAGGTTACCGATGAGGGCGTCTCTTTTTTACTTTTGAATGGGAAGTAAGCTCAAGAGCCAAAGAGTGTCTCTAGTGGGCTGCCTCTAGTGTTAAGACCGCCCAGTATGAAACACGGCAGTCGACTAGGCCGGTACAAAAGCCAATCCATCTTAAAGCCCATTTGTTTTTTTGTGAGGAAAAGCCCATATTTCTTAAAGAGGGGTGCTCCCAAAAATGCCTTCCTTCCTCCTCGCCTCCACTTAATGCAGCTCACTGGACTCTCCCCCTTCCGTCGCCCCCAATTCCCCGCGCTCCCCTTCTTCCTCACTCATACAGAAAACCCCCTGCTCCCCTTCTTTCTCACTGCTACAGAAAACCCCCACTACAAAAAAAATACACATCCATGATGATACGTGCTTGTCACAGCAGGTCACGTTTTCTGTCATGCATGTACATCCATGACGATTTTATGACAGAATCAAGATAGTCATACCTGTGCTGTCGTAGAAGTGTTCCATGAGATTACCAAAATTATCATCATGGAAGCGTCCACTTCCATGACGATAAATGTCGCGTCATGGAAGTGCTTTCGTCAAGGGTGACCGACAGGTGGCATCCACCATAACGGGTCGCCGTTAAGCTACCGGGTCCGGTTTTGGATCTGATAACCCACTAACAGCCACGACCAATGCCGATTTTCCATGTGTGAAATTCACATTGGCCGACGGAACCACGTGTCCGCTCCACGTTGGCACAAGTGTCACTCATCCAATGGGCGAGATGCGCCTATGATATGTTGACACGATGACCGGCCCAAAAGTGGCCCATCAATATTAAATGGGCCGGCCCAACTAAAGGCACACAACATTTTTCGGACCATAATGGGCCTGCCCAGCTAAAGGCCCACAAGATTTTGCAGACCATAATCGGCCGGCCTAGCTAAAGGCCCAACATTGTGAGTTAAGGCCCATATGACTAGTGTGAAATCAGCCCGTCCTAAACTTGTCATCATCGTGGCCCATTGTCACTTTTGGCCCGTTAACAGTCCGCTAAGTATTTGGGCTGAATTACGACCCGGTGTTTTCCCAGCCTGTTAAAGGTCCTGCTTCATTTGGGCCCATTTATAGGCCATTGAAACTTTCGGCCCATAAATGACCGTGAAGGATTTGGGTCATATTTAGCCATGTCTGACATTCGGCCTATTTGAGGCCCACTATAGATGTGGGCCACTTTCAGCCTGTTGTGATTTTTGGCCTATTAACATTGGATGAAATCGATGGGCCATATGTGGCCCAACGTCACATCGGGCCTATTAACGGCCCATATAAAACTGACACTAATCAAGTCCGACCGAACTTCCGGCCCGTTAAAGGCCCATGTAGTAGGTCGACGCATTTACTGTCGGTCTGAATTTTGGCCTGTGAACGGTCCGCGTTGTAAATGGGCCACCATTTCGGCCTGCTAATGACCAGTGGGTTATTTGGCACAATCAGGGCCCAATCTCATCTTCGGCCTATTAAAGGCCCATGTTTTTTATGGGCTCGAGATATTTACATCTATAAACGGCCTATTGTTATTGAGGGCCCAAATTATGTTTAGGCATGTTAAAGGCCCACTATGGGCATAGGCCTACCAGAAAAATATGAAAGCTTATGCTGATTTAGGCCTAGATATTTTTAGTGGCTACATGCACATTACGACCCATAATCGTTTTTAGCCCAATTGGAATGGGCCCGATGAATGTTGGCATATTGGGCTCCTACAAAGCTTTCGATCGAATACATTACTAAGATAAACCTACACTATACAAAAATATTGTCGTAATTACTGCAGCCTTTGGCAGCCTCATAAATGTTGTATCACAACAAAATAAATTCCAACCATACCACAAAAGGCATGTTGGCATAAAGTTTATAGTCCTTGCAGATAAAAGCACCATCAGATGTATAAAAGCACATATCATTTGACCTAAGTGCTAATGTTTCAGGTGTAGAATATGATGGAGCGGCATGATCTTACCCCTTTTTCTGCCATTTCTCTTGAACAACGAAGCAAATGTCTGATAGTCTGGTTCCAAAACCATTCATATCTTGACGACATTTGTCAACCACTATTCTTGTTTCCTAAACGACATCCATTAGGGATAGGACTTGTGTCTGGAGCACAGGTATATCACTCTGTCTAGCCGGAAGATTTTGTTCAGTAGGTGAGGGAGTCCTGGATTAGGGGGTCCTCGGACAGCCGGACTATATACTTTAGCCGGACTGTTGGACTATGAAGATACAAGATTGAAGACTTCGTCCTGTGTCCGGATGGGACTCTTCTTGGCGCGGAAGGCAAGCTTGGAAATACGGATATGTAGATCTCCTCCCTTGTAACCGACTCTGTGTAACCCTAGCCCCCCCGGTGTCTATATAAACCGGAGGGTTTAGTCCGTAGGACAACAACAATCATACCATAGGCTAGCTTCTAGGGTTTAGCCTCTACAATCTCATGGTAGATCAACTCTTGTAATACTCATATCATCAAGATCAATCAAGCAGGAAGTAGGGTATTACCTCCATCGAGAGGGCCCGAACCTGGGTAAACATCGTCTCACTCGCCTCTTGTTACCATCCGCCTTAGACGCATAGTTCGGGACCCCCTACCCGAGATCCGC
Organism: Aegilops umbellulata; assembly: GCA_032464435.1. Classification (NCBI taxonomy): domain Eukaryota; kingdom Viridiplantae; phylum Streptophyta; class Magnoliopsida; order Poales; family Poaceae; genus Aegilops; species Aegilops umbellulata. The sequence goes on from CP136060.1 coordinate 99,379,676, forward strand.
TGGTTTTGACACCGACATTGGTGCTTTCATTGAGAGTACCATTGTGCCGTCAACGTAAGGCTTGATGGCTCCTTCGATCATCGGCAACAATGCAATCCAGGGTGAGGTTTTCCTCCCCGAACAGATCTTCATATTCGGCGGCTTCGTACTACGGGCCAACTCACTTGGCTATCTGGAGCAGATCGAGAGCTACGCCCCTGGCCATCAGGTCAGGCTCGGAAACTTCAACTATACTGCCGACATCCGCGGAGACTTGATCTTCAACGGATTCGAACCCATGTCAGTTGTACCGCACAATCACGACGAGCATGACTTAACTCTGCCGTCGGATAGTGTTCGGGAGATCACACCCGCAACTACTCCGGCCCTCAATCCGGAACAAATTGCGCCATCTGAGGACGGGTGGATAGACCCCACCATCGAGGCCGCACTCTCAGTGGCGATATAGCCGAATACTGACTTCACCTCCTATGAGAGCCATGTTGCCGAACCGTTGGATTCGTCCCCGGCCACGGGCTCCGAGACGCTTGCGTCCGTGCACAACGAATCCGATTGGGAATCGATCATGCGGATATCTTTCAGCACTCGCCTTTTGGCGTTGTGCTAAATTCATTAAAGTCTCTCTCATTGTCAGGAGAACCTTGGCCGAACTATGTCCGGCTAGAATGGGATGCGGATGACGAAGAAATTCGCTCCCCACCCACCACCCACTTAGTAGCCACTATCGACGACTTAACCGACATGCTCGATTTCGGCTCTGAAGACATCGACGGTATGGACGACGATGCAGGAGATGAACAAGAACCACCGCCCACAGGGCACTTGACGGCCACCTCATCATATGACATTTACATGGTAGACACCCCCAAAGAAGGCGATGACAATAAGACAGCGGAGGATAATCCCTCCAAGAAGCAATCCAAGCACCGATGTCAGCGGCGCCGCTCTACGTCCCACCACAGCAAAAGCAGTGATACCGGCACAAGAGACAATAACGCTCTGGATAGTGCCGAAGACGATGACAATCCCCTCCAGCTAGACCTAGAGCGGGAGGATGAACAAGCTAGCCCTCCAGAACAGGCAGCAGACGGAGAATCGGAGGATGACAATTATATGCCTCTCTCCGAAGACGAGGTGAGCCTCGGCGACGAAGAATTTATCATGCCTGAGGATCCCATCGAACAAGAGCGCTTTAAGCGTCGGCTTATAGCCACAGCAAACAGCCTGAAGAAAAAGCAACAACAGCTTCGATCTGATCAGGATCTGCTAGCGGACATATGGACTGAAGTCCTTGCGGCCGAGGAATACGAAATTGAACGCCCAACCAAGAGTTACCCAAAGCGCAGGTTGCTACCCTAACTTGAGGAGGAAGCATTAAAACCCACATCACCAGCGTATGATGCGGCTGATCGGCCACCTCGTGGCCGAGACAGAGAGGCATACCAGCCCGAAGTCCAGACCGCACCTCGCCGATGTTCAACGAAAAACACCAAGGCCCGGGCAACACGCGGAACCTGCAGGATGTACTGGAAAACAAAGCAAAATATGCAAGATCGATCTATGGATCATGGGGGCCCGCCCCAACGCGGGACGATGACCGTCACGCCGGATATACTAAAAGCAAATCTGGCCGGGCCGAATACAACAGACAAGACTTGTACGAACTGCGTCGTGATATAGCCCGGCACAGAGGCGCCGCACACCCCCTATGCTTCACTGATGAAGTAATGGATCACGAATTCCCAAAGGGTTTTAAACCCGTAAACATTGAATCATATGACGGCACAACAGATCCCGCGGTACGGATTGAAGATTTCCTCCTCCACATCCACATGGCTCGTGGTGATGATCTACATGCCATGAAGTACCTCCCACTAAAACTCAAAGGACCAGCTCGACATTGGCTGAATAGCTTGCCAGCAGACTCCATTGGCAGTTGGGAGAATATGGAAGATGCATTCCTTGAGAACTTCCAGGGCACTTATGTGCAGCCACTAGATGTTGATGACTTGAGCCATATAATTCAGCAGCCAGGGGAATCGGCCAGGAAATTCTGGACCAGGTTCCTAACTAAGAAAAACCAGATTGTCGACTATCCAGATGAAAAGGCCTTAGCGGCATTTAAGCATAATATCCGTGACGAGTGGCTTGCCGGCACCTCGGCCAGGAAAAGCCGAAGTCTATGGCAGTCCTCACGACACTCATGACCAGCTTTTGCGAGGGCGAGGATAGCTGGCTGGCTCGCAGCAACAACACATCAAGGAATCCTGGCACTTTAGATACCAAAGATACTAACAATAGACCTCGTCATAACAGACACAAGTGCCGCAACAACGGCGATAATGCCGAAGATAAGACAGTTAATGCCGGATTCAATGGCTCTAAATCCGGTCAGCGGAAAAAGCCATTCAAAAGAAGTACTCTGGGCCCGTCTAGTTTGGACCGCATACTCGATCGCTCGTGTCAAATTCATGGCACCCCCGACAAGCTAGCCAATCACACCAACATAGAATGTTGGGTGTTCAAGCAGGCTGGCAAGTTGAATGCCACAAGGACAAGGGGCTGCATAGCGACGACGAGGAGGAGCCCCGGCCGCCGAACACGGGAGGACAGAACAGGTTCCCCCCACAAGTGAAAATGGTGAACATGATATACGCAACCCACATTCCCAAGAGGGAAGGGAAGCGTGCACTAAGGGACGTCTATGCGATGGAGCCAGTCGCCCCAAAGTTCAACACATGGTCCTCTTGTCCGATCACCTTCGATCGCAGGGACCACCCCACTAGTATTCGTCATGGCGGATCTGCCGCATTGGTCCTTGACCCCATCATTGACGGATTTCACCTCACTCGAGTCCTTATGGACGGCGGCAGTAGCATGAACCTGCTCTATCAGGATACAGTGCAAAAAATGGGTATAGACCCCTCGAGGATCAAACCCACTAAAACCACTTTTAAAGGCGTCATCCCAGGTGTAGAGGCCCATTGCACGGGCTCAACCACACTGGAAGTGGTCTTCGGATTCCCGGACAACTTCCGAAGCGAGGAGTTAATCTTCGATATCGTCCTGTTCCGCAGTGGCTATTACGCACTGCTCGGGCGAACCGCATTCGCAAGATTCAATGCGGTACCGCATTATGCATACCTCAAGCTCAAAATGCCAGGGCCTCGGGGGGTTATAACAGTCAATGGAAACACAGAACGCTCGCTCCGCACGGAGGAGCACACTGCGGCCCTCGCAGCAGAAGCACAAAGCAGCCTTTTAAGGCAAACCACCAATTCGGCGATAAAGCCCACAGACACCTTCAAGCAAGTCCGGAGTAACCTGCAACATGATCGCCTAGTACGCTCAGAGCTCGCCTAGCAATTCGGCCTCCGTCCTAGTCCCAGTCAAGTGGCGAAATTCGTGCCACGCGTACATAACTACGCACTAAAGATACCATGGGCATAGGCGGAGGCACCACTACGGCACGTCCCACAATGCGGCTCAACCGCCCCAGGGGCTGTATACCTTCATAATTTTCTCTCTTTCGGGACCTTACTCTCTGGAAGCCCTTTTTGGCAGTCTGATTGCTGGACATATTATGAAAGGAAATACCAAGGGGACAAGAAGCCAATACGTACAAGGGAATCCCCAGGTGTCTCTGATAACGATCAAAATACCTGTTTTAAATACCCATACGCAGCTTGCCCTTGGATAGGACATGTCAAATAGTCCTATTTTCTGCTCATCACACTACTTGTATCTGTACGCTTCGACGTACTATTTAAAAATAAGCGTAGCATTAGGCTATTATTGCATTACCCTTTCCTTTTTTTCCTCTCTTGTCTGCTTAATTACGGCAGATTGCACCCGTACATTCTAGTACGACTAGTACGCCAGGGGCTTCAGTATACGCCATAATACGGTGCGAGAAGTCCGAACACTTTCGACAGTGCGGCACCCCGAACTTATAGCATTATATGCATCAGCTCCGAATCATGTCTTGGGTCAATAGTTGGGTTTGCCTGGTTCCCATGTTTTGGTACCTTACGTTCCGCAATATCGGCTAAGGTAGCGCCGGGAGAACTACTGCGATTGTGTCCTAGTTCTTCCGGACGAGCACCTCAGTAGAGAAAGCTGAAATCTGACTATCTTGATGAGGCGAGAGATGGTCGCTGTTCGAGAGGTCTCAAGTCCTTAAAGACTTTTTCCGCTTCGTGCGAGGAGTCGGCCTTGCCCGACTTAGGCGTATATAGCACCCCAAATTCGGCTTTCCGAATACTATGGGCTTCGCCAAAATTTGAAATTATAGACTTCTATGGCTAAGTGAGGGTGATAAAGCTTTATAGTCCGATTGCCTGGTTCGCTGTGCTGAACACCTCCTTTGAAGGACCCAAACTTGGGATAAAGAGTGTTCAGGTTTATCCCGAACACCCCAGTACTAGTTACATGGGGGTAGAAGCTGACGACTGGCCAACCCTCATATTTCATAAAACGGCCGCATAGAAGGTAATATTTTAAATTAACAAGCGTTGCATAGCGCAAATGAACTGGTATCACATTACAGGATCACATGAGTACATTCATTCGAATATTACATCCTTAGCACATTCCTCCGCCACAAGGCGAGAACCCTTCAGGACACTGTCATAGTACATTTCAGGGTGGTGATGGTCGTTGCCCTCCGGTGGCCCCTCCTTCACCAGCATTACGGCATCTAGCTTCGCCCAGTGCACCTTCGCCCGGGCAAAAGCCCTACGCGCACCCTCGATGCAGACGGACCGCTTTATGACTTCGAGCCGTGGGCCGGCATTCACAAGCCACCTCACCAGGCCGAAGTAGCTATCAGGCAGGGGCTCGCCAGGCCACATCCGGACTATAGGACCCTTCATGGCCTGTTCGGCCTCCTTGTGGAGCTCGACCAGTTGCTTCAGCTGGTCGCTCGAGGGCATTGGGTGTTCGGTCCTAGTATACTGAGACCAGAACAACTTCTCCGTCGAGCTCCCCTCCTCAGCCCGGTAGAACTACGCGGCATCCGACTTGTTGCAGGGAAGATCTGTGAACGCTCCTAGAGAGCTCCGAACTCAGGTAAGTAAAAGGAAAGTTTCCTTCACATGCTTGCTTTGCATAATGAATGCCTTACCCGCTACTATCTTCTTAACCGCCTCAATTTCCTGCAGGGACTTTTGGGCTTCGGCCTTGGCATTTTGTACGCCTTCGAGGGCCTTCGCAAGCTCGTACTCTCGCGTCTTAGAGTCAAGCTCCACGGACTCGTGTTTTTTGGCGAGAGCCTGGAGCTCTTGCTGCACCTCGCCCACCCGGGCTTCTTGCTTTTCTCGCTCGATGCGCTCCTTGGTCACTTTGTCTTCAGCCTCGGATAGCGGCTTCTTCAGGGTCGCCACTTCGGTCGTGGCCCCTGGCAAATTCATGATGATCCTATTATTTTACACCCAAATTTCTTTTTAATGTACAGAAAGGGTATGACTTACCTTTTTTCTCTTCGAGCTGCCTCTTGGTAAGGCCGAGCTCTTCCTTGGACTGCTCAAGGTCCTGCTTCAGCGCAGCGACCTCCGCAGTACGTGTGGCAGCGGCTAGCAGTGAAGCCTGCATATGCACATAGACATATTCCGATTAGACATATTCCGATTAGCCTATCATTATTTGATCCTCTATTCGGCCTTTCTTCGTAAACGCCAAACAGAGCATTAGGGGCTACTGTCTATGTGGTAATATTTCTTATAATTTAATTACTTACCTGAAAGCCTGTTAGGAGGCTGGCACAGGCTTCAATCAGTCCGCTTTTGGCAGACTGAACCTTCTCGATCACCGCACTCATGAGAGTGTGTGCTCTTCATCGATAGAAGCGCCGCAAAGCGCTTCCAGCAAGTTGTCCGGTGCCGCTGGAAGGACAGAGGTCATCGGCACAGGCGGCTTGCCCCTCTTGGCGAGGGGTCGCCCGACAGAGTCCGCAACCACTCGTCGTCGCTATAGGCGGCCATCGTGGAGCAGTCCGGGAGGAGGGTCCTTCCCTTCTTGGGCCCTTCGGCCTCCCCGGATGGGGCGGCCTTCCTTTTCTTGTCTCCCCCGGCTGGGGGGGGGAGAACTTTCCTCTTCCTCCTCCTTGTTTTGGTCGGAGGAGTGTGCCTTGGTGTTTTCGGACGATGAGTCTGATATCACCTTGCGCCGGAGACCCTTCCGGGTCCCTGTGGCCTTTTTCTTGGCCTTCTTCACCGGCACCTCGTAAGGCGCCGGAACCAGCATCTTCGTTAGGTGAGCATCTGCTGGATCTTCAGGCAGGGGGGCTGGGCAATCGATCTTCTGCGCTGTCTCTACCTAGTCATGTTAAATGGCGTGGAGGCTTAGATCCCGCACATGATTAAACTGGGGAAAATAAACATCTTGTGTGATATAAAAGACTTACCGGATTGGCGGGGCGCTTTGCGCAGAGTCCGCGACCCTCGGTAAGGGGAGGAGGTACCTTGGCGCCCTTGAATGGCACCTTCCAGATGTCCTTGTGCATTGTGTTAAAGAGCTCTCGCAGCGTCTGATGCTTGGCCGGGTCGAACTCCCACAGGTTGAATTTCCGTCTTTGACACGGGAGGATCCGGCGGAAGAGCATGACTTGGACCACGTCGACGAGCTTGATTTTCTTGCTCATCATGTTTTTGATGCATGTCTGGAGTCCGGTCAGCTTTATCGAGGAACCCCAGGACAGGCCCTTCTCTTTCCAGGAGGTGAGCCGCATGGGGATTCCGGATCGGAATTTGGTGGCCGCCACCCAGTTGGTGTTGCGCGGCTCGGTGACGTAGAACTACCCCGATTGCCACCCCTTTATGGTCTCCACATAGGAGCCTTTGAGCTAGGTGACGTTAGGCATTTTTCCCACCATGGCGCCTCCGCACTCCGCTTGCTGGCCGACCACCACCTTCGGCTTTACATTGAAGGTCCTCAGCCACATGCCGAAGTGGAGCTTGATGCGGTGGAAGGCCTCGCACACGACGATAAACGCCGAGATGTGGAGGATGAAATTGGGGGCCAGATCGTTAAAATCCAGCCTGTAATAGAACATGAGCCCGCGGACAAACGGGTGGAGAGGAAATCCCAGTCCGCGGACGAAGTGGGTAAGAAAAACCACCCTCTCATGGGGTTCTGGCGTAGGGACGATCTGCCCCACATCTGGCAGCTGGTGTGCGATATCCGCAGCCAGATATCCGGCTCCCCGTAGCTTTGTGATGTTCTCCTCCGTGATGGAGGAGACCATCCACTTGCCTCCCGCTTCGGACATGCTTGGAGTGGTTTGAGGAGAAAATGCGAACTTGGGTGCTGGAGCTCGAGTGCGTGATAATGGATGAGCAAGGAGGAAGAGGGCGTGGGTAAAAAATAGGAATCCTTGTCCCTTTATAAGGGCGGAAGAAACTATACGCCTCCCCACTTGCCTGGTAAATTCGCTTATTCCCCAAGCGCCGTAATTGATGGCACGGTTGGGTTACCCACACCCATATTGATGAGAATACCGTCATAAGGGGACACGATCTATGCTTCGACAAGACGTGCCAAGGAAACCGCCTCGCAATATGTGCAATAGCAGGTTGAGAAAAATGGTTCGAATAATGATCGGGCCATGGTGTGATGTCATACCGCCGAATATGTCAGCAGATTAGATTTGTGGAAATATTATTCTCTCTACGGTGGTATGTGGAATTTGTTTTGCAGAGCCGGACACTATCCTTGTGTTCAAGATCTTCTATGGAGTATTCGGAGGAAGAACCCGCCTTGCAATGCCGAAGACAATTTGCGCACCTAACTTATCGTCATTGAAGCCTGGTTCAGGGGCTACTGAGGGAGTCCTGGATTAGGGGGTCCTCGGACAGCCGGACTATATACTTTAGCCGGACTGTTGGACTATGAAGATACAAGATTGAAGACTTCGTCCCGTGTCCGGATGGGACTCTCCTTGGTGTGGAAGGCAAGCTTGGCAATACAGATATGTAGATCTCCTCCCTTGTAACCGACTCTATGTAACCCTAGCCCCCTCCGATGTCTGTATAAACTGGAGGGTTTAGTTCGTAACAACAATCATACCATAGGCTAGCTTCTAGGGTTTAGCCTCTACGATCTCGTGGTAGATCAACTCTTGTAATACTCATATCATCAAGATCAATCAAGCAGGAAGTAGGGTATTACCGCCATCGAGAGGGCCTGAACCTGGGTAAACATCATGTCCCTCGCCTCCTGTTACCATCCACCTTAGACACACAGTTCGGGACCCCCTACCGGAGATCCGCTGGTTTTGACACTGACAGTAGGAGATTTGGACGAGGTTACCTTGACAACCAACCCAAAATTACGCAGGAAGGTGCTTTTTGCACTATTAGTGGAGAGATACTGATGCACTGCAGCAAGAGGTGACATTGTGCCTGTGGTAGCCTCGTCACCTTTAGGTGGTTGTGGCTGTTGAATCATTTGTTCCATAGCTTGCTGAAACTTTGAACTTGTAGCAGTGTACCAGATAAGTTACTAATGAGAGAAAAATAAACAAAGTAGGTTTAGCATTTATAAATAACTTATTTTGGTGAACTACTATAATACATTAGCATGTATTGTAGTGCCAACTACATAATAAAATCACTTTCGGAACATATGTCCATGTAACATGCCTATTGTATTGTCTATTTCCTCGCATTCATTGACATCTAAAGATAAAGAGACATGGTTTAAAGTAGGATGAACATAGTATGACATCATTCATATCATGGGCAAACAGATATAAAACAAACAGGCTATTGTATCATTGTGTGCGCACGTGAACATCACAACTAGATTACAGATCAAGACCAAAAGAATATTCTTCATCTCTTTTAAACCATGTAAGGTGAAATGATACGTTAAGACAACTTTGTATAAAAGTGAACAGAGTAACTGACATTGGCTACAAACCAAGCAGTTAAATGAACACATCACAGTACCAATCAGTTCAAAGGCAGGAAGAGTAAGGACTTACAACAACGACTTGAACTGGTGTGCTCAAGCCCTTCATCTTGCTGGTGTGGCAATCTTTGAAGATTGGCACTTATGCGTTAGATAGAGAGATATATAGTGCGTGTGTGAGAACGGTCCGAGGCATAGTGCATCTACGTGCAAAAGGTGCTTCTATGCATTAAATTAAAATATACATGGCATTATTATTTTTGGATGAGATCATGAATTTTGCAATTTGCATATGAAAGAAAATTGGTCTATCATACACCCATACTCTATTGAATTCTAGCATGTGCATGTGTTTATTTCATATTATCGATCCATAGAGTGAGAGCAGTTTGAAATACAGGCAATGCATTGCTTTTGCAATTCACATATAAACATTAATTAGTGCACTCCATGTTGTTAGTGTGCATCACTTTATACATTTGTCACTTACATGGATACATTCCAAATTGCTAGCTACGAAATAGAATACATGTTGAATTCAACATAAAGGGGGTTTCTAAGATTCAAATTCATAGGAAGTGCATTCATCTATTTAAATCCGAGATAATGGCATTTGTAAATCGGATCTAAAACGGGGCATCAATCTTTGTTGTGCGTTTGAACATGCTATATATTCATATGCATGTCTAACTATTTTTTTGCAACCAAGGAGATCATATCTGGAACCATGCATGAACTGAGATAAGTTGCATATTTTTTAATACATACTCGTGTACAATGTATATTCAGATGTACCCCCTCCATTCCAAAATAATCATAGTTTTCAGATTTTCAAGAGTCAAGATTTCTGAAGTTTGACAAATCATGAGAGTTCAATTCTAGAGAACCGAAAACGTTAATGCTTTTGCTCCCAAATATTGAACGAAGCGCCAAATAAGCCTCTGGTCACCCGAAACCGAGACTAATGTTTGGTGGTAGTAAATTACTGTCCTGACTCTGGCGCGTGTAGCCTATCGGCCTGATGTCCAAAGGTCTAAACCGGGGTAGGTTTGTAACTTCATCAAGACGCCAGTCTCAACCACCTCCGAGAAGCATTCATACGCCGTGGGCAACTAAAGCAACCATGCGCTCGGCCGAAATCTATCCCGCCCACCATTTGGGACACCTGAGATTACTGTCCTACCCCCAACCCGCAGTATGTCCAAAATTTTAGATGGGGGCAAAGTTTGTAAATTTGCTCCAATTTCAATCAAGCGCGTTCAAAACCGAAACATTGTCCCCCCTTAGTTCCCTCTCCCTCCGTTTCCCCATTCATATTCCGTGGGCGCCAAAACGCCCTCTCCACCAGCCACGAAACCCCAGCCTCCTCCGTCCTCCACCCCATCGCGCCCAATCCACCGCAACCCTCCTCCATCACGCCAGAGCCGGTACCCCAATGTTGTCTTCTAATGCAACCGCAACGGCAACTACCTCAAGGAGTTAGCAGCTAAATCCGAGGCAGAGCTCCCTCCACAACGCCGACGCTGACGTGCACCGTACCAGAACCACTTCGACCACACCGTCCTACACCTCACCACTGTCGCTCCATTATCGCAACCGTCCACCGCACTAGAGCTATTCCTGCTATGCCATCGTTCGCCGCCTCAGATCTGGTTCCCCTCCGCCGACAGACGGCCACCGCACCACACTCAACAACTTGGCCATGGATTCATCCAAGATTCCACCGTCCTCCACAACTTCTCGAGTCCAGCGCACCACAAGAAGATCATTGAAAAAACAGAAGAAGGACACAAAACTGCCAGCAAAAAGAGGTACTCCTCTTCCCTTATTCGTGCAAATCTGACGTCTCTGATCACACGGTATTCATCCCACGAAAGAAACTAGTTGAGCGCTTCTTACTTCATCTTCTTCGTGATACTAAATGCACAAGGTTTCCTCCTATTTACTATTTCACCTTGGCTAGAAGTCAGTAGCTCGCATGGATTTCAATTCAGGGTCAGTTGAATCGCAATTAAAAGAAGCAGCACCCGCTTAGGCGCATGGAGCACCTAGTCCGCCTGTTCGCCGGGGAAGTGGCACATCGGTGTGTATCATAGTGGTGTGGGGCATAGGAGCTGCTTGCGCCTGATACGGAGGTCGACGGGGCTTGAAGGGATGGCCGGGGGTCTGTGCCAAGCACGGCGGTGCCATGAGGTCAAGGGGAGGGCGGAGGCAGGGGACTGGGCCGCTGGTCACTAGCATTTCGAGGAAGATCGTAACACTGACTAGCAGGAGGTCGATAAAGGCGATCTGCCCATTCTTTGTACATCAGACGGTGCATAAAAAATGGACTGACCTATTTGTTTTCAGTCGACTGTTATTTTCATAGGACCACACCTTGTTGTGTTCCGAAGGAGCATCTGCATTTCCCAGCCATCCCTGTGCTCATATTTCAAAATCCTACAATCTAGTAATTTCGTGTGCGATGCATGTTGTAGAGCTATCATATGTCTCCCAACATTTATTTCTCACCAACCTGCTATCTGCTACTTTTACACTGTACTACTTGTGCACACACTTCACCCATACTCACACTATTGTTTTTTTATGCATGGGTACTTCAGACTCTGACGCAGTGTTGAAGAATACGCAAAATAAAAGACAGAAGTCGCTCCAGTGTCAATGAAGAAAAGCACTAAGCGTTTCAGCGCTCTAAAGGGTGTAGTGTTAGCAGATGGAGACAGTAAATGTAGCTCTACAATTGATGATCTCAATTGCCACACACAACCATCCCAGGTGCTTGCTTTAACTTCGCGCTGTCAAATATGGTTGCATGTTGCATATGGTGTCTAGCTTGTATTGCTTCCAATTTGGTTAAATTGCATCTGCTTACTTTACACATTATACCTTTGGTAATGACATGCCTTCCTGTTTTTGATACATACTACATATGTCTATTAACCATGTTCTTACATAAAACTAATGCTCTTTTGTATCCCTCATCAATCACTTATGATGAGACATTCACCCCAGTGGGTTACTGTGAGACACACTACTCGTTTAAAGAGTGCGGTGTCATCCTCCCCACATGATTCTCAAGAAACAGCAAGGCTAAATGAAGATAGTCAACATAGCTCTCTAGTTGATGACCGCAATTCCCCTACACCACCATTGCAGGTGCTTGCTCTTACTTGGCTGTGTGATATGTGGTTGCATGTTGCATATGGTGTCTACCTTGTAATGCTTCTAATGAGGGTGAATTGCATCTGCTTAGTTAACACATTATACCTGGGAATATGACATGCCTGGCTGTTTTTGGTACATACTACGTCTTTCTATTAACCATGTTCTTACATCAAACTACTTTTCTTGTGTATCCCTCATCAATCACTTCTGACGAGACACCTTCAAGTTGACAGTGTAATATTAGTTGCATCTTGCATATCATTTCAAACATGTATTGCCTCTAATTCGTTGAAGTGCCACTTATAATGAGAGACATCTAACTTGGTAGAGTGATTTTGGTTGGATCTTTCATATGGTGTCTAGATTGCATTGCTTCCAATTTGTTGAAATGCCTTCTTCTTAGCGTTTTTCGTACATATTCCATCCTCCTACAATGTGGTTGCCATACATAAAAGTTGTGTTCGTCAGTATCATGCATCAAAAAATTTGGAAGTGCGAATTTCATTCCTTTTCTTGTGTGTTTACTTGACATGGCAAAATCTAAAAGGACGAAGGCACGGAATGATGGTGGTCCTTTGGAGCAACCGAAATAGATGATTTCTGCAGATTCTCATGTTACTCCCACTGCAGTCCAAGTTCCAAATCTCATCTCCCCTACTCCACAACCCCAGGTGCTTGCTCTAACATGGCAGTGTGATATCTGGTTGCATGTTGCATATGGTTCCTAGCTTGTATTACTCCTAATTTGTTAAATTTCATCTCCTTAGCTTACACGTTATACATGTGAATATGACACGCATTCCTATTTTTGGTACATACTACATCTGCCTATCACACCATGTTCTTACATCAAACTACTGTTCTTGTGTATCATGCATCTATCGCTTATGATGAGACAGTCACACCCGTGAGTTAGTATGAGATGCGCTACTCTTATAAAGAGTGTAGTTTCATCCTCTCCACATGATTCTCAAGAAACAGCAAGCCTAAATGAAGATATTGAACATAGCTCTGTACTTGAAGACCGCACTTCCCCTACACCACCATCGCATGTGCTTGCTCTAACTTCACAGTGTGATATGTCGCTGCATGTTGCATACGGTGTCTAGCTTGTAATGCTTCTAATTAGGGTAAATTGCATCTTCTTAGTTTATAGATTATACATGTGAATATGACATGCCTTCCTATTTTTGGTACACACTACATCTATCTGTTAACCATGTTCTTACAAGAGACTACCTCTCTTCTGTATCCTGCATCAATCACTTACGATGATACACTTTTATTTGTTGAATATTGCATATTATTTCTAGCCCGTTGCCATGTATTGCTTCTAATTTGGTTAAATACATTTGTTAGGCCACCCTTTTAATTTGGCAGAGTGATATTGGCTTCATCTTTCATATGGTTTCTAGCTTGCATTGCTTCTAACTAGTTCAAACACCTTGTGCTTAGTTTACACTTTATACATCATACATGTCAATATGTCATGCCCTCCTGTTTTTCATACGTATTCCATCCTCCTATCATGCGGCTGCCTTACATGAAAGTAGTGTTCATCAGTATCATGCATCAATGAGTTCTGAAGAGCAAATTTTATTCCTTATTCTTGTGGGTTTGACTTGACAAGGCAAAATCAAAAAAGAGGAAGGAAAAGAGTAAGGAAGGTGATGATGGTGGTCCTCTGCAGCAAAGTAAACGGAGCATCTGTATGGATTCTCCTTGTACTGCTAGTGCATTACAAGTTCCAAGTCTCCGCTCCCCTACTCCACCATCCAAGGTGCTTTCTCTAACTTGGCAGTGTGATATCTGGTTGCATGTTGCATATGTTGTCTAGCTTGTAGTGTTCCTAATTAGTGTAAACTGCATCTGCTTAGCTTACACATGATACGTGTGAATATGACATGCTTTCCTGTTTCTGGTATATACTATATCTGTCTATCACACCATGTTCTTGCATGAAACTACTCTTCTTGTGTATCCTGCATCAGTCACTTATGATGGGACACCTTTAAGTTGGCAGTGTGATATTGGTTTGCGTCTTGAATATGATTTCTAGCATGTCGTGTTTCTAGTTTGATGAACGCCACCTATGACGAGACAATTTTAACTTGGCAGAGTGATATTGATTGCACCTTCCATGTGGTGTCTAGGTTGCAGTGCTTCTAATTTGTTAAAGTGCCTTCTGCTTAGTTACCACATCATAGGTGTGAATATGCCAAGACGTCTAGTTTTTTGTACATATTCCATCCTCGTATCATGACTTTGCCTTTCATCAGAGTATCATGCATGAGTGAGTTCTGAAGAGCGAATTTTATTCCTTTTTCTTGTCGGTTTGAGCTCACAATGCAAAATCAATAAAGCGGAAGGAATTGGTAAGGCATTGAATGATTGTGGTCCTTCCGAGCAACTGAAACGGAGGTTCTCTACAGATTCTACTCCGCCATCCTCCCAACAAGATTCGCAAGACAACACATGGCTAGATAGTCAACGTAGCTGTGTAGATGATGAGCACATCTCCCCTACTCCACCATCACAGGTGCTTGCTCTAACTTGGCACTATTATATGTGCTTACATGTTGCATATGATGTCTAGCTTGTATTGCTTCTAATTTTTTTGAATTGCATCTGCTTACTTTACACATAATGCTTCTGAATATGACACGTGTTCCTCTTTCTAGAACATACTATATCTGATCACACCGTGTTCTTACATCAGACTACTATTCTTGCATATACCACATCAGTTACTTATGATAAGGCACCTTTAAATCGCCACTGTGATATTGGTTGTGTCTTGCATATGATTTTTAGCATGTACTGCTTTTAATTTGTTGAAACGCCAGACAGTTTGAACTTGGCAGAGTGATATTGGTTGCATCTTTCATATGGTGTCTAGCTTGTAGTGCTTCTAATTTGTTGAAGTGCCTTCTGCTTAGTTACCACATCATAGGTGTGAATATCTCACGATGTCCTGTTTTTCGTACATATTCCATCCGCGTATCATGTGTTTGCCTTTCATCCAAGTAGTGTTCATCAGTACCATGCATGAATGAGTTCTGAAGAGCGAATTTTATTCCTTTTTCTTATCGGTTTGACTTGTCAATGCAAAATCAGTACAGCTGAAGGAAATTAGTCCCACAGTGGATGATGGTGGTCCTTCGAAGCAACTCAAAGAGAGGGTCTCTATAGATTCTACTCTGTCGTCCTCCCAACAAGATTCGCAAGACCACACAAGGCTAGATAGTCAACGTAGTTGTGTAGATGATGAGCACATCTCCCCTACTCCACCATCACAGGTGCTTGCTCTAACTTGGCACTATTATATGTGCTTGCATGTTGCGTATGATGTCTAGCTTGTATTGCTTCGAACTTTGTTGAATTGCATCTACTTACTTTACACATAATGCCTATGAATATGACATGTGTTCCTGTTTCTAGAGCATACGTGTAGATGACGAACACATCTCCTCTACTCCACCATCACAGGTGGTTGCTCTAACTTGGAACTATTATATGTGGTTGCTGTTCTGTATGATGTGTAGTTTATATTGCTTTTGATTTTGTTGAATTGCATCTGCATAGCTTACAACTTATACCTGCAACGATCACTTATCCATAAGACACATTTAACTTGGGAGTGTGAAGTAGGTTGCATCTTGCATTGTTTTCTAGCTTGTACTGCTTCTAATTTCTTGAAATGGCACTTACGACGAGACACTTTTTACCTGATAGAGTGATATTGGTTGCATGTTCATATGGTGTCTAGCTTTCATTTCTCCTAGTTTTGTTGAAATACCTTCTGCTTACAGTTTTTTCATACATATTCCATCCTCCTATCGTATGTGTGAATATGCAATGCTGTCTTTTTTTGTATATAGTCCATCCTCCTATTCTGCGCTTGCCTTACATCAAAGTAGTGTTCGTATGTATCATGCATCAACCAGTTATCAGAGCTAATTTTATTCATCTTCTTGTAGTTTTGACTTCATAAGGCAATATCAGAAAGAGGAAGTAAAAGAGTAAGTTAGGGGATGTTGGTGGTCCTCCGGACCGACGCAAACAGAGACTCTCTAGATTTGCCACTGCTACTTCTAATGAAGTTTAAGTCGCAAGTCTACATGATGAGTTCATCTCCCGTACTCCACCATCATAGGTGCTTGCTCTAAGTTGACAGTGTGATGTTGCATATGTTGTCTAGCCTGTATTTCTTCTATTTTGATTAAATTGCACATTGAAAGCACAAGTGCTCCCTGGGTGGTTTTGGTAATTAATGTCAACATATCTCTTGTTGGACTAACACTTTTACCTAGCATGTTTCAGATAAGTTCAACAATGGAGTGGCATGGACTAGAGGATGTGGGACCCCTTCAAGATGCTAAGGACAAAGGATTGGCTCAAGCTTCAAGATCAAGACTCTACATTTTCTATTTTAGTGATCCAAGATCACAATGAGTCTATAGGAAAAGCCAATACTATCAAGGAGGAATGAGGTGTTGCTTAATGAGCCTCTTGCTTCATGTGCTTAGTGATATGCTCCAAAATCCTCAACTACCTTATCCACATCCACATATGACCTAAACCAAAAGTCAAACTAGGCCCCACCGATTCTTTCTATTCGGCGCCACCGAGTTTCACATGTCATAGCCACTGCCACAAACCCTAGCAAATCGGTTTCACTGATAGGGATCTCGGTCTCACCGAGATGGGATTGCAATCTCTCTGTGTATGTCCATTACCAAAATCGGTCTCACCGATTTTGAGCAATCGGTACTACCGAGATTACAATGCAAATCCTCTGGTTAGCTCATTACCAAAATCGGTCCCACCGAGTTTGTGTAATCGGTCTCACCGAGTTTGCCTGGTCAACTCTCTGGTTTGCTTATTACCAAAATCGGTCCCACCGAGTTTGTGTAATCGGTCACACCGAGATTACGTTATGCCCTAACCCTAACCATATCGGTCCTACCGAGTTGCATCTCAGTCCCACCGAAAATCCTAACGGTCACTAGGTTTGCTGAATCGGTCCGACCGAGTTTAACGATTCGGTCCCACCGAGTTTGGCAGATTGTGTGTAACGGTTAGGTTTGTTGTTGGGGAACGTAGTAATTTCAAAAATTTCCTACGCACACGCAAGATCATGGTGATGCATAGCAACGAGAGGGGAGAGTGTTGTCTACGTACCCTCGTAGACCGAAGCGGAAGCGTTGACACAATGTAGAGGAAGTAGTCGTACGTTCTCCTCGTGATCCAACCGATCACAGCACCGTTACTCCGGCACCTCCGAGTTCTTGGCACACGTTCAGCTCGATGACGATCCCCGGGCTCCGATGCAGCAAAGCGTCGGGGAAGAGTTCCGTCAGCACGACGGCGTGGTGACGATCTTGATGTGTTACCGGCGCAGGGCTTCGCCTAAGCACTGCAACGATATGACCGAGGTGGAATTTGGTGGAAGGGGGCACCGCACACGGCTAAGGAAAGATCTCAATGATCAATTGTGTGTCCAAGGGGTGCCCCTTGCCTCAGTATATAAAGGATGGAGGAGGAGGAGGCCGGCCAAGCCAATTGGTGCGGCCAAGATATGGAGTCCTACTAGGACTCCAAGTCCTAGTAGGAGTCCACCAAGGGGGGAGGAAGGGAGAAGGAATAGGAGGAGAAGGAGAGGTGGCCGGCCCCCTTTTCCCTAGTCCAATTCGGACTAGAGGGGAGGGGGGGCGCAACAGCCTTTTTTCCTCTTCCCACTAAAGCCCATCAAGGCCCATTACTTCTCCCGTAATCCCGTAACTCCCCGGTACCTCCGAAAATACCCGAACCACTCAGAACCCTTTCGATGTCCGAATATAGTCGTCCAATATATCGATCTTTACGTCTCGACCATTTCGAGACTCCTCGTCATGTCCCCGATCTCATCCGGGACTCCGAACTCCTTCGGTACATCAAAACTCATAAACTCATAATATAACTGTCATCGAAACCTTAAGCGTGCGGACCCTACGGTTCGAGAACAATGTAGACATGACCGAGACACATCTCCGGTCAATAACCAATAGCGGGACCTGGATGCCCATATTGGCTCCTACATATTCTGCGAAGATCTTTATCGGTCAGACCGCATAACAACATACGTTGTTCCCTTTGTCATCGGTATGTTACTTGCCCGAGATTCGATCGTCGGTATCCAATACCTAGTTCAATCTCGTTACCGGCAAGTCTCTTTACTCGTTCCGTAATACATCATCTCACAACTAACACATTAGTTGCAATGCTTGCAAGGCTTATGTGATGTGCATTACCGAGAGGGCCCAGAGATACCTCTCCGACAATCGGAGTGACAAATCCTAATCCCGAAATACGCCAACCCAACATGTACCTTCGGAGACACCTGTAGAGCACCTTTATAATCACCCAGTTACGTTGTGACGTTTGGTAGCACACAAAGTGTTCCTACGGTAAACGGGAGTTGCATAATCTCATAGTTAAAGGAACATGTATAAGTCATGGATAAAAGCAATAGCAACATACTAAACGATCGGGTGCTATGCTAATGGAATGGGTCATGTCAATCAGATCACTCAACTAATGATGTGATCTCGTTAATCAAATAACAACTCTTTGTTCATGGTTAGGAAACATAACCATCTTTGATTAATGAGCTAGTCAAGTAGAGGCATACTAGTGACACTCTGTTTGTCTATGTATTCACACATGTATTATGTTTCCAGTTAATACAATTCTAGCATGAATAATAAACATTTATCATGATATAAGGAAATAAATAATAACTTTATTATTGCCTCTAGGGCGTATTTCCTTCAGTCTCCCACTTGCACTAGAGTCAATAATCTAGATCACATCACCATGTGATTAACATCAATAGTTCACATCATCATGTGATTAACACCCATAGTTCACATCGATATGTGACCAACACCCAAAGGGTTTACTAGATTCAGTAATCTAGTTCACATCGCTATGTGATTAACACCCAAAGAGTACTACGGTGTGATCATGTTTTGCTTGTGAGAGAAATTTAGTCAACGGGTCTGCCACATTCAGATCCGTTATGTATTTTGCAATTTTCTATGTCTACAATGCTCTGCACGGAGCTACTTTAGCTAATTGCTCCCACTTTCAATATGTATCTAGATTGAGACTTAGAGTCATCTAGATTAGTGTCAAAACTTGCATCGACGTAACCTTTTACGACGAACCTTTTTGTCACATCCATAATCGAGAAACATATCCTTATTTTACTAAGGATAATTTTGACCGATGTCCAGTGATCTACTTCCTAGATCACTATTGTACTCCCTTGCTTAACACAGTGTAGGGTATACAATAGATCTGGTACATAGCATGGCATACTTTATAGAATCTATGGCTGAGGCATAGGAAATGACTTTCATTCTCTTTCTATCATCTGCCGTGGTCGGGCTTTGAGTCTTACTCAATTTCACACCTTGTAATACAGGCAAGAACTCTTTCTTTCACTGTTCCATTTTGAACTACTTCAAAATCTTTTCAAGGTATGTACTTATTGAAAAACTTATCAAGCTTCTTGATCTATCTCTATAGATCTTGATGCTCAATATGTAAGCAGCTTCACCGAGGTCCTTCTTCGAAAAACTCCTTTCAAATACTCCTTTATGCTTCACAGAATAATTCTACATTATTTCCGATCAATAATATGTCATTTACATATACTTATCAGAAATGTTGTAGTGCTCCCACTCACTTTCTTGTAAATACAGGCTTCACCGCAAGTCTGTATACAACTATATGCTTTGATCAACTCATCAAAGCGTATATTCCAACTACGAGATGCTTGCACCAGTCCATAGATGGATCGCTGGAGCTTGCACATTTTGTTAGCACCTTTAGGATTGACAAAACCTTCTGGTTGCATCATATACAACTCTTCTTTAATAAATCTATTAAGGAATGCAGTTTTGTTTATCCATTTGCCAGATTTCATAAAATGCGGCAATTGCTAACATGATTCGAACAGACTTTAAGCATAGATACGAGTGAGAAACTCTCATCGTAGTCAACACCTTGAACTTGTCGAAAACCTTTTGCGACAATTCTAGCTTTGTAGATAGTAACACTACTATCAGTGTCCGTCTTCCTCTTGAAGATCCATTTATTTTCTATGGCTTGCCGATCATCGGGCAAATCCATCAAAGTCCATACTTTGTTCTCATACATGGATCATATCTCAGATTTCATGGTCTCTAACCATTTCGCGGAATCTGGGCTCATCATCGCTTCCTCATAGTTCGCAAGTTCATCATGGTCTAGTAACATGACTTCCAGAACAGGATTACCGTACCACTCTGGTGCGGATCTCACTCTGGTTTACCTACGAGATTCGGTAGTAACTTGATCTGAAGTTACATGATCATCATCATTAGCTTCCTCACTAATTGGTGTAGTAGTCACAGGAACAGATTTCTGTGATGAACTACTTTCCAATAAGGGAGAAGGTACAATTACCTTATCAAGTTCTACTTTCCTCCCACTCACTTCTTTCGAGAGAAACTCCTTCTCTAGAAAGGATCCATTCTTAGCAACAAATGTCTTGCCTTTGGATCTATGATAGAAGGTGTACCCAACAGTCTCCTTTGGGTACCTATGAAGACACATTTCTCCGATTTTGGTTTGAGCTTATCAGGATGAAACTTTTTCACATAAGCATCGTAACCCCAAACTTTAAGAAACGACAACTTTGGTTTCTTGCCAAACCACAGTTCATTTTGTGTCGTCTCAACGGACTTTAGATGGTGCCCTTTTTTAACGTGAATGCAGCTGTCTCTAATGCATGATCCCAAAATGATATTGGTAAATCGGTAAGAAACATCATAGATTGTACTATATCCAATAAAGTACGGTTATGACGTTCGGACACACCATTATGCTGTGGTGTTCCAGGTGGCATGAATTTGTGAAACTATTCCACATTGTTTTAATTGAAGACCAAACTCGTAACTCAAATATTCGTCTCTGCGATCAGATCGTAGAAACTTTATTTTTTGTCACGATGATTTTCCACTTCACTCTGAAATTCTTTGAACTTTTCAAATGTTTCAGACTTATGTTTCATCAAGTAGATATACCCATATCTGCTCAAATCATCTGTGAAAGTCAGAAAATAATGATATTTTGTCGCGAGCCTTAATATTCATCGGACCACATACATCAGTATGTATGATTTCCAACAATTCTGTTGCTTGCTTCATTGTTCCGGAGAACGGCGTTTTAGTCATCTTGCCTATGAGGCATGGTTCGCAAGCATCAAGTGATTCATAATCAAGTGATTCCAAAATCCCATCAGCATGGAGTTTCTTCATGCGCTTTACACCAATATGACCTAAACTGCAGTGCCACAAATAAGTTGCACTATCATTATTAACTTTGCATCTTTTGGCTTCAATATTATGAATATGTGTATCACTATGATCGAGATCCAACAAACCATTTCGTTGGTGTGTATAACCATAGAAGGTTTTATTCATGTAAACAGAACAACAATTTATTCTCTTACTTAAATGAATAGCCGTATTGCAATAAACATGATCAGATCATATTCATGCTCAACGCAAACACCAAATAACACTTATTTAGTTTCAACACTAATCCCGAAAGTATAGGGAGTGTGTGATGATGATCATATCAATCTTGGAACTACTTCCAACACACATCGTCACCTTGCCCTTTAACTAGTCTTTGTTCATTCTGCAACTCCCGTTTCGAGTTACTAATCTTAGCAACTTGAACTAGTACCAAATACTGAGGGGTTGCTATGAACACTAGTAAAGTACACATCAATAACATGTATATCAAATATACTTATGTTCACTTTGCCATCCTTCTTATCCGCCAATCACTTGGGGTAGTTCCGCTTCCAGTGACCAGTCCCTTTGCAGTAGAAGCACTTAGTCTCAGGCTTAGGACCAGACTTGGGCTTTTTCACTTGAGCAGCAACTTGCTTGCCGTTCTTCTTGAAGTTCCCCTTCTTTCCTTTTGCCCCTTTTTGAAACTAGTGATCTTGTTAACTATCAACACTTGATGTTTTTCTTTGATTTCTACCTTCGCCGATTTTAGCATTGCGAAGAGCTTGGGAATATTTTCCGTTATCCCTTGCATATTATAGTTCATCACGAAGTTCTACTAACTTGGTGATGGTGACTAGAGAATTCTGTCAATCACTATTTTATCTGGAAGATTAACTCCCACTTGATTCAAGCGATTGTAGTACTCAGACTATCTGAGCACATGCTCACTAGTTGAGCGATTCTCCTCCATCTTTTAGCTATAGAACTTGTTGGAGACTTCATATCTCTCAACTCGGGTATTTGCTTGAAATATTAACTTCAACTCCTGGAACATCTCGTATGGTCCATGACGTTCAAAACGTCTTTGAAGTCCCGATTCTAAGCCATTAAGCATGGTGCACTAAACTATTAAGTAGTCATCATATTGAGCTAGCAAAACGTTCATAACATCTGCATCTGCTCCTGCAAAAGGTCCGTCACCTAGCGGTGCATCAAGGACAAAATTCTTCTGTGCAGCAATGAGGATAAACCTCAGATTACAGATCCAATCCGCATCATTGCTACTAACATTTTTCAACACAATTTTCTCTAGGAACATATCAAAATAAACATAGGGAAGCAACAACGTGAGCTATTGATCTACAACATAGATATGCTAATACTACCAGGACTAAGTTCATGATAAATTTAAGTTCAGTTAATCATATTACTTAAGAACTCCCACTTAGATAGATATCTCTCTAATCCTCTAAGTGATCACGTGATCCAAATCAACTAAACCATGTCCGATCATCACGTGAGATGGAGTAGTTTCAATGGTGAACATCACTATGTTGATCATATCTACTATATGATTCATGCTCGACCTTTCGGTCTCCGTGTTCCGAGGCCATATCTGTTATATGCCAGGCTCGTCAAGTTAAACCTGAGTATTCCGCGTGTGCAACTGTTTTGCACCCGTTGTATTTGAACGTAGAGCCTATCACACCCGATCATCACGTGGTGTCTCAGCACGAAGAACTTTCGCAACGGTGCATACTCAGGGAGAACACTTCTTGATAATTAGTGAGAGATCATCTTATAATGCTACCGTCAATCAAAGCAAGATAAGATGCATAAAAGATAAACATCACATGCAATCAATATAAGTGATATGATATGGCCATCATCATCTCGTGCTTGTGATCTCCATCTTCGAAGCACCGTCATGATCACCATCGTCACCGGCGCGACACCTTGATCTCCATCGTAGCATCGTTGTCGTCTCGCCAATCTTATGCTTCCACGACTATCACTACCGCTTAGTAATAAAGTAAAGCATTACATCGCGATTGCATTGCATACAATAAAGCGACAACCATATGGCTCCTGCCAGTTGCCGATAACTCGGTTACAAAACATGATCATCTCATACAATAAATTTAGCATCATGTCTTGACCATATCACATCACAACATGCCCTGCAAAAACAAGTTAGACGTCCTCTACTTTGTTGTTGCAAGTTTTACGTGGCTGCTACGGGCTTAAGCAAGAACTCATCTTACCTACGCATCAAAACCACAATGATAGTTTGTCAAATAGACTCCGTTTTAACCTTCTCAAGGACCGGGCGTAACCACACTCGGTTCAACTAAAGTTGGAGAGACAGTCTTCCGCAAGCCATCTATGTGCATAGCACGTCGAGGGAACCGGTCTCGCGTAAGCGTACGCGTAAGGTTGGTCCGGATCGTCTCGTCCAACAATACCGCTGAACCAAAGTATGACATGCTGGTAGGCAGTATGACTTGTATCGCCCACAACTCACTTGTGTTCTACTCGTGCAAATAACATCAAACCATAAAACCTGGCTCTGATACCACTGTTGGGGAACGTAGTAATTTCAAAAATTTCCTACGCACACGCAAGATCATGGTGATGCATAGCAACGAGAGGGGAGAGTGTTGTCTACGTACCCTCGTAGACCGAAGCGGAAGCGTTGACACAATGTAGAGGAAGTAGTCGTACGTTCTCCTCGTGATCCAACCGATCACAGCACCGTTACTCCGGCACCTCCGAGTTCTTGGCACACGTTCAGCTCGATGACGATCCCCGGGCTCCGATCCAGCAAAGCGTCGGGGAAGAGTTTCGTCAGCACGACGGCGTGGTGACGATCTTGATGTGTTACCGGCGCAGGGCTTCGCCTAAGCACTGCAACGATATGACCGAGGTGGAATTTGGTGGAAGGGGGCACCGCACACGGCTAAGGAAAGATCTCAATGATCAATTGTGTGTCCAAGGGGTGCCCCTTGCCTCAGTATATAAAGGATGGAGGAGGAGGAGGCCGGCCAAGCCAATTGGTGCGGCCAAGATATGGAGTCCTACTAGGACTCCAAGTCCTAGTAGGAGTCCACCAAGGGGGGAGGAAGGGAGAAGGAATAGGAGGAGAAGGAGAGGTGGCCGGCCCCCTTTTCCCTAGTCCAATTCGGACTAGAGGGGAGGGGGGGCGCAACAGCCTTTTTTCCTCTTCCCACTAAAGCCCATCAAGGCCCATTACTTCTCCCGTAATCCCGTAACTCCCCGGTACCTCCGAAAATACCCGAACCACTCAGAACCCTTCCGATGTCCGAATATAGTCGTCCAATATATCGATCTTTACGTCTCGACCATTTCGAGACTCCTCGTCATGTCCCCGATCTCATCCGGGACTCCGAACTCCTTCGGTACATCAAAACTCATAAACTCATAATATAACTGTCATCGAAACCTTAAGCGTGCGGACCCTACGGTTCGAGAACAATGTAGACATGACCGAGACACATCTCCGGTCAATAACCAATAGCGGGACCTGGATGCCCATATTGGCTCCTACATATTCTGCGAAGATCTTTATCGGTCAGACCGCATAACAACATACGTTGTTCCCTTTGTCATCGGTATGTTACTTGCCCGAGATTCGATCGTCGGTATCCAATACCTAGTTCAATCTCGTTACCGGCAAGTCTCTTTACTCGTTCCGTAATACATCATCTCACAACTAACACATTAGTTGCAATGCTTGCAAGGCTTATGTGATGTGCATTACCGAGAGGGCCCAGAGATACCTCTCCGACAATCGGAGTGACAAATCCTAATCCCGAAATACGCCAACCCAACATGTACCTTCGGAGACACCTGTAGAGCACCTTTATAATCACCCAGTTACGTTGTGACGTTTGGTAGCACACAAAGTGTTCCTACGGTAAACGGGAGTTGCATAATCTCATAGTTAAAGGAACATGTATAAGTCATGGATAAAAGCAATAGCAACATACTAAACGATCGGGTGCTATGCTAATGGAATGGGTCATGTCAATCAGATCATTCAACTAATGATGTGATCTCGTTAATCAAATAACAACTCTTTGTTCATGGTTAGGAAACATAACCATCTTTGATTAATGAGCTAGTCAAGTAGAGGCATACTAGTGACACTCTGTTTGTCTATGTATTCACACATGTATTATGTTTCCAGTTAATACAATTCTAGCATGAATAATAAACATTTATCATGATATAAGGAAATAAATAATAACTTTATTATTGCCTCTAGGGCATATTTCCTTCATTTGTGTGGAGGCCATATATACTCCTTCACCCACTCTTCATTCATGGAGAAAGCTATCAGAACATACCTTCACTTCCAATACACATTTTCTGAGAGAGAACTACCTACCCATGTGTTGAGCTCAAGATATTCCATTCCATCCATATGATTCTTGATCTCTAGCCTTCCCCAACTTGCTTTCCACTCGAATCTTCTTTCCACCAAATCCAAATCCTGTGAGAGAGAGTTGAGTGTTGGGGAGACTATCATTTGAAGCACAAGAGCAAGGAGTTCATCATCAACACACCATTTGTTACTTCTTGGAGAGTGGTGTCTCCTAGATTGGCTAGGTGTCACTTGGGAACCTCCGACAAGATTGTGGAGTTGAACCAAGGAGTTTGTAGGGGCAAGGAGATCGCCTACTTCGTGAAGATCTACCGCTAGTGAGGCAAGTCCTTCATGGGCGATGGCCGTGATGGAATAGACAAGATTGCTTCTTCGTGGACCCTTCATGGGTGGAGCCCTCCATGGACTTGCGCAACTGTTACCCTCCGTGGGTTGAAGTCTCCATCAACGTGGATGTACGATAGCACCACCTATCGAAACCACGCCAAAAACATCCGTGTCTCCAATTGCGGTTGAATACTCCAAACCCTTCCCTTTACATTCTTGCAAGTTGCATGCTTTACTTTCCGCTGCTCATATACTCATTGCATGCTTGCTTGATATGTACTGTGTTTGTTAAACTTGTGCCTAAACTCCACCTAAACTTAAGAACATTAAAAACTGCAACTTTTGGCACTTAGTGTCTAATCCCCCCCTCTAGACACCTCTTCTCGATCCTTTCAATTGGTATCAGAGCTTTGGTCTCCATTGCCTTGGTTTAAACACCATTGGAGGAAGATGGATGTGTCTACTTTGGGAAGTATTAGACATAGAGTGCCTATTCTTGATGGAGAATATTTTCATGAATGGAAAATGAAATGCTTGAGATTTTCAATGAATATCATTTGAACAAGTACATTGCTAGCCCTTGTTCACCTCATGTTGATCCTTTGCACCCTACCCTAGATGAAGATCTTGACATGATTCGCAATCTTAGAACCATCAATCTTATCATAAGAGGATTGCCCAAAAATTTGATTGCTAGGTTGACTACTCTTGATTGTGCCTATACTATATGGAAATTTCTTGAGGAACGATTTCCAAGTTATTCCTTGAAACACTTAGACGAAATTCTCCATAAGTCAATTGCCTTGAGTAAGATGAATTCTAGTGATCCTAATTTTGGTGATTGTCTATTTGAGCGTACCAATCTCATGCGCGCTAAAGGAAACATTGGAATCATTAGCAATATCATATCCGAAGCTATTAGAATTCATAAAGGTAACCATTGTGATGATCATTTATCTAATGAATTACCCTCTCTAGGAATTGATCAATCACAAGATGATGTTGAACATGGATACTATGATGAAGATGATGATAGTGACTATGATCTTGAAGATGCGATGAGGCATTTTGGTCTTATGGCAAATCTTCGTGGCTACATGGCTGGAGGAAAGGAATGGGTCCTTGATAGTGGATGTACTGATCATATGACCGGAGATGAAGATATGTTCAATGAGCTTGCTGAAAACGATGGCCCTCGAAAATATGTCACTTTTGGTGATAATTCAAAGGGTAAGGTGGTTGGCCTTGGTAAGGTGGCCATCTCACATGATAGCTCCATACAAAATGTCATGCTCGTTGAATCTCTTGGATACAATTTACTTTCAGTTTCTAGACTTGCGGATTTCGGTTTCAACGTCCTATTCACTGAAGTAGATTGCCAAGTGTTTCGTAGAGACAATCATAAAATGGTCTTTACCGGTATACGTAGAGGAGATCTTTACATTGTTGATTTCACTAAAAAGGCTCAACCTAAAACTTGCTTAATTGCTAAATCTTCTAAAGGCTGGTTGTGGCATAGAACTAGGTCATGTTAGTATGTGAAATCTTGATAAGCTTATTAAAGGTGATCACATCCTCGGAATAAAAGATGTCATATTTGACAAGGATATACTTTGTAGTGCTTGTCAAGCAGGAAAACAAGTTGGAGGAAGTCACCGCGCAAAGAACATTATGACCACAAGAAGACCACTCGAGCTACTTCACATGGATCTCTTTGGTCCAAATGCCTACAAGAGTCTCGATGGTAACTCATTTGGTCTAGTCATAGTTGATGATTTTTCAAGATTTACGTGGGTGTTCTTTCTTGATGACAAATCGCAGTTCCAAAAGATCTTCAAAATCTTCGCTAGGAAGGCCCAAAATCAGTTTGACGTGAAGATCAAGAAGGTTCGAAGCGACAATGGAACGGAGTTCAAGAACACAAATGTGGATACCTTTCTTGACGAAGAAGGGATTTCACACGAGTTCTCGGCTACATACACACCTCAAGAAAATGGAGTTGTTGAGAGGAAGAACCGGACTCTTATCGAGATGGCAAGAACGATGCTTGATGAGTACAAAACGCCAAAGCACTTTTGGGCGGAAGCGGTTGAGACAACTTGTCATGCAACAAATCTCCTGTATCTTCACAAGCTACTCGGCAAGACGGCATACGAGCTCCTCACTGGTAACAAACCCCAAGTTGGATACTTTCGAGTATTCTGCTCAAAGTGCTACATTCTTGATAAGCATCGTCGTTCTAAATTTGCTCCTAAATCTCATGAAGGTTTCCTACTTGGTTATGGCTTAAACTCTCACACTTACCGTGTCTACAACAATTTCACCCGAAAGGTTGAAGAGACGGTAGATGTGAAGTTTGATGAATCTAACGGCTCGCAAGTAGAGCAATTGCCAATTGATGTAGGAGACAAAGATCCTTCGGAAGCAATTCAAGACTTGTCCATCGGCAAGATTCGTCCAACGGAAATGAAGGAGAGTACCTCGTTCGTCCAAGTGGAAGCTTCTACCTCATGAAAAAGTGAACTAAGAGTGGATACGAAAGCATCCACAAGTGGGACACGCCAAGATGAAGAAAACAAGGAAGTACACCAAGATGAACATCAACAACCTCCTTCTCCACCACGACGAGAAAACAACAACGTCAACAATGAAGAAGGCCAAGAAGAAGAACAACAACAAGATGAAGAGGATGTTCCACCTCGACCTAAGCAAAAGCTTTCACGAGTTCGAGCAAGAATTGCCAAAGATCATCCCGTCGAGCAAATCTACAATGATATCCAAACCGGGAGAATCACTCGCTCTAAAACTCGTTTAGCTAACTTTTGTGAACATTACTCATTCATCTCTAGCATTGAACCTATGAATGTTGAAGAAGCATCGGAGGATCCGGATTGGATAAACGCTATGCATGAAGAGCTACGCAACTTTGAGAGAAATCAAGTGTGGACATTGGTCAAGAAGCCTGACAACAACCACAACATCATTGGTACCAAATGGGTGTTTCGCAACAAGCAAGATGAAGATGGACAAGTGGTTCACAACAAAGCACGTCTCGTCGCCCAAGGCTACACACAAGTTGAAGGTATGGACTATGGTGAGACATATGCTCCCATTGCTAGACTTTAGTCCATTCGCATCTTACTTGCCTATGCTAATCACCATGATATCACTTTGTACCAAATGGACATTAAAAGTGCTTTTCTAAATGGCAAAATTGAGGAGGAAGTTTATCTTAAGCAACCTCCCGGATTTGTCAATCCTAAGAAACCTAATCATGTTTACAAACTTCACAAAGCTCTTTACGGTCTTAAACAAGCTCCTAGAGCATGGTATAAATGCTTGAACAAGTTCCTTATTGAAAATGGCTTTGAAATTGGTAAAATTGACTCTACTCTTTTCATTAAAAGGGTTAATAGAGAACTATTTGTGTGCCAAATTTATGTTGATGATATCATATTTGGTTCAACTAACCCTCAATTTAATGAGAAGTTTGGAAAGCTAATGTTAGAGAAGTTTGAGATGTCTATGATGAGTGAACTCAAATTCTTTCTCGGTTTTCAAATAAAGCAAACTAAGGAAGGTGCCTTTGTCTCTCAAATGAAGTACACCAAAGACTTATTCAGGAAGTTCAATATGCAAGAATGCAAAGGTATGACTACACCCATGCCTACTAGTGGACATCTTGATTTGACCAAAGATGGTGAACCGGTTGATCAAAAGGTTTATCGCTCTATGATTGGTTCATTGTTATATCTATGTTCCTCGCGTCCCGATATTATGCTAAGTGTGTGCATGTGTGCACGATATCAAGCTGCTCCTAAAGAATGTCATCTTAAGGCTATGAAAAGGATAGTGAGATACCTAATCCATACACCAAATTTTGGCATTTGGTATCCTAAGAGGTCCTCTTTTGATCTTGTTGGCTACTCCGATTCGGACTATGCTGGAGAGAAGGTTGATAGAAAGTCCACTTCGGGTACTTGTCAATTCCTTGGTAGATCTCTTGTGTCTTGGTCTTCCAAGAAACAAAACTCGGTATCCTTATCCACCGTCGAAGCGGAATATATTACCGCTAGTTCATGTTGTGCTCAATTACTTTGGATGACCCAAACTCTTAAAGATTATGGGATATATGTGAAACATGTTCCATTGCTATGTGACAATGAAAGTGCTATTAAGATTGCTCACAATCCCGTGCAACACTCTTGAACTAAGAATATCGAAGTTCGTCATCATTTCATTCGAGATCATGTTGCAAAAGGGGACATTGACATTAAGCATGTTCGCACCGATAAGCAATTATCGGATATATTCATTGAACCACTTGATGAGAAAGTGTTTTGCAGGTTGAGAGGTGAATTGAACATCATTGATGCTTCAAACTTGGAGTAGGAACTCCATTTGATACATGCAAGGCATGAGCATATGACTAATCCTCGATATTTCTCTTATGATGCCTTTCATATGTCTTGGATACATTTGTACCTTGCATGTTATCTAACCCGTGTAGGTACTTGGTTGAATCTAAATCTATGAGATTGCAACTCACTCACATCTTGAGCAATTTCTACATCACCAAGTCTCTACACAATGGTGGTTGACAAGAAGCACGAAATCATTCAAACATATCCTTTGGCAAATTCTATGTTGAGTCTCATGATTGTCATTTTGGATACATAAGTGCTCTTCCTTGCAAGACTAACCCATGTAGGTAGATGAACTCAAACTCCAAGTGGTGCTCCCAACTCTTGATGAACTACATCAACCTTGAGCAACCCACACAAGTCCAACTACATGAGCAAGATCAACACCACCACACAAGGTATGTTATTCCATCTTAGAGAAGCTTTACTCCAAGTCATGAGTCAAAGCAACTCGACAAGATGTGAATGCATCAAGATTCTTAAACGAAAAATGGTAACCCCATTTTGAGCTTAAACGATGAGTATGACCTATGATCAAGTGCTCTCACTTGACTCCTAAGTCAATATACTCTAACATAGGTGACTTTGTCACCGCCCAACTCTAGATGAAGTTCTCTTGAGTTCTTTTCTGTGTTATTGCATTTGTCATTTGCATATTTGTTTCCCAAGTTCTTTTGTGAGTTCTCTTGAGTTCTTTCCTTCATCCAATTCATTGCAAATCTTTCAGTAAATTCCTTGCATATCCTTGTGAGATCTTACTTGCCTAGTGAGCTGAGGTGACAAGTGGTTTCACTCTCATGAACTCGGTCACACCGGTTTGCTTTCTTCGGCTCAACTGAAACCTTTTGGTGCAACCGAAGCACACAACTCGGAGTTACCAATTCCACCAGAGGACAACCAACTTGCCACTTATTCCTGATTTCTGTTTGCTCCAGCTCCACTCAATGATTCTTGTCCTCTACCAGCATCATATTAGACATGCTGCTTTGCTCTATGACTCAAGGACCAACCCATTTGTATCACATGTCCAGAAGATCCCTTCATGGAAATTGATGTCAAAGGGGAGAGAGAGATCACATCAAAGCTTAATCTTTCCTATAGGGGGAGAAAGAGAGAATACTCAGGGGGAGAAAGTAATATCAATGACCCCAGATGCTTGGTGCTCAAGAGGAGAGATGTCACATGTCTTTAAGAGGGGGAAAGACATGTTTGTTTGCTTGCTTGCTTGAGCTCAAGCTCTGTTGTTTCTTTTCTGTTGCTCTGATTTTCTGTTCCCTATCTTCTCCCAATATCTCATGTTAGATTCAGGGGGAGTAAGACATCTAAGGGAAGGAAATCTCTGATTTTATTGCATATCTTTACCTTTGGGGACATGTCTATACCCAATGTGGTACTTAGTACTAACTCTACATGTCATTCCAGTCTTGGTTCTCTTGTGGTTTCTCTTGTTTGCTCTGGTCAGTAGGTGTATCTGTGTTATTTAACCTTGTTTGGGCAGGTTCATTCCATCCTAAGCCAACTCAAGACCACAAGGTAAGTACATGCATCACAGTCATGTGAATGAGAAGTTCTTGCTGATGTAAATACTGTTTGCAAGAAGGACTCATGAGCATGAAGGTACATTTCTCATATTCACATCATTTGCTCTATGCATATAGCCAAGATACATGTAACACATTGCTTACTCTATCATGCTTATGCATTCACATACTCCTATATTCCATTTTCACATGTTTGCATACATGTAGGGGAGCCTATGCATGTTACATGTCCTTCCAAAGCTTTACTTGCTATTCTCTATATCTTTATCTAAAGCTTTGATGTATGTTGTCATCAATTACCAAAAAGGGGGAGATTGAAAGCACAAGTGCTCCCTGGGTGGTTTTGGTAATTAATGTCAACATATCTCTTGTTGAACTAACACTTTTACCTAGCATGTTTCAGATAAGTTCAACAATGGAGTGGCATGGACTAGAGGATGTGGAACCCCTTCAAGATGCTAAGGACAAAGTATTGGCTCAAGCTTCAAGATCAAGACTCTACATTTTCTATTTTAGTGATCCAAGATCACATTGAGTCTATAGGAAAAGCCAATACTATCAAGGAGGGATGAGGTGTTGCTTAATGAGCCTCTTGCTTCATGTGCTTAGTGATATGCTCCAAAATCCTCAACTACCTTATCCACATCCACATATGACTTAAACCAAAAGTCAAACTCGGTCCCACCGATTCTTTCTATTCGGCGCCACCGAGTTTCACATGTCATAGCCACTGCCACACACCCTAGCAAATCGGTTTCACCGATAGGGATCTTGGTTTCACCGAGATGGGATTGTAATCTCTCTGTGTATGTCCATTACCAAAATCGGTCTCACCGATTTTGAGCAATCGGTACTACCGAGATTACAATGCAAATCCTCTGGTTAGCTCATTACAAAAATCGGTCCCACCGAGTTTGTGTAATCGGTCTCACCGAGTTTGCCTGACC
This sequence comes from Aegilops umbellulata, assembly GCA_032464435.1. NCBI lineage: Eukaryota > Viridiplantae > Streptophyta > Magnoliopsida > Poales > Poaceae > Aegilops > Aegilops umbellulata. Next base: position 99,412,733 of record CP136060.1, read on the forward strand.
AACTCTCCGGTTTGCTTATTACCAAAATCGGTCCCACCGAGTTTGTGTAATCGGTCACACCGAGATTACGTTATGCCCTAACCCTAACCATATCAGTCCTACCGAGTTCCATCTCAGTCCCACCGAAAATCCTAACGGTCACTAGGTTTGCTGAATCGCTCCGACCGAGTTTAACGATTCGGTCCCACCAAGTTTGGCAGATTGTATGTAACGGTTAGATTTTGTGTGGAGGCTATATATACCCCTCCACCCACTCTTCATTCGTGGAGAAAGCCATCAGAACATACCTTCACTTTCAATACACATTTTCTGAGAGAGAACTACCTACTCATGTGTTGAGCTCAAGATATTCCATTCCATCCATATGAATCTTGATCTCTAGCCTTCCCCAAGTTGCTTTCCACTCAAATCTTCTTTCCACCAAATCCAAATCCTGTGAGAGAGAGTTGAGTGTTGGGGAGACTATCATTTGAAGCACAAGAGCAAGGAGTTCATCATCAACACACCATTTGTTACTTCTTGGAGAGTGGTGTCTCCTAGATTGGCTAGGTGTCACTTGGGAGCCTCCGACAAGATTGTGGAGTTGAACCAAGGAGATTGTAAGGGCAAGGAGATCGCCTACTTCGTGAAGATCTACCGCTAGTGAGGCAAGTCCTTCATGGGCAACGGCCGTGATGGAATAGACAAGGTTGCTTCTTCGTGGACCCTTCATGGGTGGAGCCCTCCGTGGACTCGCGCAACTGTTACCCTCCGTGGGTTGAAGTCTCCATCAACGTGGATGTAGGATAGCACCACCTATCGGAACCACGCCAAAAACATCAGTGTCTCCAATTGCGTTTGAATACTCCAAACCCTTCCCTTTACATTCTTGCAAGTTGCATGCTTTACTTTCCGCTACTCATATACTCATTGCATGCTTGCTTGATATGTATTGTGTTTGTTAAACTTGCGCCTAAAATCCACCTAAACTTAAGGACATTAAAAACTGCAACTTTTGGCACTTAGTGTCTAATCCCCCCCTCTAGACACCTCTTCTCGATCATTTCACACATGCTGAGTTTATACGTTATACATGTGCATCTAACATGCCTTTTTGTGTCTAGAATACACTACATCTATCTATCATACCATGTTCTTACATCAAAGTACTGCTGTTATTTATCCTGCATCAGTCACTCATGATTGGACGCTTTTAACATGGCAGTTTGATAGTGGTTGCATCTTGCATTGATTTCTATGTTGTATTGCTTCTAATTTTTCAAAATGCCACTTATGACAAGACACTTTTAACTTGGCAGAGTGATATTGGTTGCATCTTTCATATGGTGTCTAGCTTGCATTACTTCTATTTTCTTGAAAATCCTTCTGCTTAGTTTACATATCATAGCTGTGAATATGTCACGCCGTCCTATTTTTCTTACATATTCCGTCCTCATACGGTTGAATTACATCAAAGTATTGCTTGTCTGTATCATGCATCAATGATTTCTGAAGAGCGATTTTATTCTTTTGTGTTGTGGGTACTGCTTGACATGGCAAAGTCAAAAAAGAGAAAGGAAAAGAATCTGCCCTCGAGATTCTGCTAGTACTTATAGCACAGTAGAAGGTCCAAGTCCACTGGCTAAATCTACAAACACAGTATCACCTGCTCCACCAGCTGCAGCATCCGCTTCAACTTTACCAGCATCTCAACGAGTTACTCGTTCGTTTGCTCCGGAACTGGCCAGTTCCCAAGCTGCCTTCACACCTAACACTACTTTCGAAGCACTACTGACACAACATGACTTGACAAGATTAGATGAACCTCATGAGCATCAACACCAAGACGGTACCTGACCGAGTCAAGTTGCAGTTGCATGCTCCTTTATATGTACTCTCACAGTTTGATGTGCACTAACACTTTCCATATTTATTGTTGAACTAGAACCACGGCGCAAGCGGAAGCAGACATCAGGGATAATGCTTGACAGAATAAGAAAATCTAAAGGAGGGAGAATGGAGATCTATTTTGAGGCAGGTTTAAAAAGGCCACCTGATGCTACAGAGTCAGCCAAGTTAGTATCAGAGGCAGCCGTTGCCGTTAGGTGTCATGCACGTATCCTCCCAACGTGGATCCAGTATAGGAATGAGAAAGACGATTCCCAGTTTAACACCTTCCTTGACCATTTATCCATAAGTAATGTTATTCATCGTAATTTGTAATAACCCTTCTTAAACACTGGTCTGATCCAGAGTATCAGGTAGGGTATATGTATTTGATCAAACCACATATTGAACTTGTATTTATGTATGTGCCTTACAAGTGTATCTTCTTCTAGGCTAACTGTTTGAAGAACAAGACCAACCGCTCTAAAGTGAAATTCCAACAGTCAACAGGATCTCGTAGCTATATTGCACACTACGAGGCTCTTGTAAATAGCTGCTAGTTCCTTCTTTCTTATGTGCCATATTATCGTATCTATATTAACTTGTTCCAAATACGGAGGAAAGCCCGTGCAGACCAAAAAGAGCCTGAACCGAATGTGGTGCCAATCTGCACACACTTTATATACATCGGCATTTCTCTTTCACACATGCTCACTATCTTTCCCGGGGTGTCTGGGTGTCTCACGCACACACTCTCTATATATCTCTATCGGTGTCAAAACCGGCGGATCTCGGGTAGGGGGTCCCAAACTGTGCGTCTATGCCGGATGGTAACAGGAGACAAGGGACACGAAGTTTTACCCAGGTTCGGTCCCTCTCGATGGAGGTAAAACCCTACTCCTGCTTGATTAATATTGATGATATGGGTAGTACAAGAGTAGATCTACCACGAGATCAAGGAGGCCAAACCCTAGAAGCTAGCCTATGGTATGGTTGTTGTATGATGAAGTTGTCCTATGGACTAGAACCCTCCGGTTTATATAGACACCGGATAGGGTTAGGGTTACACAAAGTCGGTTACAATGGTAGGAGATCTTGAATATCCGCATCGCCATGCTTGCCTTCCACGCCAAGGAAAGTCCCTTCCGGACACGGGACGAAGTCTTCAATCTTGTATCTTCATAGTCCTGGAGTCCGGCTGAAGGTATAGTCCGGCTATCCGAACACCCCCTAATCCAGGACTCCCTCAGTAGCCCCTGAACCAGGCTTCAATGACGACGAGTCCAGCGCGCAAATTGTCTTCGGCATTGCAACGCGGGTTCCTCCTCCAAGTTCTTCATAAAAAGATTTGTAAACACCAAGAGTAGTGTCCGGCTCTGCAAAATAAGTTTCCACATATTGCCATAGAGAGAATAATATTAACACAAATCTAATCTGCTGACGTATTCCGCAGCGTGACATCACACTACGGCCAAGTCCTTTACTCGAATCGTTTTTACTCTTCCACATCAGCGTATTTCGCGAGGCGGTTTCCTTGGCACGTCTTGTCAAAGCAGAGATCGTGTCCCCCATTTACGGGATTCTCATCAATACGGACGTGGGTAACCCAACCGTGCCATTTATCACGGCACTTGGGAGGCAAGCGAGTTTTACTAGGTTGGTGGGGACGCATAGTTGCATCCGCCCATATAAGGGGATAAGGATCCACCTTTTTACCTACGCCTCCTTCCTCCTTTGCCTACCCATCTTCTACGCACCCGAGCTCCAGCGCCCAAGCCCGCACTTCCCACCTCAACCTTCTCCAGGAATGTCCGGAGCGGGAGGCAAGTGGATGGTCTCCTCCGTCACGGAGGGCCATGTCAAGAAGCTAAGGAAGGCCAGATACTTATCCAAGGACATCGCGCACCGGCTTCCCGAGGAGGAGCAGCTTCTCCCCACCCCAAGGCCCCATGAGAGGGTAGTTTTCCTCCCCCACTTCCTTCGCGGACTGGGTTTTCCACTCCACCCATCCGTCTGGGGGCTCATGTTCTATTACGGCCTAGATTTCCACGATCTGGCCCCGAACTTCGTCCTCAACATCTCGGCGTTTATCGTCGTGTGCGAGGCTTTCCTTCGCATCCGCCCCCATTTCGGCCTCTGGCTCAAGACCTTCAACGTCAAGCCCAAGGTGGTGCGCGGCAGCCAGGCGGAGTGCAGAGGCGCCATGGCGGGCAAGATAGCCAACGTCCTATGGCTCGAGGGCTCCTTCGTGGAGACCCTGAAGGGGTGGCAATCCGGGTGGTTTTACATCACCGAGCCATGCGATCCAAAATGGATCGCAGCCCCTGAGTTCCGATCCGGACCCCCCACGCGGCTTATGTCCTGGAAAGAGACGGGCCTGTCGTGGGGTGACGAAAAAGAGGTAACCAGACTGCAAACATGCATCCAGTCCCTGGTGAACAAGCCGATTAAGCTTGTCAATGTGGTCCAGGTTATGCTCGTCCGCCGGATCCTCCCGTGTCAACAACGGGACTTTACTTTGTGGGAGTTCAACCCGGCGCAGCACCAAACCCTCAACAGGCTCTTCGACACGACGTATGAAGACATCTGGAAGGTGCTAACCAAAGGCGTCGAGGCTCCCACATCCGCCTCCGAGGACCGCGGATACAGCTCGCAGCATCACGCTAGCGAGGTAAGCTATTTTCACCTTTCACAGGATGTTCAAGTTTTTCATAGTGTGACTCTATGCGGGATCTAAACTCCCTATCCTTTGACAGGCTTGGCAGGTGATATCCGGACCGATTAACTGTTCGGCTCCCTTGCCCGAAGACCCAACCCCTGCTCTCCTAGTGAAGCTGCTGGCTTCGGCGCCTTATGTGGTGCCGAAGAAGAAGGCCAAGAAGAAGAAGGCCACGGGGACTCGAAAGAGTGCCCGTAACATGGTGGTGTCGGACTCGTCATCTGACGAGTCCGAGACGCTCTCCTCCCGTGAAAACGAGGAGGAAGAAGAAACCTCTCCCCCTCCAGCGGGGGGAGGAAAGAAAAGGAAGGCCGCCCCAACGGGGGAGGCCGAAGGGTCCAAGAGGAGGAAGACCCCTCCGCCGGACTACTCCCCCAATGCCAACGAGGACGACGAGGAGTGGCCGGTTAGGGCCAAGCATCCGGCGAAATCATAAGTATTTGGATACCAGAGTAACTCATGATATTCCTTTGTCGCTCAGGTTTCCCTAATGCCGAACATAATTGTGCAACCCGCCCCGGGCCGAACTCAACGAGTCATCGAGCGGCTCCCTGGATTCGTCGGACGTGAACTCAGTTCCGCCCGCTGTCTCCCCCCGCACTACGGACGACGCCGAAGTGGCGTCGCAACGAGCTCTAGGGCAGGAGGAGGTGGTCCTTGAGGAGACGCAAGGCGACCTCCCGGACTCCAGGAGTAAAGGGGACAAAACCCCCCCCAGGGCCCCAAGTCCGGCTTTGAGCCGGACACCGCGCTGGAATCTTCAACGGTTCCAGACTGCGGCAGGCGAACTCCTGTCAAGAGGAGCAAGCCTTCTGAGCCGGCGGCCTCCGTCCAACCGGAGGTGCCGGACAGTCTGCTGGAGGTGCTTGACGGCGCCTCCATCGACGAGGAGCACCGTACTATTATGAGTACGGTGATCCGGAAGGTTCAGTCTGCCAAGAGCGGACTGAACGAAGCTTGCGCTAGCCTTCTAACAGGCTTCAAGGTAAGTAAAAAAATATGTAAGAATATAACCGCATAGACAGTAGCCCCTGATGCTCTGTTTGGTGTTCGGAAAGAAAAGCCAATAGAGAATCTATTAGATTTCGCAGGAGTCTAACAAAAAAGAGTCAAATATGCGTATGCAGGCTTCGCTGCTAGCCACTGCCGCACTCACTGCGGAGGTGGGTGCCCTGAAATAGGGCCTCGAGCAGACCGAGCAAGAGCTCGGCCTTGCCAAGCGGCATCTTGAGGAGAAAGAAGGTAAGAAATACCTTACAGAAAAAATGCCTATAAAAAGACGTGATTGCAAATAAATAACAGGATTGTACTGCTTATTGTAGTGGCCACGACTGAGGTGGCGACCCTCAAGCAGGCATTGTCCGAGGCCGAAAAGAAAGCGGTCGCGGAGTGCACTGAGCGAGAGAAACTTGAGGCCCAGGTCGGCGAGGTGTGGCAAGAGCTTCAGGCTCTTATAAAAAACATGAGAGTTTGGATCTTGAGTCAAAAACGCAAGCGGCCGAGCTCGGGGCGGCCTCTGAGACTGCCAAGTCCGCCAAGGCCGAAGCCCAAAAGGCCCTCCAAGAGTTGGAGGAGATGAAAAGGATAGCAGCGGGTAAGGCATTCTTTATGCAAAGCAGAAATATAAAAGTAAACTACTTGTTACTTACCCGAATCCGGAGCTCTCCAGGGGCATTCGCAGATCTTCCCCGCAGCGTATCCGACGTCGCCGCATTCTACCGAGCTGAAGAGGACAGCTCGACGGAGAAGGTGTTCTGGTCTCAGTATGCTGAGGCCGGACACCCTGTGCCCTTGAGCGACCAGCTGAAACAGCTGGTCGAGCTCCACAAGGTGGCCGAACAGGCCATGAAGGGCTTCATAGTTCGGCTGTGGCCCGGAGAGGCCCTACCTGGGAGCTATTTCGGGCTGGTGCGGCGGCTGGTGGAGGCCTATCCAAGGCTCGATGTCATCAAGCGCTCCGTCTGCATCGAAGGTGCCTGTAGGGCCCTTGCCCATGCAAAGGTGCACTGGGGTAAGCTAGACGGTGAGAATCTTGTGAGGGACGGGCCGCCGCCGGGGAAGGAGCATCGCAAGCCCGAGAACTACTATAAGGATGTTCTTGCGGGTGCCCGCCTTGTGGCGGATGAATGTACCAAGGATGTAATTTTTGAATGAACTCGCTCGTGTTTATCCTGTGCGCTGAAAACTTGTTCATATGCGCTAAGCAATGCTTGTTGAACTTAAAATATTATTTTCTGTGCGGCCGTTTATCAAAAAATTGAGAGATGGCGAGTCGTCGGCTTCCACCCCCATGCCACTAGTGCTGGGGTGTTCGGGATAAACCTGAGCGCTCTTTTTCCCATATTTGGGTCCATCGAGGGAGGCGCTCAACACAACGAACCAGGCAATCGGACTATAATGCTTGAACAATCTCACTTAGCCATAGAACTTTATAATTTTAAATTTTGGCGAAGCCCCTAGTTCGGATGACCGAGTTCGGGGCGCTATCCACGCCTTGGCTGGACAAAAGCCGGCTCCTCGCTCGAAGCGGCATAAGTCTTTAGGGACTCGAAAAACCTCTTGAACAGCGACCGGTCTCTCGCCTCATCATGACAGTCAGTTTTAGCTTTCTCCACTAAGGTGCTTAACCCAGCTCAACCGGGGCACAATCGCAGTGGTTCTCCTAGTGCTACCTTAGCCGATATAGCGGAACGTAAGGCACCAAAACAGAGGAGCCAGGCAAACCCAACTATTGACCCAAATCATGATTCGGAGCCGATGCATATAGTGCTATAAGTTCGGGGTGCCGCACATATGAAGTGTTCGGACTTCTTACACCATATTAAGGGGTACTGAAGCCCCTGGCGTATTTGCCGTACCACAGTGTACGGGTGCCACATGTCATTAATGAACATATATATAAAAAGGGGATAATGCAAAAAATAGACAAAAAGCTATGCATTGTTCATAAAGAGGCTGCTATCAAAGCAGAACGACACAAATAGTGCGATAAGCAAAAGATATTGGACTATTTAACATGTCCTTGCCAGGGGCAGGCCGCGGAATTGTATTCAAAAACAGGTATACTGCTCGTAGCAGAGACCACCTTGGGATTCCATAGTGCGGCATGGCTTGTCTGCTTCCCTGGGTCTTGCATCGTTTGTGCGGCGGTTGAATTGCCGAACAGGTCATCCGAAGTATGGAGTCTTGAAAGTAAGAGAAAAGAAGAAAAAAATCGGCAGCCCCTAGTACGCTTTAGGCCGTATTTTGGGCTTGCCATTATTGTGCCCCTTCCCCTGCGCCCATGGTATTTCAAGAGCGTAGTTATGTACGCGAAGCACTGGTTTCGCTATGTCGCGAGCGCTGGGGTTGGGGTCGCACTGCTATGCCTGCTCAGAACGTGCCAGGCGGCCTTGTTGTAGGTTATTCCAGGCGTGCTTGGCGGTGTCTGGCTTTTTAACGGCCGGACTGGAGAATTGCCTAAGGAGGCTGCTTTGTACTTCTGCTGCAAGGGCCGTCGTGTGTTCCTCCGTTCGGAGGGAGCGCTCGGTGTTTCCATTGACCGTAATTACTCCTCGAGGGCCTGGAATCTTGAGCTTGAGATATGCGTAGTGTGGCACCGCATTGAACTTTGCAAATGCGGTTCGCCCGAGCAGGGCGTGATAGCAACCGCGAAGCGGGACTATATCAAAGATTAACTCTTCGCTTCGGAAATTGTCCGGAGATCCGAAGACCACTTCAAGTGTTACTGAGCATGTGCAGCTGGCCTCTACACCTGGTATAACGCCTTTAAAGGCTGTTTTTGTGGGCTTGATCCTCGAGGGATCGATGCCCATTTTCCGCACTATATCCTGGTAAAGCAGGTTCAGGCTGCTGCCGCCGTCCATGAGGACTCTTGTGAGATGAAATCCGTCGATAATTGGGTCAAGAACCAATGCGGCAAACCCGCCGTGACGGATGCTAGTGTGATGGTCCCTTCGATCAAAGGTGATCACGCAGGAGGACCATGGGTTGAACTTTGGAGCGGCTGGCTCCAGCGCGTATACGTCTCGTAGCACACGCTTCCGCTCCCTCTTTGGAATGTGGGTTGCGTATATCATGTTCACCGTCCGTACTTGTGGGGGAAAACCCTTCTGTCCACTGCTGTTCGGTGGCCTGGGCTCCTCCTCGTCATCGCTGTGCAGCCCCTTGTCTCTGTTTTCAGCTCTTAACTTGCCTGCCTGCTTGAACACCCAACAATCCCTGTTGGTATGATTTGCTGGCCTTTCGGGGGTGCCATGTATCTGGCACAATTGGTCGAGTATTCGGTCCAAACTGGACGGGCCCTGAGAATTCTTTTTGAATGGCTTTTTCCGCTGACCGGATTTATAGCCTCTAAATCTGGCATTTGCTGCCGTATCCTCATTGCTGTCGCTGTTAACACGGCACTTTTGCTTGTTTCGGCGTGTCCTGCCACTTTTGTCCTTGGTATCCGAATTACCAGGGTTCTTTGCTAAGTTGTTACTGCGAGCTAGCCAGCTGTCTTCTCCCGCGCAAAAGCGGGTCATGAGTGTCGTGAGGGCTGCCATAGATTTCGGCTTTTCCAGTCCCAGGTGCCGGGCAAGCCACTCGTCGCGGATATTACGCATGAAGGCTGCTAGGGCCTCAGCGTCCGGACAGTCGACTATCTGGTTTTTCTTTGTTAGGAACCATGTCCAGAATTGCCTGGCCGATTCCTCTGGCTACTGGATTATGTGGCTTAGGTCATCGGCATCCGGTGGTCGCACATAAGTGCCCTGGAAGTTGTCGAGGAATGCGGCTTCCAGGTCCTCCCAAGAACCGATTGAGTCTGCTGGCAAGTTGTTGAGCCAATGTCGGGCCGGTCCCTTGAGTTTGAGTGGGAGGTATTTGATGGCGTGTAGATCATCACCACGGGCCATGTGGATATGAAGGAGATAATCCTCAATCTAGGCCTGGGATCTGTTGTGCCATCGTATGATTCGATGTTTACGGGTTTAAAGCCCTCAGGGATTTTATGATCCATTACTTCATCTGTGAAGCATAGTGGGTGTGAGGGGCCTCTATACTGGGCTATATCACGGTGCAGCTCGGAGGAGCTTTGTCCATTGTGTTCAGCCCGGCCGGATTTATCGTATCCGGAGTGACGATCACCGTCACGTGTCGTGGGGCGCCCGTGCGATCCGTAGATCGACCTTGTTTGCCTTGCCTTGTCCTCCAGTATATCTCGCAGGTCCGGCGCGTTTTCCCGTGCCTTAGCATGTTTTGAGCGGCGTCGGGGCATGGCTTGAGTGCAGGGCTTAGAGGCCTGTCTGTCGCGGCCACGAGGTGCCATGTCATGCGCTGGTGATGTAGGTGCCTCCTCCTCTAATCGGGGTAGTAGCCTGCGATTTGGGTAATGCTTGGAGGGGCGTTCGAGTTCATACTCTTCGGCCGCGAGGACTTCAGTCCATCTGTCAGCTAGCAAATCTTGATCAGCTCTAAGCTGTTGTTGCTTTTTCTTGAGGCTGCTTGCCGTGGCTAAAAGCCTGCGCTTGAAACGCTCTTGTTCGGCGGGGTCTGATGGTACGACGAATTCGTCGTCGTCGAGGCTTGCCTCGTCTTTGGAGGGAGGCATGTAGTTATCATCCTCAACCTCTCGGTCTGCCGCCCTCTCATGAGGGTTGGCTTCTCCATCTTCCTGTGCCGAATCTTGCTGGAGGGGGTGTTCTTCGGCACTATCCGGGGTAGTATTATCTCCCGTGCCGGTATCACCGTTTTTGCTTTGGCGGGATTTAGAGCGGTGCCGCTGACGCCGGCGCTTTGGCTGTTTCTTGGAGGTATCATCCTCCGATGTTCCATCGCCATCTCCATCTTTTGGAGCATCCACTATATATATATATATATATATATATATATATATATATATATATATATATATCATATGACGAGGTGGCCTTCCAGCGCCCTACAGGTGCTGGTTCCTGTTCGTATCCTGCATCGTCGTCCATACCGTCGATGTCTTCGGGGTCAAAGTCAAGCATGTCGGTTAAATCGTCGACAGCGGCTATGAAGTGGCTAGTGGGTGGGGTTTCAATTTATTCATCGTCCGTATCCCATCCTTGCTGGCGATAGTCCGGCCAGGGCTCTCCCGATAAAGAGAAAGACTTTAGTGAGTTCAGGATGTCGCCAAAGGGCGAGTGCTGAAAGATGTCCGCGGCGGTGAACTCCATGACCGGCGCCCAATCGGATTCGATTGGCAGGGGCGCAGGAGGTTCGGAGTCCGGAGGGGAATCCGGATCCTCGGAGTCATGGGTCATGCAGAGTGCGGGGCTGGCGTTTGGCTCGATCGCTTTTGAGATCACAGCCCCCAGGGTGACGTCCAACCGCTCACCCTCGATCAGCTCCACATGTTCCGAATTAACGGTCGGAACCGACGCGCGTGTGGGCTCCAGGGCACTGTTTGGCGGCAGAGCTAGATCATGCCATCGAGACAGTGCGGCGTGGTTAGCTGTGGCTCGAATCCGTCGAAGATCAAGTCCCCGCGGATGTCAGCCGTGTAGTTCAAACTTCCAAACCTGACCTGATGGCCAAGGGCGTAGCTTTCGATCTGCTCCAGGCGGCCAAACGAATTGGCCCACAATGCGAAGCCGCCGAAGACGAAGATCTGTCTGGGGAGAAAAGTCTCACCCTGGACTGCATCGTCGTTGATGATCAAAGGAGCCATCAGGCCTAAAAGTGACGACACAGAGGAACTCTCAATGAAAGCACCAATGACGACACAGAGGAGCTCTTCATATTACGTCCTCCCCTCCGCGGATATCCAGCTTGGAGGGATCGGGAATCCGGACGTAGCTAGTCCTTAAGATGGATGAAGGGTCGCCGCACTGTGCCTCTACTACGGCAACATGATGGGTGACTTGGGGAGAATTGATCTCTCTTAGATCGGGTTTAAGCCCAACCTGGTCATAATCCGTAGTGACCCCCAAGGCGGCGATGCGATCCAAGAGCTCGTTTACGGAAGAGAGCTCCATTGGATCCAACTGCTCGGCGAGTTCCGAGCTAATGTGAAGATTGCTTTTGATGACCCGAGAGGTCACCGTCGGCGCAATAGCCGAACAGGCGGTCATGAGGAAACCGCCTAGCCGGAGAGTTTGGCCGACAGCCATGGCTCCCTTAGTAACAGCACCGCCTTTAAAGACGGGAGGAGACATCCTTCCTGATTGCGACGGCACAGAGGAACTCTCAATGAAAGCACCAATGTCGGTGTCAAAACCGGCGGATCTCGGGTAGGGGGTCCCAAACTGTGCGTCTAGGCCGGATGGTAACAGGAGACAAGGGACACAAAGTTTTACCTAGGTTCGGGCCCTCTCGATGGAGGTAAAACCCTACTCCTGCTTGATTAATATTGATGATATGGGTAGTACAAGAGTAGATCTACCACGAGATCAAGGAGGTTAAACCCTAGAAGCTAGCTATGGTATGGTTGTTGTATGATGAAGTTGTCCTACGGACTAGAACCCTCCGGTTTATATAGACACCGGATAGGGTTAGGGTTACACAAAGTCGGTTACAATGGTAGGAGATCTTGAATATCCGCATCGCCAAGCTTGCCTTCCACGCCAAGGAAAGTCCTTTCCGGACATGGGACGAAATCTTCAATCTTGTATCTTCATAGTCCTGGAGTCCGGCTGAAGGTATAGTCCGGCTATCCGAACACCCCCTAATCCAAGACTCCCTCAATCTCCCTCTCTCTTTGTGACTACTATGTACCACTCTTTTCACTAATCTCGGTTGGAAAACACTATTTGTCTCACATGCATATATACACATGCACGGTCTGTACTAGCCCTCTATATGCACATATATGTGCCTACGTGTCTCCCGCACGCACATTATCTTTAGGCCTCTCTCACACACATTGCCCCCCCCCCACACAGACACACCTCTCTCTTAGTAGTTGGCAGATATAATTCCATTAGATCATTCGGTAGGATATCCCTGACTATTAGGCTGGATGGTAATGCGAGGCAAAGTTTTACCCAAGTCTGGGCCCTTGCAGTTGAGTAAAAAGCTTACTCCTGGTACTGTATATTAGTGATAGGGGTGTGTACAAAGTACACGTGAATACCAAGCATTGTGCGTGTGTGTACACTATCGACGAACTAGCCCCCATGCTTCTGTAACATACTCGGGGACTAGGGTTACAAATCATATATAGTCGGCTTATCATCAGTGGGGATAGAGTCCTCCATGACTCTGGTAGCTTGCTCTTGTATGGCGAGTCCTCCACATGGGTCTTCGTATAATGCGTCTCGGTCCAACCTAGGTGGTGCAGGATGGAACCGACCCATGAGTCCTCATGTTGACCCACCACAACTAGAAATGATGTGCCCACCAGACCACACACACAATCGTCACTAAGAAAATAAGCATATACAATAGTACAATGTTATACATGAAAGTGAATTGCATGGTGCATCCAAAAATATTTGTTCTTCATTGTGAATGTTTATATTTTCTCCTAAAATATTAGTCACGGGAAAGAGAAACGAAGGGCATATCTCTCCTTATCTCCACCGGACACCCCCTCTTTCTACACCACTTTCATGTATGCACACAAACTATTTATCGGCCCTCTAAAAGTATGCATGCCCCTGACACATTCACGTGTGACGGTCACTGTATTTCAAGCAAAAGCACTATACATTCACTGGACTTCAGAATATGCTCATTACGGTCACCGTATACATTCTTGTGGTGATCATACGTTATCTAGCTCATGATACATCCCCGTATTTCATTGATGAAACTGACGGACATTGTATTTGATGCACCTCCATATTTTGTTGACGACACTTACGGTCATTGTATTTGAATGAAAAGCATGATATGGTCATTGGACTTCAGAATAAGCTCATCACGGTTACCACATACATTTTGTGGTACTAACCAACCTGTGGTTGGATGGTTAGGAGGACAGTGGTTTCCTGATCCAGCCAGGTTTAAACTCCTGGTGCTCGTATTTATCCTGGGTTAATTTTAGTATTTTTCGGCGATGTACGTTCAGTGGGTGGAGACGCTCCCCTCGACTACGAGGGACCTATGGTGACTTCGTAAAATCTCAAGATCATATGCTGGCTCACTCTCTCGAAGGTGCTCATAGGGGTAGGGTGTGTGTGCGCGCTTATAGCGGTGAGTGCTTGCGCGTATATATGAGCGCTTGCGTCTGTACCGTGTAAAAAAATACAAGTAGTGATTATACGGTCACTGGATCACCCATACAACTCCGCATTTTATTGATGACACAATCAATTGACCAGTCAAACGTTCCACGTGGCGTAACTAGTGTTGCACCATGGCCACGCATAACCATGGGGCCTACCTGTCAGCGCGTATTTGAAAGAAAGAAATGGTACTTTGAGTCTGTACTGTGTTAATAAAATACATTTTAGGGTGATCATACGGTCACTGGTTCACCATACAACTCTGTAATTTGTTGATGACACGATCAATTGACTAGTCAAACGGTCCACATTCAGCAGCCCATAGGGCCCACCCGTCAGCGCGTATATGAAAGACAAAAATGGTAATAAATTAGTGATCGGTGGGGATTCAATGTCGTGAGACCTCTGGTTGGCAATCGTCGGTGGCGGGGGGCGCGGTGATTGGGCGGTGGCGTGGGGATCGCCGGAGAAAAAGCTTGGCGACGGGGGGGGGGGGGGGCTAGAGGGATGGCCGGGGCAGAGGCGGACCGGCGGTTGGGAGTGGTTTCGAGGCGGGCGGGGTAGCGAGCCGGCCGCGGGGCGCAGGGGCCGGTGGTGGTTGGCGGCTCGGGGGGGTGGATGTTGAAGATAAACAGCAGGCCCTTGATTTCGTATCCTAACCCCGCATGACTAGAGATGAAAAAGTCAGTCGACTGACGTGTAGCCTAACCCCGCATGTACACATGCACGCATGCAACACTCGCGCGAACACACGCACACATGAAGGCATGCAACACTGACACGTACACACGCACGCATGCAGGCGTGCAACACTGACACGTACACATACACTCATGAACACACGCACGCACACACACATGCATGCAACACTGAATCGTACACATGCACACACGCAACACTCGCACGCCTGCGTGCACACAACACATGACGCAAGACACGCGTTCAACCTATACGTGCATGCACCCTTTGTTAAGGACATGGATTTTTACGTGTGTTAATCAATCTCATCTGTGATAAGCAGAACATTGATGTTTGCAGCGGTCTTTATGAATCACAACGTATCGAACGGGCTATCAACGTATATATGAATTTTTTTAAATTCTCTTACATTATATAGCAGGCTTATCTACATGAAATAGATGACGTCACACTTAATGAATAATCATCGGTTTATGAAATGCCTGCTTCTGACCGCCCTGGCCCACCAAAAGCTCCTTTGCCGTGCGCTGCATGCGTTGGGTCACTAACATGCAGGCCAGGTACCCAACGAGCCCACATGTCAATGGAAGAACGGCGCGGTGTCGTACGCCAGAGTCGATGGTGCCGCTCGCTCCACGCCCGGCTGAACACGCCTCCTTGCCGCATTCACTCCATGAAACCCGTGTGGAAGCCTAGAAACCTACTCTGGACACACGTTCGTTCATGACCGGGCCGGCATTAAACGCAACGCTGGCCGAGCTCCTCCCGTCCGCTGTCTATTTAATCCCCATTTAAACGAGGCTATACGCTGTCCAGGAATCGCACACCTCCGCCTCTCCGCTGTCTCCTTCACCATTTTGTCCACTCTTACAGTGGCTTACGAAGAGTAGTTATCCCGCATCCAAGCCGGGTGGGTGGCCCGCCGAGCCTGCAGGATACGAGCTATGCAACTTGTTGATCCACCTCCCTCCCCTCGCCCGACAGAGCCAGTTGCTGCCCCAAGCCGGCGCGCGGTTCAGCAACTCGCCGCTCCAGGTCAGCTCGACAAGGAGCAGCGCACGAGCGTCGTCGCTACCGTCCATGCCGCCGCCTCGTACCGTGCCTCCCATGTGTGCAACTGCGTCTCCCGTTTCTATGGCCGAGACTCCCATGCCGGCGGCCACGCCATGCAAGCAGAGACAAAAGCCGGGTGCGCAGAGAGCGACGAGTCGGTGCGCCTCTGTGTCCGCCGCCATCATCGAGGAGAAGTAGAACACGGGAGTCTGTCGCTGCTTGGGTCCCATGAAGGCCATCGCGGAGGCAACGCCGGCGTACACATTAGGTGTCTTGCCCGATCCTTTTGTTGCGAGGACCATCATCGACCCCGCATGGGCTCCACGGAAGTTGAGAAGCCCCCTTCCACCTCCATCTTGGGCATCAGCCAACGATGTCAGTTGGGCAGTGGGGAAGCAAGCCGTCCTTTGCGTTGAAGCATATACCTCCGGGGCTCCCGGCAGTCCGGTGTCGTGCTGCCGGACATGAGGAACACAAATGGATTGGCGGGCAAACATTTAGGCCAGGTATTATTATACCTGTATTGTCGAGAACTAGCATGGCTTAGTTGATTTGAATGTAATGAAATATGTCATGTTTGTATGAATTTCGTCTTTGTTTATATGAAATATCGCCGTGTTTGCATGAAATTCGTCTGGTTGGTTGAGTTGCTGTCAGAATGTGTGCGGCTATGGTTGGATGGCGTAATTTGCGGGTCGTCGGTCGGTCTACAGCCGGCTCGGGCGGTGTGGTGGGACAAAAAAATACAGCTCATGCAAGCTCATCTCCAATGCGCGTGCTGGAGGATGCATGAACACCCGAGCTATTCCTCATTCATCGGTGGCAAAGGCATCGGTGGACAAAAGGGTCGCCAATATTTTGGCTACCCCGGGCAAGATCCAAACAACCCCTCACAGCACATTCAAATCCCTCGTTCACCGTGAAATTTTGTCATGTGTTGTTTTCATGGACTAGCAAGATGCCTGTGCATGGCACGAAACATCAAGATGCATTTTTTTTAAAAAAAACACGTGTTGCGATTGACCCATGCAGGAGTAATACCATGTGTAAACATGAATGATATGTCAAGAATTTTACCGGAAACATGGTATCTCGAGAAATTTATCGGAAAAATGGTATCTCGAGAACTTCATCAAAAAATGATATATCGAGAAAGATGAGAGATAAGGTGAGGAGGAGTGGGGCGTGGTGGCACTACAAAAAAAATACACTTCTGTGATGATACGTGTTTGTCACAGTAGGTCACGTTTTCTGTCATGCATGTACATCCATGACGATTTTATGACAGAATCAAGATAGTCATACATGTGCTGTCGTACAAGTGTTCCACGACATTACCAAAATTATCATCATAGAAGTGTTCACTTCCATGACGATAAATGCCGCGTCATGGAAGTGCTTTCGTCAAGGGTGACCGACATGTGGCATCCACCATAATGGGTCACCGTTAAGCTACCGGGTCCGGTTTTGGATCCGATAACCTGCTAACAGCCACGACCAATGCCGATTTTCCATGTGTAAAATTCTCATTGGCCGACGGAACCACGTGTCAGCTCCGCGTTGGCACAGGTGTCACTCATCCAATGGGCAAGATCTGCCTATGATATGTCGACATGTGGACCGGCCCAACAGTGGCCCATTCAGGTTAAAAGGCCGGGCCTGTCAAAATAAGCGGGCCGGCCCATTAGTGGCCTACTTGAGTCAGGCCCATTTACAAGCATGGCCCATACATGGTACACAAAATCGGCCCATCAAAGGCGCATTATAGATTTGATAATTTCCAGCCCATCGTCCGTTTTAGCCCGTTAACGGCCCGCTACATCTTTGGGCCCAATTGCGGCCTGAGCTTCTTTCGGCCTATTAGCAGCCCATCATCAGTTCCAGCCCGTTAACGGCTCGGAACATCTTTCATCCTTTTCTCGGCCCATTCTGCAGTTGGGCCAATTGTAGCGACCCGACCTCAGATGGTCATGTCTCTGTGTTTCAGTGTCATCCCTGGATTGGTAATGCTGACACACACAGTACTCGAAGGAATTATAACAGAGTAGCAATCACACACTTATTACATCGAATATCTCAAAAGAGAACTTATTACAATAATATGGCTTAAGGCCATCTAATACGATAAAGCGGAAGGCTTGGAAGATAAAGTGAGTCCATCAACTCCAACGGCATAGCTGAGCTGCACGGCAACGACCTAACGAACCTTACTCCTCGTCTGGAAAATCTGCAACATAATATGTTGCAGCCCGAAAACAGGTCAGCACATGGAATATGCTGGCAAAATAACACAGTAGAGCAAGGACAGAATAATGCTATCACTACATGTATATATGGCTGGTGGAAAGCTGTATGGTTATAGTTTTTGCGAAAAGCCAATTTTTCCCTACAACAAAGGAATAGATTTTTAATTTAACTATCATGGTGGTTGAAACATTATTGAGAAGGTACCCCCAACTCAATCCCAATTAAAGTGATTAACAACCCAACAGTATTAATTAAACATGGTGAGATACATGTGATAACCCAAGTACTAGATACTCAAGAATTGTCCATAACCGGGGACACGGCTAACCATGATTAGATTGTACACTCTGAAGAGGTTTGCGCACTTTTCCCCACAAGACTCTATCACCTCCGTTGGATTTCTCGCACTACATGGTGTTTGTGAAACGGATGACTGAGACACAGTCTTTCAGAAACATTAACTCTCTACTCTGGGTAGACCATACCAAACCTACCAAACCCACTACCTGCTGATCTACCTCTTCAAGAGCTTCATGTAACTTACTCAACTATGCTAGAGCCCAAAACAGCTTGTGGTTGCACACGGAAGTTTCTAGCATGAATCATCTCAGTTCCCTTTGAGCCTGGGTGGCGGTCCATAGGAAGATCATACGGGTACCCCGGGATTTCCAAAAATAAACACAGACAACATTGGGTTCCCCAGGTGCCTCAATCCACCCATATGTTAATTTAAGTTGCAACCTTAAGTTGAACTATTAATTAAGAATCTCACATCTGTCATGGATTTCACTCAAACCTGAACCACGTCTACGAGCATAGCATAGCAATATAAGCAATACGTAGAAGTAACTCCCAAGGGTTTCAATATAACAGGGCAATAGGTTCTACCTCAGCAACTACTTCCCAACCCACAAGTTAACGACATCCTAATCATGCAATGTTTGAGGACTAGAACTAATTCATAAAAACTGGGTATGGAAAGAGTATGATCAATGTGTTACTTGCCTTGCTGACGATCCGCGAATCCTAGAGACTCGTAGTAACACGCTTCGCACTCCGGGAATTCTATCGCAAGCAAACAATAGCATACATAAGTAACAAGCAACGATGCACAAACAATACTCAAATAAGAGAGGTTGACCAGAAAGTTCAACTTAAGAACTCCGGTTTGCAAAAAGAATCAAATCGAATGGAGCAACGAAACTCAAACGGCGAAAGAAAGAAGCTTCATTTACTAATGTGAACTTAGGTCAAATTTTACAGTAGCAAAAACTTGTTTGAGTTGATTAACCGGAAAGAGGGTTTCGAGATGAAACTCCAGGCGCTTGAATCGCCTGATTCCGATAAACGAGCGAAAAGATAAATAGAAACTAAGATCGGATCAGAAATCACGATCAGAAAAATCGCGGAATAAATCCGTGAAAAAGAAAAACGATGAACAGATTAATGAACGAACGTTAGTTATCTGAATCTAAACGAAGAACACGTCCGTTAAAACGAATGAACGAGTGAACGCTCGCTAATTAAATAAACCGGAGAAAACCCGATCTATTTAAAAAAACGGAAACTAGGGTATCGAAAAAAAACCGAACGGCTTTTTAAAAAAAAACGGCGGTGGGATCCGGCGGCTACCTCCGGTGAGGCGGCCGGCGGCGGCGGCGGGAGGCGCGGCGCGGCTCGGGGCGAGGTGCGGGAAGCGGCGGTGGTGGTGGTGGCGGGGCTCGGGCGGCGCGTATATAAGGGGGCGGGGCGGGGCGCCTTGGAGGAGGGGCCAAGGCAGCGGAGGCGGAGTCCGTCTCGGACTCCTCGTCCGAGTCGGCGGTGACGCCGGCGCGCGCGCGCGCAGGAGGCGGCGGCGGCTGCTGGGCCGGCCTGGCTCGGCTGGGCCTTAGGCCCAGTCGGGCGCGGGATTTTTTAAAAAATAAATTCCGCCGAGAGAAATAAAATCCTAAAAAAAAATCTAAAAATGCCAAAACAAATTTTCTCCGTCTAAATAAAATATTTAGGACGAGGTGAACATTTTTTTGGCCCTAAAGTGCAACTTTGAAAACATGCAATTTTTCTAATGCAAATAAAATCTGAATAAAACCAAATAAAATCCAATAAATGATTTTAATATTTTTCCTCCAATATTTCAATTAATTTGGAGAAGTCATATTATCTCCACTCATTTGATTTAATATGAAATATTTTTCGGAGAGAAAAATATTAAAATCAAAATCCTCGTTTCATTATTTGATAAAAAATCAAATATGAAAACCGGAAAATCCCCAACTCTCTCCGTGGGTCCTTGAGTTGCGCTTTCGAGGATTGCGGAACGGAAATGCAATAAATCATGATATGCATGGATGATCTATGTATAACATTCCAAATTGAAAATTTGGGATGTTACACCAATTCTAGCCCGCTATGACTTTAGGCCTGTCCTCGGCCCATTCGGTAAATGGGCCAACTCCTAGCCAATTTTGTCTCTTGGCCTGTTAACAGCCCACACAACAGTTGGGCCTTGGACTTCAGGTCCATTAGGGGCCCATGTTCCACAGGGCATCATTTCAGCCCAACGCGACATTCGGCCTGTTAAAAGCTTAGTTTGCAAATTGGGCCTCCTCTTCGCCATAACACTTTCGGCCTCTTGCTGGCCCGTAAAGTAAAAAAGGGATGAGATAAAATTGACATCTATTTCGGCCTGCTAGAGGCCCGCTGGCCAATTCCATTAATACGGCCCTATCGAGCTTTTAGCCTGTTAACGGCCTGCTAAGAGCTTTTGTTACGGTGGGCCACATCATTTGGGATCCACTTAATATTATTTTGACCAGCCCAATTAAGGCCCGCTTTGACTACACTTGCTTGTTCGTTTGTATGGCGTCCAGGAAATGTTTGGGCGTGTTGGCCCCTGTTTCAACGATACAGCATATTCAAGAATTATCCAACTTTATACTATTGCCTCTAAAAACATACACTATACAATAAAAAGACTAAGGCATAGAAACGTAGAATAATCCTACACTATACAATAAAGAAATTACAGACGAATAGACCCACTAGGCATTATAGTTCGGCACCAGTGATAATAAAGCATACACAAACAAAATATTACGTACACTAGACAAATAAAGCTCATACATCGTGGACACGCATCAACAAAACATACCATTTGAACTATAATCTCTTTAGAAAATAGGATTGGATAGATTCAAATAGCACAAATTTCAGTGTGCAAAATCTCCAATTCCTTCATGGTTACCTCAGTGTCTTGTTTCACTTTTTTGACTTCTGCATCTAATACCTGCATGTCCAGTCTCAACTTGTTGATTGTACTTTGAGAATCATGTACACGTTGTCTTGCCACCTCTAGTTGATGCTCGAGAACATCAGCACATTCCAATTCTAATCTATAATCATTCGGTAACAACAATGCCTCGCTGCTCGTAGATCTTGTGTTGATGTCACTTCCTTCTGAAATGTTTCTGTAAGTACACATGATCACGGGTGCGCCTCAGTGCTATACAAACGGTTTTTAACACCTTTCTACGACGACATTTGGAACCGTCGCCAAGTGAGTGTGGGTGATAGGGGGTCCTTCCCACACGAGCCAAAAATCGTCGGGGATAGGCCCTCCTGGGACACCAAATGAGCTCGTGTGCGATCGGGCGAGGCATTGAAACCCAATTTCCGTAGGTATGTACATCCCACACGGTGAATCCCACAAAAATATTTCCGTAGGTATGTACATCCCACACGGTGAATCCCAGAAAAACATTTCCGTAGGTGTGTACATCCCACACGGTGAATCCCAGAAAAACATTTCCATAGGTATGTACATCCCACATGGTGAATCCTAGAAAACATTTCCGTTCGTATATATATCACACACAGTCAATCCAAGGAATACATTTCCGTTCTTATGTACATCCCACATAGTCAATCCAGGGAAAACGTTCCCGTTCGTATGTACATCCTACACAGTTTTATGTGTAGGCTCGTGTGTGAAAGGTGTAACTATCACACATGCTCTTCCTTGGTTAAGTGTTTGCTTTTATCAACAACATCACAAACGATTTGATGAAGAAAATTGTGTGGCATTGGGCTATCCATCACAAGCGCTTTTACTGCTAGAAACGTTTGCAAAGGTCCATGACACATTTATCAGGTTTATTGGTTTACAATTAATAATTCCAGTATTATGCAAATTCACATTTCGTATTGAACAGCCGTTTGCCAATTTCATACCAGGCACATAAAAACATCACAGTACGATAGCTACATGAAAACAGCACAGTTCAGTAAGAACAATATATTCATTTCCCTAATCGAGATCATCCAGGCTCGTCTTATCCACCTCTGCTTTCAGTTCAGTAAGAACCTGTTTTGCACGGGCCAACTGGGAAAGTGCCTCCTCCTTCACCAACACCATCTTAGCAAAGTCTAATTTAAAAAATCTGAACTCATTCTCCACCTTCAACTTTTTATCCCGCATCTTCAAATATTCTTCAGTGTTGACAACAGTTTCTCTAAGCCTACATATGTTCTCTTCCTCATACAGGCTCCAGAGCTTCGCTAGGCATATCTTCAAAGACTGTGGCCACTCTTGATCGACCCACTCCAAGTAAGTACACTTCCATTCATCCAATAATACTTAAAACTAGATCAGTAACAATTGTAGGGGAAATGGGTTTATAGCAACATAGAAAATAACCAATGCTTATTTGAAAAACTGAAGAAGCATGTTAATTATGACATATCTTCTCAAAAAGATCAATGTACAAATAAATTAATTGCTACTAAGACAACAACCAAATTCTGGAACATCAGAAGTTATAATTAACTACAACAACGCTACAAGTTCTTACTCATGTACAATAAATAACAAATTAAACATTTTATGAGGAAGGTAAATATAACTGCAACAGCATAGCGATAGTGTTTGGATGACAACAAATTGATACTAACAGGTGTGTACATGCACAAATTTAGTAACATAGAACTAATAGCACTAAGGTCGTCCACTATGTATGCCAAAACTGGGGTAAAGACAACTGTTGCTACACCTCACACCGGTGCACTGCACTGCCGAGCCGATGCAGCGAAAAAAATCAGGGACCCGAAATCCGGAGCATGTAGTTGCTCCGATGCCCAGTTCCTTCGTGCCATAAAGATTTACTACTTTACTGCTTGGCTGCTCGGTTGTGTGGACCAAAGTTGGCTGCACACACTACTGGAGCGGTGCCAAATAATTTTCAAATGGCACCACTAATGAGATGGCAACAATTTAGGATACTAGGTACAAACAGTGACACTGTCTTAGGATGCGTTTGGTTGAAGGTGTGGTATGAATGGGTTGGGACCGTGACAGTGTCTGAGTAACATGTAATAAATGATTTGTAACAATGAGAGAGGGTCTAACTGAGGGAGTCCTGGATTAGGGGGTCCCCGGGCGTCCAGGCTATGTGACATGGGCTAGACTGATGGGCGGTGAAGATACAAGACTGAAGGCCTTCCCCCGTGTCCTTATGGGACTCTCCTTTGCATGTATGGCAAGCTTGGCTGTCAGGACCCCGATCCTAAGTCACACCGATCCAGCATGTAACACATCATATCACTTTGCGGCCTCACGCACGGTACTCCCACGGGTGCCACCTTACCTGGCCCGGGACCGTTTGCGCCTTTTGGCTCACGTATATGATAGTGTCGCTAGCATCCATATGACAGAGAACCCGGGCCGACATGGCTAGTCGTGAACCCAAAGCGGCACTAACCCATGAGGACAGGCACACATGAATCACATCGAGCATGTCGGTCATCAACGTATTTATTCGGGCTGTAGCACTGGGCTAACAGGACTCCGGTAACCCGGGCTATAGTAGGCTAGGCAGGACTCCGAATAACAGCGCGTGACATTTCCCCGAAGGGACAGACACAGGAACGACGTGAAACACATGCCGGCCAGTCAAGTGTTCCGAGCAGTAGTGCTGGGCTAGCAGGACTCCGGTGAACCGGGCTGTAGCAGACTACTATCGCTCAGAAGCACTAGGCTACATTTCCCCATATGATAGGCTGCTAAGGATAAACAACTAGATAGTCGGATCCCACACATACCAAGCATTTCAATCATCATACACACAATATGCTCGATATGTGTAAATACAACATGGCATCACAACAAGACTCTACGACTCAGAGTATTTATTCATTAGGCTCCGAGGAGCGAGATATTACAAACATGGGTCTCATGACCCAACATACAGAGCATACAAGCAACAAGCACATGCGGAAGCTTAACTTGTCTGAGTACAGACAACTACAAATGAAAAAGGCTGAGAAGCCTGACTATCCACTAGATCTTGCCGAGGGCACAAGATCGTAGCTGAGGTATCAAGCTAAACGTCGAAGTCCAAGCGGTACTACTAGCGAGACTGAAGTCTCTCTGCAAAACATAAAATAGGCAAACGTGAGTACAATTGTACTCAGCAAGACTTACATCAGAACTAACTACATATGCATCAGTATCAATAAAGGGGGTGGTGGAGTTTGACTGCAGCAAGCCAGCTTTGACTCAGTGGCTAACCTGAACTACGACTGCAAGTAACTCTTTTGAGGTGGCGCACACGAGTCCACATATTCACCATATCAATACACCACTATGGATCCGCTCCCGTCTCCCTACGAGAAGGCCATCCATAGCACTCACGCTTATCTTGCGTATTTTAGAGTATCCACTTTCACTTGTCTATGAACTGTTATAGGCAACCCAGAAGTCCATTACCGCGGACACGGCTATTCGAATAGATGATGTTAACCCTGCAGGGGTGTACTTCTTCACACACGCTCTCACCACTTATCGCCGTTTACACGACATGTACTCGACAACCTTCAAGCGGAAGCCCAGCAAGGGTGTCGGCCACGGCCTACCTAAACACTCAAGTCTCTAGTCCAGGTTTATCGCCTATTCGGGTTCCATCCGCAGGGAGTCCGGCCGAGGTTTCCACTAACGGCCCCGAACGATGTGAACAGGGTTCCCGAGACACCAAACGGGCGCCCGGTACACCGTGCCACGTGCCTACCGCAACACAGCCCACCCCTACGGTCAGCGCTGCGTGCGGCCCCCAGCATACTACAAACACCAGTAACTACTTGCAACTCCTGGACAGAGGACAAGGGTGATTAAGAAGCCGAGAGAGTCAATTAAGGATCCCAATGTGTGGTAGTAACTGTTTCATGGATCACAAACACAGAACTCAGTTCCTGAGGACGGCTTCAATGAGACAACCCACCATGTACTCCTACATGGCCTCTCACCAATACCTTTACCAAATCGTGTTCACACACTTAGCTCACACACAGTAGGGCATGTTCATCACCATTCTAATTCATTCCCGATGAATCAGACCCGACTCAATTCTAAGCAGTAGCAGGCATGACAAACAAGCATGAATGAGTAGGCACAACATGGGCTCAAACAACTCCTACTCATGCTAGTGGGTTTCATCTATTTACTGTGGAATGACAGGTCATGCAAAGGATAAAGGGGTTCAGCTACCGCAGCAAGTAACACATGAATCGTTGTTGTCCTAATGCAATAAAAGAGAGCAGGGGCGAGAGAGTGGGGTTTTATCGGAATGAACAAGGGGGTTTTGCTTGCCTGGCACTTCTGAAGATATTATAGTTCTTCATCGGTGTCATCGAACTCATCGTCCGTACCACGTCTACCGAGAGGGGCAAACACCAGCAAACACAGAAGAAACACAATCAATGCAATGCAACAATATGATGCATGATCATGACATGGCAATATGCTGTGGTTTGGGCTAATGCAACAACAAGTCATTTTAATTGAAGTGGGATTCAAAGCTACATCAAATCCCAATTCCAAAACTATTATCAAAGTTGCCCTAATCATGTTTCATCCTAAACAGTGAAGTTAACTTGATCAAACATGCATGAAAATGGTACAGATGGATAGATTGGATTTTTCTGATCATTTTTCATATATAAATTATTTCATTCTGAGCTACGGATGATTTTATATGATTTTTAGAAGTTTGCACAATTTTCTGGATTTTCTAAAAATTTAGAAATAAACTAATTCCAGAAAATGGATTATTGCGTCAGCCTGACGTCAGTGTGACGTCAGGGTCAACAGTGACGTCAGCAGGTCAACAGGATTGACCAGGGTCAAACCAGACACGTGGGACCCGCGTGTCAGTGGTTAGTTATACTAACTAAATTTAATTAGTACTAATCCTAAAAATTAGCAGGGCTGGGTCCCATTTGTCATCGACACAGAGGGGTCAACTGGGCCCACCCGGGGTCAAACCCGCCGGACTTGGTCCACGGCTCGCCGCCGGCGACGACAGAGACGGCGGAGGCTTCGGGAATCGCCCACAGGCGACCATTTGCACGGCGGAGAGGCTCTACGTGACGAGGAGACTCGTCCGCGTCCAGTGGTGCTCACAGCAGCTGCTCTAGTGGCCTAAAACGCCGGCGGCGGCGACTTGCGCGGCGGCCGGAGTTCGGTAGTTGAGCGGGTCGGCGTTGCAGGGAACGGCAGGAGCCGCGGGTGGTCGCGGTCGACTCCTGGGAACCTGCTGAGCACGGTGGCGCGCTCGGTTGCGAGCTTGCACGGCCGTAGCCGTGGTGGCGACATGAACGGCGGCGAGAGGCTACGGCCACGGCGGGGAAAAGGGGCTACGGCGTGCAGGCGGCTAAACAGAGGGAGGGGAACAGGGCTGGAGCTCACTGCGGTTCCGATGGAGACTTCGGCGAGCTCGGGGAAGCACCGGAGCGGCCGGGGCAGCGAGGTCGATCTCCGGCGACCGAGGAGGGGGAAAGCCTCGGTGGCGGAGTTGCAGCGCGTCCGGGGCCTCGTGGGTCGTCGAGGAGGTCGGGGACGTCGAGTCGGAGCTCGCAGGCATGTCCAGGGGGCGAGGGGGAGGAAGTGGCCGCGGTGGGGCTTGTCGGCGGCGACGAGCTCCGCTCGGTGTGTTCGGGAGAAAGAAACAGAGGAGGGGAGGAGCACAGGGAGAGAGGGGAGCGGTGCAGAGGTCCGGAGGGGGGGGGGGTCGTGGCGCCGCGGGAGACGTCCAGGGGGAGGAGGAGGCAGCCAGGCAGGGAGGAGGTGGCCGGCGCGGGGCGGGCACGCGTCTCCGTCCTCCTGGCAGAGGAGGAAGACGACAGGGGAGGTGGCGGTGGTGGGCTGGGCCGGCCAGCTACAGTGCTGGGCCGGTTGGTGGGCTACGCAGGTGAAGCCAGGTAAGAACCTTTCTCTCTCTCCTTATTCTATTTATTTCAGTTTTCTATTATACTGTAAATTTGAGGGCTTTATTAAAAATAGCTAAGCACTTTCAAAAATCATGAGACTGCTTGTGGCCACTGTTTGGATTATTTCCAATAACCAGCAATTCAGTTCATGAATATTTGGACATTTAAAATAATACATAAAATTTAAATGCCCCAAATGCAAATAAGGTATGATTTAATTCAGTGACCAATTATGTCATGGAAAAATGTGCAACACTTCTGGTTATGGTTTTAGCATTTTCCAGAAATGATGAACATTTTTAAAAGCCATTTGGATTACTGAAAATATTTTAGGTGAACCTAGTTGAATTTCATTTGGTGCTAGGGTTTCAACAATCCCCATTTCAAGTTTCTTTGGAAATAAAACATGATGGCATGCTCACTGATGCAACTAACTACTAGCAATTCTAGGGCTGTGACAACTCACCCCCACTAAACAAGAATCTCGCCCCGAGATTCAAGACGTGAGGTAAGAAGACAGAGGGGGCACAAGCTAACACGATCTTCTCGATCCAACTGTCTCCTCGAGGTTGTTGATTCGTTGCATATGTTGATCTTGACATCCTCGCTTTTGAGATCTTCATCCACACGATGACGACGGAAAGAAACTATACTAGGATTGATCTTCTCGAAGATTGAGCTATACAAGATCAACTCACGGAGTTAGATGTTGAAACATCTCGAGTTGAGACACAAAACATATCGAGAGGGACGGAAGAACCAACAACGAGGTTTGATTTGGTGGCAACAATTCCATGCTTAGAGAGATGGTGGATGGTGTCAAGGTGCGAGGAAAATTGCCATGATTCCATAACGGGGCACCTCAGGGAAGGTGACTCGCAGAAATATTCCCTTAAGTGGCAAGAAGAATTACTTTTGATACTGAGATCATTGGAACTCTTTATTCCAGCCTAAGGTAATCACAAACGATCGTTTGAAGGAGTTCGGAAAGGTGACATACTCGGACTAGGTTGGATGATGTGGACTACCTTGTTGAAGACAACGCAATGAATGATTTTGCTTATCACCGGAAATGGATGGAACCCAAGGTAGAATGGCACAACAGCGGTGCAAGCTGGGAACAAAATGCAAATGTTGGGAATGATTCTGGTAACTGGGAGATAACTCAACAGTCGAGAGCAATTCCACTGTTTGAATGGCTATAGCATAATCGAGGAATACTAATAGCACAAGAGTCCCTAAGGAACAACTTCTAAAATAAGTCGCAAAAGATCCTCACGGAGAAGATGGTGAAATTGACCAGTCAAGATGCTACAATGATAGATCTTCCGGCTAGGTGTGTCGGTCAGACCATCAACCTTGTCAGGACCTACATAGTAGATCTTGGAAAAGTTCCAGCCATCATATCTGCCTGAGATTCAGATCTGGCTGGTAACAGGATTTTTCAGACAACATGTCCAGAAAAGAAAAGGTTGCAACACAAGTCGACGAGATAACGTTGCGAGACTCTCGGGAGATGAACTACGATAGCGAGCTCCAAAACATGAGCTGGTTCTGCTAAACACATGTGAACACGCTGTGCCAGACAAGCATGACCACACGGTAGTCTTACAACAAAACACTACCGAGTTCAGGTGGGGGAACCATCATCTAGGGTAACGAAGTCTTGTGCATGACCTAGGATTTGCACAACAACTCCTTTTCCTAGAACAAATCAGTCAGTGGCTTGGTGTGCTAGGGATTACCACGGAGTGGAGGTAATTAATCTACCAAACCATAGAATACTTCGCACGTATGCATGCCTGACTTGGGATGATTCCAAGGGAAACAAAACAAACCTTTCTCGAATTCATGGCGGCAACTTACACCTAAAGCACATGAATTCGAGGAAGTCACTTCTTCCATCCAAGCATAGGCTTCATGAACGGAACACGAAGGCATTGCTTACCAAATTTCCAATACTAGTGTAGCGTTCAACATGGATCATGGGGGAGACAAAATGTTGCTGATGGGCTCAACAACAGCTCATCGGAATTACCATATCACTGGACTTCCACCATCATGTGAACACGGTGATAGCATTGGTCAGACCAATAGATGTAATGGTGTATGCTCAAGGGATCAACCACGAGTAAGACAACATTACGAACATCGTTGGTTCTGATTTGATTTGATGATGGCCCATACTCAAATCAAAGTTTTGACAAGACAATAGATCCAACAACTGATCACGAGGACCAGTCGATGAAGATATCATCTTTCTTCCACACACACTCAAAAGGATATCCCTTAGAAATGAACTAAGTCGGGCAAGCTTTTATCTTCCAACTCTCCAAGTTGTTGTTTAGCTCAACCAACTAGCTCAGGGTATCCAACACAGATTCTTGGAGAAAGAGTGGTTTATTGGAAAACCAACTTGAGCACGAACTCAACATAACGGCCAGGGAACAACACTGGTAATGCTTCCGAGAAGATATTCGGAACATCACGAACCACCGATATGTTACTAAGCTCAAGAACTATCTTGCTTTTCAGGGCAAGATGATATGATCAAATAAACAAGGGATTGAACAATCCTCACTCATTGACCGAAGAGTGCACCAGAAATAAGGACTAGGTAGCACGATCAATCTTAGGATGATGATTTAATAACCAACACGCTAAGGATGAGAATATTGTCCATTTACTACCAAGCAACGAGTTACTCGGAGTATTGATTTCACACATCACGAATCACTTGTCGGCATTCCGGCACGAAACCGAGGAATGAACAATGATGGCAAGCAGTATTACTGCGTCAAGAATTCATAAGAGGTGGTGCAATTCTCATGACATTCTTGACATAAAGATGGTAACACTCCAAGGTAGAACAGAACAAGAGCTGGATTGGCATTTTGATCTGTGGAATACAATTACTTTGACCCAATCCTCGAAATGGACAAGGTACTGGAGTTTGTTTCTCCTAGTCATTCCCGGATAGAATAGCTTGACGGACCACAAGAGTAATAGGCATAGATAAACGAACGCACAACTACTCCTGACTATCAATTAACAGACGAGGGCCAGGAAATAGCTAAAGAGGGACAACTCAAAGGAACATATAACTTTCTGAGTTGTGGATGCATGGATTAGTATGTCGAACCAAGTTCAACATATTTCTTCCAGATAACCCATGCAGAAGGTAGAGCTGGCAGAATCACAATATGAATGGAGTACTCCTCAAGAGCACCCTGGTTGTGATCTTTTGGTTCAACAAACTTCTGTCATAAATGGTTCATAGTATTTGGAAGAAGGGAATACCACGGACCTCGAGGACTATCGCAAAGTTTACTAATATCTTAAGGGATCTAGCAAATACTAACAACATGATGTAGGGTGAATCTCGGGTTCGAAAACCCAGGAGTAGAATACCTACTACTAATTGGCATCACGGGATGCTTTCGAGAATGGTGGCCAGAATCATCACACCGGGAACACATCATTGCTAGATTACCAGATGACTCCCTAAGACACCTAGGGTCATAATAATAGCTCCAACGTATATGTCAAGGCAACGGAGTACCTCAACAGACCGATTAGTGTGCTTGTTCTGACCCAAAAGGACATCGGGAACGGAAAGAAAGGATTTGCAAATGCATCAGACTATTTAGAAACCTGGGATGACTCGGACAACATAACGGCTGTAATTGCTCAAAATGATTTGAGACATCCTGCAAAATGGTGGCATAACCACTCAACATCACAATATCAATGTTCTGAGATCAACTGAGAACACATGGAAGTAGTAGAAACAGAACTGGGGCTTGAATCCAACAATCTTAGGCAACTACGGTTTAGTAACACGTCATCCTGGGAGATAGATGAGAAGGCCTAGTTCTTAATCCCCGCAGAAGAGAAGAGGTTGACTCAGATCAGAGGGCCATCAGGTATAAGGAGTAAAAAGAGCCTTACGTTCCCTTCCACAATCAATTCCCTTATATAACTAAAGCATTTCTAGACACGACTTCGACCAGTTTGGCTTGGTAATCCTACAGGCAGTCAGGCTCTGATACCAACGCTGTCAGGAACCCGATCCTAAGTCACACCGATCCAGCATGTAACACATCATATCACTTTGCGGCCTCACGCACGGTACTCCCACGGGTGCCACCTTACCTGGCCCGGGACCGTTTGCGCCTTTTGGCTCACGTATATGATAGTGTCGCTAGCATCCATATGACAGAGAACCCGGGCCGACATGGCTAGTCGTGAACCCAAAGCGGCACTAACCCATGAGGATAGGCATACATGAATCACATCGAGCATGTCGGTCATCAACGTATTTATTCGGGCTGTAGCACTGGGCTAACAGGACTCCGGTAACCCGGGCTGTAGCAGGCTAGGCAGGACTCCGAATAACAGCGCGTGACATTTCCCCGAAGGGACAGACACAGGAACGACGTGAAACACATGCCGGCCAGTCAAGTGTTCCGAGCAGTAGTGCTGGGCTAGCAGGACTCCGGTGAACCGGGCTGTAGCAGACTACTATCGCTCAGAAGCACTAGGCTACATTTCCCCATATGATAGGCTGCTAAGGATAAACAACTAGATAGTCGGATCCCACACATACCAAGCATTTCAATCATCATACACACAATATGCTCGATATGTGTAAATACAACATGGCATCACAACAAGACTCTACGACTCAGAGTATTTATTCATTAGGCTCCGAGGAGCGAGATATTACAAACATGGGTCTCATGACCCAACATATAGAGCATACAAGCAACAAGCACATGCGGAAGCTTAACTTGTCTGAGTACAGACAACTACAAATGAAAAAGGCTGAGAAGCCTGACTATCCACTAGATCTTGCCGAGGGCACAAGATCGTAGCTGAGGTATCAAGCTAAACGTCGAAGTCCAAGCGGTACTACTAGCGAGACTGAAGTCTCTCTGCAAAACATAAAATAGGCAAACGTGAGTACAATTGTACTCAGCAAGACTTACATCAGAACTAACTACATATGCATCAGTATCAATAAAGGGGGTGGTGGAGTTTGACTGCAGCAAGCCAGCTTTGACTCAGTGGCTAACCTGAACTACGACTGCAAGTAACTCTTTTGAGGTGGCGCACACGAGTCCACATATTCACCATATCAATACACCACTATGGATCCGCTCCCGTCTCCCTACGAGAAGGCCACCCATAGCACTCACGCTTATCTTGCGTATTTTAGAGTATCCACTTTCACTTGTCTATGAACTGTTATAGGCAACCCAGAAGTCCATTACCGCGGACACGGCTATTCGAATAGATGATGTTAACACTGCAGGGGTGTACTTCTTCACACACACTCTCACCACTTACCGCCGTTTACACGACATGTACTCGACAACCTTCAAGCGGAAGCCCAGCGAGGGTGTCGGCCACGGCCTACCTAAACACTCAAGTCTCTAGTCCAGGTTTATCGCCTATTCGGGTTCCATCCGCAGGGAGTCCGGCCGAGGTTTCCACTAACGGCCCCGAACGATGTGAACAGGGTTCCCGAGACACCAAACGGGCGCCCAGTACACCGTGCCACGTGCCTACCGCAACACAGCCCACCCCTACGGTCAGCGCTGCGTGCGGCCCCCAGCATACTACAAACACCAGTAACTACTTGCAACTCCTGGACAGAGGACAAGGGTGATTAAGAAGCCGAGAGAGTCAATTAAGAATCCCAATGTGTGGTAGTAACTGTTTCATGGATCACAAACACAGAACTCAGTTCCTGAGGACGGCTTCAATGTGACAACCCACCATGTACTCCTACATGGCCTCTCACCAATACCTTTACCA
Source organism: Aegilops umbellulata (assembly GCA_032464435.1). NCBI lineage: Eukaryota > Viridiplantae > Streptophyta > Magnoliopsida > Poales > Poaceae > Aegilops > Aegilops umbellulata. The sequence continues at coordinate 99,445,580 of CP136060.1, forward strand.
AATCGTGTTCACACACTTAGCTCACACACAGTAGGGCATGTTCATCACCATTCTAATTCATTCCCGATGAATCAGACCCGACTCAACTCTAAGCAGTAGCAGGCATGACAAACAAGCATGAATGAGTAGGCACAACATGGGCTCAAACAACTCCTACTCATGCTAGTGGGTTTCATCTATTTACTGTGGAATGACAGGTCATGCAAAGGATAAAGGGGTTCAGCTACCGCAGCAAGTAACACATGAATCGTTGTTGTCCTAATGCAATAAAAGAGAGCAGGGGCGAGAGAGTGGGATTTTATCGGAATGAACAAGGGGTTTTTGCTTGCCTGGCACTTCTGAAGATATTATAGTTCTTCATCGGTGTCATCGAACTCATCGTCCGTACCACGTCTACCGAGAGGGGCAAACACCGGCAAACACAGAAGAAACACAATCAATGCAATGCAACAATATGATGCATGATCATGACATGGCAATATGCTGTGGTTTGGGCTAATGCAACAACAAGTCATTTTAATTGAAGTGGGATTCAAAGCTACATCAAATCCCAATTCCAAAACTATTATCAAAGTTGCCCTAATCATGTTTCATCCTAAACAGTGAAGTTAACTTGATCAAACATGCATGAAAATGGTACAGATGGATAGATTGGATTTTTCTGATCATTTTTCATATATAAATTATTTCATTCTGAGCTACGGATGATTTTATATGATTTTTAGAAGTTTGCACAATTTTCTGGATTTTCTAAAAATTTAGAAATAAACTAATTCCAGAAAATGGATTATTGCGTCAGCCTGACGTCAGTGTGACGTCAGGGTCAACAGTGACGTCAGCAGGTCAACAGGATTGGCCAGGGTCAAACCAGACACGTGGGACCCGCGTGTCAGTGGTTAGTTATACTAACTAAATTTAATTAGTACTAATCCTAAAAATTAGCAGGGCTGGGTCCCATTTGTCATCGACACAGAGGGGTCAACTGGGCCCACCCGGGGTCAAACCCGCCGGACTTGGTCCACGGCTCGCCGCCGGCGACGACAGAGACGGCGGAGGCTTCGGGAATCGCCCACAGGCGACCATTTGCACGGCGGAGAGGCTCTACGTGACGAGGAGACTCGTCCGCGTCCAGTGGTGCTCACAGCAGCTGCTCTAGTGGCCTAAAACGCCGGCGGCGGCGACTTGCGCGGCGGCCGGAGTTCGGTAGTTGAGCGGGTCGGCGTTGCAGGGAACGGCAGGAGCCGCGGGTGGTCGCGGTCGACTCCTGGGAACCTGCTGAGCACGGTGGCGCGCTCGGTTGCGAGCTTGCACGGCCGTAGCCGTGGTGGCGACATGAACGGCGGCGAGAGGCTATGGCCACGGCGGGGAAAAGGGGCTACGGCGTGCAGGCGGCTAAACAGAGGGAGGGGAACAGGGCTGGAGCTCACTGCGGTTCCGATGGAGACTTCGGCGAGCTCGGGGAAGCACCGGAGCGGCCGGGGCAGCGAGGTCGATCTCCGGCGACCGAGGAGGGGGAAAGCCTCGGTGGCGGAGTTGCAGCGCGTCCGGGGCCTCGTGGGTCGTCGAGGAGGTCGGGGACGTCGAGTCGGAGCTCGCAGGCATGTCCAGGGGGCGAGGGGGAGGAAGTGGCCGCGGTGGGGCTTGTCGGCGGCGACGAGCTCCGCTCGGTGTGTTCGGGAGAAAGAAACAGAGGAGGGGGAGGAGCACAGGGAGAGAGGGGAGCGGTGCAGAGGTCCGGAGGGGGGGGGGTCGTGGCGCCGCGGGAGACGTCCAGGGGGAGGAGGAGGCAGCCAGGCAGGGAGGAGGTGGCGGGCGCGGGGCGGGCACGCGTCTCCGTCCTCCTGGCAGAGGAGGAAGACGACAGGGGAGGTGGCGGTGGTGGGCTGGGCCGGCCAGCTACAGTGCTGGGCCGGTTGGTGGGCTACGCAGGTGAAGCCAGGTAAGAACCTTTCTCTCTCTCCTTATTCTATTTATTTCAGTTTTCTATTATACTGTAAATTTGAGGGCTTTATTAAAAATAGCTAAGCACTTTCAAAAATCATGAGACTGCTTGTGGCCACTGTTTGGATTATTTCCAATAACAAGCAATTCAGTTCATGAATATTTGGACATTTAAAATAATACATAAAATTTAAATGCCCCAAATGCAAATAAGGTATGATTTAATTCAGTGACCAATTATGTCATGGAAAAATGTGCAACACTTCTGGTTATGGTTTTAGCATTTTCCAGAAATGATGAACATTTTTAAAAGCCATTTGGATTACTGAAAATATTTTAGGTGAACCTAGTTGAATTTCATTTGGTGCTAGGGTTTCAAACATCCCCATTTCAAGTTTCTTTGGAAATAAAACATGATGGCATGCTCACTGATGCAACTAACTACTAGCAATTCTAGGGCTGTGACATTGGCATTCAAATATGAAGTTTCCTTCCTTTGTAAACCGACTTTGTACAGCCCTAGTGTAACGCCCTCGATGCGGCTATATCTCCCACGTGTCGAAGCACGACTTAGAGGCATAACCGCATTGAAAGCAATGTCGCAAGTGAGGTAATCTTCACACAACCCATGTAATACATAAGGGAAAGAGATACATAGTTGGCTTACAATCGCCACTTCACACAAAACATGAATAAAGCATTACATCAAACAGATACAATCAAGGTCCGGCTATGGAACCAAAATAAAAGAAGACTACCCCAAATGCTACACAGATCCCCGATCGACCCCGACTGGGCTCCACTACTGATCAACTAAAACGAAACAACACAATGAACAAGATCTTCATCAAGCTCCTCCTTGAGCTCGGGTACGTCACCTGCACGATCTCAGCGGCACCTGTAAACTGGTTTAGGAAGTATCTGGTGAGTCACGAGGACTCAGCAATCTCACACCCGCGAGATCAAGACTATTTAAGCTTATAGGTAGGGGAAAAGGTATGAGGTGGAGCTGCAGCAAGCGACTAGCATACATGGTGGCTAACATACGCAAAAGAGAGCGAGAAGAGAAGGCAAAGCACGGTCGAACAACTATGATCAATAAGTGATCCTGAGCTACTTACGCCAGACATAACTCCAACAACCGTGTTCACTTCCCGGACCCAGCCAAGAAGAGACCATCACGGTTACACACGCGGTTGGTGTATTTTAATTAAGATCAACTTCGGGTTTTCTACAACCGGACATTAACAAATTCCCATCTGCCACATAACCGCGGGCACGGCTTTCGAAAGTTCAAACCCTGCAGGGGTGTCCCAACTTAGCCCATGATAAGCTCTCGCGATCAACGAAGGATATTCCTTCTCCCCGAGAAAACCCGATCAGTCTCGGAATCCCGGCTACAAGACATTTCGACAGTAATAAAACAAGTCCAGCAAAACCGCCCGATGCGCCGACATCCTGATAGGAGCTGCACATATCTCGTTCTCAGGGCAACACCGGATAAGCGAAGCGTACAGGAATCCAACATAACCCAAGTTGCCAAGGGACGGCCCTGCACGGTGCTCTAGTTTGGACCAACACTTAGACAAGCATTGGCCCGGGGGGCTAAATAAAGATGACCCTCGGGATGCGCGACTCCCAAGGGAAAAAGTAATAGGCTGAGGCAAATGGTAAAACCAATGTTGGGCCTTGCTGGAAAAGTCTTATTCAAAGCGAACTGTCAAGGGGGTCCCATAAATCTCCCGACCGCGTTAGGGACGCAAAATCCGGGAACGTAACACCGATATGACGGAAACTAGGGCGGCAAGAGTGGAACAAAACACCAGGCATAAGGCCGAGCCTTCCACCCTTTACCAAGTATATAGATGCATTAATAATATAAGAGATATTGTGATATCCCAACAAGTAAACATGTTCCAACAAGGAACAACATCTCCATGTTCCAAGAAGGAACAAACTTCATCTTCACCTGCAACTAACAACACTATAAGAGGGGTTGAGCAAAGCGGTAACATAGCCAAACAACGGTTTGCTAGGACAAGGTGGGTTAGAGTCTTGGTTTAACAATATGGGAGGCATGATAAGCAAGTGATAGGTATCGCAGCAAAGGCATAGCAAAAGAGCGAGCAACTAGCAAGCAAAGATAGAAGTGATTTCGAGGGTATGGTCATCTTGCCTGAAATCCCGCAAGGAAGAAGAACGAGTCCATGAAGAAGACAAACGGATGTAGTCGAACGGATCCTCACAAACGTGACACTATCGGAACTAACCCGAAGAAGCAACACCGGAAAGAAAGCAAACAACAAAGTAAACAACCAACACATGAACATGGCATGATATGCGAGATGTGGTATGCAATGCATATGCATGCTCCGGAAGGAAAAAGATGAACCAGGCATAATCTTGGCAAACCAAGCATGCCACTGGATAGATGAGGTGATTTCGGTTGAAATCGATATAAAGATCACCGGAATCGGATGCACGGTTTGCAAATGGCAAGCAATACAAGAATGACACGAATCTGCCATAAACAGCATGATGCTACTTAGCAAGCAATAATAAACTAAGCTACTGCACCCAAACATAACAACAAAGCATATGACAGTAAACTACTCAAGATGCTCGACAAAAGGTGAACACTGAGCTACAGCTAAATCACACCACAACAGGTTCAAACAAGCATGGCAAAAGTGCAAAAGATAACAGGTTCTCAGACTTGGTGAAATAATCAACATAGCAGAAACTAACATCAGGATGGCATGTTCAGAGCAATGAAACAATATGCTACAGGTTCAGAATATAGCAAAACAAGGCATGGCATGAATGTACACATGGCACTTGGCAAAAGTCCCTAAATGACCATAAGCCAAAAAGGATCAGAAAATATGTTTACACCCATGTCAAATAAGCAAGTTTCGTTACAGGTTTCAGACTTAGCAGAAAACTGGACATGGCAGAAAACTAATAACGACTAGGCATGTTCGTGAGCTCGATGCACTTACTACAGAGCATTTCATGATAAACTAAGCATACATACATCAAGAATACATGGCATAGTAACAATACATGGCAAGAATAACATCATATCATGCAAGGATCAACTACACCAAGCTTGGCAAAATCGGATAACATGTAAACAATCTGCCAGCAACATTTTGAAGCAAAAGTAGAGCTCGATTGACTCAAGCTATGGCACTCCATAATTGCAAAAAAAAGGCATGGATGGATAAAGCAAATGCTCAAGTCCAAAACTCCCTTACTTATCATGCTCAAATTATGCATGGATCTCTCATAAACAACATGAAAACATGGCATGTAAATAACAGCAGTCAGGGACTTAGTGAAATCACTAAGTCTCTAAAATCAGCAACATCAAGTGACCTAGTTTGCATGCTTGTGCTAGTCACCACAAAGATCACAAAAATACATGGCATAATTTCCTAGAAAGGTAACATGGCATTTTACAAAACTCATGTAGGACTCAACTTCATAGGAGGCACACATCAATCATGGCAAAAATGACAAAAGTGCATGTTCAGATAAGATCCAACAACTAACATCAACTAGCCCTCTTCTAACAGCATTTCGGGCATCAAGATGAGCTCAAATGAAAATGATGCAATGGAATGAAATGCTGTACTCTTCGAGGCGAACAATTTGACATATTATACGCCCAAAACGGAGCTACATACAGAGAGTTATGGCATGATGAATATGGCATGCTAATGGTAGAATGTCGGGGACTTGGCAAAATTAGAGGGGGGAGGAGAAGTCAACCCGACCGGATCTCGGATCCAGCGCGCGGATCGAGGCGGGGCCGGCGACGAGGAAGGAGGGAGGCGGCAGCGGAGCTCCGGCGAGGGAAGAAGGCGCCGGAGCGCGGGGCGCTGCGCGGGAGGGCGGCGGAGGCGGCGACCGCGGCGGAGCTCGCGCCATGGCGCGCGGCGGCGGGGCGGAGAGCGGCGACCGGCGCGGAGGCGGGGAAGCGCGCCGGCGGGCGGCGGAGCTCGCGGACGAAGCCTGGCGGCGCCGGCGAGGGATGGAGGCAGCGGAGCGGCTCTGCGGGGCGCGGCTCGGGCTCGGGGCAGCTCGCGGGCGGCGGCGGATCTCGGGCCCGCGCGGGCCGGCCTCGGGCCCCGCGGGCCGTGGCGGTGGAGGAGAGAGGAGGGGAGGCGCGGCGCTGAGGTGTCGCGGCGTGAGTGGCTGAGGGCGGCGCGGGCGCTGACGTGGCGGCCTGCGGTTGGCCGCGGCGAGGTGGCGGCTGGACGCGTCCGGCGGCGGGGATTTCGTCCGGCGGCGCGCGGGGAATTTCGCTAGGGTTCATCTGCGCGAGGAATCCGGGGGGGGGGGGGGGAGCACTTATTTATAGGTAGAGGGGGTTAGGAAGCTCCAAATGGAGTGCGGTTTTCGGCCACGCGATCGTGATCGAACGACCGAGATGATGGAAGTGACTTAGGTGGGTTTTGGGCCACTTTGAAGGGGGTGTTGGGCTGCACACCGAAGAGGCCTTTGCGGATACCCGGTTAACCGTTGGAGTACCAAACGACCTCCGATTGAGCCGGAACTTGACAGGCGGTCTACCGGTGCTATACCAAGGCCACATGTCAAGCCTCGGTCCATTCCGAGAAGGTTTAATACCCGCACACGGAAAAAGGTAAAAGGGGACGCCGGGGAACATAGGAGCGCCGGATTGCAAAACGGACAATGGGGAAAATGCTCGGATGCATAAAGCGAACACGTATGCGAATGCGATGCACATGATGACATGATATGAAATGCAGGTGATGACATGGCAAAGAGCGACACGCAATCACATGACATGGCAAGGACGGCGAATAACTGACACACACCTGGCGCATCAGATCCGGGGCGTTACACCTAGGCCCATCCGGTGTCTATATAAACCGGAGGGTTTAGTCCATGCAGGCAATCACAAATCATACAGGCTAGACATCTAGGGTTTAGCCATTACGATCTCGAGGTAGATCAACTCTTGTAACCCCTATACTCATCAAAGTCAATCAAGCAGGAAGTAGGGTATTACCTCCATTAAGAGGGCCCGAACCTGGGTAACATCGTGTCCCCTGCCTCCTGTTACCTTTTATCCTCAGGCGCACAGTTCGGGACCCCCTACCCGAGATCGGTCGGTTTTGACACCGACATTGGTGCTTTCATTGAGAGTTCCTCTGTGTTGTCGACGGAAGGTTCAATGGCTCGTTCGATCATCTACAATGATGCCGTTTCCAGGGAAGCTTTCCTCCCCAATCAGATTTTTGTATTCAGCGACTTCATTCTGCGTGCCAACTCGATCGGACACCCCGAGAAGATCGATAGCTACGCCCCTGGCCATCAGATTAGTTTCGGGGACCTAAACTATGTCGCTGATATCCGAGGAGACTTGATCTTCGAAGGGTTCGCGACCCCAACCACCGCTCTGGCCTTAGATCCAAAGCATACTACTGGGTCCGAAGATGGGAGTTTAGAGCCCGTCGACTCTCTGCAATTATGGAGCTCGATGCCGAAGGTCCGGAGGGGACTGCGTCATCAGCAAACCCAGAGTCAAGTCGGGCTCCCCTTGTCACTAAAAAACCGGACTCACCCCCAGACTCCAGATACGAACTCTCGAACTCTGCGTCAAGCGCCAGGAGGCTGTCACCCCGGCCAGCCCCGCGGACTCTTGGTTGCCCGTCCAAACCTCGCTCTTCAACGAGGCTCTGTATTTAATGTGATCCCTCGCCATTATAGAGGATTCGCTTACGAATTACGCTCAGCCCGGAGTAGGGGCTGAGAGCGGGGAATTTTACGTCCCACCCACAACCCACTTCATAGCCACTGTCGAAGACTTAACTGACATGTTGGACTACGCCTCTGAAGACATCGACGGCATGGGCGATGATGCCGGAGACGAACAAGGCCAAGACCGCCGTCCACGGGACGTTGGACGACCACCACCACATGTGATGTGTATATGGTGGACACACACAAAGAGGATGACGCCGACGGAAGGAAGGATCTGGTTGAGGACAAGCCTGTTGAGGCACCTCCAAAGCGTCGACGTCAGCGGCGCCGCTCAAAATTGCGTCGCGGAAAAGACAACAATACCGGCACTAGATACAGTGACACTCCGGAAAATGCTGAAGACCCTAAAGCCCCCATCGAACCAACATCCAAACAGGATGATTGGGAGGAGGGGAAAGTTAACTCCGACGATCCGGTCGGGAACGAGGACTCGGAGGATAGTAATTATCTACCACTCTCCGAAGATGATGTGAGCCTCGGTGATGAAGATTTCATCATGCCAGAGGAACCCCTTGAACAAGAGCGCTTTAAGCGCCAGCTAATCGCCACCGCAAGAAGCCTAAAAAAGAAGTAGCAGCAGCTCCAATCCGAACATGATACGCTCAACGACAGATGGACTAAAGTCTTGGCGGCCGAAGAATACGGTCTCGAACGCCCAAAAAAGAGCTACCCGAAGTGCAAGCTACTACCACAATTTGACGACGATGCTCTTGAGCCAATACCGCCAAAGTATAAAGCTGCTGACGAACCTGACAGACCACCACGTGGGCGGGACAGAGTGGCTACTCACGCCCAACATCAGCCCGCACCTCCCCGCCATAGAGTCAAGGAGGTAGCAGCTACGGGCTACACCTACAACCTATGTAAGGACCTGGACAATAGATCCGGTCAGACCAGATCAATCTATGCATCAAGGGGGCGTGCTCCAATGCGAGAAGACGGTCATCAGGCCTAGCGCGACAGGCACAACCTCACCCGGGCTAAATACCGCATACGAACTCAACTGAACTGCATTGTGACATCGCCAGATACAGAGGTGCTGCACACCCCTTATGCTTCACCGATGAGGTCATGGAGCACCAGTTCCCAGAAGGGTTTAAACCCGTGAACATCGAATCATACGATGGAACGACAGATCCCGCAATATGGATTGAAGATTTTCTTCTCCATATCCACATGGCTCACGGTGATGATGTCCATGCCATCGAATACCTCCAGCTAAAATAAAAGGGACCAGCTTGTCACTGGCTAAATAGCCTCCTAGAAAACTCCATTGGTAGCTGGGAAGATTTGGAAGATGCCTTTAGAGACAACTTCCAAGGTACCTATGTTCGGCCCCCAGATGTCGATGACCTCAGTCACATAGTCCAGCAACCCGGAGAGTCAGCCCAAAAACTCTGGACCAAGTTCTTAATTAAAAAGAACCAAATTATGGATTGTCCGGACGCCGAAGTCCTTGCGGCCTTTAAACACAGCGTCCGGGACGAGTGGCTCGCCCGACACCTCGGCCAAGGAAAACTGAAGTCCATGGCAGCCCTCACCGCACTTATGAACCGCTTTTGCGTGGGAGAAGATAGCTGGCTAGCTCATAGAAGCAATAGCACCAGCGACCCTGGCACCTCTGAAGCCAGGGATGGCAATGGCAAGCCACGACGCAACTAACACAAGCGTCAAAGCAACAATGAAGACACCGAAGACATGGCGGTCAATGTCGGATTCAGTGGCTCTAAACCGGTCAGTGGAAGAAGCCATTCAAAGGAAATAAAGATGGTGCATCTAGTTTGGACATAATACTCGATCGGCCTTGCCAGATTCATGGCACCCCTGACAAACCTACCAATCATACCAACAGAAATTGTTGGGTATTTAAACAGGCCAGTAAGCTAAACACCGAACATAAGGGGAATGGACCGCCCAGTGAGGACGATGATGAAGAGCCTCGCCCAACGAACACAGGGGGACAAAAGAAATTTCCCCCCGAGGTAAAAACGGTGAATATTATATATGCTACATATATCCCCAAAAGGGAGCGCAAGCGCGCACTAAGGGACGTCTATGCCATAGAGCCAGTCGCCCCAAAATTCAACCCATGGTCAGCCTGTCCGATCACTTTCGATCGCAGAGACCACCCGACCAGTATTCACCATGGAGGTTCGGCAACATTGGTCCTCGACCCAATTATCGACGGATTCCATCTCAGGCGCGTCCTCATGGACGGCGGTAGCAGTCTGAATCTGCTTTTTCAGGACACTGTCCGCAAGATGGGTATTGATTCATCAAGAATCATGCCCACTAAAACTACCTTTAAAGGAGTAATACCCGGCATAGAGGCCTGTTGCACAGGTTCCATAATGCTGGAGGTACTCTTCGGTTCGCCAGATAATTCCCGTAGTGAAGACTTGATCTTCGATATCGTCCCATTCCGCAGTGGTTATCACGCACTGGTCGGGAGAACCGCCTTCGCCCGCTTCAATGCGGTCCCGCATTAGGCTTACTTAAAGCTCAAAATGCCTGTACCCCACGGTGTTATTACAGTTAATGGAAACATGGAGCGCTCCCTCTGTATGAGGATCATACCGCGGCCCTCGTGGGCGAAGTACAGGGTGGCCTAACTAAGCTGAAAAATAAATCGGCAGTCAAGCCATCGGACACTGTCAAACGAGTCCAGTCTACCCTGCAGAATGACAGCCTGGCTTGACCAGAGCAAGACTAGCAATTCGTCCTCCATCAAAGCCCCAACCTGATAGCGGCATACGTACCACGCGTACATAACTACGCACCAAAGATACCATGGGAAAGGATGGGGGCATACTAAAAACAAAGTCCACGGTACGGCTGGACCCTACCCAGACCTTCACATTTTTTTCATCTTTTTCCTCTTCTTCTTACTTTTCAGGTTCTTTACAACCCACATCACTTTCTGATGATAACAAGGGCCCCTGTCCAGGCCCCTTACGTATAATCGATTGTTGATCCTCTCCAAGGATCATACACCAAGGTGAAAAGCAGTGCAGACGTGCGACAGAGTGCCCAAAGGATCTTCAAGACATCTTTCCTTTTTAGCACCAATATACAGCTTTCCCTTGTTCTCGGCATGTAAAATAGCCTTGATGCTTAGGGCACCTTCTGTAAAAATACGTTTTGACGTACCACTCAGACTATAATGGAAACAGTTTTGCCCAACCTTGCTCGGTATCGGCTTATTTCTTAATCTGTTTCCCCTTTACGTCAGATTGGCGTATACACCTCGGTATGACTTAAATTGCAGGGGGCTTTATTTAGCCGTATATATTTTCGAAAACAAAAAGTCTGAACACTTTTATCGTATACTTCGGTGTCCCGAATATGGCATTATATGCATCAGCTCTGAATCATGTCTTTGGTCAATAGTTGGGTTGCCCGACTCATGTGATTACCACCTTACATTCCGCTTGTTCGGCTAAGGTAGTAAAGGGAGAACTACTGAGATTGTGTTTTTGGTTCGTCCGGTCAAAGCACCTCAGTAAAGAAAGCCGAGAACTGACTGTCATGATGTGGCGAGAGCTGGTCAGCAATTCGGTGACTTGCAAAATCTCTAGCGATTTCTTCCGTATTACACGGCGGACTGGCTATCTTCCAGTCACGTGCGTAAGGCACCTAAGTTCGGATGGCTACATACGCACCAGGGGCTACCTTACAACCCCATTGTCAAACTCCTATGGCTAAGTGAGAGCGATAAAGCCGCATAGTCCAATTGCGTGGTTCGCCGCACTGACACCTCCTTTACGGACAAATACGTTGGGTTAAGTGTGGTCATGTGCTATTTCGAACACCCCTGTAGTATCTACGTGGGGGCTGAAGACGACGACTGGCCAACTCTCAGGGATAAAAACGGCCGCATAGGAGGAAAACTACTTTAAGAATAAAGGGCACACATATATTACAAAGCCTTGGTTTATAATACAACGTGTGGGCAATTCGGATACATTCACTCAAATATAATGTCCTTAAAGCATTGACCCCAAACGGGCACCCTCTAAGACATCTTCGAAATAGTGCTCCAGCTTGCGGTGGTCCTTGCCTCCGGGCGGGCCCTCGACTGCCACGACGGCGGCCTTCATTTTCGCCTAGTGCATTTTGACACGGGTGAAGGCCATCTGCGCACCTTCTATACATGACGACCGCTTTACCGCATAAATTCGGAGCAGCGCGTCGACGAGTCGCTGCGCTAGGCTGAAATAGCTGCTCGGAATGGGTCCGGTTGGCCACAGCCGGACTACGACATCCCTCATGGCCAATCCGGACATCCTATGCAACTCGGCCCACTGCACCATCTGGTCATTCAACAGCGTTGGGCGCTCCTGCGCCGCGAACTGTGACCAGAATAGCTTCTCCATCGTGTGCCCCTCCTGGGCCCGGAAGAACTGCGCGGCATCGGCGGCGCTCTTCGGAAGATCCTCAAATGCGTCTAGAGAACTCCACAGTCGAGTGAGCAAGGCATTCTTCGGATTGCCGAATTTACTCTGTAAAAGGAAGGGCTTACTGTCGGTGTAAAAACCAGCGGATCTCGGGTAGGGGGTCCCAAACTGTGCGTCTAAGGTCGATGGTAACAGGATACGGGGGACACAATGTTTACCCAGGTTTAGGCCCTCCCTATGGAAGTAATACCCTACTTCCTGCTTGGTTGATCTTGATGAATATGAGTATTACAAGAGTTGATCTACCACGAGATCGTAATGGCTAAAACCCTAGAAGTCTAGCCTGTATGACTGTATCCGTTTCTGGACTAAGCCCTCCGGTTTATATAGACACCGGAGGGGACTAGGGTTGTACAAAGTCGGTTACAAAGAAAGGAATCTTCATATGTGGTCGCCAAGCTTGCCTTCCATGCCAAGGAGAGTCCTATCCGGACACGGGAGAGAGTCTTTGGTCTTGTATCTTCACAGCCCATTATTCCGGCCCATGTCCAACAGGTCGGACGCCCGAGGACCCCTTAGTCCAGGACTCCTTTAGTAGCCCCTGAACCAGGCTTCAATGATGAGGTGTCCGATACACAGATTATCTTCGGCATTGCAAGGCGGGTTCTCCTTTCCGAATACTCCAAGATAGTCTTTGGACAAAGTGTCCGGATCTGCAACACAAGTACCACAACCATAGAGAATATAATTTTTCATGAGTCCAATCTGCAGACAACTTTTCGTAACGTGACATCACGCTTGCCCGATCATTATTTCGAACCGTTTCCCGTCCTGCCATTCCATGTTTCGAGGCGAGGTTTTCATTGGCACATCTTGTCGAAGCAGAGATCGTGTCTCCGTATTGCGGGATTCTTATTAATACGAGCGTGGGTAACCCAACCGTTCCATTCAAAAAATTCCTTAGGAATAGGCAGGTTTTCAGGCTTAGGAGGAGGCGTTCGATACCCGGTGCCTTTATAAAGGCGCAAAGGGCCGTCTTTATTTATGCCAAACTTCTCCTCAGCCTCCCCAACCTAGAGTTCTAGCACCCAAGGGTCGACTCCATTGCTTCAAGCTTCCCAGTCATGTCCGGACCCAGCCCGCTGGGCCGATTGGTGGCTTCCTCCATTACGGAAGAGGACATTGCGAAGCTTCGGGTAGCCAGATACCAGACCGCGGAGATCCCCCATAGGCTTCCTGCTCAAGGACAGGTTATTCCGACTCCCAGATCCGACGAGAGGGTCGTATTCATCTCTCACTTCCTCCGAAGGTTAGGGTTCGCTCTTCACCCCTTCGTCCGGGGACTCATGTTTTATTATGGATTAGATTTTCACGATCTAGCCCTAGATTCTTTCCTTCACGTCTCGACGATCATCATCACGTGTGAGGCCTTCCTCCGAATTCCCCTACACTTCGGCTTGTGGCTCAAGACCTTTAGTGTAAGGCCGAAGGTGGTCGATGGGAGACAGGCGGAGTGCGACGGCGTTGTAGTCAGCAAGCTTACCAATGCTCTTTGGCCAAAAGGTTCTTTCACCGAAACTTCCAACCAATGGCAGCAGGATTGGTTTTATGTCACCGAACCCCGTGGCACCAAGTGGGCAGCTATACCTGCGTTTCGTTTGGGCCCTCCGTTACAGCTTGCATCATGGGTCAATAAGGGGCGGAACTAGGGATCAGTTGATGAAGTGCAGACTCTACAGAGCCGCATACGAACCCTCCTTGAGAGGGACATTGATCTTGTCAACGTGATTCAAGTAATGCTAGTCCGCCAAGCCCTGTCGTGCCAGTGTAGGTCTCTTCGCATGTGGGAGTTCAATCCAGAAGGACCACGAACCCTCCACCACTTCTTCGGCACTACGCATAAAGGGATGTGGAAGTTGATTTTTGAAACGAAAACAGTGGCCGGACACCACCGAGGACATCAGCCTCGACTGCAACCATCCGGATACCTAGGTAAGCGCTCAACGCCCGAACACTTTGTAGTTAAGCATGCCGTAATACGTTACTGAGCAAACTATTTTCTTTTTTCAGGGCAGGGTAAAGAAAGCGGTGCGGATTAGGTGTTCGCCCCCTCCCTCCCCGAAGACCTAGTGGATCCCGTACTAACAAAGGTGCTAGCCCCGGCACCATACCAGATGCCTGTGGAGAAAGACAAGGTGGAAAGCGGGAAGACCAAAGGCGGCCTCCATCCCGAAGGTATATCAAACATTGTGTCCGGGGGAATCAGAATTCCATCACCCAAGGACAAAACTGAAGGAGGATTCAACGTCTCTCCGCCCCAGGGTAAGAAAAGGGCTGCCTCCGAAGACTAGGAAGGAAAGGCTCCTAAGCGAGGCAAGGTGCCCCAGTCGGGCGGTTCGGGCTTGAAGGATGGCGTCTTCGCACAGTCCCACGATGAGGACAAGCCTCTAGCCGAATCGTAGTGAACAAAGGTGTTTTTAAACATACCCCGTTCCTTTCATGTTACCAAGGTAACATCTAGAATATATGTTTTTGCATCTCGGCAGATAGTCTTCTTCACCAATCCTCTTCCTCGGGAGATCTTCTTCCAGAGATGATGGAAAGCGAGACACCTCCTCCGGTCTCCTCGCCCAATAAGGAGGACGACTTTGAGGTGTCGTCCTGAAGGGTCTCCCCTGATCAAGTGGTGCGAGGGGTGGTGAAGACACTACCCGAAGGTGATACTTCGGTAGCCCAAGATCCGGGGCCAACAATAAAGGCCCCGGATTGTCCAGTCTACAGCCCGAGACGAATCTGGGGACAGATACACGGATCCCTTTGAAGGGAGGCCATATTACTATAGCAGCTTCCGTAGGTCCAGAAGTGTCGGATATATTGACGAGCATGCTGCGACATGCATTCGTCTTGGAGGAACATCGTACCTTGATGGGCATGGTGGTTGAAAAGGTTCTGTCCGTGAAAAGCGGACTGAACAAAGCCTGTGCGAGCCTGTTAAGAGGCTTTGAGGGTTGTACTGAAAAAAATATTTGAGTGTGTTTTATTCATGAATTGTGCCTGTGTATAGGTAGTAGCCCCTGAGACTCTGATTGGCCTCCCAATGGGGGCGATCAGAGGATCAAAAAGATATTCCCAGGAAATAATGATTAACTCGAACACAGGTTGTTACCCCCTTGGCGACTGCCCGGCCTACGGACGTTGCAAAGCAGCAATGGAAGCTTGATGTAGCGGATGATGACCTTGCGCTTATTAACAGACGGCTTCATGAGGTGCAAGGTACGTCTCGGGGGTGGTAATTACATGCATGTGCTTGTATTTGATCATGACGCTAAGAGTTGTATGCTGAAATTGTTGGGAACGTAGCAGAAATTCAAAATTTTCTACGCAACACCAAGATCAATCTATGGAGTAATCTAGCAACGAGGGAAGGAGAGTGCATCTACATACCCTTGTAGATCGCTAAGCGGAAGCGTTCAAGTGAATGGGGTTGATGGAGTCGTACTCATCGTGATCCAAATCACCGATGATCCTAGTGCCGAACGGACGGCACCTCCGCGTTCAACACACGTACAGCCCGGGGACGTCTCCTCCTTCTTGATCCAGCAAGGGGAGAGGAGAAGTTGAGGAAGAGCTCCGTCAGCACGATGGCGTGGTGGTGGTGGAGCTCATGGTTCTCTGGCAGGGCTTCGCCAAGCACCATGGAGGAGGAGGAGAAGGTAGGAGGAGGGAGGGCTGCGCCAGGGAAGAGGTCACGACTGCCCTCCCACCCCTCCACTATATATAGGGGCAAGGGGAGAGGGGGAGGCGCCCTAGGGTTTCCCCTAGGGGGCGGCGGCTAGGCAGATTGGATCTCCCTAGGGAAAATCCTAGGGAGACTTGCCCCCCAAGCCAAGCAGGTGGAGGCTTGCCTCCCAATCCAGGTGGAGGCGCCCCACCTCCCCAAGTAACATGGGAAAGGGTGTGGGGGCGCACCAACCCTTAGTGGGCTGGTTTGCCCCTTCCCCTTTGGCCCATGAGGCCCTCCAACACTTGCCGGGGCTCCCGAAACACCTTTCGGTCATGCTGGCCATAGCCTGGTACCTCCGGAACACGTCCGGACTCCAATACCCTTCGTCCAATATATCGATCTTCACCGCCGGACCATTCCGGAACTCCTCGTGACGTCCGGGATCTCATCCGGGACTCCGAACTACCTTCGGTAACCACATACTATTTCCCATAACAACTCTAGCGTCACTGAACCTTAAGTGTGTAGACCCTACGGGTTCGGGAACCATGCAGACATGACCGAGACACCTCTCCGGCCAATAACCAATAGCGGGATCTGGATACCCATATTGGCTCCCACATGTTCCACGATGATCTCATCGGATGAACCACTATGTCAAGGATTCAATCAATCCCGTATACAATTCCCTTTGTCTAGCGGTATTGTACCTGCCCGAGATTCGATCGTCGGTATCGCGATACCTTGTTCAATCTCGTTACCGGCAAGTCTCTTTACTCGTTCCGTAACACATCATCCCATAATCAACTCCTTGATCACATTGTGTACATTATGATGATGTCCTACCGAGTGGGCCCAGAGATACCTCTCCATCACACGGAGTGACAAATCCCAGTCTCGATTCGTGCCAACCCAACAGACACTTTCGGAGATACCTGTAGTGTACCTTTATAGTCACCCAGTTACGTTGTGACGTTTGGCACACCCAAAGTATTCCTACGGTATCCGGGAGTTGCACAATCTCATGGTCTAAGGAAATGATACTTGATATTAGAAAAGCTTTAGCATACGAACTACACGATCTTTGTGCTAGGCTTAGGATTGGGTCTTGTCCATCACATCATTCTTCTAATGATGTGATCCCGTTATCAATGACATCCAATGTCCATGGTCAGGAAACCGTAACCATCTATTGATCAACGAGCTAGTTAACTAGAGGCTTACTAGGGACATGGTGTTGTCTATGTATCCACACATGTATCTGAGTTTCCTATCAATACAATTCTAGCATGGATAATAAACGATTTATCATGAACAAGGAAATATAATAATAACCTATTTATTATTGCCTCTAGGGCATATTTCCAACAGTCTCCCACTTGCACTAGAGTCAATAATCTAGTTCACATCGCCATGTGATTAACATTCACAGGTCACATCGCCATGTGACCAACATGCAAAGAGTTTACTAGAGTTCATAATCTAGTTCACATCACTATGTGATTAACACTCAATGAGTTCTGGGTTTGATCATGTTGCTTGTGAGAGAGGTTTTAGTCAACGGGTCTGCAACATTCAGATACGTATGTACTTCGCAAATCTCTACGCTATATTTGGAGCCATTTCAAATAACTGTTCTACTTGGAGCTATTCCAAATTGTTGCTCCATTATACGTATCCGGCATCTCTACTCAAAGCTATCCGGATAGGTGTTAAGCTTGCATCGACGTAACTCTTTACGTCGAACTCTTTATCACCTCCATAACCGAGAAACATATCCTTATTCCTCTAAGGATAATCTTGACCGCTATCTGGTGATCTACTCCTAGATCACCTTTGTACCCTCTAGCCAGACATGTGGGAAGGCACATGTCAGGTGCGGTACACAGAATAGCATACTATGGAGCCTATGTCTAAGCATAGGGGACGACCTTCGTCCTTTCTCTCTGTTCTGCAGTGGTCGAGCTTTAAGTCTTAACTTCGTACCTTACAACTCAGGCAAGAACTTCCTTCTTTGACTGATCCATCTTGAACACCTTCAAGATCATGTCAAGGTATGTGCTCATTTGAAAGTACCATTAAGCGTTTTGATCTATCCCTATAGATCTTGATGCTCAATGTTTAAGCAGCCTAATCCAGGTTTTCCATTGAAAAACACTTTTCAAATAACCCTATATGCTTTCCAGAAATTCTACATTATTTCTGATCATCAATATGTCAACAACATATACTCATCAGAAATTCTATAGTGCCCCCACTCACTTCTTTGGAAATACAAGTTTCTCATAAACTTTGTATAAACCCAAAATCTTTGATCATCTCACCAAAGTGTACATTCCAACTCCGAGATGCTTACTCCAGTCCTTAGAAGGATAGCTGGAGCTTTGCATACTTGTTAGCATCTTTCAGGATCGGCAAAATCTTCTGGTTGTATCACATACAACCTTTCCTCAAGAACAAGGAAACAATATTTTGACATCCCATCTGCAAGATTTCATAAATAATGCAGTACCTGCTAATTCCAATAGACTCTTAGCATCGCTACGAGTGAGAAAGTCTCATCGTAGTCAACTCCTTGAACTTGTCGGGAAACACCTTAATGACAAGTTGAGCTTTCTCAATGGTGACACTTACCATCATTGTCTGTCTTCCTTTTAAAATCCATATGTGCCCAACAGCCTTATGACCATCAAGTAGTTCTTTCAAAGTCTACACTTTGTTTTCATACATGGATCCTCTCTCGGATTTTATGGCCTCGAGCCATTTTTCGGAATTCGGGCCCACCATCGCTTCTCCATAGCTCATAGGTTCATCGTTGTCCAACAACGTGACCTTTTAAGACAGGGTTACCACTTAGAAGTTGTACACACCCTTGTCAACCTATGAGGTTCGATAGTAACTTGATCTGAAGCTCCATGATCATCATCATTAGCTTTCTCTTCAACTAAGGCAGGGGCCATAGAAACATTTTTCCTGTGCTTGCGGTACTCTCTGCCTGAAGTAAAGGTTCAACAACCTTATCAAGTTCTATATTCCTCCCACTCAATTCTTTTGAGAGAAACTTTTCCTCGAGAAAGGACCCGATTCTAGAAACAATCCCTATTGCTTTCGGATCTGAATTAGGAGGTATACCCAACTGTTTTGGGTGTCCTATGAAGATGCATTTTATCCGCTTTGGGTTCGAGCTTATCAACCTGAAACTTTTTCACATAAGCGTCGCAGCCCCAAACTTTTAAGAAACGACAACTCAGGTTTCTCCAAACCATAGTTCAAACGGTTTCGTCTCAACGGAATTACGTGGTGCCCTATTAAAGTGAGTGCGGTTGTCTCTAATGCCTAACCCATGAACGATAGTGGTAATTCGATAAGAGACATCATGGTACGCACCATATCCAATAGGGTGCAACTATGATGTTCGGACACACCATCACACTATGGTGTTCCAGGCGGTATTAGTTGTGAAACAATTTCCACAGTGCCAAACTCGTGACTCAGATATTCATTTCTATGATCATATCATAGATATTTTATCCTCTTATCACGACGATCTTAAACTTCACTCTGAAATTACTTGAACCATTCAATAATTCAGACTTGTGTTTCATCAAGTAAATATACTCAGTATCTACTTAAATCATCTGTGAAGTAAGAATATAACAATGTCCACTGCGTGCCTCAGCACTCATTGGACTGCACACATCAAAATGTGTTACTTCCAACAAGTTGCTATCTTGTTCCATCTTACTGAAAACGAGGCTTTTTCAGTCATCTTGCCCATGTGGTAAGATTTGCATATCTCAAGTGATTCAAAACCAAGTGAGTCCAAATGGTCCATCTGCATGGAGTTTCTTCATGCGTATATACCAATAGACATGGTTCACATTACTCAATCCTTTTCAAAAATGAGTGAGTCCAAAGATCCATCAACATGGAGCTTCTTCATGCGTTTTATACCAATATGACTTACACGGCAGTGCCACAAGTAGGTGGTACTGTCATTACTATCTTATATCTTTTGGCATGAACATGTGTATCACTATGATCGAGATTCAATAAACCATTCATTTTAGGTGCAAGACCATTGAAGGTATTATTCAAATAAACAGAGTAACTATTATTCTCTTTAAATGAACAACCGTATTGTGATAGACATAATCCAATCATGTCTATGCTCAACGCAAACACCAAATAACAATTATTTAGGTTTAACACCAATCTCGATGGTAGAGGGAGCGAGCGATGCTTGATCATATCAACTTTGGAAACACTTCCAACACATATCATCGGCTCACCTTTAGCTAGTCTCTGTTTATTCCGTAGCTTTTATTTCGAGTTACTAACACTTAGCAACCGAACCGGCATCTAATACCCTGGTGCTACTAGGAGTACTAGTAAAGTACACATTCACATAATGTATATCCAATATACTTCTATCGACAGCCTTCTCATCTACCAAGTATCTAGGGTAATTCTGCTCCAGTGGCTGTTCCCCTTATTATAGAAGCACTCAGTCTCGAGTTTGGGTTTAACCTTGGGTTTCTCCACTAGAGCAGCAGCTGATTTGCCGTTTCATGAAGTATCCCTTCTTGCCCTTGCCCTTCTTGAAACTAGTGGTTTCACTAACCATCAACAATTGATGCTCCTTCTTGATTTCTACTTTCGCAGTGTCAAACATCGTGAATATTTCAAGGATCATCATATCTATCCTTGATATGTTATAGTTCATCACGAAGCTCTAGCAGCTTGGTGGCAATGACTTTGGAGAAACATCACTATCTTATCTAGAAGATCAACTCCCACTCGATTCAAGTGATTGTTGTACTCAGACAATTTGAGCACAAGCTCAACGATTGAGCTTTTCTCCCTTAGTTTGCAGGCTAAGAAAATCGTCGGAGGTCTTATACCTCTTGACGTGGGCACGAACCTGAAATCCCAATTTCAGCCCTCGAAATATCTCATATGTTCCGCGACATTTCAAAAATGTCTTCGGTGCCTCAATTCTAAACCATTAAACATTACCGAACTATCACGTAGTTATCTAAACGTGTATGTCCGATGTTCGCAACATCCACAAACGACGTTTGGGGTTCAGCACACTGAGCAGTGCATTAAGGACATAAGCCTTCTATTGTCCGCATAATTGCTACTATCAACTTTCAACTATATTTTCTCCAGGAACATATCTAACTAGTAGAACTAAAGCGCGAGCTTACGGCATAATTTGCAAAGATCTTTTGACTATGTTCAGGATAATTAAGTTCATCTTATGAACTCCCACTTAGATAGACATCCCTCTAGTCATCTAAGTGATTACATGATCCGAGTCAACTAGGCCGTGTCCGATCATCACGTGAGACGGACTAGTCATCATCGGTGAACATCTTCATGTTGATCGTATCTACCATACGACTCATGCTCGACCTTTCGGTCTCTTGTGTTCCGAGGCCATGTTTGTACATGCTAGGCTCGTCAAGTCAACCTAAGTGTTTCGCGTGTGTAAATCTGTCTTACACCCGTTGTATGTGAACGTAAGAATCTATCACACCCGATCATCACGTGGTGCTTCGAAACGACGAACTTTCGCAACGGTGCACAGTTAGGGGGAACACTTTCTTGAAATTTTAACGAGGGATCATCTTATTTACTACCGTCGTTCTAAGCAAATAAGATGTATAAACATGATAAACATCACATGCAATCAGGCCATCATCACTTTGCTCCTTTCGATCTCCATCTTCGGGGCTCCATGATCATCATCGTCACCGGCATGACACCATGATCTCCATCATCGTGTCTTCGTGAAGTTGTCTCGCCAACTATTACTTCTACTACTGTGGCTAACGGTTAGCAATAAAGTAAAGTAATTACATGACGTTTATGTTGACACGCAGGTCATAAATAAATTAAAGACAACTCCTATGGCTCCTGCCGGTTGTCATACTCATCGACATGCAAGTCATGATCCCTATTACAAGAACATGATCAATCTCATACATCACATATCATTCATCACATTCTTCTTGGCCATATCACATCACATAGCATACCCTGCAAAAACAAGTTAGACGTCCTCTAATTGTTGTTTGCATGTTTTACGTGGCTGCTATGGGTTTCTAGCAAGAACGTTTCTTACCTTCGCAAAACCACAACATGATATGCCAATTGCTATTTACCCTTCATAAGGACCCTTTTCATCGAATCCGTTCCGACTAAAGTGGGAGAGACAGACACCCGCCAGCCACCTTATGCAACTAGTGCATGTCAGTCGGTGGAACCGGTCTCACGTAAGCGTACGTGTAAGGTTGGTCCGGGCCGCTTCATCCCACAATGCCGTCGAAACAAGATTGGACTAGTAACGGTAAGCATATTGAACAAAATCAACGCCCACAACTACTTTGTGTTCTACTCGTGCATAGAATCTACGCAATAGACCTAGCTCATGATGCCACTGTTGGGAACGTAGCAGAAATTCAAAATTTTCTACGCAACACCAAGATCAATCTATGGAGTAATCTAGCAACGAGGGAAGGAGAGTGCATCTACATACCCTTGTAGATCGCTAAGCAGAAGCGTTCAAGTGAACGGGGTTGATGGAGTCGTACTCGTCGTGATCCAAATCACCGATGATCCTAGTGCCGAACGGACGGCACCTCCGCGTTCAACACACGTACAGCCCGGGGACGTCTCCTCCTTCTTGATCTAGAAAGGGGAGAGGAGAAGTTGAGGGAGAGCTCCGTCAGCACGACGGCGTGGTGGTGGTGGACCTCGTGGTTCTCCGGCAGGGCTTCGCCAAGCACCATGGAGGAGGAGGAGAAGGTAGGAGGAGGGAGGGCTGCGCCAGGGAAGAGGTCACGGCTGCCCTCCCACCCCTCCACTATATATAGGGGCAAGGGGAGAGGGGGAGGCGCCCTAGGGTTTCCCCTAGGAGGCGGCGGCTAGGCAGATTGGATCTCCCTAGGGAAAATCCTAGGGAGACTTGCCCCCCAAGCCAAGCAGGTGGAGGCTTGCCTACAAAGCCAGGTGGAGGCGCCCCACCTCCCCAAGTAACGTGGGAAAGGGTGTGGGGGCGCACCAACCCTTAGTGGGCTGGTTTGCCCCTTCCCCTTTGGCCCATGAGGCCCTCCAACACTTGTCGGGGCTCCCGAAACACTTTTCGGTCATGCTGGCCATAGCCTGGTACCTCCGGAACACGTCCGGACTCCAATAACCTTCGTCCAATATATCGATCTTCACCGCCGGACCATTCCGGAACTCCTCGTGACGTCCGAGATCTCATCTGGGACTCCGAACTACCTTCGGTAACCACATACTATTTCCCATAACAACTCTAGCGTCACCGAACCTTAAGTGTGTAGACCCTACGGGTTCGGGAACCATGCAGACATGACCGAGACACCTCTCCGTCCAATAACCAATAGCGGGATCTGGATACCCATATTGGGTCCCACATGTTCCATGATGATCTCATCGAATGAACCACTATGTCAAGGATTCAATCAATCCCGTATACAATTCCCTTTGTCTAGCGGTATTGTACTTGCCCGAGATTCGATCCTCGGTATCGCGATACCTTGTTCAATCTCATTACCGGCAAGTCTCTTTACTCGTTCCGTAACACATCATCCCGTAATCAACTCCTTGATCACATTGTGCACATTATGATGATGTCCTACCGAGTGGGCCCAGAGATACCTCTCCATCACACGGAGTGACAAATCCCAGTCTCGATTCGTGCCAACCCAACAGACTCTTTCGGAGATACCTGTAGTGTACCTTTATAGTCACCCAGTTACGTTGTGACGTTTGGCACACCCAAAGTATTCCTACGATATCCGGGAGTTGCACAATCTCATGGTCTAAGGAAATGATACTTGACATTAGAAAAGCTTTAGCATACGAACTACACGATCTTTGTGCTAGGCTTAGGATTGGGTCTTGTCCATCACATCATTCTTCTAATGATGTGATCCCGTTATCAATGACATCCAATGTCCATGGTCAGGAAACCATAACCATCTATTAATCAACGAGCTAGTTAACTAGAGGCTTACTAGGGACATGGTGTTGTCTATGTATCCACACATGTATCTGAGTTTCCTATCAATACAATTCTAGCATGGATAATAAACGATTTATCATGAACAAGGAAATATAATAATAACCTATTTATTATTGCCTCTAGGGCATATTTCCAACAGAAATATGCATGGCTATAGATGATGTCGCCGCGGTCGAGATCCTTCGGGCTGAGCTGGCCCGGGCCAAAGAGTGGGCCTGGATTAATAATGCGGCTGCCGAGAAGGCATATGCCGAGTTAAAGGCCGAACAGGCTGCTCGGCGCCAATGCGAGGAGAGAATGTCCATGATGACGCGTGAGCTAAAGGATGCTGGTAGCCGCTGTGAAGTCCCCGAGAAGGATAATAAAGCCAAAACGACTGATCTTGACAAGGCCTTACGAGAGGCAAAAGAAGCGCGGTCGGAATCTAGAGCGGCCCGGGAGGAGATCCGACAAGCTGGGGAGATCGTGGCTGGTAAGCCCTTTTTATTGCAAACTAAGTTCGGCGATCCGAATTATGCTCCACTAAATCGGGTGTGGAGTTCTCCAGACGCGTTACTGGACCTGCCAAAGAGTACTTCCGATGCGGCGCAGTTTTACCAAGCGCAAGAAGGGTATGCAACGGAGAAGCTTTTCTGGTCGCAGTTCGGTGCGTCAAAACGCCCATTGTTGCTGAATGAACAGATGACCCAACGGGCCGAGCTCCATATATAGACTATCCGGTTCTGCCATGAAGGACGCCGTGACCGGGCTGTGGCCGAATGGGCCAATTGCGGATAGTTATTTTGGTTTGGTGCGGCGACTTGCTGATGCGGTGCCGCGTATCGACGTCGTTAAGCGATCGGCGTGCATTGAAGGTGCACGGATGGCCTTTGCCCGTGTCAAGACATACTGGGCGAAGATGAAGGCCACCGATGTTGCCGTGAAGGGTCCACCCAAGGGCAAGGACCATCATGCACCAGAGCATTATTTCGAGGATGTCCTGGAGGGTGCCCGCTTGATAGAGGGACAGTGCTCGAAAAACATGATATTCGAGTGAAATGTATGGAAATTTGTATAAGGCAATATTTGTAGTTATGCCTAAAACTTCTGATCCTCCTGTGCGTCCGTTTTTGTATTATTCTGAAAGTTTTCTAGTCGTCGGCTTCAGCCCCCTCGTATAAAGCACGGGGGTGTTCGGAAAAGCATTTCATCACTCTTAACCCAACGTCTTGGTCCATTAAGGAGGTGTCAAAGCGGTGAACTAGGCAATCGTACTATAGGGCGTTAACACTTTCACTTAGCCATTGGAGTTTTATGGGGGGACTACGATATATCCCCTGGTATGTGCATGGCTTATTCCGATATGGTGCGTTACATATATGACATGAAGAAAAAGGTCCTTCGTATAATACGGAGGGAATCGCAAAATATTCCGATAAGTCCTCGAGTAGTTGACCAGCTCTCGCCGCATCATGATAGTCAGTTTTCGGCTTTCCCTACTGAGGTGCTTGACCAGATGAACTGGAAGCACAATCACAGTAGTTCTCCCTTTACTACCCTAGCTGATAGAGCGGAACGTAAGGTAGCAAGCACATGATCCGGGCAACCCAACTATTGACCCAAGACATGATTCGGAGTTGATACATATAAAGCCAAATTCGCGACACCGTAGTACGCTATAAAGGAGTTCGGACTTGTCGGCAACTAATTTGTTCCCATATCGAGCCCCTGGCAAGTTATGCCGTGGTATATGTGTGAAACAACCACAGGAGCCAAATTCAGTTTTTGAAGAAAAAAACGAGTGCTGCATGCGGATTATATTTACTGGGAACTGAGTGATATGCCAATATTTATCTTATAGCTAACAAAGCCGCAACCCCGACTATTTGACATGCTTGGGGTCGAAGGCGGAGGAAAAAGGCACCTTACAGGCTCAAAATAAAGAGTGCGGTCTACAAAAAGTTATTTTGGACCTCATGTCGCACGTCTGCGCCGCCTGTCCTCGGTGAGGGGGTTCACTACAAAAAAAAGAAACATCTGTGACATTTTGGGCCGAACGAAATTTCTTCTGTCATACTTATGACACTTCTATGACGATAATTGTGACAAAACCCGGTATCTTCTAAAATGTGCCGGGGTCCTACTTCTAGGACAAAAAATCATGACAGAAAATGGGCTTTTCGTCCTGGGCGGGCCGGAGACGCAGCTGAATGACATTCTTTGGGCCGTGGAAAATGGGGGGGTGTTCCCGGTTACGGTGGGTGGTCGGGGCCGAGCGATGTGCGTTTCTCTCGTACTCGCATGTGCGTGGGTGCGAGGCGTCGAGCTCAAACTGAACCCGAGCGAGGCGTTGGGATCTAACTAAACCCGAGCGATTGCACTGAAGGCTACGCGTTACTGAACCCGAGCGGTCGATCGATGGCTGTTAACTGAACCCGATCGAGCGATTCCTTCGCTACTGCTGCTAACTGAAGCCGATCGATGCTGCCTCTGGATGAACAGTGAGCATTTCTGGGGGGGTTTGGATGAACAGTTCCCAGTGGGGGTGGATGAACAGGACCCCGTGGTGTTGCCTCTGGATGAACAGGACCCGATTGATCGAGCCGGTTGGGGCTAGATGAACAGGACCACCCCGTGGACGGCTGGATGAACAATAGACGGTGGAGGGTTGGATGCACAGTAGCCCGTGGAGGGGTGGTTGAACAGGAGCCCGTGGAGAGGGCTGGTTGAATAGTAGCCGGTGGAGTAGTGAGCGGTGGAGGCTGGATGAACAGGAGCCCGTGGATGAACAGTAGCAAGTGGAGGCTGGAGGAAGTCGACGGTGGATGAACAGTAGCTCGTGGAGGCTGGAGGGGGTCGACGGTGGAGATGAACAGTATCCCGTGGAGTCCCGTTTTGCGGTACGCCACACCCCTCCCGATGAACAGGACCCCCAGTTAGACCGTACGGGTCCAACACAAGTCCGTTTCCTCTGTTTTGCGGTACGCCACATCCCTCCCGATCAACAGTACCCCTGTTTCGACCGTAGGAGGTCTGTTTCCTTGTTGTGCGGTATGGTAGACCCCTCCCGATGAATAGGACCCCATTTCGAACGTGGTCGGTTGCACAAAAGGCCGTTTCCTCCGTTCTGCGGTACGCCAGGCCTCGTTTCCATCGGTTGTTCCGTCCAAGCCCTCCCGATGAACACGAGGACGCATTCCGTTCTGACCCAGCCGGTTGGCTCCCCATGAATACGAAGACGACACTGTTTCTCCATTCGGACCCAGCCATGTACACGAGCCCTAGCCGTACGTATGTGCAAGTAGGCGTTCGAGACCCTGCCCATATATACGTACGTGGCCGTATTTTCTTTCTTGCACACTGGCCGTTGTACGTACGTGTACAAGCTACGTGCGTGCCTCTACTACGACACGTGTGCGCCTCTACATCCACTAGTATGTACGTACATGTTCCCGACCATATTGACAATGCTACGTACGCTTCGACCAGGTGGGTCCTGACTGTCAGGTACTTCCTTGCCTGTGAGGATGTAGCTGGTGGGTCCAAACAGTCAGGGGGGTGAATCGTTTTTTGCTCGGACGCACTTCCTTGCGTGCGAAGATGTAGCTGGTGGGTCCCAGTAGTCAGGGGGGCGAATCGTTTTTTTGCCCGGACGCACTTCCTTGCATGCGGAGATGTAACTGGTGGGTCCCAGCAGTCAGGGGAAACGTTTTTTCGCGAAATACGGTGGGTCCCCGCTGTCACGTGGAGGAATAATTAAATTGCGCGTAATAAGGAGGCACTTCCTTGCGGCCGTCGTGGACGCAACTATCAGCCTTTCCACATACAGTACTCTTCCGATGGAAGGCGTTCTTGACCACGTTGACCACGCCGCGCCGAGAGCACCAGGGCGGTGGGCGATAGCGAGGCCTAGGAAAGGGACGACGCGGAGCCGGGCAAGACGCGGCAGCGGAAGCCCGTGCGGAGAGGAGTACGAGGGTTCACTAGTTCGGCTGTGGTGTAAGGCTGCCGTCGCCGCAGGGCCTGGCCAGCGATGAGAATAGTAGGGGGCGGTGAGGCCTCCACGGCAGCACAGCCGGCCACAGGTGGCAGGAGCATGCGGCATGACCGGCTCTGCTTTGGGCAGCTGGAGCAAGAAGACCAGAGGTTGAAGAAGCACTACGGCTGTTGGATGGACATCGTACGGTCACTGGAGCTAGAATCATTCATATTTACTAAGTTGACAAAGCACTCCGTCCCCGTCAACTTAGTAGGCCCACAAGTCAGCCTCCCACCAAGGTGGGTCCCAACTAGCAGGGGGAGTATTCTTTTTTTGTGCGTAATAAGGAGGCACTTCCTTGCGTGCGAAGATATAGCTGGTGGGTCCGACGTGTCGGCGGTGGGAATATTTTTTTTTTTGTGAAATACATAGGCCCTTTCGGTGGATCCCAGCTGTCAGGTGGAGGAATCATTATTTTGCGCGTAATAAGGAGGCATTTTCCTGCGTGCGGCCGTGCACCCAGCTGCCAGCCTCTCCACGCACAGTCTACTTCCGATGGTGTCGTTCGTTGACCACGTTGACCACTCCACGCCGAGCGCATCTAGGGTGGTGGATGATGGCGAGGCCCCGGACAGCAACAAGCTTGAGATGGGAAGATGCGGGAGTAGAGTCGCGGACGGAGAGGTGTACGAGGGTTAACTGGTTCTGGTGCGGTGTGGTTCGGCAGTCGGTGGAGAAGAACAGGAGGTGTGGAGGGGTGGAGGGATGGCCTGGCCAACGGTGGAGTAGCGCTTCACAGCGAAGCGTGCTAACCAGAGCTGCTAGCAGCTAGAGGTGGGAGCAGGTGGTCCCGGCGGCGCTGGAGGAAGAAGATGAGAGATTGGAGATGGATGCCGGTCGTTGGATGTAAATCCAACGGCTCAGAATCATTTATTGACTAAGTTGACAATGACTTGCACTGGCTTCGACCTATTGGCCCACATTTCAGCCTCCAAAAATGTGGCACGTATTCAACCCATTTTTTCAGAATTACAGTCTTTTTTTGCGGGGTAGAATTTACAGTCCATTTGATCTTTTTTTTGAATTACAGTCCATTAGCTGGGCTGGGTGAACAAATGATGCAGCGTCCATGCGGCCCATTTATGTTTTTCCTAAAAAATTACAGGCCATTTGCACTTTCTTGAAATACACAATTTTGCTGGGCTGATTCTAATTATAATGTTGGGGTGGGTGCAGCAATGTTATCAAAAAATAAACATGGGCTGAGCATTTTGTTATATATATATATATATATATATATATATATATATATATATATATAATAATAATAATAATAATAAGTGATTTATTATTACATTGGTCCTAAAATCTTACCAAGGTTTTGTACACAATCACTAGGATTTTTGTTGCCAAAAAAAATCCAGGATTTTATTGTTAAGAAATTATTTTTATAAGTTAATAAGATGTGGGATATTGTTTTCTTACAAATGTAAGTATCTGTTAAATATATGATGACAATAACAATAATATATAATAACATATAAAATAATTTAAATATATATAATATAGTTAGAAGGGAAACATAAGTTGGACCAGGCGTTCCTATTCTTATATAGAAAATTAGAATAGACCTCTGCGTTTTCTTAAAAAAACATAAATTGGGATGCCGATATTTCAGGAAAAATAAAACCTCGGATGGGAGCTCCATAGGCCGGTCGATACATGACGTCCCTCAAGAAAATACAAACAAGCCTATGGACCTCCCATCCGAGGTCGTGGGCTGCGCATGTTAAAAAAGAAAGCCTATACGGGGCAGCCCAAAACCCAGCTGATACTTGTTGGCCCAGCGATAATAAATGATACCTGCCAGCTCCCCGGCTTCGTTGTGAATTTATCTCCTATAGTAACTATGTTGAAGCACCTAAAAAAATGTAACTATGTTGACAAACCCGTGGGCCCCAACGTCAGTATAGCATTAGGAGGAAGTATTTTTTCAATGAGGCACTTGCTTGCGTACGGCCATAGGCCTGGTGGGTCCCGACTCCGCCTCTCCACGTACAGTCCTCTCCACATTCCTCTCGTGTTTTCAGCATGTTCACAATGGCAGACAGCGGCGTCGTGGCGAGCGCACAAAGGCGTAGGAGGAGATCCGACCACCTGAGGAAGTGCCTTATTAGTAACGAAACAACTAAACTAGCCCAGTGGCCGAGTGACACTACCCGACAGCTGTTCTGCCCGGGTTCAATTCCACCTGCGCAGAGAAAATATCTCCAAAATTTTTGCCTCTGCCTTTATTGACATGTGGGTCCCAATTGTCATCTACGCACACCACGTCCAACACTTTCCTAAACTTCGTCCCTTGTTTTCTCTGTTTTTCGCACACTCGACATTGTGTGGGCATTTTGAAAATAGCATCTCTTTTTCACTTTGCATCATATGAAGATGTGCTATGCATGAATGTTGATCAGCATGATATTAACTAGCTGGTAGTTCTAGTTTCGACCATGAATAAAACTTCCAGCATGATGTTAACACTGTTTGAAAAGGTCGTGTTAATATAAATGCTCTGCCTCTGAAAGTTGTTGTTTCTTATCTGAAACTGAACTTGGAGTTTCTTATCTGAAACTGAAACTTGCAGTTTCTTCTATGAGAATCACAATGTCTGCACTTTTATACTCCTATGAAACTACAATTTTTTTATGTGCTAAAAATAGATCTCTAGAATTCATAAAATACTTCATATGCTCAATACTGCAAATCTGAAATTCAAAAGACATTCATATCTGAAAGTACTCTCAAAATACACAACACAAAACACAATTCACAAGCTGCAAATACTAACAACCCTAAGCTCCTCCTGACAATTCACAACCTGCCCGACTATTGGTCTGGGGGGAGGGGCAATCCCTCCTATTCCTTCGCGGCAGACAGCCACCCCGTGAGACGATGTGAACGGCGGGGGAGAGGATGGCGGGGAAGCGTCGTCGGGCCAACTGTTTTTCTGCTCTTGCAGTTGGGTTCGGTCAACGAAGACTCCACTGGCTCGCTCTGGCACGACACCCTCACAAACGACACCCTGTAGATGCTCGATCCTTCAATCTCTCGTGCATGCTCCATATGGGATCGATACTCCCACCACCGCTCCCTCATGATCGGATTCGGTGAATCTGTTTGCTCCATGGACCAGAGGAGCGGCTCTATGTACTCCCGCACGACTCCCTCTGGGAGTATCGCCGCCTTTTCGCTCTGTTGCAGATATTTGGCCATGGATGTCACCGCCGCCGCTAGTTGGTCCTTGTTGTCAAACCAAGACTATATCTCCAACATCCTAGCTAGCTTCACAGGGTCGCCATATACGATCCTCACGTATCGATTGTACTCCTCCATCGATCTACTTCTCCACAGCACCTTCACTCGCCGACGGTGGTTTTTGAATGGAGGAGGAGAGGAGCAGCGCTGGTTTTGGTTTAGAATAGAAGAGGAGCGACGCTGGTTTTGGATTGGAACAGGAGAGGAGGGGTGGTGGTTTTGAAATGGAAGAGGAGAGGAGCGGCGTCGGATTTAGATTGGAACAGGAGAGGAGCGGCGGTGGTTTAAGAGGAGAAGAGTGGAAGAGCGGCGCTGGTCTTGAAAGTATTTTTTGTTTTGCGTATTTTGGGTCAAAGTTTGACCACATACTGTATTTAACAAGCAAAATGTGAATGCATGTCACCAAAATTGTATCGTTTGGTTCGTATCTGAATGTACTTTCAAATTATATTATTTTTGCAACGTATAACATATATTTTATTTGCGAAAATCATGGTCAATTATGACCTAGAATAAAAGGGCGACTAGTTAATGTGGGGTTTCTTTCTTAATTGAAGGGTAAACTGATTTTGATTTTGATCGCGTCACAGCGCGCTGACCCTCTTGTCCAATCCTAAATCACTGTCGCATGCTCCTGTCCCTCTTCTCCATTGCAAACCACCTCCTCTCCTCTCCATCATCTCCATTCCAAAACCACCATGTCGCTTCTCGCTCTTCTCCATTGCAAAACCACTTCCTCTCCTCTCCATCATTTCCATTCCAAAACCACCATCTCGCCTCTCCCTCTTCTCTATTGCAAGACAATCGTCTCTCCTCCCATATTCTAAAGCTAGCACCAAATCAGGCAGATCGCCGGCGGCGACCAGGCAAAGTTAGCCAGGTTGACGGAGATCCTTACTTGGTTTGACAATGAGTGGGAGATTTCGAGGACGGTAGGGTTTAAGGTAAGCTTCACACTAACCTAATCTTCCACCTGCTCATGCTTACAATCGGTGTGACAGCTAAGAAAATCATGGTTACAATTAGTCTCCGAGTACTACGCCAATCACCCTTAAATAGCTCTGGACCTTTGGGTCAAAGTTGTGACACTGTGTAAAAATAAAGAAAAATAGATTGGGGCTTCTTTCAGAAAAGAGTACTCCCTAGAAAACTGCCAATATAAGCTACTAGTATTTGGTTACAGGATTTGCTGCCGAGAAAGATCCGTCCACAGAGAGCGCCACACATCTCACTGGTGGTGGTGGATGCCAATGCGTGCATGGAGCATGGTTGGTGTTGGTAACTTTTACTTGGCACACCTCGCACTCTGCATATATGTCGGTTCCATCCGTACATTTGTGCAGTTCCACCAAAATGCAGCTGAATAACCCTGTTTGCATACATAATGCAAAAGCGTGATTACATTATAGTGGCACTAGTTGATGAAACACGCAAAATAAATATAAGAAAATATTGTGATGGTATCATAGTATGCCATGCTGCAAGGGCGCGATGGGCCCTACGACGCCTCATATGGTACGCCACGCCTCATACTGTAAATCGTCCCAAGTCTCCCCGATACACGTTCTGCCAGTGATGAACATCAGTGTACAGCGGTAGTACAAGGAGGGGCCTTGAGACATTCAAATCTCTATTTTTTGTGTAGATCAACTAAAATTAAGCACCCAGTTTGCAGAAACGCTTAAACATTAACAATGGGACTAGTTGATGAAACATACATTAACAAAGAGAAGCACTTTCTTTATCTACATTGGAAATGAAATGATAGAGAGGACACTTGCTCTATTTTAACTGTATTATTTCTTCATTTTATCAGTGACACTAGGGTCGAGCAGCTGGCAAACGAGGTGTACCGTGCGTCGCAAGGATAAAGGCCGGGGGTGCTTAGACTGGGATGCTGAAGCTGGCTCTTTCAGTCCCTATCTTCCCCCTGATGTTTTTGTGGTAGCATTTGGGTTGTAATCCAAACTTGGTCGAGCTGGTGCTGCATCCCCCTACCTGCCTAGCTTATGTGGCAAACTTGTCTCCTGCTAGTACTCAGTCCGTTCTAGTAGTAGTTGCATAACTGCCCGTTTACACTGAGATGTTGTCAGATAATGGTTCTCTATGGTTGGGTTTCTTTAATGAAATCGGAGGGAACCCCCTCTTTCGATATATAAAAAACAGTGGCACTAGCGGTGCCAAAACATTACCTCAAATTAATAGTGCCACTAGATTAAGGTGAAAATAATAACATTACTGCTTTATCATGGCAGTGCCAAAACAGTAGCACAAGAGCAGGATCAACATGCAGGATCTTTGGTAAAAGGTCAGACCAAAAAGGAACATACCTCGTGATGGGAACCATATATGCAGTGAACGCCATCGTAGAAGGGATGACACCAGTCACCAACATGGATGATCCAATTCATGGGACCTTTTGGTGCAGTTCACCTAAAATGAAGCAATGTCCCATGAGCTAGCAGCTTCTTCTTCTTCTTCTTTTAAGAGAAGGGCTCTACCCTGGTTCCATTTCCATCAGAAAACGAAACCCACAGAGCTTCTTCTTCTTCATTAGTTGCAATAAAATTGAGGAACATCAAGGTTGCTCGTGAAGCTCCTGGAGAGTAGGCGGACCAGGACAGTTGCATCTCTAACCAAAAGAAGCAACTTATCTTAATGGGAAATTTAGTAGGACATGAAAAAAAGTGCCATTGATTCAGATTACTGGAGGGATTACATTGAAAACAACATTGGTTTAACGTGTCCTTACTTTTAACAGTGCGACGACTACATTTTACTAGTGGCATTACATAAGAGCGGCTCGGGGCAACAAACATCAGAAGCGGATATCTGGGTTGGTCCCATTTTTCTTCGGTATATAGCCACCTTATACTGTGTGAGGCTAGCAAATCTAGTGCTGGACTTACTCTGTTGACTTGTCCCCTAGTCCCCACTTTCTTTCCTTTTTCAACCAATAGATCGGGTTAATATTGAGTTTGTACTACGTTCCCTTTATTTCCCTATTAGACCTAGAGACCAGTTAGATAGCCAGTCTCTGCTACTTTTCGCCCCCATTATTTCCTCTTTTGACCAAGTTCGAGATTCAGGTGACAAATCTTCCCCCACCCACTCCCTTTCTTCATTGTTCGAACCAAGTACTACTAGATTCGAGTGCATGAACTAGTTTTACCTCTTAACAGTAAAAAAATAGGTGGATTTCGAACAGCCGATCGATCCTATCTACATGAGGGGGCCTGAGAAATAGTAAAAGATACAAATGCAGTGACGTCAGGAGCTCGGGAAGTAGAGCAAGGCCGGTTTCGGAGGAATTTATACCTGAGGGTCGCCGGGATGTCGCTAGGTGGGTGGCGGGAGGCCGGATCTGCCCACACTATGACAGCGAGGAAGAAGGGGTGGGAGGCCCTCCTTTGCCAGCGATGCTTTGGAGAGAACGGCATGGCACGTTGATCAGGACGCGCCGGCAGCAGGTAAGAGCCATCGCCGAGGACGACTGTGTGAACGTTGCACCTTCTCACCTTCCCCGGTGGAGAGGATTCGGCTAGATTTGTGTCCAGTGGTGAGTAGAGAGAGAGAGAGAGTGTGTGTGGCCACCGCTGTCGTGTTTAGATCTAGAGAGGACAAGACAGTGTGAAGAGAGAAACACTAGCAAGCAAGCGCGGAGGCTCCTGCCTATATAGTGGAGTATTAGTTTTCTTTTGTCTACCGGCCGGAGCCGGCTTGACCTCGGCAATGACTGTCGAGAAGTCTTCATTTTGCGAGATGTAGTCATCGTATGTACTCTTAATTTTGCGAGATGACAAGAAACCTTTTTTTAGATTTCTCACCAGAACTACAGCCTGTACAATACATCCTGCACGATCTGTAGACGATAGCCAATCCAGGCGTGTCTGCTGGAGTCTGGTCACATGCATGGACGAACTGATCTTCCGTGTCTTGCAGGGATCGTCCAGGTAGCAACGTATGTACTCCTACAACACTTCTCTAGTAGTACTACCGCTCGTATCTCTCTTCTCTTAACTCACCCAACTTGCGGGGCCGGGAGTGCCTATGGTCGGTTCTCAATTCCGGTCCCACATGTGTGTGCAAACGCAATACCAACGTATGTACTCCTACACCACAGTCCTGGGAAGCGAGAAGAAACTAAAGGAGGCAGAGAAGAAGAAGCCCGTCGTGATCCAGGTTTGCATGCATGACTTATGCTTGGTTTACCACATATGACATGCCGACGTTGAGTGCGAGGAATTTAAGAACTTCCTCAAAGGAGGCCGAGTCAAATTCGTTACTGTAGACTTTAGGAACGACAAGGAAATCCTGGGTCGGATAGGCCTCGTTGTAGGCGACCCCTTCAACCTCCAGAAGGAAGGGCTGGTGCCCTACCTTGATCAGCCTTCAATGCTGACCCTGGCAGAAGCCATGGTTCATCCTATGTACGGTGAACTTAAGAAAGCTCTGCACATGTTTCATCTTGCATGGTAGTGGACTGTACTAGATATACACCACATCCACTATGCTGCAACGGATGGCTACCTTTGTTCCAATATCTACAAGGGTTGGATGAGGAGCAAGAGCCAAGTGTGTGGTTCAAGCAAATAAGTATCGCCCAATAGGAAGCGGGACAAGGACGAAGTCGAGGACGTGGATGAGGAATCCGAGTAAGGTGGTAGTGTCGTTGCTCATGGTGGTTCTAACGTAGTGTCTACCTGATTAGTTGCTTAGTTTGATTTCTGGTGTGCTTAGTTTTATTTGAGGGGTGTGTTGTGCTGAGCCCCCTGCAGAACTATGTTATGTTTCTTCTCGTTATATTTCGTACATTTCATCTTTTAGTTGGTATAGTACTACCACTCGTTTCTTGACATTATACACATACAATATATATGGCCAGCATCATATAGCCAGCAGTTTAGTTGTCAAATAATTTTAGGGTGCTTAGTTTTGTCAAAGAATTCTACGGTGCTTAGTTTTATTTGAGGGGTGTGTTGTGTTGGACACCATTAACTTATCATTATGAGAATCGGCTTATTTTTGTCATGTAACAAGGTCAACGGGTTCGACGTGAAAATAACAATGTCTAATGGCATTTCTGAGCAAACATCTAACTTAACGATGGCATTTTTTAGATATCTAATTGCATTTTTGAGTAGGCATCTCACGGATCGATGGCATATTGTGAGTAGTTGTAACTTTTAGTGGCAAAACTGAGTAGTGATACACAACTAGTGGCATAAATCATAAGAACCCAAGAATTAAATAGGTATGCTAATTTCTTTATTTTTATTTATTTATACCTTTGTGTGCGAAACAATATACGCTGCCTCCCCCCAGATTTTCTTTACAGAGGCAACATAGAACTAAATGAGTGCCCTGTTAAATTTTGGAATTATTCTGGGTTCGCTTGGCCTTTTTCATACATTAATTGAGTTTCTGGTCATTTAATGTGCATAATTCAAATTTGAACTACAAGCACATGCTCTCGTGCACCAAAGTTGACTGAAAAATCACATGTGTGTCCTCGGGTGAATTTCTAGATCCCATGCAAGAAATGGGAATGAAATTCAAACATCTGGGCATTGTGGTTCGGCCGAAAACATTGAAAGCTTGGTTTTAAAATTCTTGTAAATCCAAAACACGCCTGATAATCATGAAACTTGGCATGGTGTCATGTCATGGCGCTACCATGCTGTGGTAAAAAAAATTGCAGAATAGGAACAAGTTTTGGTATAAGTTTCTCGCAAACCAGAGCTTCTCTCAAGAAGGCTCATGGTTCTGAGAGGGAACGTGTCACCTTTGTGTGCATAATTCAAATTTTAAATACAAGCACATGCTCCAGTGCGCCAAAGCTGGTTGAAAAATCACATGTGTGTCCTCGGGTAAATTTCTAGGTCCCATGCCAGAAATGGGAATGAAATTCAAACATCTGGGCATCATGGCTCGGCTGGAAATATTGAGAAACTTGGTTTTTTAATTCCTGTAAATCCGAAACATGCATGAAATTCATGAAACTTGGCTTGGTGCCATGACATGGCACCAACATGTTGTGGTAATTTTGCTGTCCGATTTGCGAAGGCGCACACATGAAAAATCAACACAGTCATTTTGGAACAAGTGATGTCACGTTACAATCGGAAACACAAGTACTATAGAAACCGGGGGCGTTCTATTTACCATTTACGTGCCGCTACGCGTCCCCTTTTTTATTAGCTAGGAGGCGTCGTGCAGGGTAGCTATTTGAGTACGGGAGGCGTGCGATCAGACCCCTGCACGTGCTTATCGGGAGGAGAGCCCTTTGACCTCCATCTACCGTCCACCTCTCTCCCAAGGTCTCCATTAATGGCGCCCGAGCCTCTGTTTAATGACGTGGCAATGTCTCACTCAACTGAGATTTAAGACAGAAAAAAGAAATTGTGAAAAGAAAAATTTTCACGGATCTTGATGTAAGATCCGACGGACCTATATAGCATCTACTGCGACTTATAGCAAGACTGATGAATATATATAAGGACGACGAGAGTGGATAATAATTGTCTTACATAATCGGAAGATAATTAAAAAAGCCAAATGCGGCTATGCCGAAATACACAAGGGCAAAAGAAGAAGGAAGATGCATACAACAATCTGGCTCGCTGATCTCTACTTTCTTTATGCGCTGCAGGTCGCGGAGACTAGTTCTCGCGGCGGGCGATGATCTCTTTCATCAGTTTCATGTCCTTAATACGCTGCTTGGCAGCATCCATGGATTCCTCCACCAGCCTGTTGCGCTCGATGCGGAGCATGGCATTCTTGTCCGTAAGTTTCTTGATGATGACGCCCGTCCTCTACAATACGGCAGCGGTCTCCTCCTCCTGCTTCTCCCTTCCGACGATCTTAGCCCTTAGTAGGTCGCGCTCGCCCTGGAGCTTCGCATTGCCCTCCCCCAGCCGGAGATCTGATCCATCT
This sequence comes from Aegilops umbellulata, assembly GCA_032464435.1. Taxonomy (NCBI): domain Eukaryota; kingdom Viridiplantae; phylum Streptophyta; class Magnoliopsida; order Poales; family Poaceae; genus Aegilops; species Aegilops umbellulata. Next base: position 99,483,703 of record CP136060.1, read on the forward strand.
GGCTATGGAGTATCACATGCATGCGCCTGTAAGAGTCCGCGCCTGCCCACGAGAAATTTATCCAGGCCGCCGCGGCGCGGCGGGACCTCCGTGCTGCTTCGGCGGCACGGCGGGACCTGTGTGCTGCTACTGTTGCGCGGCTGGACATGTCGGCTACTTACGCGGCGAGGAGGGACATCTCTCGTGCTTCCTCTTCCATGCTCACCTCTTCCTGGTGGAAATCTCTCGACCCAGAATTCACGCTGGCTATGGCTTGATTGACTTGATTGTTCTTTGTGGATGAGGAGTTGAGGAGGAATGTGCAGTCATCTTAGCATAGTAGTATTTATAACCGAGTACAACTAATACGCTCCTAAGTGGGAAACTGTTTAGGTTGTGATCGGTGTGAACAGGTTTGCAATTAAATATAGCGTGGTAGTAGTACTAATTTGGAATGTGACGAGACGCGCTCAAAACCTGTTATAGTTCTTTTGAGCGCGTCTATTAATTTTGAGCGCGTCTATTAATTTTGAGCGCGTCTCGTCACATTCCAAATTGGCACGTTTTCCCGGATGGCGTAACGTTGGCAGTTTTCTCGGCCATGGTGTAGCATATGCCATGGTACTAGTTCTTTTTCTACTGCTGTGTACGTGCAAATACTGGCACCACCGGATACATATCTTACGCTTTGCTTTCGACAAGAATAGCCTCATGGCGAGCTATAGACTAGTCTTTTTTCAGACGCATTACACCTATCTCTCGGTACTTCTCACACGCACCATCACTGCTCCCTAGGTCGATGCCACCCACATACAGTTGTACTCTGAGTTTAGTACGTTATACACGAAAAGAAGAGGTGCACGCACGCACTCGTCCTCTCTCACACAAGCATCTGTAGCTACGAATTGTAGTGTTCTCAACCATCCGATTGGCTCTATCATAGGTTTCACGTTGCTCCTTGGCCTTGAGATTGAGATGTTTTAAATACGGAGGCTAAGATGGAGGCACGAGGTGTTGGTGAATGTGCGGGCCGCACATGGCACCAACACGCCACGAGCTTCGTCTGCCTGGTGCGCATGCAGTCGGGTGAGTTGTCCAAGTATATACACAACCAGGCCCTTGTTGGTATCCGCACCTCGACTTTGGCTGGTCATAGTGGAGAGTAACATAGACCAGTTACTAGTCTATGTTACTAGTACCTTCATAGTGGGTAGTGTCATATAGTATATGCATAATTTGGCGACGAGCACTCTCTATGTGTACCACCTTTTTTCTTTAATTACATCGTGTTAGATTTGCTCCATGGCGCAATCCATCGATACTACTACTGTACAAATGTATACATTTTTTAAAAGGCTAGAGGGTGGGGCAGTCTAGCTTGGTCCTTTTATCGAGAGGTGAGGGCCTTTGTGATTTGACGGCTCATTACTGCTGGAAGGCGGGGCCTTGTGATTTGACTGCTCGTATAAATGTGCCGACGACCTGAGGAGGAGCAAAGAACCGTGCGATATACTCAAGTTTTCCACTGGAGTACGACAGAGGAGCACGAAACACGGCAGCCAAGTGCCATATCCTCTACTCTCTACTCTTATTATATATTACTAGCAAGAGGCATTGTTCTATTGGCGATAAAGAATGATCTAATTTGCTAGTCATCTCATTTTTAGCATTGTTCTATTCATGCCTCGCAGAGAAGGTGACACGTGCAGCGAAACACCCGAAGAAAAATAAGAAACACAGGAGCAAAAGAACAAGGAGGATTATCACCCCAACAAAAGAAGGAAGACGCACACACAAGTATGGGGCGCTGCTCTCACTACATGCAGGGTTGCTAGCCGTGGAGTCGTAACTGCTTGTCTCCACGACCTATCTCCTTGCGCGTCTCCCCTGCCATCTTCTTCATTGTGTCCATGACGCGGGATTTCTCGACGAGAGCCTTCATCATCTGTTCCACGGCCACATTACATACCTTGACAGCAGCCGGGAGCTCGATGCGGAGCTTCACCAACTCCTCCTTCTGTTCCATGACGAGGGCCTGCAACATCTTCATCGAGGAACTACTATTCTCATGCAGCTTCTTCCAGCCGACGTTCTCCTCCTTCAGCAGGTCGAGCTCATGGCAGAGCTTCGCCTTGTCCTCTTGAAGTTGCAGGATTTCGCCGGTCGCCTTCTTCTCCGAGGCAATGGTCTTCTTCAGCAGCATCGCCAAGCCGGCGGTCAACTCCCCCTGCTCATTGAGCTCAGCGGGCATGTCGTCGAGGCTCTCCTTCAGCAGCTCCACCAAGCCGTGGATGAACTCCTTCTACTTATTGAGGTGCTTATTGAGCTGATCGGGCATGCCGCTGAGGGATAACGACTCCAGCGCCGCCAGCTCGGCATGTTCGCCTCCGTGTCTAGGGCGCTCCTGGGAGCCATCGCCTGCCCGTGAGAGATCTTTCGAGGTCTCTGCGTGGCGGTGAGCCCTCTTTTTTTTCTGCAGCCTTGGTTGCTGCTCCCTTGTTACGAGTAGTTCTTCTCCTAGAGCTCTGCACACCGTCCATGGCAAGGATGGACGAAGAAGGAGGACTTATGAGGAGGAAGGTAGAGTAATTTTCGGTTAGGTAGTTCCCCTTTTATAACCTAAATACAGGCACTAGTACTAAAACCTGCATAGTGGGAACACGTTCAGGTTTGGTACGTACTGGTAGGTGTGAGCAGGCTTGCACTTAATTGTAGCACTAGTACTTTCGAATGTGATGGGAACAAGGTAAAGATTAATTGATGGTTTTTGGTTTCAAGGCCCAAAATGGCTCCCGATGAGTTTAGTGGAACATATATTTCAAGTAGACTACACTACTCAGATGCGTAAATATTATGTTACTGGCAAAAATTGGCACAAAATACGTAGGAGACCAATGTAAGTACTACTAGCAACCCATGATTTAACTACTCGCATGCGCGCAGTGGATTAGTAATGTCTTTCTTCCGCCCTCACGTCCACTCAATTTGCATGCGCTGTATTAATTGACCATCAATGAAGTGAAGGACTTTACACGCGTCAAATTATCACATGGGGTGGATCTTGGTACAAAATTGCGTCCGCCCGTGTACCCACGTGTGCGTGCGAGGGAATGAGTGTGTGGCGTGCATGCACATCTTCGCTGCGTGCATGTACCGCCAATGCGGCTTAGGAAGGATGAGTACATTCTTCTGGAACCAGCATCACGTCACTGTGATCAATCCACACAAGGATGTCGCGACAACGCTTCCACATGTGCCACGTGGCTTCATGAACTGTAAGAGAGACACTGTGTAGCGTGCCATTGTGTTTTGCACATACTTCTGCACATACTCGAAGTACTAGTAAGTACACGTGCATTGTACGCGTCAGATTTTGCAACCAAATTATGGATAAATACCACACTGTAGCATGTAAGCTCTGAATCATATATGCCTGATGTAGACCTTCGTTTAATTCTTATAGTTCATCTCATTCAAAATCAATTAGTTTTTATAAAAAACCTAGGGCCTCTTTGATTCGTAGGATTTCCAAAATGCGGGAATAGGAAGAACATGGGATTAGTGTGGAATGTCGTCTTGAATCCTACAGGATGGTATGGGTGTTTGATTGTGCATAGAAAAAACGCAGAATTCTTTCAAAGAGGTTTGAGTGGATGGGATGTTTCCTATGAAATCTAGTGCAAATGAATCATATGGAAAAATTCCTATGGTTTACAATCCTATGAATCAAACAACCAAGATAGGAAAAATTCCTAAGGACTAGAGTCCTCCAAAATTCCTTCGGGAATCCTTTGAATCAAAGAAGGCCTTAATCTATTTTATGATTCATCGAATTGTGCGTTGTAAAGCATAAAGTAAAAACAAATAATGGCAATTCAACTAGAAAAAAAGTTTGGTCAGTTATAATACGAAAGATTCTAGAACAAAGGAGAACCACTGTTGTTTTGAGATTTGTGCATTATGCTTAAGTTCAACCATGGAGTCTGCTAGATTGTACATGTGGAAAAATCCGGTGGGGGCCTAGAAGATGGTGCGAGGGGCCGAGTGGAGGGAGACTATGAAGGAATGCACAACTGAGAGATCGATATTTAGAGAGAGGGGGCGAGAACATGCGATGTTGCGCGCAGTGGCGAAGCCACGAAAAATGTTCCATGAGCTAGGGGGCCAAGCATTGCTAATCCTTTACGAGGAGGGCCAATTCATCAACTTAAACCATTTTTACCAGCAATTGTCTAATGATCACATTCATATTAGCCTCGATGTATAGTGATGTTAGGGGGGCAGGGCCCTTGCTGCCCCTGTCTTCGCCATTGTGCGCGCGTCTGAGAGATGAAGCGGAAGGCATGGATGATGAGAGGGGGGCGTTGGATATATAATTAATGTGGGTGTATTAGCTTTATATGTAATCCTATATAGAGAGGTATAGATTGATCGATGTGGACGTGGGAAAGAGGGTGAGACCTCACTGGATATACAGATTGATCGGTTTATGTGGAAAACTACGAAAGACCTAGCTATATACACACACAAAGAGGAACATCGATCGTTGCGCATGCACGTGAGAGATAAAGAATGCCCGATATGATGGAGAGGGGGATGTGTGTGTGTGCCTTCATGGGAGACCGACCTGAAGAAAAAGATTGCATGTGTGCGATGGATAATGCCGACTGGTAGTGTGTGTGCATGCATGCACGAGAGAAAGCTAGTGGTACAATTATAAAGAGAAGACCAATGTGTGGGTGTAAAAGACTAGGTGAGGTCATAATCAATGTAAAGTTGAATTCAAAAATTTGAATAAGAGATCATGATGTTTGAAACCCATGCATGCATGAATATAACGGAGATCTGCGCAGTGTGGTTTGGAAACGAGCATGTTGCAATGTATACACATTGAACAAGGTCAGATTGGTTTGAATTTGAGATACCGATGGCAGACATCGTTTGACCACATTGCATCCGTGCATGGACACACTATTCTAATTGGAGATGATGGGTGGCTTTTGCATCACATATCTATATCTATACCCCTATATATATATTATATTATATTTTTTTTATATTGTGCGGATAAATTTAACTTTGAAAGATGGTCGTTGGATGAGGCCAATCCGATGCTGCAGAGCTGGCAAATTTGAGCACTACTGGCCGTTGGATATCATCTAGATTCCACCAGATTTTGCCACACGTACAATCTAGCAGACTCTATGGTTGAACTTAAGCATAATGCACAAACCTCAAAACAAAAGCACTTTTTCTTTGTTCTAGAATCTTCCGTATCAGAATTGCCCAAATGTTTTTCTACATGATTTTTTTACTTTATGCCTTACAACGCACAATTCCATGAATCTTAAAATAGATTAGTTTTCTCATAAAAACTAGATGATTTTGAATGAAATGAACTATAAGAATTAAACGAACATCTACATCATGCATATGACTCAAAGCTTACATGCTATAATGTGGTATTTATTCATAATTTGGTTGCCAAATCTCATGCGTGCAATGCACGTGTACCTTACTAGTCTAAATGGTGTTTGTGTGTGTGTGTTGTGCGTGTTAAACACATTGTACGTAGTATATCATACTAGTCAAAATTGTCTTTTTTTGGTACACGTTATCCTTGTTCTCCCGCCTCTTCAACCCGCGCCTTGTTACCCCGAAATATTTAGGATAAATCTTTGTATCGTTGTGCTCCGACAACTCCCTCCATCTCAACCCGCGCCTTGCTATTCCAAAATTACAAGGAGCACGAAAACTCCCACCTCCTGTGAAATCCCGACACACAAAATGCCCGTGATACCCCTGAACCGAAAGAACCGCCTCAAATCGGTGGGGGTACTTTCATAACTTACCCCACATTTCGGACAAGCGCATCCCTAAGCCATGGTTCCCCACTCCCATCCCATCCGCCCACCCATTCATACACCAAGGCTGGGAAAACCCGCGAAGCTCCACACCCTCCTCTGTCCGCCTCCCAGCCGGAGCCTCTTCCCCGACGACATCGTCCACAGCAACATCTCGACATCCCTCGTCCACCGTACCGGATGAGGATCCGTCGTCGATCTGGTCGTCCTGCCGGTTCAGCCACCCCGTCCTCCACCTCCAAGGAGCTGCCCCGATGTTCCCCTCGTCTTTCGTGCCACCTCCATTCCCACACCGCTGTCTTCACCTGCACCACCGGAAGAGCATCATCATCACTGTTTCCTCGGATGAACACTACTAGAAAAAGGGCTATAGATGGGATTGACACTAATGGCGCACCAGATAAGAGGTGCGCCACTAGTATATACTAATGGCGCACCACCTTCTGATACGCCATTAGTGTTGAAACTACTAATGGCGCACCAGGCCTAGGATGCGCCATTAGTACCAAAAAAATTTTTAACTAGCGCGCCTGTCCAAACATACTAATGGCGCATCCAGACACAGTGCGCCATTACTAGTTGTAACTAGTAATGGCGCACTCATCCCAGAGTGCGCCACTAATGTTGTTTTTTTAATTATACTTTTTATTCCTTTTGTTGCAAAACTACTAATGGCACACTCCTCCACCGTGCGCCATTACTAGTTTAAACTAGTAATGGCGCACTCTGTATCAGTGCGCCATTAGTATGTTTTTTTTTGCAAAATTACTAATGGCGCATCAGACGTTGGTGCGCCATTAGTAACCTGGATTACTAATGGCGCATTTGTTGTTGGTGCGCCATTAGTAAGTGGGCAGCAACAAGATATTTTGGGCAGCCTCTCCTTCCCACACTCACTTTCTCCCCACTTCATTCTCTCCACCTCCTCCTTGTCTCGGGTGCCTCCTCTTTTTCACCTCATTTCCACCATAGATTCATTCAAATTAAGTGGTTAAATTACCTTGTTTTAATAGGTAAGTAAGGGGGGAAGCTATATTTATGTTGTTCTCCCTACAACAATGTGCACATGCACTTTTTATGGCCTAGCTAGATCTATGTATGTTCGTGGTGTTGCATATGTCTGTGGTGTTGCATATGTGTTTGTGTTTGGAGGTGTACCGGTATTTGAAATGCGATAGTTGCCAATATTTTGCCGGAATGTTGATTCATTCCCGTTTCGGCGATAATTTTGGCATTAAGCATTCTTTTTGGTCCTATTTTTAGGGAAAGTCATGCCAAATTTTTTCTTTGTTCTAAAATATCGTTTTGCTCTACCCCGCAGGCGACCATGGTCCGCACGATGACCGAAGGCATCGTGAGTAGGTTTTTGAGGTCTGCGAAGGCCGAGATGCTTCAAAAGAACGAGACGGAGATAAGATGTCCGTGTCGAAGATGCAAGCTGGAGAGCCTTATTGCAGACCCGGATTCCGGGCAGGTGCGGGACCACCTGCTCTTGCGTGGTTTCATGGATGGCTATCGGTGGCAAGGTGATGAAGATGACTACGAAGTCGTCCATGGGGGCTGGGCAAGAAATGAGGAAGGGCAGCAAGACAACTACCGCGGCTCGGGCGGGCGAGAAGACGAAGAATCCCCAGGAGATGATCACGTAGACGATGGGCATGATGATGAGGAAGATGCCGGAGCAGACGACGGGCATGATCATGAAGATGATGATGCCGGCGGAGCAGACGACGGTGGACCATCGATGGGCTGGGTGCAGGACCCTTATATTCAAGAGCTGCTTCTCAAGCAGACGGATAACGCAAGAGCTGCCGCCCGAGAGAAAGCCAAGGTGGATCAACTTGAGTTAGACGCGGTTACTCCATTGTATGAAGGATGCAGGCCCGAGGATACCCGCCTGAAAGTAACGCTCATGGCTCTGGAGATGAAGGTAAAACACAAAATGACCGACGCATGCTTCGACGAGAACATGTCATTCTGGCACGAACGTCTTCCAAAGGGGAACAAGTGCCCGACCAGTTTGGAGAAGGCGAAGAAAATCGCGTGTCCTCTGGATTTACCGCACGTGAAATACCATGTGTGCATGAACAATTGCATCATTTATCGGGACGAGCACGCGGAGTCTACCATATGTCTGGTGTGCGGCGTCACTCGATACAAGAAGAGGAAGAAAGCTCCTCGAAAAGTGGTGTGGTACTTTCTGATCACTCCTCGTCTGCAGCGGTATTTCGCGGATCCTAAGGTAGCAAAGCTCCTGCGTTGGCACGCGGATAGGGAGGATAAGAAGCGAGAAGATGACACAAATGATCTGGAGATAGATAAAAAAGACAAGATGCTGAGTCACCCTAAGGATGCGAGCCAGTGGCAAGCGTTGAATTTTGAATACCCAGAATTTGGGAAGGATCCAAGGAACATCGTGCTGGGCGCGAGCACCGATGGAGTAAATCCGTTTGGCAGCCAGAGAAGCACACATAGCACCTGGCCTGTGTTTGTGTGGATGTACAACCTTCCCCCCTGGTTGTGCATGAAGAGGAAGTACATTCACATGAGTATGCTAATTGAAGGGCCGAAACAACCAGGGAACGACATCAATCTATATCTGGGGCTGCTGAAGGAGGAGCTAGACACGCTGTGGAAAACGCCAGCCAATACATGGGACGCCGCAGAGAAAGAATATTTCCCTATGAGAGCCGCACTGCTCACGACGATGCACGACTATCTCGGTTACGGATATCTCGCGGGGCAGGTAGTCCACGGATTTTCTAGATGCGTAAGGTGCATGGATGACACAACGTATCGCCAGCTAGATAGAGATCCCGGGTCTTCGAAAACCGTGTTCATGGGACATCGAAGGTGGCTTCGCGACGATGACCCGTGGAGGAAACGCAAGGATCTGTTCGATGGTGAAACCGAACCCCGAAAACGCCCGTGTACGAGGAGCGGCGAGGAAATAGACAAGCTGTTGAAAAATTGGAAAGACTGCCCACTGCCGAGAAAGAAGCAAAAGGCGCCAGAGCCGGGAAAGAAGCGAAAGGCGCCAGAGCCGCTGCTGAAGGTATGGAAAACGAGGTCTGTTTTCTGGGACTTGCCGTACTGGAAGATCCACCGTGTGCCTCACAGCCTTGATGTCATCCATATCACGAAGAACGTGTGCGAGAGTCTGCTTGGTACCCTGCTCAACATGCCAGAGAGGACCAAAGATGGGCCGAAAGCAAGGGCAGACTTGAAATCAATGGGTGTCAGGCAGGAGCTTCACGCTATATATGATGATGATGATGATGAGGCAAAGCAGGACACAGAAAGTCGTCGCAAAGGCAAAAAGGCCAAGAAGACTGGAAATGACTACCCTCCCGCGTGCTTCACTCTAAGTCAGGAGGAGATCGAGCAGTTTTTCACCTGCCTCCTAGGAGTAAAACTTCCTTACGGTTACGCGGGGAAGATAAGCAGATACCTAGACCCAGCGAAGCAGAAGTTCAGCGGGATGAAGTCTCACGACTGTCACGTGCTGATGACGCAGATACTTCCAGTTGCAATCCGTGGGATCATGGACGCGCACGTCCGTGAAACGCTATTTGGCCTATGCAACTTCTTCAACATCATCTCTCGGAAGTCGATTGGCGTGAGGCAACTCAGAAGGCTACAGGAAGAGATCGTGGTGATACTATGCGAGCTTGAGATGTACTTCCCGCCCACATTCTTCGACGTTATGGTGCATCTGCTGGTCCATATAGTGGAGGATATCATCCAACTCGGGCCGACGTTCCTGCACAGCATGGTGCCGTTCGAAAGGATGAATGGTGTCATCAAAGGATACGTTCGCAACATGTCACGTCCAGAGGGAAGCATAGCCAGGGGCTTTCTGACCGAAGAGTGCATCTCCTACTGCACGAATTATCTAGGCATCGAGAACCCCGTTGGTCTGCCCGTCAACAGGCACCTCGGCAGGCTCGCTGGATGGGGTCATCGTGAGGGTCGCCGCGAAATGCATGTCGACTTCGAGGGTCGACTCGCCGACTTTGAAAGAGCAAACCTAGTCGCGCTACAACACATAGACGTGGTCGATCCTTGGATTGTAGAGCACAAAACCTTTATTAAGAAGACGTACAATGACCAAGGCCAACAGAGGACGGACGGAGATATACTCAAAGAGCACAACTCATGTTTCACACGTTGGTTCAAGCTGAAGCTTCTGTCGTACCCTTTACATGAGGATTCTTCCGCGGAAGAACAACTCATATTCGCCTTGTCACAGGGCGCCGAGCACAACCTGATGACCTATGAGGCGTACGATATCAACGGCTACACATTCTACACCGAGGCCAAGGACATGAAGAGCGATGGTTATCAGAACTCCGGGGTAACGATGGAATCCTACACCGGTAACGACAAGGACAGATACTACGGAAGGATCGAGGAGATCTGGGAGCTGAGCTACGCTGGAGAGAAGGTCCCGATGTTCCGTGTCAGATGGGCCAAGAGCGTCCTAAAAGAAGACCGGTATTTCACCACCATGGTTATACCCGAAGCCAAATCCAAGACCACGGGCGCAAACGTCACCGCGAAACATGAGCCATGGGTACTGGCTTCCCAAGTGGACCAATGCTTCTTCATTACCGATCCGTCAAAGCCCAGTCGTGTTGTCGTGAGGAGAGGCAAAAGGAAGATCATCGGAATGGATGGAGTAGCCAATGAGCAAGACTTCGACAAGTACGACGACTCGAGGATGGAACATGACGACGATGATGAAGTAGCAGCATACACCACAAGAAGAAGCAGGACCACCCTACCTAAAGGACGTCCGTTCCACAGAAGAACTCCGTTTGCGAAAAAGAAGGGCAAGAAGATTGTATTTAATTAAATCGTAGCCTTCATTTCTCGATTGTATTTCATGGCCACTTTTTGAACTATCATGAATATTTTTAAATTTCATGGACACTCGATCTTGATCCCCCTCTATATCGATCGCTATCCTACCTCGCCAGATCCGGTCCCACTCACCGCCGAGCACCCCCCGGTCCACCGGCCGCCGCCGCCGACCCCCCGCACCCTCGATTCCCCTACTCAACTGCCGCCGCCGACCCCCCGCACCCCTCCCCTACTCAACCGCCGCCGCCGTCCCCCTGCACCCTCCCCTGCTCCACCGGCATTACTGTTTGATGATATTTTTAAAAAAATTATTACTGTCTTATAAAAAAATATTACTGTTATGATTTAAACAAGTTTGAACATATTTAAACACAAATAAGTATCAAACAACATTTTAAATGCATAAAAAAATTTGTGGAGCCTGGGAATCGAACCCAGGACCTCCTAGTGTGAGAACTAGCTGTTGACCAGTCGAGCTAGTAGAGAAGACTTGATGTGGATAAGGTTAGGTGGGAGATAAACCTGTTGGCTCGAGCTGAAATAAAAATAATACTAATGGCGCACTAGGGTGAGGTGCGCCATTAGTATGGATGTACTTATGGCGCACCGAGGGGTGGTGCGCCATTAGTATTGTTAGGCCCCCATCCATACTACCTCCCGGGCCCACACCTATCCCCTCTCTCTCCCTCGCCCTCGCCCTTGATCCCCTTCCCCTCTCCTCTCCCGACGCCGCTGCCCCGCCGCCTCGACGCCGCCCCGCCGCCTTGCCCCTGCGCCCACTGCCGCCTGAGGCCCCGACGTCGGCGCCGCTCTCCCCGCGGGACTCCACCCCCGCCGCCCCCGCGCCCTCCAAACGGGATCGGCCGAGCGCGCGCCGCCTGCTCCTCTCCTCTCCTCCTCCCTCCGACGAGCGAGGGCCTCCTCCGGCCCCTGCAGCAGCCGGCGAGCGTGGCCCCGACGCACCCACCCCGCCTGCCCCTACCGTCCTCCGCCACCGGCCCCTGCTCTCGTTCGACCGCGGCGAGCGAGGACCCGGACGAGCTCGGACCCCGACCCCGACCCCTTCGCCGACCCCGACCCCGACCCCTCCGGCGACCAGGTACCTCTCCTCCTTCCTCCTTCCTCCCTCTCTCCACCATTCCCCATTCCCTCCCTCCCTCCAGCTTGACCACCACGGCGGCGAACTGCAAAAGGCATTTGTATCCTTTTCCACTGCTAGTGGCAACATCCTCAACCCCCTGTCTTTTTTTCATTTTTGTTAGTTTGATTATCTGTAAATTGATGCGCCATGACCCAGTAGAGGCACATCTGAATTTTGTTTCTATCCCCCGGCTCCGTCAGCGATTCTGCTATTTTTCCAGTTATCAATTAGCTTTGCAGTGGCATACACATGAATAGTTATCTCAGCGTGTACTACAAACAACTTATGTTGGATATGTGTGCTCATGGCCGGATTTTTTTTATATGGAGGAGAAGTCTGACACTCTGACTGTGAGCTCATCTATTTACTCTGTTGTATAAGCAGTGTTCGTTCAGTTCAACCACTATCATCTATTGGAATTTTAGCTTCTTAGTATGTAGTAGAAGTAGCATGTATCAGGTTGTGTGTTGGCAGCATAAGAGACTTGTATTATTGTACCAATTTTAAATATTTCCAGTATAAGATATCCTCTGACTTCATCAAGCTTCACGATGTGGTGCCCTGCTAGGATGGGTGACATTTATCTCTCTTCCTTGCATCTCATGCTTTGATTTGGGTGTTGTTTGGTTTGGCAAATTTCACCACCATTCTGTACCATGGTATTTTTGTGATAAGTAGTTTTTGATCTGGTTCAGAACTGGTAGGGGTATTCTAGGGCAATTTCCAATATGCAATGAATGGAAAATTTAGATTCGTTCCACCACAATTTTTCCATTTTGTTTTCTTAGGGAGAACCAAATTTTGCCGCGGAAAATTCATACGTTCTTCCATCACTACATAGGAGTTCTTTCTTGCCATGCCGTAGTTGCCATCAAGTTTTACATTTCTGTCATAGTTTTGACGTGTCAATCGCATTATTTCTTCGAGCTGATGCATTTTATTTCTGAATTTTTATGTAGCTAGCTGAGTAATGTTATGGCCTATGAAATTCGGTGACTTTCGTAACATCGCATTTCTACCACAACAATTCCATTATTTTTTGTCACATGTCATATTCTAACATTTTTCATATTCCTAGTATTTTTGTTCATAACTTGGCAAATTCATTAATGGTCGCATGGCAAATTCAGTTATGGTCACATGGGAAATACATTAGAAAACTATTTAACATACATGTCAAATTTGTTTTTATAAAGCATGGAAAATTTAGTTCATGGATCATGGCAAATTTTACCAATTCACCATGGCAAATTTAGTTGGTCATCTGACCGTTGGCAATTTGTTCCATGTATAACCATTGATTATGCCTTTGAGGCAGTTAGTTAACCTCTCACCTATGTTCATGCAGGGATATTATTCTTGGAAAAGCCACTGTTGGTGACGGAATAGAAAGATAAGCAGGTACCTATCTTCAGTCCCAATCTAACAGGGTAGTCCCAGAATAGAAAGATAAGCAGTGAACAGAAATTGAGAGGTTTTCTTGACTGAATTCAGTCCTGTACAGTGAATATATGCAGTCAATATACAGTCATTGTAATTTTTGGGAGTAATTTTTGGTGACAAATCACTCAAGCAGTAACTGAATTTTCAAACTGAACTTGACACAATACTATTCAGTTAATTTTCTTGGACAGTAGTATGTATGCTCATCACTTATGTATGGTGTTATGCCCTGTTATCTCTGTTCAGTTGACTAATCAAGCACTAGGCTCATTCATGGTACAAGTTCACCTGTCAACACTTGAAATTAGTCAGGACATCCCGTAATGATAGATGTAAATAGTGTCTAGTAGGCTTTGAAGCGCTGGTTTTTCCTGTTTCTAACTCTAAATCTGATATAAACCATACTGTTGGCATAAGTGGTCTTTTGTATATGTGCTGATGCTTTGTTAATATAAAGCTATAGATGATGTTGTACTTGTGATGAGCTTTCATTGCTGGAACTGCATGTGCTATGGATCTAAGGACTGCCGCTGCCCCAAAGCCACGCCAACCATCAAAATAAATGATATTGTTGTCGATGTTTCTCCAAACAATACTGAGTAATTCTTCTCTCAACCAAAGCTGGCATCAACCAAATTTAAGTTGTTTAGAACAACAAAATGACCAAGATTTAGGTTGCTTAGGAACAAGTTATTTTTTATACGCTCACTGAAGCATTTCTATATATAATCCAAGTTATTAAGTTATTTTTTATATATAGATCTTCTATATATAATCTGAATATATAGAAGCATATCTTTATCAATCATTTTCTTCTCCAATCTGATAAAGAACGGATGCTGCATTTATGTTCATGTAATCCGAATATATAGACCTTCTATATAGTCATGCAATCTGAATTTATGTTCAGCACTTGAAGGAAAAAACTATACACTCTTTGTTAATTATATAAAGACGTACAACAAATTTCAAATTGAAGCAACAAGTGTGATCCTCAATGAGTCTCAATGTAGGGTGGCCTACGTTTATTGATGGGTCTGGCCCAATGATTGACCATATTTTTGTGAGCATGATGGTAGAACTGAATCAGCACAGGCCTTTTTTTTTAACACTGGGCTTTGCCACGTGTTGTTTGTCTTGTAAATAGAGCATTGGATCATGCTGAAATTTTGCAGGTACCCTGTCGGGGCGGACTGCGTCCCCCGCGAGCACCTATGGGGCCGGAGCCCCTTTCGTTGTCCGGTGAGGGGGGCGGAGGGAGCACAGAGAGCAGATCGAGGCGAGCACACGGGCGGTTTACCCAGGTTCGGGCCGCGAGGGACGCGTAAAACCCTACTCCTTCTTGGTTGTATTGAACTGGGGAGCTCGGGAGCTTGGAGAGCTAGCTGCACCGAGCGTATGGCTGTCTGGATCCCAAATCTCCGAACCCCGGAACCCTCTCTACGTTGCACACGGGCCTCCTTTTATAGCGCAAAGGGGTCACCGACAGGTGTCAACGTAAGAAAAAGGGGTAAAAGTGTAAAAGGGGTGGTAGTTGTAACAGTGCGGGAACGGTGGCGCTACAGTGCGGCACAGTGTTATCATACCTACTTCTGACGGTAGGGGACAAGGGCATTAAATGCCCGTCACGGTCGCCCGGGCAGCACCGAGGCGGACCGTTAGGTGCGCCACCGCTCGCCACGATGGTGGTTGCATGCCACCGCATACCCCAGGCTGCGCGGTGCCCCGCCACGTGCCCTTGGGGGAAGCCCCGGAGCGACGCGTGGGCGGGCGAGCCGGAGCGCAGTCCTGAGGTGGCGATTTGCCGCGGCAAATGGCTTGCCGCGGGGGTCGTCTTCCTGTGCCTGATAGCTTGCCGGCTATCAGGCCTTGCCGGGGCGCATAGCGCGCCGTGGCGGGCTTCTCTTGTGGCGCCTGGGTTCGGCCTTCCCGACAAGCTCCTCTTGTCGGGGTCTCGATCTTCTGTCTCGTATACTTTGTTCTTGGATGGCATTTGATGGGCTCAGTCGTCCCGGCAAGCTCCTCTTGCCGGGGTCTTGTCTTCTTGGCCCGGCAAGCTCCTCTTGCCGGGGGCCTTGTCTTCTTGGCCCGGCAAGCTCCTCTTGCCGGGGGCCTTGTCTTGAATGCTTGGTCTTCTCTTGGCGCTTCCTGGGCGGGCCTTGCCGCAGGGTGCTACAACTGCCCGTGCACAAGTCTGGGGTACTAAGGTACCCCTACTTTAGTACACCGACAGGAGCCCCCGGGCCTGGGCCACACACGGTGCCGAGCGTCATTGGGCCAGGCCCTAACAGTGCACGGGCACGCACGGCCTTGGTCGCGCTGCTCCTTAACCCCGCACCCGTCGCACCTTCCCCAGGCGGCGCGCGCTTATCGCGGCGTCGTGGGGGCGAAACGCCCGTTCCCTCTTTAAGTGGAGGGAGGTGCGGAGGCGCGGCTCAATAAATGAATGGGGGTGAGGCGCGGCTTTCGAGGCGTCCGTTCCCCATAATCATGGGATGGGGAGAGGTCGTCCCACCCGTCGCCTCGGTTCTGCGCGCCCACCACGCGGTCCTCATGCACTCGGAGTCGCGGCGGCGGAGGCAGGGAGTCGGGCCGGCGCGGGTCGATGCAGTGGGTCGGCCCCAGTCGCCTGCCCTTCCTCCGCTTCTATTGGAGGAGCGAGGCGGCCGCGGTCCCACTCCGCCCCTTTATAAGGAGCGAAAGGGGGCGACGGAAATCCGCACTCCATCTCCTTCCTCCTTCTGCTTCTGGTTTCCTTCCCCCATCTGTGATGGAGGGGGGAAACCCTGGTTCTTCTTCGGTTGCCGGGAGGGTGTCTGCTAGGCAACGCGCCCCTCCTCCCCTTGCGCCCGCGGCGGCGGAGCCGGTCGTCGGGGGAAGAGGGAGAGGGCGAGGTCGCGGACGAGGTCGTGGACGGGGCCGAGGCGCTCGGGGCGGACGGATCGGTGCGCCGTCCTTGCCTCCGCCAGCGGCTCCGTTCCTTCCCGCGGTCCATCTCGGGGACGACCCCCGTGAGTTCATTATCAGGCTGCGCCGGGCGCCTCGTCGCCACCTCCGGCTTCCCGCTCCATTCGCGAGCATGTTGGAGGTGGAGCAGCCTGAGACGCTAAACCTGCGCATGAGGGGCTGCGGGATCAGTGGGACGCGAGTCCACGTCGAGTCCCGAGCCCCCGGCGAGGTGTGTCTGGGCCGCGGGTGGAAGACGTTCGCCCGGATCCACAGCTTGACGGAGGGGTTCACCCTCCACTTTAAGCTAGTGGGGGAGGACCTCCTCTCCGTCAAGGCCTTCTGGGGCTTCGGCATCCGGGCCCGGTGCTGCGAAGATAGCTCCTCCGACAGCGAAGGCTCCTCCTCGAGCGAGAGTGACGAGGAGGGGAGCGACAGCGACGACGAGGGGAGCAGTCGCCGGGATGACGGGTACGACTAGGCGTCGGTCGCAGCTCCTTGTGGCACCGGCGGCCCCATCGACCGCGCCGGGCTCCGTGAACTCCCCGGGGTCGTCTCCTTGGGCGACTCGCGTAGGGGGGCTGCTGAGGAGGACAGAGGGCGGACGTCGAAGGCCACGAAGTCGGAGTACGGGCCGACTTCGACAGCTGGCTGACGCTCCGGTGCCTCGTGTTCCAGATGCGCCCCAGACGCCGTCATCACCCTTGCTCTCGGTGACGACCACCGGGGTCTTCTCTTCGGCCCGGCAAGCTCCTCTTGCCGGGGGCTTGATCTCCTCGGGCGGCCGGAGTGGCGAGGCTGCGGAAGAGGAAGAGGCTGGCGGCAAGGCCGCTGCCTCATCTTCCAGCTCTGCCTCCGGCGCCTCCGTCTTCTTCAGCCTCCGGAGACCCCCGGGCGGAGCCCCCGGATCTTCTCTTGGTGTCTTCTGCCACCCGTAGCTCATCTAGGTGCCCCTTTCGCCCTCTTCGCCTACTTGCCCTACCTCCTGAGGAGAGAGACAAGAAAGGGATTACGGGCACCTTATCTCTTTTCAGCTTGTAAGCCTTCGGGCCTTAGTCGCGTTTAAGCCTTGTAATCCCTCTTTTCATGTTTTTCATTCTCTCTGAACTGTACCTGAGTGGAATGTTTTTAATGAAAAGGGGATGTTTGCCGGATCATTTGTCTCGCGGGTGGAAACCGCGGTAAGGAACGAATCCTTTACATCGTTAAGATAGACGGTTTCTCGCCCGGCAACAGGCCCAGCCGCTCCCCCGCACTGCTCGACCCTTCTCACGCCCTTGGCGGAGGCGGGGAGCAGGCGGGTTCCGGCCCCTCGCTTCCCTCCCTCTTGCTGCCGCGGCTGCTATCGAAACGGGCCCCAGGAACGCGCTTTGGGGCTTGCCGCTAAGAGAGCACGGTAGCTTTCCAGGAGGAAAGGAGGCTTTCAAATTCCACAGTCCATAAGAGAATGCATGATGAGGGATGCAAAAACTTATCTGAGGTTGCAGCCCCCGGCGACTCTGGCTCGCCGGGGCGTAGGTGTTGGCTCGTCCTTCTCCTCTTCCTTGTCCTTGAGCGGCCCGGCAAGGACATTCAATTCCTGCGAGCCAAAGGGAAAGGACGGGAAAAAGACGCGGACTCGACCTCTAAGTTAGGGGTTAGCGACAGTTAGGAACTGACAACCCTAACCAAGGACGAGACTCTGACTCAGCATGCATGCTAAAATCTAGGGCGCCAGCGCTTCTTTATCTTCGGCCAGGGGCTTCGCCTGGCTTTGTACGAGGGCTTAAATGCAACATTGGCAAGGCCTGCACAAACCGGTGGTTGCCGGAGCGGATCACGGCAACCGCGCCTTATGGGCGAGACTTGCGAAGATGCTCTATGTTCCCAGGAGTTGCTCACTGGTAGGCCCTCTTCGGTCTTGAGGCGGACAGCGCCGGGCCTCGTGACTCGTCTCACCCGACAAGGGCCTTCCTGCTTCGGCGTCGACCTGTTATAGTTCTTGGCCGACTGAACGTGCCTAAGAACAGGGTCGCCTAACAGGGCAACTTTATCTGGTGCCAGGGGCTTCGCCTGGCTTTGTACAAGGGGTTACATGCAACAGCGGCAAGGCCTGTACAAACCGATGGTTGCCGGAGCGGGTCACGGCAACCGCGCCTTATGGGTGAAACTTGCGAAGATGCTCTATGTTCCAAGAGTTGCTCACTGGTACGCCTTCTTCGGTCTCGAGGCGGACAGCGCCAGGCCTCGTGACTTGTCTCACCCGATAAGGTCCTTCCCACTTTGGCGTCAACTTGTTGGAATTCTTGGCCGACTGAGTGCGCCGAAGAACAAGGTCGCCCTCTTCGAGACTCCTGGCCTTGACCTTGCGGCTATGGTAGCGTCGCAAGGCTTGCTGGTATCGAGCAGCTCGTACCGCAGCCTGGAGACGTCCTTCCTCAAGGAGCAGCGCGTCATCTTGGCGCAGCCGCTCTTGCTCGAGCTCGTCATAAGCGAGCACCCGAGGAGATCCGTATACGAGTTCCGTGGGGATAACTGCTTCCGCTCCATAGACTAGAGCAAAGGGTGTCTGTCCGGTGGCTCGACTCGGTGTCGTTCTGATTGACCAAAGAGCCGCCGGCAGCTCCTCAATCCAATTTCTTCCGCACTTGTGCAGCCTGTCGAAGGTCCTGGTCTTGAGTCCGCGCAGCACTTCAGCGTTGGCCCTTTCTGCTTGACCGTTGCTCCTGGGGTGAGCAACCGAAGCGAAACAGACCTTGGCGCCAAGATCCTGGGCGTATTGCATGAAGGCGCGACTTGTGAATTGTGTCCCGTTGTCGGTGATGATTCTGTTGGGGATTCCAAAACGGCAGATGATCGACCGGAAGAACTTGACTGCTGACTGCGCGGTCACCTTCCTCACTGGCTCCACTTCTGGCCACTTCGTGAACTTGTCGATTGCAACGTACAAGTACTCGAAGCCCCCGACGGCTCGGGGAAAAGGGCCGAGGATATCGAGCCCCCAGACCGAGAAGGGCCAGGATAAAGGGATTGTTTGGAGAGCTTGAGCTGGCTGATGAATCTGTTTTGCATGGAACTGGCACGCTTCACACTTGGTTACTAGTGCAGTTGCATCTTGGAGGGCTTCTTGCCAGAAGAAC
The DNA here is from genome assembly GCA_032464435.1 of Aegilops umbellulata. NCBI lineage: Eukaryota > Viridiplantae > Streptophyta > Magnoliopsida > Poales > Poaceae > Aegilops > Aegilops umbellulata. The sequence continues at coordinate 99,503,061 of CP136060.1, forward strand.
CCTTGTCGGAAGGCTTTCCCGACAAGTGCTCTTGCGCCAATGTGATGGCCGCATATGCCTCCGTGTATCTCTGCCAACAGCTTCTGTCCGTCTTCCCTGGAGATGCACTTCAATCTGACACCGTTGAGTCTCCTTCTGTATAGCTCGTTGTCCACGAACTGGTACATACTTGACTGCCTGGTGATCTTCTCCATCTCTTCTGGGTCGTCGGGAAGTTCTCCAGTTTGCAGAAAACGGACGATCTGCTGCGCCCATGCCGGAGCCCGGGGCTCGACGGCAAGGACTAAAGGCATGAAGGCCGCTGCGGGGACCCCGGCTTCTACGGCGAGAACCTCTGGTTCCGCCGGAGCCGGTGATCCCCCGGCAAGCTTGCCGGGGCAAAGCTTGTCGGGAACCCCCGCTTCAACTGGACAGATCCTCGGATCCGCAGGAGCGGACTATTCCTCAGCGTTCAGTCTGCTGATCTGCTTGCCGGAGCAAGGCTTACCGGGGACACCGGCTTCGACTGGACGGATCCTGGGATCCGCAGGAGCGGGCTGTCCCTCGGCGTTCCGGTTGTTGATCTTGGGGACCTTGGCGGCGGTCTCAGGAAGGTCCGCCTGCAAGTAGTCGCCGGAGACCAACTTCCTTTTCTTGGACTGCCCCACTGATGGTGTAACGGATGGTTGAGTCAGCTTGAGTAAGAAGGTCCCTGGTTCCACAGGTAACTTCAATGAAGCACACTTCGAAAGGCCGTCTGCTATCTCATTCTGAGCTCTCGCGACGTGCTCCATTTGCAGCCCTTCAAAGTGTTCTTCCAGCTTCCTCACTTCATCTACATAAGCTTCCATCAGAGGGCTCTGGTAGCTCTTGTTGACTTGCCGGACCACCAGTTGAGAATCTCCCCGCACAATCAGCTTTCTGATCCCAAGTTCGGCCGCAATCCTGAGGCCGGCGAGCAAGCCTTCATACTCAGCAGTATTGTTGGTTGCTTGCTCTCTTGGGAAGTGCATCTGGATAACATACTTGAGGTGCTCTCCGGTGGGCGCGATGAGTACCACGCCAGCACCGGCGCCTTGCAGCGAGAAGGCACCATCGAAGTACATTACCCACTCGCTTGTTGCTTCTTGTACGGGCGCGCTTGTTTCTTGGGTTTCTCCATCTGGCGTCGGGGTCCACTCAGCTATGAATTCTGCCAAAGCTCGGCTCTGTATGGTTGAAGTACTTTCAAACTTGAGCCCAAAGCTCGACAGCTCCAGTGCCCACTCGACGATCCTGCCTGTTGCCTCGGGATTGTGCAATATCCTCTTCAGCGGAAAGCGAGTGACTACTGTTATCTCATGTGCTTGGAAGTAATGGCGCAGCTTTCTCGAGGCCATGAGGAGGCCGAAAAGCAACTTCTGCACCCCGGAGTATCTTGATCTAGCCCCCTGCAAGAGGGAACTCACAAAATACACCGGGCGCTGCACCATCTTCTTCCGCGCTCCATGCTGTTCCTGCGCAGGGTGGTCCTTGTCGGGGCCAGAGCTTGCCGGAGCAGCCCCCCGCTTGTCGCTGGGTCCGCTTGCAGGTGGTATAGGCTCCTCGTCGGCCTCCCTCTCCGCCACTAACGCAGCACTAACCACCTGGTTGGTTGCCGCTAGGTATAGCAGCAACTTTTCCTGTGGTCTAGGTGCGACAAGTATTGGAGTGGAGGACAGGTACCTTTTCAAATCTTGCAGCGCTGCCTCCGCTTCTGGAGTCCACTGCATGGGGCCTGCCTTCTTCAAGATTTTAAAGAAGGGCAGGGCGCGTTCTGCAGACCTTGAAATGAACCGACTGAGGGCGGCCACACAACCTGCAAGCTTTCTGACGTCCTTGACGCGCTCTGGGGCTTCGATCTGCTCGATGGCTTTGATCTTGTCGGGATTAGCTTCAATCCCCCTCTGTGACACAAAGAACCCGAGAAGCTTGCCGGAGGGGACTCCGAAAACGCACTTCTCGGGGTTCAGCTTGAGCTGTATCTTGCGCAGGTTCTGAAATGTCTCTTCCAAATCTTGGACCAGGGTTTCCTTGCTCCTGCTCTTCACCACGATGTCATCCATGTAGGCCTCCACGTTCCTATGGATCTGTGGCTCGAAAGCAGTGTGCACTACCCTTGCAAACGTTGATCCCGCATTCTTCAGTCCAAACGGCATGCGTATGAAGCAATAGGTGCCGCACGGAGTGATAAATGCGGTCTTCTCTTCATCTTCTTTGGCCATAAAGACTTGGTAGTAGCCTGAATATGCATCAAGAAAAGAGAGTAGCTCACATCCGGCAGTGGAGTCAACAATCTGGTCAATGCGCGGCAAGGGAAATGGATCCTTGGGACATGCTTTATTCACATCGGTGAAGTCTATGCACAGTCTCCACTTCCCATTGGCTTTGCGCACGACGACCGGATTGGCCAGCCACGTTGGATGGATCACACCTCTCACTAGGCCTGCTGCCTCTAGCTTCTTGATCTCTTCACTGATGAATTCTTGGCGCTCCACGGCTTGCTTTCTCACTTTCTGCTTGACGGGTCGCGCGTGAGGACAGACAGCGAGTTTGTGCTCAATCACCCTCCTGGGAACACCGGGGATGTCGGACGGTTGCCATGCAAACACGTCGTCATTCGCCCGCAGGAAGGCGACGAGCGCGCTTTCCTATTTGCTGTCAAGCGTGGCACTGATGGTGAAGGTACCGCCAGTGCCGTCCTCCTTGGTGGACACCTTCTTGGTTGCCGGAGGAGCGGTCATTCCCTTCTTGTACTTGCCGGTGGAGCTCGATGGAACGTCCTCGACGGCGGCGCAGCACTCCGAAGAGGTGCGGTTGCCGGAGTGGGCCCCAGAGCACTTACCGGACTTGGTCCTTGTCTTCTTCCCCCCGGGGGCTTCAGCGGCAAGTGTGTCCTTCTCTGCCGCGGCTGCCACATCCCGGTAGATCTTGTCGGCGCAGATAAGCGCGTCCTTTTTGTCGCCATGGACAGTGATGACGCTTATCGGCCCCGGCATCTTGAGTACGTTGTAGGCGTGGTGGGAAGCTGCCATGAACTTGGCGAGAGCGGGACGGCCGAGGATCCCATTGTATGGTAACGGGATATCAGCGACGTCGAACGTGATGCGCTCAGTCCTGAAGTTGAGCTCGCCGCCGAAGGTCACAGGCAGAGTAATCTTCCCCTTGGGCTTGCTCCTCCCCGGGTTGATTCCTTGGAAAGAACCGGTCTCTTCGAGCTCGCCGTCTGGGATCTGGAGTTTCTTGATCACAGTGGAGGAGATCAGGTTCAGCCCGGCCCCGCCGTCTACCAACATTTTGGTGACCTTGAGGTTGCGGATGGTGGGTGAGACCAGCATCGGCAAGCACCCGACCGCGGTTGTGCGGTCGGGGTGATCCTCAAGATCGAAAATGATGGGCGTGTTGGACCATTTGAGGAGCCTGCGCGACTCCACGGGCGGCTCTGCTGCGTTCACCTCTCGCACCCACTGCTTAAGCTGGCGGTGGGAGGTGTGCAGAGAGGCGCCGCCGTCAACGCATAGGACCTCCGTGGCCTTCTGGAACTCCTGCTCGCTGTTATCTTCGTCTTCCACGTCTTCGTCGTCGTCTTCTTCATCTTCGTCGCGGCCCCGGGGAGGCCGATCGCCTTGCCGCTGCTTGGCCTTGCCGCGGCGTCCTCCCCGGCCGATGGGCGGCCGCTTCTTGCTTGGTTTGCCACCTCCACCCTGGGCCTTCCCCTTGTCGCGCCTCTCGTACTCAGCCTTCTGCTGCACGACGAGGTACTCGACGCTCTTGCAGTTGGAGAGATCGTGGCCCTTGGTGCGGTGGATCTTGCAGTATTGCTTGTCGGAGCCGTCCTGCTTGTCGGCTGCCGCCACGGGGGCAGGCTCCTTGCCGGAGCCGCCAGCCTGCGTTTGCTTGGCGGGAGCCTCCTTGCCGGACCCCTCGACGGCAAGCACCTCTTTCCTGTTCTTCCTCCTATTATTCCGCCGCTGGCTTCTCTTCGCCGGGGCGGTGTCGTCACTATCGCTTTCTCCTGCGCCAGCATCCTCCCCGGGGAGTTTCCTCCCCTCCTCCGCGCGCGCGCACTTGTCAGCCAGGGCATATAGCTCGCTGACGTCCCGGATCTTGGTCATGGCCATCTCTTCACGCATGCGGCGGTTACGCACGTTCTGGTGGAACGCGCTGATAACCGCGGCAGGGTGAACGTCGGGGATGTTGCGATGCACGCGGCTGAAGCGCTGGATGTACTTGCGCAGGGGTTCTCCTTCCTTCTGGGCTAGGATGTGGAGGTCGCTATCCTGGCCATGAGGTTTGTGGCCGCCTGTGAAGGCGCCAACAAACTGATGGCAAAGATCCGCCTAGGAAGAAATGGAGCCTTCCGGCAAGTGCATAAGCCACGAACGAACGTTCGGCTTAAGCACGAGCGGGAAGTAGTTCGCCAATATCCTCTCGTCGCGCCCCCCGGCAGCTTGTACAGCGATCGTGTAGATGCTGAGAAACTCCGAGGGGTGCGTCCTGCCGTCGTACTTCTCCGGTACGTCGGGCTTGAAGTTCTTCGTGCTGGGCCACCGGACACGCCGCAGCTCACGGGTGAACGCAGGGCAACCTGCCGCGTACGGTAAGTCACCTGGTTCACCGGGCGCGTGCGCGTCGACAGCGTTCCCAGCCCGCTGGTCTGATTGCCGCCGAGTTTCTCGGCGGCGCTCAATCCTTGTTCGAGCGTCTTCTTGCTGCCGCTCGTCGAGGACTTGGCGCTGGTCCCGGCGAGTCCGCGGGTCCGACGACGCTGTAGAGCCGTCGTCGGCGTTGCTCCAGCGGGGCGGCGTCTTCTGCTTCTGCGCCGGGGAGTGCATGGTGGTTGCACCTCCGGCGGTCTTGTCGCCGTCGGCCTTCGTCTTCTCGACCTGCCGGGGCCGTGAGGTCGCCGGCTGCTGCGGCGTGTCGTTGTTGGCGAAGGCGATCAGGCTCTGGATGGTGGCCCTCCAGCTTTCGGCCTTGCCAGCCGCTGGAGGGTAGTTGAGGAGCAGTTGCGCTCTCGCGAGCGCTTCTGCCGGAGTGGAGGCGAGCGGGGGCGAGTGGCGCGAGGAGCGGGATACGCTCGGACTCCTAACAATGTTAGAAAGAGCGGGGTCCCTCCCCGGCGCCTTCGCCTTGCCCGTGTCCGGACGGGGGCCCGGGGCGTCCCGTGAACCTCCAGTTTGCCCTTGTTCCAGCAAGCGGATGCCACCTCCCGTGGCATGGCGCTGCTGGGTCGTCGTTTGTAGGGACGGATGCGGCGCGTCCTCGGAGGCCGAGGCTCGGTCGTCCGCCCTGTTCTTGGATTTGGTGGCACCGCGAGCGTTCTCGCCGGCGGCCACCCCTCCGACGGCGTCTCCCCCGCCCACCGTTGGCTCCGGTAGCGGTGGGAGTGACGCGGACGGGCCCGCGACCTCCGAAGCCTTCTTCTTCGGGGCCATGGTGTTGATGAAGCTAGCGAATTCGGAGAAGCTGACGAAGAGCGCGCTCGCGCGAACGCCGGATCTGATCCGCACAACCTCGACGCACCCCCTACCTGGCGCGCCAAAGATGTCGGGGCGGACTGCGTCCCCCGCGAGCACCTATGGGGCCGGAGCCCCTTTCGTTGTCCGGTGAGGGGGGCGGAGGGAGCACAGAGAGCAGATCGAGGCGAGCACACGGGCGGTTTACCCAGGTTCGGGCCGCGAGGGACGCGTAAAACCCTACTCCTGCTTGGTTGTATTGAACTGGGGAGCTCGGGAGCTTGGAGAGCTAGCTGCACCGAGCGTATGGCTGTCTGGATCCCAAATCTCCGAACCCCGGAACCCTCTCTACGTTGCACACGGGCCTCCTTTTATAGCGCAAAGGGGTCACCGACAGGTGTCAACGTAAGAAAAAGGGGTAAAAGTGTAAAAGGGGTGGTAGTTGTAACAGTGCGGGAACGGTGGCGCTACAGTGCGGCACAGTGTTATCATACCTACTTCTGACGGTAGGGGACAAGGGCATTAAATGCCCGTCACGGTCGCCCGGGCAGCACCGAGGCGGACCGTTAGGTGCGCCACTGCTCGCCACGATGGTGGCTGCATGCCACCGCATACCCCAGGCTGCGCGTTGCCCCGCCACGTGCCCTTGGGGGAAGCCCCGGAGCGACGCGTGGGCGGGCGAGCCGGAGCGCAGTCCTGAGGTGGCGATTTGCCGCGGCAAATGGCTTGCCGCGGGGGTCGTCTTCCTGTGCCTGATAGCTTGCCGGCTATCAGGCCTTGCCGGGGCGCATAGCGCGCCGTGGCGGGCTTCTCTTGTGGCGCCTGGGTTCGGCCTTCCCGACAAGCTCCTCTTGTCGGGGTCTCGATCTTCTGTCTCGTATACTTTGTTCTTGGATGGCATTTCATGGGCTCAGTCGTCCCGGCAAGCTCCTCTTGCCGGGGTCTTGTCTTCTTGGCCCGGCAAGCTCCTCTTGCCGGGGGCCTTGTCTTCTTGGCCCGGCAAGCTCCTCTTGCCGGGGGCCTTGTCTTGAATGCTTGGTCTTCTCTTGGCGCTTCCTGGGCGGGCCTTGCCGCAGGGTGCTACAACTGCCCGTGCACAAGTCTGGGGTACTAAGGTACCCCTACTTTAGTACACCGACATACCCCGAGAGGCCCTTGAGTTTGCCGGAATGTTGATTAACTTCTGTTCCGGCAAATTCGGGTACTCCATATGTCCTATTTTCAGCAAAGGTCATGCTGAAATTTTTCATGAATTTTAGCATGACTTTGCTAAAAATAGGACATATGGGGTACTTGTGACTAATGCATGGGCCGGGGTATCTTAGTAGTTAATTAAGTAGGATCAAGTGCCCGGGCGTACTTGTGACTAATGCATGGCTTTTAGGGTGCCTCGGTGTCGATAAAAACCGAAATGATGAAAGCTTAGGCTTTTAGGGTGCCTCGGCGTCGAAAAACCCTCAATGATAAAATCTTAGCTTTTAGGATGCCTCGGTGTCGACAAACCCTAAATGATGAGACCATGATCTTGTTCCTTGTCAATAACCAACTTTTTGACCAAACTTTGTTCCTATTTAGAGAGAAACATGGCCAACAACGATGAGGCCGGGGGTTCGGGCGGCAAGGCATTCTGGGAGCTGTCCCAGGAGATGGAGGAACAACCCCACTTGTATGAGGATGCCGCCTTCCCCACCGATCCTGAGACCACTGATGGTGTCGCCGAGGATGACCGCACTGATGCCACCACTGATGGTGCCGCCGAGGATGCCACCACTGATGATGGCGGCGCAAGCACAGATGGCAGCTAGAAGAGACAACGGAAGGACCGGCACCCGACCGTGCTCCGCACCCTCAAGGAGGAAGTTACTGAAGTGGACTCCGACGGGAATCCAACGGCGCTGGAACGAATAGTCAAGGGGTACTCGCTTCAGCTCGGGTGCATTCTCCGGAGCACCGTCTCGATCAACACCGAGAACCTGAGGCATCCTGACCGAGGGAATTTGCGCAACCTCCTCTTCACGAAGCTGCACGAACGATACAAGTTCCCTGCTGAATTTGAAAACACAAGCCTCAAAGGGAATAAAGTGAACAATGCTGCCCTCACGAAGATGAGCAAGGCCCTGTCTACTTGGAAAAGCAATGTGAAGAGAATGATCGAGAAAGGTGAGAGTTATGAGAAGATCAAGGAGAAAAATCCTTCGATCACCGAAGATGACTACAACGACTTCAAGATCAATTGCTCGAGCACCGCACACTCTGAATCAAGTAAGTGGGGGGAAAGAAATGCGGGAGCTGAACTTAGGGGAACACACACTCGGTCCCGGCGGTTACAGAGTGGCGGAGCCTATATGGGACAAGGAGGAGGCGGACCGTGCCGAGCAAGGCCTACCGCCCCTCTTCGATAAATACGGTGACAAGCAGACCAGGAACTATGTCAGGGCCCGGTACAAGAAGGACCCGAAAACAAAGGAGCTTACCATGGATCCGAAGACCAGGATGCTTGAGCTTGTTCTGGTAAGGAATACACCCCCGCGTAATTAGCTCCATATGGTTGCATTCTAATTAATGAAGCCAAATTTCTAAATGGTTCACATTCCTTCCGCAGGCGACAGAAAGCAGTAGCGCGGGGTCAACTAAGAGCAACCCTTGGGACACCACTCTAAATAGGGCATTGAATGTAATGAAGAACAAGGATAAGCTCAGTAAGCCGACGTCAGCTGGTCGTGTGGCCGGCAAAGGCTTGTCGACAAAATGGGGGTCATACTATAACACTGGTGGACGAAAGGAGAAAAAGACCAGCTCGAAAAGCCAGGCGCGCGAGGTTCAAGAACTCAAGGCACAGGTGGCGCGGATTCCGAAGATTGTCCAAGAGCAAGTGCAACAACAACTCGGAGTGACGATCACCGCCATTGTGCCTACCTTGATCCAGGGGTTGAGTGCGTGGATTGCGGGCGGCCAACAGGGGCCGCCCCCGATTCCTAGCTTCACGGCCAGTAACTCGCAGAACGCGATGGCGGGGCCATTGGTGTCTCCGACGGAGGCGGCATTGGTGTCTCCGACGCCGGCACGGGAGCTTAAAGCACCCGGGTGTACGCCGGCCGGCACCTCTGTAGCAAGCGGCCCCTCCGTCAACTGCACGCCCGCCGTTGGCGGTGCCTCGACATTAGCCGAGCTCGACGCCATCATCACGGTAACTAATTAAGCCTCTCTCGGCCGAGGACTTCATCTCCTTGCCTTTGACTAGGCATCCCTGACGCCCTACATGTTTTCGCAGGGCGCAGCCGACGTTCCGTGCACTCTCCTGCACTTCGTGAACAATGAGTTGGTCGATGTCGCCAAGGGCAAAATCGTTCAACCGGGCAACCCCTTGTTCCACGGTACCCAGATGCCACCCAACTTGTTTAGGGTTCAACTGGTTCGGGTGCTGCCAGGCTACGACGAGTTGTTACCTCCGATTCGACCCGTCGGGGCCGACGATGATGACGTGATGACCCTCACCGCCTGCCTGAGCTGGCCCCTGCTTTGGCCGAAGAGCCAGATTCGTTTGGGGGCGGGGGACACCACCCCAAAGACAACACCGCCAGTCGTGCCGGCGCCAAGTCGGCCCCATGGCAAGACCGCCGCAATGGTGCCGGACATCCCTATGCCACTGGATCCAAACATGCATATGGCACAGGATCAGAACGACGATGACGACGATACATTTGACAACGTCGATCGGTACTTTGCCGATCATGGGTACGATGGCGACTTCATGGGGCCTCCTTCTCAAGAACCCAACCCAACAAAAGACGTGCGCGATCTAGCTGGTACCGCGGAGAAGCCAAGTTGCAACAGGCGTCGTCTGCCGTTCAGCTCTCAGGAGACGCCTCCAGCTACCGACTTCACCGAGCCTCAGATAGGCGAGGTGCGAAATATTCTCAGCCCCAACACACTCAAGAAGGCGGTATGTGAGCAGAACTCGGTCCCATTACAGGAGAAGAAGAAGGCACGCAAAAGAAAGACTAACAAGGGTGCGGGCCAGCCGGCACCGAGTACGATCCGTGCTCAGGACGGGCCACCTTCACCTGAGGATTTAATGAGGAGGGTGCATGTGGCGGGTAGGCCGATGCTACCGAGAAATATGCTCGATGTTGCAGCCGGTGCTATGCGGAGTCTGCATGACAGTGTTCTTTCTTTGGAGAAGCGGCGTCTCAGAGAGAAGGATGTGGCATACCCGGTTTTCATGGCCAAGGTGCCAGAGGGCAAGGGCTTTGTGGATAACTCCATCGGGGGTACGATCGTCCTGCGGTTTGATGACATCCACGCTATGTTGAACCTTCATCCGCTGCACTACACCTTCGTTCGGCTATTTTCGCTGAGTATGGAGATGCGGATCATTCGCGACAAGACCCCGGACATCGTGATAGTCGACCCCTTCTACATGCGTGCCAAGATCTTGGGCAGCGCTGGGGACCGGCAAGTCGCGAGTTCTTACCTCGAAGGCGTCATTCTGGCAAACCTAGATAAGGATAACTTCCTCGTGCCTTACTTTCCCGAGTAAGTCCTCCCCTCAACCGCCCCGTAACATACGAATTCTTAGATTTCGATCGTTTTTCTTTTAACATTCCGTGTTTTCTGCAGTGACACACATTGCACGCTCATCCTCCTAAGCCCCAAATATTCCATGGCCACGTATTTCGACCCGGACCGTCAGTCGAACGTAGACTACACAAATGTCAAGAAGGTTCTTGATGATGTTCTCCCCGGCTACGCCCAATCTGGAGGCACCTTCGACAGGCCTATTCGTAAGTACGGCAAGCACGTGTTCTCCCACAATACGATGTTTTGCTGTGTCAAGAAGCCGCCTGGCGGTCAGAAGGGTGCCTACTATGCCATCCATCACATGCGGGCGATCGTACGGGACCATCATCAACTTCTGCTACCGAGTAAACTCAAAGATTGGGCCGCGAGCGTGTCGGCAATCCAGGACGCGGACATCAGACAAGAATTCTTTCACATCCAGTCGGAGTTTGCAGAAATCATCCATCAAGATGTGCTTCGTACCTCGGGGCAGTTCTACCTCAGAAATCAACCGTCCAACAGTGAGATAGACGGAATGCTACAAATGCAGGCTGACAATGCCCGTAATTTCATGACTCCCACGATAGACGGCGGCTTCATCCACGCTCCGGTCCCTTGAGTCGAGTCGAAAGCAGTGATGCTGTGTCTAGTTCTGAAACATCGATTGGCTCATGTTGTAATTAAAATTTAATGAACTTGTAGTATGTCTCTTTGGTTTCGAGAATCGTTCAACTTAGATGTAATTGATGCTATTAATGTCTTGCTTTTCTCTTCCGATCGTTCTGTTGCATACTTATATATTGCTTATGTATTGTCTGTGAATTGGTACTAACGTTTCGTTTGGCTAGTGCATAGCGATGTCGTCGTATGTCATCTACAAGGGTAAGGTTCCCGGAGTCTACGACGACTGGGAGGAGTGTCGGAGACAGGTTCACCGATTCAGCGGTAACAGTTACAAAGGGTACACCACTAGGGCCGAGGCCGAATCTAGATACGCCCGCTATCTAGCGGGAGAGGGGAGGGAGCGTTGGAGGAACCGGATGAAGACGAGTTCCATCATGATGATGCTCATCGTGATGACCGCAGCTCTCTTCTATGTGATGGTAGTTTAGATGATCGATATCGACTTGTAATGTGAAGACAAACTCGCTACTCGCGGTCTCGGGACTTGTAATATAATGTCCTATCTTTGTTCGGTCTTTTCAATTCGGAGACTAATATGATGAATTGTATTCGGAGACTAATATGATGAATTGTATTCAGAGACTAATCTTCTGTTGTATTCAATGAATCTGTTGTTGATGTGTGTTGTCTATATGTTGTCCAATTATACATTTTGTAACCTGTGCAAAAAAACAGAAAATTAAAAAATTAAAAAAACCCTAATATTCATACTAATGGCGCATCACATCACAGTGCGCCATTAGTATGCCAGAGGATACTAATGGCGCATCTTTAAGCAGTGCGCCATTAGTATGCCGAGGTTACTAATGGCGCATCCCGTCGTGGTGCGCCATTAGTATGCCAAAGCACCTGGCTATACATGGCCCCTGGGAGGCATACTAATGGCGCACCGTGCCCTATACTAATGGCGCACCAGTGGTGCGCCATTAGTATACCAGGTACTAATGGCGCACCAGTGGTGCGCCATTAGTAAATATTACTAATGGCGTGCTAGTAATGGCGCACCACTAATGCGCCATTAATGGCCAAATTAGGTGCGCCATTAGTAGCCCTTTTTCTAGTAGTGGAAGCTCCGGCCTAATGAGTGCCACCAAAGAGGTTGTACACTAATCGCCGCATTTTCTTCTTAATTCGATCTCACAGTGCTGCTGGCGCTCGGTCCTGAGCTGTCGGCGTTCTGGGAACGGGGGTCCCCAGACTTGCCTGCCTGCGGCCTGCGGCGTGGCTCGAAGGGGGCCCCAGCACGGCCCATCTTCATCACCACAAGACCCAAGACCCTCGCGAGGGGCCAAGCCTCGCGGGGCGGACGACACGGCGCTTCCTCAGGCATGGCCTCGTCAGGCTGGCTCACGAGGAGGCGGAGAGATCAAGGCGGGGTACCTCGCGAGGTGCCCATGACGCAAGCCATGACGACCAAGGGTGCCAGGCGGGCGCCAGCCCACGCAGTGTCTCCCTTTCCTCTTTGGTGCAAAGGGGGCAAGCACAGGCGAGAGGATCAAGCAAAGGCATCTATTTCGGTGCAACGAGACCAAGACCAGTCCAACGGTGGGAAGGAGGTCATCGTGGAACCCAGAACGGCATCACCACAGGGCCTTTGGCAGGCGAGGACCAACTTTAGTCAGGATAAGTGTACCAGATGTTCCCCTTCGAATTGGCCAATTGTTGGCGCCCTTCCCGCTCAATATTTGGGAAGAGGCCCACGGCCTTTGCCTATAAATAGGACTAGCCACCCCCAGGCTAGAGGCATCTAGAAATCATCCATCTATCATCGGGGAAGCCAGCTAGAAAGACTCAGGCAGCAGAGAGAGAGAGAGAGAAGGGCGACTGAACCCCCCTAACAGTTCATCCCCCTAGCCAAGAACAGACCCTCGCGAGGTTGTTCTACCTTGTAGTGTTCATCATCACCAGCCCAGGAGGCAATCCACCACACCACACTGGAGTAGGGTATTACACCACATCGGTGGCCCGAACTAGTATAAACTTTGTGTCTCTCGTGTTGTTCTTTTGGTAGTTTAGATCTTTGTGAGACGGAGAGGTAGAGGGCACAATCTCCGCGCGCACCCCAGAGTTCGAACCTTAAGGGTCTGCCAGAACCCAAAATCCGACATTTGGCGCGCCAGGTAGGGGTGCGCCGGAATTTGTCTTCCACCGCTCCGCTCTCCGCCGACCGTCGCGACCATGTCTGACGCTCGTCGGGCCCGCGCCGAGCGCCGGGCCGCCATCGCTTCCCGCGTCGCCCAGACGGCTCCCGTCGGTGGGCGTCCTCGTCGTTCCCCGTCAGCCGCCGTCAATGCCGCCACCGGCCCGACGGGGAACGAGCAGCAAGCGTCGTCTCAGCACCCGTCCGTGCGGCAAGACGGCCGCACCGCTACTCCATCACTCACACCAGCTGGCTCTTCGTCACGCGCGCTCCGCGCACCATTGGGGGCTCGAGCTGCGCTCATCACGGCAAACGAGCTCCTGTGCTACCGTCCCATCGACGACGTCTACGAAGAGTGGCCGGATCGCGTCGCCGAGCTCGTCCGCGCCGTGGGGGGCTCTCATGCGTCGTCCGCTCTGCTGGGCCGCACCCCGCCCCGCGCGGACTATGAAGCTCCGGGGGCGTACCAGCCGCCTCCTCTCCAAGAAGACGCCATGGCTCCAAGGCGCATGGCCCCTGGGCGGAACCCGCTCCGTCAGGCGCCAGCCCAGCAACAACGGAGCTGCCAAGAAGTCCCTCGGCTGCAAGAGGCTGCCCGGGCGCTTCCTGCTCCGGCTCGCCGTGACCCTGCTCCAGCTCCGACATGTCAAGACCCCGCGCTGCTTCCAGCTGCAGTGCATGGGGACCCGCAAGGCCAAGCTCTCCCTCAACCAAAGCCTCCCGTGGCCACCGCAGGCTGCCGCGCCTACACCACCGAGCTGTGCAGCGTCGCGTGGCCCGGCAAGTTCAAGCCAGACCTGCCTCCTCGCTATGACGACACGACCGACCCTGCAGAATTCCTCCAGCTTTATGAGCTAGGCATCGAAGCTGCCAGTGGAGACGAAAAGGCCATGGCGAACTGGTTCCCCATGGCGCTCAAGGAAGGAGCTCGCACCTGGCTCCTGAACCTGGCCCCAGGCACGATCTCTTCCTATGACCAGATGCGCACCCGCTTCATCGCCAACTTCCAAGGTACTCGTGACCGGCCGCCGCCGTGAGCGACATGCGCCGCATCAAGCAACAACCCGGAGAGACCCTGCAAAAGTACATCCAACGCTTCAACAGTGCGTGCCTCAAGATCCCCAAGGTGTCCAAGGAGGCCATCATCTCGGCCTTCTCCGATGGTGTGCGTGACGTCAAGATGAAGGAGGAGCTGGCGATGCATGAAGACCTGTGCACCTCCCTGGAGCGGTTCCACTTGGCGACCGAGTGCGCCAGGGCTGGGGAGGGGCGTTTCTCCCTCCTCGAGCTGCCTGCCGCAGACCCAGAAGAGAAGAAGCCCAAGGCCAAGGACGTGAAGCGCAAGGGGGCTGCCGTGCTTGCGGCAGAACCGGACACCAAGCGGGGCAAGGATCTATCATGACCTCCACATCCACAACACCAACGAATGCTAAGAACTCCGCGCCATGCGAGAAGGAAGGATCGGCCATCGCCCTGACCGTGCTGACCGGGGCTACGACCGAGGAGGACCAAGAAACGCAGGACGCTGGGAAGACCGCGGCCCGTGCCAAGGATGGCGTGATCAACCTCGCAAGGACCGCTGGCGAGACCTGCCTCGCGAGGGGGACTGGCGGGATCAGCCTCGTGAGGATCGCCCGCAAGGACACGCAGGCCTCCCCCCACTGCCGCCTCAGCCAAGGAGGAACGAAGACCGCCATCAAGACGAGGGGGCTGGGCGGAGCTCAAGCCCCAGCCTCCCAATGCATCTTCAAGCAGTTTGCCCGCGAAGTGAATGCAGTCCTCCCCAAGCTCGAAGCAATGCGCCCTCTCAGGTGGTCGGCGTGCGCCATCACGTTCAGCTCAGCAGATCAGCTCAAGTGCGCGGCCACAGCCGGAGTCCTCCCGATGCTTTGTTCCCCAGTCATCAGTGTCGGCGTTCTGGGAACGGGGGTCCACAGACTTGCCTGCCCGCGGCCTGCGGCGTGGCTCGAGTGGGGGGGCCAACGTGGCCCATCTTAATCAACACAAAGCTCAAGACCCTCGCGAGGGGCCAAGCCTCGCGAGGCGTACGACACGGCGCTTCCTCCGGCACGGCCTCCTTAGGCTGGCTCGCGAGGAGGTGGAGAGATCAAGGTGGGGTACCTCACGAGGTGCCCATGATGCAAGCCATGATGATCAAAGGTGCCAGGCGGGCGCCAGCCCGCGCAGCGTCCTCCCTTTCCTCTTTGGTGCAAAGGGGGCAAGCGCAGGCGAGAGGATCAAGCAAAGGCACCCATTTCAGTGCAACGAGACCAAGACCAGCTCCACGACAAGGAGGAAGTCACTGTGGAGCCCAAGCCGGCGTCATCACCAGAACCTTTGGCAGGGGAAGACCAACTTTAGTCAGGATAAGTGTACCCGATGTTCCCCTTCAAATCGGCCAATTGTTGGTGCCCTTCCCGCTCAATATTTGGGAAGAGGCCCAGGGCCTTTGCCTATAAATAGGACTAGCCACCCCCAGGGTGAGAGAAGAGAATCCAATCTGATTCAGGACCTAGAGCAAGTAGAGAGAGAGAGAGAGAGAGAGAGAGAGAGAGAGAGAAGGGCGATCGAACTCCCCCCAGCAGTTCATCTCCTGGCCAAGAACAGACCCTCGCGAGGTCGTTCCCCTTTGTATTGTTCTTCCTCATCAGCCCTAGAGGCAATCCACCGCACCACACTAGAGTAGGGTATTACACCACAATGGTGGCCCGAACCAGTATAAACCCTGTGTCTCTTGTGTTGTTCTTGTAGTAGTTTAGATCCTAACGAGACGGAGAGGTAGAGGGCTTGATCTCCGCGCGCACCCCAGAGTTCGAACCTTAAGGGTCTGCCGGAACCTGTGATCCGACATTTGGCGCGCCAGGTAGGGGTGCGCCGGAATCAGCCTTCCACCGCTTCGCCCTCCTCCGACCACCGCATCCATGTATGACGCTCGTCGGGCCCGCGCCGAGCGCCGGGCCGCCATCACCCTAGCCGGTTCTTCGTCGCACGCACTGCGCGCGCCCTTGGAGACTCGAGCTGCGCTCATCGCGGCAAACGAGCTCCTGCGCTACCGCCCCGTCGACGACGTCTACGAGGAGTGGCTCGACCGCGTCGCCGAGCTCGTCCGCACCGCAGGGGGCTCTCCCGCGCCTTCCGCACCACTGCGCCGCACTCCGCCCCGCATGGGCAGTGAAGCCCGGGGGGCGTTCCAGCCACCACCTTTCCAAGAAGATGCCATGGCCCCAAGGCGCACAGCTCCTGGGCGGAACCCGCTCCGCCATGCGCCGGCCCAGCCGGAACGGAGCTGCCAAGAAGTCCCGCGACCGCAAGAGGCCGCCCGGGCGCTCCTGGCCCCGGCTCGCCGAGACCCTGCTCCAGCTCCGGCACGTCAAGACCCCGCGCTGCTCCTAGCTGCGACGCAAGGGGACCCACAAGGCCAAGCTCTTCCTCAACCAAAACCTCCCGCGGCCACCGCTGGCTGCCGCGCCTACACCCACGAGCTGCGTAGCGTCGCGTGGCCCGGCAAGTTCAAGCCAGACCTGCCTCCTCGCTACGACGGCACAGCTGATCCCACGGAGTTCCTCCAGCTCTACGAGCTGGGAATCGAAGCTGCCAGCGGGAACGAGAAGGTCATGGCGAACTGGTTCCCCATGGCGCTGAAGGAAGGTGCTCGCACTTGGCTCCTGAACCTGGCCCCAGGCATGATCTCCTCCTGGGACCAGATGCGTACCCGCTTCATCGCCAACTTCCAAGGTACCCGCGACCGGCCTCCCGCCGTGAGCGTCATGCGCCGCATCAAGCAGCAACCTAGAGAGACCCTGCAGAAGTACATCCAGCACTTCAACAGCGCGCGCCTCAAGATCCCCAGGGTGTCTTAAGAAGCCATCATTTCAGCCTTCTCTGATGGTGTGCGCGACGTCAAGATGAAGGAGGAGCTGGCGATACCTGAAGACCTCTACACCTCGCCGGAGCTGTTCAACCTGGCGACCAAGTGCGCCAGAGCTAAGGAGGGACGCCTCTCCCTCCTCGAGCTGCCTGCCGCAGACCCAGAAGAGAAGAAGCCCAAGGCCAAGGACGTGAAGCGCAAGGGGGCTGCCGTGCTCGCAGCAGAACCAGACACCAAGCGGGGCAAGAACCTGCCTGAATCTTCCAGGGGCAGCCGGTACTGTGTGTACCACGACCTCCACACCCACAACACCAATGAATGCCAAGAACTCCGCGCTGTGCGAGAAGGAAGAGTTGGCCGACGCCCTGACCGTGCTGACCGGGGCTACGGCCGAGGAGGAGGAAGGAACCCGGGACGCTGGGAAGACCGTGGCCCACGTCCAGGCTGGCGTGACCAACCTCGCAAGGACCGCTGGCGCGACCCGCCTCGCGAGGGGGACTGGAGGGATCAGCCTCGTGAGGATCGCCCCCACGGCAACCCAGGCCTGCCGCCGTTGCCGCCTCAGCCGAGAAGGAATGAAGACCGCCACCAAGACGAGGGGGCTGGGAGCTTCCAGGAGCCTTGCGCCATCGCCTGCATTGTAACGCCCTCGATGCGGCTATATCTCCCACGTGTCGAAGCACGACTTAGAGGCATAACCGCATTGAAAGCAATGTTGCAAGTGAGGTAATCTTCACACAACCCATGTAATACATAAGGGAAAGAGTTACATAGTTGGCTTACAATCGCCACTTCACACAATTACATGAATAAAACATTACATCATACAGTTACAATCAGGGCCCGACTACGGAGCCAAAATAAAAGAAGAAACCCCAAAAGCGACAAAGGACCAAGATCGACCCCAACTGGGCTCCACTACTGATCGTCGAGAACGAAACAACACAATGAAAAAGATCTTCATCGGGCCCCTCCTTGAGCTCGGGTGCGTCACCTGTACGGTTTCATCGGCACCTGCAAACTGGTTTTGGAAGTATCTGGTGAGTCACGAGGACTCAGCAATCTCACACCCGCGAGATCAAGACTATTTAAGCTTATAGGTAGGAAAGGATAGTGAGGTGGAGCTGCAGCAAGCGACTAGCATATATGGTGGCTAACATACGCAAAAGAGAGCGAGAAGAGAAGGCAAAGCACGGTCGAACAACTATGATCAATAAGTGATCCTGAACTACTTACGTCAAACATAACTCCAACAACCGTGTTCACTTCCCGGACCCTGCCGAGAAGAGACCATCACGGTTACACACGCGGTTGGTGTATTTTAATTAAGATCAACTTCGGGTTTTCTACAACCGGACATTAACAAATTCCCATCTGCCCATAACCGCGGGCACGGCTTTCGAAAGTTCAAAACCCTGCAGGGGTGTCCCAACTTAGCCCATGATAAGCTCTCGCGATCAACGAAGGATATTCCTTCTCCCCGAGAAGACCCGATCAGTCTCGGAATCCTGGCTACAAGACATTTCGACAGTAATAAAACAAGTCCAGCAAAGCCGCCCGATGCGCCGACATCCTAATAGGAGCTGCACATATCTCGTTCTCAGGGCAACACCGGATAAGTCAAGCTACGAGTAAAACCAGCCCTCGAGTTTCCCCGTGGTGGCCCCGCAGGTTGCTCGGTTCGGACCAACACTTAGACAAGCATTGGCCCGGGGGGGCTAAATAAAGATGACCCTCAGGCTGATCAGGCCCAAGGGAAAGGGATAGGTGGTAAGCAAATGGTAAAACCAAGGTTGGGCCTTGCTGGAAAAGTCTTATTCAAAGCGAACTGTCAAGGGGGTCCCATAAATCACCCGACCGCGTTAGGGACGCAAAATCCGGGAACATAACACCGATATGACGAAAACTAGGGCGGCAAGAGTGGAACAAAACACCAGGCATAAGGCCGAGCATTCCACCCTTTACCAAGTATATAGATGCATTAATTAAATAAGATATATTGTGATATCCCAACAAGTAAACATGTTCCAACAAGGAAAAACATCTCCATGTTCCAACAAGGAACAAACTTCATCTTCACCTGCAACTAACAACACTATAAGAGGGGCTGAGCAAAGCGGTAACATAGCCAAACAACGGTTTGCTAGGACAAGGTGGGTTAGAGGCTTGGTTTAACAATATGGGAGGCATGATAAGTAAGTGGTAGGTATCGCAGCATAGGCATAGCAAAAGAGCGAGCAACTAGCAAGCAAAGATAGAAGTGATTTCGAGGGTATGGTCATCTTGCCTGAGATCCCGCAAGGAAGAAGAACGAGTCCATGAAGAAGACAAACGGACGAAGTCGAACGAATCCTCACAACTCCGGAACGAAACCGAAGCTAACGCGAGAAGCAACCCGGAAAGAAGCAAACAACAAAGTAAACAACCAACACATAAACATGGCATGATATGCGAGATGTGGTATGCAATGCATATGCATGCTTCGGAAGGAAAAGGATGAACAAGGCATAATCTTGGCAACCCAAGTATGCCACTGGAAAGGTGAAGTGATTTCGGTTGAAATCGATATAAAGATCACCGGAATCGGATGCACGGTTTGCAAATGACAAGCAAAACAAGAATGACAAGATCTTGCCATTAACAGCATGAAGCTACTTAGCAAGCAACAAGAAACTAAGCTACTGCACTCAAACATAACAACAAAGCATATGAAAGTAAACTACTCAAGATGCTTGACAAAAGATGAACACTGAGCTACGGCTAAATCACATCATAACAGGTTCAAACAAGCATGGCAAATGTGCAAAACATAACAGGTTCACAGACTTAGTGAAAATACTAACATAGCAGAAGTTAATATCGGGATGAGATGTTTAGAGCAATGAAACAACATGCTACAGGATCAGGACATAGCAAAATAAGGCATGGCATGAATCTACTCGAAGCACTTAACAAAAGTCCCTTACTGACCATAAGCCAAAAAGGAATAGAAAATATGATTACACCCATGTCAATTAAGCAAGTTTCGTTACAGGTTTCAGACTTAGCAGAAAACTAGACATGTCAACAACAGATAACAAGTAGACATGTTTACGAGCTCGATGCACTCACTACAGAGCATTGCATGATAAACTAAGCATAGATCCATCAAGAAGACATGGCACAGAAGCTAGGAATGGAAAGAACAACATTATAGCATGCAAGGATCAACTACAACAAGCTTGGCAAAATTGAATAATATGTAAACAATCTGCTAGTAACATTTTATAGCAAAAGTAGAGCTCGATCGACTTAAGCTAAGGCACTCCATAATTTCAAACAAAGGCATGGATGGATATAGAAAATCCATATGCTCAAAACACCCTTACTGATCATGCTCAAAAGAGGCATAGTTCTCTCTGAAACAACATGAACACATGGCATAAAAATAACAGTAGGCAGGGACTTGGTGAAAATACATCAATCATGGCAAAAATGGCAAAAGTGCAAGTTCTGATAAGAATCAGAAACTAACATCACATAGCCCTCTT
Organism: Aegilops umbellulata; assembly: GCA_032464435.1. Taxonomy (NCBI): domain Eukaryota; kingdom Viridiplantae; phylum Streptophyta; class Magnoliopsida; order Poales; family Poaceae; genus Aegilops; species Aegilops umbellulata. Next base: position 99,523,299 of record CP136060.1, read on the forward strand.
CTAACAGCATTTCGGGCATCAAGATATGCTCAAATAGAAATGATGCAATGGAATGAAATGATGTACTCCTTGAGGCGAACAATTTGACATATTATACGCCCAAAACGGAGCTACCTCCAGAGAGTTATGGCATGATGAACATGGCATGATAATGATAGAATGTCGGGGACTTAGTGAAAATTATACCTCCGGAAAAAGTCAAACCGGGACGGAGGGATCCAGGATGGAGAGATCCGGGTACGGGACGGCGCGTTTGGATCGGGGGAGCTGTGGATCTCGTCCCACTCCCCAGATCGGATCTGGCCGGAGCTCCGGCGAGGAGGACGCGGAGGAGATCGGAGAGGGGCGACGGAGGCGGCGGGGAGCCGGCGCGGCGTCGCGGTGGGGCGGAGCCGGTAAGGAGGCGGCGGCCGGTGGCGCGGGAAGGCGCGGGAGGCGCTGGCGGCGGGGCAGCGAGCGGCGGGCGCGCGGCGGCTCGGGCTCCGGCGAGGCTCCGGTGGCCGGAGTCGCGGCGCGCGGCGGCGGGCGAACGGCGGCGCGGGCGGTGGAAGGGCGGCGGCTCGGGCTCCGGCGAGGCGCGCGGGCCGGGGAGGCGCGGGACGCGGGTCGGGAGGCGGCGGCGCGTCGGGCCGGGGAGGGCCTCCCGCGGGCCGGCGGGCTCGGGAGGAGAGAGAGAGAGAGAGCGGGAGGGGCAGGTGGCGCGGCGGGATTGGCCCGGGCGGCGGCGGCGCTGACGTGGCAAGCTCTGAGTGGCCGGAGCGACGTGGCGGTTGGACGCGTCCGGCGCAGACGGACGTGTCCGGCGGCGCGCGGGGAGCGGGGCTAGGGTTTGATCTGCGCGAATTTCGGGAGGGGAGGTGTTTATATAGGTAGAGGGGGCTAGGAAGCTCCAAATGGAGTGCCGTTTTCGGCCACGCGATCGTGATCGAATGACCGAGAGGATGGAAGTGAATTAGATGGGTTTTGGGCCACTTAGAAGGGGGTGTTGGGCTGCACCAAAAGAGGCCTTTACGGTTACCCGGTTAACCGTTGGAGTATCAAACGACCTCCGAATGACCCGAAACTTGACAGGCGGTCTACCGGTGCTATACCAAGGTCGCTTGGCAAACCTCGGTCCATTCCGAGAATGTTTAATACACGCTCACGGAAAAAGGTAAAAGGGGACGCCGGAGGACGTAGGAGCGCCGGATTGCAAAACGGACAACGGGAAAAATGCTCGGATGCATGAGACGAACACATATGCAAATGCGATGCACATGATGACATGATATGAAATGCAGATGATGACATGGCAAAGTGCAACACGCAAGCACAAGACATGGCAACGACGGCGAATAACTGGCGGACACCTGGCGCATCAGATCCGGGGCGTTACAACACTCCACCTCTACGAGAGGATCTCGTCCCGAGATCTAGGATGGCACCGGAGGGAAAAACGGAAGAGAAAGAGAAGATGTAAAACTAAGTTGCTTCTTAGACAAAAGAGTGAAACCAAAGAACCTTGAGAGGAAGAGCAAAATGAAAGAACGAAAACAACGACGTTGAACGGACTTGAAAACACTCCGTTAGATAAGAGGAACATTGGATACGACGAGAACCAAGAGGTTAAGTGACAAGGTAGAAATAGAAACCACTCCGGTTAAACTAGATAGAGAAGGAATAAGATTGATATAATTTGGACAGCACTCCGACTGAAAGAAGAAGGAAAAACTTGATAAGATGAAAAGAATTTGAAGAGATGATACAACACTCCGGTTGGAAATGGAGGAATAGCGTTTGAACTTGGCAAAACGAGATGATGAGTCGAAGAGAGTAGCATCACAATGCCTCCGGAACGAAAGAATGGAAGTTAGATGGTTGGGAGAAAAGAACGGAGAAGATAATGACAACTTCAACCACAATTGAATTTGGAAAGAATCCTTCCAAGAAGGTTAAAACGGAGTTGTTGAAAAACCAACAACGAAAAGAACAAGCTTGTAGTGGGCTTATGGCAAACATCTCAAAATGATGAGGTGACAACCGGCCACTAACGATAAATTAATTGGATTGATACGAACAAGGAGACGAGAAAGCTATCTCGCTGGGAGGACAAATGAAGAACTTGGGTCATTTATAAGCACCATAAAAAAAACCACAATCCTTAGGGAAAGCCTTAAGTGAAATATAACCCAAGATAACTCCAATGAAGAGATTGATGGATTTAAAATACCTCATTCTTGACAACATGTGAGTCATGAGACATGAACTCCAATTATCAAGAATGACATAATACCACCCCGAATGATACGGTTGAAAAGATTGCACTTTAAAGTGCAAGATAAAGAATACTTGAGCTCCTCTGAAAAGAATCTCGATGAACACTTCGAGAAGGAATTAAATCATTTGTGAATCATCATGTAGCCTCCATAATGAACTCCGGTAATAAAAGGATGATCAGATGAAATGAAGGATGGAAAGAATAAGGTTGAAGCCTTGCAATGATTAGATGGATCTCCGTGGTGATATAATTGCGAGAGCTTGGAACTCCGACGGAGACAAAATGAAACAATTGAGATCAAGAATTTATTCATCATGAATAAACTCCGAAAGGAGGAATTAAACACTTGGATGAAACAAGAACAAGAATTACATTATGCGTGTCCTTCACCAATTAACTTGATGACAAGCAATGGATTTGGCATACTACTTATTCTCGTAGAAAGGATTAAGAGAGATATAGCGTAAACTTGAGAAAAGTCTTCAACGAGCCACCGGTAGGATTAGGAAAGAACGAATGAATCTATATATTAACAAAGGAAGAAGGATCTTGACGAACCACCGTAAGAATTGAAAATGAACGTAGAAAAGATAAGGAACCACCGCGAAGAATTAGCAAATGAACGAAGATGCTTGCTGGGATTTAGATACATGAGGACGAAGAGATCATGAACTGACTAGAGGGTATTTGAATGATGCACCGGTAAGATTTGGAGAACGATAGACGAAGCTGAGAATGAATAATTCTGAGATGAAAGGCTCCGGAGAATCAAACTGAAAGGACTCCTGAAATGCTCCGAATGGGTGAAAAGAATTCTCACAATCGAAAACAATTATGAGAGGATGGCAACAAGCTAGAACAATGAATATTGAAGAGAATGGAGCAAGATTTAAGGGAAACTCTTCTTCGGTCTTCAAATGCTGAGAATGATGATGAGAAACACCAAGAATTGTTGAGGCACTCCGTAATGAGAATTGGGAAGGTTGAACCAACGATGAAAAGAATTGAAGCGATTCTTGGAGAAGGAATATGACTGATGATAATTCATTCTTACGTCAAACTTCGAAAAGAATTTGGGAATAGCTCCGGGATGATTAGAACAGTCAGGTAAGATCCTGGGAAAAGACCTGTGGGTTAGGGCCCACTCAAAAGAACCACCGTTGAATGATTGCTTGAAAGGAGCGATTGCATCGGTTGAATTAAATGGCTTGAATGAGATAGCATCCTCAAAAGAAATTGAGTGAATTGAGAATGGAAGCTTGAATCTTCTGAGATATCTTCATCACTCCGGAACAAATGAGTAGTGAGAGGTGAATGATTAAGAGATACACCGGCATTGAAAACATTTGAAACAAGGAAAGATATGATCGACAAAGCTTGAATTGAGTCCACCGGAGTAGAAAAAATAACAAAGAATGATGAACTTGAAGTTGTTGCACATCTTCATAAAAAATCACCGGATAAGAACATGAAGGAGAAGAATGGAGAGGCTTCACATCAATAAGATGGATACTTGATCAAGAAATCTGCGTCCTTGAAGAAATAAGGGTCGGAGGGCGGGAAAACAAAGACAACTTGGAACGGATGAAGCAAACACCGTTGAGAAGAACTGATAATTTATTTGCAAGATCAATTATCCACATAGGAATATGAGAACACCGTTTAGGAAAGGTATGGAATCAACACTTGACATTGAAGCAACTCGAATACCACAAATAAAACAAAACAAAAACAAAGGATTGGCTCGCAGAATAAGCCGGAAACAAACATATGATAGATCCCATATCGTATCATGTGTCTGTTGGAAAGATATCCTAAGAGATACTTGAATTCCCACTTATAAACTCCCGAAACTTTCTGGTTATGCAATCAGGTGTTGGGGATACAGGGGACACAAAATATATCACCCAAACTAACAATACCTAGATCCAGCTGTATCCATACTTCAACACATAACCAAGAAATCCTCGGAAATCATCTACCTCAACCTTCGAAAAGCATCCGTTATACAAGTCATGGCAATACTCCCGCACTCGCCTCAGTACTGGGCTATCAGGGTTATCTCACCAACAACTGTACAAAAGAGATTTTCGATGTCGGCGTACTAAACTCAGGTATTCCAAAACCGCAACGATAAGATTATGATGACAACACCTCGGAGCTCAACTCCCCGGGACACTGCCACAACCCCTAAATGTCAGGAGGCAACCAAGACAATGTTGTCATCATAAAACCATCGGAACGATTATAATATACCCGCGTGATCCTAAAAAATTTTTAGTGAAATTTGAGAAGAGAAGAGTCAAAACTCTACGTCAGGATGCCTTACCAGAGCGATGAGGAGACTGGGAAGTAAAAAGAATTCCTAAACTCTCCGATATATAATTCCTAAATGACTCAAAACATTTTTCTAGACACAACTCGGCCGCTAAAAACGATCAATCAGTGGGGGCTCCTAAGGTCGGGGAAGGCTCTGATACCAACTTGTAACGCCCTCGATGCGGCTATATCTCCCACGTGTCGAAGCACGACTTAGAGGCATAACCGCATTGAAAGCAATGTCGCAAGTGAGGTAATCTTCACACAACGCATGTAATACATAAGGGAAAGAGTTACATAGTTGGCTTACAATCGCCACTTCACACAATTACATGAATAAAACATTACATCATACAGTTACAATCAGGGCCCGACTACGGAGCCAAAATAAAAGAAGAAACCCCAAAAGCGACAAAGGACCAAGATCGACCCCAACTGGGCTCCACTACTGATCATCTAGAACGAAACAACACAATGAACAAGATCTTCATCGGGCTCCTCCTTGAGCTCGGGTGCGTCACCTGCACGGTTTCATCGGCACCTGCAAACTGGTTTTGGAAGTATCTGGTGAGTCACGAGGACTCAGCAATCTCACACCCGCGAGATCAAGACTATTTAAGCTTATAGGTAGGAAAGGATAGTGAGGTGGAGCTGCAGCAAGTGACTAGCATATATGGTGGCTAACATACGCAAAAGAGAGCGAGAAGAGAAGGCAAAGCACGGTCGAACAACTATGATCAATAAGTGATCCTGAACTACTTACGTCAAACATAACTCCAACAACCGTGTTCACTTCCCGGACCCTGCCGAGAAGAGACCATCACGGTTACACACGCGGTTGGTGTATTTTAATTAAGATCAACTTTGGGTTTTCTACAACCGGACATTAACAAATTCCCATCTGCCCATAACCGCGGGCACGGCTTTCGAAAGTTCAAAACCCTGCAGGGGTGTCCCAACTTAGCCCATGATAAGCTCTCGCGATCAACGAAGGATATTCCTTCTCCCCCAGAAGACCCGATCAGTCTGGGAATCCCGGCTACAAGACATTTCGACAGTAATAAAACAAGTCCAGCAAAGCCGCCCGATGCGCCGACATCCTAATAGGAGCTGCACATATCTCGTTCTTAGGGCAACACCGGATAAGTCAAGCTACGAGTAAAACCAGCCCTCGAGTTTCCCCGTGGTGGCCCCGCAGGTTGCTCGGTTCGGACCAACACTTAGACAAGCATTGGCCCGGGGGGGATAAATAAAGATGACCCTCAGGCTGATCAGGCCCAAGGGAAAGGGATAGGTGGTAGGCAAATGGTAAAACCAAGGTTGGGCCTTGCTGGAAAAGTCTTATTCAAAGCGAACTGTCAAGGGGGTCCCATAAATCACCCGACCGCGTTAGGGACGCAAAATCCAGGAACATAACACCGATATGACGGAAACTAGGGCGGCAAGAGTGGAACAAAACACCAGGCATAAGGCCGAGCATTCCACCCTTTACCAAGTATATAGATGCATTAATTAAATAAGATATATTGTGATATCCCAACAAGTAAACATGTTCCAACAAGGAACAACATCTCCATGTTCTAACAAGGAACAAACTTCATCTTCACCTGCAACTAACAACGCTATAAGAGGGGCTGAGCAAAGCGGTAACATAGCCAAACAACAGTTTGCTAGGACAAGGTGGGTTAGAGGCTTGGTTTAACAATATGGGAGGCATGATAAGCAAGTGGTAGGTATCGCAACATAGGCATAGCAAAAGAGCGAGCAACTAGCAAGCAAAGATAGAAGTGATTTCGAGGGTATGGTCATCTTGCCTGAGATCCCGCAAGGAAGAAGAACGAGTCCATGAAGAAGACAAACGGACGAAGTCGAACGAATCCTCACAACTCCGGAACGAAACCGAAGCTAACGCGAGAAGCAACCCGGAAAGAAGCAAACAACAAAGTAAACAACCAACACATAAACATGGCATGATATGCGAGATGTGGTATGCAATGCATATGCATGCTTCGGAAGGAAAAGGATGAACAAGGCATAATCTTGGCAACCCAAGTATGCCACTGGAAAGGTGAAGTGATTTCGGTTGAAATCGATATAAAGATCACCGGAATCGGATGCACGGTTTGCAAATGACAAGCAAAACAAGAATGACAAGATCCTGCCATTAACAGCATGAAGCTACTTAGCAAGCAACAAGAAACTAAGCTACTGCACTCAAACATAACAACAAAGCATATGAAAGTAAACTACTCAAGATGCTTGACAAAAGATGAACACTGAGCTACGGCTAAATCACATCATAACAGGTTCAAACAAGCATGGAAAAAGTGCAAAAGATAACAGGTTCACAGACTTAGTGAAAATACTAACATAGCAGAAGTTAATATCGGGATGAGATGTTCAGAGCAATGAAACAACATGCTACAGGATCAGGACATAGCAAAATAAGGCATGGCATGAATCTACTCGAAGCACTTAACAAAAGTCCCTTACTGACCATAAGCCAAAAAGGAATAGAAAATATGATTACACCCATGTCAATTAAGCAAGTTTCGTTACAGGTTTCAGACTTAGCAGAAAACTAGACATGTCAACAACAGATAACAAGTAGACATGTTTACGAGCTCGATGCACTCACTACAGAGCATTGCATGATAAACTAAGCATAGATCCATCAAGAAGACATGGCACAGAAGCTAGGAATGGAAAGAACAACATTATAGCATGCAAGGATCAACTACAACAAGCTTGGCAAAATTGAATAACATGTAAACAATCTGCTAGTAACATTTTATAGCAAAAGTAGAGCTCGATCGACTTAAGCTAAGGCACTCCATAATTTCAAACAAAGGCATGGATGGATATAGAAAATCCATATGCTCAAAACACCCTTACTGATCATGCTCAAAAGAGGCATAGATCTCTCTGAAACAACATGAACACATGGCATAAAAATAACAGTAGGCAGGGACTTGGTGAAAATACTAAGTCTCTGAAATCAGCAACATTAAGTACTCTAATTTGCATGCTTGTGCTAGTCACCACATAGATCACAAAAATACATGGCATAAATCTCTGGAAAGTTAACATGGCATATTACAAAACACATGTAGGACTCAACCTCATAGGATGCACACATCAATCATGGCAAAAATGGCAAAAGTGCAAGTTCTGATAAGAATCGGAAACTAACATCACATAGCCCTCTTCTAACAGAATTTCGGGCATCAAGATATGCTCAAATGGAAATGATGCAATGGAATGAAATGATGTACTCCTTGAGGCAAACAATTTGACATATTATACGCCCAAAACGGAGCTACACGCAGAGAGTTATGGCATGATGAACATGGCATGATAATGATAGAATGTCGGGGACTTTGTGAAAATTATACCTCCGGAAAAAGTCAAACCGGGACGGAGGGATCCAGGATGGAGAGATCCGGGTACTGGACGGCGCGTTTGGATCGGGGGAGTGGTGGAAGGGCGGCGGCTCGGGCTCCGGCGAGGCGCGCGGGCCGGGGAGGCGCGGGACGCGGGCCGGGAGGCGGCGGCGCGTCGGGCCGGGGAGGGCCTCCCGCGGGTCGGCGGGCTCGGGAGGAGAGAGAGAGAGCGGGAGGGGCAGGTGGCGCGGCGGGATTGGCCCGGGCGGCGGCGGCGCTGACGTGGCAAGCTCTGAGTGGCCGGAGTGACGTGGCAGTTGGACGCGTCCGGCGCGGACGGACGTGTCCGGCGGCGCGCGGGGAGCGGGGCTAGGGTTTGATCTGCGCGAATTTCGGGAGGGGAGGTGTTTATATAGGTAGAGGGGGCTAGGAAGCTCCAAATGGAGTGCGGTTTTCGGCCACGCGATCGTGATCGAACGACCGAGAGGATGGAAGTGAATTAGATGGGTTTTGGGCCACTTAGAAGGGGGTGTTGGGCTGCACCAAAAGAGGCCTTTACGGTTACCCGGTTAACCGTTGGAGTATCAAACGACCTCCGAATGACCCGAAACTTGACAGGCGGTCTACCGGTGCTATACCAAGGTCGCTTGGCAAACCTCGGTCCATTCCGAGAATGTTTAATACACGCTCACGGAAAAAGGTAAAAGGGGACGCCGGAGGACGTAGGAGCGCCGGATTGCAAAATGGACAACGGGGAAAATGCTCGGATGCATGAGACGAACACATATGCAAATGCGATGCACATGATGACATGATATGAAATATAGATGATGACATGGCAAAGTGCAACACGCAAGCACAAGACATGGCAACGACGGCGAATAACTGGCGGACACCTGGCGCATCAGATCCGGGGCGTTACATGCATCCTGGGCGGAGCTCAAGCCCCAGCCTCCCAACGCATCTTCAAGCAGTTTGCTCGCGAAGTGAATGCAGTCCTCCCCAAGCTTGAAGCAACGCGTCCCCTCAGGTGGTCGACCTGCACCATCACGTTCAGCTCAGCAGACCAGCTCAAATGCGCAGCCACAGCCGGAGTCCTCCCAATGCTTTGTTCCCCAGTCATCAGCAACATTCTAGTCACTAGGACCCTCATCGACGGAGGGGCAGGGCTCAATGTCTTGTCCGTGGAAACGTTCAACAGCCTCCAAGTGCCCTATGACCAGCTTCAGCCAACCAAGCCCTTCTCCGGAGTCACCGACGGTTCCACGATCCCGATCGGGCAGGTCCGCCTCCCAGTCACCTTTGGCACCTACGACAACTACCGCACCGAGCTCATCGACTTTGACGTCGCCCACATCCGCCTGCCATACAATGCCATCCTCGGGTACCCGGCGCTGGCCAAGTTCATGGCCATGACTCACCATGGCTACAATGTCCTCAAGATGCCAGGGAGCGGCGGCGTCATCACGGTGCCATGTCAAGAGAAGGATGCAGTGTGTGCCTTGGAGCGAGCCTTTCAGGCCGCGTCACTAGAAGACCCAGATCGCGGAAGCAGGAGGCTTCCTGAGACCACCCCCAAGAAGAAGAAGACAACGCCAGGCTCAGACCCTCTGGAGGCAGTCCCTTCAAGTCCCGTGTTTTCCCAGGGGGATCCTCCTTCAATCGCATAGGGAAGCGCGCCCGGCGCCCTCCTCAGGCAGGGCTCGGGGCTCTCACCTGGAGGGCCACCGACCTCGCCAAGGTCACGAGGGAGGCACTGGGGCACCATGTGGAGGTGTGTTTCGAAACACGCTTCCCTCGGAATGAAGCCAGGGAAGGAAGGTCAGACCAGCAGGAGTTTGTTAGCAAGGCCATACAAGAACTACAGGAGTCAAGGATCATGAGGGGTTGCCGTCGCCCACCAGCTGTGGCTCCCCATCCAGGCGAGGATAGTGGGTTGCGCATCTGCGTCGACATACCAGGGCTCAATCAGATCGCCACGACGGAGTGCCTCTGGCCCTCACAAGCGGGGCGCTGCGGAGGACCACCCCACAGCTATGTTCGCATGCCTTATGGCCTGCCGAGCGTGGCTGCGGCGTACCAGCGCATCATGAGGGGCATCTTGGAGGCGCAAGAAGGCAGGCGGTCCGCAGCCCTGGCGGAGATGGAGGCCGCTCACGAGGAGCCGCCAGTGCCTCCGGAGCCTCCCGAGACCCCCGGGCCTGGGGGCTCGTGAGAATCAGCTTCCGCAGCCCACCGAGTCTGCTGCACCAGCGCCACTGCATCAACGACATCTTCAGGTGACATATTTTAGGTTTCATTCTCAGCTGGGAGCGCCCTCCCAGGGTTCCGTCATTCCCAGGCCGCGTGGGTCCGTCCCTGTGGCATGTATCCCTTTTTAGCTTTTCAGTCGCTAGCTTGCTTTGCTGGGGGCGCCCCTCGGGCTGCATCATCCCCAGGTCGCTCGGGTTAGACCCAGCGGCGTGTATCCCTTCCGCGTTTGTTTTCAGTTATGCATCATTACTCAATGCTGTGAGCGGCGCCCTTCTTCTTCATGTCGAACACTTGCACGTTAAAGGGGGGGTGCCTGAGCATCGCGACTCAGGGCTCTTACTGGCTCTCCAGCCCTCACCCTCTGGCCTTGTCCACGGCATCGCGACCTGGCATACCAGCGACGGCTGAGACAAGCTCGAGGGCCGGGACTCGAGGACATAGAGTGCCGACATCTAACCAGATTTTGCAGGAACACATCTCAAGATACGGCCCAGTGCCAGGCGCAACCCGCCTAGAGGTAGGGCCTCGTGAGTCCCGCGCTGGCTCACGGGTGCCCAGATACTCCTCACCTAGCTCTACCGTGCCAGCCACGTGTCAGGGCGGGGCTGTACACGCCCCGGGGACTCCTCCCGGAGGGGAGCCCCCTCCCACGTACCAGTGGAAGCACCATGCTCCGCGCTGGCTGACGACACTGCCGAGGAGCGGCTATGCCCGTACACATACGGAAGCGCTATGCTCCGCGCTGGTGATAAACAACTGAGGGTGGCCTCCGGGCCGCGTTAACCTCAGGGAGCCCCGAGCTCAGTGGCCGGCCTCATCGCAACGCCTCCCCCCGGGAGCGCCGCATGAGGGGGCTGGGCACGGGGGCTACGACTGGGTCATGCCCAGCCGTACGCCCCAGCCAGGCCCCTCGGGCCTGGTTCGTCGCACGTCTCTCCCCGAGTAGAGCCAAGGTACGAAGGCCGTTAGCGCGTCAAGGGGGACTCCTGAGCATCGCGACTCAGGAGCCTAACTGGCTCCGTAGCCCCTCACTCCATAGTTCCGAAAGGCTATGCTGGGTGAGGTACGCGCGGGGTCGGGCTCTGCAGACGTAGAATGGTAGCCCCGCCTACGTTTCATCTCGCCACCTGCTGTTCGCGCGTCAAGGGGGACTCCTGAGCATCGTGACTCAGGAGCCTAACTGGCTCCGTAGCCCCTCACTCCTTAGTTCCGTAAGGCTATGCTAGGTGAGGTACGCGCGGGGTCGGGCTCTGCAGACGTAGAATGGAAACACATCTACATCACGCTTCCCTACTTGTTGCTCGTGCGTTAAGAGGGACTCCTGAGCATCGCGACTCAGGAGCCTAACTTGTCACGTGGCCCCTCATTCCTTTGGTCCCGTCCTGGTTTCCGGTCGGGGCTGATGCTGGGTGAGGCATGCGCGTGGCCGGGCTCTGCCGGCGTAGAGCATAAGCAAGTAGGGAAGAGGAACATAAAATTCAAGGAACTTAAAAACGAATATTACAACCCATAATGTCGCCTTGGTTCCAAACGCAAATTTAAATGCCTCCTCGAGGCGTCGTGCATGTGCAGGAATCGAAAGAAGAACAGGAACGATAGCAGAGTCACTTGGCGGCAGCGGAGTCGCGTGGAGTGGCTTCACCTTGCGGGGTAGTAGGGTCGGCAGCGCCTCGCTTCGGCTTGGTGCGGCGAAGGTATACAAGGGCGAAGACCCGTGTCAGCGCGGCAGAAGACAGGACACGCGCCTCGGCTTCGACCGTGGGGACGAGTCCGAGGGCGACATCTCCAAGAGCCTTCACCAAGAAGGGAAGCAGTTTGGCAGGGCCGTCCCTGTCGCCAGCCAGCGGGCAATCCAGGCCACTCTCGTAAAGCGTCTTCAACGAAGCGCGGGCATCCTTCTCCATGTCCGCGAAGGCCACGCGATCCTCGGCAAGGACCCGGGCCTTGGCGTCCAACTCGGCCTTCGTCGTCTCCAGCTCCTTCTTCAGCACACCTAGGTGGCTGCGGCGCTTCTTGAGCTTCGCCTCCTGGTCCTCGAGCGCCGCCTCGCGAGCCTTCGCTTCCTTCTCCTGCTCTTGGCGAAGGCGCGTCTCCTCTGCAAGCTGACCACGCAGGCCTTGCAACTCGTCCTCCAGCTCCTTGCAGCGGCCATGGAGTCTAACCGCCTCTCCCTGGGCCGTGTCACGGGCAGCCTTCGCCTCGAGGGTAGCCTCCTTCTCCTCGTCGCAGGCCGTCGAGGCCTGAACCAGCGCTGCCCGGATCGAGGCGTCGGAGCGAATCCACCCCGAGGCCAGCTCCAGGCGCCCGGCCACCAGGCGAGGGTCGGCGCCTAGAACATCCTGCCGCAGCTGGTCCAGTCCAGCAGCAGCTCGCTCCAGGACGGAAGAAGAAGGCGGGGAAGCGTCAGGGCGCTCCGGGGCAGCAGGAGGAGTCCCGGAACCAGAAGCCAGCGGAACAGGAGGAGAAGGTAGCGGCGGCGAGTCTGCAGTATCCCGAGGCGGAGTCTGCTGCACCTCCCCAGCCGTAGCAGCAGCACCAGACAAGGGCACCTCTGGGGTCGACCGAGCCATGGGGGCTGCGGCCCTAGCCAAATCAGCCAAGCCTCGCAAGGGCGAGTGGGCAGGGGGAGCCTGTGCGTCGCGGTCGCCCTCCCCTGCAGGTGGAGGTGTCATCGCAGCCGGGGCCTCAGGATCCCCCTTCAGCTTCTTCGTCGCAGGCGCCAGCCTGCTCAGGAGAAGTGATCGTCAAGCCTCGTCAGCGGAACAAGAGACCAGGAATCAAGGATCAAGCGCTTACAGGTCGTCGGCAGAAAGCTCCGGCGGTCTCCTGCCAAACTTGAAGCCGGAGAGCCGGCTGGAGGGGTCGACCTCGGAAGCAGAAGGCGCGTCCGCGGTTCGCCCCGGGGTCAGGGCGGACCCGCAGGGAATCAACCCAGTCCTGCCCTTCTTCGGGACCGGAGGCGAGCTCCCGCTGCCCAGCACGTCATCGTCGTCATCGTCATCACTCAGCGAGAGGCGGAGAGCACAGGGCTTGCGCTGGAGCGAGGGAGTCCTAGACTCTCCGTCGGTTGCCTTGGAGTCGGGGCCTGCCTCCTCTTCCTCCTCGCCCCACCTCCGCTGGAGTCGCCGGAAGACACATTCACCAGATCCTCGGGAGCCACCGCGGGCACGAGCCCGTCTCCGTCGAAGACGGGCATGGGCTCCACCACTTGCTCCCAATCGTCGTGGAGGAACAAGGGCGAAGGCGCGCCCTCCGGCATTGCTGCCTCGCCCCCGACCAAGGACTGGAGAACCGCAGTCACATCCCCCTCGCCCACGGCCGCGAGACTCGGGTGAGGCTTCCACATCGGAGGAGAATACCGCCGAAGCGGAGCCAGTTGGTGCTCCAGGAACTCCCTCAGCAACGACGCCCTAGTTAGCTTCGCCGCCGCCAAGTTGGCCGGCTTCAGATCGGCGTCCATCTTCGCCAGCACCGACTTCGCGTGGGGATCCGTGAGCTCCGCCCGGCTCCAGTCTTCCGAGCTCACGGCCAGCTCCGTGGGAAGGGCCAACCGAGGATCGACGCACCCGGCGTCAACCAATACCCACTTGCTCCGGAAGCCCTCGATCCTCTTCCCTGGATTCGAGATGGCCATGGAGCTGTCGCACGCGACGAAGCCCGCACACGCAGAAGGAGAACCCTTGGAGGTCCGGAGGTAGAAGTAGTGGCGCAGCAAGGCCACTGAAGGCTGCACCCCCACATGCGCCTCGCAGTAGTAGGCGAAGATTGCCAAGAGAAGAACGGAGTTGGGGTGGAGATGCAAAGCTTGCAAGTTGTAATGGCGGAGGATGGCGAGGAAGAACTCAGAGAAAGGAGGCACCAGGCCCGCTGCAACGGAGCTCACGAAGAAGGGATAGAAGGTGCTCCCTTGCCCTTCAGGGACATCGGAGCCGGCCTTGAACATCTGTGCCCCGGCAATGCCCTGCGCCGCGGCCATCCGGTGCAGTAGGGCGAAGCTCACCTTCGACACGTTGGGCAAACCCAAAGCGGGCGAGAACCAAGCTTCAGCCGGGGTCCAGCGAGGCGTCATGGCTACCTGGGACGAGCGGAGGAGCAGATCTGGAAGCTTGGAGGAAGAAAGAAGAAGCGCGAGGAAGGGGATCTGAGCAGCGGATGAAGAAGGAGAGGAACAAAGCCCGAGCAGATGCCACGCCTTTAGTATCCTGTGCGGTTGCAAAAGCACCCACGTCCAATCAATCGCCAGGCGGCGCCCGAGGCTGCAGTCTGTTAGGGCCCGCGGCGCTTCACCCTTGCCCTTTCGCCTCTCGGCACGACCAAGTCCATGTGCACCTTGGGCCCGGGGGCTACTATCGGCGTTCTGGGAATGGGGGTCCCCAGACTTGCCTGCCTGCGACCAGCGGCATGGCTCGAGTGGGGGGGCCAACGTGGCCCATCTTCATCAACACAAAGCTCAAGACCCTCGCGAGGGGCCAAGCCTCGCGAGGCGGACGACACGGCGCTTCCTCCGGCACGGCCTCCTTAGGCTGGCTCGCGAGGAGGCGGAGAGATCAAGGTGGGGTACCTCATGAGGTGCCCATGACGCAAGCCATGCGATCAAAGGTGCCAGGCGGGCGCCAGCCCGCGCAGCGTCCTCCCTTTCCTCTTTGGTGCAAAGGGGGCAAGCGCAGGCGAGAGGATCAAGCAAAGGCACCCATTTCGGTGCAACGAGACCAAGACCAGCTCCACGACAAGGAGGAAGTCACTGTGGAGCCCAAGCCGGCGTCATCACCAGAACCTTTGGCAGGGGAAGACCAACTTTAGTCAGGATAAGTGTACCCAATGTTCCCCTTCAAATCGGCCAATTGTTGGCGCCCTTCCCGCTCAATATTTGGGAAGAGGCCCAGGGCCTTTGCCTATAAATAGGACTAGCCACCCCCAGGGTGAGAGAAGAGAATCCAATCTGATTCAGGACCTAGAGAAAGTAGAGAGAGAGAGAGAGAGAGAGAGAGAGAGAGAGAGAGAGAGAGAAGGGCGATCAAACTCCCCCCAGCAGTTCATCCCCTGGCCAAGAACAGACCCTCGCGAGGTCGTTCCCCTTTGTACTGTTCTTCCTCATCAGCCCTAGAGGCAATCCACCGCACCACACTGGAGTAGGGTATTACACCACAATGGTGGCCCGAACCAGTATAAACCCTGTGTCTCTTGTGTTGTTCTTGCAATAGTTTAGATCCTAACGAGACGGAGAGGTAGAGGGCTTGATCTCCGCGCTCACCCCAGAGTTCGAACCTTAAGGGTCTGCCAGAACCCGTGATCCGACAATCAGCAACGTACTGGTCACCAGGACCCTCATCGATGGTGGAGCAGGGCTCAACATCCTGTCCGTGGAAACATTCAACAATCTTCAAGTGCCCTATGACCAGCTTCAGCCAACCAAGCCTTTCTCCGGAGTCACCGACGGTTCCACGATCCCGATCGGGCAGGTACGCCTCCCTGTTACCTTCGGGGCCCGCAGCAACTACCGCACCGAGCTCATCGACTTCGAGGTCGCCCACATCCGCCTGCCGTACAACGCAATCCTCGGGTACTGTCGGATTGTGGGTTCCGGCAGACCCTTAAGGTTCGAACTCTGGGGTGTGCGCGGAGATTCTGCCCTCTACCCTTCCGTCTTGCAAGGATCTAAACTACCAAAGGAACAACACAAAAGACACAGAGTTTATACTGGTTCGGGCCACCGGTGTGGTGTAATACCCTACTCCAGTGTGGTGGGTGGATTGCCTCTTAGGCTGATGAAGATGAACAGTACAAGGGTGAACAGCCTCGCGAGGGCGTGTTCTAGCTGGGACGATGAACTGCTAGGGGAGTTCAGCCGCCCTTCTCTCTTTCTCTCCTTGGCCGGATTCTGGATACTAGATGCCTTCTAGATGCTCGATGTTGGATGCTAGATCAACACCCCATGCCTCTACCCTGGGGGTGGCTAGTCCTATTTATAGGCAAAGGCCTTGGGCCTCTTCCCAAATATTGAGCGGGAAGGGCGCCAACAATTGGCCAATTCGAAGGGGAACATACAGTACACTTATCCTGACCAAAGTTGGTCTTCGCCTGCCAAAGGCCCTGTGGTGACGCCGCTCTAGGCTCCACGATGAGCTCATTCCCACCGTTGGACTGGTCTTGGTCTCGTTGCACCGAAATGGATGCCTTTGCTTGATCTTCTCGCCTGCGCTTGCCCCCTTTGCACCAAAGAGGAAAGGGGAGGACACTGTGCGGTCTGGCGCCCGCCTGGCACCCGTGGTCGTCATGGCTTGCGTCATGGGCACCTCGCGAGGTACCCTGCCTTGATATCTCCGCCTCCTCATGAGCTAACCTGAGGAGGCCGCGCCCGAGGGAGCGTTGCGTCGTCCTACCCGCGAGGCTTGGCCCCTCGCGAGGGTCTTGAGTCCTGCGTTCATGCTGACGGGCCGTACTGGGCCTCCATCTGAGCCACACCGCGGGCCGCAGGTAGGCAAGTCAGGGGACCCCCGTTCCCAGAACGCCGACAGTAGCCCCCGGGCCCAAGGCACGCCCGGACATGGCCGTGCCGAGATGCGAAAGGGTAAGGGCAAGGCACCGCGGGCCCTAACAGCCTGCGGCCTCGGGTGCCGCGTGGCGGTTGATAGGGCGCGGGCATCCCCGCAACCGCGCAGGTTAAAGGTGTAGTGTCTGCCCTAGCCTTGCTCTTCTCCTTCTCCCGTGGTTGCTCAGATCCCCTTTCTTGCACCTCTCCTTCCTTCTTCGCCTCCGTCTTCGCACAGGGAAGACTCCTGGAGTTGTGGCTGCAGCACACCGACTGCAGCACCCCCGCGACCGAGGCAGAGGTCGCGATGCTCGCCTCGGGCGAGGTCTTCATGACTCGTGGCTGGGGCGAGATCGCTCGGGGCTGCAGAGCAAGGGGCACCCTCACGATCCACCTGGAGTACGATGCCGCTTCGGTGATGTTCTTCAAGGTCTTCAACGCGAGCGGGCGCTGGCTTGAGTGCTGCCCCAGGAGAGGTGGCCAGGACCTCGCGATTGCGACGGCTGGGCCCACCAACCGTCCCCTAGACAGCTCTACAAGCGGCGGAAGCGCCGGAAGATCCAGCGACCCCAGCGAGGTCTTCGCGACACCGGAGACGAGCGACGACAGCTACGAGCCCGCGAGCCAGCGCCGCTCCCGGAGCAGGGCGGGCTCGCTCAGCCGCCGCCGACTCTGATCTGGATGGGGTTGGCGCCGGTGCGTGACGGCCCACTGTTGGTGATGGCGTCGCCTACTAGGGCGCGTGGAGATAGCATCCCTTAGGATCCTTTTCCTGCAAAGAATCATATTGCGCCCCGTGGGGGCTTGTAAGGTGTCTGTGATCCTTTCTATAAATACGTGACTTTTGCTATGGAACCGTGCGGGTCGCTAATTCCGTCGTAGCTTAGTCTTCCCTTTCGGACCTCACGAGGGCTTGGTGCTTTGCGCCGACAGGTCCCAGTCCCAAGGCGGCGTCAGCCGTCGCTGGTATGCCAGGTCGCGATGCCGTGGTCAAGGCCAGGAGGTGAGCGACCCGGGGTCCGGTAAGATCCCCTGAGTCACGATGCTCAGGAGGTCCCCTTTGGCGCCCAAGCAGTCGTTGCTTGATGAGAAAGGGAAACGGCGTCGCTGGTACGAAATTGCATTGGGTGCAGGGGTAGTGCCCTGGTAGCCAGTGCTTTGGATGGTGACTTCTCTGGAGGATCAGGGGTCGTCCCCAGTGCATCGTCGGGTCCGCGGTGTAGTTAGAACGGAGTTGCTCGGCGTGGTCCTCGCGTGTCCCTTCTCCCACGCCTCTGCTCCCCTTTATGCTCTACGTCCTCGGGTCCCGGCCCTCGAGCTTGTCTCAGCCGTCGCTGGTATGCCAGGTAGCGATGCCGTGGACAAGGCCAGAGGGTGAGGGCTGGACAGCCGGTAAGAGCCCTGAGTCACGATGCTCAGGCACCCCCCCTTTAACGCGCAAGCGGTTTGCGCGGGCGAGGGTGAAGAAGACTCCGTGAGGGCCTCGGTTAGCGCAACTCCCTCCAAGGATCCTGCAGACTCATCACAGAAAGAAGAAGGGGCTGCCTTGACAGTCATTAGTCGACCGTTAGTCGCTTAAAAGCTCGCTGGTTGGGGTAGGTGAGGTGTATCTGGGCACCCGTGAGCCAGCGGGACTCACGAGGCCCTACCTCTAGGCGGTTGCGCCTGGCACCGTGCCATATCTTGAGATGTGTTCCTGCAAAATTTGGTCAGATGTCGGCACTCTACGTCCTCGGGTCCCAGCCCTCGAGCTTGTCTCAGCCGTCGCTGGTATGCCAGGTCGCGATGCCGTGGACAAGGCCAGAGGGTGAGGGCTGGAGAGCCGGTAAGAGACCTGAGTCGCGATGCTCAGGCACCCCCCTTTAACGTGCGAGTGGTCGACATGGAGAAGAAAAGTTGTAGTGGACAGGCATCAAGTGATCAAGCATGATAGGCGAATGCATAGTTGTAAATAAACGCAAGGGAGATACATGCCGCTTAGCCTAGCCCAAGCGGGTTGGGGATGATGCAGCCCGAGGGGCGCCCCCAACAAAGCAAGCTAACGATCGAAAACTAAAAAGGGATACACGCCGCAGGGACGGACCCACGCTGCCTGGGAGTAATGCAGCCCTAGGAGGGCGCTCCCAGCTGGGAATGAAGCTTGAAAGATGTCAACTGAAGATGTCGACGACGAAATGGCGTTGGTGCGGCAGACTCAGTGGGCTGCGGGAGGAGATCCTCATGAGGCCCCAGGCCCTGGGGCCTCGGGAGACTCCGGAGGCGCTGGTGGCTCCTCGCGAATCATCTCCATCTCCGCCAGGACTGCGGATCGCCTGTCTTCCTGAGTCTCCATGATGCCCCTCATGAGGCGCTGGTACGCAGCAGCCACGCTCAGCAAGCCATAGGGCATGCGAACATAGCTGTGGGGTGGACCTCCGCAACGCCCCACTTGTGAGGGCTAGAGGCGCTCTGTCGTGGCGACTCGATTGAGCCCTGGTACGTCGATGCAGACACGCAGCCCACCATCCTCGCCTGGATGGGGAGCCACAGCCAGTAAGCGGCGGCAACCTCTCATGATTCTCGACTCCTGTAGTTCTTGAATGGCCTGGTTAACGAACTCCTGCTGGTCTGACTCTGCTTGCTTCGCTCCTTCTTGAGGGAAATGTGCGTCGAAGCACGCCTCCACGTGGTGCCCAAGCGCCTCCCTCGTGACCCTGGCTAGGTCGGTGGCCCTCAAGGTGAGAGCCCCTGAGCCCTGCCTGAGGAGGGCGCCGGGCGCACTTTCCTATGCGATGGAAGGAGGGTCCCCCTGGGCAGGCTCGGGCCCTGAGGGCCCTGCCTCCTGAAGGGCAAAGCCTGACGACGTCTTCTTCTTCTTGGGTGTGGTCTCGGGAGGCCTCCTGCTCCCGCGATCTACGTCTTCTAGCGACGCGGCCTGAAAGGCTCGCTCCAGGGAACACACTGCATCCCTCTCTTCACATGGCACCGTGATGACGCTGCCACTCCCTGGCATCTTGAGGACATTGTAGCCGTGGTGAGTTAAGGCCATGAATTTGGCCAGCGCTGGGTACCTGAGGATGGCTTTGTAGGGCAGGCGGATGTGAGCGACGTCAAAGTCGATGAGCTCAGTGCGGTAATTGCTGCGGGTCCCGAAGGTGACAGGGAGGCGGACCTGCCCGATCGGGATTGTTGACCCGTCAGTGACTCCGGAGAAAGGCTTGGTTGGCTGAAATTGGTCATAGGGAACTTGGAGGTTGTCAAATGTTTCCACGGACAGGACGTTGAGCCCTGCTCCACCATCGATAAGGGTCCTGGTGACCAGCACGTTGCTGATGATTGGGGAGCAAAGCATCGGGAGAACCCCGGCCGTGGCCGCGCACTTGAGCTGATCCGCTGAGCTGAACGTGATGGCACACGCCGACCACTTGAGGGGGCGCGTTCCTTCGAGCTTGGGGAGGACTGCATTGACTTCATGGGCAAACTGCTTGAAGATGCGTTGGGAGGCTGGGGCTTGAGCTCCGCCTAGGATGCAGGCGATTGTGCGCGGCTCTTGGAATCCCCCAGCCCCCTCGTCTTGATGGCGGTCTTCGTTCCTCCTTGGCTGAGGCGGCAGCGGAGGGTGGCCCGCGTTGCCATGAGGGCGATCCTCACGAGGCTGATCCCTCCAGTCCCCCTCGCAAGGCAGGTCTGGCCAGCGGTCCTTGCGAGGTTGGTCGCGCCACCCCTGGCGCTGGCCGCGGTCTTCCCAGCGTCCCGGGTTTCTTCCTCCTCCTCGGCCGTAGCCCCGGTCGGTGCGGTCAGGGTGACGGCCGATCCTTCCTTCTCTCACAGCGCGGAGTTCTTGGCATTCGTTGGTGTTGTGGGTGTGGAGGTCGTGGTACACACAGTACCGGCTGCCCCTGGCGGATTCGGGCAGATGTTTGCCCCGCTTGGTGTCCGCTTCTGCCGCGAGTACGGCAGCCCCCTTGCGCTTCACGTCCTTGGCCTTGGGCTTCTTCTCTTCTGGGTCTGTGGCAGGCAGGTCGAGGAGGGAGAGACGTCCCTCCTCAGCCCTGGCGCACTTGGTCACCAAGTTGAACAGCTCCAGGGAGGTGCAGAGGTCTTCATGCATCGCCAGCTCCTCCTTCATTTTGACGTCGCGCACGCTATCGGAGAAGGCTGAGATGATGGCTTCCTCGGACACCTTGGGGATCTTGAGGCGCGCACTATTGAAGCGCTGGATGTACTTTTGCAGGGTCTCCCCAGGTTGCTGCTTGATGCCGTGCATGTCGCTCACGGCAGGCGGCCGGTCGCGAGTACCTTGGAAGTTGGCAATGAAGCGGGTGCGCATCTGCTCCCAGGAGGAGATCGTGCCTGGAGCGAGATTCAGGAGCCAGGTGCGAGCTCCTTCCTTCAGCACCATGGGGAACCAGTTCACCATGACCTTTTCATCCCCGTTGGCAGCTTCGATGCCCAGCTCGTAGAGCTGGAGGAACTCTGCGGGATCAGTCGTGCCGTCATAGCGGGGAGGCAGGTCCGACTTGAACTTGTCGGCGTTCTGGGAACGGGGGTCCCCAGACTTGCCTGCCTACGGCCTGCGGCGTGGCTCGAGTGGGGGCCCAGCGAGGCCCATCTTTATCAGCACAAGGCTCAAGACCCTCGCGAGGGGCCAAGCCTCGCGAGGCGGACGACACGGCGCTTCCTCAAGCACGGCCTCCTTAGGATGGCTCGCGAGGAGGCGGAGAGATCAAGGCGGGTACCTCACGAGGTGCCCATGACGCAAGCCATGACGACCAAGGGCGCCAGGCGGGCGCCAGCCCGCGCAACGTTCCCCTTTCCTCTTTGGTGCAAAGGAGGCAAGCGCAGGCGAGGGGATCAAACAAAGGCACCCATTTCGGTGCAACGAGACCAAGACCAGCTCCGTGACAAGGAGGAAGTCACTGTGGAGCCCAAGCCGGCATCACCACCAGAGCCTTTGGCAGGAGAAGACCAACTTTAGTCAGGATAAGTGTACCAAATGTTCCCCTTCAAATCCGCCAATGGTTGGCGCCCTTCCCGCTCAATATTTGGGAAGAGGCCCAGGACCTTTGCCTATAAATAGGGCAAGCCACCCCCAGGGTAGAGGCATCTAGAACTAGAGCTAGAATCCGATCTGATCGAATACCAAGGAATCAGTAGAAGCAAGTAGAGAGAGAGAGAGAGAAGGGCGATCGAACTCCCCCTAGCAGTTCATCCCCTAGCCAAGAACGGGCCCTCGCGAGGCCGTTCCCCCTTGTACTGTTCTTCCTCATCAGCCCAAGAGGCAATCCACCCACCACACTGGAGTAGGGTATTACACCACAATGGTGGCCCGAACCAGTATAAACCCTGTGTTTCTTGTGTTATTCTTGCAGTAGTTTAGATCCTTACGAGACGGAGAGGTAGAGGGCTCGATCTCCGCGCGCACCCCAGAGTTCGAACCTTAAGGGTCTGCCGGAACCCAGAATCCGACATTTGGCGCCGGGTAGGGATGCGCCGGAGTCCGTCTTCCACTTCTCCGCTCCCCTCCGACCGTCGCATCCATGTCTGACACTTGTCGGGCCCGCGCCGAGCGCCGGGCCGCCATCGCTTCCCGCGCAGTCCAAACGGCCCCTGTCGGTGAGCGTCCTCGTCGTTCCTCATCGCCCGCCGTCAACGCCGCCACCAGCCCGACGGGGAACGAGCAGCAAGCGTCCTCTCAGCACCCGTCCGTGCGGCGGGATGGCCGCACCGCCACTTCGTCGCTCACCCCGGCCGGTTCTTCGTCGCACGCGCTTCGCGCGCCCTTGGAGGCTCGGGCTGCGCTCCTTCCGGCGAACGAGCTCCTGCGCTACTGCCCCGTCGACGACGTCTACGAGGAGTGGCTCGACCGCGTCGCCGAGCTCGTCCGCGCCGCAGGGGGCTCTCCTGCGCCTTCCGCACCACTGCGCCGCACTCCGCCCCGCGAGGGCAATGAAGCCCCGGGGGCGTTCCAGCCGCCACCTTTCCAAGAAGATGCCATGGCCCCAAGGCACGCAGCTCCTGGGCAGAACCCGCTCCGTCATGCGCCGGCCCAGCAGGAACGGGGCTGCCAAGAGGTCCCGCGACCGCAAGAGGCCGCCCGGGCGCTCCCGGCCCCTGCTCGCCAAGACCCTGCTCCAGCTCTGGCAAGTCACGACCCCGCGCTGCTCCCAGCTACAGCGCAAGGGGACCCACAAGGCCAAGTTCTCCCTCAACCAAAACCTCCCGCGGCCACCGCAGGCTGCCGCGCCTACACCCCCGAGCTGCGTAGCGTCGCGTGGCCCGGCAAGTTCAAGCCGGACCTGCCTCCTCGCTATGACGGCACAACTGATCCCACGGAGTTCCTCCAGCTCTACGAGCTGGGAATCGAAGGAGCCAGCGGGGACGAGAAGGTCATGGCGAACTGGGTCCCCATGGCGCTGAAGGAAGGTGCTCGCACTTGGCTCCTGAACCTGGCCCCAGGCACGATCTCCTCCTGGGACCAGATGCGTACTCGCTTCATCGCCAACTTCCAAGGTACCCGCGACCGGCCTCCCGCCGTGAGCGACATGCGCCGCATCAAGCAGCAACCTGGAGAGACCCTGCAGAAGTACATCCAGCGCTTCAACAGTGCGCGCCTCAAGATCCCCAGGGTGTCTGAAGAAGCCATCATTTCGGACTTCTCCGACGGCGTGCGCGACGTCAAGATGAAGGAGGAACTGGCGATGCACGAAGACCTCTGCACCTCCCTGGAGCTATTCAACCTGGCGACCAAGTGCGCCAGAGCTGAGGAGGGACGCCTCTCCCTCCTCGATTAATGGAAACTTAGCATAGAAGGAACATCGAGCTAGCACAAGAAGCAGATGATGATCAGATGAACACAGACCACACTAGGGAACCCGTTGGTGATGAATTCATCAATCGCAAACAGTTGAATACTAGCAAGCGTTTGCCCACGACACACACGGCTTATTCCATCACAAACAGGTCGGATGGATCAACTGTATGCCACGTATCGCACCTTGTCAAAAAGTAATGTGGTAGACCTTCTTTAACATGTGTTAAAAAATAAAACAATTAAAAACAAGGACCTCGAGGTTAAATTAACTCATGGGATGGGTCGTATCAGTCATTTAATTTGACAAATACGACCCATCCTGTCAGTTAATTTAACATCAACAAAACTTCCCATATCCAGTCACCCATCGGATGGCTGCTCCAGCCTGAGCACACTTAACTTGAGAGTTCTCTTACATGAGCTACTGGTGGAACAACTAGTCCTTGCTGATATAGGATGCCTCTTCGCATCCTTATGGCGTATTCGGATGACCGGCTGTCCCCCAATGTCCAATAGATGTTGTGTAGACAGAGCATATCACATACGTCTTATTAGAAGCAATCGTTTGTGTTATTATCAGTCTTCGCACACATTTATGATTACAGACCTGTTTGCCACATCTTGTTAAGTTGAACCGTTTCTGTTCTCATGTCTCGACGCAAACAGTTCATCCGAGTGAACCGTATGCTGTACATCGCACACACCTTGATCTGGCTGACCGTTTCTTTTGTGTTGCCTAATCACAAACAGTTCATCCGAGTTAACCGTATGTTGTACATCACACACACCTTGATCTGGCTGACCGTTTCTTTTGTGTTGCCTAATCACAAACAGTTCATTCGAGTGAACCGTATGTTGTACATCACACACACATTCATCTGGCTGCCCGTTTCTTTTGTTCCTCCTCATCGCAAACGGTTGATTTAACTACACCGTATGCCCTGCATCGCACACGCAACTAAAATCTGAACCGTGTTTGATGCATCCACCATCGCAAATGTTTTGCACCTTTTTTGAAGGTTTTTTACACCACCGTTTGCGATTATGGCATCGCATACAGTTTCGTCGAAGGGTCTTTGATCATAGTGTCGCGTTAGCAGCATCCTGCAGTAGTGGACTAGGGCAAAAATATAGTTACAACTATGAAGCGAGCAAGACAGAGTATTTTGTCCATGGAAAAACAAGACTAATAATAATGCTACATGTCATGAAGCATAAGCAGGTGATTTTTTTTAAATGGTAGTCTGTGCAGCCTGCATACAGAACTTAACTCACCAGAAGAGCATGATGTTGGGGCCAAATCCAAAACACAGACAAGTTACAAATTTAGACAACACATTGCGTATAAGTAAGCAAGCAGTTGGCCATTCTGTAGCTCAATTAAAGTCTTAGGGAGCATAATGAACAGCAGAGGGATTCATAAAAACCTACTACAGCAAGCAAAGCTATGCAATCATTAGCCTTGTATAAACTAGATTGTGAGCCTCATGCAGTAATAGTTGGTTAATAGACTTCAAAGCTTCAGGCACACTTTGCCAGAGTAATTAAATGGTGCCAGAGTAATTAAATGGTAAGGCCTTTAATTATGTCAACTAATAGTTATACAAGTACCCAACTTCAGGCATCATTGTTTGGGCATCTCATTAACTGAGGACAAATAAAGCAATTGAAAAGAGCAAATTAAGTATGCCTGAAACACACAAGGAATTGAACTGTTGAGTTGGATACAGTGACTTACCTTAACTAGTTGAACAGGCTCAGCGCTGCTCCTACTTCTCTTGCAAGGCTCCTTCTACCCTCTTGTACTTGGAAATCCTCAATATTATCTTCATTGCACCCCCTCTGCAAGGTGACACAAACTAGTTCCTTGTCTCCTTGGAAGATAAATATGCATAATTTCCAGTCCGTGAACAATACAAAAGGATGAGATTATGACGAAACAACACCACATAATGAAACATGCCACATCTCTTGCACTTGCACACAATGAAATGAGCATTTACTAAGCGTGCACTATGTAAAAACTAGGCATACCTTCAAACTAGATCTCCAGGTACGCTTGGAGAGCCTACTTTAGTGTACAACCAAACCTTTATGTCACCTATGAGTTAGATAAGCCCCCATTACAGTAGCCCTTAGTGTTTAAATCGTTGACAAGCTCTGTTAGAATGTTAGGTCAAGAAAAACAAGTAATCAAAGAAAACAGACATGGTATGGCTGCCTGATGTAAACAATCAATTGAACAGATGTGTGAGCAAATCTTACATGCTCCCTCCTGGTATGACATGCAAGTTACACAAAGCATATCGTCAAATTCGTACATGAAAGGAGCTTCCAATGATATAATTTTCACATTATACATCTCATGTATTATTAGTCTTATCAATAGTCAAAGGTGGTCTTGAAAAACACATTAGTCCCTATATAGATGGAAGGAGGGAGTATCAAGAAAAGAAGCAAAGAAGGAGGCTTAAAGACCATCATTTGACTGGTCAGATTTAAGGGGCATTTAAACATCATGTGCAACATATGAACTAACATAAACATTCCATATTCCAGATTCTACAATGGAATGCACATGTATTAGGTTATGCCATGTATGATGATGCCTAAATGTACATTATAGCAGGCAGGAGTGATTCATCATTGCACGCACAATTGAATTGCAGGTTAAGGGCCAGTTGTATTTCGCCTTTTCAGAGCTCATTGTGAAAATAAGCCATAAAAGATGTAAAGAAGTCATTTTTGAGTTATGGGCTTGGGATTAACTTATTTCGCTTTGGAGGGGGTTCGGGTAGAAGCTCACTAACAATTGAAGGGAAGGGGAATAGTGAAATGACTCTGTTGTCTGCCTATATTACACTCAAAATGCAACTTCTCACGCCCGCGTCACACCTGACCCTCAAGTAAAAACAAACACGCAAGCGTTCATTGCCTTGCCAGCTTGCATCTCCTCTCCCCTTTCCCTCTACCTTGATCCCCTGCCTGCAACTCTAGGGTTCCTCCAGCGAGCCGTCGCCACTGGTCCCATCTGGCTTGGTCCTCGATGATGCTCTATCCAGCTAGGCTACATGGCCAGCGGGTAGGGCCAAATATCCTCGACAGCTCCTCCCTCTGGCGCCGCCCCTCATTCTCATGGTCTCCAGCAGGTGCTCCACTGTGGTTCATCCAACACACTACTCCGGCGGGTGCCGCACAACTACTGCTGATGCTACACTGCGGTTGAAGGCACCTTATTCCCCCTCGCCTCCTCCTAGGCCGTGGCCTTGAGGTGTTGTTGAAGGATGAGCTCATCCAACAAGGTGAGGATCTCCTCTGATTTTTTGCCAAATTTTCATTCTGGTCCACTATACGATGAATTACTATGAGCTACTTATGCTGCTGCTATATGATGCATTGCTATGAGCTGCTCCTACTGCTGCTATATGATCAATTGCTATGAGTTGCTGTTGCTATATGATGAATTGCTATGAGCTGCTGCTGCTATATGATGAATTGCTGTGAGCTGTTGCTGCTATATGATGAATTGCTATGAGCTATTGCTGCTATATGATGAGTTGCTATAAGCTGCTCCTGCTACTACTATATGATGAATTGCTATGAGCTGCTCCTACTGCTGCTATATGATGAATTGTTATGAGCTGCTCCTGCTGCTGCTATATGATGAATTGCTATGAGTTGCTGCTGGTATATGATGAATTGCACAATACTGCTGTTGCTGTATGATGAGTTGCTATGAGCTGTTGCTGCTGCTATATGATGCTTTCAGGTGGTGCTGCTATATGATAATAACCAGCCACTTGGATCATCGAATTTCAATAAATAATTGTTCTTCATTTAAATGTGGTTCATGCGTTCTTCACTTAAATTAGGCAACGAGGTCTCTATGGAAGACATTGACTAAAGTAGATTGTGCCAAGTAGATGGTATCTTTGTATTTGCATTTTGAACAAATAGTGATGGTTTATTTTCCTATCATATTAATTACTGCACTGGGTTCAATTTGTGATGTTTGCAAGTCAAATTAATTTTCATATGGGCAGCAAAATGACAAAATATAATGCAATCTAGACTTTTCACTGATCATACCAACGATAAGCTGAAAAGGGAGGTAATGAAAAGAACTAGTTGGCTTATTACCTGGAGCTTATATTCACAGGTGCTTATTTTCTTAGGATAACTCATAATAATTGTCCCTAGGAAACTTGGCCAATAGAACTGGCATACAAATAACATGTCACGATGATCGCAATGGAGGAGTGACCTACCATAGCACACTGTATAGGCTCACTGCTGCCTCTCCTTTTTTTGCGATGTTCCATGAAATTACCACATACATCTTGTACTTTTTCATTGTGTAACCCTATGTGCAAGTTGACACGGCTAATTTCAGACATCTCTACATGATAATACATTGCATATACCTTGCGCATATTTAAACCACAAATTAATGATTGTGTGCGTAGCATAAACTAGCCATGACTCTATGTGCTGGACTAGCAGGCACTCTAAGGGAGCCTGATGTAGTGCACTAGAATTCCTACATGCCACCTACGATTTTGTTTAATGTACTACCTCTGTTCCTAAATATATGTCTTTGTAGAGATTCCAGTATGGACCACATACAGATGTATATAGATGCATTTTCGAGTGTAGATTCACTCATTTTGCTCCGTATGTAGCCTATAGTGGAATCTCTAGAAAGACTTATATTTAGGAATGGAGGTATGAGGTAGTATCATGTATGACATCTACATATCTAATTTAGTAGCCAGTAGTAGATTACGAACAACGGGATTACGTACTGGTCGAAAATCCTAGCAAAGCACGATGGCAGGCACACAACAATACAAGAGAGAGAGAGATGCACTTACAAGATCATAGCAATGCCTCAGTCCAGGATCTTGGCTGGCCAAGCTGTTAGATCCAGAAGAAACATTGTCCTTGTAGTTTTTGCCAGCTGCATAACAGGTAACAGCGACCTGCTAGTATATTTGAAGTACATCGGGCAGGTGATGCTGGACGGGTTTAAAGGTGACAAGTACCCAGGCCGTAGCGGGTGCTTGGCATCTTGCCAGACGATGGGAATCAGGTTAGAAACGTCAAGGGTGATGACACTGCGCTGGCTATCGGGGTCCGGTAAGGAGATCTAGAACCGTCGAGTAGGGTGTTTGTGGAGCGGCTCCGGTAGGGTGTACTACGGTGTGGGCGAAGCGGATCTGTGGCCGTGGACGAGGGCGTCGGTGAAGCTGCTCTAATGGTTGGGTTAAGGATGGTGTCGACGATGTGGATCTGTGGCCATGGACTGGCGTCAGAAGCCGCTCCGGTAGCTTGGATGAGGGTGCGACGAAGCGGATCTGAGGCCGTGGACTTGTGAGTTGGCAAAGCGGCCCCGGTAAGGTTGAGAATGGTATAGCGAAGCTACTCCGGTAGGGTTGACGATGGTGTCGGCAAAGCGGCTCCGGTAGGGTTGAGGAAGGTGTCGGCGAAGAGGATCAGAGGCCGTCGGTAGGGCGGCTCCGGGGGGGTGTGGACGAAGCATCTCCGGTGGGGAGTACGAATGAGCCGTTGCAAATGCGATGTGGTTGATGAGAGTACCGGCGAAGCAGATCCGGTGTCGTGGACAAGGCTGGCACGGAATGGGTTGTGGTACAGTGGTGGATGAGCAGTCTACTTGTTTCTAGTGGAGGTGGGAGGGGTCGATACGGCCGCAGAAGCAGATCCGGCGAGGTGGACACCACTGGCAGTGAATGGGCTCTGGTACGCCGGTGGATGAGCAGTCAAGGGTTTCGAGAGGGTAGTGGTAGAAAGGCCGGTGAAGTACGGATGACATGATGTAAGATGCTCTGGTGCTGTGGAGTTAGCCGTTTTTGCGGGAGGGAGAAAGAAAATGGGGGGTGTCGTGTGGTGGGGGGAACCAGAAGTTACCAAAGCAGCCCTGACCTATTATGTAGATGATGGCGGTATTGTAACTGTTGTTCTCTGTGCACCAAGGACAAAAGGGGAATTTCCCATGCTAAAGACTAGGTGGCGGAAATTTTCGAAGGAGGCAGGAGATTTTGCCGCCCGCGGGATCGTTCGTATACAGTTTCAACTAATTTTGGACCGTGCTAGCAGGAAGGTCATGCGAGACTATGTACACGGGGCACGTCAGCAGTTAATAACTGGTGTGAAGTCCAACCCAGAAAAAAAGACAATAACTCGGGATGATGCGCCGATAACTTGGACGTTCACACGGGCGCGGACAATCGTACTGGTGTAGAGGCGCGTTCACAAAAAAAGGGATCAAACGCTCAGCTTATGTATTTCTCGTGTAAATAGATAATTTAGTGCCATTGGTTATTTAATTTAAACATAATGCATTGACGTGTTAGTGTAGAGGCGCACAAAAAGAGATGGATATTTTAGTCCCACAAAAGAAATGGATATTGTAGTCTGCTACTTAAAAGTGTTACCTCATATTATTATATAGCCTCCATTTCATAATTTGCGTACCCGTTGAATTCATATATGAATATTACATATATATATATATATATATATATATATATATATATATATATATATATATATATTTGAATATTTACTATGAGGCAAAGCCCCACAGCCCTTTATTAAAAACAAATAACTGTACAGAAGGAAAAGAGGACGTATATACAAGAGCTAAGAAACTAGCCTACAAAGCTAAGGTACAAGACTAGGACTACCTACCTGGACTAATTACACTAATGCATCTATCCAAGCTTTAAGCTTGATGCTGGCATCATCCTTGAGCCTATGAGTTAGGAGTGAAAAATCATGTACAAAGTTAGACCGCCAAGCAGCAAAAGTAGCTCTCTCCCCTCTAAAAGTTCTGCCATTCCTGAGGATCCAAATATTCCAGGCTGCCGTGAGCATTACTTCGAAGAAGAAAGGATGCGTGAAGCTTGACCTAGCATGTTGGATACATTGCTGAATATCCGCGCCGCTTGACCAGTCAATAGAAAGGTAGTTACAAACCCTCCGACTGAAATTACAGTTGAAGAATAGATGCAGCCAATCCTCATATGGAAATTCATGACAGATAACACAAAGATTATCATCCAGGGGGGATCTCCAGTGCCTACGTATCAGAAGGTCCTTGGTGTTAAGCCTGTCAAAGAAGAGCAACCAACCAAAGACTTTGATCTTGAGGGTGCATCTGCTTTTCCACAACCATTTACACGGTTGAATTGTGGGAAAATGTGAGTGCATCAAAGTGTAGAAACTCTTGGCTGAGAAACTACCAGATCTTCCCGGCCAAACCCAAACATCTGGTATGTTGGTGTCCCTGTTCAAGGCCATGATCTAGTCTTATAGCACTTGCAATTCCAGAGCAGCCTCATGTGACAATGCCAAGAAGAACATGGAAAAAATATCCTGCGATATGAGGAATTCATGCACTGAAACCTTGTCATTGTTAACAAAGGAGAATAACCTTGGCAATCTCCAACATAAAGGTCTAGAAGAGCCACCAATAAACCAAGCATCAGTCCAAAACAGAGCAGAGTCACCCATGTTAATGTGCACTGAGGCAATAGCTGTGTATGCATCATGGAGCTTGAGGATATCTCTCCACCAAAAGGAGCCTACTGGGGTTGTAGCGTGTGGAACACCATCAGCATAATAACTATTCCAGATGAGGGACACCCAGGGTATGTCAGCCTTATTAAAGAACTTATGCAGATGCTTGAGCAGAAGTCCCTTGTTTTGAATGTTTAAGTTGATGACCCCAAGACCTCCTTTGTCTTTTGGCCGACAGACTAAATCCCAAGCAGCCAAAGATTGCTTGGGAGCATCATTACTCCCCCTCCAGAGGCACTGTCTGAAGATTATGTCCAACTGCTTGATAATACCAGGTGGGATTTGCAGACTACAAAGAAAGTAGATTGGCATAGAAGTCATCACTAAAGTTAGGAGCTGCAAACGAGATCCTTGGTTGAGCATGCATGAGCTAGCAGTCAGCCGCCTCTCCAAAGTGTCCACTAAAGGGATGAGATCAATAATCCTAGGCCTAGTGGTTCCAATGGGCAACCCTAAATAAGTAAAAGGGAGCTGGCCAATCCTGTAGCCCAATACAGCAGCTAACCTATTTGCTTCACCTTCCTCAACGTTGAGGGGGATCATTGAAGATTTTGCAAAATTGACCTTGAGACCAGTAGATTGTTGAAAGGTAAGCAACATGTTCTTGAGAGCTACCAGCTCCTCGTCTCTGGCTGACAGAAAGATAACAGTATCATCAGCATACTGTATAATAGGAAACTCCAGGTCATGGGTGGGGATTGGTAGTGATAAGATGCCCTGGGCCAGCATTTGATTTACCACAAATTGTAAAAGGTCAGCTGCTATTACAAATAGAAGAGGTGATAAAGGGTCCCCTTGTCTGACCCCACATTTGCAGTTGAACTACTTGCCAGGGATGCCCTTAAGCAACACAGAAGAAGACCATGTAGAAAGGATCTCTTTGACCCAACCAATCCATTTATCATCAAAACCTTCGTGTTTGAGCATCAAAAAAATAACCTCATGATTAACAGTATCAAAAGCCTTGGCAAAATCCAATTTCAGAATAACAATAGGCCTCTTGGACTGTTTACATTGATGTATATACTCAAAACTCCAAGCTAGACAGTTCTGGATTGATTTACCCTTGAGAAAGCCATACTAGTTCTTATGGATGCAATTCAAAATCACCCTTTGCAACCTATTAGCCAACAACTTGGTGAGAAACTTCAAGCAGGTGTTGGTAAGGTAAATAGGCCTAAAATCATCCGGCCCCTCAGGAGATATCATCTTAGGGATGAGGGTAATGAGAGACCCATTAATATTTTCCAAAGAATGTTTCCCTTCATAAAAGTCTTTGATCAAACACATAAAATCTTTCTCAATGATCGGCCAACAGCGCTTGACAAACAGACCATTAAAACCATCGGGCCCTGGTGCCCAATCGGGTGGAAGCTCCTGCAAAACCATTTTAATCTCAGCATCAAAGAAGGGAAGTGACAATTCCTCCAAACCAGGGACAGGCTGAATGAGGGTGTCCAAATCATAGCCCATTGAAATGTCCTGGGCCTGGCCCATTCGGGTTTTGAAAGAAGCCCATAGGATTCCCGCCATCTGATCATGATCTGAAATTGGATCATCCATCCCCGGGGTTTTTAGACTAGCTATAGAATTTTTCCTCATGCGCTCAGATGCCATGGCATGGAAAATTTTGGAGTTTTCCTCGCCCACTTTGATATACCTGATCGTACACCTCTGCTTCCAATAAATATAGTGGAGTTTCAACAAATGCTCATAATGCAGCTTGACGATTTTTCTGAAATTGAACTCAGATCTCACGAGTGGTCGTAACTCCTCCAACTTATAAAAATAGAGAATAACCTTGCTGCAATCCACAGTTAGCTTCTTTAGGTAAGAGAAGTTTTTACTCCAAACTCTCAAGTCATACCTGAGGCGTTTAAATTTCCTGGTTAAGACTGCAGATGCAGAGAGATCAGAAAACACAGGTGCCTCCCAAGATTGCTTGACACACTCCATAAACCCTGGCATTTCCACCCAGAAGTTTTCAAACCTAAAATCCTTGGACTTGGGGATTTTAGTGTCAATTGAAACCACACATGGTACGTGATCCGATGAATTTTTTGCCAAAGGAAAGACAACTGTATTAGGGTAGTGAGAGATCCAATCAGAGGTTGTGAAGAACCAATCAAGTTGTTCCAGGAGAGGGATTTGCTGCATATTGGACCATGTAAATCTTCTACCCTTGAGTGGAAGTTCGAGAAGCCCAAGATGACCAATAATTTCATTAAAGAGAAAGATGTCATTGATATCACCTCCTGGCAGATTTCTGTTATCTAGTGAGAGGATGAAGTTAAAATCACCAAGGAGGAACCCATTCTCAACCAGAGGGATAGTTAGGTGATATAACCAACTCACAAAATCTTCTCTAGGTTGACCTTCACATGGCCCATAAACTGAAACCAGAGTCCATCGTTCTGAGTTATGAATAGACTTGAAAGAAACAACAACACTGAAGCGCTGAACCTCCACTAGCTTCCCCTCAAAGACAAACGAATTCCAAATGACCAGGATTCCACCCGAGGCACCCACAGATGGAGAGAAAGCAAACTGATCAAAACGCCTAGGGCAGAAAGACCGAATCTTTCTAATGTCAAACTGCTCACACTTAGTTTCCTGTAAACAAATTATGGAGCACTGACTCTCCTCGATCTTAGCTCTAATATCACGTTGGCGAGCATCACAATTCAGACCACGCACGTTCCAACACAGCACATTCCAATTACGAAACAATGTAGTCTCCATAAATAACTAACAAAAGACGATAGAATCCTACTGAGCTGCTTAACAGTTCAGCTATAACACCCGCAGAGTAACACACATCCACATCACACAAGTTCAGAGCGACATAAGACAAAATGAAACCAAAAGAACAAACGACCAGATGTTTCCCTAGTCCCAGCAAACAACTCTGTAAATCACTCATCATGAGAACCATCGTCTTGTGGAGCTTGTTGAGGAGGAGCCATAAGCTTCTCCACCGATAACTTGGCCGGAGCAATGCCAAGTGAAGCACCGATTGCCTGCATTATAGAGATCGGCGTCGGAGGTGGCAGTGAAGTATCTTGGCCAGCATCTGTGTCGAGCTTGAGCTTCTTGGCCTTGGGGCGACGGAGAGGAGTAGGCTTGACAGGAATTGCAGAGGTGGGATTCATGCCAGTCCTTTTTGCACAGCTGCGTGTCATTCGTCTAACAGAAAAATCAGTCAAGTCTTCAAGAATCTGAAAATCGTGCTTGGAGCGACGAGCTAGCCGTGATCTCTTCCCCAAGGGCGAGGGAGTGACAGATGTGAACAGAAACTCATCTTGGGAATGATACATTGCTTGAGTGGCAGGGTCCTGCGAATCATCAGGTAGCTCTTGAAGTACAACAGAGGAGCGTGGCCGTGTGCAGAAATCGGGCTTATAGTAAGACAGTGGGTGCTAGCGTTGCTCCAAAAGAGGCGAGCTCAACTTGACAGGCAGGGGCGGCAAGCAAAGTCCTGGCAGAAAGGCTGGAATATTCTTGATTAAGAACTCTGGCATCAATGACTTGAAAGATCTTTCCCAAACCATTGCTGGCGGTAGCACCGGCCCATAGAACACCCTGACAATACCCAGATTGATAGGATCAAGTGGCCCCACTGGATGAACATGGACCAAAGGCTGCTAAACCTCTTCCATATCAGCATCATCATCAAAGTTCATGGATGGATTAAGAATCATGGAGTTTTGGTCCTGCACAATTGGGTCCTGTGCAGGTTCTTGGGTGGGTTGGTTGGCTTCCTCCCAAGGCCCCCAACCACCTTCATTGTTCAAGTTATGTCCCCATCCTTGGGCGTCATTGTGTCCTTGATCATGGCCAGGGGGCACCGCATTCCACCCCAAAGCAAGGTATGGTGGCATGGCCCAGAACGGCTGTGGGGGAGCATTAGCGCCTGGCATGTGGTGTGGTTTGCCATCTAGGGCCATAGGGTCCTCATCCGCTGGAATCATAGCCTCAGCAAAGTCACCATCCAGGATATAGCAGCCAGCCGTCCAAGAAACTAGTGTACCACCCCAATTAGCAAATTCCCTAAAAGCAACCGAGTGTGGAACCATCGCGTTGTCAAGGAACGAAGCACGAACCAATGACCTGACTTTCCTTCTATCTGTACTATTCCAGTAGTGGAACTGACCAAAGGTACTAACCATATCCGCAATGCACTGTGTATTACGGTAATCTAGAGGTATGTCAATAAACATCAACCAATCCTGTCTGTGTCCATGTAAAGCTCTGAAACCCTCTCCCTGGTTATGCAAAATAAATCTGACAAAGAACTCCTGACCATCCTCATCTAGACCCAAAGTAAAAGGCGGATGCGAAGGGAAAGAGGCACGGACCATTGGATCTTCCATATCGAATAAACCAACTCCTTGAAACCAAGTTTGCGCAGAGAGGATAGGAACATGCATGGTCTGAACTAAGAAGTTGAGCACCTGCTGCCGACGAACACCAACCAGATGTTCCGGGGGGACAGGCTCAACGATTGCCACCATGTACTGCTCGTGTGCTCGAGGGGGGGGGAGGGATCGCCAGAGTGTAGTAGGTGTGCGGCAGACGATCTGCACAACCATCCATAATGTCGAAGCCAGCCAGAATATTACATATATTACTTCATAATAGAAGCTTAAATCATCCAAGACTAATGTATTTGAATGCAAGAGTAACAATGGTGCATGTACATGATAGCTACATTGGTTGTTTGAAGAAGCATCACTGTAACTTTGGCATGCACAATTGAAAAGGTTTATTTAGATAGGAAAATAATTAATATGTGAGTGTCCAATCTTTATAGCGTTGAATCGATATTGTACCTTTGGCCATGATATGAAGTAGATATTGATTTATGTTCAAGTGATGCACGTCCACGATCGCTAGATAGTGATACGTAAATGAATTGTGCAATCTCTCTCACGCGCATACATATCTCATTCCCCTGTGGGCAACAGAATCACACACGTGCACTTCATGTATTTCTCTCCCTCTGTCAAGGTTAGAATTCGTACTTCTACCCCGTCCTACTAGTCTCTCACACAGAAACACACACGCTCTCTCTATCGAACATGCCCACCCCTTTAATTCCGCCCACCCACATCCACTAATGTCTCAAAGTTTAATTATGTCTCTCACGCATATGCTTAAGGTTAACTCAAGTTCCGGAACCATATGAATACATACAATTGGATTCCAGCAGAACACCTTTTGTTCTGAGATTTCTCTCTCTCTCTCTCTCTCTCTCTCTCTCTCACACACACACACACACACACGCGCGCGCGCTTAGACATTGTTTATCGCTTCATTTTTTCCGGCACTTGTATGCACACCATTTGTTTACCTCTGTGATGCTTTAAGTATGCCTCGCCCACATGCTATCTACCTATCCCTTCACATAGATATGTGTCACACAAACTCCTTCTCCCTACTAGCAAGATGCCCATGCGTTGCACGGAACATCAAGATGCATTTGTATGAGTAGTTTATCTTGTGGGAGATGTCGGATTTCGGGTTCCGGCAGACCCTTAAGGTTCGAACTCTGGGGTGCGCATGAAGATCTTTCCCCTACCGACTCGCGCTTCTATGGCTCGCAAGAAATCTAGGCCCGAAAGAAGAACACACAAGGGACACGAGGTTTTATACTAGTTCGGGCCACCGATGTGGTGTAATACCCTACTCCAGTGTGTGGTGTAATGGATTGCCTCAGGGGCTGATGATGAACAATATAGGGGAAGAACGGCCTCGCGAGAGGTGTTCTTGAGCTGGTGTGGTGTGTTCTGCCTGGTCCCGATCTCTCTCCCCACCTCTGGTGGCTAGTCCTATTTATAGAGGCCCTGGTCCTCTTCCCAAATAATGAGCGGGAAGGGCGCCAACAATTGGCCATTTTGAAGGGGAACATCCAGTACAAGTTATCCTGTCCAAAGGTGGTCTTCGGCTGCCAAAAGCACTGGTGATGACGCAGTCTTGGGCTCCACGGTGATCTCCGTCCTGCCGCTTTGCTAGTATTGGTATCGTTGCATTGGAATGGTAACCTTTGCCCGATGCCTTGGCCTATGCTTGCTCCCTTTGCACCAAAGGGGAAACAAGGACACTGCGCAGGCCGGCGCTCGCCTGGCGCCCACCTGATCTAGATCGTCATGGCTTGCATCACGGGCTCCTCGCGAGGTGCCCCTGCCTTGATCTTTCCTCCTCCTCGCGAGCCTGCCTGATGAGGCTGCTCCTGAGGAAGCTTCGTGTCGTCCGCCCCGTAAGGCTTGGCCCCTCACGAGGGTCTTGAGCTTGAGCTGATGAAGTTGGGCCACGCTGGGCCCCCACTCGAGCCACGCCGCGGGCCGCAGGCAGGCAAGTCTGGGGACCCCCGTTCCCAGAACGTCGACAGTAGCCCCCAACCAAGGCGCGCCCGGGATTGACTTAGCAGAGAAGCGAAGGGGCAAGCGCGAAGCGCCGCGGGCCCCAATAGCCTGCGGCCTTGGGTGCCGCGTGGCGATTGATTGGACATGGGCGTCTCCGCTTCCCGCGACGCCTCGGAAACTACACGACTTGACAAGTCCCTGCATGCAAAGAAATGGGTCATGATTACCTGCGATCGTGGTGGTCGGCAGTTGGCCTTCTCCGGCTATAAGTACGGGATTACGTGAGCCCCTTTAGTCCATCCCTTCCTGCTACTCCTTTTCCTCCATCCTAGCTACTCGCCATTCCCATTGCTTCGTCGAAGAGATTCTCGGGCGCGGAGAAAGGGAAGGCTCGTCAGGCAGGGCCTGACTCCCCCCCCCCCCGACCAAGCGCGGCTGGGGCCGCCCTCGCAAGCATCCGGCGGTCCCCGTAGTAGCTCCTCGTGGTCGTGGGGGCGGCTCCCTGCGCGGTGATGAGCGCCCGGTTGCCGATGGGAGGTGCGTCGTGGCCGCACGGCCCCCAAGCCGCGCTTTCGCTCGGCGGAGGTGCTGCCGGAGTTCGTCGTGTGGTCGGCGGACCCGACCAGCACCTGGCTCCAGCTTCCCCGTTTCTTCATGGGTGAGTTGTCGGCCGACGCTCAGGGCGGCCTCTGACTTCAGGCAGATGGTTGCTGCAGCAGGACCTCCTGGGCTTCGCTGGAGGTCTCCGCTTCTGGGATTGTGGCCCTGACCCGCGGCTGGCAAACGTTTGCCCGCGCGCGCGGCCTGAGCCGGCGGTGCACCCTGCACTTCAAGTTCGATGGCGACGCCACCCTCTACGTGAGGGTGTTCGGGGAAGACGGTCGCCGTGCTGGGTGCTGCCCCGAAGACGATGACTGCGGCCGTCTGCTCAGCCCCAGCGCTGACCAGGATGAAGACGGTGGTAGGCGTGCGGGCTGCGGCGCTCGGGGCTCGCTAAGCTTCGGCGATTCCTTCTCAGGCAGCAGCTCCTCCAGCGGTGGCCGCGACCAACCCCCGCGCTGTCGCGCCCGCCTGGGCGAAGGTAGCGGGTCAGCCCGTCGTCGCGCCCTGGTGAAGCGAGAGGAGGGGTCCGCCTGAGCCCCAGAGGCAGCGCGAGCTTTCGCCGCAAGTTGGTGTCGAACAGGTCGTGCTCAATTTGTTTTTCTTCTTTTCCTGCGTAGAAAAAGAAGGTAGTATAGGGCCCCGCGGGGGCGTGTTAGAACTGCTGCCGTTAATCATCGCGCCGCTTCCGCTATTTTTGCGCTATGTTTCCACGCCGCGTGGCCGTGTGCGGGAATTATTTAGCTCTGTGGGGCTTGACGCGGTCCTTGCCTCCCGAGGTTGAGGCCTCGCCGTGCGTTTCATGCCCTGCAAGGATTAGCTGGAGGAGTAGCTCTCGGTCTCGGTTGTGGGGGCGATCGGCCCAGGTCCTGCGCTCGTGTCGCGATGCCCGTGGGGCACGGACTGGGAGGGCTGCTCCCGCAGCGGACTCAGACAGGAAAACTTCAAACGATCGGGGCAAAAAACACTCGCGAGGGCGCCCACGAACCTCCCTCGCGAGACTTGTGCGAGAGAAAACGAGGCAAGTGAGCGAAAAAGATAAAGAGTCACAAGCCAGGGACGGCAACAGCTCCAGTAAAACTTCAAACAGGAATGAACAAGCCAACTGCAGAAAGCAAATGAAAAAGCCGCGTCAGACACCTATTCTAGTCTTCGACGTCTTCTCACCAGCGCGGAGCTAAGTGCTGCCACTGGTGTGGGAGGGAGCCCCCGAGGCCCGAGGGCGGCACTCCGGAGACTCTGGGGCGTGTACAGCCCCACTCATTATTACATGAGAGTGTCACGGGCGGCGAGCTTCACAGGCATTGGCCTTCTTCATAGGCACCGGGCCTTTCCCAAAATGCGGCAGCTTCACAAGCATTGGCCTTCTTCACAGGCACCAGGCCTTTCCCAAAATGCGGCAGCTTCACAAGCATTGGCCTTCTTCACAGGCACCGGGCCTTTCCCAAAATGCGGCAGCTTCACAGGCATTGGCCTTCTTCACAGGCATAGGACCTTTCCCTAGGCGCTAGGCCTCGCTCAGGGATAGAACCTCTGGAGATGTTGAATGTTCCATGCATTCAGGATGGGTACCCCCTCCGGGGTCTCCAAGCGCGCGGAGCCAGGCCTGGAAACATGAACAACCTTGAATGGGACCTCCCACATGGGAGAGCTCTTGTGCAGCCCCTCCCTGGAGAGAACCCGTCTAAGCACGAGGTCCCCTACCTCAAGAGTTCTGGGGCGGATGTTGCGGCAATGGTATCGTCGCAGCGCCTGTTGATACCTTGCCACTCGCAGCGCAGCTTCTCAACGGCGTTCCTCCCCCAGCACGAGATCCGTCCCCCGCATGGCATCCTGCTGTGTTTCGTCGAATGCCAGGACCCGTGCGGAGTGACGCCTGACCTCGTGAGGGAGAACAGCCTCTGCTCCGTAGACGAGGAAGAACGGGGTCTCGCCAGTCGGCTTGGTCGCGGTTATGCCGATAGACCATAGCACGGACTGGAGCTCGTCGTACCTGCCCCTGCCACAAGCCTCCAGCTTCTTCTTGAAGGTCCTGGCTTTGAGGCCCCGCAGGACCTCCGTGTTGGCTCGCTCGGCCTGGCCGTTGCTCCGGGGGTGTGCTACCGAAGCGTAGCATATCTCCGTTCCAAGGTTAGCACAGTACGTTATGAAGAGATTACTGGTGAATTGCGAACCGTTCTCGGTGATGGTGCGGTTAGGCACCCCAAATTGGCTCACGAGACCCTTGATTAACTTGACTGCGGAGCCTGCTGGGATGGTGCGGACAGCTTCCACCTCAGCCCACTTGGTGAACTTGTCCACGACGACGTAGAGGTAGCGATAGCCCCCTGGCACCTGAGGAAACGGGCCTATAATGTCCAGCCCCCAAACTACGAACGGCCATGAGAGGGGTATAGTCTGTAGACCCCCCGCCGGCTGATGGATCTGCCTAGCATGGAACTGGCAGGCCTCACAAGCCTTCACCAGCTCAATGGAGTCGCTGAGTGTTGTGGGCCAGTAGAATCCACTACGGAACGCCTTGCCAACAAGGGTTCGTGACGATGAGTGGTGCCCACAGACTCCGCCGTGTATGCCCGCCAGCAGCTCCTTCCCTTGCTCTCTGGAGATGCAACGTAGGGACACGTCATTCGGTCACCTCCGGTAGAGCTCTCCATCCTTGATGAAGTAAGTTGTGGCCTACCGCGCTACGTGCTCCGCCTCCTCCTCGTTCTCTGGCAGGGTCCCTTGCATCAAGTAGTTCTTGAGCTTTGTGATCCAACATCCTTCCTGAGGCTCCAGCGCCAGGAGCAGGCGCGCCCCTGAGGCCGGGCCGCAGACCGAAGCTCCCGAGGCAGGCGGCTGAGGGAGCTCCTCCCTTGGTTGCGCCGTGCTCGATAGTGACGGTGCCGCCAAGGGTTTGAAGAGCCGCTCCTCAAAGACGCCAGGCTCTTGAGGCAGCCGCCTGGATGCCCTCTTGGCAATGTCATCAGTCTCTTGATTGGTGCCGCGAGGCACATGCTGCAACTCCAGCCCCCAGAACTG
This sequence comes from Aegilops umbellulata, assembly GCA_032464435.1. Taxonomy (NCBI): domain Eukaryota; kingdom Viridiplantae; phylum Streptophyta; class Magnoliopsida; order Poales; family Poaceae; genus Aegilops; species Aegilops umbellulata. The sequence goes on from CP136060.1 coordinate 99,564,421, forward strand.
TTTCTCCATCTTGCGAACCTCAGCGAGGTAGGCCTCCATGTGCTCGTCCTTTGGTTCGTATATCTTGTTGGACAAGTTGACGAGGAGCTGCAAATCGCCCTTGATGGTGAGGCGCCTTACCCCTAAGGCGGCTGCGGCTTTCAAGCCTGCTATCAGGCCTTTGTACTCTGCTATGTTGTTGGAGACCTTTTCTCCATGCTAGAAACAGAGTTGTATGGCGTAGTACAGTTTGTCCTGGGTAGGGGATACAAGCACTGCGCCAGCTCCCGTGCCGTGTCGGGAGAATGCCCCGTCGAAGTACATGACACAGCCGTCCGGGACCTCGCTTCCCGGGGAAAGTGATCGGTTCTCGCCTGCCTCGAGTCCCGGTGCTTCTGCCCATTCTGCCACGAAATCCGCAAGTGCGGCGCCCTTGATGACTCTGGTCGTACTGAATTCTAGCTTAAATGCTTGTAGTTCGATGTTCCATTCATCGACTCTTCCAGCTGAGTTGGGGCTCCTAAGTACTCTTTCCAAGGGATATGCTGAGACGACTTTGATAGGATGGCCTTGGAAGTAGTGTCGCAGCTTGCGTGAGGCCACTAATAGCGCGAGGAGGAGTTTTTGAGGCATGGGGTACCGCGCCCTTGCGTCCCATAGCACCGTGCTGACGAAGTACACGGGGTGCTCGACAAGGTTGAGGGTGCTGGCGCAGCTTGTGTCCTCCAGGGGCCGAGGCGTCTCCTAAGATGGCGGAGCCCCCAGTGCTTGGTCGCTCGGAGAGGCCTCTCCTGCTCCAGGCGTGCTCTCCTGCCGCGGATGTCCCTTTTCGGCCGCGGTCGTGGTCTTCGCGAGGCCCTCTTGGTTTAGTTTTGCTTCAACCCGGACGGTCGCTGCGGCCTTGGTCTGGCGCTCCTCCCTGACCGCCACCAGGGCTGCGCTAGCGGAGTAGGGAGTGGCCGCAAGGTAGAGCACCAGGGGCTCCCGAGGGTGCGGAGCTACCATCACTGGTGGGCTGGTAAGGTACCTCTTGAGATCTTGGAATGCCTTGTCGGCCTCTTCAGTCCATTCGAAGGGGCCCTTCTTCTTCATCAGCTTGAAGAAGGGTAGTGCTCATTCCCCCAGCTTGGAGATGAAGCGCCCTAGCGCGGTTACATGCCTGGTGAGCTTCTGCATCTCTCTGAGGGTCCTTGGTGGGCTCATGTCTTCGACTGCTTTGACCTTCTCCGGGTTGGCCTCGATGCCCCTATGGGACATGAGGAAACCCAAGTGCTTCCCGAGGGGACTCCAAACACACACTTTTCCGGGATGAGCCACAGGTCCACTTCGTTTTAGGCTCGCAAAGGTTTCTTCTAGGTCCTATATCAGGGTTTTTGCCTCCTGAGACTTCACTACAATGTCGTCGACGTAAGCTTCAGCGTTCCTCCCGAGCTGCCGGCCTAAGGCGATGTGCATCAGCCACTGAAAGGTCGCGCCTGCATTGCGCAACCCAAATGGCATGCACGTATAGCAGTACACTCGACATGGGGTCAAGAAAGTCGTTTTTCCACGTCTTCTACCGCCATCTTGATCTGGTGATAGCCCGACAAGGCATCTAGGAAGCACAATAGGTCACACTCTGCGGTGGAGTCGACTATCTGGTCAATGCGGAGGAGTGTAAATGGATCCTGCGGGCAGGCTTTGTTGAGGTTGGTGACGTTGACACACATGCGCTCCTTTCCTCCCTTTTTTGGCACGACGATCGGATTAGCCAGCCAATCAGGGTAGCGGTGATGAAGTTATGTACCTGGGGTAGGGGCACGGACCTATCCTAAGAGCCCTGCCCAAGGACATCCTTAGAAGAAGTCACCTTTCAATCGACTTGAAGGTACCCACTCGACGGGTTCAAGACACTCGACCAAGAAGCTACCACTCGACCACGAAGCCAACCACTCGACTGCCAGGAGATCTAAAGTCACTCCACAGGCAAACGGTCGGTCATTAAGTAGTCTTTATGGTCATCATAGCACTTTATTAGAGGCGTTACCGGTAACGCTCGACCTTAATGTACCTTAAACCTTGCATTACTGAGGGCAGGAGAGGGCTGGCGAACTCTATATAAGCCACCCCCCTCCTCAGTATCAAGGCTTCGCATCTTTGTAACACACACGCATATAATCCAGTCGACCGCCTCCGGGCTCCGAGACATAGGGCTATTACTTCTTCCGAGAAGGGCCTGAACTCGTAAAACTCTTGCGTGCACAACTACTCCAAAGCTAGGATCTTGCCTCTCTATTCCTACCCCCCATTCTACTGTCAGACTTAGAACCACGACAGTTGGCGTCCACTGTGGGGCCGGTGTTCTAGCGATTTGTTGGAGGAGTTGGGATTCTTTTGACATCTCCCATCATGTCGTTGAGCGGAGTCCTGGTCGAGGGGCGCGAGATCCGCCTCGGCGCCCTCTCTTTCGTCGTCGATGACTCTGCTTGGCTCTAGGAGGCTCCACTCGACGTGGACGCGCTTCCCGCCCGCGGAGCAACGCACTTTCGCGCGTGCATTCGTGGCGTCCTCCTGCGGCAACCGTCGGCCCAGTACGGGTCGGCACCCGTTTCGTCCTCGCTCCCAGTTTTCCGCCGGCGCAAGCGCTCCGGTCGGTCGAGGCTCCAGCGATGGGTGAGGCATGCATTGGCCCGCCAGTCGGCCATCCCCCAAGTCGCGACGATTGAGCCTGACGAATCACTCTACAGCCTGTTCGATCTGTCGAGTGGCTCCGCAGAGACCGTGTACGAGTGCGACAGCAGTGATCCAGCGGCGGAGGTACTGATGGTCGACGGACCGCGCAGTCCCCCCGGATTCCCCCACACTGAAGAGGTTGCCCTGGGGAGGAGTTCCGGCGCGGGGCCACGAAGAGTACAGACCCGAGCCTCTCACCTCGTTGCAGAGGGAGGAATTTCGTCGCCGGAACATGGACATGCTTCACACTCCTATCGTTGGAGAAACCCCCGAGGCACGCGCCTTGGAGGAGGCGCGCTTGGCCAACCTGGCTGAACGCACTCAACTGGAGAATCTCCAGAGAGTACTCGACGAGCGCACTCGACTGCCAGTTCCAGAATCCAGTCGACGTCGTCTCTTTCAGCCACCAACCCAGGTATACCGAACTCCGATTCAGAATTTAGCAGCTGCAGCCCGCATAGCATAGTCGATCCAGCCTTCTCAGTCAGAGGAAGGGGAGAGGTCTGCTACAGATCAGAGATTTGCTCCGGGCAGCAGGGGATCAGAACTCAGTTGTATCGCAGTCGCGTAACAGGATTCACAGCCGATCCGTCGCTGCGAATTCTGTACAGTCGGCTCACAGTCCAGGGTCGCCCCTGAGGCATGAGGAACGTAGAAGCCGGCATGATGATCAATATCAAGGCCGTGAGCGGTATGAACACCGATTCGATCGCAATGATCGACGTTGTAAGTGCATCTAGTGCCCCTTAGTGATTTTGGTGTATTGAAGACTTATAGGTTAAGCATCTGATGTTTTTATGAGTGTACACAGGTCTATAGGTCTATGAGGAGTTTGATATTTACAGTAAAAGTCGATCCCTAAAAATGAAGTTCTTTGACTGAAGACTTTGATATTCTGAAGACTTTCTGAAGACTTTGAAAGTGAAGAAATTGGTGTGACCTTGAAGACATGGTATTCGTTCGAGGAACGTGAAGACTTTTGTTTTTGTAGTTTCATTTTTCTCTTTCTTGAGTCATAGGAAACACCGTACTGTTAAAGGGGGTCGAGGAAATACTAAGGAGAAAGTTTCCATGTGATGCTCAACTCAAATCCTACACCTACCAATCCCTTCGAGTGAAGCCATTGGAAATCTCATACAGTTCAGTCAATTTCTTCAGTGACAGAGACGCAGTTCTTCTGGTCACTGAGGACTTTGCTCTGACTGAGGAGTTAGGAATTCGCCAGTGCGAATTGCCTACACAGTGAGGAACATGATAGCCCTTAGGAATTTGTACTCCAAATTTCCGACCATTGCTGTGCCACACGCCAGCTGTCCTAAAATATCTTGTCCACCTAACGGTCATATCATTGAAGGGCATTTATGTCTTATCATGTCGGGCTGCTCCCTAGGCTATAAATAGCCGCCCCCTTCAACCACTAGCTGGTTGGCTGCTCCGCGTGAACTTGACACTTGTCATTTGAGAGCAACCCATCCTCCGAGGACTTTGAGCGAAAATCATCAAGTGAGGAAAATCCAAACCCAAACCCAGAACACCTACAAACCCAAAGTGATTGAGCATCACTGAAGAAATTGATCCTGCGTGGATCCGACGCTTGTTACCTTTGAAGACTGTGCTTCTTCCAGACGGTTAGGCGTCAAGGTCTAGAGCATCCAAGAGGAATTGTGGATCGCCGAGTGGCCAAGTCTGTGAAGGTTTGGAAGTCACCTGAAGACTTACCACGAGTGATTGGACGAGGACTGTGTGTCCTTAGTTCAAGGAGAATACGGTGAGGACTTGGTGTCCCGAGCTGCGTGGTCAGGACTGGGTGTCCGGGACTGTGTGTCCTCGAGTTTAAATACTCAGCCGCTCCAACCAGACGTACAACTGAGACAGCAGTTGGAACTGGTCTACCAAATCATTGTCTTCACCAAGCTTACTGGTTCCATTTCCTCAACACCTTCATTTCCTCATTACTGTGTTGTCTGTTTGTTCATATCTGTGTTTGAAGACTTTGACTGAAGACTTTCACAAATTCCTCAGTTCAATTTCTTCAGTCTGTTTGTCTTCATCTAGAGTTATCATGTGCCTACGCTTTCTGTACTCTGTGTTTGTCTTCATTTCATCATGATGACCATGCATGTAATCTGTTATGTTTACTTCTGAGTACTTATTCCGCTGCTAGTATTTCTTCGCTAAGGAATTTCCTCACGAGCAAATTCCTCAGTGAAGAATTTCATAAAAATCGCCTATTCACCCCCCTCTAGTCGATATAACGCACTTTCAATTGGTATCAGAGCGAGGTACTCCCTTGTTCTGTGTGATTTTGGTTTAACCACCTGGAGTTTTAGTTATGTCGACCGCAGATATGAAGAAAGTACCGTGCCCCATCTTTGACGGTCACGAGTATCCCAAATGGAAGGCTATGATGAAGAAGCGTCTCATGGTGATGGACAGCGAGCCATGGACCGTCACTGAGATTGGTCTGACCGATCTGTGCAAGATGGCGGAAGCTGATGACATTCGCAAGTACACTCAACTCAACCTCACAGCGAAGGCCGTCATCTGCTCCAGTCTGTCTCGAAACCAGTTCAGAAACATCATGCATCTCGATCAGGCGAAGCTTGTCTGGGACCGTCTCTCTGATGTCTATGAAGGCCATCGAACCCGTCATGATCCTTGGTTTGAGGATTTCAAGGAATCGCTCAAATCGATGACATTCGAACCAGAATCATCATCCTCTACTTCATGCCTTATGGCAAAAAGTGCTGAGGTAACTGAATGCTACCTATCTGAGTCTAGTGATGAAGAATCTGGTGATGAATTTGGACCCAGTTATGTCAAACTTGCTTCCCTTGCTGCTAAACAACAAAGAGCTTTGAAAAATGCTAATGATATGCTTAGTAAGAGCAATGATATGTTGGGTGAAGAAATGGATCAGTAACAAGCCTTGGCTGAAAGTCTTCAGAGACTGCATTCTAAGTATGACTCCCTTCAAGATCAGCATAACTCTCTCTTGTCTGACTTTGAGAAGATAAGAGTGAGTTATGAAGATCTTCAGAAGGAGTGCGATTCATTACTTGCTCAACAAATCAGCGCTGCTCAGGAAGAATTTATTCCTCCATGTTTAAAATGCATTGAACGAGAATCTGCTAATTCTTCACCTGAATGTTCAAATTCTTCAAATGTTACAAATTCTTCACCTGTCTCTGCTATCACTAATTCCTCATCTGAGGACATTGCTAGTATCACTGACGATGCAGGGCTGAAGGAATTGTACATGACAGGCATGTACAAAAGCCTCAAAGGGCATTAGGCTCTTTGTGATGTGCTTAAAAAGCAGATCCTCAACAGGAACCCTAGGAAAGAGGGTATTGCCTTTGAGAGGAAACTCAATGCGGATGGTACATATTGGAAGCCTGAGCAGTACCCCAAAACCTCATGGGTTGCTGCAAAGGGACCTCTAGTTGATCCATCTGATTTATCTGGCTATACATGTGAATATTCTCATTCTTCTGATGAGTCATTTGACTCCAACTATAAACTGTTCAAAAATCAGAATGGTGAAGTATTTGCTAGATATGTTGGCACTAACTGCAGGAACGGTTCCCCTATGAAGAAAATCTGGGTTCCCAAAAGCTGCCTTGAAAGTCTTCAGGTGAATGTCCTCATGACACCACCTGTGAAGAAAAGGAACCCTAGATCTAATTCTTCATATGGACCAAATTCTTCATATGGATCCAAGTCCTCATACAGACCAAATTCCTCAAGAGGATCAAATTCCTCACATGGATCAAAGTCCTCATATGAACATCATCGTGCTAACAACTCTGTTTCGCAGGGAAGAGCCAAGGGCTATGAATATGAGCATTATTCTTCAAATTATTATGTTCATAAGTCCTCAAAGAATTTCTCTGCTTATTCATATGCTTACCCTAACCCCTCTTATGTGAAACGAAATGGTTTGGCTGCTTTGCCACCATTCTCATATGGAGCTCGCAGAGTGATGAACTCTTTGCGACCCCTTCAGATGTGGGTGGTGAAGAAAAAGAACTAATCTCTTCTGCAGGGCCAGGTCTCCAGACGTGCTGTAACGTCTGAAGAATTTGCTGGGGACCTGACAAAATGCCTAAAAGGACGCAGGCTAACCATGATGAAATGAATTGTCATTTCACACGTCCTCCCTCTGTTTTATCGGTTCTACTGCTTGATGAAATTGATCTGATGAATTGTGATATCATATTCTTCACTACTGAAGTATATGAGGTTCGTAAGTTGCACTAATTCATCTGCAGGATGATCAACCCAAAGCCACTGAATGGGTACTTGATAGTGGATGTACAAATCACATGACCGGTGACAAGAATCTGTTGATGGATGCTCCCTTATCAGCATCACACATGAAGCATATCATCTTCGCTGATAAAAGCAAAAGTCAGGTATTGGGTCTAGGTAAGGTTGCTATCACAAAGGATCGACACATGGACAAAGTCATGCTTGTTGAGTCCTTAGGATACAATCTTATGTCTGTCTCAATGCTTTGTGATCTTGATATGGTTGTTGTCTTCGGCAAGTATCGTTGTGTTGTGATTATGGAATCTGACAAATCCAAAGTCTTCGAAGGCCTTAGGAGAGGAGACTTGTATATTGTTGATTTCTCTGCAGATTCACAACCTGCCGTGTGCTTACTTGCAAAAACTTCAGAAGGATGGCTATGGCATCGACGACTTGGTCATGCAGGCATGAGGAGTCTGCACACGCTTGCGAAGAAGAAGCATGTCATTGGCATTGAGAATGTCAAATTCCTCAAGGATCACCTATGCGGTGCCTGTGAAGCTGGAAAGATGACCAAGGCCAAGCATCCAGCGAAGACTATCATGACCACTACTCGTCCATTCGAATTGCTTCACATGGACCTCTTCGGTCCTAACCATTATTCCTCTATCTCTAATGAAGCATCTCAATATGGTTTTGTTATTGTTGATGATTACTCTCGTTACACATGGGTGCACCTTGTCTCTTACAAAACTGAAGTGCAGGAAGTCTTCAAACGATTTTCCTCGAGGGCTTCAACTAACTTTGGTGTGAAGATCAAGCACATCAGAAGTGACAATGGCACTAAGTTCAAGAATTCGGGTCTCAATGACTATCTTGATGAACTTGGTATTACTCATGAATTATCTGCTCCTTATACTCCTCAACAGAATGGCGTCGTGGAGCGCAAGAACAGGACTCTTGCTGAGATGGCTCGCACTATGCTCGATGAGTACAAAACCCCTCGTCGTTTCTGGGTTGATGCAATTGATACTGCGTGCCATATCATCAACAGAGTGTATCTTCACAAATTCTTCAAGAAGACTGCCTATGAACTCCTCACTGACAAGAAACCCAATGTGAGTTATTTCAAAGTCTTCGGTGCTAAATGCTGGATTAGAGATCCTCATCACAACTCTAAATTTGCACCGAAAGCACATGAAGGTTTCATGCTTGGTTACGGAAAGGACTCGCACACCTACAGAGTCTTCAACAATGTTCTTCACAAGATCGTTGAAACTGTAGATGTGCGGTTCGATGAAACTAATGGCTCGCAAAGAGAGCACCTACCTTCTGTGTTAGATGAACCAGCACCTGAGGAATCGATCAAGCACAAGGCTACTGAAGATATCATTCCTACTGAAGAATCTGCTGAAGAATTCGTTCCAGAACGTGAAGAACGTCAAACTGATGCACCTGAAGAAAATGCTGAGGAAATTGATGCTGAAGAAAATGCTGATCAAATTCCTCAACGGCAACCAACTCACCCTCGCATTGCAAAAGAAGTGCAAGTGGAGAAGATCATCGATGACATTAGAGCACCAGGTCCTCTCACACGCTCAAAAGCTTCACATCTATCTAACTTTTGTGGGCACTTTGCTTTTGTCTCTATCACAGAGCCCACTAAGGTAGATGAAGCATTTCTGGAGCCTGAGTGGATTCAGGCCATGCAAGAAGAATTACATCAGTTCAAGCTCAACAACGTATGGGAACTGGTCAATCGTCCCGATCCTCGCAAGCATAACATCATTGGTACAAAGTGGATCTACCGCAACAAGCAAGATGAAAATGGTGTTGTGGTGAGGAATAAGGCACGACTAGTAGCTCAAGGCTACACACAGGTTGAAGGAATTGATTTCGATGAAACTTTTGCACCTGTTGTTAGACTTGAAGCTATTCGCATATTACTTGCTTATGCTAACCATCATGATATCATCTTATACCAAATGGATGTGAAAAGTGCATTCCTCAATGGTAAGATTGAGGAAGAAGTATATGTTGCTCAACCACCAGGTTTTGAAGATCCAAAACATCCTGACAAAGTCTTCAGACTTAACAAGGCCCTCTATGGCCTCAAGCAGGCCCCACGGGCGTGGTATCACATTGAAGGAATTCTTCATGAAGAAAGGCTTCACACCCGGTTCACTCGATCCCACTCTTTTTACTAAATCATATGATGGTGAAGAATGTGCCTCTCCTCTGTGACAATGAGAGTGCCATCAAGATTGCTCACAACCCAGTTCAGCACTCGAAGACAAAGCACATTCAGATTCGTCATCATTTTCTTCATGATCATGCGTTGAAAGGCGACATTTCTATTGAGCATGTGAAGACTGAAGAACAGCTAGCCGATATCTTCAGTGAGCCCTTGGATGAGAAGAGATTTAGCAAGTTGCGGTGTGAGCTAAATATCTTAGAATCTTGGAATGTACTTTGAAAATGCACTCATCCTAACACTTATGCATAATTGATGACTTAGATGTGCAACACATGAAGAAACATTTTTCTTCAATCAATGAAGAATAACACTCTAAGTGTGAAGAAATTAATGAAGAATTTGATTCTCAGAACCCTACGACAATGTACGCGGTGTCTGAAATCATCATTCTTAAACGGTGGGTCTCGCCACCATAAAAGTTGAAAATTTTCAATTTGAGTTTTTCCTCAACTTTTGAAATTCTTCAGTTTTTCAAATTCTTCAAACTTTACAAAGTCTTCACTTGTGCCGTCGTTTTTCTTATATATATATATATATATATATATATATATATATATATGAGTTTATGTCCTCTACAACATTCACTTATAGCTATTTCTTCAAGTCGGAATTTTTTTTCTGCTAAGTGAATGTGATCGGACCCTTCCCCTCTATGCTATACTCAATCCAGTCCATTCACAAATTCTTCATGTGCGTTCTATTTGAAACTCGTTCAAATTCTTCACTGTGTCCTTATCAGCTGAAGAAATTGCGAACGGAATGTTAAAACTAATCTTATCCAAACCTTCGGTTTTGCCGCGCAATCCGTTCCACTTCCCACGATGGATTATTTTACTCACCCATGATCTTACACGATCTCCACTACACAGTACGTGGGTGACACATGTCAAGTGAAGGAGAACGGCCAGGGACATGTTAGTCCTAAATCTTCGGACGAGCATTTTTCACTGCGGCTATAAATACCCCTCCGTTGCCATCCTCACTTCCTTTACCTCGCTCGAGCTCTCCAAACCCTAGCGCCGTCGCTACTCCATCGTCGCCGGTGAGGAAAAGCTTCACTGCCTCGACCTCATCGCCGACGTACTCGCACCGACAGCGGAAATCTTCACCTCCGCCGCCGCCGTAGACGTCTTCCTCCGCCAAGTTAGGGCGTGGAAGATCTGCATTGACGAACTTCTCTGTTCCAACTCACAGTTCGTCGTGTTCTTCATTCAGGGTAATTAAAAGCTATTTTTACTGCCCTCTTTGATTCGAAGTTTTTCTACAAAATCTTCAAAGGTGTTTTCATTCTTCAAATCCTCACACACAAAACACCTCACTTATTCTCTGTTCTTGATTCATTTCCCTAAGTCTAAATTTCTTCAAGATTCCTCAATTGTGTGGATTCTCAATCTATACAACTCTGGAACCTAAGATATATATGGAGCTTAGTGAAATTCCTCAAGACGAATCTGGTCAAATTCCTCAAAACTTGTTCTTTATGAAAAACCCTCTGAGAACGCATATGACCTCTTCAAATTCCTCGCAACTATACTCTGTTCACAGGTACACATGTCCGCTGCTGAATCCTTAGGTTCTCATCAACTTAACTCATTTGCAACGTTCCTTGAAGAAAAGTTGCATACTTCTTCAGAGAATTCCATTGTTCAATTCCTCATGTGAAGAAAATGGCTGAAGGCAAAAGGCCGCAGAAAGGAGGAAAGAGACCAGAGGTCATGACTGCATTTGAAATCCCCGAGGACATTTATGCTGGGTACTGCACACCTCCTGAAGAAGATAGAAATCAGCGCAAGGTGCGCATACAGAAGATTGAAAGGAGATGGGCAAGAGAATGGAGGGAGTACAGATATGTTACTCCTAAGTACATGAAGAAATTCGCCGTAAACCCTCCATGTCAACGCCCTCCATTGGCACCTGGCCAAGTGGCTGATCCCTCTAGCATCAGAAGAGGTGAGGAATTTCCTCAAGAATGGGCCAAGCGCCAGCGTAAACTGCAAAAGCAAGCAAAAGAAGCAGTGAGGAAATTCAATGAAGAATCTGCTGCTGCTGCTGCCACTGAGGCTTCTGCCAAGCCGAGGAAATCAATGATGAAGAAGCCTGCTTGTAAGCCAAGTGCTTCACCTTCAATGCCCTCACGGCCAAGTTCCTCAGCTGCGCCCTCACGGCCAGAATCTTCAAAATCTTCAAAGCAAATTCCTCATGCTGCTCCTGCTCCCACAAAGTCCTCAGCTCCTGTGCATCTGGCCTCATGCCAAAGGACGACTGGCATCTCTATTGCCTCTGGTGTCTCAGCTAGTTCCTCAGCTGCACCAAAATCCTCAGCTGGACCCTCGTTACTGAAGAAAAAGGCTACCGCTGGACGCGGCACTCGCCCAAGTCCAAAGAAGCAAGTGGTCTTCACTATGCCATCTGATGATGATGAAGCTGATGAAGAAGAACTCGCTGAAATCATCAGAGACCGCCAAGAAAGGGCTGCTAAAGCCAAAGGCACACATCTGCCCCTGCTTTTGGATCCAAGGGCGATCCTAGACTATATTGATCTCTGGCACAAGGATCCCAACACTCCTATGCCTGATTTCAAGCTGACACCTGGCCAAAGTCACATGCTGACTCACTTCATCCAAGAGGAGAAGTGGAAATATGATAGGGCCAGAGAGATCAAGAAATCCCAGTACCGCAAAGAGAAGCTGCTGAAGAAAAATGTTCTCAAAATGAAGCCTGAGGAACTTGTCAAGATGCAGGCTGAGATCAAAGCCCTCAGCGACAACTTTGAGTCATACTATGCTGATTGGCAAGGAGCCAAGGTCAGATTTGTGAGGCTGACTGATACCTTCACCAAGGGTACTGCCTCAAAGCAACAAATTCCTCAAGCTGAAGCATCTGTTCAGCAAACTGAAGAACATGCCAGCACCGCTGATGAAGTTCAGGCTGCTGAAGAAAATGCTAGTTCCAAGGCTGATGACTCTGCTCCAACCGTTGATGAAATTGCCAGGGCATCCACTAGTGGTGCGCCTGAAGAAAATGAACCAGATTCCTCAGCTCCACCTGCACCAACTCCAACTCCAATTCTTCCCTCTGCTTTAGATGTGAAGAAAACCAAGGCTGCAGTGCGAGCTGCAGTGACGAAAAGGAAAGCATCAAGTGCTTCAGAATCTTCAGTCCCAAAGAAGATGAAGCCCATGACCAGCTCATTTGCCAATCCAATTGATGCTGTTCCTATCTCCTCCATGCCATCAAAGGACCTTGTTCCTTTTGGTGAAGATTATGAGATCCCAAGTGGATCAGATGAAGAAACTCAGTCTGCTGCTTCCTCAAAGCAGATTGATGAAGAAATTGAAGTGGATACAATCCCTTCAACCCCAATAGTCTCATCACCAATGCCTCAGTTTGATGCTGAAGAGGCTGGTGTTGAAGAAATTGATGATGAAGATGTGGATATTGGAAGCACAACTCCAGTAATGAATGACGACTTTTGGGAAAGTCAGCATCCCAATTCCCCACTCTTCACTCCCCTGCAGAAAATTCCTCACTCTCCTTCACCAACCATAAAATTGGGCTCTGATGCAACTCATCCCACTACTTCTGTGAATGAAGAAATTCCAGCCACTTGTGCTGAAGAAACTGCTGCTGAAACAGACAAGGTGACTGCACCTGAGGAAAATCCTGAAATTCCTCAGCCTGAAGAACCTGAGCTTGTGATTCCTGAGGTCGTGATGCAACTCACTGACACTCCTCTCCAAGGCCAAAGGATCCATTCTCACGCAAACAGAAATTCAAGGCTGAAGACTTCTATGGCGAGCACGTATTCTTCACTGAATACAATCCTTATGACTCTGCTCGCATAAGGAAGAGGCGTTTCTGGACTGCCAGCCAAGCAAACTTCTATTCCTTAGTGCTTTACAACAAAGACAAAGTCTTCGACCATGCACATATTCCTCACGTGGATATGGAATCTATGCCGTGCTTTACGCTAGTCCTCAGTGTTCTTCACGACGCTGGGCTACTCAACTTCTGCACAGATATATGCGATTGGAATGAAGAACTTATTCTTCAGTTCTATGCTACACTGCACATCACTGGCAACTCTGAAAATGTCAATTCATGGGTTCTGGACTGGATGACTGAAAATACACATTACAAGGCCCCAGCAACTGAATTGCTTCGCTGCCTTTCTCTTAGTCCACCCACTGAAGATGCGCGTTGCTTGTATGATGAACCTGAACTGTCAAACCACTATATGCAAGTGCTCATGAAGCCTCTGACGCCAGGCCAATCACCTCGTACCAAATTCCTCGTCAAGGAATTGCTGTATGTGCCTAGGACTGTCTATCGCATTCTGACGAAGACAATATGTCCCATCAAAGGACACGATTCTTCCGATGAAGAAATTGTTGGCATCATGAAGAATATGCTTTTCAATATCATACATGGCGTTCCCATAAACTTCCATGATTTCTTCATGAGGACTCTGGCCAACATTGCTATGTCACCATTTAAGCTGAAGCCTTATGCACCTTGGATTATGATATTCATCAGGACAAGGTCTTCACTCAACTACAAGGCTGAAACTCTCAACTACTGCAGCTACTTGCCTCCTATTGAAGTCATCAAAAGGACATTTTCCTCAGCTGATGAAAAGGGCAAGGCCACTGCTGTGATAGATGAAGGCATTCGTCCATTGGATGGTCAATTTCGCAAGGCTGCTTCTTATTCCACCAATGATGACTCTGCCACACATGACTCTGCTGCTAATACTGCCAAGACAAATCCTCAAGCCACAACACCCAGGGTGATGACTGATCGTGAGTTACTACTCAGTCTTCATCAAAAGGTTGATCGCAATCACAAATGGGTCAAGCGTCAGTTTGGTTCAATTCTTCACAACATGACTGCCACATATAATGCAGTGAAGAAAAACCATTACTACCTTCATGAAACCCTCAACCGCACCTGGGCTGTTCTGTCTCAAGTATATAGTGCTGAAGATTTGGAGAACATGGGCCTCAAAGAAGAATTTGCCTGGTCGGCACCTCCGACGAAGAAATTCAAGAAGGTCAAGGTTCCTTCTCTGGTGGCCAGTTCATATTCTTCATCACACGACACTGATGAAAATGAAGACTTGGACGACACTGCAGCAGGCCCTACTTCAACAACCAACCCCAACAACACTGGCGCTCCTCCATCAACTTGAATATCTTCAGGGGCGTTAGTCCTCAGTTTCGATCCTTTTGGTCGTTTGATGACAAAGGGGGAGAAATCTGAGTTAGTCTTCAAGCAGGTCTATAATAAGGGCATATTATTTTTAAGTTGCAACTCTCGTTCTTCCGAAACTTTTATTGGATCGAGTTGTAATCTTAAACCCTGTGGTGCTCGGTGCTCTGATACTTCGATACATGCTTGAGCTCTGATACTTTTGATGCGCTATTCTGCATGCTTATTCCTCATTAATGTTATCGCACGCATGCTGAATTGCATCAGGCACCATATTTCATCATGCATTTCAAATTCTTCATATCATATATCAAATGCGTGTATGAATTACAAGATATATGGGGAGATCTCCATGATTTAACTCGTCAAGTGTGCATTGCTTCAAAGCAAATTCCTCACTATGCACAACTTCAGGGGGAGTTCTTCTATATCTTGCAATCAAATTCCTCAATATTAGTTTCTACACTTCATATATTTATCCCCGTTGAAAACTTAACCTATATTGTCATCAATCACCAAAAAGGGGGAGATTGTAAGTGCATCTAGTGCCCCTTTGTTATTTTGGTGTATTGAAGACTTATAGGTTAAGCATCTGATGTGTTTATGAGTGTACACAGGTCTATAGGTCTATGAGGAGTTTGATATTTACAGTAAAAGTCGATCCCTAAAAATGAAGTTCTTCGACTGAAGACTTTGATATTCTGAAGACTTTCTGAAGACTTTCTGAAGACTTTGAAAGTGAAGAAATTGGTGTGACCTTGAAGACATGGTATTCGTTCGAGGAACGTGAAGCGTGAAGACTTTTGTTTTTGTAGTTTCATTTTTCTCTTTCTTGAGTCATAGGAAACACCGTACTGTTAAAGGGGGTCGAGGAAATACTAAGGAGAAAATTTCCATGTGATGCTCAACTCAAATCCTACACCTACCAATCCCTTCGAGTGAAGCCATTGGAAATCTCATACAGTTCAGTCAATTTCTTCAGTGACAGAGACGCAGTTCTTCTGGTCACTGAGGACTTTGCTCTGACTGAGGAGTTAGGAATTCGCCAGTGCGAATTGCCTACACAGTGAGGGACATGATAGCCCTGAGGAATTTGTACTCCAAATTTCCGACCGTTGCTGTGCCACGCGCCAGCTGTCCTAAAATATCTTGTCCACCTAACGGTCATATCATTGAAGGGCATTTATGTCTTATCATGTCGGGCTGCTCCCTAGGCTATAAATAGCCGCCCCCTTCAACCACTAGCTGGTTGGCTGCTCCGCGTGAACTTGACACTTGTCATTTGAGAGGAACCCATCCTCCGAGGACTTTGAGCGAAAATCATCAAGTGAGGAAAATCCAAACCCAAACCCAGAACACCTACAAACCCAAAGTGATTGAGCATCACTGAAGAAATTGATCCTGCGTGGATCCGACGCTTGTTACCTTTGAAGACTGTGCTTCTTCCAGACGGTTAGGCGTCAAGGTCTAGAGCATCCAAGAGGAATTGTGGATCGCCGAGTGGCCAAGTCTGTGAAGGTTTGGAAGTCACCTGAAGACTTACCACGAGTGATTGGACGAGGACTGTGTGTCCTTAGTTCAAGGAGAATACGGTGAGGACTTGGTGTCCCGAGCTGCGTGGTCAGGACTGGGTGTCCGGGACTGTGTGTCCTCGAGTTTAAATACTCAGCCGCTCCAACCAGACGTACAACTGAGACAGCAGTTGGAACTGGTCTACCAAATCATTGTCTTCACCAAGCTTACTGGTTCCATTTCCTCAACACCTTCATTTCCTCATTACTGTGTTGTCTGTTTGTTCATATCTGTGTTTGAAGACTTTGACTGAAGACTTTCACAAATTCCTCAGTTCAATTTCTTCAGTCTGTTTGTCTTCATCTAGAGTTATCCTGTGCCTACGCTTTCTGTACTCTGTGTTTGTCTTCATTTCATCATGATGACCATGCATGTAATCTGTTATGTTTACTTCTGAGTACTTATTCCGCTGCTAGTATTTCTTCGCTAAGGAATTTCCTCACGAGCAAATTCCTCAGTGAAGAATTTCATAAAAATCGCCTATTCACCCCCCTCTAGTCGATATAACGCACTTTCAGACGTCGAGTGCCCACTCCTCCCCCAAGGGGTGGATCGTACGTCCCTCGGCAGCAAGATGATAGATGCCAGCACAGTGCTGGGCGTAGGTTTCCATTCGACCCCAGGGAGCCAGGCTTTGATGCGAGATCCATTATCGTTCAAGGTCTGGTCGACAGGGATAGATCTCATAGAGAAGGCCATGACAGAGACATTCCCTCCAGCAGCAGGGTTCATGTATCAGGACCAGAATGTTTCAGCAGAGCGATCAGGGCCGCTGTAATTCCTCCCAGCTTCAGGTTGGCGACTGGAGTTAGTAAGTTCACCGGCGAGTCCAAGCCTGACACATGGCTTGAAGATTACCGAGTGGCTGTTCAGATTGGCGGCGGCAACGACGAAGTAGCCATGAAGCATTTGCCTCTTATGCTGGAGGGATCAGCCAGAGCATGGTTGAACCAGTTGGCACCCAGCAGTATTTACACTTGGGAAGATCTTGCCCGAGTGTTTGTCAGGACATTTGAAGGGACTTGCAAGCGACCAGCAGGGTTGACAGAATTGCAGTCGTGTGTTCAGAAGTCGAGTGAAACTCTGAGGGATTATATCCAGAGGTGGATCACTTTACATCACACAGTCGAGAATGTATCTGATAACCAGGCAGTTTGTGTCTTCAAGGAAGGTGTCAGGAATAGAGAACTGAGTTTGAAATTCGGTCGAACCGGAGATATGACATTGAGTCGGATGATGGAAATTGCCACCAAGTATGCAAACGGTGAAGAAGAAGATAGGCTCCGGAGTGGCAAGTACAAAGCAGCCGCTAATGAGGCCGGCGGAGGAAACTCCAGTCGGAAGCAAAAGCGCAAAGCCGAGCCAGCTGCTCCTGGAAAGACCTTGGCTGTGACCCCAGGAAAATTTAAGGGGGAACCCAAGGGTCCCTGGAACCCCAAGAAGGTGAAAGGTCAGGATGGGAACGATGTGATGGACCTACCGTGTCACATTCACACGAAGAAAGACGAAGAGGGTAAACTCATTTACCCAAAGCATACCACTCGACAATGTCGACTCCTGATTCAGCAGTTTCAAGGGAAACAGGCCAAAGACAAAGAGAAAGAGTAAGACAAAGTTGAGGGCAAAGAAGACAGCGGTGAGGAGTACCCCCAAGTCAACTCCACCCTGATGATTTTCGCTGATGTCGAAAGCAAGAGTCGATTGAAGGTTATCAATCGGGAAGTGAACATGGTCGCTCCGACGACACCCAATTATCTGAAATGGTCTCAGACTGCCATCACTTTCGACCAGTCCGATCACCCGACTCATATTGCTACCCCAGGGAGGCAAGCTTTGGTGGTCGACCCAGTCATTGAAGGCACTCGACTGACCAAAGTGTTGATGGATGGTGGCAGTGGCTTGAATTTGCTGTATGCAGAGACGCTGAAAGGGATGGGCATCCCGATGTCCAGACTCAGCACCAGTAACATGAGCTTCCACGGAGTCATTCCTGGAAAGAAGGCTGAGTCACTCGGCCAAATCGCTCTCGATGTAGTTTTTGGTGACTCGAAGAATTTTCGGAAGAAAAGTTGACCTTTGAGGTCGTGGATTTTCAGAGTGCGTACCACGCCATACTTGGAAGGCCAGCGTACGCTCGTTTCATGGCCTGACCATGCTACGTGTACCTCAAGTTCAAGATGCCCGGTCCCAAAGGTGTGATCACTATCACGGGTAATCGGAAGAAGGCAGAAGAGTGCTTCGAGAAGGGCTCCAAAATTGCTGATGCTCAGATGGCCGAAATGGAGTTACAAGAGTACCAGAAGACCGCAGACCTGAGTGATTTGTTGCGAGCCAAGAAGCCCGCCACAGAGTCAGCATTTCAGTCGTCCGGTGAGACAAAACAGGTTCACATCCACCCGAGTGACTCCAATGCGGCTCCGACCAACATCTCCACTACACTCGACTCTAAATAGGAAGAAGCGCTCATCCAGTTCCTCCGTGAGAATTGGGACATCTTTGCATGGAAGCCTGCTGACATGCCACGTGTTCCCAGGGGACTGGCTGGGCACCGCCTTCGAGTCGACTCAAAAGTCAAACCAGTTAAGGAACATCTTCGACGGTCCGCCGTCCAGAAGAGAAAGGCCATTGGCGAAGAGGTGGCTCGACTCTTAGCGGCAGAGTTCATTCGCGAGATCTACCACTCCGAGTGGCTCGCCAATGTTGTAATGGTCCCCAAGAAGGACAAGTCGTTGCGCATGTGCATCGATTTCAAACATATCAATTGGGCCTGCCCGAAAGATCATTTCCCTCTTCCTCGCATCGACCAAATAGTCGACTCGACCGCAGGATGCGAGAGGTTGTCTTTTTTAGATGCTTACTCCGGATACCATCAGATCCGTCTGTATGGACCAGATGAAATAAAAACAGCTTTCATCACCCCGTTCGGATGCTTCTGCTATGTCACCATGCCTTTTGGTCTCAAGAATGCCGGAGCTACTTTCATGAGAATGTTTCAGAAGTGCCTGATCACTCAAATCAGTCGGAATGTAGAAGCATACATGGATGATATAGTGGTCAAGTCGCGAAAAGGTTCCGACCTGCTGACTGACCTTGCTGAAATGTTTGCCAATCTCAAGAGGTATGATATCAAGCTTAATCCATCAAAATGCACATTCGGAGTTCCTGGAGGAAAGTTACTCGGTTTTCTTGTTTCCGAACGAGGAATCGACGCTAACCCTGAAAAAGTTGGCACCATACTCCGAATGAAACGCCCTGTGCGTGTGCACGATGTCCAGAAACTTACTGGATGCTTGGCCGCTTTAAGTCGATTCATCTCCAGACTCGGTGAAAAGGCATTGCCTCTTTACCGACTGATGAAGAAGTCAGACAAGTTTGAGTGGACTCCGGAAGCTGATGCAGCATTCGCAGAGCTAAAAGCTCTGCTCTCCACCCAGCCGGTGCTCGCTGCCCCCGTCAGCAAAGAGCCATTATTGCTTTACATTGCAGCCACTGGACAAGTCGTTAGTACCGTACTTACGGTCGAGCGGGAAGAGGAAGGAAAAACATTCAAAGTTCAGCGCCCAGTTTATTACCTTTCTGAAGTTCTGACCCCATCAAAGCAAAGATACCCTCACTATCAGAAGCTTGTCTACGGGATTTACATGACCACGAAGAAGGTTGCTCATTATTTCTCTGATCACTCCATTACAGTCGTCAGCGACGCCCCGTTATCAGAGATCCTTCATAACAGAGATGCAACTGGTCGAGTGGCAAAATGGGCGATTGAACTTCTTCCCCTTGATATCAAGTTCGAGGGAAAGAAAGCTATCAAGTCCCAAGAAATAGCCGATTTCCTCGCCGAGTGGACTGAACAACAACTTCCGACTCAAGTTCACTCGGAGCACTGGACTATGTTTTTCGATGGCTCCAAGATGCTGAATGGGTCCGGTGCGGGGGTTGTATTGGTTTCCGCCCGAGGAGACAAGCTCAAATACGTCCTCCAGATTCACTTTGATTCCTCCAACAACGAGGCAGAATATGAACCACTCCTATATGGACTGCGTATGGCCATTTCACTCGGCGTCCGTCGCCTTATGGTCTACGGCGACTCAGATCTGGTTGTTAATCAAGTGATGAAGGAGTGGGATGTTCGAAGCCCAGCCATGACGGGTTATTGCAATGCAGTGAGAAGGCTGGAGAAGAGATTCGAGGGGTTAGAGCTCCATCATATACCCCGACTGAAAAACCAAGCTGCGGATGATTTGGCAAAAATAGGGTCCAAGAGAGAAGCCATCCCCAGTGATGTGTGTTTGGAGCACATTCGTGCGCCATCGATACAGGAAGATCCTTTCACAGAAGAACCTCCACAGCCAAAGAGCGCCAGCGATCCGATTGAAGTGGAGATTCCAGTCGTGGTCGACCTGATTATGGAAGTTGTAGTCATCACTCCCGACTGGACAGCGCCTTACATCGCCTATATTATGAAGAAAGAGCTCCCAAAAGATGAAGAAGAGGCTCGACAGATCGTCCGTCGATCCAAGGCCTTTACAGTAATCAAAGGGCAGTTGTACAGAGAAAGCACGACTGGAGTTGCCCAGAAGTGCATCACGCCAGAAGAAGGTCAGGTAATTCTTGAGGATATCCACTCGGGGACCTGCGGTCATCATGCGTCCTCTCGGACCATTGTGGCTAAAGCATACCGAGCGCGATTTTACTGGCCGAGGGCGAATGAAATGGCAAAAGACATAGTCGACAAGTGCGAAGGGTGTCAGTTTTATTCCAACATGTCGCGCAAGCCCGCCTCTGCTCTGAAGACCATTCCACTCGTCTGGCCCTTTGCTGTTTGGGGGCTAGACATGATTGGACCGCTGAGAACTGGTAGAAGCGGCTTCACTCACTTACTGGTTGCAGTCGACAAGTTCACCAAGTGAATAGAAGCCAAACCCATCAAAAACCTCGATGCAAGCACTGTTATCAGTTTCATCAGAGACCTGATATTCAGATATGGAGTTCCACATAGCATCATCACGGACAATGGATCAAACTTTGATAACGACAGATTCAAAGCCTTCTGCGCCTCCCAAGGCATGCGGGTCGACTATGCCTCAGTTGCCCATCCTCAGTCGAATGGGCAGGCAGAGCGTGCAAATGGTCTCATCCTCAAAGGACTGAAACCCCGACTGATGCATGATCTCAAACACGCGGCAGGAGCTTGGGTCGACAAACTTCCGTCAGTTCTTTGGGGATTAAGGACCACTCCTAATCGGTCGACTGGAAGAACGCCCTTCTTTCTGGTCTACAGGGCTGAAGCAGTGTTGCCGAGTGATCTGCTCCATAATGCACCTCGAGTCGAACTATACTCTGAAGCAGAAGAGGAACAAGCTCGGCAAGATGCAGTCGACCTCTTGGAAGAAGAGAGGGAGATGGCCCTAATCCGCTCGACTATCTACCAGCAGGACTTACGTCGGTTTCACGCGAGAAACGTGAAGAGTCGAGCCTTTCCGGAAGGAGACTTGGTCCTCCGAGTGGATCAGCAAAAACCTCACAAGCTCGCTCCAACATGGGAAGGCCCCTTCATCGTCACCAAAGTCCTCCACAACGGAGCGTATCACCTCTACAACGTTGATCGCCAGATCGACGAGCCTCGAGCTTGGAATGCGGAGTTACTCCGTCCTTTTTACACTTGAAAGAAGAAACTCACTCGGTTGAGATGTAATAAAAGTACCTCTGTAGTTCTTTTATCTAAAGCAAGAATGTTATAATTTTCACAGAAGATTGCTATTTCTTTTTGTTGAAATTTCCCCCAGTGGGTGGCTTAGCTGCGAATCCGTTTCGCCTAAGTTTGTAAAAGTCCTGCCGAGTGAAGAGCCAGCCTCCCACTCGGAGACTTAGCTGCGAATCCGTTTCGCCAAAGTATTTAAAATCCTACCGAGTGGGGATCCAGCCTCCCACTCGGGGGCTTAGCTGCAGTCCAAGTACTCGCCTAAGTATTTAAAATCCTACCGAGTGGAGAGCCAGCCTCCCACTCGGGGGCTTAGCTGCAGTCCAAGTACTCGCCTAAGTATTTAAAATCCTACCGAGTGGAGAGCCAGCCTCCCATTCGGGGGCTTAGCT
Source organism: Aegilops umbellulata (assembly GCA_032464435.1). NCBI lineage: Eukaryota > Viridiplantae > Streptophyta > Magnoliopsida > Poales > Poaceae > Aegilops > Aegilops umbellulata. The sequence goes on from CP136060.1 coordinate 99,586,499, forward strand.
ACAGTCCAAGTACTCGCCTAAGTATTTAAAATCCTACCGAGTGGAGAGCCAGCCTCCCACTCGGGGGCTTAGCTGTAGTCCAAGTACTCGCCTAAGTATTTAAAATCCTACCGAGTGGAGAGCCAGCCTCCCACTCGGGGGCTTAGCTGCAGTCCAAGTACTCGCCTAAGTATTTAAAATCCTACCGAGTGGAAAGCCAGCCTCCCACTCGGGGGCTTAGCTGCAGTCCAAGTACTCGCCTAAGTATTTAAAATCCTACCGAGTGGAGAGCCAGCCTCCCACTCGGGGGCTTAGCTGCAGTCCAAGTGCTCGCCTAAGTAATTAAAATCCTACCGACTGGAGATCAAACCTCCCACTCGGGGGCTTAGCTGCAGCCCAGTGCTCGCCTAAGTGTTTAAAAATCCTACCGAGTGGAGAGCAAACCTCCCACTCCGAGGCTTAGCTGCAGCCCAGCGCTCGCCTAAGTGATTAAAATCCTACCGAGTGGAGAGCACACCTCCCACTCGGAGGCTTAGCTGCAGCCCAGTGCTCGCCTAAGTAATTAAAATCCTACCGAGTGGAGAGCAAACCTCCCACTCGGGGGCTTAGCTGCAGCCCAGCGCTCGCCTAAGTGATTAAAATCCTACCGAGTGGAGAGCAGACCTCCCACTCGGATGCTTAGCTGCAGCCCAGTGCTCGCCTAAGTAATTAAAATCCTACCGAGTGGAGAGCAAACCTCCCACTCGGGGGCTTCGCTGCAGCCCAGTGCTCGCCTAAGTGTTTAAAAATCCTACCAAGTGGAGAGCAAACCTCCCACTCGGAGGCTTAGCTGCAGCTCCGTGCTCGCCTAAGTCATTTTGAGTAAAAGTCAAGTCTCACTCGACGGATAAATCACGAAGATATTCAACGATAAATCAAGTTCGGATAAAGATCAAAAGGTCCTGGACCGCAAATAAAAGTGCCCGAGCCTCCAGCTCGACAGAGTTTATCGGTTACACAAACCACTCGGCATTCCGAGGCAAATTTAAAGTGAGACACAGTAGTTTTTTACTCCTCCGGTGGAGGACTGGATGGGGCAACAAACTCGTCCAAATCAATCCCGTCTGAGATAGGGGTGGCAGCAGCAATGAAGGTCTCCATGAAGTCCTGGAAATTATGCTTCTTGGTATTGGCAACTTGGAGGGCGGCCAGCTTCTCTTCTCGCGCCTCCTTGCAGTGGACACGAACCAGCGACAGAGCAACATCGGCACCACACCTGGCAGAAGACTTTTTCCATTCATGCACTCGACTCGGCACTTCCTTCAGTCGAGTGGCCAAGGATTCAAGGTCATTCTGAAGTATCTGATTTGGCCAGAGTGCAGAGTCGATCCGCGACACTGCCGCCTTCAGTCGAGCGAGATAGTCCACCACACTGGCGACGCAAGACTCCAGCCGGAGGACATTCATGGCAGCTTCGTCCTTCACAGGAGAGTTGATGGGGTCCAGATTGGTTTCCACTCGACCAGTTTCTTCCTCGAAGTTTTGACAGAATTCTGAAAGGTACAGTCCAATATTATAATTGAATGATGAGTCGACAACGACAAGTCAATCGAGTAAGGGGATTACCTTCAAGCATGAGGAATAGTTTCTTGGCGAGCCCTCCGAGGTAAGCCTCCAGATCCTTTCGCTTCCCCGCCATATCGCCGACCTTGTCAGTCAGAGCAATCTTGTCATTTTTCAATCTACTTACTTCCTTGTTGGCCGCGTCAAGAGCAGACTTCAGCTTGGCATTCTCGTCTTCAAGCTGACCAACTGAAGCAAGCTTTTCTTCAGCGAGCTTCGTTTTCTCCAAAGCCGCCTTCTGTGCTTCCGCAAGGTCAAGATCTTTCTTCCTCAGAGCCTCCTCCAGTTGGTCTGCAAAACAATAATGAGAACGGAGTTGAGAATAGGCAGAAAAACAAAGACAGCCGTCGAATCCTCACCAGCCATACCTTTTGCTTCGTCCTTCGCCTTCTGCAAGTTCTCCTGGGCAAACTTCAAGTCGAGGTTAAGCTGGACCTGTTTCTCCTTCAATTCAACAAGATGAGTAACAAGCTCGCAAGACTTCTGCAAAGAGTCAATCGACAAAAGATATCAAAGACAAGTTATTTCCGAGTGGCTAAAGGAAAAGTTGTAGCACTTCTAAGACTACAGACGAATCAAAACATTCGACAGTAGCCTCGGGGACTACACCCAGTGGGTGCACTCAGCGTGCCCCCACCGGTAATCTTTCAAAATCCTGATCGATCAGTCGACCAAATATGATTCTAGTGCCATGACTAATAGTCAGCGTTTCTAAGACTACAGACGAATCAAAACATTCGACAGCAGTCTCGGGGACTACACCCAGTGGGTGCACTCAGCATGCCCCCACTGGTTCGACCCAAAAAAAAGTCGACTGCCCGCAGTCGACCGCATATAGTTCCATTCGACATGGCCAGACCAGACCGAGTGAAGAAGTACAAATACAGCAACGCAATATAAAGACTACTGTCGACTGCCAGCAGTCCACCGTAGTCTCGGGGACTACACCAGTGGGTGCACTTAGCGTGCCCCCACTCGACCAAAGGTTGACAGACACACCCAGTGGGTGTACAGATATAAAGATCTATGGAAAAGAGATTCTTTGAACATCATATTGCAACAGACCAAGTGTCGAGTCGACTGACCTGGACGTTGCTCTGAAGAGCCGAACTCGCGTCATACGCTGCTTGGCTGGCGTCCCGAACCACTTTCACTTGCTCCATCATGATACCCGCCTGGCGTATAGCCTCTTTTGCGGCACCCACTTGGTCCTCTGGGACAGGGTATGTAGCAAAAAGCGAAGGCGGATTTGCAGTCGACGCCGAAGGCCGCACGCTCGTCAGAGGTTCAGCAAAAGTCACGGAAGTCCGAGTGGTATCACCACCGTCCCGAGCTACAGCCTCAGACACCGGAGCAGATTGGGGGGTCTTGCCAGTCGATGCCCTCCGGTTCCTTCTTACTCTCAGCGGCTCGTCGTCTTCATCGTCTGGTAAGTTGATAACATGAGGGGGAGCTGCAAGAAAAGTCAATCGACCAGAGTTACAAGAAATATTCAGCCGACCGAAGACAGAACATCAGTAATTGTACCTGGATTGGAAGTAACAGCATCGTCCATCTATTGATCGCTGTCCTTGGCAGAGATCTCAGAAGTAGCAGCACTACAAATTTCGGAAGTCAGTCATTTGGCTCAATGAATCGACCAAGGATCCGTCCACAGTCGACAAAGGAAAACAAGTATTATTATTACCCAGAAATGGTGGGGACAGTCATCTTCATCTTGGGCAGAGCCTTGGGCGGCTTGGATGGCGTCGCGCGTGGGTGCTTGGGAGCCTTCTCAGTCGGCGTAGGAGAAGAGGTCCAAGGGCGTTTCGACGACTGCCCAACAGGAGCAGTCGCTTTACCACGTTCCCTCGCGGGATCGTGTGTAAGCTTGGATCGCCTCTCCAAGCAGGGGGGGTTCAACTCCTCCTCCTCCTCTTCGCTGGGGTCGACGTCGTCGTCTCCCTCCCCTTTGCCATCGGATTCCCACTCGCCGTGCTCGTCTCCGCTTTCACCTCCGCTCGCCTCCCCTTCCTTAGTCGGCTCCTGTGCCCAGTTGGGCGTCGAGTACATCTCAGTAGTTTCTTGGGAAACAACAAACAAAACAAAAGTCAGTCGACCAATTCAAAGAAGACCAATGAAGAAAGCAAGATCTCAGTCAGGTGCATAAGGTCAGACCTGGTCTACTTCGTATGTGTTGTCTAGTGGAGGAACCCTCCTGGCTCCTCGAGGATTGTCTTTGTTTCCTGTGATGCTCGACAGCCATCCTTCTAGCATCTCATCAGTGACCTCCTCCGGGTGGATCCGAGTGGTGTCTTCAAGACCCGAATACAGCCACATTAGATGATTGCGAGCCTGGAGCGGCTGGATGCGCCTCCTAAGGAAGACCTCCAGCATGTCCATGCCAGTCACGCCGTCGCGGACAAGCTGAACCACTCGACCAACCAACACTTTGACTTGGGCCTTTTCTTCCGATGTCACTTTCAGAGAAGCAGGCTTTTGGGCTCGTTCCAGAGAGAAAGGGGGAAGTCCAGTCGACTGACTCGGAGTCGCCTGGTCTTTGCAGTAAAACCAGGTCGCCTGCCAACCATGGACCGACTCAGGGAAAGTGATGGATGGAAAGGAGCTTTTTCCCCTCGTCTGGATCGCCAGGCCCCCGCACAGCTGGATCACCTGCGTCCTTTCGTCACTCGACTTGGCCTTTTTGACCGATTGAGAACGGCAAGTGAAGATGTGCTTAAAGAGTCCCCAACAGGGGCGGCAACCCAAGAAACCCTCACACAAGGAAATGAAAGCAGCCAGATACACGATGGAATTGGGAGTGAAGTGGTGGAGCTGCGCTCCGAAGAAGTTCAGAAAGCTCCGGAAAAAAGGATGAGGCGGCAGAGAAAACCCGCGATCGATGTGGGTGGCGAGGAGGACACACTCACCATCAAGAGGTTGGGGCTCGACTTACTTCCCCGGGAGACGCACAGCTTCGTGGGGAATGACCCCTCCCTCAACCATATCATCGAGATCTTCCTGCCGAATCACCGTCGGCATCCAGTCGCCCTGGATCCAGCCTTTGGGCAGAGCAGTCCTTGAGGAAGATCCTCCCCGAGCGGACTTCTTCCCTTTCCCCTGGGCCGCCGCCTTCTTCGCGCACTCCAGAGCGGACGTCTTGTCCTTCCCCATCGTCGCCGGCAAATCTCGAACGGGCCCGCGGCGCTAAAGTGGAAATGGAGACGGCGGAGGTCCTTGCAAAGGGAGAAAGGGAAGAAAGAGCACACTGTTCGGAAATCCTGAGCCAGTGGCTTATAAGAGGTCGCTTCCGAGTGGCTGACTGGTATGCCCAAGCTATCCCGCCAAATCCCGCAGCAGACACGCGCGCAGTACATGGCGAAAAAGGTGGCGCAGAAATCGAGGAGCTTCCGTCTTATCACGTCCGATTACCGCGGCCGCTCCCGTCCCGCGCGCTTCCTGAAATTCAAATCCTGCGAAATCCGCGTGTTGCAGAACAAATCGTCAGGCAGAAGATCCCTTTCACACCATCATTCGGAATGTCACAGACAAGGGAATTCACTCGACGAAAGGCCTAGAATGGATCAAGGCGACTGAAAAAGGTTGATGACGTCATCCGTGACGATTGACCCAAAACAAGGCACTCATGTAGCACAAAGAACCAGTCGGAAAGATCTCCAACCCTTTCCCCACTCTAACCTCGATCCATTCGGGGGCTAATGATGAAGTTATGTACCTGGGGTAGGGGCACGGACCTGTCCTAAGAGCCCTGCCCAAGGACATCCTTAGAAGAAGTCACCTTTCAATCGACTTGAAGGTACCCACTCGACGGGTTCAAGACACTCGACCAAGAAGCTACCACTCGACCACGAAGCCAACCACTCGACTGCCAGGAGATCTAAAGTCACTCCACAGGCAAACGGTCGGTCATTAAGTAGTCTTTATGGTCATCATAGCACTTTATTAGAGGCGTTACCTGTAACGCTCGACCTTAATGTACCTTAAACCCTGCATTACTGAGGGCAGGAGAGGGCTGGCGAACTCTATATAAGCCACACCCCTCCTCAGTATCAAGGGTTCGCATCTTTGTAACACACACGCATATAATCCAGTCGACCGCCTCCGGGCTCCAAGACGTAGGGCTATTACTTCTTCCGAGAAGGGCCTGAAGTCGTAAAACTCTTGCGTGCACAACTACTCCAAAGCTAGGATCTTGCCTCTCTATTCCTACCCCCCATTCTACTATCAGACTTAGAACCACGACAAGCGGACCTCGCGGATAACTCCTGCTGCCTCTAGCTTCCGGGTCTCTTGAACGATGAAAGCTTGTTTCTCAGTGGACTGTCGCCTCGCCTTCTGCTTCACGGGGCGCACGTTGGGGCACACGTTGAGGTGATGCTCAATCACACCACTCAAGACCCCTGCTAACTAATCAGGTTCCCATGCGAACACCTTCTTGTTCGCGCGCAGAAATCTCACCAAGGCCCTCTCCTGCTCGAGCTCGAGGTTGGCTCCTATGGTGAAGGTGGCGTTAGTGGACTGTCCTCGTCGACTAGCACCTGCTTGGTTTCTGCCTTGTCCTGGGTGAATAGCTGCTTCTTTTTAGCCAGCGCAGCCCCCTTGGGCTCAAGGGCATCGGTGCTTGTGGGATGCGCCACTGCGGCCGCCCTGAAAGCAAGCTTGAGCGCTTGCAGCGCATCCCTCGTATCTCCTGATACGGTAAGGACGCCGCTGCTCCTGGGCATCTTCATGAGGTTGTATGCCGGGTGAGTTGCTGCCATGAACCGGGCCAAGGCCGGATAGCCGAGGATGGTGTTGTAGGGGAGGCCGATGGGGCGATGTCGAAGTTGATCAGCTCTGTGCGGAAGTTGTCGTTGGTGCCGAAGGTCACTAGGAGACGGATCTATCCCAAGGAGGCGGTGGAACCGACCCCGACGCCCGAGAAAGGCCTGCTGGGCTGAAGCCGCTCCAGCGGCACGTGGAGGAGGCTGAAGGCCTCCACCGAGAGCATGTTGAGGTCGGCACCGCCGTCGATGAGCGTCCTGGTGACGGCCACTTGGCATATGGTGGGGGTGCACAGCATCAGGAGCGCGCCTGAACCACTGGGGTTGAAGGGGTGATCATCCGAGTCGAAGGTCAGATCGGCCTCGGGCGCCACCCAGCCCGGGGGGGCTTCTCGGCGCTTGGAGGCAGTGCTGATCTAGCGGGTGAACGGCTTGACGTGGCGGCTCGAGGGGGGTGCCTGTGAGCCGCCTAGGAGAGCTGCGACTACGGGCGGCGCTGGTGCGGCATAACGGGAGAGGAAGAGGTCGTGCAGCTCCCCCAGGAGGTCATAGAAGCCGTCGGCAGGTGGAGCAGCAACATGCGCAGGACGCCGGCGAGGACCATGGGAAACCAGTTGGCCATCACCCGTTCGTCGCCCCCGGCTTTGAGGACGGCCTGCTCATACGCCAGCAGAAAAACCAGCGGATCCATCGCGCCGTTGTAACGCGGCGGCATCTCAGGCTTGAACTTGCGCGTCCACTGCACGTGTCGCAAGGTGGAGGCCAAGGCTCGGAGCCCCCCAGCCCCAGTGTCGGCATCGGCTGCCGGAGCGGGCGGTGCGGCGTCCGCCATGAGGGCGAAACACGATGTTGGTGGAGCAGGTCGTCGGGAGGAAGGACTCCAGCGTATCCCCTACATGGCGCGCCAAATGTCGGATTTTGGGTTCCAACAGACCCTTAAGGTTCGAACTCTGGGGTGCGCACGAAGATCTTTCCCCTACAGACTCGCGCTTCTATGGCTCGCAAGAAATCTAGGCCAGAAAGAAGAACACACAAGGGACACGAGGTTTTATACTGGTTCGGGCCACCGATGTGGTGTAATACCCTACTCCAGTGTGTGGTGTAGTGGATTGCCTCAGGGGTTGATGATGAACAATACAGGGGAAGAACGGCCTCGCGAGAGGTGTTCTTGAGCTGGTGTGGTGTGTTCTGCTTGGTCCGGATCTCTCTCTCCCCCCTCTGGTGGCTAGTCCTATTTATAGAGGCCCTGGTCCTCTTCCCAAATAATGAGCGGGAAGGGCGCCAACAATTGGCCATTTTGAAGGGGAACATCCAGTACAAGTTGTCCTGTCCAAAGGTGGTCTTCGGCTGCCAAAAGCACTGGTGATGACGCCGTCTTGGGCTCCACGGTGACCTCCGTCCTGCCGCTCTGCTGGTCTTGGTCTCATTGCACCGGAATGGTAACCTTTGCCCGATGACTTGTCCTGTGCTTGGTCCCTTTGCACCAAAGGGGAAATAAGGACACTGCGCAGGCCGGCGCCCGCCTGGGGCCCGCCTCATCTTGATCGTCATGGCTTGCGTCATGGGATCCTCGCGACATGCCCCTGCCTTGATCTCTCCGCCTCCTCGTGAGCCTACCAGATGAGGCTGCTCCTGAGGAAGCTTCCTGTCATCCGCCCCGCAAGGCTTGGCCCCTCGCGAGGGTCTTGAGCTTGAGCTGATGAAGTTGGGCCACGCAGGGCCCCCACTCGAGCCACGCTGCGGGCCGCAGGTAGGCAAGTCCGGGGACCCCCGTTCCCAGAACGCCGACAGGAGAAAAGGATGAACGAGGGAATGCCTTATTTGCAAATGTGGAGAGGGGTGTGGGTATCTTTTTGCAAAATTGCCATAGTTTCCTTCCTATCCGTCAGATATAAATCGGGTGGCCTATATTTTAGGATGGTAGGAACACCATCATCACCAACTCTGTTTTCATAAGAGTAGAGATATGTAAGTGTCACTACCCCCCCCCCTCTTACACACACTTCCTGACACCGAAGGAGTAGGGTGACACCTCGATCTTGATACTAATCTGTTGACTGGTTCTCTCTCGAACACACACACACACGCACACTACCCGACACCAAGGGAGTAGGGTGGCACTGAGGGAGTCCTGGATTAGGGGGTATCCGGATAGCTGGACTATATCCTTTAGTCGGACTGTTGGACTATGAAGATACAAGATTGAAGACTTCGTCCCGTGTCCGGATGGGACTCTCCTTGGCATGGAAGGCAAGCTTGGCAATACGGATATGTAGATATCCTTCCTTGTAACCGACTCTGTGTAACCCTAGCACCCTCGGGTGTCTATATAAACCGGAGGGTTTAGTCCGTAGGACAACAACAATCATACCATAGGCTAGCTTCTAGGGTTTAGCCTCTACGATCTCGTGGTAGATCAACTCTTGTAATACTCATATCACCAAGATCAATCAAGCAGGAAGTAGGGTATTACCTCCATCAAGAGGTCACAAACCTGGGTAAACATCGTGTCCCCCGCCTCCTGTTACCATCCGCCTTAGACGCACAGTCCGGGACCCCCTACCCGAGATCCGCCGGTTTTGACACCGACATTGGTGCTTTCATTGAGAGTTCAACTGTGCCGTCACCGTAAGGCTCGACGGCTCCTTCAATCATCGGTAACGATGCGGTCCAAGGTGAGGTCTTCCTCCCTGGACAGATCTTTGTATTCGGCGGCTTCGCACTGCAGGCCAACTCGCTTGGCCATCTGGAGCAGATCGAGAGCTACGCCCCTGGCCACTAGGTCAGGTTCGGAAACTTGAACTACACCACCGATATCTATGGAGACTTCATCTTCGACAGGTTCGAGCCCTTGCCAGGTGCCTTGCACGATCACGATGAGCATGATATAGCTCTGCCATCGGATGGTGTTCGGGAGATCACACCGTTCACTACTCCGGCCTTTAATTCGGAGCAAATTGCGCCATCCAAGGACGGGTGGATAGACCCCACCATGGAGGCCGTTCTCTCAGCGGCGATAGAGCCGGATACTGACCTTACCCCTCACGAGAGCCATGATTCCGAACCACTGGATTCATCTCCGAGCCGCCTATGCTCATGCCTATCAAATCCGATTGGGCGCCCATCATGGATTTCACCTCCACGGATATCTTTCAGCACTCGCCTCTTGGCGACATGCTACATTCATTAAAGTCTCTCTCCTTGTCAAGAGAAACTTGGCCGAACTATGTATGGCTAGGATGGGATGCGAACGACGAGGGAATTCGTTCCCCACCCACCACCCATTGGATAGCCATTGTAGAAGATTTAACCGACATGCTCGACTTCGACTCCGAAGACATTGACGGCATGGACGACGATGCAGGAGATGAATTGGAACCACCACCGACAGGGCCCTGGACCGCCACTTCATCACACGACATATACATGGTGGATACACCCAAAGAAAACGATGATGAGGAACGGGAGGATGCAGCGAGGGATAGTGTCGGATTTAGGGTTCCGGCAGACCCTTGAGGTTCGAACTCTGGGGTGCGCGCGGAGATTACGCTTCCTACCTATCCGTACCCCTCCGCCTCGCAAGGATCTTGGCTACTAGAAGAACAACACAAGAGACACAGAGTTTATACTGGTTCGGGCCACCGATGTGGTGTAATACCCTACTCCAGTGTGTGGTGTGGTGGATTGCCTCTTGGGCTGATGATGAACAATACAAGGAAGAACTGCCTCGCGAGGGCCTGTTCTTGACTGGGGCGATGAACTGCAAGAGGAGTTCAGTCGCCCTTGACTCTCTCTCTCTCTCTCTCTCTCTGTCTGATTGCGAATCGATCCGTCCCCGGCCCCTAGGGTGGCTAGCCCTATTTATAGGCAAAGGCCCTAGGCCTCTTCCCAAATTTCGAGCGGGAAGGGCGCCAACAATTGGCCATTTTGAAGGGGAACATCCGGTACACTTATCCTGACTAAAGTTGGTCCTCGCCTTCCAAAGGCTCCGGTGATGACGCTGGCTTGGGCTCCACAATGACTTCTTCCTTGTCGCGGAGCTGGTCCTGGTCTCGTTGCACCGAAATGGGTGCCTTTTCTTGATCCTCCCGCCTGCGCTTGCTCCCTTAGCACCAAAGAGGAAAGGGAGGACACTGCACGGCTGGCGCCCGCCTGGCGCCCTTGGTCGTCATGGCTTGCATCATGGGCACTGTCGGATTCATGGGTTCCGTCAGACCCTTAAGGTTCGAACTCTGGGGTGCGCGCGGAGATCGTGACCTCTACCTCTCCGTCTCACAAAGAACTACCTACTAGAAGAACAACACAAGAGACACATGATTTATACTGGTTCGGGCCACCATTGTGGTGTAATACCCTACTCCAGTGTGGTGGGTGGATTGCCTCTTGGGCTGATGAGGAAGAACAATACAAGGAAGAACAACCCCGCGAGGGTCTATTCTTGGCTGGGGGATGAACTGCTAGTGGGAGTTCGATCGCCCTTCACTTTCTCTCTCTAGATGTCTCTACTGGTTTCCTGCTACTCGATCCGATTCGTCCCGTACCCTGGGGGTGGCTAGTCCTTTTTATAGGCAAAGGCCCTGGGCCTCTTCCCAAATATTGAGCGGGAAGGGCGCCAACAATTGGCAAATTTGAAGGGGAACGTCTGGTACACTTATCCTGACTAAAGTTGGTCTTCGCCTGCCAATGGCCCTGTGGTGACGCCGGCCTGGGCTCCATGGTGACCTCCTTCCCACCGTTGGACTGGTCTTGGCCTCGTAGCACTGAAATGGGTGCCTTTGCTTGATCCTCTCGCATGTGCTTGCCCCCTTTGCACCAAAGAGGAAAGGGAGACGCTGCGCGGGCTGGCGCCCGCCTGGCACCCTTGGTCGTCATGGCTTGCGTCATGGGCACCTCGTGAGGTACCCACCTTGATCTCTCCGCCTCCTCGCGAGCCAACCTAAGGAGGCTGTGCTTGAGGAAGCGCCATGTCGTCCGCCTCACGAGGGTCCTGAGCCTTGTGTTGATGAAGATGGGCCATGCTGGGCCCCCATTTGAGCCGCGCCGCAGGCCGCAGGCAGGCAAGTCTGGGGACCCCCGTTCCCAGAACGCCGACAGTAGCCCCCGGGCCCATGGCGCGCACGGACTTGGCCGTGCCGAGAGGCGAAAGGGCAAGGGCGAAGCGCCGCGGGCCCTAACAGCCTGCGGCCTTGGGCACCGCGTGGCGGTTGATTGGACATGGGCGTCTCCGCTTCCCCACGACGCCTTGGCAAATGCGTGTCTTGACTTGTCCCTGCATGCATAGATACGGGTCATTATTACCTGCGATCGTGGTGCTCGACGGTTGGCCTCTTCCGGCTATAAGTGCGAGGCCGCACAAGCTCTGCCAGTCCACCCCTTCCCGCTTCTCTTCTTCTTCCTCTCCTTCGCCGCTGCCGCTCGCATGGCTCCGAAGAGGTTCTTAGCCGTGGAGAAGGGGAAGGCTCCTCAAGAGGTACCTGACCCGCTCCCACTGAAGAAACGGCCTGCCTTGCGCGGCCGAGACAAGGAGAACCGCCTGGTGGTGCTGAGGCCTTGGTACGAGCGGACTCCACCGGGATTCCCGCTTCCCTTGTATGCCCACGCCGAGGGCCCTGGAAGAGGAGATGCCGATCCCCTCGGCCAGCGCTGTCGCCGACGCCGGAGGGTCACGAAGGTGTTGGTCGTTCCTCCTGGAGTGCACGCCGAGGGCTGCTCCCGCGAGATCGTGCTCCACGCCGCCATGCCTCCGCGAACTTGGATTCGCTTTCCTCCCTTCTTCGCCTCCATCTTCCAGCAGGGGAGACTCCTGGAGCTATGGCTGCAGCACGCTGACTGCAGCACTCCTGCGACCGGGGCAGAGGTTGCGATCACTGCCCCGGGCGAGGTCTTTATGACTCGCGGTTGGGGCGAAATCGCTCGGTGCTGCAGAACAAGGGGCGCCCTCACGATCCTCCTGGAGTACGACGGCGCTTCAGTGATGTTCTTCAATGTCTTCGACGCGAACGGTCGTCGGCTAGAGTGCTGCCCCGGGGGAGGTGGCCAGGACCTCGCCATGGCGACGGCTGGGCCTGCCAACCGCCCCCTGGACAGCTCCGCAAGCGACGGGAGCGCCGGAGGATCCAGCGATCCCAATGAGGTCTTCGCAACGCCGGAGACGAGCTACGACAGCTACGAGCCCGTGAGCCGACGCCGCTCCCAGAGCAGGGCAGGCTCACTTGGTCGCCGCCGATCCTGATCTGGATGGGGTTGGCGCCGCTGCCTGACGGCCCACTGTTGATGATGGCATCTTTTGCAGGGGCGCATGTAGTTAGCACCTTTTAGGATCCGTTCCCTGCGAGGAATCACATTGTGCCCCATAGTGGCTTGTAAGGCGGCTGTGATTCTTGTTGTTAATATGTAACCCTTGCTATGGATCTGTGCGAATCGCAAATTCCATCATAGTTCGGTCCTCCCTTTCGCACCTCGCGAGGGCTTGGTGCTCTGCGTCGACAGGTCCCAGTCCCAAGGCGGCGTCAGCCGTCGCTAGTATGCCAGGTCGCGATGCAGTGGTCAAGGCCAGAAGGTGAGCGACCCGGGGTCCGGTAAGAGCCCCTGAGTCGCGATGCTCAGGAGGTCCACTTTGGCGCCCAAGCAGCCGTCGTTTGGTGAGAAAGAGAAGCAACATTGCTAGTACGGAGTCGCTTTAGGTGCGGGGGTAGTGCCACGGTAGCCAACGCTTTGGATGGTGACTTATCTGGAGAATCGGAGACTGCCCTCAGCGTGTCGCCGGGTCCGGGGGTAGCTTGAGCGGAGTCACTGGCCGAGGTCCTCGCGTGCCCCTTCTCCCTCGCCTATGCTCCCCTTTCTGCTCTACGTCCTCGGGTCCCGGCCCTGGAGCTTGTCTCAGCCGTCGCTGGTATGCCAGGTCGCGATGCCGTGGACAAGGCCAGAGGGTGAGGGCTGGAGAGCTAGTAAGAGCCCTGAGTCACGATGCTCAGGCGCCCCCCCTTTAACGTGCAAGCTGTTTGCGCGGGCGAGGGTGAAGGAAATGCCGTGAGGGCCTTGGCTAGCATAGCTTCCTGTGAGGATCCTGCAGATTCATCACAAAAAGAGGATGGGGTTGCCATAGCAGCCGTTAGTTGATTGTTAGTCGCTCAGGAGCTCGCTGGTTGGAGTGGGTGAGGTGTGTCTGGACACCCGTGAGCCAGCGCGTGACTCACGGGGCCCTACCTCTAGGCGGGTTGCGCCTGGCGCTGGGCCGTATCTTGAGATGTGTTCCTGCAAAATCTGGTTAGATGCCGGCACTCTACGACCTCGGGTCCCGGCCCTCGAGCTTGTCTCAGCCGTCGCTGGTATGCCAGGTCGCGATGCCGTGGACAAGGCCAGAGGGTGAGGGCTGGAGAGCCAGTAAGAGCCCTGAGTCGCGATGCTCAGGCACCCCCCCTTTAACGTGCAAGTGGTCGACATGAGGAAGAAGAGGTTCCGTGGACGGCATCAAGTAATCAAGCATGAGGCATAATTGGAAATAAACGCGGAAGGGATACATGCCGCTGGGCCTAGCCCGAGTGGCCTGGGGATGATGCAGCCCGAGGGGCGCCCCCAGCAAAGCAAGCTAGCGACTGAAAAGATAAAAAGGGATACATGCCACAGGGACGGACCCACGCGGCCTGGGAATGACGCAACCCTGGGAGGGCGCTCCCAGCTGGGAATGAAACTTGAAAGATGTCACCTGAAGATGTCGTTGGTGTAGTGGTGTTGGTGCAGCAGACTCGGTGGGCTGCGGAAGCCGATCCTCACGAGCCCCCAGGCCCGGGGGCCTTGGGAGGCTCCGGAGGCACTGGTGGCTCCTCGTGAGCAGCCTCCATCTCCGCCAGGGCTGTGGAACGCCTGTCTTCTTGCGCCTCCAAGATGCTCCTCATGATGCGCTGGTACACCGCAGCCACGCTCGGCAGGCCATAAGGCATGCGAACATAGCTGTGGGGTGGTCCTCCGCAGCGCCCCACTTATGAGGGCCAGAGGCGCTCCCTCGTGGCGATCCGGTTGAGTCCTGGTACGTCGACGCAGACGCGCAGCCCACCATGCTCGCCTTGATGGGGAGCCACAGCTGGCGGGCGACGGCAACCTCTCATGATCCTTGACTCCTGTAGTTCTCGAATGGCCTTGCTAACAAACTCCTGCTGGTCTGACCTTCTTTCCCTGGCTTCCTTTCGAGGGAAACGTGCCTTGAAGCACGCATCCAGATGGTGCCCCAGCGCCTCCCTCGTGACCTTGGCCAGGTCGGTGGCCCTCCAGGTGAGAGCCCCCGAGCCCTGCCTGAGGAGGGCGCCGGGCGCGCTTTCCTATGCGATTGAAGGAGGGTCCCCCTGGGCAGGCGCGGGCCTTGAAGGGCCTGCCTCCTGAGGGTCTGAGCCTGACGTTGTGTTCTTCTTCTTGGGGGTGGTCTCAGGAAGCCTCCTGCTTCCGCGATCTGGGTCTTCTAGTGACGCGGCCTGAAAGGCTCGCTCCAGGGCACACACTGCATCCTTCTCTTGACATGGCACCATGATGACGCCGCCGCTTCCTGGCATCTTGAGGACGTTGTAGCCATGGTGAGTCACGACCATGAACTTAGCCAGCGCCGGGTACCCGAGGATGGTGTTGTACGGCAGGCGGATGTGGGCGACGTCAAAGTCGATGAGCTCGGTGCGGTAGTTGTCGTAGGTGCCGAGGGTTACTGGGAGGCGGACCTGCCCGATCGGGACCGTGGAACCGTCGGTGACTCCGGAGAAGGGCTTGGTTGGCTGGAGCTGGTCATAGGGCACTTGGAGGCTGTTGAATGTTTCCACGGACAAGACATTGAGCCCTGCCCCTCCGTCGATGAGGGTCCTGGTGACCAGAACGTTGCTGATGACTGGGGAACAAAGCATTGGGAGGACTCCGGCTGTGGCAGCGCACTTGAGCTGATCTGCTGAGCTGAACGTGATGGTGCAGGCCGACAACCTGAGGGGACGCGTTGCCTCGAGCTTGGGGAGAACTGCGTTCACTTCGCGAGCAAACTGCTTGAAGATACGTTGAGAGGCTGGGGCTTGAGCTCCGCCCAGGATGCAGGCGATGGCACGAGGCTCCTGGAAGCCCCCAGCCCCTTCGTCTTGGTGGCGGTCTTCATTCCTTCTTGGTTGAGGCGGCAACGGCGGCAGGCCTGGGTTGCCATGAGGGCGATCCTCACGAGGCTGATCCCTCCAGTCACCCTCGCGAGGCGGGTCGGGCCAGCGGTCCTCGCGAGGTTGGTCACACCAGCAGTCCTCGCGAGGTTGGTCACGCCAGCCTTGACGAGGGCCACGATCTTCCCAGCGTCCCTGGTTCCTTCCTCCTCCTCGGCCGTAGCCCCGGTCAGCACGGTCAGGGCGTCGGCCGACTCTTCCTTCTCGCACGGCGCGGAGTTCTTGGCATTCATTGGTGTTGTGGGTGTGGAGGTCGTGGTACACACAGTACCGGCTGCCCCTGGAGGATTCGGGCAGATCCTTGCCCCGCTTGGTGTCCGGCACTGCCGCGAGCACGGCAGCCCCCTTGCGCTTCACGTCCTTGGCCTTGGGCTTCTTCTCTTCTGGGTCTGCGGTAGGCAGCTCGAGGAGGGAGAGGCGTCCCTCCTCAGCTCTGGCGCACTTGGTCGCTAGGTTGAACAACTCCAGGGAGGTGCAGAGGTCTTCATGCATCGCCAGCTCCTCCTTCATCTTGACGTCGCGCACGCCATCGGAGGAGGCCGAAATGATGGCTTCCTCGGACACCCTGGGGATCTTGAGGCGCGCACTGTTGAAGCGCTGGATGTACTTCTGCAGGGTCTCCCCAGATTGCTGCTTGATGCGGAGCATGTCGCTCATGGCGGGAGGCCGGTCGCGGGTACCTTGGAAGTTGGCGATGAAGAGGGTGCGCATCTGGTCCCAGGAGGAGATCATGCTGGGGCCAGGTTCACGAGCCAAGTGCGAGCACCTTCCTTCAGCGCCATGGGGAACCAGTTCGCCAAGACCTTTTCGTCCCCGCTGGCTGCTTCGATTCCCAGCTCGTAAAGCTGGAGGAACTCTGTGGGATCAGTTGTGCCGTCGTAGCGAGGTGGCAGGTCCAGCTTGAACTTGCCGGGCCATGCGACGCTACGCAGCTCGGGGGTGTAGGCGCGGCAGCCTACGGTGACCGCGGGAGGTTTTGGTTGAGGGAGAGCTTGGCCTTGTGGGTCCCCTTGCGCCGCAGCTGGGAGCAGCGCGGGGTCTTGACGTGCCGGAGCTGGAGCGGGGTCTCGGCGAGCCGGAGCTGGGAGCGCCCGGGCGGCCTCTTGCGGTCGCGGGACTTCTTGGCAGCTCCGTTCCTGCTGGGCCGGCGCATGACGGAGCGTCTTCCGCCCAGGAGCTGCGCTCCTTGGGGCCATGGCATCTTCTTGGAAAGGTGGCGGCTAGAACGCCCCCGGGGCTTCACTGCCCATGCGGGACGGAGTGCGGCGCAGCGGTGCGGAAGGCGCGGGAGAGCCCCCCGCAGCGCGGACGAGCTCGGCGACGCGGTCGAGCCACTCCTCGTAGACGTCGTCGACGGGGCAGTAGCGTAGGAGCTCGTTCGCCGCGAAGCGCGTGCGACGAAGAACCGGCTGTGCTGAGAGGATGCTTGCTGCTCATTCCCCGCCGGGCCGGTGGCGGCGTTGACGGCGGGCGACGGGGAACGACGAGGACGCCCACCGACGGGGGCCGTCTGGACAGCGCGGGAAGCGATGGCGGCCCGGCGCTCGGCGCGGGCCCGAGGAGCGTCAGACATGGACGCGACGGTCGGGGGAGAGCGGAGCGGTGGAAGACGGACTCCGGCGCACCCCTACCTGGCGCGCCAAATGTCGGATTCACAGGTTCCGGCAGACCCTTAAGGTTCGAACTCTGGGGTGCGCGTGGAGATCGTGCCCTCTACCTCTCCGTCTCACAAAGAACTACCTACTAGAAGAACAACACAAGAGACACAGGGTTTATACTAGTTCGGGCCACCATTGTGGTGTAATACCCTACTCCAGTGTGGTGGGTGGATTGCCTCTTGGGCTGATGAGGAAGAACAATACAAGGAAGAACAGCCTCGCGAGGGTCTGTTCTTAGCTGGGGGATGAACTGCTAGGGGGAGTTCGATCGCCCTTCACTTTCTCTCTCTAGATGTCTCTACTGGTTTCCTGGTACTCGATCCGATTCGTCCCCTACCCTGGGGGTGCCTAGTCCTATTTATAGGCAAAGGCCCTGGGCCTCTTCCCAAATATTGAGTGGGAAGGGCGCCAACAATTGGCCAATTTGAAGGGGAACATCTGGTACACTTATCCTGACTAAAGTTGGCCTTCGCCTGCCAAAGGCCATGTGGTGACGCCGGCCTGGGCTCCATGGTGACCTCCTTCCCACCGTTGGAATGGTCTTGGTCTCGTAGCACTGAAATGGGTGCCTTTGCTTTATCCTCTCGCCTGCGCTTGCCCCCTTTGCACCAAAGAGGAAAGGGAGATGCTGCGCGGGCTGGCGCCCGCCTGCCACCCTTGGTCGTCATGGCTTGCGTCATGGGCACCTCGTGAGGTACCCGCCTTGATCTCTCCGCCTCCTCGCGAGCCAGCCTAAGGAGGCCGTGCTTGAGGAAGCGCCGTGTCGTCTGCCTCGCGAGGCTTGGCCCCTCGCGAGGGTCTTGAGCCATGTGTTGACGAAGATGGGCCATGCTGGGCCCCCATTTGAGCCGCGCCGCAGGCCGCAGGAAGGCAAGTCTGGGGACCCCCGTTCCTAGAACGCCGACAGACACCTCGTGAGGTACCCCGCCTTGATCTCTGTGCCTCCTCGCGAGCCAGCCTGATGAGGCCGCGCCTGAGGAAGCTCCGTGTCGTCCGCCCCGCGAGGTTTGGCCCCTCGCGAGGGTCTTGAGTTTGTGTTGATGATGATGCGCCGTGCTGGGCCCCCTTTGAGCCACGCCGCAGGCCGCAGGCAGGCAAGTCTAGGGACCCCCGTTCACAGGGTACCGTGATGACTCCGCCGCTTCCTGGCATCTTGAGGACGTTGTAGCCGTGGTGAGTTACGGGCATGAACTTGGCCAGCGCCGGGTACCCAAGGATGGCATTGTACGGTAGGCGAATGTGAGCGACGTGGAAGTCGATGAGCTCGGTGCGGTAGTTGTCGCGTGCCCCGAAGGTGACAGGGAGGCGGACCTGCCCGATCGGGACCGTGGAGCCGTCAGTGACTCCAGAGAAAGGCTTGGTTGGCTGAAGCTGATTGTAGGGCACTTGGAGATTGTTGAATGTATCCACGGACAAGACGTTGAGCCCTGCCCCGCAGTCGATGAGGGTCCTGGTGACCACCACGTTGCTGATGATTGGGGAGCAAAGCATAGGGAGGACTCCGGCCATGGCTGCACACTTGAGCTGATCCGCTGAGCTGAACGTGATGGCGCATGATGACCACCTGAGGGGACGTGTGGCTTCGAGCTTGGGGAGGACTGCATTTACTTCGCGAGCGAACTGCTTGAAGATGCGCTGAGAGGCTGGGGCTTTAGCTCCGCCAGGATGCAGGAGGTCGCGCGCGGCTCCTGGAAGCCCCCAGCCTCCTCGTCCTGGTGGCGGTCCTCGTTTCTTCTTGGACGCGGCGGCAGCGGAGGGAGGCCTGCGTTACCTTGCGGGCGATCCTCGCGAGGCTGGTCCCTCCAGTCTCCCTCACGAGGCGGGTCTTGCCAGCGGTCCTCCCGAGGTCGATCGCGCCACCCTTGGCGTGGGCCGCGGTCTTCCTAGCGTCCCTGGTTCCTTCCTCCTCCTCGTCCGTAGCCCCGGTCGACACGGTCGGGGCGACGGCCGATCCTTCCATCTCGCACGGCTCGGAGCTCTTGGCATTCGTTGGTGTTATGGGTGTGGAGGTCATGGTACACACAGTAGCAACTGCTCTTGGAAGACTCGGGCTGATCTCTGCCTCGCTTGGTGTCCGGTTCTGCCGCGAGCACAGCAGCCCCCTTGCGCTTCACATCCTTGGCCTTGGACTTCTTCTCTTGTGGATCTGCGGCAGGGAGCTCGAGGAGGGAGAGACGCCCCTCCTCAGCCCTGGCGCACTTGGTCGCCAGGTTGAACAGCTCCAAGGAAGTGCATGGGTCTTCATGCATCGCCAACTCCTCCTTCATCTTGACGTCGCGCACGCCGTTGGAGAAGGCTAAGATGATGGCCTCCTCGGACACCCTGGGAATCTTGTGGCGTGCGTTGTTGAAGCGCTGGATGTACTTTTGCAGGGTCTTTCCGGACTGCTGCTTGATGCGGCGCATGTTGCTCACGGCGGGTGGTCGGTCGCGAGTACCTTGGAAGTTGGCGATGAAGCGGGTGCGCATCTCGTCCCAGGAGGAGATCGTGCCTGGGGCCAGGTTGAGGAGCCAGGTGTGGGCCCCATCCTTGAGCGCCATGGGAAACCAGTTCGGCATGACCTTCTCATCTCCGTTGGCAACTTCGATGCCCAGCTCATAGAGCCGGAGGAACTCTGCAGTGTCGGCCGTGCCGTCGTAGCGAGGAGGCAAGTTTGGCTTGAACTTGCCGGGCCATGCGACGCTGCGTAGCTCGATGGTAAAGGCGCGGCAGCCCGCCGTGGCCACAGGAGGCCTGGGGTGACGGAGAGCTTGATCTTGCAGGTCCCTGCGCGTTGCATCTAGGAGCAGCACGGGGTCTTGACGTGTGGGAGCAGGAGCGTGGCCGCGACGTGCTGGAGCGTGGAGCGCCCAGGCGGCTTTTTGCGGGCGAGGGACTTCTTGGCAGCTCTGCTCTTGCCGTGCTGGTGCCTGGCGGAGCGGGTTCCAGCAAGGGGCCACGTGCCTTGCGGCCGGGGCGTCTTCTTGGCGAGGAGGCGGCTGGGGCGCCCCCGGAGCATGGTCGCCCACGCGGGGCGGGGTGCGGTGCAGAGGGACGGGCGGTGCAGGAGAGCCCCCGCAGCTCGGTGACGCGGTCGAGCCACTCTTCGTGGACGCGGTCGATCCACTCTTAGTAGACGTCGTCGATGGGACGGTAGCGCAGGAGCTCGTTTGCCGCGATGAGCGCGTCTCGAGCCTCCATGGGTGCGCGAAGCACGCGGGATGAAGAACCAGCTGGGGTGAGCGAGGGAGTGGCGGTGCGGCCGTCTCGCCGCATGGACGGATGCTGAGACGATGCTTGCTGCTCGTTCCCCGCCGGGCCGGTGGCGGCGTTGATGGTAGGCGACGGGGAGCAGCGAGGACGCCCACTGACAGGGGCCGTCTAGGCGACGCGGGAAGCGAGAGCGGCTCGGCGCTCGGCGCGGGCCCGATGAGCGCCAGACATGGACGCGATGGTCGGAGGAGAAACGGGCGGTGGAAGGCGAATTCCGGCGCACCCCTACCTGGCGCGCCAAATGTCAGATTTAGGGTTCTGTCAGACCCTTGACGTTCTAACTCTGGGGTGCGCGCGGAGATTACGCTTCCTACCTATCCGTACCACTCCACCTCGCAAGGATCTAGGCTACTAGAAGAACAACCCAAGAGACACAGAGTTTATACTGGTTCGGGCCACCGATGTGGTGTAATACCCTACTCCAGTGTGTGGTGTGGTGGATTGCCTCTTGGGCTGATGATGAACAATACAAGGAATAACTGCCTCGCGAGGGCCTGTCCTTGACTGGGGCGATGAACTGCAAGAGGAGTTCAGTCGCCCTTGACTCACTCTCTCTCTCTATCTCTATCTCATTGCCAATCGATCCGTCCCCGGCCCCTAGGGTGGCTAGCCCTATTTATAGGCAAAGGCCGTGGGCCTCTTCCCAAATATCGAGCGGGAAGGGTGCCAACGATTGGCCATTTTGAAGGGGAACATCCGGTAAACTTATCCTGACTAAAGTTGGTCCTCGCCTGCCAATGGCTCCAGTGATGACGCTGGCTTGGGCTCCACAATGACTTCTTCCTTGTCGCGGAGCTGGTCTTCGTCTCGTTGCACCGAAATGGGTGCCTTTGCTTGATCCTCTCGCCTGCGCTTGCTCCCTTAGCACCAAAGAGGAAAGGGAGGA
Organism: Aegilops umbellulata; assembly: GCA_032464435.1. Taxonomy (NCBI): domain Eukaryota; kingdom Viridiplantae; phylum Streptophyta; class Magnoliopsida; order Poales; family Poaceae; genus Aegilops; species Aegilops umbellulata. Next base: position 99,607,815 of record CP136060.1, read on the forward strand.
CACTGCGCGGCTGGCGCCTGCCTGGCGCCCTTGGTCATCATGGCTTGCATCATGGGCACCTCGTGAGGTACCCCGCCTTGATCTCTCCACCTCCTCGCGAGCCAGCCTGATGAGGCCGCGCCTGAGGAAGCTCCGTGTCGTCCGCCCCGCAAGGTTTGGCCCCTCGCGAGGGTCTTGAGTCTGTGTTGATGAAGATGGGCCCTGCTAGGCCCCCTTTGAGCCACGCCACAGGCCGCAGGCAGGCAAGTCTGGGGACCCCCGTTCCCAGAACACCGACAGATAGCTCCCTCGAGAAGCAACCAAAGCGTCGGCGTAGGCGTCGCTCCAAATCCCGCCTCAGCAAAAACGACGATAATAGCAGTGAACCAGCAAACGGCGAACGTAGTACGGAACCACTGTCCGAACACGGCGACACCGAGGATATAGCTCATAAACCTCCCTCTTAAGAGGAAAACAGTCCGGACAAAGAGGCACAGACCGTCCTGAAAAGGCACTTGGAACAAGAGAACCTCCGCAGAAGGCTTATTGCCACCGCGAGGAGCCTGAAGAAGCAAAAGCAAAGACTTAAAGCCGTGTAGAATACGCTCAACAATAGATGGAACAAAGTGCTTGACAATGAAGAAAAGTATGGTAGTAGTTACCACACGACGAGCTATCCAAAACGCAAGTTGTTGCCTGAATTTGATGGCGAGGCCTCAGAGCCCACACAGCCGAAGAATAGAACGGCCGACCGGTCGGATCAACCACCTCATGGCAGCAACAGAGCGGCTAACAAGCCCGCACATAAGTCGGCACATGCCGCACACGAAGACTTGCATCAGAAGACCGGCGCAACCAGATCCATCAATGGATCAAGGAAACGCGCTCCAGCACACAACCAAAACCGAACACTACAACTGTCAGAACACCCCAACACAACAAAATACAGGGGTGCCGCAGACCCCTTATGTTTCACCGATGAGGTGCAGGACCATGAATTCCCATAAGGATTGAAACCAGTAAACATAGAGGCGTACGGCAGAACTACAGACCCTGGAGTCCGGATCGAGGACTTTATCCTCCACATTCACATGGCTCGCGGAGACGATCTCCACGCCATCAAGTACCTGCCCCTCAAGTTGAAAGGACCAGCTCGGCACTGGCTGAAAAGCCTCCCAAAAACTAAATTGGAAGTTGGGAGGAGCTTGAGGATGCTTTTCGGGCTAATTTTCAAGGGACTTATGTCCGACCTCCGGATGCAGACGATTTAAGTCACATAGTTCAACAGCCCGGAGAGTCAAACCGAAAGCTTTGGAACAGATTTCTCACTAAGAAAAACCAAATTGTCGACTGCCCGGACGCCGAAGCCTTAGCAGCTTTCAAACACAGCGTCCGAGACAAATGGCTCGCCAGACACCTCGGCCAGGAAAAATCGAGAACAATGGCAGCCCTGACAAGCCTCATGACCCGCTTTTGCGCGGGCGAGGATAGCTAGTTAGCCCGCAGTAGCACCAGCGATCCAAGCACATCCGAAGTCAGGGATGGCAACAGAAAACCACGACGCAGTAAAAACAAGCACAAGAATAAGGAAGACAACCCAGATAACACGGCGGTAAATGCCGGATTTAGGGGCTCTCGACCAGGTCAGCGGAAAAAGCCTTTCAAACGCAACAGAGATGGACCGTCCAGCCTAAGCATGATTCTTGACAAACTATGTCAGATTCATGGCACCCCCGATAAACCTGCAAATCATACCCACAGAGAATGTTGGGTCTTCAAGCAGGCCGGTAAGCTAAATGCCGAACACAAGGGGAGGGAGACACCAAGTGAAGATGAGGATGAGCCTCGTCAGCAAAGCACTGGGGGACAGAAAAAATTCCCGCCAGAGGTCAAAACAGTGAACATGATCCATGTGAAGAAGAGGAGAAGCAAACTTGCACTCCGAAACACACGAGCCGCAGTGCCCGTCACCCACAAGCCCAACCCGTGGTTGGCCCACCCGATCATTTTTTATCGCAGGGATCTCCTGACAAACATTCGGCACGAAGGAATGGCTTCCTTGATGTTAGACCCAATAATAAACGGATACCATCTGACACGAGTCCTTATGGACGGCGGTAGTAGTCTAAACTTAATATATCAGGACATGGTCCGCAAAATGGGGATAGACCCGACAAAGATCAGCCACAGTAATACTACCTTCAAGGGAGTAATACCAGGCCCAGAGGCCCGCTCCACGGGCTCTCCAATACTAGAAGTGGTATTCGGTTCACCCGACAACTACCGAAGTGAAAATTTACACTTCGACATCGCTGCATTCCGAAGCGGCTATCAAGCACTACTCGGACGAACAACTTTCGCTTGTTTCAATGCTATACCGCATTACGCTTCCCTTAAGCTTAAAATGCCTGGCCCGCGCAGCACAATCACAGTAATGGAAATATTGAGCGTTCCTTATGCACAGAGGAACGTGCAGCTGCTTTAACAGCCGAACACTAGACGGCCTCACCAACCAGAACAAATGATCGGTCGTTAAGACCACGGACACGGTTAGATGAGTCCTGAGCATCATTAGATATACTTGAAATTGGTTTGATGGTTATACCCTTATAGACGGTACCAGGGGCTTCCCACGTGTAAACAGTGCTAGTTCGGCTCAACTCTACTTATCTTGAATTTTACATGGTTTATTTAGAATAGCCAATTTTTTGCACGACAACTAAGTTCCTCTCTTTTACAGATGTCAATCGTGCTACACCCGTCCATGATACGGCACAACGGAGACACAGGCGTAGACGTGCAGCAGGGACCCGATCAAAGGTTTCTTTTTAGATTAAGACCCTGTGTAAACCTTTTTTACTGTCTCTTGTTGTTCACATCCTCCGGATTCTCAGTACAACCGAGAGGGATGCTGACGTTATTGGCATTTGGCCACGTCACAATACTGCACGTACCTGGACACTTGGGGTTCATTATCAAGGGCTTTGATCATCCCGGCATACATTATAAAGATCGAATACCTTAGGGAGTGTTCGGGTCATGAGTTTGGCCTTGTATGCATCAGCTCCGAATCATGTCTTTGGTCAAATGTTGGGTTTGCCCAGCTCTTGTGTTTTGCTACCTTACGTTCCGCTCTATCGGCTAAGGTGGCACCACGATAACTACTGCGAATGTGCCCTGGTTCATCCGAATGAGTACCTCAGTAGAGAAAGTCGAAAACTGACTGTCATGATAAAGCGCGAGACTGGTCAACCACTCGATGACTTAGAGGAATCTTCGGGATTCCTCCGCATTAATGAAGGGCCGTTTCCCGGCCAGGCATGTACGCGCCCCGTATTCAGACGAGCGCGGAGCCACCAGGGGCTATATAGTAGCCCCACCGTCAAACTCCTATGGCTAAGTGAAAGTGTTGAAGCAATATTGTCTGATTGCCTAGTTCGCTGCGCTATGACCTCCTTAATGGACCAAGACGTTGGATCAAGTGTGAACACGCGTCTTCTGCGAACACCCCCGCATTATATGCGTGGGGGCTGAAGCCGAGACGACAAACTTTCAGGTTATATACATATATACATAAACGGCCGCACAGGAGGCATCATAATACTCTCAGGCAAAAGTATACACACAGCCTTTATAATTCAATAAAGCATTGTTTTTACAATGGGAATACATGTCACTAGAACATAATATTCTTCGAGCACTGAGCTTCTATTGAACGAGCGCCTTCAAGGACTTCTTCAAAGTAGTGCTCGGCAGCTGCTCCGCCCACGGCCGAACCCTGGGTTGCAATAGCGATGGCCTCCATGTCCGCCCAGTATGTCTTCACACGGGCAAGTGCCATCCGCGCACCCTCTATGCACGCTGACTTCTTCATAGCGTCGATGTGCGGCACAGCACCAAGGAACTGTTGCACCAAATTAAAATAACTGTTCGGCCTTGGCCCTTCCGGCCACAGATGATCCACAACAGATCTCATGAAAAGCCCAGAACACCTTTGGAGCTCGGCCCATTCGGCCATCCGCTCATTTAAAGGAAGTGGACGCATTGGGACATTAAATTGTGCCCAGAATAGCTTTTCCACTTCACGATCCTTTTGATCTTTGAAGTATTCGCCCGCATCAGCGGCACTTGCTGTTAAATCCAGATATGCGTCCGCAGAACTCCACAGCCGATCAAGAGGAGCATACTTAGGATCTCCGAACTTCATCCACATCATAAAGGGCTTCCCAGCCGCGATATCTCCGTCTTGACGCAGCTCCTCCTTCATCGCTCTAATTGTAGAGCGGGCGTCCTTGGTCGCCGCCATGGCCTTCTCCAGGTCCGTCACCTTCGCTCGGTTTTCCTTTTCAAGAAGCTGGTAACGGTTGGCAGCATCTTTCAAATCAACGGCCATCTTGGCCATTTTCTCCCTGCTTTGGCCATGGGCAGCCTGTTCGGCCCTCAGCTCCTCGGCCGCCTTTAGAGCGGCCACATACTATTCCTGGCTTGTTCTTTGGCTTGGGCCAGTTCCGCCCGAAGGGTCTCCACGGCCACAGCCCCATCTGCAGTAACAACATATTAAAGATACTGGCATTTTGCTCCTCTTACTACACGTTGACCACCAGAGAAATAACATACCCTGTGCCTCGTCAAGCCGCTTGTTGACAAGCACGATGTCGGCATCTACCGCATCAAGTTGTCGCTTCAGCTCGGCAAACTCGCCAGTCTGGCCGGCCACTGGACCTTCCGCCACCTGCATATGAAGGTGGTCTGATTATTACCTGGGACTATGATCCTCTGTTTGCCGCCGTTCTCGACGACAACCAGAGTCTCAGGTGCTACTATCTGCACAGGGCACACCTAATGTGTGCGGTACCATCAAAACATACACTATGTCACGTACCTCAAAGCCTTTCAACAGACTCATAAAAGCTCAATGCAACCCGCTCTCGGCGGATGAAATCCTCTCAATCACCGTACCCATCAGCATCCGATGTGCTTCTGAGATAGTCGCTTGCTCCAGCAGATCCTTCAGTGCGTCTGATCGCACACCGGACGATGCCGGACTCTTCCGGTTGCTGTCTTCAAGAGCTGAATACTGAGGACTTCGGATGACCGCAGGATTACCCTTGGGCCTTGCCGGATCAGGAGAAGCCGTCCGCGATGACACTTCAGGGTCGCCCGCCTCATGAGGCGGGAGGGCATGGGGAGGTGTTTCGCTCTCCATCATCTCCGGAAGAAGATCCCCCGAAGACGAACTCTGTCGAGAAGAGCTACGAGCCGAACTACAAGATAAATGCTTCGGTTATTTTCCTCAGAAGTAAAGCAGGATATTTTTACTATTAAGTCCCCTTTTTTACTTACAGCTCGGTGGAGGGCTGATCAACTTGCGGGCACTGTGCGGCAAGGGTCCTCCCTGGGGCAGGACCCTCTGGCGAAGATTTCTTCCCCCGTTTGGAAACTATTGTTTCCGGGTCTTTAGAGGCGGTCCTCTTCCTTCCTTGGGGAGAGGGAATTTCAGATTCTTCTCCCTGGTTATCCTCCTTCGCGGAGGCGCTAGCTTCCCTGGTTTGGATGAATAGTGAGCGGGGTCCGCTTTTGGCCTCTTTATTCCCCCTTTATCTTCCCCTGAGGGCGCTCCATGAGGTGCCAGCTCCAGCATCCTGGCTAGTACAGGATCTGGTCAGACCTCAGGGAGGGGGGTCGGACACCTGATCATCTTCACCTTCATTACCCAGTCATGGTCAAAGAGCGGCTTTTCAGAATGATGTGGCAATAAATAAAAAGGCAAAGTGTTCGGCTACGGGACTACTTACTTGGGTATCCGGACGATTGTAGCTCATACGCGCATCCTCGGTGGTGTCCGGACACATTGTTTGTGGTCCGAATAACAATTTGTACATCTCCTAGAGCGTCATGCCAAGGAAGTGCCGAATAGCTCGCGGTCCTTCCGGGTTGAACTCGCACATACAGAGGGGTCGACGTTTGCAGGGCAGGAATCGATGAACTAACATGACTTGTATTACCGTCGCTAGACTGACATCTCTCTCGAGGAGATCTCGGATGCGGCTCTGCAATGTCGGTATATCCTTTACTGGCCCCCAGTCCAGCCCCTTATTGATCCATGACGTCAGTCGTGGCGGGGGGCTGAGCAAAAGGCAGGGGCGGCCACCCATTTGGTACCCCGGGGAGCTGTGATATCAAACCACTCCCGCTGCCATAAGCTGGACACCTCCTGGAAGGAACCCTCTGGCCATGGGGCATTGGCACTCTTGCTTATTACGAGACCTCCGCACTCTGTGTGTCGCCCCTCGATCATCTTCGGCTCCACATTGAAGGTCTTGAGCCATAGGCCGAAGTGAGGGGTAATGCGGAGAAAGACCTCACATACGACGATAAACGACGAAATATGAAGGACTGAATCCGGGGCCAGATCATGGAAATCCAGCCCATAATAGTACATGAGCCCCCTGACGAAGGGATCTAGAGCGAGGCCTAGCCCTCCGAGGAAGTGAGAGATAAAAACAACACTCTCGCCAGGTTCAGGAGTGGGGATGACCTGCCCTCGAGCGGGCAGCCTGTGCGAGATTTCGCCGGTCAAATACCTGACCTCTCTTAGCTTCTTGATATATTCCTCTGTGACAGAGGAACGCATCCACCGACCTTGATGGTTGGATCTGGACATTGTTGAAAGTCTGAAGCGCCTGGCCTGAGCCTTGGGCGTTGGAACTCGAGGTGGGAGATGGATTCGATTGAGCGTGAGAGGAAAAAAGGACAGGCCTTGGCCTCTTTATAAAGGGGATGAATGTCAAGCGTCCTTCGCGTGGCCGTTTGGTACTTGCCTAAAATTGAGGAGTCATACCAACGGGCACGATTGGGTTACCCACGTCCGTATTGATGAGAATCCCGTAATAAGGGGGACACGATCTCTGCTTCGACAAGACGTGCCAAATAAATCGCCTCGCAAAACGTGCAGTGGCGGGCTGATTGAGAAAAACGGTTCGTCATGACCAGACCATGGAAATACGTCACATTACGAAAAATGGTCGGCAGATTAGATGTGTGGAAATATTATTCTCTCTACGGTGGTATGTGGAATTTGTTTTGCAGAGCCGGGCACTATCCTCGTGTTCAAAATCTTCTATGGAGTATTCGGAGGAGGAACCCGCCTTGAAATGCCGAAGACAAAACTGCACGCCGGACTCATCGTCATTGAAGCCTAGTTCAGGGGCTACTGAGGGAGTCCTGGATTAGGGGGTATCCGGACATCCGGACTATATCCTTTGGCCGGCCTATTGGACTATGAAGATACAAGATTGAAGACTTCGTCCCGTGTCCGGATGGGACTCTCCTTGGCGTGGAAGGCAAGCTTGGCAATACGGATATGTAGATCTCCTTCCTTGTAACCGACTCTGTGTAACCCTAGCCCCCTCTGGTGTCTATATAAACCAGAGGGTTTAGTCCGTAGGACAACAACAATCATACCATAGGCTAGCTTCTAGGGTTTGGCATCTATGATCTCAACTCTTGTAATACTCATATCATCAAGATCAATCAAGCAAGAAGTAGGGTATTACCTCCATCGAGAGGGCCCGAACCTGGGTAAACATCATGTCCCCCGCCTCCTATTACCGTCCGCCTTAGACGCACAGTTCGAGACCCCCTACCCGAGATCCACCGATTTTGACACCGACAGGCACCTCGATCTTGATAGTAATCTATCTACTCCTCTTTAAAACACACACACACATACACACACACTCGCTAGTTGTGCCTCTGTGCCTACCATGCACACTCTCGATACGTCTTTCTCCCTCCCCCTCCCCCCAACCCCAACAATGACAACAAAAGGGTGACAACTCGATCTAATCTTAATCTGTCAATTGGTTTCTCTCTCAAACATTGTGTCTCTGTGCCTCGCTCAGACACACTCGATACGTGTTTTTCTTCATAGCCCCCTCGATATGTAGACTTCTCGCACGCGCACAGCTGTAGTGACGAGGACGCTGAACCCAGTGTGCCTTGTTTTACCGGCCTCCTATGATAGTTTTCACCCTATTTTCTGTTAATTAACAAGGCAACCTTTTCTTTGTTACTACTAGTGAATCTAAAATCATTCGGGGCAGACATAAAATATATCCTTCAGCCCAATTATCGCAGTAACTATTTTAAAAGAAACTAGCTAGATGCCCGTGTGTCGGTGTCAAAACCGGCGGATCTCGGGTAGGGGGTCCTGAACTGTGCGTCAAGGTCGGATGGTAACAGGAGACAAGGGACACTTTATTTTACTCAGGTTCGGGCCCTCTCGATGGAGGTAAAACCCTACTCATGCTAGATTAATATTGATAATATGGGTAGTACAAGAGTAGATCTACCACCAGATCAAGGAGGCTAAACCCTATAAGCTAGCCTATGGTATGATTGTGTATGATGATGGTTGTCCTAAGGACTACAACCCTCCGGTTTATATAGACACCGGATAGGGTTAGGGTTACACAGAGTCGGTTACAATGGTAGGAGATCTTGAATATCCGCACGCCTAGCTTGCCCTCCACGCCAAGGAAAGATCCTTCCGGACACGGGACGAAGTCTTCAATCTTGTATCTTCATAGTCCTGGAGTCCGGCTGAAGGTATAGTCCGGCTATCCGAACACCCCCTAATCCAGGAATCCCTCAGTAGCCCCTGAACCAGGCTTCAATGACGACGAGTCCGGTGCGCAGATTGTCTTCGGCATTGCAAGGCGGGTTCCTCCTCCAAGTTCTTCAAGAAGATTGTAAACACCAAAAATAGTGTCCGGCTCTGCAAAATAAGTTTCCACATATTGCCATATAGAGAATAATATTAACACAAATCAAATCTGCTGACGTATTCCGTAGTGCGTCATAACACTGCGGTCAAGCTCTTTATATAAATTGTTTTCATTGTTCCACCTCAGCGTGTTTAGTGAGGCAGTTTCCTTGGCACGTCTCGTTAAAGCAGAGATCGTGTGCCCTTTTAACGGGATTCTAATCAATACGGACGTGGGTAACCCAATCGTGCCCGTTAGCACGTTTGCCTTAATTAAAGGCTAGTCCAAGACGGTTATGGGGAGGGCTCTTGGTATTCTGCCTCGTATAAAGAGACCAAGACCCTGTTCCCTTCTTCTACTCTCAAAACGAGTTCGTCCGTCGCCTCGAGTTCCAACACCCTAGGCTTCCAGATTCCAGGCGCACCGGACCATCGACAATGTCCGGTTCCGACCTCCAAGGCTGATGGATGCCCTCCTCCGTCATGGAGGAGGACGTATTAAGGTTGAGGGAAGCTAAATTCCTGACCGGCGAGATTTCGCACAGGTTGCCTGTTCAAGGACAGGTGATCCCTAGCCCTCAGCCCGGTGAGAGTGTGGTATTCGTATCCCACTTCCTTCGGGGATTAGGCTTCCCAATGGATCCCTTTGTAAGGGGGCTGATGTATTATTATGGGATGGAATACCACGACTTAGCTCCGGAGTCCATCCTCCATATCTCCTCGTTCGTTGTTGTGTGCGAAGCGTTCCTCCGTGTTACCCCTCACTTCGGATTATGGCTCAAGACCTTCAAAGTAGAACCGAAGATGATCGAGGGGCGCCACGCAGAGTGCGGAGGCGCTGCTATAAAAAGAAATGCTGATGCTCCATGGCCCGAGGGCACTTTTCAAGAGGAGCTTGGCTTGTGGCAACAGGAGTGGTTCTATATCACCGCCCCTCGGGGCACCGCATGGGTGGCGCCTCCTGCCTTTCGCTTGGGTCCCCCACCACGGCTAGCATCGTGGATCAACACAGGGTTAGATCGGGGCTTGCCCAAAGACGTACCTTTGCTGCAGCGCCGCATTAAGGATCTCTTAGAAGGAGACCTCAACCTGGTCAAGGTGACACAAGTCATGCTGATTCGCCGGACACTGCCCGGCCAACGTCGCCCCCTTCGTCTGTGGGAGTTCAATCCAGAGGGACCGCGAGCTCTCCGGGATTTTATGGGCGCGACGCCCGCAGAGATGTATAAACTGTTCTTCGGATCACGAGAAGTGAGTCCGGATTTGACCGAGGACGTGGGTTTAAGCCGCACTCGCCCGTATACTCAAGTAAGTGACCTTGTGCCCGGACCTTCTATTCGTATAATTGACTTGCTCTTAACAGCACTTATCCTTTTAAGCAGGAGTGGATAGCGAAGGCAAAGCTGATCAGGTGTCCGGCTCCCCTTCCTAAAACCAGGCTGGATCTCGTGCTAGTCAGGATGCTGGAGGTAGTGCCTTTGGAGGGAAATAAGGGGGAGGACAAGGAAACCATGGCCTCCTCGAAAGAGGCCATTCCGAAGGGGGGAATCAACAATTCCCCTCCTAAGGGAAAGAAAAGGGCGGCCTCTGACGACCCGGAGACCGTAGTCTTGAAGCGGGGGAAAGAATTCTTGTCTGAGGGACCGACGCAGGGGAGCCCCTCGGCCAAACTAAACCCTCAAAGGGACCAGCTCTCCAGCGAGCCGTAAGTAGAAGAAGAGTTTTTCTTTTAAGAGAAATCCTTGATTTATATCTGAGAAGTTTTAACCGAAACCTTACTTTGTAGTTCGGACCTCAGCCCTTCTCAGCAGAGCTCGTCCTCGGGGGATCTTCTTCCGGAGATGATGGAGAGCGGAACGCCTCCTCCTTCTGTACCGCCCAGCAATGCGGACGACGCTGAAGTGTCATCGCGGAGGATTTCTCCGGATCCGACAGGGGCGGAAGGTGGCCATGTGGCCCCCCGAGGTTCTCTGCGTCCGGCCTTTGAGGGAGGCCATGGGACGAGTCCGGCACCATCTGGTGTTCGGCCGGAGGAGCTAAAGATTCTGCTGGGGCGAGCCTCTGTCTTAGAGGAGCATCGTGCGTTGATGAGCATGGTGATTGAAAAGATTTCATCCGCAGAAAGAGGATTGCACGAGGCCGTCAAAAGTTTACTGACGGGCCTTGAGGTACGTTTTAAGTAATGTACACTTGTGTTAGTTGCGCATAAGTAAAGCGCGCCCTGTGTAGATTGTAGCCCCTGAGACTCTGTGCGTCGTTAAAATTGACGGCGCGTAGAGGATCTTGATCCCAGGTCCTTTAAGTGGCACCTTTATATGTAGGTGGCGGATTGTCCGGAGTCAAGCCGGACTAGTGAATTTGCCGAACTAAAGCGACAACTTGATGAGGCAGAAGCCGACATCGCGCTTGTTAACAAGCGGCTTGATGATGCTCAAGGTATCATCGGGCGATGGTTAGTAAGAGGAGCTTTATGTCAATATCTTACCGTGTGTATGCTTAACGCAGATGGTGCGGCGACCGTGGAGGGTCTTAGGGACGAACTCGCCCGAGCAAAGGAATAAGCCAGGAAAAGCGATGCGGCTGCCGTGATAGCCCTTGAAGAGCTGAAAGCCGAACAGGCTGCCCATTGCCGAAGCAAGGAGGAGATGGCTGATATGGCCGTAAAGTTAAAGAGTGCTACTGACCATTGCAAGCTTCTTGAAGAAGAGGGTCGGGCGAGGCGAACGAGCTTAGAGAAGGCTGCTGTTGATGCCAAGGATGCCCAAACTATAATGAGAGCGGCAAGGGACGAGCTGCGTCAAGCCGGACAAATTGCGGATGGAAAGCCCTTCTCGCTGCGGAGAAAATTTTGTTATCCGAAGTATGCCCCGTTAGACCGGATGTGGAGTGTAGAGGACACCTATCTGGATTTGGCGGCTAGTGCTGCTGATGCAACCGATCACTTTCGAGATAAAAAGGATCATGAAGTGGAGAAGCTCTTTTGGTCGCAATTCCTCAATCCAGAGCGTCCACTGGCAGTGGACGATCGCCTGGCCCAATGGGCCAAACTGAATAGGTTGTCCGGACTCGCCATGAAGTACGTCATGGATCATCTGTGTCCGGGGAGATCGAAGCCGAAGAGTTATTTCAGCTTGGTGCAGCAACTTCTTGACGTGGTGCCACGTGTCGATGCTATGAAGAGGTCAGCGTGCATAGAGGGCGCTCGGCTGGCTCTCGCCGGTGTCAAGACATACTGGGCAGATATGGAGCCCACCATTGTTGCGTCCCAGGATTCGGATAAAAGCCGAATACCTTCTGAGCACTATTTTAAGGAAGTCCTTGAAGGCGCTCGCATAACAGAGACGCAGTGCTCGAAGGATGCTATATTATGATAGCATATGTAATCATAAAACAGTATTTTGATAAATTGTAGTGGCATTTTTTAGACTTGTGCCTTCAAGTATTAAGAACACCTCCTGTGCGGCCGTTTTAATATATATATATATATATATATATATATATATATATATATATATATATATATATATATATATATATATATATATATATATATATATATATATAAATTCTGAAAGATTGCAGTCGTTGGCTTCAGCCCCCACGCACATAGTGCGGGGGTGCGCGCAGAAGACGCATTTTCACATTTAACCCAACGTCTTGGTCCTACAAAGGAGGTGATAGCGCAGCGGGCTAGGCAACTGGACTATAATGTTTTAACACTTTCACTTAGGCATAGGAGCTTGACAGTGGGACTCTTTAGGTAGCCCCTTAGTGGCGACTGCGCTTGCCCGAATTCGGTGCGCGTACGTGCCTGACCGGGAAACGGCCCTTCATCAAAGCGGAGGAATCCGATAAATTCCTATAAGTCATCGAGTGGCGACCAGTCTCGCGCTACATCATGACAGTCAGTTTTCGGCTTTCTCTACTGAGGTGCTCGCCCGGCCGAACTGGGGCACAATCGCAGTAGTTCTCCTGGTGCTACCTTAGCCGATAGAGCGGAACGTAAGGTAGCCGAACTCAGGAGCCGGGCAACCAAACATTTGTCCAAAGACATGATTCAGAGCTGATGCATATAGTGCCAAAACTCGCGACGCCGAACACTCCCTAAGGTGTTCGGTCTTTATGAGTGCGGGTGAAACAACACCCTTTTAAAAAAGAGAGCCCCTAGTGTCCAGGTACGAGCAAAAATTCTGGCGTGGCCACATGCCAAAACGCCAGCCTCCTCCTTGGTTATAGTAGAAAAAACCAGGGGATGTGTAGCAGAAAGAGACAGTAAAAAAGGTTTACGCAGGGTCTTAATCTAAAAAGAATCCTTAGGACGGGTCCCTACTGCACGTCTGCGCCTGTGTCTCCGCTGTGCCGTGTCCTGGACGGGTGCTGCACGACGTTCATCTATAAAAGAGAGGAACTGAATTGAAAATGGGTCGTGCGGAACAAAAAGAAAATAAACAAAATAAAAATAAAAAATATATAAAGTTGAGCTTTATTGTCTCTGCGTATAGCCCCCGGTACGGGGGTATATGGCGTTTAAGCCTGCGTTGATGATGGACTTATGCCGAACTCATTTAGTCCGGGTCCGTGGCCTTTAATGACTTGTATCGAAAAAGTATTTTGGCTGGCGAGGCCATTTTATTGTGCGGCTGTTTAAGCGGCCGCGCAATCCTCCGTTTGGAGGAGGCGTATTTTAGTGCGCTCCCTTTAAAGAGATGATGCCTCGTGGACTGGGCATCTTAAGCGTGAGAGATGCATAGTGCGGTATTGCTTTAAAGCGAGCGAAAGCTCCGTGTCCCATTAGTGCTTGATAGCGACTTGAAAATGGGACGACATGGAAGGTCAGCTTTTCGCGACGGAAGTTATTGGCAGAGCCAAATATGACTTCAAATCAGAGAAAACCCATACAATGGGTGTCCGGGCCCGGCGCTACCCCTTGAAAGGAGGTTTTGCTGTGGCGGATTCTTGCTGGGTTTATGCCCATGCGGTGGATTGTATCCTGATATATCAGGTTTAGTCCACTGCCGCCGTCCATAAGGACATTGGTAAACTGGAATCCGTTAATTATTAGATCGAGTATCAGGGCAGTCTGGCCTGCGTTTTTGATATTTCTAGAATAATCTAGCTGATAAAAAATGATTGGTTTTAATAACCAGTGGCGGGACCACTGAGGGATAGGTTTTATTGTGCGTACCTTTATGGGTGCCACACGTTTTGTTATGTGTAGTGAGTTCACGTTTTGTTTCTTGGAACTGGCAGGCCTCACAAGCCTTCACCAGCTCAACGGCGTCGCTGAGTGTTGTGGGCCAGTAGAATCCACTACGGAACGCCTTGCCAACAAGGGTTCGTGACGATGAGTGGTGCCCACAGACTCCGCCGTGTATGCCCGCCAGCAGCTCCTTCCCTTGCTCTCTGGAGATGCAACGTAGGGACACGTCATTCGGTCACCTCCGGTAGAGCTCTCCATCCTTGATGAAGTAAGTTGTGGCCTACCGCGCTACGTGCTCCGCCTCCTCCTCGTTCTCCGGCAGGGTCCCTTGCATCAAGTAGTTCTTGAGCTCTGTGATCCAACATCCTTCTTGAGGCTCCAGCGCCAGGAGCAGGCGTGCCCCTGAGGCCGGGCCGCAGACCGAAGCTCCCGAGGCAGGCGGCTGAGGGAGCTCCTCCCTTGGTTGCGCCGTGCTCGATAGTGACGGTGCCGCCGAGGGTTTGAAGAGCCGCTCCTCAAAGACGCCAGGCTCCTGAGGCAGCCGCCTGGATGCCCTCCTGGCAATGTCATCAGTCTCTTGATTGGTGCCGCGAGGCACATGCTGCAACTCCAGCCCCCATAACTGTTTCTCCATCTTGCGAACCTCAGCGAGGTAGGCCTCCATGTGCTCGTCCTTTGGTTCGTATATCTTGTTGGACAAGTTGACGAGGAGCTGCAAATCGCCCTTGATGGTGAGGGGCCTTACCCCTAAGGCGGCTGCGGCTTTCAAGCCTGCTATCAGGCCTTCGTACTCTGCTATGTTGTTGGAGACCTTTACTCCGTGCTGGAAACAGAGTTGTATGGCGTAGTAGAGTTTGTCCTGGGTAGGGGATACAAGCACTGCGCCAGCTCCCGTGCCATGTCGGGAGAATGCCCCGTCGAAGTACATGACACAGCCGTCCGGGACCTCGCTTCCCGGGGAAAGTGATCGGTCCTCGCCTGCCTCGAGTCCCGGTGCTTCTGCCCATTCTGCCACGAAATCCGCAAGTGCGGCGCCCTTGATGACTCTGGTCGTACTGAATTCTAGCTTAAATGCTCGTAGTTCGATGTTCCATTCATCGACTCTTCCAGCTGAGTTGGGGCTCCTGAGTACTCTTTCTAAGGGATATGCTGAGACGACTTTGATAGGATGGCCTTGGAAGTAGTGTCGCAGCTTGCGTGAGGCCACTAATAGCACGAGGAGGAGTTTTTGAGGCATGGGGTACCGCGCCCTTGCGTCCCATAGCACCATGCTGACGAAGTACATGGGGTGCTCGACGAGGTTGAGGGTGCTGGCGCAGCTTGTGTCCTCCAGGGGCCGAGGCGTCTCCTAAGATGGCGGAGCCCCCAGTGCTTGGTCGCTCGGAGAGGCCTCTCCTGCTCCAGGCGTGCTCTACTGCCGCGGATGTCCCTTTTCGGCCGTGGTCGTGGTCTTTGCGAGGCCCTCTTGGTTTAGTTTTGCTTCAACCCGGACGGTCGCTGTGGCCTTGGTCTGGCGCTCCTCCCAGACCGCCACCAGGGTTGCGCTAGCGGAGTAGGGAGTGGCCGCAAGGTAGAGCACCAGGGGCTCCCGATGGCGCGGAGCTACCATCACTGGTGGGCTGGTAAGGTACCTCTTGAGATCTTGGAATGCCTTGTCGGCCTCTTTAGTCCATTCGAAGGGGCCCTTCTTCTTCATCATCTTGAAGAAGGGTAGTGCTCATTCCCCCATCTTGGAGATGAAGCTCCCTAGCGCGGTTACACGCCTGGTGAGCTTCTGCATCTCTCTGAGGGTCCTTGGTGGGCTCATGTCTTCGACTGCTTTGACCTTCTCCGGGTTGGCCTCGATGCCCCTATGGGACATGAGGAAACCCAAGAGCTTCCTGAGGGGACTCAAACACACACTTTTCCGGGATGAGCCACAGGTCCACTTCGTTGAGGCTCGCAAAGGTTTATTCTAGGTCCTATATCAGGGTTTTTGCCTCTTGAGACTTCACTACAATGTCGTCGACGTAAGCTTCGGCGTTCCTCCCGAGCTGAAAGGTCGCGCCTGCGTTGCACAACCCAAATGTCATGCACGTATAGCAGTACACTCGACATGGGGTCAAGAAAGCCGGTTTTTCCACGTCTTCTACCGCCATCTTGATCTGGTGATAGCCCGACAAGGCATCTAGGAAGCACAATAGGTCACACTCTGCGGTGGAGTCGTCTATCTGGTCAATGTGGGGGAGCGTAAATGGATCCTGCGGGCAGGCTTTGTTGAGGTTGGTGACGTCGACACACATGCGCTCCTTTCCTCCCTTTTTTGGCACGACGATCGGATTAGCCAGCCAATCAGGGTAGCGGACCTCGCGGATAACTCCTGCTGCCTCTAGCTTCCGGGTCTCTTGAACGATGAAAGCTTGTTTCTCAGTGGACTGTCGCCTCGCCTTCTGCTTCACGGGGCGCACGTTGGGGCACACGTTGAGGTGAAGCTCAATCACACCACTCGGGACCCCTGCTAACTGATCAGGTTCCCATGCGAACACCTTCTTGTTCGCGCGCAGAAATCTCACCGAGGCCCTCTCCTGCTCGAGCTCGAGGTTGGCTCCTATGGTGAAGGTGGCGTTAGTGGACTGTCCTCGTCGACCAGCACCTGCTTGGTTTCCGCCTTGTCCTGGGTGAATAGCTGCTTCTTTTTAGCCAGCGCAGCCCCCTTGGGCTCAAGGGCATCGATGCTCGTGGGATGTGCCATTGCGGCCGCCCTGAAAGCAAGCTTGAGCGCCTGCACCGCATCCCTTGTATCTCCTGATACGGTAAGGACGCCGCTGCTCCTGGGCATCTTCATGAGGTTGTACGTCGGGTGAGTTGCTGCCATGAACCGGGCCAAGGCCGGATAGCCGAGGATGGTGTTGTAGGGAAGGCCGATGGGGGCGATGTTGAAGTCGATCAGCTCTGTGTGGAAGTTGTCGTAGGTGCCGATGGTCACTAGGAGACGGATCTATCCCAAGGAGGCGGTGGAACCGACCCCGATGCCCGAGAAAGGCCTGTTGGGCTGAAGCCGCTCCAGCGGCACGTGGAGGAGGCTGAAGGCCTCCACCGAGAGCATGTTGAGGTCGGCACCGTCGTCGGTGAGGGTCCTGGTGACGACCACTTGGCAGATGGTGGGGGTGCACAGTATCAGGAGCGCGCCTGAACCACTAGGGTTGAAGGGGTGATCATCCGAGTCGAAGGTCAGATCGGCCTCGGGCGCCACCCAGCCCGGGGGGGCTTCTCGGCGCTTGGAGGCAGTGCTGATCTGGCGGGTGAACGGCTTGACGTGGCGGCTCGAGGGGGGTGCCTGTGAGCCGCCTAGGAGAGCTGCGACTACGGGCGGCGCTGGTGCGGCATAACGGGAGAGGAAGAGGTGGTGCAGCTCCCCCAGGAGTTCATAGAAGCCGTCGGCAGGTGGAGCAGCCACATGCGCGGGACGCCGGCGAGGACCATGGGAAACCAGTTGGCCATCACCCGTTCATCGCCCCCGGCTTTGAGGACGGCCTCCTCATATGCCAGCAGAAAAACCAGCGGATCCGTCGCGCCGTTGTAACGCGGGGGCATCTTAGGCTTGAACTTGCGCGGCCACTGCACTTGTCGCAAGGTGGAGGCCAAGGCTCGGAGCCCCCCAGCCCTAGTGTCGGCATCGGCTGCCGGAGCGGGCGGTGCGGCGTCTGCCATGAGGGCGAAACACGATGTTGGTGGAGCAGGTCATCGGGAGGAAGAACTCTAGCGTATCCCCTACATGGCGCGACAAATGTCGGATTTCGGGTTCCGACAGACCCTTAAGGTTCGAACTCTGGGGTGCGCACGAAGATCTTTCCCCTACAGAGACACAGAGTTTATACTGGTTCGGGCCACCGATGTGGTGTAATACCCTACTCCAGTGTGTGGTGTAGTGGATTGCCTCTGGGGTTGATGATGAACAATACAGGGGAAGAACGGCCTCGCGAGAGGTGTTCTTGAGCTGGCGCGGTGTGTTCTGCTTGGTCCGGATCTCTCTCTCCCCCCCTCTGGTGGCTAGTCCTATTTATAGAGGCCCTGGTCCTCTTCCCAAATAATGAGCGGGAAGGGCGCCAACAATTGGCCATTTTGAAGGGGAACATCCAGTACAAGTTATCCTGTCCAAAGGTGGTCTTCGGCTGCCAAAAGCACTGGTGATGACGCCGTCTTGGGCTCCACGGTGACCTCCGTCCTGCCGCTCTGCTGGTATTGGTCTCATTGCATCGGAATGGTAACCTTTGCCCGATGTCTTGTCCTGTGCTTGGTCCCTTTGCACCAAAGGGGAAACAAGGACACTGCGCAGGCCGGCGCCTGCCTGGCGCCCGCCTGATCTTGATCGTCATGGCTTGCGTCACGGGCTCCTCGCGACATGCCCCTGCCTTGATCTCTGTCACGACCGGTTTTCCAATAAAAATATTTATTGAGAAACCAATCTTTAGAATCCAGTTTGAGATAAAACCTCCTCACTGGTAGACAAACTTTTGATACAATAAGCCAGTAGCATCAAATATATTATAGGGTTGAGCTGATGATGCTCAACAATTTATTACAAGCGTGCCAATAATTATACATAAAGGCGATTATGACACAAGGGAGTGGTGGCATACTACCGACTCACAAATAGGGTAGTGGTGGAGTAACACAGTGGGGAGTGGATATGTGACCCTCAAACTAACATCCCATCGAGCGTCGAGGTGAGGCTCGATGAATTTATTTGGGTTGCGGAAGCGGGTATAAAACAGTGACCAAGTCCAGGGTCGCACGAGACTGACTGGGACTCCTCTAGGCGTCGGACTCGCTATCGAACTCCTCATCCATGAGATCACCTTCATCAGCATTTGGCCAAATCAACAAGCCAGTGAGTACTTTGAAGTACTCGCAAGACAGTTCGGACGTAAGATATAACAAATGCATGCATGAGTGCGTCACGATTAAATTACCAATGCACATTCGAAGTAATATTAGGCAGGGTAAGTAAAAAGGGAAACGGCGGTAGTCCGCCTGAAATCCCAACAGTAAAAATAATGGAAGAACCGATCGGGTGTCTGAAGCGACGCCTCGAAAGGTGATCAATAAAATAAAAGAAAGAATTGCCACAGTCGGGCGTCTGAGCGACACCTCATAAAGGGCTTTAAAAGAAATGCCGCAGTCGGGCGTCTGAGCGACACCACATAAAGGGCTTTAAAAGAAATGCCGCAGTCGGGCGTCTGAGCGACACCTCATAAAGGGCTTTAAAAGAAATGCCGCAGTCGGGCGTCTGAGCGACACCACATAAAGGGCTTTAAAAGAAATGCCGCAGTCGCGCGTCTGAGCGACACCTCATAAAGGGCTTTAAAAGAAATGCCGCAGTCGGGCGTCTGAGCGACATCACATAAAGGGCTTTAAAAGAAATGCCGCAGTCGGGCGTCTGAGCGACACCACATAAAGGGCTTTACTGACAAGGAAAAATAATTATAATTCAACTCTTGAAAATAAACGGGTTAGTCCATCCACAAGAATAAACATTTAACTGATCTTAGTGCTCATGGTCCCACCGGATAATCTGTCACCAAAACTGGCACATGTCAGTTAGCACGGAACTTGGATATAGATAAGATGATTTGAGGATATATGACTCTGTAGAGTTTGTACAAAATTTCCCACAGTTAATGGATTTCCGTAGTCACAAGGACTAGTTCCGTTTACGGTATTTCAGAAGGAAACACAGCTAACCAGTACACACCCATCCAACCTCTCGATGCCAGGAATCACCCTCGACATCGCCCAAGAAAAACTTTTGAGACGGGGAGATCACAATCTCGAATAGCATGGGATCAAATTTATATACGCGCGCTCTAAGGGGTGCCCCCCTCTCGGTCCCAACCAGAAACACCCATGCCCCCTGACCGGATGACTAGCTTTAATCCAGGGCCATGGAACCATCATCCCGACCTCTCCTTTTTGGTGTGTACCAAGAAAGTGATTTGCGACTTACTAAACCATATCCCTTTCGGGAAACATGTGGTAGTACAGGGATAGGAAATGGATATGAACCCAACCGATACGGGTTGGTCCTGAAGTTAACTTGCATGGCATAATACTGGCATGCTACAACACTGCCATCTTACCCACCTTTCTTACCAACACATGGCCTTGCATATTCACATCCAACAATGTATGGATCATCGAACTTACTTGTCCCATCAATGCATTATAAACAGTTCATCGGTATGCTCCATAATATACCATGAAACTAACTAAATGCAAAACATGCTAAGACACTCATCATATCAAAAGTTCAAACATGCTTGCCTGGTTCAGAGTAGTCGGAGTCTAACTCGGT
The DNA here is from genome assembly GCA_032464435.1 of Aegilops umbellulata. Taxonomy (NCBI): domain Eukaryota; kingdom Viridiplantae; phylum Streptophyta; class Magnoliopsida; order Poales; family Poaceae; genus Aegilops; species Aegilops umbellulata. The sequence goes on from CP136060.1 coordinate 99,628,095, forward strand.
GAAGTTCGCGGTCCCGTCACCTCCTTCGGTATCTACGGTATAAAGAGAATATACGCGCTATCGTGAATACCAAGAGGTGCACAAAAATTATTCCAAATAATCTTCAAATAAATCTGATAAAAACTAGACAAAATTTTGAAGAGAACAGAAAAAGAATCACTCAAAAATATGTTTCTGTTTAAAAGTTATAAAGGTTTTTGTCTAGGGACCCATCTGTAATGAAACAGAAACTTCTCAGGGTTCTTTTTATAAAAACAGAAAACACTTCGGTCTCATTTGTGCCAGCTCAGAGGAGAAGACGTATTTTGCCCGAATACGCTTTCAGAAAACGATTCGAAAAAAGAAGAGAAACCTGACGGGGCGGTCCCACCCGTCGGGTTTGAAAACGGGACGGTGCCTTTGGCGCCAGAGAGCCGCGGCGATCGCCGGCGGCGATCCACGGCGAGGCAGAGGGATCGGAGGGTACCTCCGTGCTCAGGGTGCCGTTCCGCGTCAGGTGGTGGTTGTGGTGGTCGCCGGCGTGCACTGTGTCGATGGTGGCCCCTGCTCCGACGGACGGCGGTTCGGACGAGGATGGAGCTCGCTGGAGGGGCTGCCAATGTTCAAATTGATGAGGGGGTTAGGGTACAGGGCGTGGAAGAGGGCTGCTGACGGAGTTTAGACGCCAGAGATGGCCTCACCGCAGTGAACGTAGCTGGAGCCAGAGGCGGACGGAGGTGGCCGGAGTCGAGGAAGAAGCACTCCTCGAGGCCCCTCCAGTGGCCAGGCGGGGTGTATGTGAGGTGTAGGGAGTGTGTGTGCTCGAGGGGGAGCTCGGGGTCCCCTTTTATAGGCGATCCGAGGCGGTGGCCGAGAATGGGGTTCTCCGGCGATGGATTACGGCGGCGCAGTGCTTGGTCGGGAGGGTTTAGGAGTTGAGCTTCATCGTGGAGGTCCACTGAGTCCGTTTAGGTGCCAACCGCGCTGGGATTTGCTTGCTTAGGTGGAGTTCGACGGAACGGGGCGGCGCAGGCCCGTCGGCGGCAGAGAGCCTGCTCTGTGCGCGCCGCGCCAAGGCGACGGTGCTGCATGCGTGCGCTGGCGCGGAGATGGCCACGCAGAGCCACCAGGGGGCTTGGGCGGTGGTGAACGGCGTTGAGCCGCCGTTCTGCTCCCTGTCTGCTCCTACGGTGGTTCAGCCGCCGCAAGACACGCCGGCGCAGGCGGGCCAGGGCACCACCGACGCCAGGAAGGTGCCAAGCGCGCGTGCGGGGCTCCGGACAAGCAGGCCAGGCGGCGAGCAACATGCCAAGGGGCACTGTGAGCATGTGACTGCACTCATCTGAAGAAGATCGACACTGAAAGTCTGAATTTAACTGAATATGAACTGAAACAGTGCATGCAAGGTGTTCGACAGAATGATCTAGGCATGTCGGGATTTTTCCTTGAGCTGATTTTTGGTAGAGTGACTTCTCATTGCTCCAGTAGGCTGCCTGATTTTTGGTGGAATTCTTGGAGAAGTGTAGATATGAATTTCACCAAATTTGGCAAATCTGGTCCAAACTTGCAGGGAGTGTAAGTTGAAATATTTGAAAAGAAGATGAGTGGGTCAAGATGGTTCCGGGTTGTGGGCACAAAGGACTAGCCAATAGAGTTGGTTTGATATCCAAATACAAATTTTACAAGGTACTTGCTTTGTAAATGGTTCAGGCTCAAAATAAAAATCAGAAAAGATTTGAGAGGTGAAATAATCAAAATAAAATCCAAAACTTGTTTGGATGAGTTGGGACAGGGAACTTGGGTTGTTAACAAGGAGGAGAGGAGGTTTTGGAGTGGTTTCACTTCATGGGCAAAAACACAAGGTCATGGTGGTGATCAAAAGAATGAAAATCCCAAATTTTCATAGAGTTTTCCTTTTAAAAAGAAAAGATTAAACTCCCAAAAATAATTTGAGAAGAGAACCAACAGAGGAGAAGTTTTTAAAAAGGTTAAACCCAAAGTTTGAAGAAGAAAACAGAAATAACAATCCTAGCCAAAGAAAAAGGATTTTTAAGAGGATTGTTTTTCTGAAAATTTTAAAAGGCCTCATTTCACAAAAGAAAAACCAGCAAGGTTTTTGCTAAAACCAAATAAAAATTTTGGAGTGTCACAACACCTACCCCCTTAGGAAAAATCTCGTCCCCGAGATTTCAGCTGATCCTTAAATAAGTGCGGATTGTCTACTCGAAGGAAATCCTCTCTTTTCCAAGTTGCTTCGCTGTCTGTGTGATTGCTCCATTGAACTCTGAAAAATTCAATGGTCTTCTGTCGGGTCCTCCTTTCAGGCTCCTCTAATATTTTTACTGGATGTTCCCGATAAGTGAGGTCCTGTTGCACGTCAATGTTCTCATGGGATACTTGTTTCTCTTGGTTGCTCACACACTTCCTTAACTGCGAAACGTGGAACACGTTGTGGATATCTGACAGTTCCTCAAGTAAGTCTAGCTGGTATGCGACCGTGCCTTTCCGGGCCACTATACAGAATGGTCCTATGAACCTTGGCGCTAGCTTTCCTTTTATCTTGAATCGTTGTAATCCCCTCATAGGGGATACTCGTAGGTATACGAACTCACCGGGTTCGAAGCTGACCCCACGATGCTTCTGATTGTAATAACTCTTCTGTCGGCTTTGAGCGGTCTTGAGCCTATCCCTGATTAGCTTGACTTTCTCCTCGGCTTCTTTGAGCATGTCTGGTCCGAAGATGCGGCTGTCTCCGGTCTCTGACCAATTCAACAGGGTACGACATCTTCGTCCATACAAAGCCTCAAATGGTGCCATTTGCAGGCTGGCCTGGTAACTGTTGTTGTATGCGAACTCGGCATATGGCAGGCTTTCTTCCCAACTGGTTCCATATGTGAGGACACATGCCCTCAGCATGTCCTCTAAAATCTGGTTTACGCGTTCTGTCTGTCCATCTGTCTGGGGGTGGTAAGCCGTACTGAAAGCTAATTGAGCTCCCAGAGCCTGTTGTAAATGATCCCAAAATCTCGAGACGAACTGAGTGCCTCTGTCAGATATTATAGTCTTTGGAACACCGTGCAGACAAACTATACGGGCAAGATATATCCTGGCAAGCCTCTGAGTGGTGTAGGTCATCTTTACTGGAATAAAGTGTGCCACTTTGGTTAATCTGTCGGTGATAACCCATATGGCATCATTTCCATGTTGTGACCGAGGTAGTCCGACAATGAAATCCATCCCTATTTCATCCCATTTCCACTCAGGTATTTTGTTTGGTTGCAGTAATCCGGCTGGTCTCTGATGCTCAGCTTTTATGCGTTGGCAAGAGTCGCAACATGCAATGGAAGTGACTAGGTCCCTCTTCATACCGTGCCACCAAAATCTTTCCTGAATATCTTTATACATTTTGGTTCCCCCCGGGTGGATTGAGTATGGGGCGGTGTGGGCTTCAGCCAAAATTTGCCGTTTAAGGTCTTATATGTCTGGCACGCAGAGTCTTTCCCTGTACCATAATATCCCTCCATCGTCTACGACGAATTCCGAGGTCTTGCCCTTGCTCACCTTTCTTTTGATGCCCTCGATGCTGGGGTGACCAGGCTGAGCTTCTTTAATCTTCTCCACAAGGTCGGGCTGTATTTCCAAGTTTGCTATGGTGCCTTCCGCCACCATTAACAAGTTGAGTTTGGCAAATTCTTGTTGGAATTCGGGTCTCAAGCCCTGTAGATTTCTTTCGTCGGAGCTGGGGTTCCGACTAAGAGCATCAGCCACCACATTCGCTTTACCTGGATGATAGTGGATACCAACATCATAATCCTTTACCAATTCCAACCAGCGTCGTTGCCGTAAATTTAGTTCTGGCTGCGTGAAAATATATTTGAGACTCTTATGGTCCGTATATATATTTCACATCGATTTCCCAGTAAGAAATGCCTCCATTCCTTAAGTGCATGAATGACAGCTGCCATTTCCAAGTCATGAGTGGGATAATTTTCCTCATGCTTGCGAAGTTGCCTTGAAGCGTATGCGACAACCTTGCCTTCTTGCATCAACACGCATCCGAGACCTTTCCTGGGCGCGTCACAATATACTTCAAAATTCTTGTGTATGTCTGGCACAACTAATACTGGTGCTGTTGTTAACTTCCTCTTTAGCTCTTGGAAACTTTTCTCGCAGGCTTCTGTCCATTCAAACTTCTTGTCTTTCTTGACTAGTTGCGTCATAGGCTTGGCTATGGTGGAGAATCCTTCAATAAATATGCGGTAATATCCTGCCATTCCCAGGAAGCTTCGGATGTCTGTCACGCTGGCTGGTGACTTCCAGCCAAGTACGGCCTTTACTTTCTCCGGGTCCACGGCGATATCGTCTTGGGTCAGCACGTGGCCTAGAAAGCCTACTTGCCTTAACCAAAATTCACACTTGCTGAACTTGGCGTACAATTGGTGTTTCCTTAGTTCTCCTAGTACAATTCTGAGATGTTCAGCGTGCTCTTCTGGTGTTTTGGAGTATACTAGAATATCGTCGATGAATACCACAACGAACTTGTCCATAAACTTCATAAATACTTTGTTCATGAGGTGAACAAAATATGCAGGAGCATTTGTTAATCCAAAAGGCATTACTGTGAACTCATACAATCCATATCTGGAGGTGAATGCTGTCTTGGGGATATCTTCTGTTCGTACCTTTAATTGATGGTATCCTGGCCTTAGGTCAATTTTTTGAGAATACCTTGGCCTTAGAGAGCTGATCGAATAAATCATTTATTCTTGGCATCGGGTATTTGTTCTTGACCGTGACCATGTTAAGTGCTCGGTAGTCAATACACAATCGCAGTGTTCCATCTTTCTTTTTGGCAAATAAAATTGGTGATCCCCAAGGTGAGGAACTGGCTCGAATGTATCCTTTGTCTAGCAATTCCTTGATTTGTTTCTTCAGCTCAACTAACTCGGACCGTGCCATTCTGTATGGTTTCTTGTATATGGGGGTGGTTCCTGGTGCTAACTCAATGCTGAATTCTATCTCTCTGTCTGGTGGCATGCCTGGTAGCTCATCGGGGAATACGTCTGGAAATTCACATACTACTGGAACCTTGCTTAGCTCAGAAACATCTACCTTATTCAGTCTTGGTTGCCTGGGTATTTTCCTTTCCTTGGCGGATACCCTTATTGTCTTCCCGAGGTGATGCGTGAGTATTACGGTCCGGTTGAAACAGTCAATGAAACCTTTATTTGTGGTTAGCCAATCCATCCCAAGGATGACATCTAGTCCCTTATTTTCCAACACAATAAGGTTTGCGTAAAACTTCAGCCCTTCGAACACAATAATCACATCCTGACAGTAATTCTGAGTAACTTGCTGAATCCCAGGGGACTTGATGATCATGGATTTCTCCAAAGGAAGCATCGAAAAATTATTTTGCAAAGCAAAACTTTTCGAAACAAAAGAGTGAGAAGCTCCAGAATCAAACAAAACCATTGCAGGTATTGTGTTGACAAGAAACATACCGAGTATGATATCCGGAGCATTTTGTGCCTCCTCTTTGGTTACATGGTTCAGATGACCCTTCCTGTGGTTGTTGTTGGGATTGAAATTGTTTCGCTTAGGCGCTGAATTGTTGTTGCCGTTGTTCGGCTTTGGTGCTGAGTTTCTAGGCTTGGGACACTGCTTGGCATAGTGTCCTTCCTCTTCGAAGGCGTAACAAGTAACGCCGGGGCGATATGTGAACTCCTTGTCCCTTGTATGAAAATTCTTGATTGGGCGTGAGACGTTGGACGGGGATTTGTGTGTCCCACCCTTTTGAAAATCTGTCTTGCTTCGGTGATTGCGAGCCTGGTTAGTCTGGTCCCCTTTTCGCTTGCGGATATCTTCCAAACTGCGTCTCTCATTTTCCAGAGTAATGGCTTTATCCACCAGCGTCTTAAAATCTTGGAAAGTGTGTATGACCAGTTGGCATTTAAGCGCAGGCGCTAGGCCATCAAGGAATTTCTCCATTTTCTTGCTTTCAGTCATACGCTCTTCGTTTGCGTAGCGAGACAATAGAGTAAACTGACTGTTGTAATCAGATACTGTCATGTTCCATTGTTTGAGGTCATCGAACTCCCTCTTCTTGATTTTCATAATACTTTTAGGAATATGTGCGCCACGGAAGCCTTCCTTGAAATCATCCGAGGTTATATCATTTTCGTTGGGATGCATGTGCAGGAAATTCTCCCACCAGGATGCGGCTGCTCCCGTGAGATAATGCCGTGCGTACAGTACTTTTTCTGGGTCTGAGCATTTTGCAATAATTAATTTTCTCTCCATATCACGAAGCCAGTCTTCGGCCTCAAGCGGCTTGTCAATGTGAGAAAATGTCTGGGGACGTGTCTTCTGTAGTTCGGATAATTTAGAATGTTGTTGATACTGTCCATGGTGATTTCCCATGTTGATGACTTGGTTCATCATTTCACGATGTTGTTGCTGACTTTGTTCATAAAGGCGGCACATTTGAGATAGTGTCGTCTCACTACCCTGTTGACCTGATTGACCTTGAGTGAAATTGTTGCCTGGTTGATTGTCATAATATTGGTTCGACTGCCCTTGTGCAAAATTGTTGTCTGCTTGAGTGCCATAATTTTCCTCTGGCGGAGCTGGCATGGAGCGAGTCCAAGGACGAGACATTTTTCACTCTGGGGATATATTTTGCGAAACCCATAAGCAAACAAAAAAAATTAAATCCATAAAAGCACAAGGTTGGCAAAGAAACCAAATAGCCAAGATTACTAGGGAAAACCATTTAATTTGCGCACGGAGAAAGACTGCTCATTACGTATCTTAGACGCGGGCGATAATTATACAATACGTCACTCAGGATATGCGTACATATTGCTGACATGTTATTTAGGCTAGTGCACTTCTCCAGATCCTACATGATGCGCAAACAGGCTACTTCCCATATCTTACATGGCGGTACAACGCGCGACGGCTAAGCGTACTTAGTCGGAGATGTTGATGATGTCCTTGGCCCTGCCAAGGGTGAGGCGTAGCGAGGCTGGAGACTCAACTTCCTCCTCGCTAATGGGCTCCATACGAGTAGTGCTGCTTCGAGTAGATGGAGCGGGTGCCAGGGGCGGAATAACACGAATAGGAGTCAGCGTGAGGGGCGGTGCAGTGCACACTGGAGTGGGCGCAATGACCTGGTTGAACTCCTCAGTAGAAGGCAGGCGACGAGCTGGTGCATAGGATGCTGATGATGAGGCATAAGTCAGTGGCGGTGCTGTGAGCAGGAGCTCCATCCTGTTGGCAGCACAGCCATGGACTGAGTCCATGTGGGCGGCCACAAAGTCGTCCACCAAGTTGTCGAAGGCGGCCTCCAGAGCCCGAAGATACTCAATAAGCATCTCAAAGGCCTCGTCCCGTTCTCCTCTGGGGCAGGAGTATGCGTAGTGACAGGTGTAAGGCACGTGGCATGGAAGATAGCGGTAACGACGAGCCTTCATCACGGGAAGGACATCCCTGAGGCGAGCTATCGACTCGCGGGCTGCCATCTGGATGGCATGCTTCTCCGTGGGCATGGCTCTACCCACGAACCGGAAGCGGCGTAACTCACCACGCCCTCCCCTGAATTGCACCGAGGCCTGGTGCATGGTCAGACTGTCGTTGACTTTGTGCTGGCAAAGTGAGATGACCGGGCGCATAGATGGCCCCATCGCGACCTGAACGATGAAGGATAGAAGCTTGACGAACCCATCGGGCACGTTGGCGAAGGTCTGAGACTCGCAGCAGTTGTCGGCCATCTACAAAAAGTAGGCAAAAATTCTGAAGAGTCAGATCATAAATATATGCTGACTGTCAGAAAAAAAATGTCTACAATTGTAAAAACATAAATGGGCTCTAATATGCTAATAACCGATTAGCGATCGCACCTAGTGGCTTCCTACAGTCATCCTGCCTCTGGTACCAAGCTTGTCACGACCGGTTATCCAATAAAAATATTTATTGAGAAACCAATCTTTAGAATCCAGTTTGAGATAAAACCTCCTCACTGGTAGACAAACTTTTGATACAATAAGCCAGTAGCATCAAATATATTACAGGGTTGAGCTAATGATGCTCAACAATTTATTACAAGCGTGCCAATAATTATACATAAAGGCGATTATGACACAAGGGAGTGGTGGCATACTACTGACTCGCAAATAGGGTAGTGGTGGAGTAACATAGTGGGGAGTGGATATGTGACTCTCAAACTAACATCCCATCGAGCGTCGAGGTGAGGCTCGATGAATTTATTTGGGTTGCGGAAGCGGGTATAAAACAGTGACCAAGTCCAAGGTCGCACGAGACTGAGTGGGACTCCTCTAGGCGTCGGACTCGCTATCGAACTCCTCAGCCATGAGATCACCTTCGTCAGCATCTGGCCAAATCAACAAGCCAGTGAGTACTTTGAAGTACTCGCAAGACAGTTCAGACGTAAGATATAACAAATGCATGCATGAGTGCGTCACGATTAAATTACCAATGCACATTCAAAGTAATATTAGGCAGGGTAAGTAAAAAGGGAAACGACGGTAGTCCGCCTGAAATCCCAACAGTAAAAATAAAGGAAGAACCGATCGGGTGTCTGAAGCGACGCCTCGAAAGGTGATCAATAAAATAAAAGAAAGAATTGCCACAGTCGGGCGTCTGAGCGACACCTCATAAAGGGCTTTAAAAGAAATGCCGCAGTCGGGCGTCTGAGCGACACCACATAAAGGGCTTTAAAAGAAATGCCGCAGTCGGGCGTCTGAGCGACACCACATAAAGGGCTTTAAAAGAAATGCCGCAGTCGGGCGTCTGAGTGACATCTCATAAAGGGCTTTAAAAGAAATGCCGTAGTCGGGCGTGTGAGCGACACCACATAAAGGGCTTTAAAAGAAATGCCGCAGTCGGGCATCTGAGCGACACCTCATAAAGGGCTTTAAAAGAAATGCCGCAGTCGGGCGTCTGAGCGACACCACATAAAGGGCTTTAAAAGAAATGCCACAGTCGGGCGTCTGAGCGACACCACATAAAGGGCTTTACTGACAAGGAAAAATAATTATAATTCAACTCTTGAAAATAAACGGGTTAGTACATCCACAAGAATAAACATTTAACTAATCTTAGTGCTCATGGTCCCACCGGATAATCTGTTACCAAAACTGGCACATGTCAGTTAGCACGGAACTTGGATATAGATAAGATGATTTGAGGATATATGACTCTGTAGAGTTTGTACAAAATTTCCCACAGTTAACGGATTTCCGTAGTCACAAGGACTAGTTCTGTTTACGGTATTTCAAAAGGAAACACAACTAACCAGTACACACCCATCCAACCTCTCGATGCCAGGAATCACCCTCGACATCGTCCAAGAAAAACTTTTGAGACGAGGAGATCACAATCTCGAATAGCATGGGATCAAATTTATATACGCGCGCTCTAAGGGGTGCCCCCCTCTCGGTCCCAATCGGAAACACCCATGCCCCCTGACCGGATGACTGGCTTTAATCCAGGGCCATGGAACCATCATCCCGGCCTCTCCTTTTTGGTGTGCACCAAGAAAGCGGTTTGCGACTTACTAAACCATATCCCTTTAGGGAAACATGTGGTAGTACAGGGATAGGAAATGGATATGAACCCAACCGATACGGGTTGGTCCTGAAGTTAACTTGCATGGCATAAGACTGGCATGCTACAACACTGCCATCTTACCCACCTTTCTTACCAACACATGGCCTTGCATATTCACATCCAACAATGCATAGATCATCGAACTTACTTGTCCCATCAATGCATAATAAACAGTTCATCGGTATGCTCCATAATATACCATGAAACTAACTAAATGCAAAACATGCTAAGACACTCATCATATCAAAGTTTCAAACATGCTTACCTGGTTCAGAGTAGTCGGAGTCTAACTCGGTGAAGTTCGCGGTCCCGTCACCTCCTTCGGTATCTACGGTATAAAGAGAATATACGCGCTATCGTGAATACCGAGAGGTGCACAAAAATTATTCCAAATAATCTTCAAATAAATCTGATAAAAACTAGACAAAATTTTGAAGAGAACAGCAAAAGAATCGCTCAAAAATATGTTTCTGTTTAAAAGTTATAAAGGTTTTTGTCTAGGGACCCATCTGTAATGAAACAGAAACTTCTCAGGGTTCTTTTTATAAAAATAGAAAACGCTTCGGTCTCATTTACGCCAGCTCAGAGGAGAAGACGTATTTTGCCTGAATACGCTTTTAGAAAACGATTCGAAAAAAGAAGAGAAACCTGACGGGGCGGTCCCACCCGTCGGGTTTGAAAATGGGACGGCGCCTTTGGCGCCAGAGAGCCGCGGCGATCGCCGGCGGCGATCCATGGCGAGGCAGAGGGATCGGAGCGTGCCTCCCTGCTCAGGGTGCCGTTCCGCGTCGGGTGGTGGTTGTGGTGGTCGCCGGCGTGCACTATGTCGACGGTGGCCCCTGCTCCAGCGAACAGCGGTTCGGACGAGGATGGAGCTCGCCGGAGGGGCTGCCAATGTTCGAATTGACGAGGGGGTTAGGGTACGGGGTGTGGAAGAGGGCTGCAGACGGAGTTTAGACGCCGGAGATGGCCTCACCGCAGTGAACGCAACTGGAGCCAGAGGCGGACGGAGGTGGCCGGAGTCGAGGAAGAAGGGCTCCTCGAGTCCCCTCCAGTGGCCAGGCGGGGTGTATGTGAGGTGTAGGGAGTGTGTGTGCTCGAGGGGGAGCTCGGGGTCCCCTTTTATAGGCGATCCGAGGCGGTGGCCGAGAACGGGGTTCTCCAGCGATGGATTACGGCGGCGCAGTGATTGTTCGGGAGGGTTTTTGAGTTGAGCTTCGTCGTGGAGGTCCACTGAGTCCGTTTAGGTGCCAACCGCGCCGGGATTTGCTTGCTTAGGTGGAGTTCGACGGAACGGGGCGGCGCGGGCCCGTCGGCGGCAGAGAGCGTGCTCTGTGCGCGCCGCGCCACAGCGACGATGCTGCATGTGTGCGCTGGCGCGGAGATGGCCACGCGGAGCCACCAGGGGGCTTGGGCGGTGGTGAACGGCGTTGAGCCACCGTTCTGCTCCCTGTCTGCTCCTACGGTGGTTCGGCCGCCGCAAGACACGCCGGCGCAGGCGGGCCAGGGTACCACCAATGCCAGGAACGTGCCAAGCGCGCGTGCGGGGCTCCGGACAAGCAGGCCAGGCGGCGAGCAACGTGCCAAGGGTCACTGTGAGCATGTGGCTGCACTCATCTGAAGAAGATCGACCCTGAAAGTCTGAATTTAACTGAATATGAACTAAAAAGTGCATGTAAGGTGTTCGACAGAATGATCTAGGCATGCGGGGATTTTTCCTTGAGCTGATTTTTGGTAGAGTGACTGCTCATTGCTCCAGTAGGCTGCCTGATTTTTGGTGGAATTCTTGGAGAAGTGTAGATATGAATTTCACCAAATTTGGCAAATCTGATCCAAACTTGCAGGGAGTGTAAGTTGAAATATTTGAAAAGAAGATGAGTGGGTCAAGATGGTTCTGGGTTGTGGGCACAAAGGACTAGCCAGTAGAGTTGGTTTGATATCCAAATACAAATTTTACAAGGTACTTGCTTTGTAAATGGTTCAGGCTCAAAATAAAAATCAGAAAAGATTTGAGAGGTGAAATAATCAAAATAAAATCCAAAACTTGTTTGGATAGTTGGGACAGGGAACTTGGGTTGTTAACAAGGAGGAGAGGAGGTTTTGGAGTGGTTTCACTTCATGGGCAAAAATACAAGGTCATGGGTGGTTATCAAAAGAATGAAAATCCCAAATTTTCATAGAGTTTTCCTTTGAAAAAGAAAAGATTAAACTCCCAAAAATAATTTGAGAAGAGAACCAACAGAGGAGAAGTTTTTAAAAAGGTTAAACCCGAAGTTTGAAGAAGAAAACAGAAATAACAATCCTAGCCAAAGAAAAAGGATTTTTAAGAGGATTGTTTTTCTGAAAATTTTAAAAGGCCTCATTTCACAAAAGAAAAACCAGCAAGGTTTTTGCTAAAACCAAATAAAAGTTTTGGAGTGTCACAATCTCTCTGCCTCCTCGTGAGCCTGCCTGATGAGGCTGCTCCTGAGGAAGCTTCCTGTCGTCCGCCCCGGAAGGATTGGCCCCTCGCGAGGGTCTTGAGCTTGAGCTGATGAAGTTGGGCCACGCTGGGCCCCCACTCGAGCCACGCCACGGGCCGCAGGCAGGCAAGTCCGGGGACCCTCCCAGAATGCCGACAGGAGAAAAGGATGAACGAGGGAATGCCTTATTTGCAAATGTGGAGAGGGGTGTGGGTATCTTTTTGCAAAATTGCCATAGTTTCCTTCCTATCCGTCAGATATAAATCGGGTGGCCTATATTGCAGGATGGTAGGAACACCATCATCACCAACTCTGTTTTCATAAGAGTAGAGATATGTAAGTGTCACTACCCCCCCCCCTCACACACACACTTCCTGACACCGAAGGAGTAGGGTGACACCTCGATCTTGATACTAATCTGTTGACTGGCTTCTCTCTCGAACACACACACACGCACACTACCCGACACCAAGGGAGTAGGGTGGCACTGAGGGAGTCCTGGATTAGGGGGTATCCGGACAGCCGGACTATATCCTTTGGCCGGACTGTTGGACTATGAAGATACAATATTGAAGACTTCGTCCCGTGTCCGGATGGGACTCTCCTTGGCATGGAAGGCAAGCTTGGCAATACGGATATGTAGATCTCCTTCCTTGTAACTGACTCTGTGTAACCCTAGCACCCTCAGGTGTCTATATAAACCGGAGGGTTTAGTCCGTAGGACAACAACAATCATACCATAGGCTAGCTTCTAGGGTTTAGCCTCTACGATCTCGTGGTAGATCAACTCTTGTAATACTCATATCATCAAGATCAATCAAGCAGGAAGTAGGGTATTACCTCCATCAAGAGGGCACGAACCTGGGTAAACATCATGTCCCCCGCCTCCTGTTACCATCCGCCTTAGACGCATAGTCCGGGACCCCCTACCCGAGATCCGCCGGTTTTGATACCAACATTGCTGCTTTCATTGAGAGTTCAACTGCGCCGTCACCGTAAGGCTCGATGGCTCCTTCGATCATCGGTAACGATGCGGTCCAAGGTGAGGTCTTCCTCCCTGGACAGATCTTTGTATTCGGCGGCTTCGCACTGCGGGCCAACTCGCTTGGCCATCTGGAGCAGATCGAGAGCTACACCCCTGGCCACCAGGTCAGGTTCGGAAACTTGAACTACACCACCGATATCTGTGGAGACTTCATCTTTGACGGGTTCGAGCCCTTGCCAGGTGCGCTGCACGATCACGATGAGCATGATATAGATCTGCCGTCGGATGGTGTTCGGGAGATCACACCGTCCACTACTCCGGCCTTTAATTCGGAGCAAATTGCGCCATCCAAGGATGGGTGGATAGACCCCACCATGGAGGCCATTCTCTCAGCGACGATAGAGCCGGATACTGACCTTACCCCTCACGAGAGCCATGATGCCGAACCACTGGATTCATCTCCGAGCCGCCTGCGCTCATGCCTATCGAATCCGATTGGGCGCCGATCATGGAGTTCACCTCCGCAGATATCTTTCAGCACTCGCCTCTTGGCGACATGCTACATTCATTAAAGTCTCTCTCCTTGTCAGGAGAAACTTGGCCGAACTATGTATGGCTAGGATGGGATGCGAACGACGAGGGAATTCGTTCCCCACCCACCACCCACTGGATAGCCATTGTCGAAGATTTAACCGACATGCTCGACTTCGACTCTGAAGACATTGACGGCATGGACGACGATGCAGGAGACGAATTGGAACCACCACCAACAGGGCGCTGGACCGCCACTTCATCACACGACATATACATGGTGGATACACCCAAAGAAAACGATGATGAGGAACGGGAGGATGCAGCGAGGGATAGTGTTTAGGGTTCCGGCAGACCCTTGAGGTTCGAACTCTGGGGTGCGCGCGGAGATTACGCTTCCTACCTATCTGTACCCCTCCGCCTCGCAAGGATCTTGGCTACTAGAAGAACAACACAAGATACACAGAGTTTATACTGGTTCGGGCCACCGATGTGGTGTAATACCCTACTCCAGTGTGTGGTGTGGTGGATTGCCTCTTGGGCTGATGATGAACAATACAAGGAAGAACTGCCTCGCGAGGGCCTGTTCTTGACTGGGGCAATGAACTACAAGAGGAGTTCAGTCGCCCTTGACTCTCTCTCTCTCTCTGTCTGATTGCGAATCGATCCGTCCCCGGCCCCTAGGGTGGCTAGCCCTATTTATAGGCAAAGGCCCTGGGCCTCTTCCCAAATATCGAGCGGGAAGGGCGCCAACAATTGGCCATTTTGAAGGGGAACATCCGGTACACTTATCCTGACTAAAGTTGGTCCTCGCCTGCCAAAGGCTCCGGTGATGACGCTGGCTTGGGCTCCACAATGAATTCTTCCTTGTCGCGGAGCTGGTCTTGGTCTCGTTGCACCGAAATGGGTGCCTTTTCATGATCCTCCCGCCTGCGCTTGCTCCCTTAGCACCAAAGAGGAAAGGGAGGACACTGCACGGCTGGCGCCCGCCTGGCGCCCTTGGTCGTCATGGATTGCATCATGGGCACTGTCGGATTCACGGGTTCCGGCAGACCCTTAAGGTTTGAACTCTAGGGTGCGCGCGGAGATCGTGCCCTCTACCTCTCCGTCTCACAAAGAACTACCTACTAGAAGAACAACACAAGAGACACAGGATTTATATTGGTTCGGGCCACCATTGTGGTGTAATACCCTACTCCAGTGTGGTGGGTGGATTGCCTCTTGGGCTGATGAGGAAGAACAATACAAGGAAGAACAGCCTCGCGAGGGTCTATTCTTGGCTGGGGGATGAACTGCTAGGGGGAGTTTGATCGCCCTTCACTTTCTCTCTCTAGATGTCTCTACTGGTTTCCTGGTACTCGATCCGATTCGTCCCGTACCCTGGGAGTGGCTAGTCCTATTTATAGGCAAAGGCCCTGGGCCTCTTCCCAAATATTGAGCGGGAAGGGCGCCAACAATTGGCCAATTTGAAGGGGAACGTCTGGTACACTTATCCTGACTAAAGTTGGTCTTCGCCTGCCAAAGGCCATGTGGTGACGCCGGCCTGGGCTCCATGGTGACCTCCTTCCCACCGTTGGACTGGTCTTGGTCTCGTAGCACTGAAATGGGTGCCTTTGCTTGATCCTCTCGCATGTGCTTGCCCCCTTTGCACCAAAGAGGAAAGGGAGACGCTGCGCGGGCTGGCGCCCGCCTGGCACCCTTGGTCGTCATGGCTTGCGTCATGGGCACCTCGTGAGGTACCCGCCTTGATCTCTCCGCCTCCTCGCGAGCCAGCCTAAGGAGGTCGTGCTTGAGGAAGCGTCGTGTCATCCGCCTCGTGAGGCTTGGCCCCTCGCGAGGGTCTTGAGCCTTGTGTTGATGAAGATGGGCCACGCTGGGCCCCCATTTGAGCCGCGCCGCAGGCCGCAGACAGGCAAGTCTGGGGACCCCCGTTCCCAGAACGCCGACAGTAGCCCCCAGGCCCAAGGCGCGCACGGACTTGGCCGTGCCGAGAGGCGAAAGGGCAAGGGCGAAGCGCCGCGGGCCCTAACAGCCTGCGGCCTTGGGCGCCGCGTGGCGTTTGATTGGACATGGGCGTCTCCGCTTCCCCACGATGCCTTGGCAAATGCGTGTCTTGACTAGTCCCTGCATGCGTAGATACGGGTCATTATTACCTACGATTGTGGTGCTCGACGGTTGGCCTCTTCCGGCTATAAGTGTGAGGCCGCACAAGCTCTGCCAGTCCACCCCTTCCCGCTTCTCTTCTTCTTCCTCTCCTTCGCCGCCGCCGCTCGCATGGCTCCGAAGAGGTTCTCAGCCGCGGAGAAGGGGAAGGCTCCTCAAGAGGTACCTGACCCGCTCCCGCCGAAGAAACGGCCTGCCTTGCGCGGCCGAGACGAGGAGAACCGCCTGGTGGTGCTGAGGCCTTGGTACGAGCGGCCTCCGCCGGGATTCCCGCTTCCCTTGTGTGCCCATGCCGAGGGCCCTGGAAGAGGGGATGCCGATCCCCTCGGCCAGCGCCGTCGCCGGCGCCGGAGGGTCACGAAGGTGTTGGTCGTTCCTCCTGGAGTCCACGCCGAGGGCTCCTCCCGCGAGCTCGTGCTCCACGCCGCCATGCCTCCGCGGACTTGGATTCTCTTTCCTCCCTTCTTCGCCTCCATCTTCCAGCAGGGGAGACTCCTGGAGCTATGGCTGCAGGACGCCGACTGCAGCACTCCTGCGACCGGGGCAGAGGTTGCGACCACTGCCCCGGGCGAGGTCTTCATGACTCGCGGCTGGGGCGAAATCGCTCGGTGCTGC
The DNA here is from genome assembly GCA_032464435.1 of Aegilops umbellulata. Lineage (NCBI taxonomy): Eukaryota > Viridiplantae > Streptophyta > Magnoliopsida > Poales > Poaceae > Aegilops > Aegilops umbellulata. Next base: position 99,644,463 of record CP136060.1, read on the forward strand.
AGAACGAGGGGCACCCTCATGATCCACCTGGAGTACGACGGCGCTTCGGTGATGTTCTTCAAGGTCTTCGACGCGAACGGTCGCCGGCTAGAGTGCTGCCCCGGGGGAGGCGGCCAAGACCTCGCCATGGCGACGGCTGGGCCTGCCAACCACCCCCTGGACAGCTCCGCAAGCGACGGGAGCGCCGGAGGATCCAGCGATCCCAATGAGGTCTTCGCGACGCTGCAGACGAGCGACGACAGCTACGAGCCCGCGAGCCGACGCCGCTCCCGGAGCAGGGCAAGCTCGCTTGGTCGCCGCCGATCCTGATCTGGATGGGGTTGGCGCCGCTGCCTGACGGCCCACTGTTGATGATGGCATTTTTTTAGGGGCGCGTGTAGTTAGCACCTTTTAGGATCCGTTCCCTGCGAGGAATCACATTGTGCCCCATAATGGCTTGTAAGATGGCTGTGATTCTTGTTGTTAATATGTAACCCTTGCTATGGATCTATGCGAATCTCAAATTCCGTCATAGTTCGGTCCTCCCTTTCGCACCTCGCGAGGGCTTGATGCTCTGCGTCGACAGGTCCCAGTCCCAAGGCGGCGTCAGCCGTCGCTGGTATGCCAGGTCGCGATGCCGTGGTCAAGGCCAGGAGGTGAGCGACCCGGTGTCCAGTAAGAGCCCCTGAGTCGCGATGCTCAGGAGGTCCCCTTTGGCGCCCAAGCAGCCGTCGTTTTGTGAGAAAGAGAAGCAATGTCGCTAGTACGGAGTCGCTTTAGGTGCGGGGGTAGTGCCACAGTAGTCAACGCTTTGGATGGTGACTTATCTGGAGAATCGGAGACTGCCCTCAGCATGTCACCGGGTCCAGGGGGTAGCTTGAGCGGAGTCACTGGCCGAGGTCCTCGCGTGACCCTTCTCCCTCGCCTATGCTCCCCTTTCTGCTCTACGTCCTCGGGTCCCGGCCCTCGAGCTTGTCTCAGCCGTCGCTGGTATGCCAGGTCGCGATGCCGTGGACAAGGCCAGAGTGTGAGGGCTGGAGAGCCAGTAAGAGCCCTGAGTCGCGATGCTCAGGCGCCCCCCCTTTAACGTGCAAGCAGTTTGCGCGGGCGAGGGTGAAGGAAACGCCGCGAGGGCCTTGGCTAGCACAGCTTCCTGTGAGGATCCTGCAGATTCATCACAAAAAGAGGACGGGGTTGCCATAGCAGCCGTTAGTTAATTGTTAGTCGCTCAGGAGCTCGCTGGTTGGAGTGGGTGAGGTGTGTCTGGGCACCCGTGAGCCAGCGCGGGACTCACGGGGCGCTACCTCTAGGCGGGTTGCGCCTGGCGCTGGGCCGTATCTTGAGATGTGTTCCTGCAAAATCTGGTTAGATGCCGGCACTCTACGTCCTCGGGTCCTGGCCCTCGAGCTTGTCTCAGCCGTCGCTGGTATGCCAGGTCGCGATGCCGTGGACAAGGCCAGAGGGTGAGGGCTGGAGAGCCAGTAAGAGCCCTGAGTCGCGATGCTCAGGCACCCCCCCTTTAACGTGCAAGTGGTCGACGTGAGGAAGAAGAGGTGTCGTGGACGGCATCAAGTAATCAAGCATGAGGCATAATTGGAAATAAACGCGGAAGGGATACATGCCGCTGGGCCTAGCCCGAGTGGCCTAGGGATGATGCAGCCCGAGGGGCGCCCCCAGCAAAGCAAGCTAGCGACTGAAAAGATAAAAAGGGATACATGCCACAGGGACGGACCCACGCGGCCTGGGAATGACGCAACCCTGGGAGGGCGCTCCCAGCTGGGAATGAAACTTGAAAGATGTCACCTGAAGATGTCGTTGGTGCAGTGGCGTTGGTGCAGCAGACTCGGTGGGCTGCGGAAGCCCATCCTCACGAGCCCCCAGGCCCGGGGGCCTCGGGAGGCTCCGGAGGCACTGGTGGCTCCTCGTGAGCAGCCTCCATCTCCGCCAGGGCTGTGGAACGCCTGCCTTCTTGCGCCCGAAAGATGCTCCTCATGATGCGCTCGTACGCCGCAGCCACGCTCGGCAGGCCATAAGGCATGCGAACATAGCTGTGGGGTGGTCCTCCGCAGCGCCCCACTTGTGAGGGCCAGAGGCGCTCCCTCGTGGCGATCCGGTTGAGTCCTGGTCTGTCGACGCAGACGCGCAGCCTACCATCCTCGCCTGGATAGGGTGCCACAGCTGGTGGGCGACGGCAACCTCTCATGATCCTTGACTCATGTTGTTCTCGAATGGCCTTGCTAACAAACTCCTGCTGGTCTGACCTTCTTTCCCTAGCTTCCTTTCGAGGGAAACGTGCCTCGAAGCACGCATCCAGATGGTGCCCCAGCGCCTCCCTTGTGACCTTGGCCAGGTCGGTGGCCCTCCAGGTGAGAGCCCCCGAGCCCTGCCTGAGGAGGGCGCCGGGCGCGCTTTCCTATGCGATTGAAGGAGGGTCCCCCTGGGCAGACGCGGGCCTTGAAGGGCCTGCCTCCTGAGGGTCTGAGCCTGACGTTGTCTTCTTCTTCTTGGGGGTGGTCTCAGGAAGCCTCCTGCTTCCGCGATCTGGGTCTTCTAGTGACGCGGCCTGAAAGGCTCGCTCCAGGGCACACACTGCATCCTTCTCTTGACATGGCACTATGATGACGCCGCCGCTTCCTGGCATCTTGAGGACGTTGTAGCCATGGTGAGTCACGACCATGAACTTAGCCAGCGCCGGGTACCCGAGGATGGTGTTGTACGGCAGGCGGATGTGGGCGACGTCAAAGTCGATGAGCTCGATGCGGTAGTTGTCGTAGGTGCCGAGGGTTACTGGGAGGCGGACCTGCCCGATCGGGACCGTGGAACCGTCGGTGACTCCGGAGAAGGGCTTGGTTGGCTGGAGCTAGTCATAGGGCACTTGGAGGCTGTTGAATGTTTCCACGGACAAGACATTGAGCCCTTCCCCTCCGTCGATGAGGGTCCTGGTGACCAGAACGTTGCTGATGACTGGGGAACAAAGCATTGGGAGGACTCCGGCTGTGGCCGCGCACTTGAGCTGATCTGCTGAGCTGAATGTGATGGTGCAGGCCGACCACCTGAGGGGACGCGTTGCCTCGAGGTTAGTGAGAACTGCGTTCACTTCGCGAGCAAACTGCTTGAAGATACGTTGAGAGGCTGGGGCTTGAGCTCCGCCCAGGACGCAGGGGATGGCGCGAGGCTCCTGGAAGCCCCCAGCCCCTTCACGAGGCTGATCCTCACGAGGCTGATCCCTCCAGTCACCCTCGCGAGGCGGGTCGCGCCAGCGGTCCTCGCGAGGTTGGTCACGCCAGCAGTCCTCGCGAGGTTGGTCACGCCAGCCTTGACGTGGGCCACGATCTTCCCAGCGTCCCGGGTTCCTTCCTCCTCCTCGGCCGTAGCCCCGGTCAGCACGGTCAGGGCGTCGGCCGACTCTTCCTTCTCGCACTGCGCGGAGTTCTTGGCATTCATTGGTGTTGTGGGATGTGGAGGTCGTGGTACACACAGTACCGGCTGCCCCTGGAGGATTTGGGCAGATCCTTGCCCCGCTTGGTGTCCGGCTCAGCCGCGAGCACGGCAGCCCCCTTGCGCTTCACGTCCTTGGCCTTGGGCTTCTTCTCTTCTGGGTCTACGGCAGGCAGCTCGAGGAGGGAGAGGCGTCCCTCCTCAGCTCTGGCGCACTTGGTCGCTAGGTTGAACAGCTCCAGGGAGGTGCAGAGGTCTTCATGCATCGCCAGCTCCTCCTTCATCTTGACGTCGCGCACGCCATCGGAGAAGGCCGAAATGATGGCTTCCTCGGACACCCTGGGGATCTTGAGGCGTGCACTGTTGAAGCGCTGGATGTACTTCTGCAGGGTCTCCCCAGGTTGCTGCTTGATGCGGCGCATGTCGCTCACGGCGGGAGGCCGGTCGCGGGTACCTTGGAAGTTGGCGATGAAGCGGGTGCGCGTCTGGTCCCAGGAGGAGATCGTGCCTGGGGCCAGGTTCAGGAGCCAAGTGCGAGCACCTTCCTTCAGCGCCATGGGGAACCAGTTCGCCATGACCTTTTCGTCCCCGCTGGCTGCTTCGATTCCCAGCTCGTAAAGCTGGAGGAACTCTGTGGGATCAGTCGTGTCGTCGTAGCGAGGGGGCAGGTCCGGCCTGAACTTGCCGGGCCATGCGATGCTACGCAGCTCTGGGGTGTAGGCGCGGCAGCCTACGGTGACCGCGAGAGGTTTTGGTTGAGGGAGAGCTTGGCCTTGTGGGTCCCCTTGCGCCGCAGCTGGGAGCAGCGCGGGGTCTTGATGTGCCGGAGCTGGAGCGGGGTCTCGGCGAGCCGGAGCTGGGAGCGCCCGAGCGGCCTCTTGCGGCCGCGGGACTTCTTGGCAGCTCCGTTCCTGCTGGGCCGGCGCATGACGGAGCGGGTTCCACCCAGGAGCTGCGCGCCTTGGGGCCATGGCATCTTCTTGGAAAGGTGGCGGCTGGAACGCCCCTGGGGCTTCACTGCCCATGCGGGGCGGAGTGCGGCGTAGCGGTGCGGAAGGCGTGGGAGAGCCCCCCGCAGCGCGGACGAGCTCGGCGACGCGGTCGAGCCACTCCTCGTAGACGTCGTCGACGGGGCGGTAGCGTAGGAGCTCGTTCGCCGCGATGAGCGCAGCTCGAGCCTCCAAGGGTGCGCGAAGTGCGTGCGACGAAGAACCAGCTGGGGTGAGCGACGGAGTGGCGGTGCGGCCATCCCGCCGCACGGACGGGTGCTGAGAGGATGCTTGCTGCTTGTTCCCCGCCGGGCCGGTGGCGGCGTTGACGGCGGGCGACGGGGAACGACGAGGACGCCCACCGACGGGGGCCGTCCGGACGGCCCGGGAAGCGATGGCGGCCCGGCGCTCGGTGCGGGCCCGACGAGCGTCAGACATGGACGCGACGGTCGGGGGAGAGCGGAGCGGTGGAAGACGGACTCCGGCGCACCCCTACCTGGCGTGCCAAATGTCGGATTCACGGGTTCCGGCAGACCCTTAAGGTTCGAACTCTGGGGTGCGCGCGGAGATCGTGCCCTCTACCTCTCCATCTCACAAAGAACTACCTACTAGAAGAACAACACAAGAGACACAGGGTTTATACTGGTTCGGGCCACCATTGTGGTGTAATACCCTACTCCAGTGTGGTGGGTGGATTGCCTCTTGGGCTGATGAGGAAGAACAATACAAGGAAGAACAGCCTCGCGAGGGTCTGTTCTTGGCTGGGGGATGAACTGCTAGGGGGAGTTCGATCGCCCTTCACTTTCTCTCTCTAGATGTCTCTACTGGTTTCCTGGTACTCGATCCGATTCGTCCCCTACCCTGGGGGTGGCTAGTCCTATTTATAGGCAAAGGCCCTGGGCCTCTTCCCAAATATTGAGCGGGAAGGGCGCCAACAATTGGCCAATTTGAAGGGGAACATCTGGTACACTTATCCTGACTAAAGTTGGTCTTCGCCTGCCAAAGGCCCTGTGGTGACGCCGGCCTGGGCTCCATGGTGACCTCCTTCCCACCGTTGGACTGGTCTTGGTCTCGTAGCACTGAAATGGGTGCCTTTGCTTGATCCTCTCGCCTGCGCTTGCCCCCTTTGCACCAAAGAGGAAAGGGAGATGCTGCGCGGGCTGGCGCCCGCCTGGCACCCTTGGTCGTCATGGCTTGCGTCATGGGCACCTCATGAGGTACCCGCCTTGATCTCTCCGCCTCCTCACGAGCCAGCCTAAGGAGGCCGTGCTTGAGGAAGCGCCGTGTCGTCCGCCTCGCGAGCCTTGGCCCCTCGCGACGGTCTTGACCCTTGTGTTGACGAAGATGGGCCATGCTGGGCCCCCATTTGAGCCACGCCGCAGGCCGCAGGCAAGCAAGTCTGGGGACCCCCGTTCCCAGAACGCCGACAGGCACCTCGTGAGGTACCCCGCCTTGATCTCTCCGCCTCCTCGCGAGCCAGCCTGATGAGGCCGCGCCTGAGGAAGCTCCGTGTCATCCGCCCCGCGAGGTTTGGCCCCTCACAAGGGTCTTGAGTCTGTGTTGATGAAGATGGGCCGTGTTGGGACCCCTTTGAGCCACGCCGCTGGCCGCAGGCAGGCAAGTCTGGGGACCCCCGTTCACAGGGTACCGTGATCACTCCGCCGCTTCCTGGCATCTTGAGGACGTTGTAGCCATGGTGAGTTACGGACATGAACTTGGCCAGCGCCGGGTACCCAAGGATGGCGTTGTACGGTAGGCGAATGTGAGCGACGTCGAAGTTGATGAGCTCGGTCCGGTAGTTGTCGCGTGCCCCGAAGGTGACAGGGAGGCGGACCTGCCCGATCGGGACCGTGGAGCCGTCAGTGACACCAGAGAAAGGCTTGGTTGGCTGAAGCTGATTGTAGGGCACTTGGAGATTGTTGAATGTATCCACGGACAGGACGTTGAGCCCTGCCCCGCTATCGATGAGGGTCCTAGTGACCACCACGTTGCTGATGATTGGGGAGCAAAGCATAGGGAGGACTCCGACCGTGGCTGCACACTTGAGCTGATCCGCTGAGCTGAACGTGATGGCGCATGATGACCACCTGAGGGTACGTGTGGCTTCGAGCTTGGGGAGGACTGCATTTACTTCGCGAGCGAACTGCTTGAAGATGTGCTGAGAGGCTGGGGCTTTAGCTCCGCCAGGATGCAGGCGATCGCGCGCGGCTCCTGGAAGCCCCCAGCCTCCTCGTCCTGGTGGCGGTCCTCGTTTCTTCTTGGACGCGGCGGCAGCGGAGGGAGGCCTGCATTACCTTGCGGGCGATCCTCGTGAGGCTGGTCCCTCCAGTCTCCCTCACGAGGCGGGTCTTGCCAGCGGTCCTTGCGAGGTCGATCGCGCCACCCTTGGCGTGGGCCGCGGTCTTCCCAGCGTCCCGGGTTCCTTCCTCCTCCTCGTCCGTAGCCCCGGTCGACACGGTCGGGGCGACGGCCGATCCTTCCTTCTCGCACGGCTCGGAGCTCTTGGCATTCGTTGGTGTTAGGGGTGTGGAGGTCATGGTACACACAGTAGCGACTGCCCTTGGAAGACTCGGGCTGATCTCTGCCCTGCTTGGTGTCCGGTTCTGCCGCGAGCACGGCAGCCCCCTTGCGCTTCACATCCTTGGCCTTGGACTCCTTCTCTTCTGGATCTGCGGCAGGGAGCTCGAGGAGGGAGAGACGCCCCTCCTCAGCCCTGGCGCACTTGGTCGCCAGGTTGAACAGCTCCAAGGAAGTGCACAGGTCTTCATGCATCGCCAACTCCTCCTTCATCTTGACGTCGCGCACGCCGTTGGAGAAGGCTGAGATGATGGCCTCCCCGGACACCCTGGGAATCTTGAGGCGTGCGTTGTTGAAGCGCTGGATGTACTTTTGCAGGGTCTCTCCGGACTGCTGCTTGATGCGGCGCATGTTGCTCACGGCGGGTGGTCGGTCGTGAGTACCTTGGAAGTTGGCGATGAAGCGGGTGCACATCTCGTCCCAGGAGGAGATCGTGCCTGGGGCCAGGTTGAGGAGCCAGGTGCAGGCCCCATCCTTGAGCGCCATGGGAAACCAGTTCGGCATGACCTTCTCATCTCCGTTGGCAACTTCGATGCCCAGCTCATAGAGCTAGAGGAACTCTGCAGTGTCGGCCGTGCCGTCGTAGCGAGGAGGCAAGTTTGGCTTGAACTTGTCGGGCCATGCGACACTGCGTAGCTCGATGGTGAAGGTGCGGCAGCTCGCCGTGGCCACAGGAGGCCTGGGGTGACGGAGAGCTTGATCTTGTAGGTCCCTGCGCGTTGCATCTGGGAGCAGCGTGGGGTCTTGACGTGTCGGAGCAGTAGCGTGGCCGCGAGGTGCTGGAGCGTGGAGCGCCCAGGCGGCTTTTTGCGGGCGAGGGACTTCTTGGAAGCTCTGCTCTTGCCGCGCTGGTGCCTGGCGGAGCGGGTTCCAGCAAGGGGCCACGCGCCTTGCGGCCGGGGCGTCTTCTTGGCGAGGAGGCGGCTGGGGCGCCCCCGGAGCATCGTCGCCCACGCGGGGCGGGGTGCGGTGCAGAGGGACGGACGGTGCAGGAGAGCCCCCCGCAGCTCGGCGACGCGGTCGAGCCACTCTTCGTAGACGCGGTCGAGCCACTCTTCATAGACGTCGTCGACGGGACGGTAGCGCAGGAGCTCGTTTGCCGTGATGAGCGCGTCTCGAGCCTCCATGGGTGCGCGAAGCACGGGGATGAAGAACCAGCTGGGGTGAGCGAGGGAGTGGCGGTGCGGCCGTCTTGCCGCACGGACAGATGCTGAGACGATGCTTGCTGCTCGTTCCCCGCCGGGCCGGTGGCAGCGTTGATGGTAGGCGACGAGGAACGGCGAGGACGCCCGCCGACAGGGGCCGTCTGGGCGACGCGGGAAGCAAGAGCGGCTCGGCGCTCGGCGCGGGCCTGACGAGCGTCAGCATGGACGCGATGGTCGGAGGAGAAACGGGCGGTGGAAGGCGAATTCTGGCGCACCCCTACCTGGCGCGCCAAATGTCGGATTTAGGGTTTCGGCAGACCCTTGAGGTTCTAACTCTGGGGTGCGCGCGGAGATTACGCTTCCTACCTATCCGTACCCCTCCGCCTCGCAAGAATCTAGGCTACTAGAAGAACAACACAAGAGACACAGAGTTTATACTGGTTCGGGCCACCGATGTGGTGTAATACCCTACTCCAGTGTGTGGTGTGGTGGATTGTCTCTTGGGATGATGATGAACAATACAAGGAATAACTGCCTCGCGAGGGCCTGTTCTTGACTGGGTCGATGAACTGCAAGAGGAGTTCAGTCGCCCTTGACTCTCTCTCTCTCTCTCTTTGTCTGATTGCCAATCGATCCGTCCCCGGCCCCTAGGGTGGCTAGCCCTATTTATAGGCAAAGGCCCTGGGCCTCCTCCCAAATATCGAGCGGGAAGGGTGCCAACAATTAGCCATTTTGAAGGGGAACATCCGGTACACTTATCCTGACTAAAGTTGGTCCTCGCCTGCCAATGGCTCTGGTGATGACGCTGGCTTGGGCTCCACAATGACTTCTTCCTTGTCGCGGAGCTGGTCTTGGTCTAGTTGCACCAAAATGGGTGCCTTTGCTTGATGCTCCCGCCTGCGCTTGCTCCCTTAGCACCAAAGAGGAAAGGGAGGACACTGCGCGGCTGGCGCCTGCCTGGCGCCCTTGGTCGTCATGGCTTGCGTCATGGGCACCTCGTGAGGTACCCCACCTTGATCTCTCCGCCTCCTCGCGAGCCAGCCTGATGAGGCCGCGCCTGAGGAAGCTCCCTGTCGTCCGCCCCGCAAGGTTTGGCCCCTCGCGAGGGTCTTGAGTCTGTGTTGATGAAGATGGGCCGTGCTGGGCCCCCTTTGAGCCACGCCACAGGCCGCAGGCAGGCAAGTCTGGGGACCCCCGTTCCCAGAACGCCGACAGATAGCTCCCTCGAGAAGCAACCAAAGCGTCGGCGTAGGCATCGCTCCAAATCCCGCCTCAGCAAAAACGGCGATAATAGCAGTGAACCAGCAAACGGCGAACGTAGTACGGAACCACTGTCTGGACACGGCGACACCGAGGATATAGCTCATAAACCTCCCTCTGAAGAGGAAAACAGTCCGGACGAAGAGGCACACACCGTCCTGAAAAGGCACTTGGAACAAGAGAGCCTCCGCAGAAGGCTTATTGCCACCGCGAGGAGCCTGAAGAAGCAAAAGCAAAGACTTAAAGTCGTGTAGAATACGCTCAACAATAGATGGAACAAAGTGCTTGACAATGAACAAAAGTATGGTAGTAGTTACCACACGACGAGCTATCCAAAACGCAAGTTGTTGCCTGAATTTGATGGCGAGGCCTCAGAGCCCACACAGCCGAAGAATAGAACGGCCGACCGATCGGATCAACCACCTCGTGGCAGCAATAGAGCGGCTAACAAGGCCGCACATAAGTCGGCACATGCCGCACACGAAGACTTGCATCAGAAGACCGGCGCAACCAGATCCATCTATGGATCAAGGAAACGCGCTCCAGCACACAACCAAAACCGAACACTACAACCGTCAGAACGCCCCAACACAACAAAATACAGGGGTGCCGCACACCCCTTATGTTTCACAGATGAGGTGCGGGACCATGAATTCCCATAAGGATTCAAACTAGTAAACATAGAGGCGTATGGCGGAACCACAGACCCTGGAGTCTAGATCGAGGACTTTATCCTCCACATTCACATGGCTCGCGGAGACGATCTCAACGCCATCAAGTACCTGCCCCTCAAGTTGAAAGGACCAGCTCGGCACTGGCTGAAAAGCCTCCCAAAAACTCAATTAGAAGTTGGGAGGAGCTTGAGGATGCTTTTCGGGCTAATTTTCAAGGGACTTATGTCCGACCTCCGGATGCAGACGATTTAAGTCACATAGTTCAACAGCCCGGAGAGTCAGACCGAAAGCTTTGGAACAGATTTCTCACTAAGAAAAACCAAATTGTCGACTGCCCGAACGCCGAAGCCTTAGCAGCTTTCAAACACAGCATCCGAGACGAATGGCTCGCCAGACACCTCGGCCAGGAAAAATCGAGAACAATGGCAGCCCTGACAAGCCTCATGACCCGCGTTTGCGCGGGCGAGGATAGCTGGTTAGCCTGCAGTAGCACCAGCGATCCAAGCACATCTGAAGTCAGGGATGGCAACAGAAAACCACGACGCAGTAAAAACAAGCGCCAGAATAAGGAAGACAACCCAGATAACACGGCGGTAAACGCCGGATTTAGGGGCTCTCGACCAGGTCAGCGGAAAAAGCCTTTCAAACGCAACAGAGATGGACCGTCCAGCCTAAACATGATTCTTGACAAACTATGTCAGATTCATGGCACCCCCAATAAACCTGCAAATCATACCCACAGAGAATGTTGGGTCTTCAAGCAGGCCGGTAAGCTAAATGCCGAACACAAGGGGAGGGAGACACTAAGTGAAGATGAGGATGAGCCTCGCCAGCAAAGCACTGGGGGACAGAAAAAATTCCCGCCAGAGGTCAAAACAGTGAACATGATCCATGTGAAGAAGAGGAGAAGCAAACTTGCACTCCGAAACACACGAGCTGCAGTGCCCGTCACCCACAAGCCCAACCCGTGGTTGGCCCACCCGATCATTTTTTATTGCAGGGATCTCCTGACAAACATCCGGCATGAAGGAATGGCTTCCTTGATGTTAGACCCAATAATAAACGGATACCATCTGACACGAGTCCTTATGGACGGCGGTAGTAGTCCAAACTTAATATATCAGGACACGGTCCGCAAAATGGGGATAGACCCGACAAAGATCAGCCACAGTAAAACTACCTTCAAGGGAGTAATACCAGGCCCAGAGGCCCGCTCCACGGGCTCTCCAATACTAGAAGTGGTATTCGGTTCACCCGACAACTACCGAAGTGAAAATTTACACTTCAACATCGCTCCATTCCGAAGCGGCTATCAAGCACTACTCGGACGAACAACTTTCGCTTCTTTCAATGCTATACCGCATTACGCTTCCCTTAAGCTTAAAATGCGTGGCCCGCGCAGCACAATCACAGTAATGGAAATATTGAGCGTTCCTTATGCACAGAGGAACGTGCAGCTGCTTTAACATCCGAACACTAGACGGCCTCACCAACCAGAACAAATGATCGGTCGTTAAGACCACGGACACGGTTAGACGAGTCCTGAGCATCATTAGATATACTTGAAATTGGTTTGATGGTTATACCCTTATAGACGGTACCAGGGGCTTCCCACGTGTAAACAGTGCTAGTTTGGCTCAACTCTACTTATCTTGAATTTTACATGGTTTATTTAGAATAGCCATTTTTTTGCACGGCAACTAAGTTCCTCTCTTTTACAGATGACAATCGTGCTACACCCGTCCATGATACGGCACAACGGAGACACAGGCGCAGATGTGCAGCAGGGACCCGCTCAAAGGTTTCTTTTTAGATTAAGACCCTGCGTAAACCTTTTTACTGTCTCTTGTTGTTCACATCCTCCGGATTCTCAGTACAACCGAGAGGGATGCTGACGTTATTGGCATTTGGCCACGTCACAATACTGCACGTACCTGGACACTTGGGTTCATTATCAAGGGCTTTGATCAGCACGGCATACATTATAAAGACCGAATACCTTAGGGAGTGTTCGGGTCATGAGTTTGGCCTTGTATGCATCAGCTCCGAATCATGTCTTTGGTCAAATGTTGGGTTTGCCCGGCTCTTGTGTTTTGCTACCTTATGTTCCGCTCTATCGGCTAAGGTGGCACCACGAGAACTACTGCGAATGCGCCCTGGTTCATCCGAATGAGTACCTCAGTAGAGAAAGCCGAAAACTGACTGTCATGATAAAGCGTGAGACTGGTCAACCACTCGATGACTTAGCAGAATCTTCGGGATTCCTCCGCATTAATGAAGGGTCGTTTCCCGGCCAGGCATGTACGCGCCCCGTATTCAGATGAGTGCGGAGCCACCAGGGGCAATATAGTAGCCCCACCGTCAAACTCCTATGGCTAAGTGAAAGTGTTGAAGCAATATTGTCTGATTGCCTAGTTCGCTGCGCTATCACCTCCTTAATGGACCAAGACGTTGGATCAAGTGTGAACACGCGTCTTCTGCGAACACCCCCGCATTATATGCGTGGGGGTTGAAGCCGAGACGGCAAACTTTCAGGTTATATACATAAATACATAAACGGCCGCACAGGAGGCATCATAATACTCTCAGGCAAAAGTATACACACAACCTTTATAATTCAATAAAACATTGTTTTTACAATGGGAATACATGTCACTAGAACATAATATTCTTCGAGCACTGAGCTTCTATTGAACGAGCGCCTTCAAGGACTTCTTCAAAGTAGTGCTCGGCAGCTACTCAGCCAATGGCCGAACCCTAGGTTGCAATAGCGATGGCCTCCATGTCCGCCCAGTATGTCTTCACACGGGCAAGTGCCATCCGGGCACCCTCTATGCACGCCGTCTTCTTCATAGCGTCGATGTGCGGCACAGCACCAAGGAACTATTGCACCAAATTAAAATAACTGTTCGGCCTTGGCCCTTCCGGCCACAGATGATCCACAACAGATCTCATGGCAAGCCCAGAACACCTTTGGAGCTCGGCCCATTCGGCCATCCGCTCATTTAAAGGAAGTGGACGCCTTGGGACATTAAATTTTGCCCAGAATAACTTTTCCACTTCACGATCCTTGTGATCTTTGAAGTATTCGCCCGCATCAGTGGCACTTGCTGTTAAATCCATATATGCGTCCGCAGAACTCCACAGCCGATCAAGAGGAGCATACTTAGGATCTCCGAACTTCATCCACATCATAAAGGGCTTCCCAGCCGCGATATCCCCGGCTTGACGCAGCTCCTCCTTCATCGCTCTAATTGTAGAGCGGGCGTCCTTGGCCGCCGCCGTGGGCTTCTCCAGGTCCGTCACCTTCGCTCGGTTTTCCTTTTCAAGAAGCTGGTAACGGTTGGTAGCATCTTTCAAATCAACGGCCATCTTGGCCATTTTCTCCCTGCTTTGGCCATGGGCAGCCTGTTCGGCCCTCAGCTCCTCGGCGGCCTTTAGAGCGGCCACATCACTATTCCTGGCTTGTTCTTTGGCTTGGGCCAGTTCCGCCCGAAGGGTCTCCACGGCCACAGCCCCATCTGCAGTAACAACATATTAAAGATACTGGCATTATGCTCCTCTTACTACATGTTGACCACCGAAGAAATAACATACCCTGTGCCTCGTCAAGCCGCTTGTTGACAAGCACGATGTCGGCATCTACCGCATCAAGTCGTCGCTTCAGCTCGGCAAACTCGCCAGTCTGGCCGGCCACCGGACCTTCCGCCACCTGCATATGAAGGCGGTCTGATTATTACCTGGGACTATGATCCTATGTTTGCCGCCGTTCTCGACGGCAACCAGAGTCTCAGGGGCTACTATCTGCACAGGGCACACCTAATGTGTGCGGTACCGTCAAAAACATACACTCTGTCACGTACCTCAAAGCCTTTCAACAGAGTCATAAAATCTCAATGCAACCCGCTCTCGGCGGATGAAATCCTCTCAATCACCGTACCCATCAGCGTCCGATGTGCTTCTGAGATAGCCGCTTGCTCCAGCAGATCCTTCAGTGCGTTTGATCACACACCGGATGGTGCCGGACTCTTCCGGTTGCTGTCTTCAAGAGCCGAATACTGAGGACTTCGGATGACCACAGGATTACCCTTGGGCCTTGCCGGATCAGGAGAAGCCGTCCCCGATGACACTTCAAGGTCGCCCGCCTCATGAGGCGGGAGGGCATGGGGAGGTGTTTCGCTCTCCATCATCTCCGTAAGAAGATCCCCCGAAGACGAACTCTGTCAAGAAGAGCTACAAGCCAAACTACAAGATAAATGCTTCGGTTATTTTCCTCAGAAGTAAAGCAGGATATTTTTACTATTAAGTCCCCTTTTTTACTTACAGCTCGGTGGAGGGCTGATCAGCTTGCGGGCACTGTGCGGCAAGGGTGCCCCCCGGGGCAGGACCCTCTGGCGAAGATTTCTTGCCCCGTTTGGAAACTATTGTTTCCGGGTCTTTAGAGGCGGTCCTCTTCATTCCTTGGGGAGAGGGAATTTCAGATTCTTCTCCCCGGTTATCCTCCTTCGCGGAGGCGCTAGCTTCCCCGGTTTGGATGAATAGTGAGCGGGGTCCGCTTTCGGCCTATTTATTCCCCCTTTATCTTCCCCTGAGGGCGCTTCATGAGGCGCAAGCTCCAGCATCCTGGCTAGTACAGGATCTGGTGAGACCTCAGGGAGGGGGGTCGGACACCTGATCATCTTCACCTTCATTACCCAGTCGTGGTCAAAGAGCGGCTTTTCAGAATGATGTGGCAATAAATAAAAAGGCAAAGTGTTCGGCTACGGGACTACTTACTTGGGTATCCGGACGATTGCAGCTCAGATGCGCATCCTCGATGGTGTCCGGACACATTGTTTGTGGTCTGAAGAACAATTTGTACATCTCCTCGAGCGTCATGCCGAGGAAGTGCCGAATAGCTCGCGGTCCTTCCGGGTTGAACTCTCACATACAGAGGGGTCGACGTTTGCAGGGCAGGAATCGATGAACTAACATGACTTGTATTACCATGGCCAAACTAACATCTCTCTCGAGGAGATCTCGGATGCGGCTCTGCAATGTCGGTATATCCTTTACTGGCCCCCAGTCCAGCCCCTTATTGATCCATGATGTCAGTCGTGGCGGGGGGCTGAGCGAAAGGCAGGGGCGGCCACCCACTTGGTACCCCGGGGAGCTGCGATATAAAACCGCTCCCGCTGCCATAAGCTGGACACCTCCTGGAAGGAACCCTCTGGCCATGGGGCATTGGCACTCTTGCTTATTACGAGACCTCCGCACTCTGTGTGTTGCCCCTCGATCATCTTCGGCTCCACATTGAAGGTGTTAAGCCATAGGCCGAAGTGAGGGGTAATGCGGAGAAAGACCTCACATACGACGATAAACGACGAAATATGAAGGACTGAATCCGGGGCCAGATCATGGAAATCCAACCCATAATAGTACATGAGCCCCCTGACGAAGGGATCTAGAGTGAGGCCTAGCCCTCCGAGGAAGTGAGAGATAAAAACAACACTCTCGCCAGGTTCAGGAATGGGGATGACCTGCCCTCGAGCAGGCAGCCTGTGCGAGATTTCGCCGGTCAAATACCTGGCCTCTCTTAGCTTCTTGATATATTCCTCTGTGACAGAGGAAGGCATCCACCAACCTTGATGGTTGGATCTGGACATTGTTGAAAGTCTGAAGCGCCTGGCCTGAGCCTTGGGCGTTGGAACTCGAGGTGGGAGAAGGATTCGATTGAGCGCGAGAGGAAAAAAGGACAGGCCTTGGCCTCTTTATAAAGGGGATGAATGTCAAGCGTCCTTCACGTGGCCGTTTGGTACTTGCCTAAAATTGAGGAGTCATACCAACAGGCACGATTGGGTTACCCACGTCCGTATTGATGAGAATCCCGTAATAAGGGGGACACGATCTCTGCTTCAACAAGACGTGCCAAATAAATTGCCTCGCAAAACGAGCAGTGGCGGGCTGATTGAGAAAAACGGTTCGTCATGACCAGACCATGGAAATACGTCACATTACGAAAAATGGTCGGCAGATTAGATGTGTGGAAATATTATTCTCTCTACGGTGGTATGTGGAATTTGTTTTGCAGAGCCGGGCACTATCCTCGTGTTCAAAATCTTCTATGGAGTATTCGGAGGAGGAACCCGCCTTGAAATGCCGAAGACAAAACTGCACGCCGGACTCATCGTCATTGAAGCCTAGTTCAGGGGCTACTGAGGGAGTCCTGGATTAGGGGGTATCCGGACAGCCGGACTATATCCTTTGGCCGGACTATTGGACTATGAAGATACAAGATTGAAGACTTCGTCCCGTGTCCGGATGGGACTCTCCTTAGCGTGGAAGGCAAGCTTGGCAATACGGATATGTAGATCTCCTTCCTTGTAACCGACTCTGTGTAACCCTAGCCCCCTCCGGTGTCTATATAAACCGGAGGGTTTAGTCCATAGGACAACAACAATCATACCATAGGCTAGCTTCTAGGGTTTGGCATCTACGATCTCAACTCTTGTAATACTCATATCATCAAGATCAATCAAGCAAGAAGTAGGGTATTACCTGCATCGAGAGGGCCCGAACCTGGGTAAACATCGTGTCCCCCGCCTCCTGTTACCGTCTGCCTTAGACGCACAGTTCGAGACCCCCTACCCGAGATCCGCCGGTTTTGACACCGATAGGCACCTCGATCTTGATAGTAATCTATCTACTCCTCTTTCAAACACACACATACACACACACTCGCTAGTTGTGCCTCTATGCCTACGATGCACACTCTCGATACGTCTTTCTCCCTCCCCCTCCCCCCAACCCCAACAATGACAACAAAAGGGTGACAACTTGATCTAATCTTAATCTGTCAATTGGTTTCTCTCTCAAACATTGTGTCTCTGTGCCTCGCTCAGACACACTCGATACGTGTTTTTCTTCATAGCCCCCTCGATATGTAGACTTCTCGCGCACGCACAGCTGTAGTGACGAGGACGCTGAACCCAGTGTGCCTTGTTTTACCGGCCTCATGTGATAGTTTTCACCCTATTTTCTGTTAATTAACAAGGCAACCTTTTCTTTGTTACTACTAGTGAATCTAAAATCATTCGGGGCAGCAAGAAAATATATCCTTCAACCCAATTATCGCAGTAACTATTTTAAAAGAAACTAGCTAGATGCCCGTGTGTCAGTGTCAAAACCGGCGGATCTCGGGTAGGGGGTCCTGAACTGTGCGTCAAGGTCGGATGGTAACAGGAGACAAGGGACCCTTTAATTTACCCAGGTTCGGGCCCTCTCGATGGAGGTAAAACCCTACTCCTGCTAGATTAATATTGATGATATGGGTAGTACAAGAGTAGATCTACCACGAGATCAAGGAGGCTAAACCCTAGAAGCTAGCCTATGGTATGATTGTGTATGATGATGATTGTCCTACGGACTACAACCCTCCGGTTTATATAGACACCGGATAGGGTTAGGGTTACACAGAGTCGGTTACAATGGTAGGAGATCTTGAATATCCGCACGCCTAGCTTGCCCTCCACGCCAAGGAAAGATCCTTCTGGACACGGGACGAAGCCTTCAATCTTGTATCTTCATAGTCCTGGAGTCCGGCTGAAGGTATAGTCCGGCTATCCGAACACCCCCTAATCCAGGACTCCCTCAGTAGCCCCTGAACCAGGCTTCAATGACGACGAGTCTGGTGCGCAGATTGTCTTCGGCATTGCAAGGTGGGTTCCTCCTCCAAGTTCTTCAAGAAGATTGTAAACACCAAAAATAGTGTCCGGCTCTGCAAAATAAGTTTCCACATATTGCCATATAGAGAATAATATTAACACAAATCAAATCTGCTGACGTATTCCGTAGTGCGTCATAACACTACGGCCAAGCTCTTTATATAAATTGTTTTCATTGTTCCACCTCAGCGTGTTTAGCGAGGCAGTTTCCTTGGCACGTCTCGTTAAAGCAGAGATCGTGTGCCCCTTTTAACGGGATTCTCATCAATACGGACGTTGGTAACCCAATCGTGACCGTTAGCACGTTTGCCTTAATTAAAGGCTAGTCCAAGACGGTCATGGGGAGGGCTCTTGGTATTCTTCCTCCTATAAAGAGACCAAGACCCTGTTCCCTTCTTCTACTCTCAAAACGAGTTCGTCCGTCGCCTCGAGTTCCAACACCCTAGGCTTCCAGATTCCAGGCGCACCGGACCTTCGACAATGTCCGGTTCCGACCTCCAAGGTTGATGGATGCCCTCCTCCGTCATGGAGGAGCACGTATTAAGGTTGAGGGACGCTAAATTCCTGACCGACGAGATTTCGCACAGGTTGCCTGTTCAAGGACAGGTGATCCCTAGCCCTCAGCCCAGTGAGAGTGTGGTATTCGTATCCCACTTCCTTCGGGGATTAGGCTTCCCAATAGATCAATTTGTAAGGGGGCTGATGTATTATTATGGGATGGAATTCCACAACTTAGCTCCGGAGTCCATCCTCCATATCTCCTCGTTCGTTGTTGTGTGCGAAGCGTTCCTCCGTGTTACCCCTCACTTCGGATTATGGCTCAAGACCTTCAAAGTAGAACCGAAGATGATCGAGGGGCGCCACGCAGAGTGCGGAGGCACTGCTATAAAAAGAAATGCTGATGCACCATGGCCCAAGGGCACTTTTCAAGAGGAGCTTGGCTTGTGGCAACAGGAGTGGTTCTATATCACCGCCCCTCGGGGCACCGCATGGGTGGCGCCTCCTGCCTTTCGCTTGGGTCCCCCACCACGGCTAGCGTCGTGGATCAACACAGGGTTAGATCGGGGCTTGCGCAAAGACGTACCTCTGCTACAGGGCCGCATTAAGGATCTCTTAGAAGGAGACCTCAACCTGGTCAAGGTGACACAAGTCATGCTGATTCGCCGGACACTGTCCGGCCAACGTCGCCCCCTTCGTCTGTGGGAGTTCAATCCAGAGGGACCGCGAGCTCTTCGGGATTTTATGGGCGCGACGTCTGCGGAGATGTATAAACTGTTCTTCGGATCACGAGAAGTGAGTCCGGATTTGACCGAGGACGTGGGTTTAAGCCGCACTCGCCCGTATACTCAAGTAAGTGACCTTGTGCCCGGACCTTCTATCCGTATAATTGACTTGCTCTTAACAGCACTTCTCCTTTTAAGCAGGAGTGGATAGCGAAGGCGAAGCTGATCAGGTGTCCGGCTCCCCTTCCCGAAACCAGGCTGGATCCCGTGCTAGTCAGGATGCTGGAGGTAGTGCCTTTGGAGGGAAATAAGGGGGAGGACAAGGAAACCATGGCCTCCTCGAAAGATGCCATTCCGAAGGGGGGAATCGACAATTCCCCTCCTAAGGGAAAGAAAAGGGCGGCCTCTGACGACCCGGAGACCGTAGTCTCGAAGCGGGGGAAAGAATTCTTGTCAGAGGGCCCGACGCCGGGGAGCCCCTCGGCCGAACTAAACCCTCAAAGGGAGCAGCTCTCCAGCGAGCCGTAAGTAGAATAAGAGTTTTTCTTTTAAGAGAATCCTTGATTTATATCTGAGAAGTTTTAACCGAAACCTTACTTTGTAGTTCGGACCTCAGCCCTTCTCAGCAGAGCTCGTCCTCGGGGGATCTTCTTCCGGAGATGATGGAGAGCGGAACGCCTCCTCCTTCTGTACCGCCTAGCAAGGCGGACGACGCTGAAGTGTCATCGCGGAGGATTTCTCCGGATCCGACAGGGGCGGAAGGTGGCCATGTGGCCCCCCGAGGTTCTCCATGTCCGGCCTTTGAGGGAGGCCATGGGACGAGTCCGGCACCATCTGGTGTTCGGCCAGAGGAGCCAAAGATTCTGCTGGGGCGAGCCTCTGTCTTAGAGGAGCATCGTGCATTGATGAGCACGGTGACTAAAAAGATTTCATCCGCAGAAAGCGGATTGCACGAGGCCGTCAAAAGTTTACTGGCGGGCCTTGAGGTACGTTTTCAGTAATGTACACTTGTGTTAGTTGCGCATAAGTAAAGCGCGCCCTGTGTAGATAGTAGCCCCTGAGACTCTGTGCCTCGTTAAAATTGACGGCGCGCAGAGGATCTTGATCCCAGGTCCTTTAAGTGGCACCTTTATATGTAGGTGGTGGATTCTCCGGAGTCAAGCCGGACTAGTGAATTTGCCGAACTGAAGTGACAACTTGATGAGGCAGAAGCCGACATCGCGCTTGTTAACAAGCGGCTTGATGATGCTCAAGGTATCATCGGGCGATGGTTAGTAAGAGGAGCTTTATGTCAATATCTTACCGTGTGTATGCTTAACGCAGATGGTGCGGCCACCGTGGAGGGTCTTAGGGCCGAACTCGCCCGAGCGAAGGAATAAGCCAGGAAAAGTGATGCGGCTGCCGTGAAAGCCCTTGAAGAGTTGAAAGCCGAACAGGCTGCCCATTGCCGAAGCAAGGAGGAGATGGCTGATATGGCCGTAAAGTTAAAGAGGGCTACTGACCGTTGCAAGCTTCTTGAAGAAGAGGGTCGGGCGAGGCAAACGAGCTTAGAGAAGGCTGCTGCTGATGCCAAGGATGCCCGAACTATAATGAGAGCGGCAAGGGAAGAGCTGCGTCAAGCCGGACAAATTGCGGATGGAAAGCCCTTCTCGCTGCGGAGAAAATTTTGTGATCCGAAGTATGCCCCGGTAGACCGGATGTGGAGTGTAGAGGACACCTATCTGGATTTGGCGGCTAGTGCTGCTGATGCGACCGAAAACTTTTGAGATAAAAAGGATCATGAAGTGGAGAAGCTCTTTTGGTCGCAATTTCTCAATCCAGAGCGTCCACTGGCAGTGGAAGATCGCCTGGCCCAATGGGCCGAACTGAATAGGTTGTCCGGACTCGCCATGAAGTACGTCATGGATCATCTGTGTCCGGGGAGATCAAAGCCGAAGAGTTATTTCAGCTTGGTGCAGCAACTTCTTGACGTGGTGCCACGTGTCAATGCTATGAAGAGGTCAGCATGCATAGAGGGCGCTCGGCTGGCTCTCGCCCGTGTCAAGACACACTGGGCAGATATGGAGCCCACCATTGTTGCGTCTCGGGATTCGGATAAAAGCCGAATACCTTCCGAGCACTATTTTAAGGAAGTCCTTGAAGGCGCTCACGTAATAGAGACGCAGTGCTCGAAGGATGCTATATTATGATAGCATATGTAATCATAAAACAGTATTTTGATAAATTGTAGTGGCATTTTTTAGACTTGTGCCTTCAAGTATTAAGAACACCTCCTGTGCGGCCGTTTTAATATATATATATATATAAATTCTGAAAGATTGCAGTCGTTGGCTTCAGCCCCCACGCACATAGTGCGGGGGTGCGCGCAGAAGACGCATTTTCACACTTAACCCAACGTCTTGGTCCTACAAAGGAGGTGATAACGCCGCGGGCTAGGCAACTGGACTATAATGCTTTAACACTTCCACTTAGCCATAGGAGGTTGATAGTGGGACTCTTTAGGTAGCCCCTTAGTGGCGACTGCGCTTGCCCGAATTCGATGCGCGTACGTGCCTGACCGGGAAACGACCCTTCATCAAAGCGGAGGAATCCGATAAATTCCTATAAGTCATCAAGTGGCGACCAGTCTCGCGCTACATCATGACAGTCTGTTTTCGGCTTTCTCTACTGAGGTGCTCGCCCGGCCGAACCGGGGCACAATCGCAGTAGTTCTCCTGGTGCTACCTTAGCCGATAGAGCGGAATGTAAGGTAGCCGAACTCAAGAGCCGGGCAACCCAACATTTGACAAAAGACATGATTCGGAGCTGATGCATATAGTGCCAAAACTCGCGACGCCGAACACTCCCTAAGGTGTTCGGTCTTTATGAGTGCGGGTGAAACAACACCCTTTAAAAACAGAGAGCCCCTAGTGTCCAGGTACGAGCAAAAATTCTGGCGTGGCCACATGCCAAAACGCCAGCCTCCTCCTTGGTTATAGTACAAAAAACCAGGGGATGTATAGCAGCAAGAGATAGTAAAAAAGGTTTACGCTGGGTCTTAATCTAAAAAGAATCCTTAGGACGGGTCCCTACTGCACGTCTGCGCCTGTGTCTCTGTTGTGCCGTGTCCTGGACGGGCGCCGCACGACGTTCATCTGTAAAAGAGAGGAACTGAATTGAAAATGGGTCGTGCGGAACAAAAAGAAAATAAACAAAATAAAAATAAAAAATATATAAAGTTGAGCTTTATTGTCTCTGCATATAGCCCCCGGTACGGGGGTATATGGCGTTTAAGCCTGCGTTCATGATGGACTTATGCCGAACTCATTTAGTCCGGGTCCATGGCCTTTAATGACTTGTATCGAAAAAGTATTTTGGCTGGCGAGGCCATTTTATTATGCGGCTGTTTAAGCGGCCGCACAATCCTCCGTTTGGAGGAGGCGTATTTTAGTGCGCTCCCTTTAAAGAGATGATGCCTCGTGGACCGGGCATCTTAAGCGTGAGAGATGCATAGTGCGGTATTGCGTTAAAGCGAGCGAAAGCTCCGCGTCCCATTGGTGCTTGATAGCGACTTGAAAACGGGACGACATGGAAGGTCAGCTTTTTGCGACGGAAGTTATTGGCAGAGCCAAATATGTCTTCGAATCGGAGAAAACCCATACAATGGGTGTCCGGGCCCGGCGCTACCCCTTGAATGGAGGTTTTGCTGTGGCGGATTCTTGCTGGGTTTATGCCCATGCGGTGGATTGTATCCTGATATATCAGGTTTAGTCCACTGTCGCCGTCCATAGGGACATTGGTAAACTGGAATCCGTTAATTATTAGATCGAGTATCAGGGCAGTCTGGCCTGCGTTTTTGATATTTCTAGAATAATCTAGCTGATAAAAAATGATTGGTTTTAATAACCAGTGGCGGGACCCCTGAGGGATAGGTTTTATTGTGCGTACCTTTATGGGTGCCACATGTTTTGTTACGTGTAGTGAGTTCACGTTTTGTTTCCTGGAACTGGCAGGCCTTACAATCCTTCACCAGCTCAACGGCGTCGCTGAGTGTTGTGGCCCAGTAGAATCCACTACGGAACGCCTTGCCAACAAGGGTTCGTCACGATGAGTGGTGCCCACAGACTCCACCGTGTATGCCCGCCAGCAGCTCCTTCCCTTGCTCTCTAGAGATGCAACGTAGGGACACGTCATTCGGTCACCTCCGGTAGAGCTCTCCATCCTTGATGAAGTAAGTTGTGGCCTACCGCGCTACGTGCTCCGCCTCCTCCTCGTTCTCCGGCAGGGTCCCTTGCATCAAGTAGTTCTTGAGCTCTGTGATCCAACATCCTTCCTGAGGCTCCAGCGCCAGGAGCAGGCGTGCCCCTGAGGCCGGGCCGCAGACCGAAGCTCCTGAGGCAGGCGGCTGAGGGAGCTCCTCCCTTGGTTGCGCCGTGCTCGATAGTGACGGTGCCGCCGAGGGTTTGAAGAGCCGCTCCTCGAAGACGCCAGGCTCCTGAGGTAGCCGCCTGGATGCCCTCTTGGCAATGTCATCAGTCTCTTGATTGGTGCCGCGAGGCACATGCTGCAACTCCAGCCCCCAGTACTGTTTCTCCATCTTGCGAACCTCAGCGAGGTAGGCCTCTATGTGCTCGTCCTTTGGTTCGTATATCTTGTTGGACAAGTTGACGAGGAGCTGAAAATCGCCCTCGATGGTGAGGCGCCTTACCCCTAAGGCGGCTGCGGCTTTCAAGCCTGCTATCAGGCCTTCGTACTCTGCTATGTTGTTGGAGACCTTTTCTCCGTGCTGGAAATAGAGTTGTATGGCGTAGTAGAGTTTGTCCTGGGTAGGGGATACAAGCACTGCACTAGCTCCCATGCCGTGTCGGGAGAATGCCCCGTCGAAGTACATGACACAGCTGTCCGGGGCCTCGCTTCCCGGGGAAAGTGATCGGTCCTCGCCTGCCTCGAGTCCCGGTGCTTCTGCCCATTCTGCCATGAACTCCGCAAGTGCGGCGCCCTTGATGACTCTGGTCATACTGAATTCTAGCTTAAATGCTTGTAGTTCGATGTTCCATTCATCGACTCTTCCAGCTGAGTTGGGGCTCCTGAGTACTCTTTCTAAGGGATATGCTGAGACGACTTTGATAGGATGGCCTTGGAAGTAGTGTCGCAGCTTGCATGAGGCCACTAATAGCCCGAGGAGGAGTTTTTGAGGCATGGGGTACCGCGCCCTTGCGTCCCGTAGCACCGTGCTGACGAAGTACACGAGGTGCTCGACGAGGTTGAGGGTGATGGCGCAGCATGTGTCCTCCAGGGGCCGAGGCGTCTCCTAAGATGGCGGAGCCCCCAGTGCTTGGTCGCTCGGAGAGGCCTCTCCTGCTCTAGGCATGCTCTCCTGCCGCGGATGTCCCTTTTCGGCCGCGGTCGTGGTCTTCGTGAGGCCCTCTTGGTTTAGTTTTGCTTCAACCCGGACGGTCGCTGCGGCCTTGGTCTGGCGCTCCTCCCTGACCGCCACCAGGGCTGTGCTAGCGGAGTAGGGAGTTGCCGCAAGGTAGAGCACCAAGGGCTCCCAAGGGCGTGGAGCTACCATCACTGGTGGGCTGGTAAGGTACCTCTTGAGATCTTGGAATGCCTTGTCGGCCTCTTCAGTCCATTCGAAGGGGCCCTTCTTCTTCATCAGCTTGAAGAAGGGTAGTGCTCATTCCCCCAGCTTGGAGATGAAGCGCCCTAGCGCGGTTACACGCCTGGTGAGCTTCTGCATCTCTCTGAGGGTCCTTGGTGGGCTCATGTCTTCGACTACTTTGACCTTCTCCGGTTTGGCCTCGATGCCCCTATGAGACATGAGGAAACCCAAGAGCTTCCCGAGGGGACTCCAAACACACACTTTTCCGGGATGAGCCACAGGTCCACTTCGTTGAGGCTCGCAAAGGTTTCTTCTAGGTCCTATATCAGGGTTTTTGCCTCCTGAGACTTCACTACAACGTCATCGACGTAAGCTTCAGCGTTCCTCCCGAGCTGCCGGCCTAAGGCGATGTGCATCAGCCGTTGAAAGGTCGCGCCTGCGTTGCGCAACCCAAATGGCATGCACGTATAGCAGTACACTCGACATGGGGTCAAGAAAGCCGTTTTTTCCACGTCTTCTACGGCCATCTTGATCTGGTGATAGCCCGACAAGGCATCTAGGAAGCACAATCGGTCACACTCTGCGGTGGAGTCGACAATCTGGTCAATGCGGGGGAGCGTAAATGGATCCTGCGGGCAGGCTTTGTTGAGGTTGGTGACATCGACACACATGCGCTCCTTTCCTCCCTTTTTTGGCACGACGATCGGATTAGCCAGCCAATCAGGGTAACGGACCTCGCGGATAACTCCTGCTGCCTCTAGCTTCCGGGTCTCTTGAACGATGAAAGCTTGTTTCTCAGTGGACTGTCGCCTCGCCTTCTGCTTCACGGGGGGGGCACGTTGGGGCACACGTTGAGGTGAAGCTCAATCACACCACTCGGGACCCCTGCTAACTGATCAGGTTCCCATGCGAACACCTTCTTGTTGGCGCGCAGAAATCTCACCAAGGCCCTCTCCTGCTCGAGCTCGAGGTTGGCTCCTATGGTGAAGGTGGCGTTAGTGGACTGTCCTCGTCGACCAGCACCTGCTTGGTTTCCACCTTGTCCTGGGTGAATAGCTGCTTCTTTTTAGCCAGCGCAGCCCCCTTGGGCTCAAGGGCATCGGTGCTCGTGGGATGCGCCACTGCAGCCGCCCTGAAAGCAAGCTTGAGCGCCTGCAGTGCATCCCTCGTATCTCCTGATATGGTAAGGACGCCGCTGCTCCTGGGCATCTTCATGAGGTTGTACGCCGGGTGAGTTGCTGCCATGAACCGGGCCAAGGCCGGATAGCCGAGGATGGTGTTGTAGGGGAGGCCGATGGGGGCGATGTTGAAGTCGATCAGCTCTGTGCGGAAGTTGTCGTAGGTGCCGAAGGTCACTAGGAGACGGATCTATCCCAAGGAGGAAGTGGAACCGACCCCGACGCCCGAGAAAGGCCTGCTGGGCTGAAGCCGCTCCAGTGGCACGTGGAGGAGGCTGAAGGCCTCCACCGAGAGCATGTTGAGGTCGACACCGCCGTCGATGAGGGTCCTGGTGATGGCCACTTGGCAGATGGTGGGGGTGCACAGCATCAGGAGCGCGCCTGAACCGCTGGGGTTGAAGGGGTGATCATCCGAGTCGAAGGTCAGATCAGCCTCGGGCGCCACCCAGCGCGGGGGGGGGGGCTTCTCGGCGCTTGGAGGCAGTGCTGATCTGGCGGGTGAACGGCTTGACGTGGCGGCTCGAGGGGGGTGCCTGTGAACCGCCTAGGAGAGTTGCGACTACGGGCGGCGCTGGTGCGGCATAACGGGAGAGGAAGAGGTCGTGCAGCTCCCCCAGGTGGTCATAGAAGCCGTCGGCAGGTGGAGCAGCCACATGCGCGGGACGCCGACGAGGACCATGGGAAACCAGTTGGCCATCACCCGTTCGTCGCCCCCGGCTTTGAGGACGGCCTCCTCATACGCCATCAGAAAAACGAGCAGATTCGTCGCGCCGTTGTAATGCGGCGGCATCTCAGGCTTGAACTTGCGCGGCCACTGCACCTGTCGCAAGGTGGAGGCCAAGGCTCGGAGCCCCCCAGCCCCAGTGTCGGCATCGGCTGCCGGAGCGGGCGGTGCGGCGTCCGCCATGAGGGCGAAACAAGATGTTGGTGGAGCAGGTCGTCGGGAGGAAGAACTCCAGCGTATCCCCTACATGGCGCGCCAAATGTCGGATTTCGGGTTCTGACAGACCCTTAAGGTTCGAACTCTGGGGTGCGCACGAAGATCTTTCCCTTACAGACTCGCGCTTCTATGGCTCGCAAGAAATCTAGGCCGGAAAGAAGAACACACAAGGGACACGAGGTTTTATACTGGTTCGGGCCACCGATGTGGTGTAATACCCTACTCCAGTGTGTGGTGTAGTGGATTGCCTCAGGGGTTGATGATGAACAATACAGGGGAAGAACGGCCTCGCGAGAGGTGTTCTTGAGCTGGTGCGGTGTGTTCTACTTGGTCCGGATCTCTCTCTCTCCCCCCCTCTGGTGGCTAGTCCTATTTATAGAGGCCCTGGTCCTCTTCCCAAATAATGAGCGGGAAGGGCGCCAACAATTGGCCATTTTGAAGGGGAACATCCAGTACAAGTTAACCTATCCAAAGGTGGTCTTCGGCTGCCAAAAGCACTAGTGATGACGCCGTCTTGGGCTCCACGGTGACCTCCGTCCTGCTGCTCTGCTAGTCTTGGTCTCATTGCACTGGAATGGTAACCTTTGCCCGATGTCTTGGCCTCTGCTTGGTCCCTTTGCACCAAAGGGGAAACAAGGACACTGCGCAGGTCGGCGCCCGCCTGGCGCCCGCCTGATCTTGATCGTCATGGCTTGCATCACGGGCTCCTCGCGACATGCCCCTGCCTTGATCTCTCCGCCTCCTCGTGAGCCTGCCTGATGAGGCTGCTCCTGAGGAAGCTTCCTGTCGTCCGCCCCGCAAGGCTTGGCCCCTCGCGAGGGTCTTGAGCTTGAGCTGATGAAGTTGAGCCACGCTGGGCCCCCACTCGAGCCACGCCGCGGGCTGCAGGCAGGCAAGTACGGGGACCCCCGTTCCCAGAACGCCGACAGGAGAAAAGGATGAACGAGGGAATGCCTTATTTGCAAATGTGGAGAGGGGTGTGGGTATCTTTTTGCAAAATTGCCATAGTTTCCTTCCTATCTGTCAGATATAAATCAGGTGGCCTATATTGCAGGATGGTAGGAACACCATCATCACCAACTCTGTTTTCATAAGAGTAGAGATATGTAAGTGTCACTACCCCACCCCTCACACACACACACTTCCTGACACCGAAGGAGTAGGGTGACACCTCGATCTTGATACTAATCTGTTGATTGGCTTGTCTCTCGAACACACACACACACGCACACTACCCGACACCAAGGGAGTAGGGTGGCTCTGTGGGAGTCCTGGATTAGGGGGTATCCGGACAGCCGGACTATATCCTTTGGCCGGACTGTTGGACTATGAAGATACAAGATTGAAGACATCGTCCCGTGTCCGGATGGGACTCTCCTTGGCATGGAAGGCAAGCTTGGCAATACAGATATGTAGATCTCCTTCCCTGTAACTGATTCTGTGTAACCCTAGCACCCTCGGGTGTCTATATAAACCGGAGGGTTTAGTCCGTAGGACAACAACAATCATACCATAGGCTAGCTTCTAGGGTTTAGCCTCTACGATCTCGTGGTAGATCAACTCTTGTAATACTCATATCATCAAGATCAATCAAGCAGGAAGTAGGGTATTACCTCCATCAAGAGGGCACGAACCTGGGCAAACATCGTGTACCCCGCCTCCTGTTACCATCCGCCTTAGACGCACGGTCCAGGACCCCCTACCCGAGATCCGCCGGTTTTGACACCGACATTGGTGCTTTCATTGAGAGTTCAACTGTGCCGTCACCGTAAGGCTCGATGGCTCCTTTGATCATCGGTAACGATGCGGTCCAAGGTGAGGTCTTCCTCCCTAGATAGATCTTTGTATTCGGCGGCTTCGCACTGCGGGCCAACTCGCTTGGCCATCTGGAGCAGATCGAGAGCTACGCCCCTGGCCACCAGGTCAGGTTCGGAAACTTGAACTACACCACCAATATCTGTGGAGACTTCATCTTCGACGAGTTCGATCCCTTGCCAGGTGCGCTGCATGATCACGATGAGCATGATATAGCTCTGCCGTCGGATGGTGTTCGGGAGATCACACCGTCCACTACTCCGGCCTTTAATTCGAAGCAAATTGCGCCATCCAAGGACGGGTGGATAGACCCCACCATGGAGGCCGTTCTCTCAGCGGCGATAGAGCCGGATACTGACCTTAACCCTCACGAGAGCCATGATGCCGAACCACTGGATTCATCTCTGATCCGCCTGCGCTCATGCCTATCGAATCCGATTGGGCGCCGATCATGGAGTTCACCTCCGCGGATATCTTTCAGCACTCGCCTCTTGGCGACATGCTACATTCATTAAAGTCTCTCTCCTTGTCAGGAGAAACTTGGACGAACTATGTATGGCTAGGATGGGATACGAACGACGAGGGAATTCATTCCCCACCCACCACCCACTGGATTGCCATTGTCGAAGATTTAACCGACATGCTCGACTTCGACTCCGAAGACATTGACGGCATGGACGACGATGCAGGAGACGAATTGGAACCACCACCGACAGGGCGCTGGACCGCCACTTCATCACACGACATATACATGGTGGATACACCCAAAGAAAACGATGATGAGGAACGGGAGGATGCAGCGAGGGATAGTGTCGGATTTAGGGTTCCGGCAGACCCTTGAGGTTCGAACTCTGGGGTGCGCGCAGAGATTACGCTTCCTACCTATCCGTACCCCTCTGCCTCGCAAGGATCTTGGCTACTAGAAGAACAACACAAGAGACATAGAGTTTATACTGGTTCGGGCCACCGATGTGGTGTAATACCCTACTCCAGTGTGTGGTGTGGTGGATTGCCTCTTGGGCTGATGATGAACAATACAAGGAAGAACTGCCTCGCGAGGGCCTGTTCTTGACTGGCGTGATGAACTGCAAGAGGAGTTCAGTCGCCCTTGACTCTCTCTCTCTCTCTCTCTCTGTCTGATTGCGAATCGATCCGTCCCCGGCCCCTAGGGTGGCTAGCCCTATTTATAGGCAAAGGCCCTGGGCCTCTTCCCAAATATCGAGCGGGAAGGGCGCCAACAATTGGCCATTTTGAAGGGGAACATCTGGTACACTTATCCTGATTAAAGTTGGTCCTCGCCTGCCAAAGGCTCCGGTGATGACGATGGCTTGGGCTCCACAATTACTTCTTCCTTGTCGCGGAGCTGGTCTTGGTCTCGTTGCACCGAAATGGGTGCCTTTTCTTGATCCTCCCACCTGCGCTTGCTCCCTTAGCACCAAAGAGGAAAGGGAGGACACTGCACGGCTGGCGCCCGCCTGGCGCCCTTGGTCGTCATGGCTTGCATCATGGGCACTGTCGAATTCACGGGTTCCGGCAGACCCTTAAGGTTTGAACTCTGGGGTGCGCGCGGAGATCGTGCCCTCTACCTCTCCGTCTCACAAAGAACTACCTACTAGAAGAACAACACAAGAGACACAGGATTTATACTGGTTCGGGCCACCATTGTGGTGTAATACCCTACTCCAGTGTGGTGGGTGGATTGCCTCTTGGGCTGATGAGGAAGAACAATACAAGGAAGAACAACCTCGCGAGGGTCTATTCTTGGCTGGGGGATGAACTGCTAGGGGGAGTTCGATCGCCCTTCACTTTCTCTCTCTAGATGTCTCTACTGGTTTCCTGGTACTCGATCCGATTCATCCCATACCCTTGGGGTGGCTAGTCCTATTTATAGGCAAAGGCCCTGGGCCTCTTCCCAAATATTGAGCGGGAAGGGCGCCCACAATTGGCCAATTTGAAGGGGAACGTCTGGTACACTTATCTTGACTAAAGTTTGTCTTCGCCTGCCAAAGGCCCTGTGGTGACGCCGGCCTGGGCTCCATGGTGACCTCCTTCCCACCGTTGGACTGGTCTTGGTCTCGTAGCACTGAAATGGGTGCCTTTGCTTGATCCTCTCGCATGTGCTTGCCCCCTTTGCACCAAAGAGGAAAGGGAGACACTGCGCGGGCTGGCGCCCACCTGGCACCCTTGGTCGTCATGGCTTGCGTCATGGGCACCTCGTGAGGTACCCGCCTTGATCTCTCCACCTTCTCGCGAGCCAGCCTAAGAAGGTCGTGCTTGAGGAAGCGTTGTGTCGTCCGCCTCGCGAGGCTTGGCCCCTCGCGAGGGTCTTGAGCCTTGTATTGACGAAGATGGGCCACGCTGGGCCCCCATTTGAGCCGCGCCGCAGGCCGCAGGCAGGCAAGTCTGGGGACCCCCGTTACCAGAACGTCGACAGTAGCCCCCGGGCCCAAGGCGCGCACGGACTTGGCCGTGCCGAGAGGCGAAAGGGCAAGGGCGAAGCGCCGCGGGCCCTAACAGCCTGCGGCCTTGGGCGCCGTGTGGCGGTTGATTGGATGTGGGCGTCTCCGCTTCCCCACGACGCCTTGGCAAATGCGTGACTTGACTAGTCCCTGCATGCATAGATACGGGTCATTATTACCTGTGATCGTGGTGCTCGATGGTTGGCCTCTTCCGGCTATAAGTGCGAGGCCGCACAAGCTCTGCCAGTCCACCCCTTCCCGCTTCTCTTCTTCTTCCTCTCCTTCGCCGCCGCCGCTCGCATGGTTCCGAAGAGGTTCTCAGCCGCGGAGAAGGGGAAGGCTCCTCAAGAGGTACCTGACCCGCTCCCGCCGAAGAAACGGCCTGCCTTGCGCGGCCGAGACGAGGAGAACCGCCTGGTGGTGCTGAGGCCTTGGTACGAGCGGCCTCCGCCGGGATTCCCGCTTCCCTTGTATGCCCACGCCGAGGGCCCTGGAAGAGGAGATGCCGATCCCCTCGGCTAGCGCCGTCGCCGGCGTCGGAGGGTCACGAAGGTGTTGGTCGTTCCTCCTGGAGTCCACGCCGAGGGCTCCTCCCGCGAGCTCGTGCTCCACGCCTCCATGCCTCCGCGGACTTGGATTCGCTTTCCTCCCTTCTTCGCCTCCATCTTCCAGCAGGGGAGACTCCTGGAGCTATGGCTGCAAGACGCCGACTGCAGCACTCCTACGACCGGGGCAGAGGATGCGATCACTGCCCCGGGCGAGGTCTTCATGACTCGCGGCTGGGGCGAAATCGCTCGGTGCTGCAGAACGAGGGGCGCCCTCACGATCCACCTAGAGTACGACGGCGCTTCGGTGATGTTCTTCAAGGTCTTGGACGCGAACGGTCGCCGGCTAGAGTGCTGCCCCGGGGGAGGCGGCCAGGACCTCGCCATGGCGACGGCTGGGCCTGCCAACCGCCCCCTGGACAGCTCCGCAAGCGACGGGAGCGTCAGAGGATCCAGCGATCCCAATGAGGTCTTCGCGATGCCGGAGACGAGCGACGACAGCTACGAGCCCGCGAGCCGACGCCGCTCCCGGAGCAGGGCAGGCTCGCTTGGTCACCGCCGATCCTGATCTGGATGGGGTTGGCGCCGCTGCCTGGCGGCCCACTGTTGATGATGGCATCTTTTGCAGGGGCGCGTGTAGTTAGCACCTTTTAGGATCCGTTCCCTGCGAGGAATCACATTGTGCCCCATAGCAGCTTGTAAGGCGGATGTGATTCTTGTTGTTAATATGTAACCCTTGCTATGGATCTGTGCGAATCGCAAATTCCGTCATAGTTCGGTCCTCCCTTTCGCACCTCGCGAGGGCTTGGTGCTCTGCGTCGACAGGTCCCAGTCCCAAGGCGGCGTCAGCCGTCGCTGGTATGCCAGGTCGCGATGTCGGGGTCAAGGCCAGGAGGTGAGCGACCCGGGGTCCGGTAAGAGCCCCTGAGTCGCGATGCTCAGGAGGTCCCCTTTGGCGCCCAAGCAGCCGTCGCTTGGTGAGAAAGAGAAGCAACGTCGCTAGTACGGAGTCGCTTTAGGTGCGGGGGTAGTGCCACAGTAGCCAACGCTTTGGATGGTGACTTATCTGGAGAATCGGAGACTGCCCTCAACGTGTCATCGGGTCCGGGGGGTAGCTTTAGCGGAGTCACTGGCCGAGGTCCTCGCGTGCCCCTTCTCCCTCGCCTATGCTCCCCTTCTGCTCTACGTCCTCGGGTCCCGGCCCTCGAGCTTGTCTCAATCGTCACTGGTATGACAGGTCGCGATGCCGTGGACAAGGCCAGAGGGTGAGGGCTGGAGAGCCAGTAAGAGCCCTGAGTCGCGATGCTCAGGCGCCCCCCCTTTAACATTCAAGCAGTTTGTGCGGGCGAGGGTGAAGGAAACGCCGCGAGGGCCTTGGCTAGCACAGCTTCCTGTGAGGATCCTGCAGATTCATCACAAAAAGAGGACGGGGTTGCCATAGCAGCCGTTAGATGATTGTTAGTCGCTCAGGAGCTCGCTGGTTGGAGTGGGTGAGGTGTGTCTGGGCACCCGTGAGCCAGCGCGGGACTCACGGGGCCCTACCTCTAGGCGAGTTGCGCCTGGCGCTCGGCCGTATCTTGAGATGTGTTCCTGCAAAATCTGGTTAGAAGCCGGCACTCTACGTCCTCGGGTCCCGGCCCTCGAGCTTGTCTCAGCCGTCGCTGGTATGCCAAGTCGCGATGCCATAGACAAGGCCAGAGGGTGAGGGCTGGAGAGCCAGTAAGAGCCCTCAGTCGTGATGCTCAGGCACCCCCCTTTAACGTGCAAGTGGTCGACATGAGGAAGAAGAGGTGCCATGGACGGCATCAAGTAATCAAGCATGAGGCATAATTGGAAATAAACGCGGAAGGGATACCTGCCACTGGGCCTAGCCCGAGTGGCCTGGGGATGATGCAGCCCGAGGGGTGCCCCCAGCAAAGCAAGCTAGCGACTGAAAAGATAAAAAGGGATACATGCCATAGGGACGGACCCACGCGGCCTGGGAATGACGCAACCCTGGGAGGGCGCTTCCAGCTGGGAATGAAACTTGAAAGATGTCACCTGAAGATGTCGTTGGTGCAGTGGCGTTGGTGCAGCAGACTCGGTGGGCTGGGGAAGCCGATCCTCACGAGCCCCCAGGCCCGGGGGCCTCGGGAGGCTCCGGAGGCACTGGTGGCTCCTCGTGAGCAGCCTCCATCTCCGCCAGGGCTATGGAACGCCTGTCTTCTTGCGCCTCCAAGATGCTCCTCATGATGCGCTGGTACGCCGCAGCCACGCTCGGCAGGCCATAAGGCATGCGAACATAGCTGTGGGGTGGTCCTCCGCAGCACCCCACTTGTGCGGGCCAGAGGCGCTCCCTCGTGGCGATCCGGTTGAGTCCTGGTACGTCGACGCAGACGCGCAGCCCACCATCCTCGCCTGGATGGGGAGCCACAACTGGTGGGCGACGGCAACCTCTCATGATCCTTGACTCCTGTAGTTCTCGAATGGCCTTGCTAACAAACTCTTGCTGGTCTGACCTTCTTTCCCTGGCTTCCTTTCGAGGGAAACGTGCCTCGAAGCACGCCTCCACATGGTGCCCCAGCGCCTCCCTCTTGACCTTGGCGAGGACGGTGGCCCTCCAGGTGAGAGCCCCCGAGCCCTGCCTGAGGAGGGCGCCGGGCACGCTTTCCTATGCGATTGAAGGAGGGTCCCCCTGGGCAGACGTGGGCCTTGAAGGGCCTGCCTCCTGAGGGGATGAGCCTGACGTTGTCTTCTTCTTCTTGGGGGTGGTCTCAGGAAGCCTACTGCTTCCGCGATCTGGGTCTTCTAGTGAGGCGGCCTCAAAGACTCGCTCCAGGGCACACACTGCATCCTTCTCTTGACATGGCACCATGATGACGCCGCCGCTTCCTGTCATCTTGAGGACGTTGTAGCCATGGTGAGTCACGGCCATGAACTTAGCCAGCACCGGGTACCCGAGGATGGCGTTGTACGGCAGGCGGATGTGGGCGACGTCAAAGTCGATGAGCTCGGTGCGGTAGTTGTCATAGGTGCCGAGGGTTACTGGGAGGCAGACCTGCCCGATCGGGACTGTGGAACCGTCGGTGACTCCGGAGAAGGGCTCGGTTGGCTGGAGCTGGTCATAGGGCACTTGGAGGCTGTTGAATGTTTCCACGGACAAGACATTGAGCCCTGCCCCTCCGTCGATGAGGGTCCTGGTGACCAGAACGTTGCTGATGACTGGGGAACAAAGCATTGGGAGGACTCCGGCTGTGGCCACGCACTTGAGCTGATCTGCTGAGCTGAACGTGATGGTGCAGGCCGACCACATGAG
This sequence comes from Aegilops umbellulata, assembly GCA_032464435.1. Lineage (NCBI taxonomy): Eukaryota > Viridiplantae > Streptophyta > Magnoliopsida > Poales > Poaceae > Aegilops > Aegilops umbellulata. Next base: position 99,679,267 of record CP136060.1, read on the forward strand.
GGGACGCGTTGCCTCGAGCTTGGGGAGAACTGCGTTCACTTCGCGAGCAAACTGCTTGAAGATACGTTGAGAGGCTGGGGCTTGAGCTCCGCCCAGGATGCAGGCGATGGCGCGAGGCTCCTGGAGGACCCCAGCCCCTTCGTCTTGGTGTCGGTCTTCATTCCTTCTTGGCTGAGGCGCCAACGGCGGCAGGCCTGGGTTGCCATGAGGGCGATCCTCATGAGGCTGATCCCTCCAGTCACCCTCGCGAGGCGGGTCGCGCCAGCGGTCCTCGCGAGGTTGGTCACGCCAGCAGTCCTCGCGAGGTTGGTCACGCCAGCCTTGACGTGGGCCACGATCTTCCCAGCATCCCGGGTTCCTTCCTCCTCCTTGGCCGTAGCCCCGGTCAGCACGGTCAGGGCGTCGGCCGACTCTTCCTTCTCGCACGGCGCGGAGTTCTTGGCATTCATTGGTGTTGTGGGTGTGGAGGTCGTGGTACACACAGTACCGGCTGCCCCTGGAGGATTCGGGCAGATCCTTGCCCCGCTTGGTGTCCGGCTCTACCGCGAGCACGGCAGCCCCCTTGCGCTTCACGTCCTTGGCCTTGGGCTTCTTCTCTTCTGGGTCTGCGGCAGGCAGCTTGAGGAGGGAGACACGTCCCTCCTCAGCTCTGGCGCACTTGGTCCCTAGGTTGAACAGCTCCAGGGAGGTGCAGAGGTCTTCATGCATCGCCAGCTCCTCCTTCATCTTGACGTCGCGCACGCCATCGGAGAAGGACGAAATGATGGCTTCCTCGGACACCCTGGGGATCTTGAGGCATGCACTGTTCAAGCGCTGGATGTACTTCTGCAGGGTCTCCCCAGGTTGCTGCTTGATGCGGCGCATGTCGCTCACGGCGGGAGGCCGGTCGTGGGTACCATGGAAGTTGGCGATGAAGCGGGTGCGCATCTGGTCCAAGGAGGAGATCGTGCCTGGCGTCAGGTTCAGTAGCCAAGTGCGAGCACCTTCCTTCAGCGCCATGGGGAACCAGTTCGCCATGACCTTTTCGTCCCCGCTGGCTGCTTCGATTCCCAGCTCGTAAAGCTGGAGGAACTCTGGGGGATCAGTCGTGCCGTCGTAGCGAGGGGGCAGGTCCGGCTTGAACTTGGCGGGCCATGCGACGCTACGCAGCTCGGGGGTGTAGGTGCGGCAGCCTACGGTGACCGCGGGAGGTTTTGGTTGATAGAGAGCTTGGCCTTGTGGGTCCCCTTGCGCCGCAGCTGGGAGCAGCGCGGGGTCTTGACGTGCCGGAGCTGGAGCGGGGTCTCGGCGAGCCGGAGCTGGGAGCGCCCGGGCGGCCTCTTGCGGTCGCGGGACTTCTTGGCAGCTCCGTTCCTGCTGGGCCGGCGCATGGCGGAGCGGGTTCCGCCCAGGAGCTGCGCGCCCTGGGGCCATGGCATCTTCTTGGAAAGGTGGCGGCTGGAACGCCCCCGGGGCTTCACTGCCCATGCGGGGCGGAGTGCGGTGCAGCAGTGCGGAAGGCGCGGGAGAACGCCCCTCAGCGCGGACGAGCTCGGTGACGCGGTCGAGCCACTCCTCGTAGACGTCGTCGATGGGGCGGTAGCGTAGGAGCTCGTTCGCCGCGATGAGCGCAGATCGAGCCTCCAAGGGCGCGCGAAGAGCGTGCGACAAAGAATCGGCTGGGGTGAGCGACGGAGTGGCGGTGCGGCCATCCCGCCGCACGGACGGGTGCTGAGAGGATGCTTGCTGCTCGTTCCCCGCCGGGCCGGTGGCGGCGTTGACGGCGGGCGACGGGGAACGACAAGGACGCCCACCGACGGGGTCCGTCTGGACGGCGCGGGAAGCGATGGTGGCCCGGCGCTCGGCGCGGGCCCGACGAGCGTCAGACATGGACGCAACGGTCGGGGGAGAGCGGAGCGGTGGAAGACGGACTCCGGCGCACCCCTACCTGGCGCGCCAAATGTCGGATTCACGGGTTCCGGCAGACCCTTAAGGTTCGAACTCTGGGGTGCGCGCGGAGATCGTGCCCTCTACCTCTCCGTCTCACAAAGAACTACCTACTAGAAGAACAACACAAGAGACACAGGGTTTATACTGGTTCGGGCCACCATTGTGGTGTAATACCCTACTCCAGTGTGGTGGGTGGATTGCCGCTTGGGATGATGAGGAAGAAAAATACAAGGAAGAACAGCCTCGCGAGGGTCTGTTCTTGGCTGGGGGATGAACTGCTAGGGGGAGTTCGATCGCCCTTCACATTCTCTCTCTAGATGTCTCTACTGGTTTCCTGGTACTCGATCCGATTCGTCCCCTACCCTGGGGGTGGCTAGTCCTATGTATAGGCAAAGGCCCTGGGCCTCTTCCCAAATATTGAGCGGGAAGGGCGCCAACAATTGGCCAATTTGAAGGGGAACATCTGGTACACTTATCCTGACTAAAGTTGGTCTTCGCCTGCCAAAGGCCCTGTGGTGACGCTGGCCTGGGCTCCATGGTGACCTCCTTCCCACCGTTGGACTAGTCTTGGTCTCGTAGCACTGAAATGGGTGCCTTTGCTTGATCCTCTCGCCTGCGCTTGCCCCCTTTGCACCAACGAGGAAAGGGAGATGCTGCGCGGGCTGGCGCCCGCCTGGCACCCTTGGTCGTCATGGCTTGCGTCATGGGCACCTCGTGAGGTGCCCGCCTTGATCTCTCCGCCTCCTCGCGAGCCAGCCTAAGGAGGCCGTGCTTGAGGAAGCGCCGTGTCGTCCGCCTCGCGAGGCTTGGCCCCTCGCGAGGGTCTTGAGCCTTGTGTTGATGAAGATGGGCCGAGCTGGGCCCCCTTTGAGCCACGCCGCAGGCCGCAGGCAGGCAAGTCTGGGGACCCCCGTTCACAGGGTACCGTGATGACTCCGCCGCTTCCTGGCATCTTGAGGACGTTGTAGCCATGGTGAGTTATGGTCATGAACTTGGCCAGCGCCGGGTACCCAAAGATGGCGTTGTACGGTAGGCTAATGTGAGCGACGTCGAAGTCGATGAGCTTGGCGCGGTAGTTGTCGCGTGCCCCGAAGGTGACAAGGAGGCGGACCTGCCCGATCGGGACCGTGGAGCCGTCAGTGACTCTAGAGAAAGGCTTGGTTGGCTGAAGCTGATTGTAGGGCACTTGGAGATTGTTGAATGTATCCACGGACAGGACGTTGAACCCTGCCCCGCTGTCGATGAGGGTCCTGGTGACCACCACGTTGCTGATGATTGGGGAGCAAAGCATAGGGAGGACTCCGGCCGTGGCTGCACACTTGAGCTGATCCGCTGAGCTGAACGTGATGGCGCATGATGACCACCTGAGGGGACGTGTGGCTTCGAGCTTGGGGAGGACTGCATTTACTTCGCGAGCGAACTACTTGAAGATGCGCTGAGAGGCTGGGGCTTTAGTTCCGCCAGGATGCAGGCGATCGCGCGCGGCTCCTGGAAGCCCCCAGCCTCCTCGTCCTGGTGGCGGTCCTCGTTTCTTCTTGGACGCGGCGGCAGCGGAGGGAGGCCTGCATTACCTTGCGGGCGATCCTCGCGAGGCTGGTCCCTCCAGTCTCCCACACGAGGCGGGTCTTGCCAGCGGTCCTCGCGAGGTCGATCGCGCCACCCTTGGCATGGGCCGCGGTCTTCCCAGCGTCCCGGGTTCCTTCCTCCTCCTCGTCCGTAGCCCCGGTCGACACGGTCGGGGCGACGGCCGATCCTTCCTTCTCGCACGGATCGGAGCTCTTGGCATTCGTTGGTGTTATGGGTGTGGAGGTCATGGTACACACAGTAGCGACTGCCCTTGGAAGACTCGGGCTGATCTCTGCCCCGCTTGGTGTCCGGTTCTGCCGCGAGCACGGCAGCCCCCTTGCACTTCACATCCTTGGCCTTGGACTTCTTCTCTTCTGGATCTGCGGCAGGGAGCTCAAGGAGGGAGAGACGCCCCTCCTCAGCCCTGGCGCACTTGGACGCCAGGTTGAACAGCTCCAAGGAAGTGCACAGGTCTTCATGCATCGCCAACTCCTCCTTCATCTTGACGTCACGCACGCCGTTGGAGAAGGCTGAGATGATGGCCTCCTCGGACACCCTGGGAATCTTGAGGCCTGCGTTGTTGAAGCGCTGGATGTACTTTTGCAGGGTCTCTCCGGACTACTGCTTGATGCGGCGCATGTTGCTCACGGCGGGTGGTCGGTCGCAAGTACCTTGGATGTTGGCGATGAAGTGGGTGCGCATCTCGTCCCAGGAGGAGATCGTGCCTGGGGCCAGGTTGAGGAGCCAGGTGCGGGCCCCATCCTTGAGCGCCATGGGAAACCAGTTCGGTATGACCTTCTCATCTCCGTTGGCAACTTCGATGCCTAGCTCATAGAACTGGAGGAACTCTGCAGTGTCGGCCGTGCCGTCGTAGCGAGGAGGCAAGTTTGTCTTGAACTTGCCGGGCCATGCGATGCTGCGTAGCTCGATGGTGAAGGCGCGGCAGCCCGCCGTGGCCACAGGAGGCCTGGGGTGACGGAGAGCTTGATCTTGCAGGTCCCTGCGCGTTGCTTCTGGGAGCAGCGCGGGGTCTTGACATGTGGGAGTAGGAGCGTGGCCGCGACGTGCTGGAGCGTGGAGCGCCCAAGCGGCTTTTTGCGGACGAGGGACTTCTTGGAAGCTCTGCTCTTGCCGCGCTGGTGCCTGGCGGAGCGGGTTCCAGCAAGAGGCCACGCGCCTTGCGGCCGGGGCGTCTTCTTGGCGAGGAGGCGGCTGGGGCGCCCCCGGAGCATCGTCGCCCACGCGGGGCGGGGTGCGGTGCAGAGGGACGGACGGTGCAGGAGAGCCCCCCGCAGCTCGGCGACGCGATCGAGCCACTCTTCGTAGACGCGGTCGAGCCACTCTTCGTAGACGTCGTCGACGGGACGGTAGCGCAGGAGCTCGTTTGCCGCGATGAGCGCGTCTCGAGCCTCAATGGGTGCGCGAAGCACGCGGGATGAAGAACCAGCTGGGGTGAGCGAGGGAGTGGCGGTGCGGCCGTCTTGCCGCATGGACGGATGCTGAGACGATGCTTGCTGCTCGTTCCCCGCCGGGCCGGTGGCAGCGTTAATGGTAGGCGACGGGGAACAGCGAGGACGCCCGCCGACAGGGGCCGTCTGGGTGACGCGGGAAGCGAGAGTGGCTCGGCGCTCGGCGCGGGCCCGATGAGCGTCAGACATGGACGCGATGGTCGGAGGAGAAACGGGCGGTGGAAGGCGAATTCCGGCGCACCCCTACCTGGCGTGCCAAATTTCGGATTTAGGGTTCCGACAGACCCTTGAGGTTCTAACTCTGGGGTGCGCGCGGAGATTACGCTTCCTACCTATCCGTACCCCTCCGCCTCGCAAGGATCTAGGCTACTAGAAGAACAACACAAGAGACACAGAGTTTATACTGGTTCGGGCCACCGATGTGGTGTAATACCCTACTCCAGTGTGTGGTGTGGTGGATTGCCTCTTGGGCTGATGATGAACAATACAAGGAATAACTGCCTCGCGAGGGCCTGTTCTTGACTGGGCGATGAACTGCAAGAGGAGTTCAGACGCCCTTGACTCTCTCTCTCTGTCTGATTGCCAATCGATCCGTCCCCGGCCCCTAGGGTGGCTAGCCCTATTTATAGGCAAAGGCCGTGAGCCTCTTCCCAAATATCGAGCGAGAAGGGTGCCAACAATTGGCCATTTTGAAGGGGAACATCCGGTACACTTATCCTGACTAAAGTTGGTCCTCGCCTGCCAATGGCTCCGGTGATGACGCTGGCTTGGGCTCCACAATGACTTCTTCCTTGTCGCGGAGCTGGTCTTGGTCTCGTTGCACCGAAATGGGTGCCTTTGCTTGATCCTCCCGCCTGCGCTTGCTCCCTTAGCACCAAAGAGGAAAGGGAGGACACTGCGCGGCTGGCGCCTGCCTGGCGCCCTTGGTCGTCATGGCTTGCGTCATGGGCACCTCGTGAGGTACCCCGCCTTGATCTCTCCACCTCCTCGCGAGCCAGCCTGATGAGGCCGCGCCTGAGGAAGCTCCGTGTCGTCCGCCCCGCAAGGTTTGGCCCCTCGCGAGGGTCTTGAGTCTGTGTTGATGAAGATGGGTCGTGCTGGGCCCCCTTTGAGCCACGCCACAGGCCGTAGGCAGGCAAGTCTGGGGACCCCCATTCCCAGAACGCCGACAGATAGCTCCCTCGAGAAGCAACCAAAGTGTCGGCGTAGGCGTCGCTCCAAATCCCGCCTCAGCAAAAACGGCGATAATAGCAGTGAACTAGCAAACGGGGAACGTAGTACGGAACCACTGTCCGGACACGGCGACACCGAGGATATAGCTCATAAACCTCCCTCTGAAGAGGAAAACAGTCCGGACGAAGAGGCACACACCGTCCTGAAAAGGCACTTGGAACAAGAGAACCTCCGCAGAAGGCTTATTGCCACCGCGAGGAGCCTGAAGAAGCAAAAGCAAAGACTTAAAGCCGTGTAGAATACGCTCAACAATAGATGGAACAAAGTGCTTGACAATGAAGAAAAGTATGGTAGTAGTTACCACACGACGAGCTATCCAAAACGCAAGGTGTTGCCTGAATTTGATGGCGAGGCCTCAGAGCCCACACAGCCGAAGAATAGAACGGTCGACTGGTCGGATCAACCACCTCGTGGCAGCAACAGAGCGGCTAACAAGGCCGCACATAAGTCGGCACATGCCGCACACAAAGACTTGTATCAGAAGACCGGCGCAACCAGATCCATCTATGGATCAAGGAAACGCGCTCCAGCACACAGCCAAAACCGAACACTACAACCGTCAGAACGCCCCAACACAACAAAAAACAGGGGTGCCGCACACCCCTTATGTTTCACCGATGAGGTGCGGGACCATGAATTCCCATAAGGATTCAAACCAGTAAACATAGAGGCGTACGGCGGAACCACAGACCCTGGAGTCTAGATCGAGGACTTTATCCTCCACCTTCACCTGGCTCGCGGAGACGATCTCCACGCCATCAAGTACCTGCCCCTCAAGTTGAAAGGACCAGCTCGGCACTGGCTGAAAAGCCTCCCAAAAACTCAATTGGAAGTTGGGAGGAGCTTGAGGATGCTTTTCGGGCTAATTTTCAAGGGACTTATGTCCGACCTCCAGATGCAGACGATTTAAGTACATAGTTCAACAGCCCGGAGAGTTAGACCGAAAGCTTTGGAACAGATTTCTCACTAAGAAAAACCAAATTGTCGACTGCCCGGACGCCGAAGCCTTAGCAGCTTTCAAACACAGCGTCCGAGACGAATGGCTCGCCAGACACCTCGGCCAGGAAAAATCGAGAACAATGGCAGCCCTGACCAGCCTCATGACCCGCTTTTGCGCGGGCGAGGATAGCTGGTTAGCCCGCAGTAGCACCAGCGATCCAAGCACATCCGAAGTCAGGGATGGCAACAGAAAACCACGACACAGTAAAAACAAGCGCCAGAATAAGGAAGACAACCCAGATAACACGGCGGTAAACGCCGGATTTAGGGGCTCTCGACCAGGTCAGCGGAAAAAGCCTTTCAAACGCAACAGAGATGGACCGTCCAGCCTAAACATGATTCTTGACAAACTATGTCAGATTCATGGCACCCACGATAAACCTGAAATCACACCCACAGAGAATGCTGGGTCTTCAAGCAGGCCGGTAAGCTAAATGCCGAACACAAGGGGAGGGAGACACCAAGTGAAGACGAGGATGAGCCTCGCCAGCAAAGCACTGGGGGACAAAAAAATTCCCGCCAGAGGTCAAAACAGTCAACATGATCCATGTGAAGAAGAGGAGAAGCAAACTTGCACTCCGAAACACACGAGCCGCAGTGCCCGTCACCCACAAGCCCAACCCGTGGTTGGCCCACCCGATCATTTTTTATCGCAGGGATCTCCTGACAAACATCGGGCACGAAGGAATGGCTTCCTTGATGTTAGACCCAATAATAAACGGATACCATCTGACACGAGTCCTTATGGACGGAGGTAGTAGTCTAAACTTAATATATCAGGACACGGTCCGCAAAATGGGGATAGACCCGACAAAGATCAGCCACAGTAATACTACCTTCAAGGGAGTAATACCAGGCCCAGAGGCCCGCTCCACGGGCTCTCCAATACTAGAAGTGGTATTCGGTTCACGCGACAACTACCGAAGTGAAAATTTACACTTGAACATCGCTCCATTCCGAAGCGGCTATCAAGCACTACTCGGACGAACAGCTTTCGCTTGTTTCAATGGTATACCGCATTACGCTTCCCTTAAGCTTAAAATGTCTGGCCCGCGCAGCACAATCACAGTAATGGAAATATTGAGCGTTCCTTATGCACAGAGGAACGTGCAGCTGCTTTAACAGCCGAACACTATACGGCCTCACCAACCAGAACAAATGATCGGTCGTTAAGACCACGGACACGGTTAGACGAGTCTTAAGCATCATTAGATATACTTGAAATTGGTTTGATGGTTATACACTTATAGACGGTACCAGGGGCTTCCCACGTGTAAACAGTGCTAGTTCGGCTCAACTCTACTTATCTTGAACTTTACATGGTTTATTTAGAATAGCCAATTTTTTGCACGGCAACTAAGTTCCTCTCTTTTACAGATGACAATCGTGCTACACCCGTCCATGATACGGCACAATGGAGACACAGGCGCAGACGTGCAGCAGGGACCCGCTCAAAGGTTTCTTTTTAGATTAAGACCCTGCGTAAACCTTTTTTATTGTCTCTTGTTGTTCACATCCTCCGGATTCTCAGTACAACCGAGAGGGATGCTGACGTCATTAGCATTTGGACACGTCACAATACTGCACGTACCTGGACACTTGGGGTTCATTATCAAGGGCTTTGATCAGCCCGACATACATTATAAAGACCGAATACCTTAGGGAGTGTTCGGGTCATGAGTTTGGCCTTGTATGCATCAGCTCCGAATCATGTCTTTGGTCAAATGTTGGGTTTGCCCGGCTCTTGTGTTTTGCTACCTTACGTTCCGCTCTATCAGCTAAGGTGGCACCACGAGAACTACTGCGAATGTGCCCTGGTTCATCCGAATGAGTACCTCAGTAGAGAAAGCCGAAACTGACTGTCATGATAAAGCGCGAGACTGGTCAACCACTCGATGACTTAGCGAAATCTTCGGGATTCCTCCGCATTAATGAAGGGCCGTTTCCCGGCCAGGCATGTATGCGCCCCGTATTCAGAGGAGCGCGGAGCCACCAGGGGCTATATAGTAGCCCCACCGTCAAACTCCTATGGCTATGTGAAAGTGTTGAAGCAATATTGTCTGATTGCCTAGTTCGCTGTGCTATCACCTCCTTAATGGACCAAGACATTGGATCAAGTGTGAACATGCGTCTTCTGTGAACACCCCCGCATTATATGCGTGGGGGCTGAAGCCGAGACGACAAACTTTCAGGTTATATACATATATACATAAAAGGCCGCACAGGAGGCATCATAATACTCTCAGGGAAAAGTATACACACAGCCTTTATAATTCAATAAAACATTGTTTTTACAATGGGAATACATGTCACTAGAACATAATATTCTTCGAGCACTGAGCTTCTATTGAACGAGCGCCTTCAAGGACTTCTTCAAAGTAGTGCGCGGCAGCTACTCGGCCCACGGCCGAACCCTGGGTTGCAATAGCGATGGCCTCCATGTCCGCCTAGTATGTCTTCACACGGGCAAGTGCCATCCGCGCACCCTCTATGCACGCCGACTTCTTCATAGCGTCGATGTGCGGCACAGCACCAAGGAACTGTTGCACCAAATTAAAATAACTGTTCGGCCTTGGCCCTTCCGGCCACAGATGATCCACAACAGATCTCATGGCAAGCCCAGAACACCTTTGGAGCTCGGCCCATTCGGCCATCCGCTCATTTAAAGGAAGTGGACACATTGGGACAATAAATGGTGCCCAGAATAGCTTTTCCACTTCACGATCCTTTTGATCTTTGAAGTATTCGCCCGCATCAGTGGCACTTGCTGTTAAATCCAGATATGCGTCCGCAGAACTCCACAGCCGATCAAGAGGAGCATACTTAGGATCTCCGAACTCCCAGCCGCGATATCCCCGGCTTGACGCAGCTCCTCCTTCATCGCTCTAATTGTAGAGCGGGCGTCCTTGGCCGCCGCCGTGGCCTTCTCCAGGTCCGTCACCTTCACTCGGTTTTCCTTTTCAAGAAGCTGGTAACGGTTGGCAGCATCTTTCAAATCAACGTCCATCTTGGCCATTTTCTCCCTGCTTTGGCCATGGGCAGCCTGTTCGGCCCTTAGCTCCTCGGCCGCCTTTAGAGCGGCCACATCACTATTCCTGGCTTGTTCTTTGGCTTGGGCCAGTTCCGCCCAAAGGGTCTCCACGGCCACAGCCCCATCTGCATATGAAGGCGGTCTGATTATTACCTGGGACTATGATCCTCTGTTTGCCGCCGTTCTCGACGACAACCAGAGTCTCAGGGGCTACTATCTGCACAGGGCACACCTAATGTGTGCGGTACCATCAAAACATACACTATGTCACGTACCTCAAAGCCTTTCAACAGACTCATAAAAGCTCAATGCAACCCGCTCTCGGCGGATGAAATCCTCTCAATCACCGTACCCATCAGCGTCCGATGTGCTTCTGAGATAGCCGCTTGCTCCAGCAGATCCTTCAGTGCGTTTGATCGCACACCGGACGGTGCCGGACTCTTCCGGTTGTTGTCTTCAAGAGCCGAATACGGAGGACTTCGGATGACCGCAGGATTACCCTTGGGCCTTGCCGGATCAGGAGAAGCCGTCCGCGATGACACTTCAGGGTCGCCCGCCTCATGAGGCGGGAGGGCATGGGGAGGTGTTTCGTTCTCCATCATCTTCGGAAGAAGATCCCCCGAAGACGAACTCTGTCGAGAAGAGCTACGAGCCGAACTACAAGATAAATGCTTCGGTTATTTTCCTCAGAAGTAAAGCAGGATATTTTTACTATTAAGTCCCCTTTTTTACTTACAGCTCGGTGGAGGGCTGATCACCTTGCGGGCACTGTGCGGCAAGGGTGCCCCCCGGGGCAGGACCCTCTGGCGAAGATTTCTTCCCCCGTATGGAAACTATTGTTTCCAGGTCTTTAGAGGCGGTCCTCTTCCTTCCTTGGGGAGAGGGAATTTCAGATTCTTCTCCCCGGTTATCCTCCTTCGCGGAGGCGCTAGCTTCCCCGGTTTGGATGAGTAGTGAGCGGGGTCCGCTTTCGGCCTCTTTATTCCCCCTTTATCTTCCCCTGAGGGCGCTTCATGAGGCGCAAGCTCCAGCATCCTGGCTAGTACAGGATCTGGTGAGACCTCAGGGAGGGGGGTCGGACACCTGATCATCTTCACCTTCATTACCCAGTCGTGGTCAAAGAGCGGCCTTTTAGAATGATGTGGCAATAAATAAAAAGGCAAAGTGTTCGGCTACGGGACTACTTACTTGGGTATCCGGACGATTGCAGCTCAGACGCGCATCCTCGGTGGTGTCCCGACACATTGTTTGTGGTCCGAAGAACAATTTGTACATCTCCTCGAGCGTCATGCCAAGGAAGTGCCGAATAGCTCGCGGTCCTTCCGGGTTGAACTCGCACATATAGAGGGGTCGACATTTGCAGGGAAGGAATCGATGAACTAACATTACTTGTATTACCGTGGCCAGACTGACATCTCTCTCGAGGAGATCTCGGATGCGGCTCTGCAATGTCGGTACATCCTTTACTGGCCCCCAGTCTAGCCCCTTATTGATCCATGACGTCAGTCGTGGCGGGGGGCTGAGCGAAAGGCAGGGGCGGCCACCCACTTGGTACCCCGGGGAGCTGTGATATAAAACCACTCCCGCTGCCATAAGCTGGACACCTCTTGGAAGGAACCCTCTGGCCATGGGGCATTGGCACTCTTGCTTATTACGAGACCTCCGCACTCTGTGTGTCGCCCCTCGATCATCTTCGGCTCCACATTGAAGGTCTTGAGCCATAGGCCGAAGTGAGGGGTAATGCGGAGAAAGACCTCACATACGACGATAAACGACAAAATATGAAGGACTGAATCCGGGGCCAGATCATGGAAATCCAGCCCATAATAGTACATGAGCCCCCTGACGAAGGGATCTAGAGCGAGGCCAAGCCCTCCGAGGAAGTGAGAGATAAAAACAACACTCTCGCCAGGTTCAGGAGTGGAGATGACCTGCCCTCGAGCGGGCAGCCTGTGCGAGATTTCACCGGTCAAATATCTGGCCTCTTTTAGCTTCTTGATATATTCCTCTGTGACAGAGGAAGGCATCGACCGACCTTGATGGTTGGATCTGGACATTGTTGAAAGTCTGAAGCGCCTGGCCTGATCCTTGGGCGTTGGAACTCGAGGTGGGAGAAGGATTCGATTGAGCGCGAGAGGAAAAAAGGACAGGCCTTGGCCTCTTTATAAAGGGGATGAATGTCAAGCGTCCTTCGCATGGCCGTTTGGTACTTGCCTAAAATTGAGGAGTCATACCAACGGGCACGATTGGGTTACCCACGTCCGTATTGATGAGAATCCCGTAATAAGGGGGACACGATCTCTGCTTCGACAAGACGTGCCAAATAAATCGCCTCGCAAAACGTGCAGTGGCGGGCTGTTTGAGAAAAACGGTTCGTCATGACCAGACCATCGAAATACGTCACATTACGAAAAATGGTCGGCAGATTAGATGTGTGGAAATATTATTCTTTCTACGGTGGTATGTGGAATTTGTTTTGCAGAGCCGGGCACTATCCTCGTGTTCAAAATCTTCTATGGAATATTTGGAGGAGGAACCCGCCTTGAAATGCCGAAGACAAAACTGCACGCCGGACTCATCGTCATTGAAGCCTAGTTCAGGGGCTACTGAGGGAGTCCTGGATTAGGGGGTATCCAGACAGCCGGACTATATCCTTTGGCCGGACTATTGGACTATGAAGATTCAAGATTGAAGACTTCGTCCCGTGTCCGGATGGGACAATCCTTGGCGTGGAAAGCAAGCTTGGCAATACGGATATGTAGATCTCCTTCCTTGTAACCAACTCTGTGGAACCCTAGCCCCCTCCGGTGTCTATATAAACCGGAGGGTTTAGTCCGTAGGACAACAACAATCATACCATAGGCTAGCTTCTAGGGTTTAGCCTCTACGATCTCGTGGTAGATCAACTCTCGTAATACTCATATCATCAAGATCAATCAAGCAAGAAGTAGGGTATTACCTCCATCGAGAGGGCCCGAACCTGGGTAAACATCGTGTCCCCCGCCTCCTGTTACCGTCTGCCTTAGACGCACAGTTCGAGACCCCCTACCCGAGATCCGCCGGTTTAGACACCGACAGGCACCTCGATCTTGATAGTAATCTATCTACTCCTCTTTCAAACACACACACACATACACACACACTCGCTAGTTGTGCCTCTATGCCTACCATGCACACTCTCGATACGTCTTTCTCCCTCCCCTTCCCCCCCAACCCCAACAATGACAACAAAAGGGTGACAACTCGATCTAATCTTAATCTGTCAATTGGTTTCTCTCTCAAACATTGTGTCTCTGTGCCTCGCTCAAACACACTCGATACGTGTTTTTCTTCATAGCCCCCTCGATATGTAGACTTCTCGCGCGCGCACAGCTGTAGTGACGAGGACGCTGAACCCAGTGTGCCTTGTTTTACCGGCCTCAAGTGATAGTTTTCACCCTGTTTTCTGTTAATTAACAAGGCAACCTTTTCTTTGTTACTACTAGTGAATCTAAAATCATTCGGGGCAGACATAAAATATATCCTTCAACCCAATTATCGCAGTAACTATTTTAAAAGAAACTAGCTAGATGCACGTGTGTCGGTGTCAAAACCAGCGGATCTCGGGTAGGGGGTCCTGAACTGTGCGTCAAGGTCGGATAGTAACAGGAGACAAGGGACACTTTATTTTACCCAGGTTCGGGCCCTCTCGATGGAGGTAAAACCCTACTCCTGCTAAATTAATATTGATGATATGGGTAGTACAAGAGTAGATCTACCACGAGATCAAGGAGGCTAAACCCTAGAAGCTAGCCTATGGTATGATTGTGTATGATGATGGTTGTCCTACGGACTACAACCCTCCGGTTTATATAGACACCGGATAGGGTTAGGGTTACACAGAGTCGGTTACAGTGGTAGGAGATCTTGAATATCCGCACGCCTAGCTTGCCCTCCACGCCAAGGAAAGATCCTTCCGGACACGGGACGAAGTCTTCAATCTTGTATCTTCATAGTCCTGGAGTCCGGCTATCCGAACACCCCCTAATCCAGGACTCCCTCAGTAGCCCATGAACTAGGCTTCAATGACGACGAGTCCGGTGCGCAGATTGTCTTCGGCATTGCAAGGCGGGTTCCTCCTCCAAGTTCTTCAAGAAGATTGTAAACACCAAAAATAGTGTCCGGCTATGCAAAATAAGTTTCCACATATTGCCATATAGAGAATAATATTAACACAAATCAAATCTGCTGACGTATTCCATAGTGCGTCATAACACTGTGGCCAAGCTCTTTATATAAATTGTTTTCATTGTTCCACCTCAGCGTGTTTAGCGAGGCAGTATCCTTGGCACGTCTCGTTAAAGCAGAGATTGTGTGCCCCTTTTAACGGGATTCTCATCAATACGGACGTGGGTAACCCAATCGTGCCGGTTAGCATGTTTGCCTTAATTAAAGGCTAGTCCAAGACGGTTATGGGGAGGGCTCTTGGTACTCTGCCTCCTATAAAGAGACCAAGACCCTGTTCCCTTCTTCTACTCTCAAAACGAGTTCGTCCGTCGCCTCGAGTTCCAACACCCTAGGCTTCCAGATTCCAGGTGCACCGGACCTTCGACAATGTTCGGTTCCGACCTCCAAGGCTGATGGATGCCCTCCTCCATCATGGAGGAGGACGTATTAAGGTTGAGGGAAGCTAAATTCCTGACCGGCGAGATTTCGCACAGGTTGCGTGTTCAAGGACAGGTGATCCCTAGCCCTCAGCCCGGTGAGTGTGGTATTCGTATCCCACTTCCTTCGGGGATTAGGCTTCCCAATGGATCCCTTTGTAAGGGGGATGATGTATTATTATGGGCTGGAATTCCACGACTTAGCTCCGGAGTCCATCCTCCATATCTCCTCGTTCGTTGTTGTGTGCGAAGCATTCCTCCGTGTTACCCCTCACTTCGGATTATGGCTCAAGACCTTCAAAGTAGAACCGAAGATGATCGAGGGGCGCCACGCAGAGTGCGGAGGCGCTGCTATAAAAAGAAATGCTGATGCTCCATGGCCCGAGGGCACTTTTCAAGAGGAGCTTGGCTTGTGGCAACAGGAGTGGTTCTATATCACCGCCCCTCGGGGCACCGCATGTGTGGCGCCTCCTGCCTTTCGCTTGGGTCCCCCACCACGGCTAGCGTCGTGGATCAACACAGGGTTAGGTCGGGGCTTGCCCAAAGACGTACCTCTGCTGCAGGGCCGCATTAAGGATCTCTTAGAAGGAGACCTCAACCTGGTCAAGGTGACACAAGTCATGCTGATTCGCCGGACACTGCCCGGCCAACGTCGCCCCCTTCGTCTGTGGGAGTTCAATCCAGAGGGACCGCGAGCTCTCCGGGATTTTATGGGAGCGACGCCTGCGGAGATGTATAAACTGTTCTTCGGATCACGAGAAGTGAGTCCGAATTTGACCGAGGACGTGGGTTTAAGCCGCACTCGCCCGTATACTCAAGTAAGTGACCTTGTGCCCGGACCTTCTATCTGTATAATTGACTTGCTCTTAACAGCACTTCCCCTTTTAAGCAGGAGTGGATAGCGAAGGCGAAGCTGATCAGGTGTCCGGCTCCCCTTCCCGAAACCAGGCTGGATCCCGTGCTAGTCAGGATGCTGGAGGTAGTGCCTTTGGAGGGAAATAAGGGGGAGGACAAGGAAACCATGGCCTCCTCGAAAGAGGCCATTCCGAAGGGGGAATCGACAATTCCCCTCCTAAGGGAAAGAAAAGGGCGGCCTCTGACGACCCGGAGACCGTAGTCTCGGAGCGGGGGAAAGAATTCTTGTCAGAGGGCCCGACGCCGGGGAGCCCCTCGGCTAAACTAAACCCTCAAAGGGACCAGCTCTCCAGCAAGCCGTAAGTAGAAGAAGAGTTTTTCTTTTAAGAGAAATGCTTGATTTATATCTGAGAAGTCTTAACCGAAACCTTACTTTGTAGTTCGAACCTCAGCCCTTCTCAGCAGAGCTCGTCCTCGGGGGATCTTCTTCCGGAGATGATGGAGAGCGGAACGCCTCCTCCTTCTGTACCGCCTAGCAAGGCGGATGGCGCTGAAGTGTCATTGCGGAGGATTTCTCCGGATCCGACAGGGGCGGAAGGTGGCCATGTGGCCCCCCGAGGTTCTCCATGTCCGGCCTTTGAGGGAGGCCATGGGACGAGTCCGGCACCATCTGGTGTTCGGCCGGAGGAGCTAAAGATTCTGCTGGGGCGAGCCTCTGTCTTAGAGGAGCATCGTGCGTTGATGACCACGGTGATTAAAAAGATTTCATCCGCAGAAAGCGGATTGCACGAGGCCGTCAAAAGTTTACTGGCGGGCCTTGAGGTACGTTTTAAGTAATGTACACTTGTGTTAGTTGCGCATAAGTAAAGCGCGCCCTGTGTAGATAGTAGCCCCTGAGACTCTGTGCGTCGTTAAAATTGATGGCGCGCGGAGGATCTTGATCCCAGGTCCTTTAAGTGGCACCTTTATATGTAGGTGGCAGATTGTCCGGAGTCAAGCCGGACTAGTGAATTTGCCGAACTGAAGCGACAACTTGATGAGGCAGAAGCCGACATCACACTTGTTAACAAGCGGCTTGATGATGCTCAAGGTATCATCGGGCGATGGTTAGTAAGAGGAGCTTTATATCAATATCTTACCGTGTGTATGCTTAACGCAGATGGTGCGGCCACCGTGGAGGGTCTTAGGGCCGAACTCGCCCGAGCGAAGGAATAAGCCAGGAAAAGCGATGCGGCTGCCGTGAAAGCCCTTGAAGAGCTGAAAACCGAACAGGTTGCCCATTGCCGAAGCAAGGGGGAGATGGCTGATATGGCCGTAAAGTTAAAGAGTGCTACTGACCGTTGCAAGCTTCTTGAAGAAGAGGGTCGGGCGAGGCAAACAAGCTTAGAGAAGGCTGCTGCTGATGCCAAGGATGCCCGAACTATAATGAGAGCGGCAAGGGAAGAGCTGCGTCAAGCCGGAAAAATTGCGGATGGAAAGCCCTTCTCGCTGCGGAGAAAATTTTGTGATCCGAAGTATGCCCCGTTAGACCGGATGTGGAGTGTAGAGGACACCTATCTAGATTTGGCGGCTAGTGCTGCTGATGCGACCGAACACTTTCGAGATAAAAAGGATCATGAAGTGGAGAACCTCTTTTGGTCGCAATTCCTCAATCTAGAGCGTCCACTGGCAGTGGATGATCGCCTGGCCCAATGGGCTGAACTGAATAGGTTGTCCGGACTCGCCATGAAGTACGTCATGGATCATCTGTGTCCGGGGAGATCGAAGCCGAAGAGTTATTTCAGCTTGGTGCAGCAACTTCTTGACGTGGTGCCACGTGTCGATGCTATGAAGAGGTCAGCGTGCATAGAGGGCGCTCGGCTGGCTCTCGCCCGTGTCAAGACATACTGGGCAGATATGGAGCCCACCATTGTTGCGTCCCGGGATTCGGATAAAAGCCGAATACCTTCTAAGCACTATTTTAAGGAAGTCCTTGAAGGCGCTCGCGTAATAGAGATGCAGTGCTCGAAGGATGCTATATTATGATAGCATATGTAATCATAAAACAGTATTTTGATAAATTGTAGTGGCATTTTTTAGACTTGTGCCTTCAAGTATTAAGAACACCTCTTGTGCGGCCGTTTTAATATATATATAAATTCTGAAAGATTGCAGTCGTTGGCTTCAGTCCCCCACGCACATAGTGCGGGGGTGCGCGCAGAAGACGCATTTTCACACTTAACCCAACGTCTTGGTCCTACAAAGGAGGTGATAGCGCAGCGGGCTAGGCAAGTGGACTATAATGCTTTAACACTTTCACTTAGCCATAGGAGCTTCAAAGTGCGACTCTTTAGGTAGCCCCTTAGTGGCGACTGCGCTTGCCCGAATTCGGTGCGCGTACATGCCTGACCGGGAAACGACCCTTCATCAAAGCGGAGGAATCCGATAAATTCCTATAAGTCATCGAGTGGCGACCAGTCTCGCGCTACATCACGACAGTCAGTTTTCGGCTTTCTCTACTGAGGTGCTCGCCCGGCAGAACCGGGGCACAATCGTAGTAGTTCTCCTGGTGCTACCTTAGCCGATAGAGCGGAACGTAAGGTAGCCGAACTTAGGAGCCGGGCAACCCAACATTTGACCAAAGACATGATTCGGAGCTGATGCATATAGTGCCAAAACTCACGACGCCGAACACTCCCTAAGGTGTTCGGTCTTTATGAGTGCGGGTGAAACAACACCCTTTAAAAAAAGAGAGCCCCTAGTGTCCAGGTACGAGCAAAAATTCTGGCGTGGCCACATGCCAAAACGCCAGCCTCCTCCTTGGTTATAGTAGAAAAAACCAGGGGATGTATAGCAGCAAGAGACAGTAAAAAAAAGGTTTACGCAGGGTCTTAATCTAAAAAGAAT
Source organism: Aegilops umbellulata (assembly GCA_032464435.1). Taxonomy (NCBI): domain Eukaryota; kingdom Viridiplantae; phylum Streptophyta; class Magnoliopsida; order Poales; family Poaceae; genus Aegilops; species Aegilops umbellulata. Next base: position 99,697,878 of record CP136060.1, read on the forward strand.
CCTTAGGACGGGTCCCTACTGCACGCCTGCGCCTGTGTCTCCGCTGTGTCGTGTCCTGGACGGGCGCCGCACGACGTTCATCTGTAAAAGAGAGGAACTGAATTGAAAATGGGTCATGCGGAACAAAAAGAAAATAAACAAAATAAAAATAAAAAATATATAAAGTTGAGCTTTATTGTCTCTGCGTATAGCCCCCGGTATGGGGGTAATGGCGTTTAAGCCTGCGTTGATGATGGACTTATGCCGAACTCATTTAGTCCGGGTCCGTGGCCTTTAATGACTTGTATCGAAAAAGTATTTTGGCTCGCGAGGCCATTTTATTGTGCGGCTGTTTAAGCGGCCGCGCAATCCTCCATTTGGAGGAGGCGTATTTTAGTGCGCTCCCTTTAAAGAGATGATGCCTCGTGGACCGGGCATCTTAAGCGTGAGAGATGCATAGTGCGGTATTGCGTTAAAGCGAGCGAAAGCTCCGCGTCCCATTAGTGCTTGATAGCGACTTGAAAACAGGACGACATGGAAGGTCAGCTTTTCACGACGGAAGTTATTGGCAGAGCCAAATATGACTTCAACTCGGAGAAAACCCATACAATGGGTGTCCGGGCCCGGCGCTACCCCTTGAAAGGAGGTTTTGCTGTGGCGGATTCTTGCTGGGTTTATGCCCATGCGGTGGATTGTATCCTGATATATCAGGTTTAGTCCACTGCTGCCGTCCATAAGGACATTGGTAAACTGGAATCCGTTAATTATTAGATCGAGTATCAGGGCAGTCTGGCCTATGTTTTTGATATTTCTAGAATAATCTAGCTGATAAAAAATGATTGGTTTTAATAACCAGTGGCGGGACCCCTGAGGGATAGGTTTTATTGTGCGTACCTTTATGGGTGCCACACGTTTTGTTACGTGTAGTGAGTTCACGTTTTGTTTCCTGGAACTGGCAGGCCTCACAAGCCTTGACCAGCTCAACGGCGTCGCTGAGTGTTGTGGCCCAGTAGAATCCACTACGGAACGCCTTGCCAACAAGGTTTCGTCACGATGAGTGGTGCCCACAGACTCCACCGTGTATGCCCGCCAGCAGCTCCTTCCCTTGCTCTCTGGAGATGCAACGTAGGGACACATCATTCGGTCACTTCCGGTAGAGCTCTCCATCCTTGATGAAGTAAGTTGTGGCCTACCGCGCTACGTGCTCCGCCTCCTCCTTGTTCTCCGGCAGGGTCCCTTGCATCAAGTAGTTCTTGAGCTCTGTGATCCAACATCCTTCCTGAGGCTCCAGCGCCAGGAGCAGGCGTGCCCCTGAGGCCGGGCCGCAGACCGAAGCTCCTGAGGCAGGCGGCTGAGGGAGCTCCTCCCTTGGTTGCGCCATGCTCAATAGTGACGGTGCCGCCGAGGGTTTGAAGAGCCGCTCCTCGAAGACGCCAGGCTCCTGAGGCAGCCGCCTGGATGCCCTCTTGGCAATGTCATCAGTCTCTTGATTGGTGTTGCGAGGCACATGCTGCAACTCCAGCCCCCAGAACTATTTCTCCATCTTGCGAACCTCAGCGAGGTAGGCCTCCATGTGCTCGTCCTTTGGTTCGTATATCTTGTTGGACAAGTTGACGAGGAGCTGCAAATTGCCCTTGATGGTGAGGCGCCTTACCCCTAAGGCGGCTGCGGCTTTCAATCCTGCTATCAGGCCTTCGTACTCTGCTATGTTGTTGGAGACCTTTTCTCCGTGCTGGAAACAGAGTTGTATGGCGTAGTAGAGTTTGTCCTGGGTAGGGGATACAAGCACTGCGCCAGCTCCCATGCCGTGTAGGGAGAATGCCCCGTCGAAGTACATGACACAGCCGTCTGGGGCCTCGCTTCCCGGGGAAAGTGATCGGTCCTCGCCTGCCTCGAGTCCCGGTGCTTCTGCCCATTCTGCCAGGAAATCCGCAAGTGCAGCGCCCTTGATGACTCTGGTCGTACTGAATTCTAGCTTAAATGCTTGTAGTTCGATGTTCCATTCATCGACTCTTCCAGCTGAGTTGGGGCTCCTAAGTACTCTTTCTAAGGGATATGCTGAGACGACTTTGATAGGATGGCCTTGGAAGTAGTGTCGCAGCTTGCGTGAGGCCACTAATAGCTCGAGGAGGAGTTTTTGAGGCATGGGGTACCGCGCCCTTGCGTCCTGTAGCACCGTGCTGACGAAGTACACGGGGTGCTCGACGAGGTTGAGGGTGCTGGCGCAACTTGTGTCCTCCAGGGGCCGAGGCGTATCCTAAGATGGCGGAGCCCCCAGTGCTTGGTCGCTCGGAGAGGCCTCTCCTGCTCCAGGCGTGCTCTCCTGCCATGGATGTCCCTTTTCGGCCGCGGTCGTGGTCTTCGCGAGGCCCTCTTGGTTCAGTTTTGCTTCAACCCGGACGGTCGCTGCGGCCTTGGTCTGGCGCTCCTCCCTGACCGCCACCAGGGCTGCGCTAGCGGAGTAGGGAGTGGCCGCAAGGTAGAGCACAAGGGGCTCCCGAGGGCGCGGAGCTACCATCACTGGTGGGCTGGCAAGGTACCTCTTGAGATCTTGGAATGCCTTGTCGGCCTCTTCAGTCCATTCGAAGGGGCCCTTCTTCTTCATCAGCTTGAAGAAGGGTAGTGCTCATTCCCCCAGCTTGGAGATGAAGCGCCCTAGCGCGGCTACACACCTGGTGAGCTTCTGCATCTCTCTGAGGGTCCTTGGTGGACTGCTTTGACCTTCTCCGGGTTGGTCTCGATGCCCCTATGGGACATGAGGAAACCCAAGAGCTTCCCGAGGGGACTCCAAACACACACTTTTCCGGGATGAGGCTCGCAAAGGTTTCTTCTAGGTCCTATATCAGGGTTTTTGCCTCCTGAGACTTCACTACAATGTCGTCGACGTAAGCTTCAGCGCTCCTCCCGAGCTGCCGGCCTAAGGCGATGTGCATCAGCCGCTGAAAGGTCGTGCCTGCGTTGCGCAACCCAAATGGCATGCACATATAGCAGTACACTCAACATGGGGTCAAGACAGCCGTTTTTTCCACGTCTTCTACCGCCATCTTGATCTGGTGATAGCCCGACAAGGCATCTAGGAAGCACAATAGGTCACACTCTGCGGTGGAGTCGACTATCTGGTCAATGCGGGGGAGCGTAAATGGATCCTGCGGGCAGGCTTTGTTGAGGTTGGTGACATCGACACACATGCACTCCTTTCCTCCCTTTTTTGGCACGACGATCGGATTAGCCAGCCATTCAGGGTAGCGGACCTCGCGGATTAGTCGTGCTGCCCATAGCTTCCCGGTCTCTTGAACGATGAAAGCTTGTTTCTCAGTGGACTGTTGCCTCGCCTTCTGCTTCACGGGGCGCACGTTGGGGCACACGTTGAGGTGATGCTCAATCACACCACTCGGGACCCCTGCTAACTGATCAGGTTCCCATGCGAACACCTTCTGGTTCGCGCGCAGAAATCTCACCAAGGCCCTCTCCTGCTCGAGCTCGAGGTTGGCTCCTATGGTGAAGGTGGCGTTAGTGGACTGTCCTCGTCGACCAGCACCTGCTTGGTTTCTGCCTTGACCTGGGTGAATAGCTGCTTCTTTTTAGCTAGCGCAGCCCCCTTGGGCTCAAGGGCACCGGTGCTCGTGGGATGCGCCACTGCGGCCGCCCTGAAAGCAAGCTTGAGCGCCTGCAGCGCCTCCCTCGTATCTCCTGATACAGTAAGGACGCCGCTGCTCCTGGGCATCTTCATGAGGTTGTACACCGGGTGAGTTGCTGCCATGAACCGGGCCAAGGCTGGATACCCGAGGATGGTGTTGTAGGGGAGGCCGATGGGGGCGATGTTGAAGTCGATCAGCTCTGAGCGGAAGTTGTCGTAGGTGCCGAAGGTCACTAGGAGACGGATCTGTCCCAAGGAGGCGGTGGAACCGACCCCGACGCCCGAGAAAGGACTGCTGGGCTGAAGCCGCTCCAGCGGCACGTGGAGGAGGCTGAAGGCCTCCACCGAGAGCATGTTGAGGTCGGCACCGCCGTCGATGAGGGTCCTGGTGACGGCCACTTGCCAGATGGTGGGGGTGCACAGCATCAGGAGCGCGCCTGAACCACTGGGGTTGAAGGGGTGATCATCCGAGTCGAAGGTCAGATCGGCCTCGGGCGCCACCCAGCCCGGGGGGGCTTCTCGGCGCTTGGAGGCGGTGCTGATCTGGCGGGTGAACAGTTGACGTGGCGGCTCGAGGGGGGTGCCTGTGAGCCGCCTAGGAGAGCTGCGACTACGGGCGGCGCTGGTGCGGCATAACGGGAGAGGAAGAGGTCGTGCAGCTCCCCCAGGAGGTCATAGAAGCCGTCGGCAGGTGGAGCAGCCACATGCGCGGGATGCCGGAGAGGACCATGGGAAACCAGTTGGCCATCACCCGTTCGTCGCCCCCAGCTTTGAGGATGGCCTCCTCATACGCCAGCAGAAAAACCAGCGGATCCGTCGCGCCGTTGTAATGCGGCGGCATCTCAGGCTTGAACTTGCGCGGCCACTGCACTTGTCGCAAGGTGGAGGCCAAGGCTCGGAGCCCCCCAACCCCAGTGTCGGCATCGGCTGCCGGAGCGGGCGGTGCGGCGTCCGCCATGAGGGCGAAACACGATGTTGGTGGAGCAGGTCGTCGGGAGGAAGAACTCCAGCGTATCCCCTACATGGCGCGCCAAATGTCGGATTTCGGGTTCCGACAGACCCTTAAGGTTCGAACTCTGGGGTGCGCACGAAGATCTTTCCCCTACAGACTCGCGCTTCTATGGCTCGCAAGAAATCTAGGCCGGAAAGAAGAACACACAAGGGACACGAGGTTTTATACTGGTTCGGGCCACCGATGTGGTGTAATACCCTACTCCAGTGTGTGGTGTAGTGGATTGCCTCAGGGGTTGATGATGAACAATACAGGGGAAGAACGGCCTCGCAAGAGGTGTTCTCGAGCTGGTGCGGTGTGTTCTGCTTGGTCCGGATCTCTCTCTCCCCCCCTCTGGTGGCTAGTCCTATTTATAGAGGCCCTGGTCCTCTTCCCAAATAATGAGCGGGAAGGGCGCCAACAATTGGCCATTTTGAAGGGGAACATCCATTACAAGTTATCCTGTCCAAAGGTGGTCTTCGGCTACCAAAAGCACTGGTGATGACGCCGTCTTGGGCTCCATGGTGACCTCCGTCCTGCCGCTCTGCTGGTCTTGGTCTCATTGCACCGGAATGGTAACCTTTGCCCGATGTCTTGTCCTGTGCTTGGTCCCTTTGCACCAAAGGGGAAACAAGGACACTGCGCAGGCCGGCGCCCGCCTGGCGCCCGCCTGATCTTGATCGTCATGTCTTGTGTTACGGGCTCCTCGCGACATGCCCCTGCCTTGATCTCTCCGCCTCCTCGTGAGCCTGCCTGATGAGGCTGCTCCTGAGGAAGCTTCCTGTCGTCCGCCCCGCAAGGCTTGGCCCCTCGCGAGGGTCTTGAGCTTGAGCTGATGAAGTTGGGCCACGCTGGGCCCCCACTTGAGCCACGCCGCGGGCCGCAGGCAGGCAAGTCCGGGGACCCCCGTTCCCAGAACACCGACAGGAGAAAAGGATGAACGAGGGAATGCCTTATTTGCAAATGTGGAGAGGGGTGTGGGTATCTTTTTGCAAAATTGCCATAGTTTCCTTCCTATCCGTCAGATATAAATCGGGTGGCCTATATTGCAGGATGGTAGGAACACCATCATCACCAACTCTGTTTTCATAAGAGTAGAGATATGTAAGTGTCACTACCTCCCCCCCTCACACACACACTTCCTGACACCGAAGGAGTAGGGTGACACCTCGATCTTCATACTAATCTGTTAACTGGCTTCTCTCTCGAACACACACACACGCACACTACCCGACCCAAGGGAGTAGGGTGGCACTGAGGGAGTCCTGGATTAGGGGGTATCCGGATAGCCGGACTATATCCTTTGGTCGGACTGTTGGACTATGAAGATACAAGATTGAAGACTTCGTCCCGTGTCCGGATGGGACTCTCCTTGGCATGGAAGGCAAGCTTGGCAATACGGATATGTAGATCTCCTTCCTTGTAACCGACTCTATGTAACCCTAGCACCCTCGGGTGTCTATATAAACCGGAGGGTTTAGTCCGTAGGACAACAACAGTCATACCATAGGCTAGCTTCTAGGGTTTAGCATCTTCGATCTTGTGGTAGATCAACTCTCGTAATACTCATATCATCAAGATCAATCAAGCAGGAAGTAGGGTATTACCTCCATCAAGAGGGCACGAACCTGGGTAAACATCGTGTCACCCGCCTCCTGTTACCATCCGCCTTAGACGCACAGTCCGGGACCCCCTACCCGAGATCCGCCGGTTTTGACACCGACATTGGTGCTTTCATTGAGAGTTCAACTGTGCCGTCACCGTAAGGCTCGATGGCTCCTTCGATCATCGGTAACGATGCGGTCCAAGGTGAGGTCTTCCTCCCTGGACAGATCTTTGTATTCGGCGGCTTCGCACTGCGGGCCAACTCGCTTGGCCATCTGGAGCAGATCGAGAGCTACGCCCCTGGCCACCAGGTCAGGTTCGGAAACTTGAACTACACCACCGATATCTGTGGAGACTTCATCTTCGACGAGTTCGAGCCCTTGCCAGGTGCGCTGCACGATCACGATGAGCATGATATAGCTCTGCCGTCGGATGGTGTTCGGGAGATCACACCGTCCACTACTCCGGCCTTTAATTCGGAGCAAATTGCGCCATCCAAGGACGGGTGGATAGATCCCACCATGGAGGTCGTTCTCTCAGCGGCGATAGAGCCGGATACTGACCTTACCCCTCACGAGAGCCATGATGCCGAACCACTGGATTCATCTCCGAGCCGCCTGCGCTCATGCCTATCGAATCCGATTGGGCGCCGATCATGGAGTTCACCTCCGCGGATATCTTTCAGCACTCGCCCCTTGGCGACATCCTACATTCATTAAAGTCTCTCTCCTTGTTAGGAGAAACTTGTCCGAACTATGTATGGCTAGGATGGGACGCGAACGACGAGGAAATTCGTTCCCCACCCACCACCCACTGGATAGTCATTGTCGAAGATTTAACCGACATGCTCGACTTCGACTCCGAAGACATTGACGGCATGGACGACGATGCAGGAGACGAATTGGAACCACCACCGACAGGGCGCTGGACCGCCACTTCATCACACGACATATACATGGTGGATACACCCAAAGAAAACGATGATGAGGAACGGGAGGATGCAGCGAGGGATAGTGTCGGATTTAGGGTTCCGGCAGACCCTTGAGGTTCGAACTCTGGGGTGCGCGCGGAGATTACGCTTCCTACCTATCCGTACCCCTCCGCCTCGCAAGGATCTTGGCTACCAGAAGAACAACACAAGAGACACAGAGTTTATACTGGTTCGAGCCACTGATGTGGTGTAATACCCTACTCCAGTGTGTGGTGTGGTGGATTGCCTCTTGGGATGATGATGAACAATACAAGGAATAACTGCCTCGCGAGGGCCTGTTCTTGACTGGGCGATGAACTGCAAGAGGAGTTCAGACGCCCTTGACTCTCTCTCTCTGTCTTATTGCGAATCGATCCGTCCCCGGCCCCTAGGGTGGCTAGCCCTATTTATAGGCAAAGGCCCTGGGCCTCTTCCCAAAAATCGAGCGGGAAGGGTGCCAACAATTGGCCATTTTGAAGGGGAACATCCGGTACACTTATCCTGACTAAAGTTGGTCCTCGCCTGCCAAAGGCTCCGGTGATGACGCTGGCTTGGGCTCCACAATGACTTCTTCCTTGTCGCGGAGCTGGTCTTGGTCTCGTTGCACCGAAATGGGTGCCTTTTCTTGATCCTCCCGCCTGCGCTTGCTCCCTTAGCACAAAAGAGGAAAGGGAGGACACTGCACGGCTGGCGCCCGCCTGGCGCCCTTGGTCGTCATGGCTTGCATCATGGGCACTGTCGGATTCACGGGTTCCGGCAGACCCTTAAGGTTCGAACTCTGGGGTGCACGCGGAGATCGTGCCCTCTACCTCTCCGTCTCACAAAGAACTACCTACTAGAAGAACAACACAAGAGACATAGGATTTATACTGGTTCGGGCCACCATTGTGGTGTAATACCCTACTCCAGTGTGGTGGGTGGATTGCCTCTTGGGCTGATGAGGAAGAACAATACAAGGAAGAATAGCCTCGCGAGGGTCTATTCTTGGCTGGGGGATGAACTGCTAGGGGGAGTTTGATCGCCCTTCACTTTCTCTCTCTAGATGTCTCTACTGGTTTCCTGGTACTCGATCCGATTCGTCCCGTACCCTGGTGGTGGCTAGTCCTATTTATAGGCAAAGGCCCTGGGCCTCTTCCCAAATATTGAGCGGGAAGGGCGCCAACAATTGGCCAATTTGAAGGGGAACGTCTGGTACACTTATCCTGACTAAAGTTGGTCTTCGCGTGCCAAAGGCCTTGTGGTGACCCCGGCCTGGGCTCCATGGTGACCTCCTTCCCACCGTTGGACTGGTCTTGGTCTCGTAGCACTGAAATGGGTGCCTTTGCTTGATCCTCTCGCCTGTGCTTTTCCCCTTTGCACCAAAGAGGAAAGGGATACGCTGCGCGGGCTGGCGCCCGCCTGGCACCCTTAGTCGCCATGGCTTGCGTCATGGGCACCTCGTGAGGCACCCGCCTTGATCTCTCCGCCTCCTCACGAGCCAACCTAAGGAGGCCGTGCTTGAGGAAGCGCCGTGTCGTCCGCCTCGCGAGGCTTGGCCCCTCGCGAGGGTCTTGAGCCTTGTGTTGACGAAGATGGGCCACGCTGGGCCCCCATTTGAGTCGCGCCGCAGGCCGCAGGCAGGCAAGTCTGGGGACCCCCATTCCCAGAACGCCGACAGTAGCCCCCGGGACCAAGGCGCGCACGGACTTGGCCGTGCCGAGAGGCGAAAGGGCAAGGGCGAAGCGCCGCGGGCCCTAACAGCCTGCGGCCTTGGGCGCCGCATGGCGGTGGATTGGACGTGGGCGTCTCCGCTTCCCCATGACGCCTTGGCAAATGCGTGACTTGACTAGTCCCTGCATGCATAGATACGGGTCATTATTACCTGTGATCGTGGTGCTCGACGGTTGGCCTCTTCCGGCTATAATTGCGAGGCCGCACAAGCTCTGCCAATCCACCCCTTCCCGCTTCTCTTCTTCTTCCTCTCCTTCGCCGCCGCCGCTCGCATGGTTCCGAAGAGGTTCTCAGCCGGGGAGAAGGGGAAGGCTCCTCAAGAGGTACCTGACCCGCTCCCGCCGAAGAAACGGCCTGCCTTGCGCGGCCGAGACGAGGAGAACCGCCTGGTGGTGCTGAGGCCTTGGTACGAGCGGCCTCCGCCGGGATTCCCGCTTCCCTTGTATGCCAACGCTGAGGGCCTTGGAAGAGGAGATGCCGATAACCTCGGCCAGCGCCGGCGCCGGAGGGTCACGAAGGTGTTGGTCGTTCCTCCTGGAGTCCACGCCGAGGGCTCCTCTCGCGAGCTCGTGTTCCACGCCGCCATGCCTCCACGGACTTGGATTCGCTTTCCTCCCTTCTTCGCCTCCATCTTCCAGCAGGGGAGACTCCTGGAGCTATGGCTGCAGCACGCCGACTGCAGCACTCCTGCGACCGGGGCAGAGGTTGCGATCACTGCCCCGGGCGAGGTCTTCATGACTCGCGGCTGGGGCGAAATCGCTCGGTGCTGCAGAACGAGGGGCGCCCTCACGATCCATCTGGAGTACGACAGCGCTTCGGTGATGTTCTTCAAGGTCTTCGACGCGAACGGTCGCCGGCTAGAGTGCTGCCCCCGGGGAGGCGACCAGGACCTCGCCATGGCGACGGCTAGGCCTGCCAACCGCCCCCTGGACAGCTCCGCAAGCGACGGGAGCGCCGGAGGATCCAGCGATCCCAATGAGGTCTTCGCGACGCCGGAGACGAGGGACGACAGCTACGAGCCTGTGAGCCGACGCCGCTACCGGAGCAGGGCAGGCTCGCTTGGTCGCCGCCGATCCTGATCTGGATGGGGTCGGCGCCGCTGCCTGACGGCCCACTTTTGATGATGGCATCTTTTGCAGGGGCGCGTGTAGTTAGCACCTTTTAGGATCCGTTCCCTACGAGGAATCACATTGTGCCCCATAGTGGCTTGTAAGGCGGCTGTGATTCTTGTTGTTAATATGTAACCCTTGCTATGGATCTGTGCGAATCGCAAATTCCGTCATAGTTCAGTCCTCCCTTTCGCACCTCGCGAGGGCTTGGTGCTCTGCATCGACAGGTCCCAGTCCCAAGGCGGCGTCAGCCGTCGCTGGTATGCCAGGTCGCGATGCCGTGGTCAAGGCCAGGAGGTGAGCGACCCGGGGTCCGGTAAGAGCCCCTGAGTCGCGTTGCTCAGGAGGTCCCCTTTGGCGCCCAAGCAGCCGGCGTTTGGTGAGAAAGAGAAGCAACGACGCTAGTATGGAGTCGCTTTAGGTGCGGGGGTAGTGCCACGGTAGCCAACGCTTTGGATGGTGACTTATCTGGAGAATCGGAGACTGCCCTCAGCGTGCCGCCGGGTCCGCGGGGTAGCTTGAGCGGAGTCACTGGCCGAGGTCCTCGCGTGCCCCTTCTCCCTCGCCTATGCTCCCCTTTCTGCTCTACGTCCTCGGGTCCCGGCCCTCGAGCTTGTCTCAGCCGTCGCTGGTATGCCAGGTCGCGATGACGTGGACAAGGCCAGAGGGTGAGGGCTGGAGAGCCAGTAAGAGCCCTGAGTCGCAATGCTCAGGCGCCCCCCCTTTAACGTGCAAGCGGTTTGCGCGGGCGAGGGTGAAGGAAATGCCGCGAGGGCCTTGGCTAGCACAGCTTCCTATGAGGATCCTGCAGATTCATCACAAAAAGAGGACGGGGTTGCCATAGCAGCCGTTAGTTGATTGTTAGTCGCTCAGGAGCTCACTGGTTGGAGTGGGTGAGGTGTGTCTGGGCACCCGTGAGCCAGCGCGGGACTCACGGGGCCCTACCTCTAGGCGGGTTGCGCCTGGCGCTGGGCCATATCTTGAGATGTGTTCCTGCAAAATCTTGTTAGATGCCGTCACTCTACGTCCTCGGGTCCCGGCCCTCGAGCTTGTCTCAGCCGTCGCTGGTATGCCAGGTCGCGATGCCGTGGACAAGGCCAGAGGGTGAGGGCTGGAGAGCCAGTAAGAGCCCTGAGTCGCGATGCTCAGGCACCCCCCCCTTTAACGCGCAAGTGGTCGACATGAGGAAGAAGAGGTGCCATGGACGGCATCAAATAATCAAGCATGAGGCATAATTGGAAATAAACGCGGAAGGGATACATGCCTCTGGGCCTAGCCCGAGTGGCCTGGGGATGATGCAGCCCGAGGGGCGCCCCCAACAAAGCAAGCTAGCGACTGAAAAGATAAAAAGGTATACATGCCACAGGGACGGACCCACGCGGCCTGGGAATGACGCAACCCTGGGAGGGCGCTCCCAGCTGGGAATGAAACTTGAAAGATGTCACCTGAAGATGTCGTTGGTGCATTGGCATTGGTGCAGCAGACTCGGTGGGCCGCAGAAGCCGATCCTCACGAGCCCCCAGGCCCGGGGGCCTCGGGAGGCTCCGAAGGCACTGGTGGCTCCTCGTGAGCAGCCTCCATCTTCGCCAGGGCTGTGGAACGCCTGTCTTCTTGCGCCTCCAAGATGCTCCTCATGATGCGCTGGTACGCCGCAGCCACGCTCGGCAGGCCATAAGGCATGCGAACATAGCTGTGGGGTGGTCCTCCGCAGCGCCCCACTTGTGAGGGCCAGAGGCGCTCCCTCGTGGCGATCCGGTTGAGTCCTGGTACGTCGACGCAGACGCGCAGCCCACCATCCTCGCCTGGATGGGGAGCCACAGCTGGCGGGCGACGACAACCTCTCATGATCCTTGACTCTTGTAGTTCTCGAATGGCCTTGCTAACAAACTCCTGCTGGTCTGACCTTCTTTCCCTGGCTTCCTTTCGAGGGAAACGTGCCTCGAAGCACGCCTCCACATGGTGCCCCAGCGCCTCCCTCGTGACCTTGGCGAGGTCGGTGGCCCTCCATGTGAGAGCCCCCGAGCCCTGCCTGAGGAGGGCGCCAGGCGCGCTTTCCTATGCGATTGAAGGAGGGTCCCCCTGGGCAGACGCGGGCCTTGAAGGGCCTGCCTCCTGAGGGGCTGAGCCTGACGTTGTCTTCTTCTTCTTGGGGGTGGTCTCAGGAAGCCTCCTGCTTCCGTGATCTGGGTCTTCTAGTGACGCGGCCTGAAAGGCTCGCTCCAGGGCACACACTGCATCCTTCTCTTGACATGGCACCATGATGACGCCGCCGCTTCCTGTCATCTTGAGGACGTTGTAGCCATGGTGAGTCACGGCCATGAACTTAGCCAGCGTCGGGTACCTGAGGATGGCGTTGTACGGCAGGCGGATGTTGGCGACGTCAAAGTCGATGAGCTCGGTGCGGTAGTTGTCACAGGTGCCGAGGGTTACTGGGAGGCGGACCTGCCCGATCGGGACCGTGGAACCGTCGGTGACTCCAGAGAAGGGCTTGGTTGGCTGGAGCTGGTCATAGGGCACTTGGAGGCTGTTGAATGTTTCCACGGACAAGACATTGAGCCCTGCCCCTCCGTCGATGAGGGTCCTGGTGACCAGAACGTTGCTGATGACTGGGGAACAAAGCATTGGGAGGACTCTGGCTATGGCCGCGCACTTAAGCTGATCTGCTGAGCTGAACGTGATGGTGCAGGCCGGCCACCTGAGGGGATGCGTTGCCTAGAGCTTGGGGAGAACTGCGTTCACTTCGCGAGCAAACTTCTTGAAGATACGTTGAGGGGCTGGGGCTTGAGCTCCGCCCAGGATGCAGGCGATGGCGCGAGGCTCCTGGAAGCCCCCAGCCCCTTCGTCTTGGTGGCGGTCTTCATTCCTTCTTGGCTGAGGCGGCAACGGCGGCAGGACTGGGTTGCCATGAGGGCGATCCTCACGAGGCTGATCGCTCCAGTCACCCTCGTGAGGCGGGTCGCGCCAGCGGTCCTCGCGATGTTGGTCACGCCAGCAGTCCTCGCGAGGTTGGTCACGCCAGCCTTGACGTGGGCCACGATCTTCCCAGCGTCCCGGGTTCCTTCCTCCTCCTCGGTCGTAGCCCCGGTCAGCACGGTCAGGGCGTCGGTCGACTCTTCCTTCTCGCACGGCGCGGAGTTCTTGGCATTCCTTGGTGTTGTGGGTGTGGAGGTCGTGGTACACACAGTACCGGCTGCCCCTGGAGGATACGGGCAGATCCTTGCCCCGCTTGGTGTCCGGCTCTGGCTCGAGCACGGCAGCCCCCTTGCGCTTCACGTCCTTAGCCTTGGGCTTCTTCTCTTCTGGGTCTGCGGCAGGCAGCTCGAGGAGGGAGAGGCGTCCCTCCTCAGCTCTGGCGCACTTGGTCGCTAGTTTGAACAGCTTTAGGGAGGTGCAGAGGTCTTCATGCATCGCCAGCTCCTCCTTCATCTTGACGTCGCGAACGCCATCGGAGAAGGCTGAAATGATGGCTTCCTCGGACACCCTGAGGATCTTGAGGCACGCATTGTTGAAGCGCTGGATGTACTTCTGCAGGGTCTCCCCAGGTTGCTGATTGATGCGGAGCATTTCGTTCATGGCGGGAGGCCCGTCGCGGGTACCTTGGAAGTTGGCGATGAAGCGGGTGCGCATCTGGTCCCAGGAGGAGATCGTGCCTGGGGCCAGGTTTAGGAGCTAAGTGCGAGCACCTTCCTTCAGCGCCATGGGGAACCAGTTCACCATGACCTTTTCATCCCCGCTGGCTGCTTCGATTCCCAGCTCGTAAAGCTGGAGGAACTCTGTGGGATCAGTTGTGCCGTCGTAGCAAGGGGGCAGGTCCGGCTTGAACTTGCCGGGCCATGCGATGCTACGCAGATCGGGGGTGTAGGCGCGGCAGCCTACGGTGACCGCAGGAGGTTTTGGTTGAGGGAGAGCTTGGCCTTGTGGGTCCCCTTGCGCCGCAGCTGGGAGCAGCGCGGGGTCTTGACGTGCCGGAGCTGGAGCGGGGTCTCGGCGAGCCGGAGCTGGGAGCGCCCGGGCGTCCTCTTGCGGTCGCGGGACTTCTTGGCAGCTCCGTTCCTGCTGGGCCGGTGCATGACGGAGCGGGTTCCGCCCAGGAGCTGCGCGCCTTGGGGCCATGGCATCTTCTTGGAAAGGTGGCGGCTGGAACGCCCCCGGGGCTTCACTGCCCATGCGGGGCGGAGTGCGGCGTAGCGGTGCGGAAGGCGCGGGAGAGCCCCCTGCGGCGCGGACGAGCTCGGCGACGCGGTCGAGCCACTCCACGTAGACGTCGTCGATGGGGTGGTAGCGTAGGAGCTCGTTCGCCGCGATGAGCGCAGCTCGAGCCTCCAAGGGCGCGCGAAGCGCGTGCGACGAAGAACCGGCTGGGGTGAGCGACGGAGTGGCGGTGCGGCCATCCCGCCGCACAGACGGGTGCTGAGAGGATGCTTGCTGCTCGTTCCCCGCCAGGCCGGTGGCGGCGTTGACGGCGGGCGACGGGGAACGACGAGGACGCCCACCGACGGGGGCCCTCTGGACGGCGCGGGAAGTGATGGCGGACCGGCGCTCGACGCGGGCCCAACGAGCGTCAGACATGGACGCGACGGTCGGGGGAGAGCGGAGCGGTGGAAGACGGATTCCGGCGCACCCCTACCTGGCACGCCAAATGTCGGATTCACGGGTTCCGGCAGACCCTTAAGGTTCGAACTCTGGGGTGTGTGCGGAGATCGTGCCCTGTACCTCTCCGTCTCACAAAGAGCTACCTACTAGAAGAACAACACAAGAGACACAGGGTTTATACTGGTTCGGGCCACCATTGTGGTGTAATACCCTACTCCAGTGTGGTGGGTGGATTGCCTCTTGGGCTGATGAGGAAGAGCAATACAAGGAAGAACAGCCTCGCGAGGGTCTGTTCTTGGCTGGGGGATGAACTGCTAGGGGGAGTTCGATCGCCCTTCACTTTCTCTCTCTAGATGTCTCTACTGGTTTCCTGGTACTCGATCCGATTCGTCCCCTACCCTGGTGGTGGCTAGTCCTATTTATAGGCAAAGGCCCTGGGCCTCTTCCCAAATATTGAGCGGGAAGGGCGCCAACAATTGGCCAATTTGAAGGGGAACATCTGGTACACTTATCCTGACTAAAGTTGGTCTTCGCCTGCCATAGGCCCTGTGGTGACGCCGGCCTGGGCTCCATGGTGACCTCCTTCCCACCGTTGGACTCGTCTTGGTCTCGTAGCAATGAAATGGGTGCCTTTGCTTGATCCTCTCGCCTGCGCTTGCCCCCTTTGCACCAAAGAGGAAAGGGAGATGCTGCGCGGGCTGGCGCCCGCCTGGCACCCTTGGTCGTCATGGCTTGCGTCATGGGCACCTCGTGAGGTACCCGCCTTGATCTCTCCGCCTCCTCGCGAGCCAGCCTAAGGAGGCCGTGCTTGAGGAAGCGCCGTGTCGTCCGCCTCGTCAGGCTTGGCCCCTCGCGAGGGTCTTGAGCCTTGTGTTGACGAAGATGGGCCACGCTGGGCCCCCATTTGAGCCGCGCCGGAGGCCGCAGGCAGGCAAGTCTGGGGACCCCCGTTCCCAGAACGACGATAGGCACCTCGTGAGGTACCCCTCCTTGATCTCTCCGCCTCCTCGCGAGCCAGCCTGATGAGGCCGCGCCTGAGGAAGCTCCGTGTCGTCCGCCCCACGAGGTTTGGCCCCTCGCGAGGGTCTTGAGTCTGTGTTGATGAAGGTGGGCCGTGCTGGGCCCCCTTTTAGCCACGCCGCAGGCCGCAGGCAGGCAAGTCTGGGGACCCCTGTTCACAGGGTACCGTGATGACTCCGCCGCTTCCTGGCATCTTGAGGACGTTGTAGCCATGGTGAGTTACGGCCATGAACTTGGCCAGCGCCGGGTACCCAAGGATGGCGTTGTACGGTAGGCGAATGTGAGCGACGTCGAAGTCGATGAGCTCGGTGCGGTAGTTGTCGCGTGCCCCGAAGGTGACAGGGAGGCGGACCTGCCCGATCGGGACCGTGGAGCCGTCAGTGACTCCAGAGAAAGGCTTGGTTGGCTGAAGCTGATTGTAGGGCACTTGGAGATTGTTGAATGTATCCACGGACAGGACGTTGAGCCCTGCCCCGCTGTCGATGAGGGTCCTGGTGACCACCACGTTGCTGATGATTGGGGAGCAAAGCATAGGGAGGACTCCGGCCGTGGCTGCACACTTGAGCTGATCCGCTGAGCTGAACGTGATGGCGCATGATGACCACCTGAGGGGACGTGTGGCTTCGAGCTTGGGGAGGACTGCATTTACTTCGCGAGCGAACTGCTTGAAGATGCGCTGAGAGGCCGGGGCTTTAGCTCCGCCAGGATGCAGGCGATCGCGCGCGGCTCCTGGAAGCCCCCAGCCTCCTCGTCCTGGTGGCGGTCCTCGTTTCTTCTTGGACGCGGCGGCAGCGGAGGGAGGCCTGCATTACCTTGCGGGCGATCCTCGCGAGGCTGGTCCCTCTAGTCTCCCTCACGAGGCGGGTCTTGCCAGCGGTCCTCGCGAGGTCGATCGCGCCACCCTTGGCGTGGGCCGCGGTCTTCCCAGCGTCCCGGGTTCCTTCCTCCTCCTCGTCCTTAGCCCCGGTCGACACGGTCGGGGCGACGGTCGATCCTTCCTTCTCGCACGGCTCGGAGCTCTTGGCATTCGTTGGTGTTATGGGTGTGGAGGTCATGGTACACACAGTAGCGACTGCCCTTGGGAGACTCGGGCTGATCTCTGCCCCGCTTGGTGTCCGGTTCTGCCGCGAGCACGGCAGCCCCCTTGTGCTTCACATCCTTGGCCTTGGACTTCTTCTCTTCTGGATCTGTGGCAGGGAGCTCGAGGAGGGAGAGACGCCCCTCCTCAGCCCTGGCGCACTTGGTCGCCAGGTTGAACAGCTCCAAGGAAGTGCACAGGTCTTCATGCATCGCCATCTCCTCCTTCATCTTGACGTCGCGCATGCCGTTGGAGAAGGCTGAGATGATGGCCTCCTCGGACACCCCGGGAATCTTGAGGCGTGCGTTGTTGAAGCGCTGGATGTACTTTTGCAGGGTCTCTCCGGACTGCTGCTTGATGCGGTGCATGTTGCTCACGGCGGGTGGTCGTTCGCGAGTACCTTGGAAGTTGGCGATGAAGCGGGTGCGCGTCTCGTCCCAGGAGGAGATCGTGCCTGGGGCCAGGTTGAGGAGCCAGGTGCGGGCCCCATCCTTGAGCGCCATGGGAAACCAGTTCGGCATGACCTTCTCATCTCCGTTGGCAACTTCGATGCCCAGCTCATAGAGCTGGAGGAACTCTGCAGTGTTGACCGTGCCGTCGTAGCGAGGAGGCAAGTTTGGCTTGAACTTGCCGGGCCATGCGACGCTGCGTAGCTCGATGGTCAAGGCGCGGCAGCCCGCCGGGGCCATAGGAGGCCTGGGGTGACGGAGAGCTTGATCTTGCAGGTCCCTGCGCGTTGCATCTAGGAGCAGCGCGGGCTCTTGACGTGTGGGAGCAGGAGCGTGGCCGCGACGTGCTGGAGCGTGGAGCGCCCAGGCGGCTCTTTGCGGTCCAGGGACTTCTTGGCAGCTCTGCTCTTGTGGGTGCCTCCGCGCTGGTGCCTGGCGGAGCGGGTTCCAGCAAGGGGCCACGCGCCTTGCGGCCGGGGCGTCTTCTTGGCGAGGAGGCGGCTAGGGCGCCCTCGGAGCATCGTCGCCCACGCAGGGCGGGGTGCGGTGCAGAGGGACGGACGGTGCAGGAGAGCCCCCCGCAGCTCGGCGACGCGGTCGAGCCACTCTTCGTAGACGCGGTCGAGCCACTCTTCGTAGACGTCGTCCACGGGACGGTAGCGCAGGAGCTCGTTTGCCGCGATGAGCGCGTCTCGAGCCTCCATGGGTGCACGAAGCACGCGGGATGAAGAACCAGCTGGGGTGAGCGAGGGAGTGGCGGTGCGGCCGTCTTGCCGCACGGACGGATGCTGAGACGATGCTTGCTGCTCGTTCCCCGCCGGGCCGGTGGCAGCGTTGATGGTAGGCGACGGGGAACGGCGAGGACGCCCGCCGACAGGGGCCGTCTGGGTGACGCAGGAAGCGAGAGCGGCTCGGCGCTCGGCGCGGGCCCGACGAGCGTCAGACATGGACGCGATGGTCGGAGGAGAAACGGGCGGTGGAAGGAGAATTCCGGCGCACCCCTACCTGGCGCGCCAAATGTCGGATTTAGGGTTCCGGCAGACCCTTGAGGTTCTAACTCTGGGGTGCGCGCGGAGATTACGCTTCCTACCTATCCGTACCCCTCCGCCTCGCAAGGATCTAGGCTACTAGAAGAACAACACAAGAGACACAGAGTTTATACTGGTTCGGGCCACCGATGTGGTGTAATACCCTACTCCAGTGTGTGGTGTGGTGGATTGCCTCTTGGGCTGATGATGAAGAATACAAGGAATAACTGCCTCGCGAGGGCCTGTTCTTGACTGGGGCGATGAACTGCAAGAGGAGTTCAGTGCCCTTGACTCTCTCTCTCTCTCTGTCTGATTGCCAATCAATCCGTCCCCAGCCCCGAGGGTGGCTAGCCCTATTTATAGGCAAAGGCCCTGGGCCTCTTCCCAAATATCGAGCGGGAAGGGTGCCAACAATTGGCCATTTTGAAGGGGAACATCCGGTACACTTATCCTGACTAAAGTTGGTCCTCGCCTGCCAATGGCTCTGGTGATGACGCTGGCTTGGGCTCCACAATGACTTCTTCCTTGTCGCGGAGCTGGTGTTGGTCTCGTTGCACCGAAATGGGTGCCTTTGCTTGATCCTCCCGCCTGAGCTTGCTCCCTTAGCACCAAAGAGGAAAGGGAGGACACTACGCGGCTGGCGCCTGCCTGGCGCCCTTGGTCGTCATGGCTTGCGTCATGGGCACCTTGTGAGGTACCCCGCCTTGATCTCTCCGCCTCCTCGCGAGCCAGCCTGATGAGGCCGCGCCTGAGGAAGCTCCATGTTGTCTGCCCCGCAAGGTTTGGCCCCTCGCGAGGGTCTTGAGTCTGTGGTTATGAAGATGGGCCGTGCTGGGGCCCCTTTGAGCCACGCCACAGGCCGCAGGCAGGAAAGTCTGGGGACCCCCGTTCCCAGAACGCCGACAGATAGCTCCCTCGAGAAGCAACCAAAGCATCGGCGTAGGCGTCGCTCCAAATCCTGCCTCAGCAAAAACAGAGATAATAGCAGTGAACCAGCAAACGGCGAACGTAGTACGGAATCACTGTCCGGACACGGCGACACCGAGGATATAGCTCATAAACCTCCCTCTGAAGAGGAAAACAGTCCGGACGAAGAGGCACACACCGTCCTGAAAAGGCACTTGGAACAAGAGAACCTCCGCAGAAGGCTTATTGCCACCGCGAGGAGCCTGAAGAAGCAAAAGCAAAGACTTAAAGCCGTGTAGAATACGCTCAACAATAGATGGAACAAAGTTCTTGACAATGAAGAAAAGTATGGTAGTAGTTACCACACGACGAGCTATCCAAAACGCAAGTTGTTGCCTGAATTTGATGGCGAGGCCTTAGAGCCCACACAGCCGAAGAATAGAACGGCCAACCGGTCGGATCAACCACCTCGTGGCAGCAACAGAGCGGCTAACAAGGCCGCACATAAGTCGGCACATGCCGCACACGAAGACTTGCATCAGAAGACCGGCGCAACCAGATCCATCTATGGATCAAGGAAATGCGCTCCAGCACACAACCAAAACCAAACACTACAACCGTCAGAACGCCCCAACACAACAAAATACAGGGGTGCCGCACACCCCTTATGTTTCAGCGGAAAAAGCCTTTCAAACGCAACAGAGATGGACCGTCCAGCCTAAACATGATTCTTGACAAACTATGTCAGATTCATGGCACCCCCGATAAACCTGCAAATCATACCCACAGAGAATGCTGGGTCTTCAAGCAGGCCGGTAAGCTAAATGCCGAACACAAGGGGAGGGAGACACCAAGTGAAGATGAGGATGAGCCTCGCCAGCAAAGCACTAGGGGACAGAAAAAAATCCCGCCAGAGGTCAAAACAGTGAACATGATCCATGTGAAGAAGAGGAGAAGCAAACTTGCACTCCGAAACACACGAGCCGCAGTGCCCGTCACCCACAAGCCCAACCCGTGGTTGGCCCACCCGATCATTTTTTATCGCAGGGATCTCTTGACAAACATCCGGCACGAAGGAATGGCTTCCTTGATGTTACACCCAATAATAAACGGATACCATCTGACACGAGTCCTTATGGACGGCGGTAGTAGTCTAAACTTAATATATCAGGACACGGTCCGCAAAATGGGGATAGACCCGACAAAGATCAGCCACAGTAATACTACCTTCAAGGGAGTAATACCAGGCCCAGAGGCCCGCTCCACGGGCTCTCCAATACTAGAAGTGGTATTCGGTTCACGCGACAACTACCGAAGTGAAAATTTACACTTCGACATCGCTCCATTCCGAAGCGGCTATCAAGCACTACTCGGACGAACAGCTTTCGCTTGTTTCAATGCTATACCGCATTACGCTTCCCTTAAGCTTAAAATGCTTGGCCCGCGCAGCACAATCACAGTAATGGAAATATTGAGTGTTCCTTATGCACAGAGGAACGTGCAGCTGCTTTAACAGCCGAACACTAGACGGCCTCACCAACCAGAACAAATAATCGGTCGTTAAGACCACGGACACGGTTAGACGAGTCTTAAGCATCATTAGATATACTTGAAATTGGTTTGATGGTTATACCCTTATAGACGGTACCAGGGGCTTCCCACGTGTAAACAGTGCTAGTTCGGCTCAACTCTACTTATCTTGAATTTTACATGGTTTATTTAGAATAGCCAATTTTTTGCATGGCAACTAAGTTCCTCTCTTTTACAGATGACAATCGTGCTACACCCGTCCATGATACGGCACAACGGAGACACAGGCGCAGACGTGCAGCAGGGACCCGCTCAAAGGTTTCTTTTTAGATTAAGACCCTGCGTAAACCTTTTTTACTGTCTCTTGTTGTTCACATCCTCCTGATTCTGAGTACAACCGAGAGGGATGCTGACGTTATTGGCATTTGGCCACGTCACAATACTGCATGTACCTGGACACTTGGGGTTCATTATCAAGGGCTTTGATCAGCCCGGCATACATTATAAAGACCGAATACCTTAGGGAGTGTTCGGGTCATGAGTTTGGCCTTGTATGCATCAGCTCCGAATCATGTCTTTGGTCAAATGTTGGGTTTGCCCGGCTCTTGTGTTTTGCTACCTTACGTTCCGCTCTATCGGCTAAGGTGGCACCACGAGAACTACTGCGAATGTGCCCTAGTTCATCCGAATGAGTACCTCAGTAGAGAAAGCCGAAAACTGACTGTCATGATAAAGCGCGAGACTGGTCAACCACTCGATGACTTAGCGGAATCTTCGGGATTCCTCCGCATTAATGAAGGGCCATTTCCCGGCCAGGCATGTACGCGCCCCGTATTCAGACGAGCGCGGAGCCACCAGGGGCTATATAGTAGCCCCACCGTCAAACTCCTATGGCTAAGTGAAAGTGTTGAAGCAATATTGTCTGATTGCCTAGTTCGCTGCGCTATCACCTCCTTAATGGACCAAGACGTTGGATCAAGTGTGAACACGCGTCTTCTGCGAACACCCCCGCATTATATGCGTGGGGGCTGAAGTTGAGACGGCAAACTTTCTGGTTATATACATATATACATAAACGGCCGCACAGGAGGCATCATAATACTCTCAGGCAAAAGTATACACACAGCCTTTATAATTCAATAAAACATTGTTTTTACAATGGGAATACATGTCACTAGAACATAATATTCTTCGAGCACTGAGCTTCTATTGAACGAGCGCCTTCAAGGACTTTTTCAAAGTAGTGTTCGGCAGCTACTCGGCCCACGGCCGAACCCTGGGTTGCAATAGCGATGGCCTCCATGTCCGCCCAGTATGTCTTCACACGGGCAAGTGCCATCCGCGCACCCTCTATGCACGCCGACTTCTTCATAGCGTCGATGTGCGACACAGCACCAAGGAACTGTTGCACCAAATTAAAATAACTGTTCGGCCTTGGCCCTTCCGGCCATAGATGATCCACAACAGATCTCATGGCAAGCCCAGAACACCTTTGGAGCTCGGCCCATTCGGCCATCCGCTCATTTAAAGGAAGTGGATGCATTGGGACATTAAATTGTGCCCAGAATAGCTTTTCCACTTCACGATCCTTTTGATCTTTGAAGTATTCGCCCGCATCAGCGGCACTTGCTGTTAAATCCAGATATGCGTCCGCAGAACTCCACAGCCGATCAAGAGGAGCATACTTAAGATCTCTGAACTTCATCCACATCATAAAGGGCTTCCCAGCCGCGATATCCCCGGCTTGACGCAGCTCCTCCTTCATCGCTCTAACTGTAGAGCGGGCGTCCTTGGCCGCCGCCGTGGCCTTCTCCAGGTCCGTCACCTTCGCTCGGTTTTCCTTTTCAAGAAGCTGGTAACGGTTGGCAGCATCTTTCATATTAACGGCCATCTTGCCATTTTCTCCCTTCTTTGGCCATGGGCAGCCTGTTTGGCCCTCAGCTCCTCGGCCGCCTTTAGAGCAGCCACATCACTATTCCTGGCTTGTGCTTTGGCTTGGGCCAGTTCCGCCCGAAGGGTCTCCACGGCCACAGCCCCATCTGCAGTAACAACATATTAAAGATACTAGCATTATGCTCCTCTTACTACATGTTGACCACCGGAGAAATAACATACCCTTTGCCTTGTCAAGCCGCTTGTTGACAAGCACGATGTCGGCATCTACCGCATCAAGTTGTCGCTTCAGCTCGGCAAACTCGCCAGTCTGGCCGGCCACCGGACCTTCCGCCACCTGCATATGAAGGCGGTCTGATTATTACCTGGGACTATGATCCTCAGTTTGCCGCCGTTCTCGACGGCAACCAGAGTCTCAGGGGCTACTATCTACACAGGGCACACCTAATGTGTGTGGTACCGTCAAAAACATACACTATGTCACGTACCTTAAAGCCTTTCAACAGACTCATAAAAGCTCAATGCAACCCGCCCTCGGCGAATGAAATCCTCTCAATCACCGTACCCATCAGCGTCCGATGTGCTTCTGAGATAGCCGCTTGCTCCAGCAGATCCTTCAGTGCGTTTGATCGCACACCGGACGGTGCCGGACTCTTCCGGTTGCTGTCTTCAAGAGCCGAATACTGAGGACTTCAGATGACCGCAGGATTACCCTTGGGCCTTGCCGGATCAGGAGAAGCCGTCCGCGATGACACTTCAGGGTCGCCCGCCGCATGAGGCGGGAGGACATGGGGAGGTGTTTCGCTCTCCATCATCTCCGGAAGAAGATCCCCCGAAGACGAACTCTGTCGAGAAGAGCTACGAGCCGAACTACAAGATAAATGCTTCGGTTATTTTCCTCAGAAGTAAAGCAGGATATTTTTACTATTAAGTCCCCTTTTTTACTTACAGCTCGGTGGAGGGCTGATCACCTTGCGGGCACTGTGCGGCAAGGGTGCCCCCCGGGGCAGGACCCTTTGGCGAAGATTTCTTCCCCCGTTTGGAAACTATTGTTTCCGGGTCTTTAGAGGCAGTCCTCTTCCTTCCTTGAAGAGAGGGAATTTCAGATTCTTCTCCCCGGTTATCCTCCTTCGCGGAGGCGCTAGCTTCCCCGGTTTGGATGAATAGTGAGCGGGGTCCGCTTTCGGCCTCTTTATTCCCCCTTATCTTCCCCTAAGGGTGCTTCATGAGGCGCAAGCTCCAGCATCCTGGCTAGTACAGGATCTGGTGAGACGTCAGGGAGGGGGGTCGGACACCTGATCATCTTCACCTTCATTACCCAGTCGTGGTCAAAGAGCGGCTTTTAAGAACGATGTGGCAATAAATAAAAAGGCAAAGTGTTCGGCTACGGGACTACTTACTTGGGTATCCGGACGATTGCAGCTCAGACGCGCATCCTCAGTGGTGTCCCAACACATTGTTTGTGGTCCGAAGAACAATTTGTACATCTCCTCGAGCGTCATGCCGAGGAAGTGCCGAATAGCTCGCGGTCCTTCCGGGTTGAACTCGCACATACAGAGGGGTCGACGTTTGCAGGGCAGGAATCGATGAACTAACATGACTTGTATTACCGTGGCCAGACTGACATCTCTCTCGAGGAGATCTCAGATGCGGCTCTGCAATGTCGGTATATCCTTTACTGGCATCCAGTCCAGCCCCTTATTGATCCATGACGTCAGTCGTGGCGGGGGGCTGAGCGAAAGGCAGGGGCGGCCACCCACTTGGTACCCCGGGGAGCTGTGATATAAAACCACTCCCGCTGCCATAAGCTGGACACCTCCTGGAAGGAACCCTCTGGCCATGGGGCATTGGCACTCTTGCTTATTACGAGACCTCCGCACTCTGTGTGTCGCCCCTCGATCATCTTCGGCTCCACATTGAAGGTCTTGAGCCATAGGCCGAAGTGAGGGGTAATGCGGAGAAAGACCTCGCATACGACGATAAACGACGAAATATGAAGGACTGAATCCGGGGCCAGATCATGGAAATCTAGCCCATAATAGTACATGAGCCCCCTGACGAAGGGATCTAGAGCGAGGCCTAGCCCTCCGAGGAAGTGAGAGATAAAAACAACACTCTCGCCAGGTTCAGGAGTGGGGATGACCTGCTCTCGAGCGGGCAGCCTGTGCGAGATTTTGCCGGTCAAATACCTGGCCTCTCTTAGCTTCTTGATATATTTCTCTATGACAGAGGAAGGCATCCACCGACCTTGATGGTTGGATCTGGACATTGTTGAAAGTCTGAAGCACCTGGCCTGAGCCTTGGGCATTGGAACTCAAGGTGGGAGAAGGATTCGATTGAGCGCGAGAGGAAAAAAGGACAGGCCTTAGCCTCTTTATAAAGGGGATGAATGTCAAGCGTCCTTCGCGTGGCCATTTGGTACTTGCCTAAAATTGAGGAGTTATACCAACGGGCACGATTGGGTTACCCACGTCCGTATTGATGAGAATCCCGTAATAAGGGGGACACGATCTCTACTTCGACAAGACGTGCCAAATAAATCGCCTCGCAAAACGTGCAGTGGCGGGCTGATTGAGAAAAACGGTTCGTCGTGACCAGACCATGGAAATACGTCACATTACGAAAAATGGTCGGCAGATTAGATGTGTGGAAATATTATTCTCTCTACGGTGGTATGTGGAATTTGTTTTGCAGAGCCGGGCACTATCCTCGTGTTCAAAATCTTCTATGGAGTATTCGGAGGAGGAACCCGCCTTGAAATGCCGAAGACAAAACTGCACGCCGGACTCATAGTCATTGAAGCCTAGTTCAGGGGCTACTGAGGGAGTCCTGGATTAGGTGGTATCCGGACAGCCGGACTATATCCTTTGGCCGGACTATTGGACTATGAAGATACAAGATTGAAGACTTCGTCCCGTGTCCGGATGGGACTCTCCTTGGCGTGGAAGGAAAGCTTGACAATACGGATATGTAGATCACCTTCCTTGTAACCGACTCTGTGTAACCCTAGCCCCCTCCGGTGTCTATATAAACCAGAGGGTTTAGTCCGTAGGACAACAACAATCATACCATAGGCTAGCTTCTAGGGTTTGGCATCTACGATCTCAACTCTTGTAATACTCATATCATGAAGATCAATCAAGCAAGAAGTAGGGTATTACCTCCATCGAGAGGGCCCGAACCTGGGTAAACATCGTGTCCCCCGCCTCCTGTTACCGTCCGCCTTACACGCACAGTTCGAGACCCCCTACCCGAGATCCGCCGGTTTTGACACCGACAGGCACCTCGATCTTGATAGTAATCTATCTACTCCTCTTTCAAACACACACACACACACACACACACACACACACACACACTCTAGTTGTGCCTCTGTGCCTACCATGCACACTCTCGATACGTCTTTCTCCCTCCCCCTCCCCCCCCCAACCCCAACAATGACAACAAAAGGGTGACAAGTCGATCTAACCTTAATCTGTCAATTGGTTTCTCTCTCAAACATTGTGTCTCTGTGCCTCGCTCAGACACACTCGATACATGTTTTTCTTCATAGCCCCCTCGATATGTAGACTTCTTGCGCGCGCACAGCTGTAGTGACGAGGACGCTGAACCCAGTGTGCCTTGTTTTACCGGCCTCATGTGATAGTTTTCACCCTGTTTTATGTTAATTAACAAGGCAACCTTTTCTTTGTTACTACTAGTGAATCTAAAATCATTCGGGGCAGACATAAAATATATCCTTCAACCCAATTATTGCAGTAACTATTTTAAAAGAAACTAGCTAGATGCCCGTGTGTCGGTGTCAAAACCGGCGGATCTCGGGTAGGGGGTCCTGAACTGTGCGTCAAGGTCGGATGGTAACAGGAGACAAGGGACACTTTATTTTACCCAGGTTCGGGCCCTCTCGATGGAGGTAAAACCCAACTCCTGCTAGATTAATATTGATGATATGGGTAGTACAAGAGTAGA
This sequence comes from Aegilops umbellulata, assembly GCA_032464435.1. NCBI lineage: Eukaryota > Viridiplantae > Streptophyta > Magnoliopsida > Poales > Poaceae > Aegilops > Aegilops umbellulata. The sequence goes on from CP136060.1 coordinate 99,724,345, forward strand.
TCTACCATGAGATCAAGGAGGCTAAACCCTAGAAGCTAGCCTATGGTATGATTGTGTATGATGATGGTTGTCCTACGGACTACAACCCTCCGGTTTATATAGACACCGGATAGGGTTAGGGTTACACAGAGTCGGTTACAATGGTAGGAGATCTTGAATATCCGCACGCCTAGCTTGCCCTCCACGCCAAGGAAAGATCCTTCCGGACACGGGACGAAGTCTTCAATCTTGTATCTTCATAGTCCTGGAGTCCGGCTGAAGGTATAGTCCGGCTATCCGAACACCCCCTAATCCAGGACTCCCTCAGTAGCCCCTGAACCAGGCTTCAATGACGACGAGTCCGGTGCGCAGATTGTCTTCGGCATTGCAAGGCGGGTTCCTCCTCCAAGTTCTTCAAGAAGATTGTAAACACCAAAAATAGTGTCCGGCTCTGCAAAATAAGTTTCCACATATTGCCATATAGAGAATAATATTAACACAAATCAAATCTGCCGACGTATTCCGTAGTGCGTCATAACACTGCGGCCAAGCTCTTTATATAAATTGTTTTCATTGTTCCACCTCAGCGTGTTTAGCGAGGCAGTTTCCTTGGCACGTCTCGTGAAAGCAGAGATCGTGTGCCCCTTTTAACGGGATTCTCATCAATACGGACGTGGGTAACCCAATCGTGCCCGTTAGCACGTTTGCCTTAATTAAAGGCTAGTCCAAGACGGTTATGGGGAGGGCTCTTGGTATTCTGCCTCCTATAAAGAGACCAAGACCCTGTTCCCTTCTTCTACTCTCAAAACGAGTTCGTCCGTCGCCCCGAGTTCCAACACCCTAGGCTTCCAGATTCCAGGCGCACCGGACCTTCGACAATGTCCGGTTCCGACCTCCAAGGCTAATGGATGCCCTCCTTCTTCATGGAGGAGGACGTATTAAGGTTGAGGGAAGCTAAATTCCTGACCGGCGAGATTTCACACAGGTTGCCTGTTCAAGGACAGGTGATCCCTAGCCCTCAGCCCGATGAGAGTGTGGTATTCGTATCCCACTTCCTTCGGGGATTAGGCTTCCCAATGGATCCCTTTGTAAGGGGGCTGATGTATTATTATGGGCTGGAATTCCACGACTTAGCTCCGGAGTCCATCCTCCATATCTCCTCGTTCGTTGTTGTGTGCGAAGCGTTCCTCCGTGTTACCCCTCACTTCGGATTATGGCTCAAGACCTTCAAAGTAGAATCGAAGATGATCGAGGGGCGCCACGCAGAGTGCGGAGGCGCTGCTATAAAAAGAAATGCTGATGCTCCATGGCCCGAGGGCACTTTTCAAGAGGAGCTTGGCTTGTGGAAACAGGAGTGGTTCTATATCACCGCCCCTCGGGGCACCGCATGGGTGGCGCCTCGTGCCTTTCGCTTGGGTCCCCCACCACGGCTAGCGTCATGGATCAACATAGGGTTAGATCGGGGCTTGCCCAAAGACGTACCTCTGCTGCAGGGCCGCATTAAGGATCTCTTAGAAGGAGACCTCAACCTGGTCAAGGTGACACAAGTCATGCTGATTTGCCGGACACTGCCCGGCCAACGTCGCCCCCTTCGTCTGTGGGAGTTCAATCCAGAGGGACCGCGAGCTCTCCGGGATTTTATGGGCGCGGCGCCCGCGGAGATGTATAAACTGTTCTTCGGATCACGAGAAGTGAGTCCGGATTTGACCGAGGACGTGGGTTTAAGCGGCACTCGCCCGTATACTCAAGTATGTGACCTTGTGCCCGGACCTTCTATCCGTATAATTGACTTGCTCTTAACAGCACTTCTCCTTTTAAGCATGAGTGGATAGCGAAGGCGAAGCTGATCAGGTGTCCGGCTCCCCTTCCTGAAACCAGGCTGGATCCCGTGCTAGTCAGGATGCTGGAGGTAGTGCCTTTGGAGGGAAATAAGGGGGAGGACAAGGAAACCATGGCCTCCTCGAAAGAGGCCATTCCGAAGGGGGGGATCGACAATTCCCCTCCTAAGGGAAAGAAAAGGGCGGCCTCTGACGACCCGGAGACCGTAGTCTCGAAGCGGGGGAAAGAATTCTTGTCAGAGGGCCCGACGCCGGGGAGCCCCTCGGCCGAACTAAACCCTCAAAGGGACCAGCTCTCCAGCGAGCCGTAAGTAGAAGAAGAGTTTTTCTTTTAAGAGAAATCCTTGATTTATATCTGAGAAGTTTTAACCGAAACCTTACTTTGTAGTTCGGACCTCAGCCCTTCTCAGCAGAGCTCGTCCTCGGGGGATCTTCTTCCGGAGATGATGGAGAGCGGAACGCCTCCTCCTTCTGTACCGCCTAGCAAGGCGGACGACGCTGAAGTGTCGTCGCGGAGGATTTCTCCGGATCCGACAGGGGCGGAAGGTGTCCATGTGGCCCCCCGAGGTTCTCCGCGTCCGGCCTTTGAGGGAGGCCATGGGACGAGTCTGGCACCATCTGGTGTCCGGCCGGAGGAGCTAAAGATTCTGCTGGGGCGAGCCTCTGTCTTAGAGGAGCATCGTGCGTTGATGAGCACGGTGATTGAAAAGATTTCATCCGCAAAAAGCGGATTGCACGAGGCCGTCAAAAGTTTACTGACGGGCGTTGAGGTACGCTTTAAGTAATGTACACTTGTGTTAGTTGCGCATAAGTAAAGCGCGCCCTGTGTAGATAGTAGCCCCTGAGACTCTGTGCGTCGTTAAAATTGACGGCGCGCAGAGGATCTTGATCCCAGGTCCTTTAAGTGGCACCTTTATATGTAGGTGGCGGATTGTCCGGAGTCAAGCCGGACTAGTGAATTTGCCAAACTGAAGCGACAACTTGATGAGGCAGAAGCCGACATCGCGCTTGTTAACAAGCGGCTTGATGATGCTCAAGGTATCATCGGGCGATGGTTAGTAAGAGGAGCTTTATGTTAATATCTTACCGTGTGTATGCTTAACGCAGATGGTGCGGCCACCGTGGAGGGTCTTAGGGCCGAACTCGCCCGAGCGAAGGAATAAGCCAGGAAAAGCGATGCGGCTGCCGTGAAATCCCTTGAAGAGCTGAAAGCCGAACAGGCTGCCCATTGCCGAAGCAAGGAGGAGATGGCTGATATGGCCGTAAAGTTAAAGAGTGCTACTGACCGTTGCAAGCTTCTTGAAGAAGAGGGTCGGGCGAGGCAAACGAGCTTAGAGAAGGCTGCTGCTGATGCCAAGGATGCCCGAACTATAATGAGAGCGGCAAGGGAAGAGCTGCGTCAAGCCGGACAAATTGCGGATGGAAAGCCCTTCTCGCTGCGGAGAAAATTTTGTGATCCGAAGTATGCCCCGTTAGACTGGATGTGGAGTGTAGAGGACACCTATCTGGATTTGGCGGCTAGTGCTGCTGATGCGACCGAACACTTTTGAGATAAAAAGGATCATGAAGTGGAGAAGCTCTTTTGGTCGCAATTCCTCAATCCAGAGCGTCCACTGGCAGTGGACGATCGCCTGGCCCAATGGGCCGAACTGAATAGGTTGTCCGGACTCGCCATGAAGTACGTCATGGATCATCTGTGTCCGGGGAGATCGAAGCCGAAGAGTTATTTCAGCTTGGTGCAGCAACTTCTTGACGTGGTGCCACGTGTCGATGCTATGAAGAGGTCAGCGTGCATAGAGGGCGCTCGGCTGGCTCTCGCCCGCGTCAAGACATACTGGGCAGATATGGAGCCCACCATTGTTGCGTCCCGAGATTCGGATAAAAGCCGAATACCTTCCGAGCACTATTTTAAGGAAGTCCTTGAAGGCGCTCGCGTAATAGAGACGCAGTGCTCGAAGGATGCTATATTATGATAGCATATGTAATCATAAAACAGTATTTTGATAAATTGTAGTGGCATTTTTTAGACTTGTGCCTTCAAGTATTAAGAACACCTCCTATGCGGCCGTTTTAATATATATATAAATTCTGAAAGATTGCAGTTGTTGGCTTCAGCCCCCACGCACATAGTGCGGGGGTGCGCACAGAAGACGCATTTTCACACTTAACCCAACGTCTTGGTCCTACAAAGGAGGTGATAGCGCAGCGGGCTAGGCAACTAGACTATAATGCTTTAACATTTTCACTTAGCCATAGGAGCTTGACAGTGGGACTCTTTAGGTAGACCCTTAGTGGCGACTGCGCTTGCCCGAATTCGGTGCGCGTACGTGCCTGACCGGGAAACGGCCCTTCATCAAAGCGGAGGAATCCGATAAATTCCTATAAGTCATCGAGTGGCGACCAGTCTCGCGCAACATCATGACAGTCAGTTTTCGGCTTTCTCTACAGAGGTGCTCGCCCGGCCGAACCGGGGCACAATCGTAGTAGTTCTCCTAGTGCTACCTTAGCCGATAGAGCGGAACGTAAGGTAGCGGAACTCAGGAGCCGGGCAACCCAACATTTGACCAAAGACATGATTCGGAGCTGATGCATATAGTGCCAAAACTCGCGACGCCGAACACTCCCTAAGGTGTTCGGTCTTTATGAGTGCGGGTGAAACAACACCCTTTAAAAAAAGAGCCCCTAGTGTCCAGGTACGAGCAAAAATTCTGGCGTGGCCACATGCCAAAACGCCAGCGTCCTCCTTGGTTATAGTAGAAAAAACCAGGGGATGTATAGCAGCAAGAGACAGTAAAAAAGGTTTACGCAGGATCTTAATCTAAAAAGAATCCTTAGGACGGGTCCCTACTGCACGTCTACGCCTGTGTCTCCGTTGTGCCGTGTCCTGGACGGGCGCCGCACGACGTTCATCTGTAAAAGAGAGGAACTGAATTGAAAATGGGTCGTGCGGAACAAAAAAGAAATTAAATAAAATAAAAATAAAAAATATATAAAGTTGAGCTTTATTGTCTCTGCGTATAGCCCCCGGTACGGGGGTATATGGCGTTTAAGCCTACGTTGATGATGGACTTATGCCGAACTCATTTAGTCCGGGTCCGTGGCCTTTAGTGACTTGTATCGAAAAAGTATTTTGGCTGGCGAGGCCATTTTATTGTGCGGCTGTTTAAGCGGTCGCGCAATCCTCCGTTTGGAGGAGGCGTATTTTAGTGCGCTCCCTTTAAAGAGATGATGCCTCGTGGACCGGGCATCTTAAGCGTGAGAGATGCATAGTGCGGTATTGCGTTAAAGCGAGCGAAAGCTCGGCGTCCCGTTAGTTCTTGATAGCGACTTGAAAACGGGACGACATGGAAGGTCAGCTTTTCGCGACAGAAGTTATTGGCAGAGCCAAATATGACTTCAAATCGGAGAAAACCCATACAATGGTTGTCCGGGCCCGGCGCTACCCCTTGAAAGGAGGTTTTGCTGTGGCGGATTCTTGCTGGGTTTATGCCCATGCGGTGGATTGTATCCTGATATATCAGGTTTAGTCCACTACTGCCGTCCATAAGGACATTGGTAAACTAGAATCCGTTAATTATTAGATCGAGTATCAGGGCAGTCTGGCCTGCGTTTTTGATATTTCTAGAATAATCTAGCTGATAAAAAATGATTGGTTTTAATAACCAGTGGCGGGACCCCTGAGGGATAGGTTTTATTGTGCGTACCTTTATGGGTGCCACACGTTTTGTTACGTGTAGTGAGTTCACTGTTTTAACTTCTTGTGGGAAGTTCTTTTGTTTCCTGGTGTTCTGCTTCTGGGGTTCGTCCTCGTCTTCGCTTGGTGTATCGAGCCCCTTGTGTTCGGCGTTAAGCCTTCTGGATTGTTTAAAAACCCAACAGTCTCTGTGGGTGTGATTAGCAGGCTTCCCAGGAGTACTGAGTATGTGACATATTCTGTCCAGGATTCTGTTTAAGCTGGACGGATCATCCCTATTGTCCTGAAGGGGTGGTTTTGTCTGATTTTGCTGTGAGCCTTTGAATCCGGCATTGACTGCCGTGCTCTTCGGACTTTTTTCTTTGGTTCGGCGACGGTCCTTATTTCATCGCGGTTTTCTGTTTCCATCCCTGATTTCGGATGAACTTGGGTCGCTGGGGCTGCATCTTGCCAACCAGCTGTCCTCTCCTGCGCAAAAGCGGGTCATGAGGCTTGTGAGTGCGGCCATTGTTCTTGGCTTTTCCTGGCCGAGGTGTCTAGCGAGCCATTTGTCTCGGACATTATGCCTGAAAGCTGCTAAGGCTTTGGCGTCCGGACAATCCACTATCTGATTCTTTTTAGTAAGGAATCTGTTCCAGAACTGCCGAGCTGATTCTCCGGGATGTTGAGTTATGTGACTGAGATCGTCTGCGTCCGGGGGGCGGACATAGGTCCCTTGAAAATTTGCTCGGAAAGCATCCTCGAGCTCTTCCCAACTTCCAATTGTGTTTTCGGGAAGGCTTTTAAGCCAGTGTCGGGCTGGCCCTTTAAGCTTAAGGGGTAAATATTTGATGGCGTGGAGATCATCTCCTCTAGCCATATGTATGTGGAGGATATAATCCTTGATCCAGACTCCGGGGTCTGTTGTTCCATCGTACGCCTCTATGTTGACGGGTTTGAATCCCTCTGGAAATTCATATTCCAGAACCTCATCGGTGAAACATAGGGGGTGTGCGGCGCCCCTGTATTTGGGTGTGCCGGGTTCTGATGATGGCTTTTTTGCATTGCTTGTGAGAGCGTGCTTTCTTGGCCCATAAATGGACCTGGCTGGGCCATGATGTGAGTCTTTAATTGGGTCGCATGCTGCATTGAGGGCGGCGCCGCTTGGCGTTTTATGGTGGCCGTGGGGTCGTCTATCCGACCGTGTGGCTTTTTTATTTTTTGAATGCGAGGGCTCTAGGGCCTCTTGGTCGAATTCGGGCAGTAGTTTTCTCTTTGGATAGCTTTTAGTGCAGCGGCTGCTGCCGTATTTGTCTGCGGTCTTGATTACCTTGCTCCATCTTATTCCGAGTGCATCTTCCGCCGTCTTTAGCTTCCGCTTCTGCTTTTTCAGGCTGCATGCTGTGGCAACGAGCCTTTCGTGGAGATTCTTCTGCTCCGTGGTCTTATCCGGCGTGAGATCGTCCGGAGTTCTGTTATGGCCGGGGGAGGGCTGTCTGTCCTCTCTATCCGTGTTACCCTATTTGGACGGTTGCTCTGAGGCATGCTCGTCGTCTACCGGCTCATCCTGCTCTATGGCTGGGTCTTGATCGAGGCGGGGCTTAGCTTGGCGTTTTTGTCGCCGCTTTGATTGCTTTTCGGGGGGGTTATCCCTTTTTTCGTCCCCTTTTTCCTCATTGTCGTTTCCTTTAGGGGTATCCACCATGAATACATCGTGAGATGGGGTGGCGGTCCAGTGCCCTACAGGTGCTGGTTCCTGTTCGTCTCCATCTTCGTCGTCCATACCGTCGAAGTCTTCGGATCCGAAGTCAAGTATGTCGGTTAAATCATCGACAGTGGCTATTAAGTGGGTGGTGGGTGGGCTTTGAATTTCTTCGTCGTCCGACTCCCAACCTTGCAGACCGTAATCCGTCCTGGGCTCTCCTGATAAAGAAAGAGACTTGAGCGAATTCAGGATATCACCGAAAGGTGAGTGCTGAAAGATGTCCGCGGCGGTGAACTCCATTATAGGCGCCCAATCCGATTCGATCGGCAGGGGCACGGGAGGCCCGGAGTTCGGAGAAAAATCCGACTCCTTCGAGTCATGGGCCGTGCGGAGTGCGGGGCTGGCGTTCGGCTCGATCGCCTTCAAGATCGCAGCCCCCGAGGTGACGTCCAACCGTTCATCCTCAAAGAACGCAGCGGGCTCCGAGTCGAGGATCGGGGCCGGTGCATGTGCGGCCTCCAGGGCACTATTCGGAGGCAGAGCTATATCATGCCCCTCGAGGTAGTGCGGCGCGCTTGGCTGTGGCTCGAACCCGTCGAAGATCAAGTCTCCGCGGATATCTGCCGTGTAGTTTAAGCTTCCAAACCTGACTTGATGGCCAGGGGCGTAGCTTTCGATCTGCTCCAGATGACCAAGCGAATTGGCCCGCAGAGCGAAGCCGCCGAAGACGAAGATTTGTCCGGGGAGGAAAGTCTCGCCCTGGGCCTCATCGTTTTGTTGATGATCAAAGGAGCCATCGGGCCTAAAAGCGACGACACAGAGGAACTCTCAATGAAAGCACCAATGTCGGTGTCAAAACCAGCGGATCTCGGGTAGGGGTCCCGAACTGTGCGTCAAGGTCGGATGGTAACAGGAGACAAGGGACACTTTATTTTACCCAGGTTCGGGCCCTCTCGATGGAGGTAAAACCCTACTCCTGCTAGATTAATATTGATGATATGGGTAGTACAAGAGTAGATCTACCACGAGATCAAGGAGGCTAAACCTAGAAGCTAGCCTATGGTATGATTGTGTATGATGATGGTTGTCCTACGGACTACAACCCTCCGGTTTATATAGACACCGGATAGGGTTAGGGTTACACAGAGTCGGTTACAATGGTAGGAGATCTTGAATATCCGCACGCCTAGCTTGCCTTCCACGCTAAGGAAAGATCCTTCCGGACACGGGACGAAGTCTTCAATCTTGTATCTTCATAGTCCTGGAGTCCGGCTGAAGGTATAGTCCGGCTATCCGAACACCCCCTAATCCAGGACTCCCTCACCGTGTGTTGCATGAAACATCAAGATGCATTTGTATGAGTAGTTTATCTTGTGAGAGACTAGCAAGATGCCCATGCGTTGCATGGAACATCAAGATGAATTTATATGAGTAGTTTATCTTGTGAGAGAAAAGGATGAAAGAGGGAAGGCCTTATTTGCAAATGTGGAGAGGGGTGTGGGTATCTTTTTGCAAATTGCCATAGTTTCCTTCCTATCCGTCAGATATAAATTGGACGGCCTATATTGCAGGATGGCAGGCACACCATCAACACCAACTCTATTTTTTATAAGAGTAGAGAAAAGGATGAACGAGGGAAGGCCTTATTTGCAAACATGGAGAGGGGTGTGGGTATCTTTTTGCAAAATTGCCATAGTTTCCTTCCTATATGTTAGATATAAATCCGATGACCTATATTGCAGGATGGCATGCACACCATCATCACCAAGTTTCTTTTCTACTCCCTCTGTTCCTAAATATTTGTCTTTTTAGAGATTTCAACAAGTGACTACATACGGAGCAAAATGAGTGAATCTACAATCTACAATATGTCTACATACACATCTATATGTGTTAGTTCATTTGAAATCTGAAAAGACAAATATTTAGGAACGGATGGAGTATAAGAGTAGACATGGAGATATATCTCCACCATGGTCTACAACAAAAATGTGGTGGACTGGTTAGCGTCGGATGCTCGCAACGCGATGACCTAAGTTCGAATTAGGGCTTTAACTTTATATTTTTATATTATATATTACTTATTTAATATATACTTCTTTTGCTGCTGTAGTGATAGTGTTACCCACAAAGTATTTAGAATACAAGATTAATGATGGACGCGTTTCTTTTTAACTTTCTGTACGAAGCTGTAGCCACCCTGCAAGTCACATGTACATTGTACATGCAATTAACTTTTTATAGAGGGAGAATCATACACGTAATTAACTCAAATGGATTGGATGTGAATATTATTTCCATCATAAGAGCATCTCCAATGGCAGCCGACAAATTTCCTCCCGCTTCCTTCCGTGGAGGACGACATCAAACGCCAGCGGCATACATTTTCACAACTCTAACCAACCAGATGGAATATGTGCAAACACAGACTGTTTTCATATAAGCATGAACGATTTCGTATAAAAAAGCAGGATCTTCATATAAACATGATGGATTTCGTTACATTTACATGAACTAAGCGGTGCTAATCCGACTATCTTTGTATAATTAATACTCCCTCCGTCCGGAAATACTTGTCCTAGAAATGGATGTATCTAGACTTATTTTAGTTATAGATACATCCAATTTATCCATTCTCAGAACAAATATTTCCCGCCAGCCGGAGAGGGAGTACCTAATATAAATGGCCGCCCGCTGATCCCTTTGTCTTCCTCATGTCCGGCAGACACTTGCAGGGTTGACGAAGGTCCTCGGAAGAGACAAAGCAGCAAATAAACCACTTGAATGCACAGTCGTCGCCTCGGCGGTGGCCTTCATGGGACCCAAGTGGCGGCAGCCTACCGTGTTCTACTTCTCCTCGATGATGGCGGCGGACAGGGAGAAGCTGACCACCGACTCATCGCTCTCCACGCACCCGGCTTTTGTCTCTGCCTGCATGGCGTTGCCGCAGGAGCGGGAGGTGCGACCGTAGGCACGGGAGGCCCGCCCACAGATACGGGAGGCGTGGCCATCGCAGACACTGGTGGTGCGGTACGACGCGGCAGCGACGACGCCCGTACCGGCATGCTCGCCACCGTGCTATCGTGGAGCAACTCGCCACTCCTCATCGAGCTGAACTGGAGCGGCGAGTTGCTGAACATCATGCCAGCTTGGGGCGGCAACTGGCTCCGTCTGGCCAAGCGAGGTTGGTGAAGCACCGAGCGTCTCGCCCGTATCCGGAGGGCTCAGCGGCCCACCCCGTCGGGTAGTATGCCGGAGAACGGCTCCTCGGAAGCCATCGGAAGAGTGGAGAAAATGGTGAAGGAGGAGATGGGGGAGCGGCAGAGCGGTGCGATTCTTGCCCACTGTCTATCTGGCCTCGCTTTAATAGAGGGCGGAAGGTAGGAGCTTGGCCGGCATCTGGCCTCGTTTAAACTGAGGGCGGCGGGAGGAGCTCGGCTGGTGTTGCATTTAATTCCGGCCCGCTCATGAACAGACGTGTGGCCGGAGTAGGTTTCTCGTTTTGCATGCGGGTTTAACAGAGGGGTTTGATGGAGGCGAGGAGGCGTGCTCAGCCGGGCGTGCAACAGACGGTGCAATACTATTCGATTTGACAGTGGGCAGCGCAGTTCCTGATATAGCTTTAATGCAGACGAAGGAGGGGTAGCGGTTCCCGAAATGTTGAACGGCCAATGATGCATCCTCCTTCAATTAGCATCGTGAATGCATGAGGGAAGTAATGGGAGGAGGAATGGGAAAAGAGGCTGCACAATGTGAATGCAACGCAGTTTGCACTCATATAAAGGCGCCCCTCCATTCCAATGCATCTACCACATCGTACGCACCTAAGCATTTGCCTAAGCACCTACACTAGGCGCAAAAGTGCTCACTCCAGACCCATGACGGTGATGCACGCGAGCAGCCAGCGGCTGTGCCAGATGTTCCACGACGCCGGCCTGCGCCATGGCGCCGAGGATCGTCTCCAGACGGTGTTCGTGACCAGCTGGTGGATGGCCGAAGTTGATGCCAACTACGACTCTTAGTTGGACCAGATGATCGTTGCCACCACCAGCAATTTCACCATCCTCAAGAAGCTCACGGACAACATCGCCGTACTCCTCCAGCCCGTGTGCCCAGGCTCCTCATTGCCTGCCATCCTAATCGGCCTCCCCTTTCAAGCACTGGTGGCCCTGCGACTGCCCGCCGACGCCACAAATAATGTCCACCTCGAGGTCGCACTCGCCGCGAGGCGCCTCGCCTTGCAAGAATTTGTCGACCTACACATCCACATGTACGAGCAAATCATGTACATAGGTATCTACAAGGCCATTGAGGACGCTATGACGTTGGCCTTCCTCAACCGGATGGAAGCCTTGGATGCCTTTACTGAGAAGCACCTTGACCTCACCACAAAAGTCGCCGCTCCTTAGCTGCCGGTCGGTGGCCCGGGGCACTAAGTTGAGGAGGAGTAGGTCGTACATTGATGGATGCATCTTTCTTCTTGCCTCCTGTAAACACCACTGCGATTGCATCATCGTGGCCTTCATTCTTATTGTGCTATTGCATTCTTGTTCCAGTCAAAACCGACATGTGCGATCCCTTTGCTTGATTATATGCATCACTATAACTAGTACTCCATCCGTCAGTTTATAAGTTGTGCTTACCTTTTCCATCAACTTCATGCAACGCATGGGCATCTTGCTAGAAACACTAGAACCTGTCGGACCGCATGTGACCAAACCGATGATGCGCCAACCTAGCTACTAGTACCCTGCTTATCTGGCGGAAACAACCCCGCCCTAGCATTTCCAATCATTATTTCTATCTATCGATCATGCCAAGGAGCAGAACCAAATGTTACAATTTATACATGTTTCTCTACTCCTACTCCTATAAAAGACTCGGTTGGTGATGGTGGTGTGTCTGCCATCCTTTGTTTCTGACCATTAGATCTGCATCTAACGGTTGTGAGGTAAGTTGTGGCATTTTTGCAACAATAGCCCATTTCTCTGCTCCAATTTGCAGGAAACCCCTTATTATCTTGAAAGCAACCACATCCCTCCCTCACCTCATCAAAATAGCCTGATAAATATATTTTGAGTGAAAAGTAATATATTAGGAGTATATCAAAACAAGAGTGATTTCTTTAAAGTTTGTGAACAAGTACTACTATTCTACTACTTTGGATCCATCGCAACGCACGGGCACATTGCTAGTAAAAGAAAAAGGCATGTCGCGTTCGCATCGCACCCCCACAAGCCCGGGAATCGGGAGTAGTCCATGGCCCATCCAGCATGCCACATAGCTAGGGAAGGCGTGTTGCCTAGCATTTTCACTTTCATGTGGGATGGCTGATGAGCAAACCGACTATTGGCAAACCGCACCCTGCCTGCCGCTGGGTTGGAAAATATAAACAAGGGGAAGATATTGATCACGGAAGCCAAGAAATTTGGTGTCTGATGGGGGTCATTGATAGAGTAGGACCATTCCGTACTACTACTCCTACTAGTACGAAGTTTGTACTACAACTAGTACTACCACTATACAACTAGGTACGTGCACGGCACAGCATCGTAGGAACAAAAAAGGGAAGCTCTTGTTTTGGGTGATTTATCTTTTTTCAGTCAACGTAGTATGAATAATATTATGTGGGGGGCACCCATGAAGCTTATGTGGCTTGGTTGCATGGCTACGAAAGGTTAGAGAAAAATAAATAGATAATGTGTTTAGAGGGCACTCCACTAAATAGATATACTTTGGATCCATTGCAACGCACGGGTCGGCACATCTATACCCCTACTAGCAAGATGCCCATGCGTTGCACGGAACATCAAGATGCATTTATATGAGTAGTTTATCTTGTGAGAGAAAAGGATGAACGAGGGAAGGCCTTATTTGCAAATGTGGAGAGGGGTGTGGGTATCTTTTTTGCAAAAATATACCTACACCCCTCTCCACATTTGCAAATAAGGCCTTCCCTCGTTCATCCTTTTCTCTCACAAGATAAACTACTCATGCAAATGCATCTTGATGTTCTGTGCAACACACGAGGATGTTTCCTTGGGGGTCTCTCAAGCGCGGCGCGGTCGTAGTTGCAAGTTGATGCCCCTTGAGATGCCGACGTTGAGGGGCCCTCACATTTTGTCTGATGAACAGGTAAGATGAGTTTGATCACGTGGTAAATGCATTCTAAAGAGTACTTCCGTGTCCATTTCCTAATTCTCCCCCTGCCCATTGTTTCACAGGTTAGGCTCGGTGCGAGTGGAGATTGGCTTGCATATGTACGAGAGGGTACCAACATCAATTTGCACAACGTTTACAACGGTGACACCATTCCCGTAGAACCTTTGTCAAACATTGGGATCAGCCATGCATCGAGCCACCGCCTGAATTGGTAGGATGGAACCACGGTTAGCTTGAAGAAGATAGCACGAACCTTGCACATGGCGCTCAAAGGTGGACCATGTTGTCTGCGACCGATTTGTTGTTGTACGAGTACGAAGACGTTGTGGTCCTTTCTAACCGCATCTTCGCGGTGACAAACCAGGGGACTTGTTTCGTATGGGACACATCCTACGATATACTCCCTCTCTCCCAGTTTATTTGTTTTGAAAATTTTTCGTTTTATAAGTTTCAAATTCATGTTTAGAGCTCCCCATCACATGTTGAGATTACAATGTCCATTAAATCGTTGCGTGCATGTATAGTAAAGAAACAAATCTCGAGTTCGGCATGAGTTCGTGCAGCGGTAGCACCACAAGGCCTAGCACAAAAGTTACATTTCCCTCTCGGGGCCCTCGGGACTGAGCTTCAGCGCCTTACTACACCTGCCTATGAGTCAATAACATGTGGACCCGATAGGTGGCTGGTCCACATGTAATGCTCCCAAGGGCAGAGGGGCAGTGGGGCCAAGAGGGGTGAGCCGCAGGTTGGGGGACGTGTGGTGTCATGGGTTCGAGCGGCGCCATGGGAATCATGTGTGGCTATGGTAGAAACTTGATGCTCGCCGCATTTCAGTTGGCCCACATATCATGTACACAAAGGCAGAGGGGCGGTGCGGTCGAGAGGGGTGAGGCGCACGTCGGGGGATGTGGTGCTGTGGGTTGGAGCGGCGTCGTGGGAATCGCGAGTGGCAGTGGATGAAACGAGATGGTCGTCGTAGTTGAACTTCCATGGACAAGCTGTCATGTCTACGAACACATGCATTGCATACCGATCACTCGAAGGAGTAGTAGAGAAAGCTAGGCGGATAAATAGTTCCTTATAGTCAAGCGGACCCACGCTACTACTTGTTCCAAAGACATGCACACCATCGAAATAGTCCATCTATATCAATATACACAGAGAGGGAATATTTTTTTACAAGAGAGGAAATAGTTCATCCATCCATAATGCCCTGCTGCTGTTGCAGCTTCTTCTTCTTCTTCTTCATGTTCTCATTTTCTGTGGGAGACGGCTTCGCAACAACCTCTCTGGACCTTGCAGCTATCTCGAAACTCACACGGGCATCGAGGGCAGCATATTTTATTCGCTAGTACGTCAAGGGATAATTGTCCCATCCAGATGACCTTAATGCCAGCATCTCGTCACCCTTCTGAAGATTTGTTCCGAGCACAAAATTTGCTACATCGAATAGGTATGGTGTCGGTTTATCACAATCTTCTACAGGAATTTTTATTTTGGTTTGTACGTCAGCGATGCTTTTCAAATCAAGGTTGTATGGCTCCAACTTCTGTTTGTCCCCTGCGATGGCTGCCCCACAGAAGTATATGTCCTCCCGAGACAAGAAATCGTGAAGCTCACTATTGGCGTTCTGGGAACGGGGGTCCCCAGACTTGCCTGCCTGCGGCCTGCGGCGTGGCTCGAAAGGGGGCCCAGCACGGCCCATCTTCACCAACACAAGACCCAAGACCCTCGCGAGGGGCCAAGCCTCACGGGACGGACGACACGGCGCTTCCTCAGGCACGGCCTCATCAGGCTGGCTCCCGAGGAGGCGGAGAGATCAAGGAGGGGTACCTCGCGAGGTGCCCATGATGCAAGCCATGACGACCAAGGGTGCCAGGCGGGCGCCAGTCCGCGCAGTGTCTCCCTTTCCTCTTTGGTGCAAAGGGGGCAAGCGCGGGCGAGAGGATCAAGCAAAGGCATTCATTTCGGTGCAACGAGACCAAGACCAGTCCAACGGTGGGAAGGAGGTCATCGTGGAGCCCAGAACGGCGTCACCACAGGGCCTTTGGCAGGCGAGGACCAACTTTAGTCAGGATAAGTGTACTAGATGTTCCCCTTCGAATTGCCCAATTGTTGGCGCCCTTCCCGCTCAATATTTGGGAAGAGGCCCAGGGCCTTTGCCTATAAATAGGACTAGCCACCCCCAGGGTAGAGCATCCAGAGATCTAGCAATCTAGGGGCGAGCAATCTAGAGAGATCATCGAGAAACCAGTTAGAAAGACTCAGGCAGCAGAGAGAGAGAGAAGGGCGGATGAACTCCTCCTAGCAGTTCATCCCCCTAGCCAAGAACAGACCCTCGCGAGACTGTTCTTCCCTGTATTGTTCATCATCATCAGCGCAAGAGGCAATCCACCCACCACAAACTAGAGTAGGGTATTACACCACAATGGTGGCCCGAACTAGTATAAACCCTGTGTCTCTTGTGTTGTTCTTTCAGTAGTTAGATCTTTGCGAGACGGAGAGGTAGAGGGCATAATCTCCGCGCGCACCCCAGAGTTCGAACCTTAAGGGTCTGCTGGAACCCGAAATCCGACATTTGGCGCGCCAGGTAGGGGTGCGCCGGAATTTGTCATCCACCGCTCCGTTCTCCTCCGACCGTCGCGTCCATGTCTGACGCTCGTCAGGCCCGCGCCGAGCGTCGGGCCGCCATTGCTTCCCGCATCGCCCAGACGGCTCCCGTCGGTGGGCGTCCTCGTCATTCCCCGTCGCCCGCCGTCAACGCCGCCACCGGCCCGGCGGGGAACGAGCAGCAAGCGTCGTCTCGGCAACCGTCCGTGCGGCAAGACGGCCGCACCGCTACTCCATCGCTCACACCAGCTGGCTCTTCATCCCGCGCGCTCCGCGCACCCTTGGAGGCTCGAGCTGCGCTCATCGCGGCAAACGAGCTCCTGCGCTACCGTCCCGTCGACGACATCTACGAAGAGTGGCTCGACCGCGCCGTTGAGCTCGTCTGCGCCGCAGGGGGCTCTCCTGCGCCATCCGCTCCGCTGCACCACACCCCGCCCCGCGCGGGCAATGAAGCTCCGGGGGCGTACCAGCCGCCTCCTCTCCAAGAAGATTCCAT
Organism: Aegilops umbellulata; assembly: GCA_032464435.1. Classification (NCBI taxonomy): domain Eukaryota; kingdom Viridiplantae; phylum Streptophyta; class Magnoliopsida; order Poales; family Poaceae; genus Aegilops; species Aegilops umbellulata. Next base: position 99,740,808 of record CP136060.1, read on the forward strand.
GGCTCCAAGGCGCGTGGCCCCTGGGAGGAACCCGCTCCGTCAGGCGCCAGCCCAGCAAGAACGGAGCTGCCAAGAAGTCCCTCGACCGCAAGAGGCTGCCCGGGCGCTCCCTGCTCTGGCTCGTCGCGACCCCGCTCCAGCTCCGGCACGTCAAGACCCCGTGCTACTTCCAGCTGCGGCACATGGGGACCCGCAAGGCCAAGCTCTCCCTCAAGCCCCAGCTTCCCAACGCATCTTCAAGCAGTTTACCCGCGAAGTGAATGCGGTCCTCCCCAAGCTCGAAGCAACGCGCCCCCTCAGGTGGTCGGCGTGCGCCATCACGTTCAGCTCAGCAGATCAGCTCAAGTGCGCGGCCACAGCCGGAGTCCTCCCGATGCTTTGCTCCCCAGTCATCAGCAATGTACTGGTCACCAGGACCCTCATCGATGGTGGAGCAGGGCTCAACGTCCTGTCCGTGGAAACATTCAACAATCTCCAAGTGCCCTATGACCAGCTTCAGCCAACAAAGCCTTTCTCTGGAGTCACCGACGGTTCCATGATCCCGATCGGGCAGGTCTGCCTCCCTGTCACCTTCGGGGCCCGCAGCAACTACCGCACCGAGCTCATCGACTTCGACGTCGCCCACATTCGCCTGCCGTACAACGCCATCCTCGGGTACCCAGCACTGGCCAAGTTCATGGCCGTGACTCATCATGGCTACAATGTCCTCAAGATGCCAGGAAGTGGCGGAGTCATCACGGTGCCATGTGAAGAGAAGGATGCAGTGTGTTCCCTGGAGCGAGCCTTTCAGGCCGCGTCACTAGAAGACCCGGATCGCGGAAGCAGGAGGCTTCCCGAGACCACCCCCAAGAAGAAGAAGACATCGTCAGGCTCAGCCCCTCAGGAGGTAGGCCCCTCAGGGCCCGCGTCTGCCCAAGGGGACCCTCCTTCCATCGCATAGGAAAGCACGCCCGGCGCCCTCCTCAGGCAGGGCTCGGGGGCTCTCGCCTGGAGGGCCATCGACCTGGCCAAGGTCGCGAGGGAGGCGCTTGGGCACCACATGGAGGCGTGCTTCGAAGCACGCTTCCCTCAAGAAGGAGCGAGGCAAGGAAAGTTAGACCAGCATGAGTTCGTCGACAAGGCCGTTCAAGAACTACAGGAGTCAAGAATCATGAGAGGTTTCCGCCGTCTACCGGCTGTGGCTCCCCATCCAGGCGAGGATGGTGGGTTGCGCGTCTGCATCGACGTACCAGGGCTCAATCAGGTCGCCACGATGGATCGCCTCTAGCCCGCACAAGTGGGGCGTTGTGGAGGTCCACCCCACAGCTATTTCGCATGCCTTACCGCTTGCCGAGCATGGGTGCTGCGTACCAGCGCCTCATGAGGGGCATCATGGAGACTCAGGAAGACAGGCGTTCCGCAGTCCTGGCGGAGATCGAGATGATTCACGAGGATCCACCAGCGCCTCAGGAGCCTCCTGAGGCCCCTGGGCCTGGGGGCTCGTGAGGATTGGCTTCCGCAGCCCACCGAGTCTACTGCACCAACACCACTTCATCTTCGACATCTTCAGGTGACGTCCTTCAAGCTTCATTTCCAACTGGGAGCGCCCTCCCAGGGCTGCATCATTCCCAGGCCGCATGGGTCTGTCCCTGCGGCATGTATCCCTTTTTATTTTCGGTCATTAGCTTGCTTTGTTGGGGGCGCCCCTCGGGCTGCATCATCCCCAGGCCGCTCGGGCCAGGCCCGGTGGCGTGTATCTCCCTTGCGTTTATTTCCAGCTATGCATTCTCCTATCATGCTTGATTACTTGATGCCTGTCCACGGCACCTTTTCTTCTCCATGTCGACCACTTGCACGTTAAAGGGGGGTACCTGAGCATCACGACTCAGGGCTCTTACTGGCTCTCCAGCCCTCACCCTCTGGCCTTGTCCACGGCATCGCGACCTGGCATACCAGCGACGGCTGAGACAAGCTCGAGGGCCGGGACCCGAGGACGTAGAGTACCGGCATCTAACCATATTTGCAGGAACACATCACAAGTTAAGGCCCAGTGTCGGGCGCAACCCGCCTAGAGGTAGGGCCCCGTGAGTCCCGCGCTGGCTCACGGGCGCCCAGGTACACCTCACTTGCGCCAACCAGAGCAACTAACGACCGATTGATAGCTGTCGTGGCAACCCTTTTTTCCTTCTATGATGAGCTTGCAGGATCCCCTGAGGGAATTGCGTCGGCCGAGGCCCTCACGGAGTTCCCTTCACCCTCGTCCGCGCGAACCGCTTGCACGTTAAAGGGGGTGCCTGAGCATCGCGACTCAGGGCTCCTACTGGCTCTCCAGCCCTCACCCTCTGGCCTTGACCACAGCATCGCAACCTGGCATACCAGCGATGGCTGAGACCAGCTCGAGGGCCGGGACCCGAGGACGTAGAGCAGAAAGGGGAGCAAAGGCGAGGGGGAAGGGGCGCGCGCTAGGACCTTGCCAAGCATCTCCGTTCCCACTGCCGCGCGGACCTGATGTTACACCAGGAGTAACCCCTGATTAACAAGATAAGTCACCGCCCGAAAACACCGGCTACTGTGGCACTACCTCCGCACCTAACGCAATTCCGTACTAGCGATGTCGCTCCCCTTTCTCACCGAGTGATGGCTGCTTGGGCGCCAAAGGGGACCTCATGAGCATCGCGACTCAGGGGCTCTTACCGGACCCCGGGTCGCTCACCTCCTGGCCTTGACCACGGCATCGCGACCTGGCATACCAGCGATGGCTGACGCCGCCTTGAGACTGGGACGTGTCGACGCAGAGCACCAAGCCCTTGCGAGGTTTGAAAGGGAGAACTAAGCTACGACGGAATTGACGACTCGCACAGTTCCATACCAAGAGTTACATATTAACAAAAAGGATCACAGACACCTTACAAGCCCCCATTGGGCGCAGTATGATTCCTTGCAGGAAACAGATCCTAAGGGATGCTAACTACGCGTGCCCCTGCAAAAGACGCCATCATCAACAGTGGGCCGTCAAGCACCGGCGCCAACCCCATCCAGATCAGAGTCGGCGACGGCCAAGCGAGCCCACCCTGCTCCGAGAGCGGCGCTGGCTCGTGGGCTCATAGCTGTCGTCGCTCGTCTCCAGAGTCGCAAAGGTCTCGCTAGGGTCGCTGGATCCTCCGGCGCTTCCGTCACTTGTAGAGCTGTCCAGGGAGCGATCAGCGGGCCTAGCCCTCACCGTGGCAGGGTCCTGGCCGCCTCCCCCGGGGCAGCACTCCAGCCGGCGCCCGTTCGCATCAAAGACCTTGAAGAACATCATCGAAGCGTCATCGTACTCCAGGTGGATCGTGAGGGCGCCCCTTGCTCTGCAACCCCGAGCGATCTCGCCCCAGCCGTGAGTCATGAAGACCTCACCCGAGGCAATGACCACGACCTCTGCCTCGGTCGCGGGAGTGCTGGAGTCGGCGTGCTGCAGCCATAGCTCCAGGAGTCTTCCCTGCGGGAAGACAGAGGCGAAGAAGGGAGGAAAGCAAATCCAAGTTCGAGGGGGCATGGCGGCGTGGAGCACGAGCTCGCGGGAGGAGCCCTCGGCGTGGACTCCAGGAGGAACGACCCACACCTTCGTGACCCGTCGGCGCCGGCGACGGCGCTGGCCGCGGGGATCGGCATCTCCCCCTTCAAGGCCCTCGACGTGGGCATACAAGGGAAGCAGGAACCCCGGCGAAGGCCGCTCGTACCAAGGCCTCGACACCACCTGACGGTCTTCCTCATCTCGGCCGCGAAGGGCAGGCCGCTTCTTCGGCGGGAGCGGGTCTGGCCCCTCTCGAGGAGCCTTTCCCTTCTCCGCTACAGAGAACCGGCGGATCAGAGCCATCATGGCAAGGCGGAGCAAGAATTGGGGCAAAGGAGAAAGCAAGGAGAGATGGACTGGAAGGGCACGCGCGGTGCTGTACTTATAGCCGGCGAAGGCCAACTGTCGGCCTCCACGATCCTAGGTAATCATGACACGATTTGCATGTAGGGACTTGTCCAATCCGTGCGATCATCGAGGCGTCGTGGGGAAGCGGAGATGCCCACGTCCAATCAACCGCCATGCGGCGCCCAAGGCCGCAGGCTGTTAGGGCCCGCGGCGCTTCGCCCTTGCCCTTTCGCTTCTCGGCACGGCCAAGTCCATGCGCGCCTTGGGCCCGGGGGCTACTGTCGGCGTTCTGGGAACAGGGGTCCCCCAGACTTGCCTGCCTGCGGCCTGCGGCCTGCAGCGTGGCTCGAAAGGGGGCCCAGCATGGCCCATCTTCACCAACACAAGACCCAAGACCCTCACGAGGGGCCAAGCCTCGCAGGGCGGACGACACGGCGCTTCCTCAGGCATGGCCTCATCAGGCTGGCTCCCAAGGAGGCGGAGAGATCAAGGCGGGGTACCTCGCGAGGTGCCCATGACGCAAGCCATGACGACCAAGGGTGCCAGGCGAGCGCCAGTCCGCGCAGTGTCTCCCTTTCCTCTTTGGTGCAAAGGGGGCAAGCGCAGGCGAGAGGAGCAAGCAAAGGCATCCATTTCGGTGCAACGAGACCAAGACCAGTCCAACGGTGGGAAGGAGGTCATCGTGGAGCCCAGAACGGTGTCACCACGGGGCCTTTGGCAGGCGAGGACCAACTTTAGTCAGGATAAGTGTACTAGATGTTCCCCTTCGAATTGGCCAATTGTTGGCGCCCTTCCCGCTCAATATTTGGAAAGAAGCCCAGGGCCTTTGCCTATAAATAGGACTGGCCACCCCCAGGGTAGAGCATCCAGAGATCTAGCAATCTAGGGGCGAGCAATCTAGAGAGATCATCGAGAAACCAGTTAGAAAGACTCAGGCAGCAGAGAGAGAGAGAGAAGGGCGGCTGAACTTCTCCTAGCAATTCATCCCCCTAGCCAAGAACAGACCCTCGCGAGGCTGTTCTTCCCTGTATTGTTCATCATCATCAGCCCAAGAGGCAATCCACCCACCACAAACTAGAGTATGGTATTACACCACAATGGTGGCCCGAACTAGTATAAACCCTGTGTCTCTTGTGTTGTTCTTTCAGTAGTTAGATCTTTGCGAGACGGAGAGGTAGAGGGCATAATCTCCGCGCGCACCCCAGAGTTCGAACCTTAAGGGTCTGCCGGAACCTGAAATCCGACACTCACCTGGTATGGAGGGCGCGTGTATGATGTGGTACACCAAAACATCATCTTCGAGGCACAGCTGAAGGACGGCGGTGCGTTGGATCTTCCCAGTGGCATGCTCCGTGTACTCTGCGTCGAGACCGATGACCTTCATCTCCACCTTTTGGCGGGAGTTGGATACATGGTTGATCCACTTCCTAACAACCCTTGGGTGGTCGGTGACTATGGCAACTATGTTCAACGAGCCTTCGACGAGGACATGTTGGACGCTAAAAACCTGCATCTCGATCTCTTTCACCATTTGGAACCACTGGACCGGAGGGCTATGGTTTGGAGAATTAGGATTAGATGGCTAGTCTAACTGAAGAAGATGATTATTCAAAGGGGCTTCAGAATTACTCTAGGAGGATGTGAAGAGGTTAAAACAATGTGAATGCAGTGTGGTTTGGATGCAAATGAAGATGGAGTAGTGAAGAAGCCGTGGAAAACCGGTTCCCGATGGAGAAGTAAATGGGAGAAGTGGCCTGCAGGTAGTTGATTAGATGCCTAGGTAGACTAAACGAAAAGGCTACACAGGTAGAGTGAGGATTCGTACTTGTCCCTGTATGTGCCCATCCTTCTAGCGCTACATGTGGCACTGGCTAGTTGAGGTCACTCTTTCGAATCACCGTGGCGAGACATTTTATGATTCCTTTTTATTTCTGCACCCCTCCTGACAGGTGGGACCTATGAAAATGGATTAAAAAATGTGTCGTAGCTGGTTTGGATGGATATTGGCGCGCGCGTGGGAGACACAACATTCTCTAGTTAAGGAATATGTGGTTATCATAAAAAAGGAAAGGCCTTCTGCGCACTTCCGCAGTAGTAGTAGTAGTACAACTGTGGTACACTTGATGGTCAAAATATTATTCATCTGGTCCTTACAGTTAACTGACAAGACCCTGCGCCCGAGGTGACACCAGTCCAGGCGGCGTGTTCGGGTTACCAAAGTCAGCCTCACCTTGTGCACTGTGCATTCACTGTCACCGCCACTGTATAGCATGCCTCGCCTCGTCTCCCTCTCCCCTAGCACCACTCCATCTCCATCTCTGTCTCGCCGGAGATCCTAAGGTCACTCTTCATCATTTCACTGTGCCCTCGCGTACCCTTGCCTCGCTTGCCTCCCCCAGTACCGTTATTCCCTCGCTAGCCGCTCTAGCATAGAGAGCCTTCTCCCCCGTAAATCAAGCCTCCAAAAACCCCACCTCCCAAACTCCACCATGGCCGAACGCGAAACGCGCAGCATACATATGAGCTGCAACTGGAGCAATCTTCCCAGTGACATCCTTGACCTCTATTGTTCGTGTATGGGTATGTTGAGTGCCCTACGGCTGGCTGCATGCTCGAGGGACATGCACTCGGCCATCGTCGAACCGAGGCCTAAGCTTTTCAAGACACCCTTCTTGCTACTATCTGGTCTTGCGAGATTTGCTCACCATGATATGGAGGCGTACATGATGTCCCTCGACTTCAATCCGATCTCCATTAGCCGAAACTTCTTTGCAGGTATGTAGTGGGTCGCCGTACATCATTTCCCTCGACTTTGATCCGATCACCATCGCCCAAAACTTCTTTGCAGGTATGTGTTGGGTCTGCATGAACTCCCACTGGATGGTTGTCGTCAGAGAAGACGGGAAAAAGTTAGTGCCCGTGAACTTCCAGACCTCCCATGAGATTATCATTCCTCCGTTGGATTATATAGAGTTTTACAATCACGGTCCAAGTCATCTAGATTACCACGTTAGTTGGATGGACCTTGTTTTGCAGAAGATTGTAATCTGCCAAGTGCCCACAAGACATGCGGATTATGCAGACTTCAAGCTAATTGCCTTGTTCGACCGCAGACTCGCCTATCTTTACGCCGGTGCCTTCTTTAGGTGGAGACAACTCAGCTCGCAGTGGATCATCATCAAAGCTGATACACACTTCTGTGATGCTATTGACGACAATGGCATCATCTACGCGATCGACAAAGAAGATGGCACCACGTATTGCTGGGATGGCGCGTGTAAGTTGTTTCCGCCTGATGTTAATGATGACGCCATGACACTATTTGAACTTTTTGTGATGATTGGCATATCCCTGTTTGAGCAGAATTTGAGTAGAACTATGGCGATGTATTAGAGATGTCGTAAATCAGCTATATTTGGAATGGTTTAATTCATGCGATTGTGACCATGTCATTACAGCCAATTTGTACCCCTGAATAATCAAACAGTTTGGAAGATATTGATATTATCCTTATTTTATAGTAATCTATATACTACTAAATATGAGTGTGTATCAATGGCCATGTTAGTGTCCTCATTTTCATGATGTAGAAACATGCAACACTGTTGGTTTCATCTAACCATACATTAGGGAAGTAAATGTGCATATGGCGAACTCTATATTTGGAAGTAGTGAAATCCTGTAATGCTTACCATGTGTACATACCTATGTTCGCCCTTCAGCAATCAATGGATATAATAATATGCTCACAAAAATTTTGCCCACAGAACATGAGTATATAACAACGCATGGTATATTAGTTTCCTTGAAGAATTTGTTTGTGAGGACAAAACATGATTACATAACATGCATGACATGGTAGTTTCCTATGAAGAATCAATTGTAACATAACATGAGTATAACCATGCATGGCACTTCTATATTTTCGAACCCAGTATACATTACCCTGTATTTTCCTCCCAGTTCCAACATGGACATATCAATGTTGTTTCTTGCATTATCCGACTCATACTCTAAACAATGCTGATCTTACATTAACAATGCATGTCCTTTTTGATATGATGCAGTGTCCCTAGTTACTGCCCTTTGTAATCACACCACCTTTTCCAAAAACAGGGAAGCACAACTGGTTCCTCACTCGATCAGACGATGGTAAAAGACGATGATCATTCGGACACATGAGCCAGAAAAGTTATATTGCAAAAAAACCACTGTATACAAGCACCGTGAAATACATGAGTATCCGGACAGTGGTTGTTACGTCTATGAGCAGGATACCAGCTTGTTGGGGCCTTCAGGATTTTTGAGTTGGAGGCGAGTAAACAGACTTGGTTCACACTCTCTATTTCTTGGACTCAATTATCCAATTAACCAGGAGATCACCGTTGGCAAGGACCTTGATGGTAGAGAGGCTCTATTTGCTATGGAAAACTGTGTCTACATGACGAGCCCTAGGAGTTCGGGAGCAAACTCCCCTGATTGTCAACGATACAGCCTGCAGCCAAAAGAAGGTGAGAATGACAAAGGCATCTGGATTAACTTTGATCCTTGGATGTGTCGAGTCTGACAGGCAGTGATGTGGTTCAAGCCTTCAGTTTGATAGGTAGCTGGGCTGTTGCGTCGAAAGGGTGGAGTTCTGGTGTCTCCAGATCACTGGTGCCTGAAGTGGGGCTGCAAATTATGATGATATTGGATCATCCCTCTTCGAATGACTTGTTGTCTTTGCTGCTTGTTCTAGATGGGTAGTTCTCTCTTTTGTTATGCATATTCCTTGTCATTTGGTTATCCCCGTCTATGTCACTCTTAGTATGTGATAGTTGCCTCTATTTAGAATGTCATTCTCGTCTGGATCACGAGAGTCTGAGCGTTGCAGATGGGTGCGTTTTGGTGGTGTAGCAAGACTTCATATAGACTATCATGTCTGGCTGTTTATGTTAGTAGTAGTCACTAGTCAGTGTTTGAATGTTGTATACATCGTTGTTTCGAACTGTTTATTGTCTCGAATTGCTGGTGGGCTAAATGAGGGCATCACCATTCTCCAGTGTTCAGAGTATATCTCCTTTTTTCAAGTTATAATTTGAGCTCAGTGTCTTTTCGATGATGTACACTTGTTTGGGCCAGTGAGGTGTCGTTGAATCTGGGCCGAGTAGTAACGCAATGCCAAACATTTCAATTATGACACTCAGGCCGGGCTCTCAAAAGATCCTAAAAAAGGTCGGGATCTCAAAAAAAAGAATTGGGACTCTTGCGCGCCAACATGTGGGTGCCACTGGTGTTTTCGTGCGCTTCCGCGCCGAGAGCATATTAGCACGTGTTCTAAATTGATGCTACCTTTTCATCCCCAATCTCTCGCCCCTCCCCCACCTATGGAATATCGATTCCTACTCCAGTTCCCCCAAGTCCCCTCCTATACTCCATGTACTCAAGCGCACTATCATGTCGCGGGTCAACGCGGATCTCCGAGCCAGAGATCCTGAGGTCCCTCCTGCCTTCGGGCGCTGCATGTTGTCGCTTAAAAGTGGCATGGCAGTGCTTGACGACCAGTTTACCGGCAAAGTGCTGATGGTAACCATCAACATCGACCGGCCTCCCGTCTCGCCGGATGACCTTGTCAAAGCTCTTGGCATTGCGCACGGCATCCACATAAGTGACTTGCTTGTCGAAGTCTGTCAGCCACCGACTGATTTCTTTGTTAGGTTCCGGACAACTTTTGACTGCAGTTGTGTGTTTGAATCTTCCCGGCGTTTGTTCTGCGATGGCGCGCTGGTGAGCTTTGATCGGTGGCACCCAGGATGGGGCTCGGTGCCCTCTGAGCTTGAGTTTTTAACAAAGCTTACCTTCCACAGCATGCCTCGACGTGCTTGGAACAGCGAGTCCATGAATGAGCTTATCAACGACCTTGGAGGTGAGCTCATAAGTATGTTTGTTCCTCTAGACAGCTGGGCTCTAACGGTTATGGCATGGATGAATAAGTCGTCCACCATACAGAAGGTGATTGGTGTTGAGATACCGGTGCAGGAACCGGGGTTGTACTATTCGTCGCCACCAAGGCCGCCACGGGCCAAGTTAGGGATGTACCTGTATCGAGTGTTCGTGCATGTCGAAGGAGTGGTCAATCCATCAATCAAAGTCTTGCCACCGCCGCTGGTGCCCGAGTCCGTCGACGACGTCTATTACAGGAGTCAACGTCAGACTTTCCCCGTGTTGCTCGGAACAATGGATGGCACAGGGCCTACTCCATCGTGCGGTGGAGGCAACTTCTTCTTTGGGAGAAGAGGCAGGGCTAGATGCCTAGATGTGCTCTAATTTGAGGTAACAACTGAATCTTGTCAGATACTAGTTAAATCCGAGCTATAGGTGTGAAGCACTGATGTGCCAGTACATTTGATTGTGACATGTTCTATTTTTTTACCTGAACTTTTTTTAGAAAGGGTTGTACGTCAACTTAATGTTCTAGCAGAACTTATATATTGTGTTGTTTGTCTATTTTCTTTGCACAGCATTCAAGATATTTCCCTGTCATTGATAAAGATGATGAACCATTATGTACGAGTTCTTTGGTTTCAACATAGCCCTACCCGTAGCGATCCACTACTTCCACCCTGATTGTGCCGCCTCCGTGAAATATTTGTATGCAAGTTCAGTGTGCGATGATGTTCTATATGATTGTGTCAACTATATAAGTTTTTACTGAGCATCACCAATGCATATGGCTGAAAGATGTATTTATGAGCATCGACCGATGGGTCTCTCTCTCTCTCTCACACACACACACACAAACAAACACACACACACGCACACACGCACAAGTGGGACCCGTTGAATTATTTCTTCGCTCGTGACAACTATTAATTAGGTTCTACTGTACTCTAACTTTTTTTCTTAAGTTATTAATTGAGCTCAATGACTTCAAAAAGTTGCACAGAAGCCTTGTTTGGGCCTTTCCAGCGTCGCTGAATGTGGGCTGAGTAGCCATGTAAGGTTGTACTGTACTACACAGGCCTTTTTTTTAACATCAGCAATGCAACTGGACCGACAGTTGTACCCAATCCGGGTCAACTTGTTATTCTCCGCCCCGTTGGGCTACAAATTTTCCTAGGAGGGATGCATTAGGCTTAACAAGAAAATGGGCTTTAAGAAATAATAAATCGGATGCAATTATAAAAACTGGGCAGTAACTATAAAAAATGCACCAAACACGTAATCAGTTTAAAAATATATTATTTTTGGAATATGAAAATTTTAATTTCATTACTTGTTGCGCACGCAGTATTTCGTTGGATTTTTACGTAATACAAATTTATTTTGAAATTATATTTAATCTGACGAGAAGTTTCGGGATAAAAACACTTCGTATCCCATCAAAATGTGGGAAATTTTATTGAATTCTGTTTTGAGCGGTTGGTTGAAATTATTAATCGTTGTCCTAGCTAGAAAATGGGTTGTACTTTTAACAAACTGTAATTGGGCTGTAGTAAATTCCATTAGAATTCAAAAATGGGTTGTACATTCTTACAAATTGCAAATGGGCTAAATGTTCTCTGCCACACACTTGTGGGGCTACTAAGTTGACGCATCCCCTAAAAAACAAAAACTAAGTTGACGCGTATGCAAGGCTTTGTCAACTTATAGTCAACACACGGTTCTAGCAGCAGTGGCCGTTGGATGTCCATCCAACGGATGTCGTGCTTCTTCTTCAATCTCAAATATTCTTGCTTCGGCCGCCGAAAAAATGATTCCTCCCCCTGACATCTGGGGAGAACCATTTCGGAGGCTGGCCTGTGGGCCTACTAAGTTGACGCGTACCAAGGGCTTTGTCAACTTAGTCAATATAAATGATTCTAGCTGCAGTGACCGTACGATGTCCATCCAACAGCCATTGTGCTTCTTCAACCACTGGTCTTCTTGCTCCAGCCGCACAAACCAGCACCGGTCGTGCCACGTGCTCCTGCCTCACGTGGCCGACTATGATGTCACGAAGGCCTCACCGCCCCTAATACTCCCATCGCTGGCCAGGCCATCCCTCTACTCACCCACACCCCCTGTTATTCTGCGGCGACGGCAGCCTCACACCGCAGCCGAACTAGTGAACCCTTGTACTCCTCTCTGCGTGGGCATCCACTGTCGCATCTTCCCTAGCTCTGCGTCGTCCCTTCCTAGGCCTCGCCGTCGTCCATCGCCTTGGTGCTCTCGGCGCGGCATGGTCAACGTGGTCAAGGAATGACTTCCATCGGAAGAGTATTGTACGTGGAGAGGCTGACAGATGGGTCCATGGCTGTAGCAAGGAAGTGCCTCCTTATTACATGAAAAATAATGATTCCTCTACCTGACAACAGGGACCCACCAGACAGGCCGCCGTATTTCGTGAAAAAATATTTCCCGTGACTGCTGGGACCCACCAGCTACATCTTCGCATGCAAAGAAGTGTGTCCATATTACAGGCAAAAAAATGATTCACCCCCTGACTGGACGTACCAGCTACATCTTCGCACGTAAGGAAGTGCCTAACAGTCGGGACCCACCTTGTCAAAGCGTACGTAGCGTTGTCATTCTGGTCGCGAAGGTGTACGTACATACTGGTCGATCGGTCTGTCTGTAGGCTTAGCGATGAACCGTGGCCATGTAAGGAAGGTCACGTGTCATAGTAGAGGCGCGCACGTAGCATGTACACGTATGTACATCGGCCAGGGTGCAAGAAAGTAAATATGTCCACGTACGTACATACGAGCAGGGTCTCGAACGCCTACTCGCGCATACGTACGGCCAGGGTTCGTGTACATGGCCGGGTCAGAACGGAGAAACTACGTCATCCTGGTGTTCATGGGGAGGCAACGAAATGCGTCGTGTTCATCGGGAGGCAACGGAATACGTTGTGTTCATCGGGAGCAGCTGCCTTAGATGGAACAGCCGATCGAAACGAGGCTTGGCGTACCGCAGAACAGAGGAAACGGCCTTGTGTTCGACCGACCACGGTCAAAACGGGATCCTGTTCATCTGGAGGGGTCTGGCGTACCACAAAGCGGAGGAAACAGACTTCTCTTGGACCTCCTACGGTCGAAACAGGGTCCTGTTGATCGGGAGGGGTGTGGCGTATCGCAAAACGAAGGAAACGGACTTGTGTTGGAGCACTGCGGTCGAAATGGGGGTCCTGTTCATCGGGAGGGGTGTGGCGTACCGCAAAACTGGACTCCATAGGATATTCTTCATCTCCACTGTCGACTGCCTCCATGGGCTACTGTTCATCCACCGTCGACCTCCTCCAGCCTCCACATGCGACTGTTCATCCACGGCGTCTCCCCTCCTGCCTCCACTAGCCACTGTTCATCCAGCCTCCACCGCTCCTCCACCGGCTACTGTTCAAGCAGCCCTCTCCATGGGGTCCTATTCATCCACCCCCTCCACGGGCTACCGTTCATCCAGCCCGCCACCGGCTACTGTTCAACCAGCCCTCCATGGGGTCTTGTTCATCCAACCCTCCACGGAGTCCTGTTCATCCACCCCCCAACCGGCTCGATTAATCGGGGTACTGTTCAACCAGCGACAACGACCTCTACTACCACAGGGTCCTGTTCATCCACCCCCCCCCCACTAGGAACTGTTCATCCAACCCCCACCCCCCAACAACGCTCGCTGTTCATTCACAGGCAGCATCGATCGGCTTCAGTTAGCAGCAGTAGCGAAGGAATCACTCGGGTTCAGTTAACAGCAAGGGGTCGATCGGGGTTCAGTAACGTAGCTAGTGCAATCGCTCGGGTTCAGTTAGAGCCCAATGCCTCGCTCTGGTTCAGTTAGAGCGCAATGCCTTGCACACACGCGCGTACGTGTACGAGAGAAACGTGCATCACTCAGCCCCAACCACCCACCGTAACCAGGAACTCCCCGATATCTTCTTCGCCCTTGCTTCTACCACGATTTTTTCCGTCATGGACGGCCCAAAGAATGTCCTGCAGCTGCGTCTCCGGCCCGCCCAGGACGAAATGCCCATTTTCTGTCATGATTTTTTGTCATAGAAGTAGGAGCCCACCACATCTACGATGATACCGGGTTTTGTCACAATTATCGTCATAGAAGTGTCATAAGCATGATTGGAAAGAAAATTCGTTCAGCCCAAAATGTCACGGATGTGTCTGTTTTTTGTAGTGTGGTGACTGGTGGTCGGACTGGATGGAGGCATGGGGATGGACGGCACCGGCAGTCGGCAGTGGCTACCATGCTAGATTGTTCCAGAGACTTCCTTTTTAAATTGCTCAGCAATGAGGTTGTGGGAGATGAATGAGGCAAGACCTTACCTATAAATGTGGAGAGAGGTGCGGGTATCTTTTGTAAAATTGTCATAGTTTTCTTTCTATCCGTCAGATATATATCGGACGGTCTATATTACAAGATGGCAGACACACCATCATCACCAACTCGATTTTTTATAAGAGTAGAGATAGAGATATTTTGCTATGTGAAAAACAAATTTAAATATTAAGGAATAATCGGTGTCCGCGGGCTTTTGCCGGGAGCCCGGCACAAAGTTGGATGGCCTCATAGTAGTAGTAGTGTAGAATACTACTAATACTACTAGATAGTGAGTGTTTACTACTGTATCTACGTACTAATTGCAACACATGCATTTGTTAGTAGTATAATGACCATGCATGGATTTGATGGTAAGCTTTGTGTAAGTTGGATGTCATATTATTGCTCTAACATGTGGTCAAAGTTAGCCTCCAAAACGCGTTGTATACCCTATATGGATTGAGGGAGTACATGCATTGCCGAGGTTTCTCTTAACCCTTGCGTGCAATGTTTTTATTGAAGCTTGAAATGTGAACATGTGAATGGGAGGGACTACTACAACCCTTCCAAAAGAATTGTAGTACTAATGGTATCGTACTCCCTCCGTTCACCCTCTCACGCGCTTAGTTTTTACATTTGATAAGAGGCAAACCATGTGGGCCATACCTTAGAGGCAAGGCTCTATACACTGGAGATGCTCTGTATGTATTACTTTTGATGTGTCGCGTCAACTTGCAGAACGAGGAGAAGCTTGCTTAGTACGCCGTCCACCCCCCCCCCCCCCCCGCCCACGAGCGCGATGGCTCGCAAGACGAGGTAAAGCTTGCTTACTAACGCCTTACGCCCACTCCCTCGCCCACGTGCGCGGTGGCTCGCAGGACCAGGAGAAAATTTTACTACTCCTTCCATTTATTCCTCGTCCCTACCTTGGTTAGAGAGATTATCATATTGTTTGAAATATGTCTTTTAGTAGTAGGAGTAGTACAGTGGTACATACGAGTAGTACTACAGCAATTTCCTTGGAGCCCGTGGTGCAGCAAGCTACCCTAGGCTATGTTACTACTCCCTCCTTTCCGATCTATGGCTCAATTTAAAAATCTCTCCAACCAAGGTAGACGGTGAGTGGTGGAATTAATTTCATAGTTTGCACAAGTAATTAGTACACTCGTTTTTCTCAAGTTATGTTTACCGAGGCATTAATTAGAACGAATGCATGCATGACCACTAAATTTCCATGAACTTGTACATGCATTGGTGAGTTTTCTCTTGACACTGCTTGCATCAGGTGATTTAACGCACCTCGAAATCCAAACATGTGATGGTACTACTACTAGTAGAATTGAGACATAAAACGGAAAAATGATTTTTTAGATGAGCCCTATAAGCCGGAAAGGAGGGAGTAGTAGTACTACCTCCATAGTGGGTACGTACTCCGTAAAATCAGATTTTCCCAAAACTAAGTCGCTCAACCTTTATTTGCTTGTTTCCCTTCCTGCCTCAAACAGACTATGCCAAACTCTCCTACCTGTCGCGTGGGAAAAGACCCGCCCTCGCCTTCTTTTAGTTCAGGTTTGTATCGATGGATCGCACGAAGCAGCAAAAACCAAGTTGTGTCTTGTACTCCTCCGTCGACGCTTGATTTCATGAATTATGTACTTCCTCTCACCGACATGTGGGACATATAGCAATCGGGTCGATGTGTCATGCACCAAATAATAGTGCAGAACAAAAGGGGGGACGCACGCCAGTCGTACCGCCCGAGTAGTAGTAATGAGCAATGAGACGTCAAATCACAATGCCACACCTTCCCAGATGGACGAAGCAACCATTATTTCACACTTTGCTGAATCCGCTTCACCATCATCTCCTTCAAGAAAATCACGTATTGCTTCTGCCATTGTTCTGCCTCAAGAGGGACGCGCATCGCCTTGGTACATCATGACACGTTGGACCACATGGCAGGCCATCCTCCCCCGCCCACCACTCGGTAAAATCATCTCATTTTTACTACTTCCTTTGTGTCGGTTTACAGGGCATGCACGTCATTCTAGGTTGAGAATTTAACTAGCTATATATGTGATGAACAGTATATGTTTAGAAACTACATCCGCTTAAGAATCCAATGATATACTTTTTGTGACATAGTAACTCATATTTAGTTAGTCAAATGGATGACCTAGAACTACGTGCATTCCCTATAAAGCGAGACAAAGGGAGTAGTATATTTCTAGATCAATATAGTCGGGATTCACCAAGGAGCAAAACCAAGTGGTAGGCTGCTCCTGTCGTGTTGGCGTAGCAACTCAAGCAAGGTCAGCCCGCACACGAAATGGCGACACACTTAACAGGACACCTTTGGCCGACATGTGGCTCATCCACCGTCTTGTTCCACGTGTGATGCACTAATTACAGTTCGGCGCAGCGGTTGAACTTGGAGGCACCCCGGTCGTAGCGCTGCAGTAGTAGTAAATGAGCGATGAGGGGTCAGATCACAAAGCCCCACCTTTCCTGCATTAAGCTGGACGGACGAAGCAACCATCATTTTACTCTAGGGCGCAAGAGCATAAAGAAAACAGAAAACCAATGATGCATGCGGCAGCTACCTAGGGCACCCTAGGGTAGGAGCCTCCAGTCCAAGTCTTTTTTAAGCGCCTCCACTAGAAATCCGCTTCTCGCTCGTCCTCTTGAAGAAAACCGATGATGCGTGCGGTGGTAGGGTTTGTAGGAGTACTAGGGCATGCGGGGCCATGTCATAGCAAATGGGAGAGGGATTGAGTTCGAGTCGACGCCCAAATATGTGTGGGGCTTGGTTTTACGGGAACGAGGCGACATTTTGGGTTTGGGGACCAATGGAGATATACGTACAAAAATTTATGGACGTAGGTTCGACCGAAAGGCAATGATGCATGGGCCAAGCATTTTTCTATACCCGCGGCCGCGTAAAATTTGCTACTCTACTCAAAATAATGGATAAAAGTTCCTCCAAAAACATCTATAACTAATGGGAAGTGAATATATGCTTAAAATGAAAATGTAATACTCCCTCCGTCTAGGTGTATAAGTCATCTTAGATTTTTTTTTGCTAGTTAATAGCATTCCATGCAACGAATTAACCACTGCATGTCATGTTTGAAAGTCTCAAGCCATTGAAAGCATGCATGGCCCACATATCTTATTGGTTGATATGTCATGAAACAAGAAACAAGGAGGGAGTTAATGTATCGTGCCTAAGTGCTTTGGGATTATTTGGTTTTCAGAAGATGACTTACACACCTAGACAGAGGGAGTACAAAGAGAAAAAATGAATTGCAGTTAAAAGAATGACATTTCTAACAAAAATGTGAATGTGAACTACATATGTGTGCACGTGACCAACACATACATTGTCAATACAAAATCTAATGCAAGAAATAACTTATGGGTAACATGCATGAATTGATGATGTGGTGCTTGCATGCATAGAGTACAAAAACAATGTGATTTATGACTTGCATGCATGACATGTTCTTGTGCCATAGTTGCATGTCTAGGAAAAAAGCTAATAGTGGGTTGTACTAGCTATTTAGGAATAGTAGATGTATACCTGGAAGTTGTAGGGAAAGAGATGACATGTATCTCAATTCCTATGAGTAGCGATTGGAAAAGAGATGTCATTTGGTTCACATCATAGGAACTTTTCTATTGAATCTAGAGATGACATGTATCTCAATTCCTATGAGGAGTGATTAGAAAAGAGATGTCATTTGGTTCACATCATAGGAACTTTTCTATTGAATATACGCTAATGCTTATTTTCCTTTGAAACTGTGGGAGTATAGGAATCCATTCATATGAACCAAGTGACTCTAAATCTATAAAAATTATATCATGTTTATTTTCCTTTGAAATGTAGAGTATATGAATCTATTCCTATGAACCAATTGGCTCTAAAGGAAAAAATCCTATCAAAATCATAGCATATAGAGTTCCTATGATATTCCTCCACACCAAAGGATGGTTGAAATTGCTGCAGGTGATACGACGGTCTTTCTTTGTAGACTCCTCCCCCATCTTTATAGGTACCTCTCAAAGATGAATGAAATGATATATACTGGGTATTCTATATGTGCATTTTGGTACACGAAAACTCGTTAAAAGTTTGCGAGGTTAGAATTTTCAATAAAGCCATATGCACTGTATTTTGGAACGCAGGGAGGAGCATACGGCAGTTGCTAACACTCACGTGGAAGATTTGTGTGTCGGAGGAGTGGTTGTTCTGTTAAATGACATGGCAAAATTAACACTGTCAGATGCCGATCTAACGGTTCTTATGGCGTTCATCAGGAAACGGCTTGTGGCGAACATTTGTCAGATAATGATTTACGGACACATGCATTGCGTTGATACGTGCCCCCTCTCTCTCATGAACACATGCACCATCATGAGTCATGACTCTCCCGAGTCCTCTCACACCCACCGTCTATTTGCAGGTAGACGTTACACACATATCTGCCCTTCACACCCTACCCTTAAAACTTCTATAAAACGAAAGACATCGCGCACCTTTTATTTTAACTCACACGTCACACACTTATACTATTATTCTTGTGGCGAACGTTCTTTGGGCATAGTATATCGTACTCTCACCAAGA
Source organism: Aegilops umbellulata (assembly GCA_032464435.1). Lineage (NCBI taxonomy): Eukaryota > Viridiplantae > Streptophyta > Magnoliopsida > Poales > Poaceae > Aegilops > Aegilops umbellulata. The sequence continues at coordinate 99,759,603 of CP136060.1, forward strand.
TAAGCGGTGCACGCACGCACTATTTCTCTCACACCCACTTGCGGGTACATGTAGGAGCGCATTTTTTTAAGCTCGTACAACAAAATCACTCCACTATATATATATATAAGCAGGAGCCTTAGCGCTTGCTTTACTAGGGTTCCTTTCTTTCACTCTCTCATGCTCTCCAGATCTAAGAAAGACATGGGTGGCCACACACACACTCTCTCTCTCTCTCTCTGCTCATGGCTGGTCACAAATCCAGCCGGACCACCTCGACCAGGGCAGGGGTGTAGGTGCATTGTTCACGCTGTCGTCGGCAGTGAGGGAGGATACCAACGGCTGCCCATGCGTCCCGATTGGCGGCCGTGCCGTTCTCTGAGAGAGAGCACCGGCTCGGGAGGGCTTCCGACCGCTTCTTCCTCCCTGCGGTATTGTGGCCAAGATGCGGCCTCCCGACGCCATCTTTGCCACATGCCGACGACCCTCAGGTATATATTCCTTCGAAACCTACCTTGCTCTAGTGCCCCAGCTCCCCACGTGACTGCGTGTGAATATTTTTCTACTTCCGTCGGCTGTTCCAAAGCCACCTAGACTTTTACTATTATTAGAGGTAAATCTAGTTCATACACGAATCTAAGAATTGGTTCAAACAGGGAAGAAAGTGGGAAAGTTGTAGTGTGAATCTAGGACTTGGTTCTAAGAGGAAACGGGGGAAAGTAGTAGATACTGGCTACCCAACTGGTCTCTTGGTTGAGAAGGCGAATAAAGCATGGTGGGTGGCGAAGGGTGGGGGGAAGTGGAACCGTCTCTTGGTCGAAAAAGTAAAGAAAGTGAGGGGTGTTGGGGGACAATGCAAATGAGAATGAGCAGGTCTAGATTTCCCGTGCTCACATAGGAAAATGTCGCCGGGAGAAAAAATGGGACAAATGCAGACATGCTGCCTGAGTGTTTGCCGCTCTCGGCAACCACATCTGCCTCACCACTTTATGCCCCTATTGTCCCTACGCCCATATCGCTACCATTAATGTAAAATCACATGAAGCATTAAGCAATGCCACCTAATGTCACTATAAGTAATGGTCTAGTGCCGTCGATAAATTGAAGCAATGCCACCGCCATTTTATGAAGTGCTTCTGTCTTGCTTTATTTCCCATGAATTGTGTTTTTGCAGTTACACTTAAATCTCACACTGCTAACATTGCTTCATTCTAATGGAACTGCACAAATTTGATTTCACATTTACTGACCATGTGCTACTCTCATGACAGTAATACTAATGCTATTGTTCCGCATGTTAATCTAGTGGCAGTGTTGATGTGATGTGATGCTACATACTTAAGGGCACTTTCATACTGTCAATGTAGTGCCAATTATAACACAATAGATGCTATTCTTAATCATATGCCACTGCAAATAATTGTCACTGTTTAAATAACTGTATTTCGTATCTGCGCAAACAAGGATGTCTGTCTCCATATCGTTTCTATCTGCGCAATCAAAAGTACACTCCTCAGTTTTAGTACAACTACACAAAATGAGATGGCTATTCCTAGCTGTCGTCCTCTAACCACCCGTCTTCTAGGTATTCCTACATTGGTAGTAACTAGGTAGAATGACCAACGCAATCTAAAAGAAGTTGATTCGTACGTTTTACTTTCTGATTGCAATGCAGGGACGAGCGAAAACAACGGCATCCTAGTACAGAATGCACTTTCTACCAGTTCATCCATGGACCAAGGACTAGCTGGCACGGCTGCACGGAGGTTTTTGGGACAGGTGCGCGGACAAGAGGCATTGTGGTCTGCTTATTTCTGCAAATAGCGGTGCTTAAATTTAGTGGAATACACAAGAATTTCAAATGGTCAGTACACTACATGGTTCAGTTTAGCATTCCAGCTGAGAACACAATTATAATTGGTTATTCTGGAGTGAGAGAACCTAACCCTGGATGGTGGCAATAAGAAAAAACCAGAGTGAACTCCGGGAAATTAAAGCCTACCGGGAGGCCCTTTGCTCAGAGAATCCTTGCTTGATTTTTCCTGATTTGTAAACCTTCTCACAACTTTGTCTTTTGTCGTGAACTAGTATATGTTTGTTATATTCTATGAATCATTGAGATGTATAAAATTGCTTACCTTATGCCTTTCAAGTTTTTTATGAAGCCGAGTTTAATGTGAGTGTTCCACATGAATGTTGTACTAGCGTGTGAACGTTTGAAATTTACATTGTGGCCTCAGTTAACTGCATGAACCACTGTAACAAGATACGTAGTTGCTTATATGTTGGACAGCAGATTATTGATTGTTAGCTGGTCAATGTGCGGTGTGCCGTGTTGAAGCGAGTTGAGCCAATGTGTCATGTTTTGCACAACTGCATACAAGTGGGGTAGCACCAACAGTGCTTACAGGTACTTATGTATACGTAGGCGCACAGTTCTTGAACGAGTACTCTATTTCATCAAACACACACTGCTCGTATAATAAACTGTGACAAGTTATGTATTACCATGCCATATTCATGAAAAAACTAGTGAGCACGCATCATTTTAGGCAACAATTACGGTGGTTCTCACATGATTCATGGACACACAAAAGTAGCAGCAGTTCCCATAGATGGATTCACAGAGTACTAGCCCTAGAGGGCTCGATAATAGGCAAGGTTCGGATAATTAGACAGAATCCAAACTACTACTAACACTAGCTGGGGCAACTATTTCATGCCTCGGTCTAATTTGGGTTGGACACAAGACGGACATTGCCATGAACATCATTGAGGAGGTCCAGCAGCAGCTCAATCATGTGAACCTTCCTGAAGATAACCTTGTGGCATTGCCACTCATAAACTTGTTTGTGGAGGCATGCCACGTCATCTTCCTGCATAAGCTTGACAAGAACAGTATGCCTCACAAACGAATGAGTAGCTTTGAACTTCTTGTGCTTTAGTACACCCTGGACAACACGCCTGACAACAGTGAGGCTGGAATACAACTCGACATCGGTATAAGCGCAAATGGTTTCCAGGATCCAACATCCTAAGAATTTTGTTTTCCCAGTGCGTATATTCAGGTCATCCGCCTCATAGCGAGTGACATGTACAACCACACAATTCTTGTCTGCATCAGGGCTCTAATTGAAACAGAAACATATTCTCAATTACTTTCTAGTATAAGAAACACAAGTTATTTAAACCACTATGTATAGCATGGCATCGAAGCTAATAAAATTTTGCATTATTCATCACCTCATACTTTCATGAAAAACCAAAACCGATATCGGCAAAGAAGAAAATCACCTTGGGTAGCTCAGCGGGGGGGCACATCCTTGAAGGGGGAAAACTGCTCTTGCAGGGCCACGGGGGATGTAACCTCAAATGGAGCGTTGACCATCTCAGTAGTGGCCATGAGCGTATGTGGGGTCGGCTCGGTGGTTGCCTCCATCTTCTTGGAGCTCTCTGCCTCGTGGGGATCATCCTTCCGCGTCTGCTCCAATATCAGCAGATCTTTGCCTAGTTCTCCTTGGTCCATCATGAAACTGACGAATACTAGGAGATCACTAAAAGGAAAACACAATCGCAATGATAATGAAACAAAAAAGAGAGTAAGGATCGGTTACTGCTTTGCAAAAGTTCTTTTTTTTCTCTGAACAAAAATATACCAACATCACGGATCCGCTTACCTTCCCTTTGTTGGGAGAGAAGAACAGTGGTAGATGAGAGTGTTGGCTTTCTTGAAGACGGTGAGGGAGAAGGGGATTCAGCGAAGAGTGAAATGATGGTTGCTTCGTCCATCAAACTTAGACTGAGGGGAGGTGGGTTTTGTGATACGATAACTCATTACTGTCGTGCTATGACCGGGGTGACTCTCCACCTGCATACTACCTTCTAATTTGGTGGGCGGCATTTGGGCCCGCGTGCTGCATGGCCCGCATGTCGGTGAACAAAAGTAAAACGGCATTCAGTAGAGGGAGACGTTTCGATGACCTCGGAGGAGCCAGAAGCAGTAGTGTATCCACTGTACTAGTAGTAATTGTTGTTTGGGTAGCTGTAGAGTGTCTCCATTTACTAGTAGTAATTGCTTCTCTGGGCCCAAGACAAAACAGCCCATCCACCCTAGTAAATAATAAAATCAATTCAAAAGCCCATGTATTTACTTAATGAGAGGCGCTACCCACACCGAGCACATCGCCCCTCAAAAAAACCTGGGTGCTCTTCTTCCTCCTCACTCCCACCCACCTCACGTCAGCTCGCTCCACTCATACCCCCAAATTCCTCACCTCACTCCTACATAAAACCCCAGCTCCCCTTCTTCCTCACTACTACAAAAAAAACCCCAGCTCCCCTTCTTCTTCAATCGCACTACAACTAGGCTCGTCATTCGTTACTCTGCTCAAATTCGAGAGCTCGGCGCGACGCCCTCGAGGAAAATGGAGTCGGCTGACCCCAATGCCAAGAAGATGAGGCTCCCACTAGTGGCGATGCCTGTTGTAGACCCTGCACCTGGCAGCGCGGGGAGAAGCAGCGAGCCCGCTGTGACGCCCGGATATTTAAGCTACAGTAAACCTCTGCTAATGATGCCTTGTCACTTCGATTACTGTTGCTAATCTCGCGATAGTTCGAAACTGATTCAAATTCAAATCCAAAAGCAAGCAAAATAAATTTTTTTCAAATATTAAAACTAAAATGTTCGGAATGAACCAAATATTGTGTAGGTAATTATTATGGAGAAAACACACCTTTATAAAATGTTTAAATGCTATAAGATGAATAAAACAACAGCAAAAACAATTATTTAAAAACCTTTTGTAATTAATAAAATGTCAAACTAATTTAATTGAGGACTAGACTTCTTGTGACTATGGACTAAGTTGAAATACTAATTTAGTTACTAAGAGTATATTTTACTAAAACCAAAATAATAGAAAACAAAACAGAAACAAAAAAGGTAAAGTAAATAAAAGGTAAAAACAAACAAAACAGAAAAAAGGACCCCCCCCCCTCACTAGCCTTTGGCCCAGCAGGCCACCAGGCCGCCCAACCGGCCCACCTGGCCCAGGCCGCCCCCTTCCACTCCTCCATAACCCCCTGGAGGCCGAACCCTAACCCGTATACCCCCACCGACACCTCCCACTTCCCACCCCCCCCCCCACGATCCCCATGCTCCTCTCCTTCCCCCGATCCAGATCGGCATCGGGGCATTCGCCCCCGTCGTCGCCCCGACCCCGTCGACGCCACCGCCCCGGATCACCGTCGCCTACCGTCGTCGTTGCCTCCTCGCCCTCCTCTCCCTCGCGCGACACCGCGTGAAGCCGTGGCCACGCCTCATCGCCGCCCCGACGCTGCCGCCCGAGGACCTCGCCGGAGCTCCCTCGCCGGTCTGCTTCCTCCTTGCCGGCATGCCTCCACTTCGTCCGCATCATCCCCGACGACCTCCTCGCCGCCCCGCTACCCCGTCCCTACAAACCCCGGTGAGGCCACGGACTCCGCCCTCGTCCTTCCCCCGTTCCCACTCGTCGCGGCTGTGGATGCTCCGGCCACTGCTCTACCGTCTGCGTCCTCCGCCTTGCACATAGCCATGGCCGTCACTACGCCCGCGTCCCCCTGGCCGAGCCACCCGCCGCCCCGCTCGATGCTATTGGTCGCCCTGCGCCCTCCCTCGTGCGGCCGCCTTGCTCGTCATGGCCGCGCACCACTCCTGCTCCGTCGCCCGCCAGTCACCGCTTCCCCTCCGGCCTCTTCTTTCCCTCGTGGACTCGGCCCTCCAGCCGCCGCAGTGGCCACGCCCATCCTGTGGCGCCGCCCGGATCCGCTGTCGGCGCCGATGTGCGCCGTGCGCGCCCAACGCCCCTTGGGCACGCGCTCGCTCAGGCGCCCGCGCCGCTACCCGTCGGGTTGCGCCCCTGCGCCCGTTTCGCCTGCCCGCTAAGGCCTCTGGCCTATGCCATATGGGCCCCACGCCCAGAGAACGTTTAAAAAAAGAATATTAAATAAAAATGTTAATTAATTAATTAATTAACGTAATTAATTACCTAAACTAATTAAACCTGCTTAGTTAGTCTTAGACAATGACAGTGGGACCCACATGTCAGTTTGACTAGGTCAACTTACTAGTTGACTACTGATGTCAGCATGACCTCATGCTGATGTCATAAATCCATTTTTCGAATTAAATTAAATAATTAATTAAATTCCAGAAATTAATAAAATCTTTAGAAAATCATAACTTTTAATCTGTAACTCGGATTAAAATATTTTCAACATGAAAGTTGCTCAGAACGACGAGACGAACCCGGATACGCAGCCCGTTCGTCTGCCACACATCCCTAGCATAGCAAACACGCAATTTTCCCCCTCCGGTCCATCTGTCCGAAAACGCGAAACACCGGGAATACTTTCCCGGATGTTTCCCCCCTTCACCGATATCACCTCATACCGCGTTAGGGCACCCCTAGCACCGATACTTATCATGTCATGCATCACTATGCATCTGTTTGCTTAAATATTTATTGTTTCTTCCCCCCTCTTCTTTCGCTAGACACCGAGAACGACGCCGCTGCTACCCAGTACGACTACGGAGTTGACGACCCCTCTCTCTTGCCAGAGCAACCAGGCAAGCCCCCCCCCCCCTTGATCACCAGATATCGCCTACTCTTCTCTATACTGCTTGCATTAGAGTAGTGTAGCATGTTACTGCTTTCGGTTAATCCTATTCTGATGCATAGCCTGTCCTTGTTACTACTGTTGTTACCTTTACCTGCTATCCTACTGCTTAGTATAGGATGCTAGTGTTCCATCAGTGGCCCTACACTCTTGTCCGTCTGCCATGCTATACTACTGGGCCGTGATCACTTCGGGAGGTGATCACGGGCATATACTATATACTTTACACTGTTACATTACCTGTGATACTATTCGGAGATGGGGGCTGAAGGGGCAGGTGGTTCCACCCAGGTAGTGGTGGGCCTAGGTTCCCGACGGCCCCCGACTGTTATTTTGTGGCGGAGCGACAGGGCAGGTTGAGGCCACCTAGGAGAAAGGTGGGCCTTGCCCTGGTCGGCATTCGCGGATACTTAACATGCTTAACAAGATCTGGGTATTTGATCTGAGTCTGGCTACTGGCCTATACACACTAACCAACTACGCGGGGACAGTTATGGGCACTCGACGTCGTGGTATCAGTCGAAGCCTTTGTGACGTCAGCGACTGAGCGGCGCGCGCCAGATTGGGCCGCGTAACATGACTTCCGTTATACTGGAGGTTGCTAGGTCTGCTTCCGGCCGAGTTCGCAACGTGCAGGTGTGCTCAGGGCGATGGGCCCAGATCCCTGCGCGCTTAGGTTTAGACCGGCATGCTGACCTCTTTGTTGTGCCTAGGTGGGGCTGCGACGTGTTGATCTTCCGAGGCCGGGCATGACCCAGGAAAGTGTGTCCGGCCAAATGGGATCAAGTGTGTTGGGTTATGTGGTGCACCCCTGCAGGGAAGTTAATCTATTCGAATAGCCATGTCCCTCGGTAAAAGGACGACCGGGAGTTGTACCTTGACCTTATGACAACTAGAACCGTATACTTAATAAAACACACCCTTCCAAGTGCCAGATACAACCCGGTGATCGCTCTCTAACAGGGCATCGAGGAGGGGATCGCCGGGTAGGATTATGCTATGCGATGCTACTTGGAGGACTTCAGTCTACTCTCTTCTACATGCTGCAAGACGAAGGCTGCCAGAAGCGTAGTCTTCGACAGGATTAGATATCCCCCCTCTTTCTGGCATTCTGCAGCTCAGTCCACTGATATGGCCCTTTACACATATATCCATGCATATGTAGTGTAGCTCCTTGCTTGCGAGTACTTTGGATGAGTACTCACGGTTGCCTTGTTTCCCCTTTTCCCCATCTCTCTACCCGATTGCTGCAACCAGACGTTGGAGCCCCGGATCCAGACGCCACCGTCGATGACGACTCCTACTACCCTGGAGGTACCTACTACTACGTGCAGCCCGCTGACGATGACCAGGAGTAGTTAGGAGGATCCCAGGCAGGAGGCCTGCGCCTCGTTTGATCTGTATCCCCGTTTGTGCTAGCCATCTTATGGCAAACTTGTTTAACTTATGTCTGTACTCAGATATTGTTGCTTCCGCTGACTCGTCTATGATCGAGCACTTGTATTCGAGCCCTCGAGGCCCCTGGCTTGTATTATGATGCTTGTATGACTTATTTTATTTGTAGAGTTGTGTTGTGATATCTTCCCGTGAGTCCCTGATCTTGATCGTACACATTTGCGTGCATGATTAGTGTACGATTGAATCGGGGGCGTCACACCCGCCCCCACCGGATCCCGGGAACCCGTAGAATCTCGGGTGGGCCGCATCAGCGATCTCCCGGACGCCATCCTTGGGGAGATCGTCTCTCTTCTCCCCACCAAGGATTGTTGCCGCACCCAAGTCCTCTCAATTCGGTGGCGCCCTCTATGGTGCACCGTGCCCCTTAGTCTAGATTGTCATCAGCTATCTCTCTTTAATGGTTTTGAACTCCCCAGAGCCATCATCTCCTCCCACCAGGGCTCCATTCAAAGCCTCTGCATCCCGGCATGCTACCTGAGCAAGCATACCATGCCCCTGCACGGTTGAAGCCCGGCTGAAATCCCCAGAATTCACAGAACTACAGCTGCTTGAGTTCTACTATTCCCCAAGAAATCACCTACCAGATACCGAATGCCATGTACTTGTGCCCTCAGCACCGATGTCTATCTCGCGGTTCTCCTCCTCTCTCCACACCGCCACCTTTGTGTTGTGCTAGCTACCATACAATCTGGTAGTAAACCTTCGACTCCCATTTCTCAAGAAACTTTCACTTGTGCGGGTTCGTATATCGGAGGCCTCATTGCACAGCATCATCCACTCCAGTTTCCCTACCCTGGAGTGCTTGGTGCTTGTTTTCACAGTTAGAATCGGTTGTCTCCAAATAAAGTCATCGAACCTTGTAAGAATTGGAATTTCTTTTGACGGTAGGTAGCTAATCATCCAAGATGCCCCTTCACTTTAAAGGTTGATCCCTGATTCTAGTTATTTGCTGTCACAAATAACCGTTCTCTCTGCGCCTAAACTGGAGACCTTGGGTGTAATACATGATCTCTATGCTCATTTCAAGATGGTGTTTGGCTCCACAGTTCTTCAGGTATTTTATATTATCATCTACACTTGTAACCATAAGCTGCATTTTAAATTTCTACGCATAAGGGATATATCATCTTGGAGTACACATTTCGTACTAATATTATGTTCTATGCTCAGTGAAGAGTTTCTCCATGGATAGTCTATTAATGGTGCTGGATTTTGTCAAGATCTTATATATCCAAGTGAATAGTTTTGATGTGAACAAGATTATTGACTTGCTGCAATGCTTTCCATGTCTTGGAGAAGTTGTATGTAAAGGTTATAATTTCACGCACATTGGAAGCCCGCATATAGTGTACTAGAATTAATCGTTCAACTGTTGCTCTTTCGACACTCTTTTTTAGACCTTAACTATTTTCAATCTTCCTGTCTATTTAGGCAACAGGACGGGGTAAGGAAGTTATAACCAATCGGTGGATTCGTAAGCACCGGGATTTTCTCAGTTCTCAGGACATTCAATTGAAGAAAATAACGCTAGAACGATATGTAGCCAACCATGCAAACACTAGATTTGTCACATTCTTCCTACTGAATGCGAGGTTACTATTGTCCATGAGGCTTAAGTTTGTTAGCAGCATGGTTTTGACGGATGGGTATGTCGAAGAGCAAAAAAAGGAGTTTCTGGTGGACAAAAGAGCTTATGAACATGTCGGGCTTCTATCTACAACATATTGTGGTCATCATCTAGTAAATTTTATGACCCGGGATGTTCATTCTATGGACCTGACCGATCCATTTGACTGTGACTATCGAAAACAATGCTGGAGTTAGATGTTGTTGCCCTTTTCAACCTGGGTTTTATCTAAACCTAATGAACAATTAACCCTCGTGCTTTTGTACAGTTTGTAAGCTGGAGTTAGATATTCTTGCCCTGTTCAACTCGGTTGTGACTGTCATATTTTCTTTGAAACAAGGAAAATGGCTTGCCATTCATTTAATTTAGACTGAAATATTGTAACAAATGCCAACCAAGGGAAATAACATCACTCTCACCGGCTGCTTGAGCTCACTGTGCATTATAGAAGCCAAGTGATTAGCCCCCACCAGCACCCACAAACTTATTTTGAACTAGCACACCAAATGGGTTGTAAATTTTCATAAGAAAGGTTGCATGACCGTGACAGATTTGGATTCTGACATTTGGGACCCACTAGGAAATAGCCTATCCAAGGTGGTGTCAACTTGCTAGCTAGTCAACAAACAATTCTGCCAACCAGCGTTGGATTGACATCCAACATTTGTTGTGTATCTTCTATCTCTTGTCTTCTTCCTCCAGCCGCCCGAGCCAAGCCACCCCGTCGGCTCCGCCTGCTCTCGCCTCCCATGGATAGCAGCGCCTCCGCCGCCCTACTGTACCCTCCAATGTTTGCCAGTCCCTCCCTCTATTCCCCAACATGTCCTGTTATTCTCCGGCGACGTCAGCCCCAACATGCACCCGCACCTGAACCAGTCAACCCTCATACTCCCCTCCTCCTGTGATTGGACCGGCGCATCTTCCACATCTCCTGTTTGTTCCGTCTGAGGCCTCACCATCGTCCTCTGCCTTGGTTCGCTCGCCATGCACGGTGCGCCGCCCTCTTGCGTTGTCAACGTCGTCAACAACCGAGAGGAGCAAGGAGATGACTGTACATGGAGAGGATGACAGTAGGGACCCACCAGTGTCGTGGCAGTACGCAAGCAAGTGTCTCGTTATTACAAGCCCAAAAAATGGTTCCTTCTAATGGTTGGACATCTGGGGCTCACGCCATTGTCAACGTAGTCAATAAACGAGATAATTACACAACGAACGGCTGACACCAGGGACCCAGCAGGTCGCGCAGTTGTTATTTACTTTTTTCGAGGAACAAACTGTTGTTATTTATACTAGTTTTAGCGACGGATCAGGGTAACAGCGGGGTTGTGCGGGGGCTGTGGCCCATCTAGCTAGGGTTTTATTTATGTTTACCACATCATGAGCCCAGTTGTGTTTTTTTCTTGCTGAAAATGGCTAGCCCAGTTCTTTTTTTAAGAAATACCCAAATGAGGCTTACTTGCTTTGTCAGCCCAGTTGGGCTGTGATACGTCTCCAACGTATCAATAATTTTTGACTGTTCCATGCTATTATATTATCCATCTAGGATGTTTTATATGCTATTTTATATGATTTTTGGGACTAAGCTATTAATGTAGAGCCCAGTGCCAGTTTCTATTTTTTCCTTGTTTTTGAGTTTTACAGAAAAAGAATACCAAACGGAGTCCAATTGACGTGCCAATTTTTGATGTTTTTTATGGACCAAAAGAAGCCCCCGGAGTAAAATAGTTGGGCCACAAGAGTCCCGAGCCTTCCATGAGGGTGGAGGGCGCGCCCTACCCCCTGGGCACGTCCCCCTGCCTCGTGGACGACTCAGAGACCCCCCCTGACGTGAGATCGACGCCAAAAATTCCTATAAATACAAAAACCACCGAAAAGAAACCTAGATCGGGAGTTCCGCCGCCGCAACCCTCTGTAGCCACAAAAAACCAATCAGGACCCTGTTCTGGCACCCTGCCAGAGGGGGGGTCCATCACCGGTGGCCATCTTCATCATCCCGGTGCTCTCCATGACGAGGAGGGGGTAGTTCACCCTCGGGGCTGAGGGTATGTACAGTAGCTATGTGTTTGATCTCTCTCTCTCTCTCTCTCTCTCTCGTGTTCTTGATGTGACACAATCTTGATGTACCGTGAGCTTTGCTATTATATTTGGATCTTATGATGTTTCTCCCCCTCTATCTCCTTGTGATGGATTGAGTTTTCCCTTTTAAGTTATCTTATCGGATTTAGTCTTTAAGGATTTGAGAACACTTGATGTATGTCTTACATGTGCTTATCTGTGGTGACAATGGGATATTCATGTGATCCACTTGATGTATGTTTTGGTGATCAACTTGCGAGTTATGTGACCTTGTGAACTTATGCATAGGGGTTGGCACATGTTTTCATCTTGACTCTCCGGTAGAAACTTTGGGGCACTCTTTGAAGTTCTTTGTGTTGGTTCAATAGATGAATCTGGGATTGTGTGATGCATATCGTATAATCATACCCACGGATACTTGAGGTGACATTGGAGTATCAAGGTGACATTAGGGTTTTGGTTGATTTGTGTCTTAAGGTGTTATTTTACTACGAACTCTAGGGCCGTTTGTGACACTTATAGGAATAGCCCAATGGATTGATCGGAAAGAATAACTTTGAGGTGGTTTCGTACCCTACAATAATCTCTTCGTTTGTTCTCCGCTATTAGTGACTTTGGAGTGACTCTTTGTTGCTTGTTGAGGGATTGCTATATGATCTAATTATATTATCCTTGTTGAGAGAACTTGCACTAGTGAAAGTATGAACCCTAGGCCTTGTTTCAACGCATTGCAATACCGTTTGTGATCACTTTTATCATTAGTTACCTTGTTGTTTTTATATTTTCAGACTACAAAAACCTATATCTACCATCCATATTGCACTTGTATCACCATCTCTTCGCCGAACTAGTGCACCTATACAATTTACCATTGTAATGGGTGTGTTGGGGACACAAGAGACTCTTTGCTATTTGGTTGCGGGGTTGTTTGAGAGAGACCATCTTCATCCTACGCCTCCCACAGATTGATAAACCTTAGGTCATCCACTTGAGGAAACTTTGCTACTTTCCTACGAACCTCTGCACTTGGAGGCCCAACAACGTCTACAAGAAGAAGGTTGTGTAGTAGACATCGGGCTGCAAATCTTTCAACACGAGGAGAGTTTCATTCGGTTTGCCCAGAAAAGGGGCTATCAGTAATGAGAAATGGGTTGTACATTTTTAAAACACATCAAACCGGGAAATAGTTTCAATTTTTTTTCATTACAAGATTTTAAATTCCATTGATTTTTATGCGTGGACAATTATTTGGAATTTATATTTATATAAATTATTTTTCAAAATAATTTGAATGTGACTCCATATTTCAGGATTAAAAACAGTTGGCCGCACCGAAATATGCAAAATTTTGTATAATTTTTAGACGTGGACACAATATGGGATGTAATGCAAACAAAAATAAGATGGGCTCCAAAAAAATCCTTAAGAATTAGCAAATGGGCTGTAAATTATTAGAAATAATGGCAGGTGGGCTGTATGCTATTTTTTACAGATTTGGGGCTGACTTGCGCGCCTACTACAGGTTGACGAGTATGCTTTCCTAAAAAAAGGTTGACGCACACGCAACGCCATGTCAACTTAGTCAACACACGAGAGCAGCGACTGTTGGATGTCCATCCAATGGCCGTCATGCTTCTTCAATCTCTGCTCTTCCTGCTTAAGCCGCTCAAACAAGCGTTGGCGGGACTGCGTGCGCCCTCCTCCCGCGGCCAGCTGTGCTGCCACGCAGGCCTCACCGGCCCACTATACTCCCATCGCTGGCCTAGGCATCCCTCTACTCACCCACACCTGTTGTTATTCTCTGGCGGTGGCAGATGAACCAGTAAACCCTCGTACTCCCCTCCTAGTGGGAAACAACTACCGAGTCTTCCCTGGCTTCATGTCGTTCCCTTCCTAGGCCTCGCCGTCGTCCACCGCCCTGGTGCTCTCGGCGCGGCGTGGTCAACGTGGTCAACGAACAACATCCATCGGAAGTGGACTGTACATGGAGAGGCTGACAGCTGGGTCCATGGCCACACGCAAGGAAATGCCTCCTTATTACGCACAAAATAATGATTCCTCCACCTGACATCTAGGACCCACAGGAAGGGCCTTTGTATTTTGCGAAAAAAACATTCCGCTGATAGGTCGGACCCACCAACTATATCATCGCCCGCAAGGAAGTGCCTCCTTATTACGCATAAAAAATGAATACTCCCCCTGCTAGCTGGGACCCACCATAGTTGGAGGCTGACTTGTGGGCCTACTGACGCAGACGGAGGGCTTTGTAAACTTAGTCAATAATGAACGATTCTAGCTCCAGTGACCGTACGATGTCCATCCAACGGCCGTAGTGCTTCTTCAACCTTTGGTCTTCTTGCTCCAGCCGCCCAAACCAGTGACGGTCGTGCTGCCTGCTCTTGCCTCCCGTGGCCGGTTGTGCTGTCGCGGAGGCCTCACCGCCCCTACTACTCCTGCAACTGGGCAGGCCATCCCTCTACTCACCCACACCCCATGTTATTCTGCGGCGATGACAACCTCACACCGCAGCGGAACCAGTGAACCCTTGTACTCCTCTCCGTGTGGGCATCCACTGCCGTGTCTTCCCTGGCTCTGCGTCATCCCCTTCCTAGTCCTCGTCGTCGTCCATCGCCTTGGTGCTCTCGGCGCGGAGTGGTCAATGTGGTCAAGGAACGACTTCCATCGGAAGATTATTGTACGTGGAGAGGCTGACAGCTAGGTCGACGGCCGCAGCAAGGAAGTGCCTCCTTATTACGTGGAAAATAATGATTCCTCCACCTGACAGCAGGGACCCACCGAACATGCCACCGTATTTCATGAAAAAAACATATCCCCCTGACTGCTGGGACCCACCAGCTACATATTCGCACGCAAGGAAGTGTGTCCTTATTACAGGTAAAAAAGTGATTCCCCCCTGACAGCTGGGGCCCAGCAGCTATATCTTCGCACGCAAGGAAGTGCGTCCTTATCCTCCCTGACAGTTGGGACCCACCCAGTAGAAGCGTACGTACCGTTGTCTGTCTTGTCACGAACGTGTATGTACATACTGGTCGATCAGTCGCTCTACAACGATGAACCGTTGTCGAGTAAGTAGTGGCACATGTCATAGTAGAGCCCCCCACGTAGCGGTTTAGGTTGTCCCGTCTAAACCGTGTACACGTACATACAGCCACATGCCAAAAAAACGGCCACGTACGTACATACGGGCGGGGTCTCGAACGCCTACTCGCGCATATGTACGGCTAGGGCTCGTGTACATGGCTGGGTCGGAACAGAGAAACTGCGTCGTCGTGTTCATCGGGAGCCAACCGGTTGGGTCGGAACGGAATGCGTCTTGTTCATCGGGAGCCAACCGGCTTGGATGGAACAGCCGATCGAAACGAGGCCTGGCGTACCGCAGAACGAAGGAAACGGCCTTTTCTTCGACCGGCCATGGTCGAAACGGGATCCTGTTCATCGGGAGGGGTCTGGCGTACCGCAAAATGAAGGAAACAGACTTCTCTTGGACCTCCTACGATCGAAACGGGGTCCTGTTGATCGGGCGGGGTGTGCCATACCGCAAAACAGAGGAAACGGACTTCTGTTGGAGTGGTATGGTCTAAATGGGGGTCCTCTTCATCGAGAGGGGTGTGGCGTACCGCAAAACGGGACTCCACGGGCTAATGTTCATCTCCACCATCGACTGCCTCCACGGGCTATAGTTCATCCACCGTCGACCACCTCCAGCCTCCACCTGTGACTGTTCATCCACGGCGTCTCCCCTCCTGCCTCCACCAGCCACTGTTCATCCACGGGCTCCTGTTCATCCAGCCTCCACCGCTCCTCCACTGGCTAATATTCAACTTGCCCTCTCCACGGGGTCCTGTTCAACCATCCCTCCACGGGCTACTGTTCATCCAGCCCTCCACCGGTTACTGTTCAACCAGCCCTCCACAGGGTCGTCCTGCTCATCCAGCCATCCACGGGGTCCTGTTCATCCAGCGGCAACAGCCTCTACTACCACGGGGTCTTGTTCATCCAACCCCCCCCCCATCGGGAACTGTTCATCCAACCCCCCCCCCCCTCAACAATGATCACTGTTCATGAAGAGGCAGTAGGTTCAATTCGATCGGCTTCAGTTTGCAGCAGTAGCGAAGGAATCGCTCAATTGGGTTCAGTTAACAACCAGATCAATCGATCGCTCGGGTTCAGTAACGCATAGCCTGCAGTGCAATCGCTCGGGTTCAGTAGGTGAATGCCTCGATTGGGTTCAGTTAGAGCCCAATGCCTCGCACCCACATGCGTACGTGTACAAGAGAAACGCGCATCTCTTGGCCCCCGACCACCCACCGTAACCTGGAACTCCCCAATATTTTCCTCTCCCTCGCTTCTACCACGGTTTTCTCCGTCATGGACGGCCACAAGAATGTCATGCAGCCGCGTCTCCGGCCCGCATAGGACGAAAAGCCCATTTTCTGTCATGATTTTTTGTCATATAGAAGTAGGAGCCCACCACATCTATGATGATATCAGGTTTTGTCACAATTATCGTCATAGAAGTGTCATAAGCATGACAGAAAAAAAATTGTTCAGCCCAAAATGTCACAGATGTGTCTTTTTTTGTAGTGCCCAACCCTCCTTCTTCCCTACTCACACTGCCACTACGCTCATCTCTCGCTACTCTGCTCAAACCCGTGAGCTCGACGTGACACCCGCAAGGAAAATGGAGTCAGCTGGCCCTAGCGCCAAGAAGATGAGGCTCCCACCAACGGCAACATTGATTGTATATCCCGCACCCGACAGCGTGGGGAGAAGCGGCGAGCCCCCGGATCCGAGGAACCTTAGAATCTTGGGTGGACCGCATCAGCGATCTCCCGGACTCCATCCTTGGGGAGATCATCTCCCTTATCCCCACCAAGGATGGCTGTCGCACACAAGCCCTCGCATCTCGATGGCGCACTCTTTGGCGCACTGCCCCTCTTAATCTCGATTGTCGTTAGCTATCTATCGTTCATGATTTTGAACTCCTTAGAGCCATCATCTCCTCTCACCAGGGCTCTGTTCAATGCCTCTACATCTCGACATGCTACCTGATGTCCATAACCTGCACGGCGTATGCCTGGCTAACATCCCCTGAATTCAAAAAACTCCAACAACTTGAGTTCTACCATTACTATGCAAATTACATACCACGAACTGAACTCTATGTATTTGTGCCCACACCACCATTGTCCATGTCATGGTTTTCCTCCTCTCTCTCCACACTATCACCTTCGTCCAGTGCCATCTACCAGACAATCTGGTACAAACACTTCGACTTCCACTGCTAAAAAAGCATTTGCTTGTGGTGGTTGATCTGTCAAAAGCTTCACTGCACACCATCATCCACTCCAGTTGCCCTGTGATAACCCACAAGTATAGGGGATCGCAACAGTTTTCGAGGGTAGTGTATTCAACCCAAATTTATTGATACCACACAAGGGGAGCCAAAGAATATTCTCAAGTATTAGCAGTTGAGTTGTCAATTCAACCACACTTGGAAAACATAATATCTGCAGCAAAGTATTTAGTAGCAAAGTAGTATGGAAGTAACGGTAACGATGGCAAAGGTAACAGTAACAGTGGCAAAGGAAAAGTAACTAAGCAAAGATCAATATATGAAAAGCTCGTAGGCAATGGATCAATGATGGATAATTATGTAGGATGCTATTCCTCATGCAACAGTTATAACATAGGGTGACACAGAACTAGCTCCAGTTCATCAATATAATGTAGGCATGTATTCCGAATATAGTCATATGTGCTTATGGAAAAGAACTTGCATGACATCTTTTGTCCTACCGTCCCGTGGCAGTGGGGTCCTATTGTAAATTAAGGGATATTAAGGCCTCCTTTTAATAGAGTACCGGACCACAGCATTAACACTTAGTGAATACATGAACTCCTCAAAGTACGGTCATCACCGGGAGTGGTCCCGATTATTGTCACTCCGGGGTTACCGTATCATAACACATAGCAGGTGACTGTTAACTTGCAAGATAGGATCAAGAACTGACATATATTCATGAAAACATAATAGGTTCGGATCTGAAATCATGGCACTCGGGCCCTAGTGACAAGCATTAAGCATAGCAAAGTAATAGCAACATCAATCTTAGAACATATTGGATACTAGGGATCAAACCCTAACAAAACTAACTCGATTACATGGTAAATCTCATCCAACCCATCACTGCCCAGCAAGCCTACGATGGAATTACTCACGCACGGTGGTGAGCATCATGAAATTGGTGATGGAGGATGGTTGATGATGATGATGGCGATGGATTCCCCTCTCCGGAGCCCCAAATGGACTCCAGATCAGCCCTCCCGAGAGAGGTTAGGGCTTGGCAGCGGCTCCATATCATAAAACACGATGAATCCTTCTCTCTGATAGTTTTTCTCCCCGAACGTGAATATATAGAGTTGGAGTTGAGGTCGGTGGAGCCTCAGGGGGCCCACGAGGCAGGGGCGCGCCCTCCACCCTCATGGATAGGGTGTGGGCCCCCTGGTGTTGATTCTTTCACTAGTATTTTTTATTAATTCCAAAAATATTCTCCGTGAAGTTTCAGGTCATTCCGAGAACTTATATTTCTGCACAAAAGTAACACCATGGCAATTCTGCTAATAACAGCGTCAGTTCGGGTTAGTCCCATTCAAATGCTGCAAGTTAGAGTCCAAAACAAGGCCAAAAGTGTTTGGAAAAGTAGATACGATGGAGACGTATCAACTCCCCCAAGCTTAAACCTTTGCTTGTCCTCAAGCAATTCAGTTGACAAACTGAAAGTGATAAAGAAAAACTTTTACAAACTCTGTTTGCTCTTGTTGTTGTAAATATGTAAAACCAGCATTCAAATTTTCAGCAAATATTATGAACTAACCATATTCACAATAACACTTAGGTCTCACGTTTACTCATATCAATGGCATAATCAACTAGCGAGCAATAATAATAAATCTTGGATGACAACACTTTCTCAAAACAATCATAATATGATATAACAAGATGGTATCTCGCTAGCCCTTTCTGAGACCGCAAAACATAAATGCAAAGCACCTCTGAAGATCAAGGACTGACTAGACATTGTAATTCATGGTAAAAGAGATCCAGTCACAGTCATACTCAATGTGAACTAATAGTAATGCATGCAAATGATAGCGGTGCTCTCCAACTGGTGCTTTTCAATAAGAGGATGATGACTCAACATAAAAGTAAATAGATAGGCCCTTTGCAGAGGGAAGCAGGGATTTGTAGAGGTGCCAGAGCTTGAGTTTTGAAATAGAGATAAATAATACTTTGAGTGGCATACTTTCATTGTCAGCATAACAACTGAGAGATCTCGATATCTTCCATGCTACACACATTATAGGCGGTTCCCAAACAGAATGGTAAAGTTTATACTCCCCCACTACCAACAAGCATCAATCCATGGCTTGCACGAAACAACGGGTGCCTCCAACTAACAACAATCCTGGGGGAGTTTTGTTTGCAATTATTTTGATTTGAGCATGGGACTGGGCATCTCGGTTACCAGCCATTTTATCGTGAGTGATGAGCGGAGTCCACTCATCGTGAGAATAACCCACCTAGCATGGAAGATACAGACATCCCTAGTTTATACTTGAGCTATTCGAGCATACAAAACAGAATTTCATTTGAAGGTTTAGAGTTTTGCACATACAAATTTACTTGGAACGGCAGGTAGATACCGCATATAGGAATGTATGGTGGACTCATATGGGATAACTTTGGGGTTTATGGAAGTGGATGCACAAGCAGTATTCCCGCTTAGTACAAGTGAAGGCTAGAAAGAGACTGGGAAGCGACCAACTAGAGAGCTACACCAGTCATGAACATGCATTAAAATTAATCAACACTGAGTGCAAGCATGAGTAGGATATAATTCACCATGAACATAAATATCGTGGAGGCTATGTTAATTTTGTTTCAACTACATGCGTGAACATGTGCCAAGTCAAGCCACTTGAATCGTTCAAAGGAGGATACCACCCTATCATACCACATCACAACCATTTTAATAGCATGTTGGCGCGCTAGGTAAACCATTATAAACTCCTAGCTAATTCGGCATGGCATGAGCAACTATAATCTCTAATTGTCATTCAAATATGTTTCATTCATAATAGGCTAAATCAGGAACGATGAACTAATCATATTTAGAAAAACAAGTTAGGTCGAGTTCATACCAGCTTCTCTCATCTCAATCAGTCCATCATATATTGTCATTATTGCCTTTCACTTGCACGACCGAACGGTGTGGATAATAATAATAGTGCATGTGCATTGGACTAAGCTGGAATCTGCAAGCATTTAATACACAAGAGAAGACAAGGTAACATGGGATCTTTGTTAAATCAACAATAATGCATATAAGAGCCACTTCAACATTTTCATCATGGTCTTCTCCTCTCGACCCCCAAAGAAAGGAAATAAAACTATTTACACGGGAAAGCTCCCAACAAGCAAAAGAAGAACGAGAAATCTTTTTGGGTTTTCTTTTATTTATTACTACTACAGGCATGGAAAGTAAACTAGCTAAAAACTACAACTAATTTTTTTCTTAAGGTTTTCCAGACACACAAGAAGAAGGCTTAAAACAGAAAATAAACTAGCATGGATAGTACAATGAAAAAGTATGAGCACCGACAACTGGCATGAGTGTGTGAACATGAATGTAATGTCAGTGATAAATACATACTCCACGAAGCTTAGGCTTTTGGCCTAAGTTGGTCTAGGGCCACGGCTGGCCTGGCAAATATCCAAAGTTGTAGTTGGGGTCGTACTGAGATGCAGTGGCTACTGCCTGACGAGCTGCAGCTTGGAGACGAGCTGCATCCGTCCTCCTTTCATACTCGTTCGCCTCCTCCCTGGTTATAACATATTTCTTTTTTGCCTGAAAGTCAAAGAAAGTAGGGGCAGGGAGAGCAACATGGACAGTGTGACGTCTGTCGGAGATTAGTCGGTACTGGAGGAATTGTTCATTCCTCTTAACAAACTGATGGCGGACCATAGCGTTATAGTCTAGATAAGTAGGGGGTAACTCCAAATCATTTCTATGTATGGGTACATCAAGATAATTAGCTACACGAGTTGCATAAATTCCACAAAACAAATCTCCACTTGTACTGTTATGATGCAACCTTCATGCAACAATAGCCCCCAAGTTATATTGTTTGTCACCTAATACCGCACTTTTGAGGACACAAAGATCTGGAACGCACATGTGACAACCTTCATCTTTACGTTAATGCATCTACCTATAAAGAGAGCAAAATAATGTATGGAAGGAAAATGAATGCTCCCTATGGTAGCTTGTGTGATTTATCTAGATTCCCCCACAGTGATACTAGCAAGAAAGTCTTTATATTTAGATTTGCGAGGTTCACTAACATTGCCCCACTAAGGGAGTTTACAAGCATTATTAAAATCTTCTGAATCCATGGTATATGATTTATCATAAATATCAAATAAAACAGTGTGAGAATTGCGTGAGGATGCAAATTTAAACCTTCTCACAAAGGAATTAGTTAGGTAGTGGTATTGCGGGAACTTATCTGACACGAAGCCCTCAAGATTAGCATTATGCACATACACGTCAAATTCTTCCTTGATGCCTGCCCGGACCATAAACTCCTCTAACGGCCATTTGCAAGGCTGCACTTGAGCTTCCATCGGTCGTTCATCTTCCGGCTCACGTATCGCGAGCTTTGGGCCTTGCTTCCTTGAGGAACCACCTTGGTACATTTTCCTAAACATATTTCTTCCTCTGAAAAATTTCTGAAATTTTTAGTGACTCAAAATAAAAGTGAACAAAACTAAACAGGATTGATAGAAACTACTCCCACAAGTTCCTAGAGACTATATCATGCATTAGAACTACTTGGGACCAAATAAATTTGACATGCAAGCTCAAGAATAGGGTCACCTAAGTAGCAAAAAATTGCAATAAATAAAGCACTAAAACAAAAACTAATTGGACCATTGGAGGAGTCACATACCTAAGAACAATCCCCCTAAGAAGTTTTGTGAATGGAGCTTTGAGCAAGGAGATCGAAAATAATAGCAAGATGAGCTAGAACACAGATTTGAGCTATGGGAGGATTTTTCCTGGAGGAAGACGAAGTGAGTGGGTGCAGGAATAAGTGGAGGGAGTCCACGTGGGGCCCATGATGTAGGGGGTGCGCCCTAGGGGGATGGGCGCGCCCTGGACCCTCGTGGCCAAGTGGTGTCTCCCCCTGGTGTGTTCTCGGTGCCGGATATTCTTAAATATTCTACAAAAAATCATATATCATTTTCAGGACATTTGGAGAACTTCTATTTTCAGGATGTTTTTTATTGCAAGGATAATTTAGAAAATAGACAGAAAATACTATTTTTGCTTTATTTACTCTAAATAACAGAAAGTAAAAGGAGGGTACAGAGAGTTGTTCTTTCTAACTTCATCCATATCATGCTCATCAAAAGGAATCCACTAACAAGGTTGATCAAGTCTTGTTAACAAACTCTTTCTGAATCGCATGAAACCGGAGAATTTTCAAATAACACTAACTTACATCAACGGGGATATGCACATCCCCAACAATAAGAATATCATATTTCTTCTTGACAGTAGGAAGAGGGAATTCAAAACCTCCAATAGTAATCATTGGAACTTTTCCAATAGAATTGATATTGTGGACTTGAAATTGTTTCCTCGGAAAGTGTACCGTATGCTCATTACCATTAACATGAAAGGTCACATTGCCTTTGTTGCAATCAATAACAGCCCGTGCAATATTCAAAAAGGGTCTACCAAGAATAATAGACATACTATCGTCTTTGGGAATATCAAGAATAACAAAGTCCGTTAAAATAGTAACGTTTGCAACCACAACAGGCACATCCTCACAAATGCCGACTGGTATAGCAGTTGATTTATCGGCCATTTGCAAAGATATTTCAATAGGTGTCAACTTATTCAAATCAAGTCTACGATATAAAGAGAGAGGCATAACACTAACACCGGCTCCAAGATCACATAAAGCAGTTTTAACATAGTTTCTTTTAATGGAGCATGGTATAGTTGGTACTCCTGGATCTCCAAGTTTCTTAGGTATTCCACCTTTAAAAGTATGATTAGCAAGCATGGTGGAAATTTCAGCTTCCAGTATCTTTCTTTTATCCGTAACAATATCTTTCATATACTTAGCATAAGGATTCATTTTAAGCATATCAGTCAAACGCATACGCAAAAAGATAGGTCTAATCATTTCAGCAAAGCGCTCAAAATCCTCATCATCCTTTTTCTTGGATGGTTTAGGAGGAAAAGGCATGGGTTTCTGAACCCATGGTTCCCTTTCTTTACTGTTCTTCCTAGCAACGAAGTCTCTCTTATCATAACGTTGATTCTTTGATTGTGGGTTATCAAGATCAATAGCAGGTTCAATCTCTACATCATTGTCATTGCTAGGTTGAGCATCATCATGAACATCATCATTAACAGTATCACTAGGTTCATGTTCATTACCAGATTGTGTTTCAGCATCACAAATAGAAATATCATTGGGATTCTCAGTGTGTCGACAACAGGTTCACTAGAAGCATGCAAAGTCCTATCATTTTTCTTTTTGTTCTTCTTAGAAGAACTAGGTGCCTCAACATTAGTTCTCTAAGAATCTTGCTCAATTATGTTAGGGTGGCCCTCAGGATACAAAGGTTCCTGAGTCATTCTACCCCCTCTAGTCACAACTCTAACAACATTATCATTTTTCTTATTATTTAATTCATTGAGCAAATCATTCTGAGCTTTAAGCACTTGTTCTACTTGAGTGGTAACCATAGAAGCATGTTTACTAATAAGTTTAAGTTCATCTTCAACACTAGACATATAATCACTCAAGTGTTCAATCATATAAGCATTACGTTTCAATTGTCTACCAACATAAGCATTGAAGTTTTCTTGTTTAACAATAGAATTATCAAACTCATATAAGCATTGGCTAGCAGACTTATAACGAGGAATATCACCTTCATCAAATCTATAGAGCGAATTTACCTTTACTACCTCTGTCGGGTTATCAAGACCATGTATTTCTTCAATAAGCGGTAAATTCTTAACATCTTCAGCTTTAATACCCTTTTCTTTCATAGATTTCTTTGCCTCTTGCATATCTTCAGGACTGAAAAATATAATACCCCTTTTCTTCGGAGTTGGCTTAGGAGTTGGTTCAGGAAGTGTCCAATCATTATCATTACTCAATGTATTATTCAATAGCAATTCAGCTTGCTCAAAAGTTCTTTCCCTGAAAACACAACCAGCACAACTATCTAGGTGGTCTCTGGAAGCATCGGTTACTCCATTATAAAAGATATCAAGTATTTCATTTTTCTTGAGAGGATGATCAGGCAAAGCATTAAGTAATCGGAGAAGCCTCCCCCAAGCTTGTGGAAGACTCTCTTTTTCAATTTGCACAAAATTATGTATTTCCCTTAAGGCAGCTTGTTTCTTATGAGCGGGGAAATATTTAGCAGAGAAGTAATAAATCATATCCCGGGGACTACGCACACAACCAGGAGTAAGAGAATTAAGCCATGTTTTAGCATCACCCTTTAATGAGAACGAAAATAACTTAAGGATATTGTAGTAACAAAATTTTTCCTCATGAGTGAATAGGGTGGCTGTATCATTTAATTTAGTAAGATGTGCCACAACAGTTTCAGATTCATAGCCATGAAAAGGATCAGATTCAACCAAAGTAATTAACTCAGGATCTACAGAGAAATCATAATCCTTATCAGAAATACAGATAGGTGAAGTAGCAAAAGTATGGTCATATTTCATTCTAGGATTCAAAGATTTTTCTTTCGGCTTAGCTAACAATTTCTTAAGATCATATCTATCTTTGCAAGCAAAAAGGTCTCTAGTAGTTTCTTCATCCATAACATAACCCTCAGGTACATCAGGCAATTCATATCTAGGGGGAGAATCTTCATCATCACTTTCATCAATATTATCAGTTTCAATAATTTCATTCTCACTAACCCTAGCAAGTTGTTCATCAAGAAATTCACCTAATGGCACAGTTTTATCAAGCATAGAAGTAGTTTCATCATAAGTATCATGCATAACAGAAGTGGCATCATCAATAACATGCGACATATCAGAATCAATAGCAGGAGTAGGTGTCGCAAGTTTACTCATAACATAAGGTGAATCAAGTGCAGAGCTAGATGGCAGATTTTTACCTCCCCTCGTAGTTGAGGGATAAATCTTAGTTTTTTTGTCTTTCAAGTTCCTCATAGTGATCAAAAAATATAAATCCCAAGTGACTCAAAGAATAGAGCTCTGCTCCCCGGCAACGGTGCCAGAAAATAGTGTTGATAACCCACAAGTATAGGGGATCGCAACAGTTTTCGAGGGTAGAGTATTCAACCCAGATTTATTGATTCGACACAAGGGGAGACAAATAATATTCTCAAGTATTAGCAGTTGAGTTGTCAATTCAACCACACCTAGAAAACTTAATATCTACAGCAAAGTAGTATGGAAGTAACGGTAATAGTGGCAAAGGTAACAGTAGCAGTTTTGTAGTAATTGTAACAGTGGCAACGGAAAAGTAACTAAGCAAAGATCAATATGTGAAAAGCTCATAGGCAATGGATCAATGATGGATAATTATGTCGGATGCGATTCCTCATGCAATAGTTATAACATAGGGTGACACAGAACTAGCTCCAGTTCATCAATGTAATGTAGGCATGTATTCCGAATATAGTCATGCGTGCTTATGGAAAAGAACTTGCATGACATCTTTTGTCCTACCGTCCCGTGGCAGTGGGGTCCTATTGGAAACTAAGGGATATTAAGGCCTCCTTTTAATATAGTACCGGACCAAAGCATTAACACTTAGTGAATACATGAACTCCTCAAACTACGGTCATCACCGGGAGTGGTCCCGATTATTGTCACTTCGGGGTTATCGGATCATAACACGTAGTAGGTGACTATTGACTTGCAAGATAGCATCAAGAACTCACATATATTCATGCAAACATAATAGGTTCATATCTAAAATCATGGCACTCGGGCCCTAGTGACAAGCATTAAGCATAGCAAAGTCATAGCAACATCAATCTTAGAACATAATGGATACTAGGGATCAAACCCTAACAAAACTAACTCGATTACATGGTAAATCTCATCCAACCCATCACAGTCCAGCAAGCCTACGATGGAATTACTCACGCACGGCGGTGAGCCTCGTGAAATTGGTGGTGGAGGATGGTTGATGATGACGATGGTGACGGATTCCCCTCTCCGGAGCCCCGAACGGACTCCAGATCAGCTCTCGAGAGAGAGATTAGGGCTTGGCGGTTGCTCCGTATTGTAAAACGTGATGAATCCTTCTCTGATTTTTTTCTCCGTGAACGTGAATATATAGAGTTGGAGTTGAGGTCGGTGGAGCCTCAGGGGGCCCACGAGGCAGGGGGCGCACCCTCCATCCTCGTGGACAGGGTGTGGGCCCCCTGGTGTTTATTATTTTGCCAGTATTTTTTATTAATTCCAAAAATATTCTCTGTGAAGTTTCAGGTCATTCCGAGAACTTTTATTTCTGCACAAAAATAACACCATGGCAATTCTGCTGAAAATAGCGTCAGTCCAGGTTAGTTCCATTCAAATCATGCAAGTTAGAGTCCAAAACAAGGGCAAAAGTCTTTGGAAAAGTAGATACGTGGAGACGTATCATTCTGCTTGGAGCGCTTTCTAATTGTTTTGGGAATAGAAATATGTATCCATTGTCTCCAAATAAAGTCGCCTCACCTTAAAAGCATTGGAATTTGTTTTGAAGGACATCAACTCATCATCAAAGATGCCCCTTCACTCCAAAGGTTACTCCTTGATTATTATTATGTACCTTCGCAAATAATTATCATCTCTGCGCCTAAGCTGCAGACCTTGGGTGTAATTGATGATCCATTTAATGATAAGAAGATGGTGCTTAGCTCCACACTTATTCAGCTACTGTATATTATCATCTATACACTTTTGTAATCATAAGCTGCATTTTTCATTTGTGTGCGTAAGTTTTATATCATCTTGGAGTACACTTTGGGTACTGATATTATGTTATATGCTCAATGAAGAGTTCGTCCATGGATAGCCTATCAATGGTGCTGGATTCTGTCAAGATCTTATATATCATAATGTTTAGTTTGTGATCTTAAACAGTTATTGGCTTGCTGCATGCTTTCCATGTTTGGAGAATTTGTACATAAAGGTGATGATTTCATGCACATTGAAAGAACATGTGTATATAGTACTATAATAACCATTCAGTTGTCGCTCTTTCGACATACTCTTTATAAGACCATAACTGTTTTCAATCTTCATGTCTATGTAGGCACTAACACATGAAGAAAAACATATAACCAATCGGTGGCGTAATAAGAATCGGGATTTTCTCAGTTCTCTTGACATTAGTTTGAGGACAATAACAATAGAAGGTTATGCATCCAACCAGGCAAACAGAAACTTCGTCACATTCTTCGTGTTAAATCCGAGGTTACTATTGTCCATGAGGGTTAAGTTTTTTAACAAGAAATTTCTCATGGATGGGTACATTGAACAGCAAAAAAGAAGAAGTTTCAAGTGGACAAATGGGCTTCTAAATGTGCCCAACTTCTATTTACAACAACTTGTGGTCATACTCTAGTAAAAATTTTGGCACATGATGTTGATTTTATGGATCAGACCGATCCATTTGTTTGTGACTGACAAAAATAGTGGTTGGGTTAGATGTTATTGACATGTTCAATATTGGTTTTGTCTAAACCTGATGAAGAATTAATCCTTCTGCTTTTGTACCATTTTTAAGCTTGAGTTAGATGTTGTTGCCCATTTCAACTCGGCTGCGACTGTCATATTTTATTTGAAACAAGGCAAATGGCTTGTCATTTCCTTAATTAATAGAGAAATATTGTAACAAATCCCAGGAAAATAACATCACACTCGTCGGCTGCTTTGTCTCATTGTGCACTACAGAACCCAAGTGCTTAGCGCCCGCGAGCACCCACAAACTAATTTTGAGCTAGCACACCAAATAGGCTATAATTCTTCATAAGAAAGGTTGCATGGCCATGATAGATTTGGATTCTGACATTTGGGACCCACGAGGAAAAAGCCTATCCAAGGTCGTGTCGACTTAGTCAACAAACGATTATGCCTACTAGCCGTTGGATTGACATCCAACATTTGTCGTGTTTCTTCTATCTCTTGTCTTCTTCCTCGAGCCGCCCAAACCAAACCATGCCATCGGTCCCTCCTGCTCTCGCCTCAGATGGTTGGTTGCGCCTCTGCCGACCTATTGTACGCTCAAAAGTTGGCCTATCGATCCCTCTATTCCTCCACACATCCTATTATTCTCTAGTGACGTCAGCCCCAACCCACACTCGCACCCGAACCAGTCAACCCACGTACTCCCCTCCGCCTGCGACTAGACTGTCGCATCTTCCATGGCTCATGTTTGTTCCCGTCCGAGGCCTCACCGTCGTCTTCCGCCTTGGCTCGCTTGGCGTGCACAGTGCACCGCCATCTGGCATTGTCAACATGGTCAATAATTGAGAGGAATCAGTAGATGACTATACGCGGAGAGGATGACAATAGGGACTCACCAGAGTCATGGCAGTATGGAAGCAAGTGCCTTGTTATTACAAGCCAAAAAATGCTTCCTCCTAATGGTTTGACATCTAGGTCCCACACCATTGTCAACATATAGTAAATAAACGAGAGAATTACACAACAAGCGGCTAACACCAGGGACCCAGCAGCTCACGCAATTGTTTTCTAGTTTTAGAGACGGAGCAGGGTATCAACAAGGATGTGCGGGGCTGTGTCCCGTCTAGCTCAGGCTTTTATTTTATGTTTACGACATGATGAGCCCATTTGTTTTTTTTTTCAGAAAATGGCTAGCCCAGTACTATATTTTACAGAATACCCAACTGAGACCTACTTGCTTTTCTGAGCCCTGCTGGGCTGCAAATCTTTCACGATGACGAGGGATGTATTCGGTTGCCTAAAAAATGGGCTATAAGTAGTAAGAAATGGGATGTAAGTTTTAAAAATACAACAAACCAATAATTAGTTTCAAATTTCTTTTTTTAGGATTTCAAGATTTAAATTTCATTGATTTTTTTTGGGGGGGGAATTATGTTGGATTTTAAATTGATATAAATTTATTTTTCAAATTAGTTTGAATGTGACTCAAAATTTGGGGATTAAAAACAGTTTGGACCACACCGAAATATGCAAAATTTCATTGTATTTTTTAACCGTTGCCAGAATATGAACTGTAATGCTACAAAAATAATATGGGCTCCAAAAGGATCCTTAAGAATTAGCAAATGGGTTGTAAAGTATTATAAATAATGGCAGATGAGATGTATATTGTTTTCCACATATTTAAGGATGACTTATGGGCTTACTAGGTTGACGCGTACGCTTTCCTAAAATAAATAGATTGAGTGTGCATGCAAGGCTATGTCAACTTAGTCAAGACACGAGAGCAATGATTGTCGGATGTCCATCCAACGGTCATCATGCTTCTTCAATCTCTGATCTTCCTGCTCCAGCCGCCCAACCGACGGGACTGCTTGCTCCCTCCTCCCGTGGCCAGTTGCGCTGCCACTAAGGCCTCACCAGCCCACCCTACTTCCACCCTACTTCCACCGCCTCAACAGCCTCACCACGTAGCTGAACCTATCAGCCCTCGTACTCCCCTCAAGGCGGGCATCCACTGATGTGGCCTCGCCGACTCCGGGTCGTTCCCTTCATAGGCCTCACCATCATCCACCACATTGATGTTGTCGGCACGACATGGTCAATGTGGTCAACAAACGACAGCCATCGAAAGAGGGGTGTAAGTGGAGAGGCTGATAGTAGGGACCCACATGGTCCATGGCCGCACACTTGCAAGTGCCTCTTTATTATATGAACAAAAATGATTGCTCCTTCTAACAGCTGGGACCTACCAACTATATCTTCGCATGCAAGGAAAGTGCCTCCTTATTACGCAGGAAAAAAAGTTTCCTCCACCTGACAGCCAAGACCCACCATCTACATCTTCGCACGCAAGGAAATGCCTCCTTATTATGCGCAAGAAAAATGATTCCTCCTGCTGCTAGCTGGGACCTACCAGATTTGGTGGCTGGCTTGTGGGCCTACTAAGTTGACGCGTACACAGGGCTTTGTCAACTTAATCAACAAACAATTCTAGCAGCAGTGACCGTTAGATGTTAATCCAACGGCCATGCTGCTTCTTCAACCTCTGATTTTCTTGCTCCAGCCGTCCAAACCAGAGCCGACCATATCGCCTGCTTCTGCCTCCCGTGGTCGGTTGTGCAGCTGCGCAGGCCTCACCGCCCCATCCTACTCCAACTGTTGGCCAGGCCTTCCCTTTACTCACCCACACCCCTGTTATTTTCCCACGACAACAGCCTCACACCGTAGCCGAACCAGTCAACCCTCATACTCTCCTTTGGATGGCCAACCATTGCCGAGACTTCCCCGGCTCCGGGTTGTTCCCTTCCTAGGCCTCACTGTCATCCACCATGTTTGTGCTCTCATCGCGGCATGATCATCGAACAACGGCCATCGGAAGAGGACTGTATGTGGTGAGACTCACAGTTGGACCCACCAGCTACATCTTTGCACGCAAGGAAGTGCCTCCTTATTACGCGGGAAAATAACGATTCCTCCCCCCGATAGCTAGGACCCACCAGCTATATCTTTGCATGCAAGGAAGTTGGTCCTTATCCTGTCTAACAATTGGGATCCAACCGGTCTAAAAGTGCTAGTGATCGACTAGAGGGGGGTGAATATTCGATATTTATGAAAGTCTTCCAAACACGAGGTCTCTGAAGACAAACAATCAATATGAACCTATATGATATGCAACGAAAGATGAACTACTCTAGAGAGGCCAAGTAAGCAATATAGTGAAAGCACGAAGACTAATAGCGGCTAGGTAGTGTGGATCGGAATGGAAGACAGTATGAAGCCAGACAGATAATAGTCTTCGCATAGTGAAGTCAAACATATCCGTCAAACAAGCAATGACTTCACGAAGATAAACTGAAATGTAAATGAGTTGGAAGATAGAACCAGTAGCTTGACGAAGATAAGTATTTGGTAGACCAGTTCCAGTTGCTGTGACAACTGTACATCTGGTTAGGGAGGCTGAGATTGAACTCAGAAGACTGTGTGTTCACCTTATTCCCCTTGAGCTAAGGACACCTAGTCCTCGCCCAATCACTCTGGTAAGTCTTCAAGGTAGACTTCCAAACCTTCACAGACTTTGTTCACTCGCGATCCACAATGACTCTTGGATCCTCAGAACGTGATGCCTAGTTGGCTGGAGGATGCACAGTCCTCAAGTGTAACAAGTCTTCAGGTCACAGGGACAGAAAAACTTCAGTGATGCCTAACACTCTTTGGCTCTGGGTGTTTTGGGCTTTGTCCTTGCAATATTCTCTCTCTCAAAGGCTTCGGAGGTGGGTTGCTCTCAAACGACAAAAGCCGTGCACTAACTCTGAGCAGCCACCAATTTATGGTGTAGGGGGTGGGTTATTTATAGCCAGGAGGCAACCTAACATGATATGTCCGAAATGACCCTGGGTCACTAAGGAACCAACACGTGTCCAACGGTCGGATTTTGAACACACGCGGCAGCTTAGCTTGGGCTACAAGAAAAGCTGACGCATCACATCAGTCATCTGACTTTGTTCACTTGGACCCCACTTAACAGTTCAGTGGTTCCTATGACTCAATAAAGAAGAAAAGAAAACTACAAAATAAACTACGTCTTTGCACTCCATAGTCTTCAAGTGAATATCTTCATAGGTCATTATCTTCAACGTGAGTGTCTTCACGAACCACCATTGTCTTCATACATTTTTAGGGGTCATCTCTGGCAGGTAAACCGAATCAATGAGGGACTACTTCATGTGTTATCCTGCAATTCTCACAAACACATTAGTCCATCAACCATGTTTGTCGTCAATACTCCAAAACAAACTAGGGGTGGCACTAGATGCACTTACACGGTCGAAGAGTACATATCATTGTCTGTCTGGTCCCAAACGTGTACACAAATACTGGTCGATCGGTCTATCTACCACGATGAACCGTGGCCAAGTAAAGACGGTAGTAGTTCGGGCAGTCCCGTCTAAATCTTGTACATATACATACAGCCATGCTAGAAAAAAGACGGCCATGTACGTACATACGGGCATGGTCTCGAACGCGTACAATGACAGCGTCCTATTCATCGGCAGCCAACCGGCTGGGGCGGAACAAAGAAAAATCGTCTTGTTCATTGGGAGGCGCCTGACTGGGTCGGAATGTGTCATGTTCAATGGGAGCCAGTCGGCTTGTACGGAACTGCCGAAATGGGGTCTGGTGTACCGCAGAACGGAGGAAACGGCTTTCTGTTCGACCGCCTACGATCGAAACGGTATCATGTTCATCAGGAGGGATCTAGCATACCGCCAAACGGAGAAAGCAGACTTCTCTCCAACCGCCTACGGTCGAAACAGGGTCCTTTTCATCGGGAGGGGTGTGGCGTACTGCAAAACGGGACTCCACGGGCTATTGTTCATCCACCGTCGACTTCCTCCAGCCTCAACCTACTACTGTTCATCCACCATCGACTTCCTCCAGCCTCCACCAGCCACTATTCATCCACGGGCTACTGTTCATCCAGCCTCCACCGGGTACTATTCAACCAGCCTCCATGGGGTCATGTTCATCCACCCCCAACCGGCTAGGGTGTGGTGGCCTCTCCTCGTGTTGGGGAACGTAGTATTTCAAAAAAATTCCTACGATCACGCAAGATCTATCTAGGAGAAGCGTAGCAATGAGCGGGGAGAGTGTGTTCACATACCCTCATAAACCGAAAGCGGAAGCGTTAAGTAACGCAGTTGATGTATTCGAACGTCTTCGCGATCCATCCAATCAAGTACCGAACGCACGACACCTCTGCGATATGCACACGTTCAGCTCGGTGACGTCCCTTGAACTTCTAGATCCAGCTGAGGCCAAGGGAGAGTTTCGTCAGCACGACGGCGTGTTGATGGTGATGATGAAGTTACCGACGCAGGGCTTCGCCTAAGCGCTACGACAATATGACCGAGGTGGAAACCTGTGGAGGGGGCACCGCACACAGCTAACAAATCAACTTGTGTGTCTATGGGGTGCCCCCTTCCCCCGTATATAAAGGAGTGGAGGAGGGGGCCGGCCGGCTCATGGGGTCCGCCCTAAAGGGGGATCCTACTCCTACTAGGAGTAGGTTCCCCCCTTTCCTAGTCCAACTAGTAGGGGAAGGAAAGGGAAGAGAGAGAGAAGGAAACGGGGGCCGGCCCCCTTCCCAATTCAGATTGGGCTTGGGAGGGCACCCCTCCACCTGGCCGCCTCCTCATCTCTTCCACTAAAGCCCATGTAGGCCCATTAACCCCCCCGGGGGGTTCTCGTAACCCCCCCGGGGGGTTCTCGTAACCCCCCGGTACTCCCGTAAATACTCGATACACCTCGGAACCATTCCAGTGTCCGAATATAGTCATCCAATATATCAATCTTTATGTCTCGACCATTTCAAGACTCCTCGTCATGTCCGTGATCTCATCCGAGACTCCGAACTACCTTCGGTACATCAAAACACATAAACTCATAATATCGATCGTCATCGAACGTTAAGCGTGCTGACCCTCGAGAACTATGTAGACATGACCGAGACTCATCTCCGGTCAGTAAATAGCGGAACCTGGATGCTCATATTGGCTCCTACATATTCTACGAAGATCTTTATCAGTCAAATCGCATAACAACAAACGTTGTTCCCTTTATCATCAGTATGTTACTTGCCCGAGATTCGATCGTCGGTATCATCATACCTAGTTCAATCTCGTTACCAGCAAGTATCTTTACTCGTTTCGTAATGCATCATCCCGTAACTAACTCATTAGTCACATTGCTTGCAAGGCTTATAGTGATGTGTATTATCGAGAGGGCCCACAGATACCTCTCCGACAATCGGAGTGACAAATCCTAATCTCGATCTATGCCAACTCAACAAACACCATCGGAGACACCTGTAGAGCATCTTTAGAATCACCCAGTTACATTGTGACGTTTGATAGCACACTAAGTTCCTCCGGTATTCGGGAGTTGCATAATCTCATAGTCATAGGAACATGTATAAGTCATGAAGAAAGCAATAGCAATAAACTAAACAATCATAGTGCTAAGCTAACGGATGGGTCAAGTCAATCACATCATTCTCTAATGATGTGATCCCGTTCATCAAATGACAACTCTTGTCTATGGCTAGGAAACTTAACCATCTTTGATTAGCGAGCAAGTCAAGTATAGGCATACTAGTGACTCTCTGTTTGTCTATGTACTTACACATGTACTAAGTTTCCGGTTAACACAATTCTAGCATGAAGAATAAACATTTATCATAATATAAGGAAATATAAATAACAACTTTATTATTACCTCTAGGGCATATTTCCCACTTGCACTAGAGTCAATAATCTAGATTACACAGTAATGATTCAAATACCCATGGAGTCTTGGTGATGATCATGTTTTGCTCATGAGACAGGCTTAGTCAATGGGTCTACAACATTCAGATCCATATGTATCTTGCAAATCTCTATGTCACCCTCCTTGACTTGATCGCGGATGGGATTGAAGCATCTCTTGATGTGCTTGGTTCTCTTGTGAAATTTGGATTCCTTTGCCAGGGCAATTGCACCAGTATTGTCACAAAAGATTTTCATTGGACCCGATGCACTAGGTATGACACCTAGATTAGATATGAACTCCTTCATCCAGACTCCTTCATTTGCTGCTTCCGAAGCAGCTATGTACTCCGCTTCACACGTAGATCCCGCCACGATGCTCTTCTTGGAACTGCACCAACTTACAGCTCCTCCATTTAATATAAATACATATCCGATTTGAGACTTAGAGTCATCCGGATCAGTGTCAAAGCTTGCATCGACGTAACCATTTACGATGAGCTCTTTGTCACCTCCATAAACGAGAAACATATCCTTAGTCCTTTTCAGGTATTTCAGGATGTTCTTGACCGCTGTCCAGTGATCCACTCCTGGATTAATTTGGTACCTCCCTGCTAAACTAATTGCAAGGCACACATCAGGTCTGGTACACAACATTGCATACATGATAGAACCTATGGTTGAAGCATAGGGAATGAATTTCATTTTCTCGCTATCTTCTGCAGCGCTCGGGCATTAACTCTCACTCAACTTCACACCTTGTAACACAAGCAATAACCCTTTCTTTGCTTGATCCATTTTGAACTTCTTCAAAACTTTATCAAGGTATGTGCTTTGTGAAAGTCCAATTAAGTGTCTTGATCTATCTCTATAGATCTTGATGCCCAATATATAAGCAGCTTCACCGAGGTCTTTCATTGAAAAATTCTTATTCAAGTATCCTTTTATGCTATTCAAAAATTCAGTATCATTTCGATCAACAATATGTCATCTACATATAATATTGGAAATGCTACCGAGCTCCCACTCACTTTCTTGTAAATACAGGCTTCTCCAAAAGTCTGTATAAAACCATATGCCTTGATCACACTATCAAAGCGTATATTCCAACTCCGAGAGGCTTGCACCAGTCCATAAATGGATCGCTGGAGCTTGCACACTTTGTTAGCACCTTTTGGATCGACAAAACCTTCTGGTTGCATCATATACAACTTTTCTTTAATATATCCATTAAGGAATGCAGTTTTGACATCCATTTGCCAAATTTTATAATCATAAAATGCGGCAATTGCTAACATGATTCGGACAGACTTAAGCATCGCTATGGGTGAGAAGGTCTCATCGTAGTCAACTCCTTGAACTTGTCAAAAACCTTTCGCAACAAGTCAAGCTTTGTAGAAAGTAATATTATTGTCGGCGCCAGTCTTCTTCTTAAAAATCCATTTATTCTCTATGGCTTGCCGATCATCGAGCAAGTCAACCAAAGTCCACACTTTGTTCTCATACATGGATCCCATCTCAGATTTCATGGCCTCAAGCCATTTCGCCGAAGCTGGGCTCATCATCGCTTCCTCATAGTTCTTAGGTTCGTCATGGTCAAGTAACATGACTTCCAGAACAGGATTACCGTACCACTCTGGTGCGGATCTTACTCTGGTTGACCTACGAGGTTCGGTAGTAACTTGATCAGAAATTTCATGATCATCATCATTAGCTTCCTCACTAATTGGTGTAGGAATCACTCGAACTGATTTCTCTGATTGACTACTTTCCAATAAGGGAGCAGGTACAATTACCTCATCAAGTTCTACTTTCCACCCACTCACTTCTTTCGAGAGAAACTCCTTCTCTAGAAAGGATCCATTCTTGGCAACGAATATCTTGTCTTCGGATCTGTGATAGGAGGTGTACCCAACAGTCTCCTTTGGGTATCCTATGAAGACACATTTCTCCGATTTGGGTTCGAGCTTATCAGGTTGAAGTTTTTTCACATAAGCATCGCAGCCCCAAAATTTAAGAAATGACAACTTGGGTTTCTTCCCAAACCACAGTTCATATGGTGTCGTCTCAACGGATTTAGCTGGTGCCCTATTTAACTTGAATGCAACCGTCTCTAAAGCATAACCCCAAAAACGATAGCGGTAAATCAGTAAGAGACATCATATATCGCACCATATCTAATAAAGTATGATTACGACATTCGGACACACCATTACGCTGTTGTGTTCCGGGTGGCGTGAGTTGCGAAACTATTCTGCATTGTTTTAGATGAAGACCAAACTCGTAACTCAAATATTCTCCTCCATGATCAGATCGTGGAAACTTTATTTTCTTGTTACGATGATTTTCCACTTCACTCTGAAATTCTTTGAACTTTTCAAATGTTTCAAACTTATGCTTCATCAGTAGATATACCCATATCTACTCAAATCATCTGTGAAGGTTAGAAAATAACGATACCCGTCGTGAGCATCAACACTCATCGGACCGCATACATTAGTATGTATTATTTCCAACAAGTTTGTTGCTCGCTCCATTGTTCCGGAGAACGGACTTTTAGTCATCTTGCCCATGAGGCATGGTTTGCAAGCATCAAGTGATTCCAAAAGTCCATCAGCATGGATTTTCTTCATGCGCTTTACACCAATATGACCTAAACGGCAGTGCCAATAATAAGTTGCACTATCATTATTAAACTTATATCTTTTGGCTTCAATACTATGAACATGTGTATCACTACTATCAAGATTTAGTAAAAATAGACCACTCATCAAGGGTGCATGGCCATAAAAGATATTATTCATATAAATAGAACAACCATTATTCTCTGATTTAAATGAATAACCGTCTCGCATCAAACAAGATCCAGATATAATGTTCATGCTTAACGCTGGCACCAAATAACAATTATTCAGGTCTAAAACTAATCCCAAAGGTAGATGTAGAAGTAGCGTGCTGACAGCGATCACATCGACTTTGGAACCATTTCCCACGCTGAAAGTGCAACTATCCCTAGGTGGTTTTGGTAATTCATAACAACATATAGCTCATTGAGCTAATGCTATTCCAAGATGATTATTTCAGGAAAGCTCAATGATTGGCATGGCATGGATGATGAAAGTAGATCCCTCGAAATGATAAGGACAAAAGATTGGCTCAAGCTCAAAATCTCAAGACTCTTCATTTTATATTTTAGTGATCCAAGATCACACTGAGTCTATAGGAAAAGCCAATACTATCAAGGAGGGATGAGGTGTTGCTTAATGAGCCTCTTGCTTTATGTGCTTAGTGATATGCTCCAAAACCCTCAACTACTTTCCCATATCCACATTTGACCTAAACCCAAAGCCAAACTCGGACCTACCGATTCTTTCAATCCGGCGCCACCGAGTTTCACTTGTCATAAGCCACTGCCAAACCCTAGCAATTCGGTTCTACCGATAGGGATCTCGGTCTCACCGAGATGGGATTGCAATCTCTCTGGTTCCTTTTCGTAACTTTTCGGTCTCACCGAAAGAGCGGATCGGTCCCACCGAGATTGCAATGTAAACTCTCTGTTTCCTTTTTGTAACTTTTCGGTCTCACCGAAAGAGCAAATCGGTCCCACCGAGTTTACCTGACCAACTCTCTGGTCAGCTTATTACCAAATCGGTCTCACCGAGTTTGTGTAATCGGTCTCACCGAGATTACGTTATGCCCTAACCCTAACCATATCGGTCCTACCGAGTTGCATGTCAGTCCCACCGACAATCTCTAACGGTCACTAGGTTTACTAAATCGGTCCGACCGAGTTTGTTGATTCGGTCCCATCGAGATTGGTAAATTGTGTGTAACGGTTGGATTTTCTGTGGAGGCTATATATACCCCTCCACCTCCTCTTCATTCGTAGAGCGAGCCATCAGAACACATCTACACTTCCAACTCATATGTTCTGAGAGAGAACTACCTACCCTTGTGTTGAGGCCAAGATATTCCATTCCTACCATATGAATCTTGATCTCTAGCCTTCCCCAAGTTGCTTTCCACTCAAATCTTCTTTCCACCAAATCCAAATCCTGTGAGAGAGAGTTGAGTGTTGGGGAGACTATCATTTGAAGCACAAGAGCAAGGAGTTCATCATCAACACACCATTTGTTACTTCTTGGAGAGTGGTGTCTCCTAGATTGGCTAGGTGTCACTTGGGAGCCTCCGACAAGATTGTGGAGTTGAACCAAGGAGTTTGTAAGGGCAAGGAGATCGCCTACTTCGTGAAGATCTACCGCTAGTGAGGCAAGTCCTTCGTGGGCGATGGCCATGGTGGGATAGACAAGGTTGCTTCTTCGTGGACCCTTCGTGGGTGGAGCCCTCCATGGACTCGCGCAACCGTTACCCTTCGTGGGTTGAAGTCTCCATCAACGTGGATGTAGGATAGCACCACCTATCTGAACCACGCCAAAAACATCCGTGTCTCCAATTGCATTTGAATTCTCCAAACCCTTCTGAGGGAGTCCTGGATTAGGGGGTGTTCGGATAGCCGAACTATATCTTCAGCCGGACTCCAGGACTATGAAGATACAAGATTGAAGACTTCGTCCCGTGTCCGGAAGGTTCTTTCCTTGGCGTGGAAGGCAAGCTAGGCGTGCGGATATTCAAGATCTCCTACCAATGTAACCGACTATGTGTAACCCTAACCCTATTCGGTGCCTATATAAACCGGAGGGTTGTAGTCCGTAGGACAGAACACATCATAACCATCATCATACCCATAGGCTAGCTTCTAGGGTTTAGCCTTCTTGATCTCGTGGTAGATCTACTCTTGTACTACCCATATCATCAATATTAATCTAGCAGGAGTAGGGTTTTACCTCCATCGAGAGGGCCCGAACCTGGGTAAAATAAAGTGTCCCTTGTCTCCTGTTACCATCCGACCTTGACGCACAGATTGGGACCCCCTACCCGAGATCCGCCGGTTTTGACACCGACATTGGTGCTTTCATTGAGAGTTCCTCTGTGTCGTCGCCTTTAGGCCCGATGGCTCCTTTGATCATCAACAACGATGAGGTCCAGGGTGAGACTTTTCTCCCCGGACAGATCTTCGTCTTCGGCGGCTTCGCTCTGCGGGCCAACTCACTTGGTCATCTGGAGCAAATCGAGAGCTACGCCCCTGACCATCAAGTCAGGTTTGGAAGCCTAAACTACACGGCAGATATCCGCGGAGACTTGATCTTCGACGGATTCGAGCCACAGCCAAGCGCGCCGCACTATCTCGACGGGCATGATATAGCTCTGCCTCCGAACAGTGTCCTGGAGGCCGCATACCCTCCGGCCCCGATCCTCGATTCGGAGCCCGTTGCGTTCCTTGAAGATGAACGGTTGGACGTCACCTCAGGGGCTGCGATCTTAAAAGCCATTGAGCCAAACGCAAGCCCCTCACTCCGCATGGCACATGACTCCAAGGAGCCGGACTCTTCTCCGAACTCCGAACCTCCCGCGCCCCTGCCAATCGAATCAGATTGGGCGCCGGTAATGGAGTTCACCGCCGCGGACATCTTTCAGTATTCACCTTTTGGTAATATTCTGAATTCTCTCAAGTCTCTCTCTTTGTCAGGAGAGCCCGGGCCGAACTATGGCCTGCGAGGTTGGGATTCGGACGACGAAGAAATTCAAAGCCCACCCACCGCCCACTTAATAGCCACTGTCGACGATATATCCGACATGCTCGACTTCGGCTCCGAAGACTTCGACGGTATGGACGACGAAGGAGGAGACGAGCAAGAACCAGCACCTGTAGGGCGCTGGACCGCCACCTCGTCATACGACATATACATGGTGGATGCTCCAAAAGATGGAGATGGCGATGGAACAGCGAAGGATGGCACTTTGAAAAAGCCTCCAAAACACCGACGTCAGCGGCGCCGCTCCAAATCCCGCCACAGCAGAAACGGTGATTCCGGCACGGGAGATAATACTACCCCGGACAGCGCCGAAGAACACCAAAACCAGCAGGATTCGGCACAGGAAGATGGAGAAGACCGCCCTCATGAGAGAGCGGCAGAGCGAGAGGTCGAGGAGGATAACTACATGCCTCCCTCCGAAGACGAGGCAAGCCTCGGCGACGATGAATTCATCGTACCATCGGACCCCGCCGAACAAAAGCGCTTTCAACGCAGGCTTTTAGCCACGGCGAACAGCCTAAAGAAAAAGCAGCAATAGCTTAGAGCTGATCAAGATTTGCTAGCTGATAGATGGACTGAAGTCCTTGCGGCCGAAGAGCACGAGCTCGGATGCCCCTCCAAAAACTATCCTAAGCGGAGGCCGCTACCCCAATCAGAGGAGTAAGCCCAAGACATGGCAGATCGGCCACCTCGCGGCCACGACAGAGAAGCCTGTCGAACATCCAAACAAGCCATGCCCCGCAGCCGCTTTACCAAGGCACGGGAACACGAACCAGACCTGCGAGACGTCCTGGAGGACAAAGCAAGGCAAACAAGATCGATCTATGGATCGCGTGAACGCCCGACAGCACATGATAGTTTTCACTCCGGACACAATAAATCCGGCCGGGCCGAACACAACAGGCACAGCTCCTCCGAACTACGTCGAGACATAGCCCATTACAGGGGCGCCGCACACCCACTATGCTTCACAGACGAAGTAATGGATCATAGAATCCCAGAGGGTTTTAAACCCGTCAACATCGAGTCGTACGATGGTACGACCGATTCGGCAGTATGGATTGAGGACTATCTCCTCCACATCCACATGGCACGTGGCGATGATTTGCATCCCATCAAATATTTACCCCTTAAGCTTAAGGGACCAGCCCGGCACTGGCTTAACAGCCTCCCCGCAGATTCGATCGGCTCTTGGGAGAACCTGGAGGCCGCATTCCTCGACAACTTCCAGGGGACCTACGTACGGCCACCGGACGCCGACGACCTAAGCCACATAATCCAGCAGCCAGAAGAATCGGCCAGGCAATTCTGGACACGATTCCTAACAAAGAAAAATCAGATAGTCGATTGTCCGGATGCAGAGGCCTTAGCAGCCTTCAAGCATAACATCCGTGACGAGTGGCTCGCCCGGCACCTGGGACAGGAAAAGCCGAAATCCATGGCAGCCCTCAGGACACACATGACCCGCTTTTGCACGGGCGAAGATAGCTAGCTAGCTCGCAGCAACAACTTATCGAAGAAGCAAGGTAATTCAGATACCAAGGACAAAAGTGGCAGGTCGCGACGGAATAAACAGAAACACCGCGTTAGCAGCGACGGTAACGAAGATACGGCAGTAAACGCCGGATTCAGAGGCCATAAATCCGGTCAGCGGAAAAAGCCATTCAAAAAGAATACCCAGGGCCCGTCCAGTTTGGACCGAATACTCGACCGCTCGTGCCAGATTCACGGCACCCCCGAAAGACCAGCCAATCACACCAACAGGGATTGTTGGGTGTTCAAGCAGGCAGGCAAGTTAAGAGCCGAAAACAAAAACAAGGGGCTAGACAGCGATGACGAAGAGGAGCCCAGGCCGCCGAACAACAACGGACAGAAGGGGTTTCCCCCACAAGTGCGGATGGTGAACTGGATATACGCGACTCATATTCCCAAGTGGGAGAGGAAGCGTGCGCTACGGGACGTATACGCGATGGAGCCAGTCGCCCCAAAGTTCAACCCATGGTCCTCTTGCCCGATCACCTTCGATCGAAGGGACCACCCCACCAGCATCCGTCACGGCGGTTTCGCCGCATTGGTTCTTGACCCTATCGTTGACGGATTTCACCTTACAAGAGTCCTCATGGACGGCGGCAGTAGCCTGAACCTGCTCTACCAGGATACAGTGCGGAAAATGGGCATAGATCCATCAAGGATCAAGCCCACAAGGACGACCTTTAAAGGCGTCATCCCAGGTGTAGAGGCCAATTGCATAGGCTCCATAACACTTGATGTGGTCTTTGGATCTCCGGACAACTTACGAAGCGAAGAGTTAATCTTCGACATAGTTCCGTTCCGCAGTGGCTATCATGCTCTGCTTGGACGAACCGCATTCGCTAAATTCAATGCGGTGCCGCACTACGCATATCTCAAGCTCAAGATGCCAGGCCCTCAAGGTGTAATCACGGTCAGTGGAAACACCGAACGCTCCATCCCTACGGAGGAACACACGGCGGCCCTCGCGGCAGAGGTACAAAGCAGCCTGTTAAGGCAGCTCTCGAGTCCGGCCGCTACAAAGCAGGACTAAGCAAAACGCGTCCAGAATAACCCGTAGCAAGACCGACTGGCGCGTTCAGAGCACGCGTAGCAATACGGCCCCAACCCCAGCCATCGCTACATAGCGGAGCTAGTACCTCGAGTACACAATTACGCCCTTACAATTCCATGGGCATAGGGGAAGGGGCAGATAAAACGGCATGCCAACAATACGGCGTCAAACGTACTAGGGGCTGTCGGGTTCTTCTTTTTCTTTCAGGACTCCGTACTCCGGATATAGTGTTCGGCCTCGCTGCCGCACAGACGATACAGGACCCAGGAAAGCAGACAAAACAACGCCGCATCATGGAACTCTCAGGTGGTCTCTATTTCGAGCGATATATCTATTTCTAAATTCCGCGGCCTGCGCCTAGTCAGGACATGTTAAATAGTCTAATTTTTTTTCTTTTTTCTTTCGCACTACTTGTATCGTTCGGCTTGAATAAACAGCCTCCTCATAAATAATGCATAGCTTTTTGTCTATTTTTTGCATTATCTTCTTTTAATATACATATGTTTACTCAAATAACATGATCACACCCGTACACCATGGTACGGCAAACCACGTCAGGGGCTTTATTACCCTTCTATCTGGTGTGAGAAGTCCGTCCACTTTCACAAGTGCGGCACCCCGAACTTATAGCATTATATGCATCGGCTCTGAGTCATGATTTTGGTCATATGTTGGGTTTGCCCGGCTCCTGTGTTTTGGTGCCTTACGTTCCGCTCTATCGGCTAAGGTAGCACTAGGAGAACCACTGCAATTGTGCCCCAGATCATGTGGGTGAGCACCTCAGTGGAGAAAGCTAAAACAGACTGTCATGATAAGGCGCGAGACCGGTCGCTGTTCGAGAGGTTTTTCGAGTCCCTAAAGGCTTATGCCACTTCGAGCGGAGAACTGGTTAAGTCCGGCTAAAGGCGTGGATAGTGCCCCGAATTCGGCCTTCCGAACTAGGGGCTTCGCCGAAATTTAAAATTATAACGTTCTATGGCTAAGTGAGAGTGTTCAAGCATTATAGTCCGGTTGCCTGGTTCGCTGTGCTGAGCGCCTCCCTCGAAGGACCCAACTATGGGAACAAGAGCCCTCAGGTTTATCCCGAACACCCCAGCACTAGTTGCATGGGGGCAGAAGCCGACGACTCGCCATCTCTCAGTTATTGATAAACGGCCGCACAGAAAATAATATTTTAAATTCAGAAAGCATTGCTTAAGCGCATATGAACAAGTTTTCAGCGCACAGGATACAAACGAGCGAGTTCATTGAAATATTACATCTTTGGCACATTCATCCGCGACAGGGTGAGCTTCAGCGAGA
This sequence comes from Aegilops umbellulata, assembly GCA_032464435.1. Classification (NCBI taxonomy): domain Eukaryota; kingdom Viridiplantae; phylum Streptophyta; class Magnoliopsida; order Poales; family Poaceae; genus Aegilops; species Aegilops umbellulata. The sequence goes on from CP136060.1 coordinate 99,803,540, forward strand.
ACTTCCTTGTAGTAGTTCTCGGGCTTGCGATGCTCCTTCCCCTACGGCGGCCCGCCCTTCACCAGCTTCTCTCCGTCCAGCTTGCCCCAGTGTACCCTTACACGGGCAAGGGCCCTCCGGGCACCTTCTATGCAGACGGAGCGCTTGATGACCTCAAGCCGTGGACAGGCCTCCACCAGCCGCCGGACCAGCCCGAAGTAGCTCCCAGGCAGGGCCTCTCCAGGCCACAGCCTAACTAGTAAGCCCTTCATGGCCTGTTCGGCCGCCTTGTGGAGCTCGGCCAGCTGCTTCAGCTGATCGCTTAAGGGCAAAGGGTGTCCGGCCTCAGAATACTGAGACCAGAACACACTCTCCGTCGAGCTGCCCTCTTCAGCTCGGTAGAATGCGGCGGCGTCGTATGCGCTGCGGGGAAGATCGAAGAACGCCCCTGGAGAACTCCGGATTCGGGTAAGTAATAGGTATTTCACCTTTATATTCCTACTTTGCATTAAGAATGCCTTACCCGCTGCTATCTTTTTCACATCCTCCAACTCTTGGAGGGCCTTTTGGGCTTCGGCCTTGGCACTCTTGGTGGTCTCAACAGCCGACGCGAGCTCGGATGCTTGCGTTTTTGCCTCAAGCTCCAAACCCTCATGTTTCTTCATGAGAGCTTGCAGCTCTTGCTACACCTCGCCGACTTGGACCCCAATCTTTTCTCGCTCGGTGCGCTCCTCGGCCGCTTTCCTCTCGGCTTCAGCCAGCGCCTGCTTCAGGGTTGCCACCTCGGTTGTGGCCCCTACAATAAGCAGTACAATCCTGTTATTTCTTTTTGTAATGAAGCCTCTCTATAGGCACCTTTTTTCTTTTTTCTTTTTCTTTCTTTTTTTCTTCTAAGGGGTATTTCTTACCTTCTTTTTCCACGAGCTGCCTTTTGGCATGGCCGAGCTCTTGCTCGGACCGCTCGAGGTCCTTTTTCAGGACTTCCACCTGCGCAGTCAGTGCGGCGGTGGACAGCAGGGAAGCCTGCATACGCATATTAGACTTTTTATTAGACTCCTGCGAAAATTGTTGGATCCTCTACTTGGCTTTTCTTTCCGAACATCGAACAGAGCATCAGGGGCTACTGACTATGCGGTAATGAATTTAGCATATTTTTTGCTTACCTGGAAGCCTATTAGAAGGCTAGCGCAAGCTTCATTCAGTCCGCTCTTGGCGGACTGAACCCTTTGGACCACCGCACTCATGACAGTACGGTGCTCCTCGTCGATGGTGGCGCCTTCAAGCGCCTCCAACAGACTATCCGGCGCCTTTGGTTGGACAGAGGTCGCCGGCGCAGATGGCTTACTCCTCTTGGAAGCAGTTCGCCCACCGCGAGCCAGGACGATTGAGTCCGGCGCGGTGTCCGGCACAAAGCCAGACTGGGAGCCCTGGGGGGTTTCATCCCCTTTACTCCTGGGGTCCTGAGGATTGCCTTGCGGCTCCTCCAGGACCACCTCCTCCTGCCCTGTTCGGCGGGGCGCTGCTTCGGCGTCGTCCGCCCCGCGGGGGGAGACTGCGGGCGGGACAGAGTTCATGTCCGACGAATCCAGGGAGCCGCTCGATGAATCATCGAGTGCGGCTCGGGGCGGGCTGCGCAAATAACATTCGACATTAGGGTAAGCTGCGCACTTGAAGATACTATGAGTCATTCTGGTATGTGAATACTTACGATGTCGCCGGACGCTTGGTTCTGTCCGGCCACTCCTTTCTGCCCTCTTCGGCGTTGGGGGAGTAGTCCGGCGGAGGGGTCTTCCTTTTCCTCGACCCCTCGGCCTCCCCTGTTGGGGCGGCCTTCTTCTTTTTCGCTCCCCTCGATGGAGGGGGAGAGCTTCCTTGTTCCTCCTCCTCGTTTTCACGAGAGGAGGGCGTCGCAGACTCGCCAGATGACGAGCTCGACACCACCACATTGCGGGCACTCTTTCGAGTCCCGGTGGTCTTCTTCTTCTTGACCTTCTTCTCCGGCACCACATAGGGCGCCGGAGCCAGCAGCTTCTCTAAGAGAGCTGGGGCTGGGTCTTCGGGCAGAGGAGCCGGACAGTTGATCGGTCCGGCTATCTTCAGCCACGCCTGTCAAAGGCAAAGGGAGTTTTTAGATCCCACATAGAGTCAATCTATGTAGAAAAGCTTAACGAACCTGTGAAAGGTATAAATAGCTTACCTCGCCAGCATTGCGCTGCGAGCTGTATCCGCGGTCCTCGGAAGCGGATGTGGGGCACTCGGCGCCTTTGGTTAGCACCTTCCAGACGTCTTCATACGTCGTGTCGAAGAGCCTATTGAGGGTTTGGTGCTGCGTCGGGTCGAATTCCCACAAAGTGAACTCCCGTTCTTGGCACGGGAGGATCCGGCGAACGAGCATGACCTGGATGATGTTGACATGCCGGATGGGCTTGTCCATCAGGGACCGGATGCAAGTTTGCAGTCCGGTCAATTCTTCTTCGTTGCCCCACGATAGGCCCGTCTCTTTCCAAGACATGAGCCGCGTGGGGGGTCCGGATCGGAACTCAGGGGCCGTGACCCATTTCAAGTCACGTGGCTCGGTGATGTAAAACCACCCTGGCTGCCACCCCTTTAAGGACTCCACAAAGGAGCCATCGAACCAGAGTGCGTTGGCCATTTTGCCGGCCATAGCACCTCTGCACTCCGCCTGGGTGCCGGACACCACCTTGGGCTTGACGTTGAAGGTCTGGAGCCAAAGGCCGAAGTGGGGGCGGATGCGGAGAAAGGCCTCACACACGATGATAAACGTCGAGATATTGAGGATAAAGTTCGGGGCCAGATCGTGGAAGTCCAGGCCGTAGTAGAACATGAGCCCCCGGACAAAAGGGTGAAGTGGAAAACCCAGTCCGCGGAGGAAATGGGGGAGAAAAACTACCCTCTCATGGGGCCTTGGGGTGGGAAGAAGCTGCCCCGCATCGGGAAGCCGGTGCGGGATGTCCTTGGACAAATAACCGGCCTTCCTAAGCTTTTTGATTTGACCCTCCGTAACGGACGAAGCCATCCACTTGCCACCCGCTCCGGACATCGCTGGAGCAGGTTGGGGAAGAAAGAGCGAACTTGGGCGTTGGAGCTTGAGTGCGCAGGAGATGGATGGGCAAAGGAGGAAGAAGGCGTAGGTGAAAGAGGTGGATCTTTATCCCCTTATATAGGTTGATGCCGTTATGCGTCCCCACCTACCTAATAAAACTCGCTTGCCACTCACACGCCGTGGTAAATGGCGCGGTTGGGTTACCCACGTCCGCATCAATGAGAATCCCGTTAAAAGGGGCACACGATCTCTGCTTCGACAAGACGTGCCAAGGAAACCGCCTCATTGAACGTACTGCGGCGGAACAACAAAAAAATAATCCGTACAGAAGGCTTGGTCGCAGTGTTATGACGCACTGCGGAATACGTCAGCAGATTTGATTTGTGTTTGTATTATTCTCTATATGGCAATACATGGAAACTTGTTTTGCAGAAGCCGGACACTATTTTTTGGTGTTTATTATCTTCTTGAAGAATTTGGAGGAGGAATCCGCCTTGCAATGCCGAAGACAATTTACGCGCCGGACTCATCGTCATTGAAGCCTGGTTCAGGGGCTACTGAGGGAGTCCTGGATTAGGGGGTGTTCGGATAGCTGAACTATATCTTCAGTCGGACTCCAGGACTATGAAGATACAAGATTGAAGACTTCGTCCCGTGTCCGGAAGGTTCTTTCCTTGGCGTGGAAGGCAAGCTAGGCGTGCGGATATTCAAGATCTCCTACCAATGTAACCGACTCTGTGTAACCCTAACCCTATCCGGTGCCTATATAAACCGGAGGGTTGTAGTCCGTAGGACAGAACACATCATAACCATCATCATACCCATAGGCTAGCTTCTAGGGTTTAGCCTTCTTGATCTCGTGGTAGATCTACTCTTGTACTACCCATATCATCAATATTAATCTAGCAGGAGTAGGGTTTTACCTCCATCGAGATGGCCCGAACCTGGGTAAAATAAAGTGTCCCTTGTCTCCTGTTACCATCCGACCTTGACGCACAGATCGGGACCCCCTACCCGAGATCCGCCGGTTTTGACACCGACACCTTCCCTTTACATTCTTGCAAGTTGCATGCTTTACTTTCCGCTGCCTATATACTCTTTGCATGCTTGCTTGAATTGTGTGAAGATTGCTTGACTTGTCCAAAAATAGCTAAAATCTGCTAAGAACTAAAATTGGGAAAAGGTTAAGTTTTTATTTGGTCAAGTAGTCTAATCATCCCCCCTCTAGACATACTTTCGATCCTACAAGTGGTATCAGAGCTTTGGTCTCCATTTGCTTTGATTTCCATAGCTTTTGGTGATCATAGCCTTGGTTTCACAACCTAGGAGAGTATGGCGTCTAGCGAGGGAAATTATCACCGTATAGGTCCTTACTTTGATGGTACTAATTTTGCTAGTTGGAAGCATAAAATGAAAATGCATATTCTTGGACATAACCCCGCCGTTTGGGCTATTGTGTGTGTTGGTTTGCAAGGTGACTTCTTTGATGGGAAAGAACCAAACCGTGAAGCTACCGCGGAAGAGTTGAAGATGCTGCAATACAACGCTCAAGCTTGTGATATTCTCTTCAACGGATTGTGCCCCAAAGAATTCAACAAAATCAGTCGTCTTGAGAACGCAAAGGAAATTTGGGATACTTTGATTGATATGCACGAAGGTACCGACTCCGTCAAGGAATCCAAATTGGATGTGCTTCAAAGTCAACTTGACAAGTTCAAACTGAAGGATGGTGAAGGTGTCGCTGAAATGTACTCTAGGCTTGCTCTCATCACAAATGAGATTGCCGGCTTAGGGAGTGATGAGATGACCGATAGATTCATCATCAAGAAGATCCTAACAGCCTTGGATGGAAAATATGATACCGTGTGCACATTGATCCAAATGATGCCCAATTACAAAGATCTCAAGCCAACGGAAGTCATTGGGAGAATTGTTGCTCATGAGATGTCACTCAAGGATAAAGAGGAACTTCACAACAAATCAAGTGGAGCTTATAAAGCCTCATGTGAAGCCCCCACATCATCAAGTGAGAAACAAACCTTCAATGAAGAATTGAGCTTAATGGTGAAGAACTTCAACAAGTTCTACAAGAGTAGAAGCAAAGATAGAAGCTCCAAATCAAGGTCCTACTATGACAAAAGATCTTCTAGTCGAGAGCGAAACTGCTACAATTGTGGAAGACCCGGCCACTATTCCAATGAGTGTACGGCTCCCTACAAAAGAAGAGAAGATTCTCCAAAAAGAAGAAGCAAAAGAGAAGAATCACCATCAAGAGAGAGAAGGAGTAGAGATGATCGTTATGAACGAAAATACTCACGGAGAAACAAGGATTCGGAAAGAAAGGAAAAGTCATCAAGGAGCTACACAAAACGAAGACATCAAGCTCATGTTGGTGAATGGGTATCCGGCTCCGACTCCGACAACCACTCCGAGAGAAGTTATCACTCCGATTCCGAATATACTCAAGATGAAGGTGTTGCAGGTCTAGCACTTGTGTCAACCAACTCCTACGACATATTTGACTCACCAAATGAAGGAATTGGAAGATCCTTCATGGCCAAAGGTCCTAAGGTAACACACCTCGAGTATGTCAATTTCAATAGTGATGAAGATGACTTGTTAGGTGATGATGATTTACTTGTTGACAACTCTAGTGATGAATACTATGATGAAACGTCAATTAATCATGCTAATCAAGATAAAACGAATGACAATGATAAGGAGAAGATTGAGGCTCTAACTAAAGAACTAAACACTCTTAAGTTAGCTCATGAAACTATCTTCAAAGATCATCGAGAACTTTTAAGAGCTCATGAGAAGTTACGCTTTGAAAAGCTCAATCTTGAGCAAGAGCATGAGTTCTTAAAAGCAATCAATGATGATCTCCGCAAGAAAAGTTCTTCTTACATTGCCAAGCGTTTACTCTTATCCACTTACATGCCTCAAGTCAAGCCTAGTAACAAGAACAAGAAAGATTCTTCCTCTAGTAGTAACAATGATCATGTTAAATCCAATATTGTTGCTTCTAGTAGTTCTCTTGACTCCACTAATGATTCTCTTAGCCAAGTTACACTTGAGCAATAAAATAGCTTATTGAAGGGAATTATAGAGAAAGGAGTCTACAAGAGCCTTGCCGGAAGTAATAAATTCAAGGAAATTGTATGCAAGCAAGGAAGACACCGGAAGAATCAAGGTGTTGGTTTTGAACGAAAGTTCAACGCCAATGGAGTTGAGTGGGAAGAAGATCAATACCCCAAGACGAAGTTTGTTCCTCAACAAGATAAGTATGATCCTACTTCCTTCAAGGGGACACAAGCTCAAGATGATCTTCCACCACAAGACTACAAACGAAAAGGCAAGGACAAGCTTCAAGAGGAAATTGATGCATTTGAAGAAGCTCCTAAGACCTTAGTCAAGTGGATTCCCAAGACTACTTCAAGTTCCACTTCATCAAGTACGACTACAACTCCAAGGATTCCCATCAAGATGGTGTGGATCCAAAAGAAGAAGAACTAGAGAGTTCTTGAGGGTGACTCCGCCAACATACTTCACTCCTATCATTTTGGCAAGAACAAGTGCAATCAACTTCCACATCTTGCACTAGTTCAAGGAGTCACAAACCCTCTTGTTGGTAAGTCAAGGGACAAGGTAACCTAAAAGCTTACATGGACATCATCTTGTGTGTGCATCACTCTATGTCTATGGATATCCTTGTTTGTTCCTTGTGGGACTAACCCATGTAGGTATTGAAAGTGCAATTCACTCCAATGGATATCTCAAATTGTTCTACAACAACATTGAGCATCCACATCTTCAACATCTACATGAAGTCATCATCGACAAAACCCAAGGCTAGTTCATCCCTCTTAGGGGGGATATCACATCTAGGGGGAGCTTTACTCTAAGACTTGAGCTAAAGCAACTCTAATGATGTGAACACAACAATGCTTTATGTAAAAGTGGTAACCCCACTTGCGCTTATACGATGAGTATGACCTATGGTCAAATGTTCTCATTTGACTCCTAAGTCAATATACTCATATATAGATGACCTAGTCATCGCCAATTGCTTGATAGATGCTAGAATTGGTTATGCATGCTTCGTCGCATATTTCAATTTTCCATTTTATTGTGTGAGCATGTTGGTTGCATATTTTACTCATTCGAGGACATCCACTTGTTGCTTTGATTGATTGGTTTTCTTTTCTCTTGCCAAGTGGATGGACAATAATGCCTAAGAACCTCCTCTAGCTATCTATGCTTTTCTTGTCTCAAACTCTATTCATGCTACATCACAAAATTTGATCAAGTCAGATTCGAACCACTCTGTGTGAGGAGCACTCGGAGTCCCCGATTCGTCATAGACTTAAACTTCCAAAACTTCTTTGTGATTCTCGGTCTGACCAATATCTCCTTTTCGGTCCTACCAAGATCATTAAGTCGATCTATGTTTTCGATCTCGGTGCAACCGATTTGAACTATTCGGTCACACCGAGTTGCAGTAACTGTATACAGTTTTGCATCTCGGTTCCATCGAGTTGTTCCACTCGGTCACACCGACAGGGTCGGGCTATATATAGTCACGGGCAAAAATTTGGAAATTTCTCCGAACCCCTTCGCCCGCGCGATAGCTCGCTCTGCCAACGTGGTCTCCGGATCGTCTCCTCGCCGCCAGCCGCCTCCAGTCGCTGGTCTCCATCGTCGTCAACGGAATTCAACCCCGCCGTTGACGTCGTAGCGAGTCTCCGCCGGACTAGGGTATGGACTCGATCCTTGTGCTATTCCCCATCCGATTCCTAGCACATTGTGATCATATTGATTCTTGCCACGATTGAAACACTCCTATCCAGTCAATGCAATTCATAGAATAGGTTTGATTTGAAATTTTAGGGTTAGGTCTTCGCCGAAACCATCTCGGACCCACCGAGTTGAAAAACTCGGTCCCACCGATTTGGCTCATGCCATAGCACAAGTGAGACTCGGTCTGACCGAGAATTACTGATCGGTGTGACCGATTTTGGAACTTTGTGAAACCCTAGCAGTCTCGGTGCCACCGAACTATGACTCGGTTTGACCGAGTTGACCAGTTTAGGTTCCAAAAACTGCTTCGGTATCACCGAGTTTAAAAATCGGTAGATCCAAAATGATTTCTGTGGGAAACTAAAACTAAGATTTTGAATCATTCTTTTGCAAAAATCTCTGCATTTTGTGATGCTCATCTATTCTACCTCATCTATAAACTCTTCACAGGGTCAGCAGTCAGCTTTTTCATCATGTCTGATCAGAGTGACAGCCAGAATGTGTCAGAATAGCAAGTGCACATGAGTGAGGGCACTAGTCCCTCCAGTTCTTCAGATGAAGGCAGCAGGAGCACTCCTAGCAATTTGCCAAAAGCTGCCACCAGACAAAAGAAGAAGAGAACCTCAGAATCAGAGGATGAGGATTATGTGGCAGAAGAAGAAGAAGCTACTTCCAAGAGAGTAGTGCTCAAAAAGGAGTATGGCTCAAGACAGAGCACCAAGCCAGGCTTGAAAGTCAGAAGGCCAGCAGATAGACAGCCTATGCCTAAGGCCAGAGCCTCAACTCAGATTCCAAAAAAGCCTGCACCAAAAGGGCCAGTTGCTGCTGAAGGAAAGAAGGAAAGAAAAAGGGGCAGATGGTGCAAGAAAGTTGATCCCATGACTGAGTTTGAACAGCATTCTTCTGAGGAAGAAGAGGAAGAAGAAGAAGAGGTTGCTGCACCAGCACCTAAGGCACCAAAGCTCATGGGTGATGCTATAAGATCAGGGGCTACTGCATCCAAGCCCAAGGAAGCACCCAAAGCTGCATCAAAGGCCAAGCCAGCTCCAAAGCCAAAACCAAAGATAAATACAGGGAGCATCCCAGCTGCTGAAAAGAACAAGGCCCCAGTGCCTGACATTGCAGAAGAGGAAGAAGATCAAGTTCTGAGGAAGCTAAAGCCCAAGATCCCAGACCACAACGATGCTCATCCTGTGGCTGAGAATATGAAGTTCAGAAGAGACTTAGGGCTGAGGGAGTGGAGAGCAGAAGATCCATATGCTACAAGGAGAAGAACTGTTGTTGACTATAGGTTCCACACTAGGGAACAACAGGACTTCTATGAGACAGTTTTGCTTGATAAGAAGCCCATAGTTTGTGACATGAGATGGGTAGACTGGGAATACATCAAGGACAATGAAGAGCACTTTCCTGGAGTGCAAGACAGTTTCAAGGCTTGTGGAGTAGCTGACTTTGTTGGGCAGAAGCTCACAAAGTGGAATGAAGAGCTGATCATGCAGTTCTACTCCACAGCACACTTCTATCCAGATGGAAGGATTGTATGGATGTCAGAAGGAACAAGGTATCAATCAACAATTGCAGAATGGGCAAAATTGATGAATGCCCCAGAGGAGCATGAAGATGACTTACACATATATACCAAGAAGAAGATGAACCACAACTCCATGTCCAACATGTACAAGGAGATCCCAAAAAAGGCACTAGATACTTTCAAGTTTGGGTCAGTACATTATCTTCTGTTAGGGCTGCCAACCATTAATTGGATTCTGAGGCACACTTTATTGCCCAAGTCAGGTGATCACAAGATGATCAGAGGCCATGCAATCAATTTGCTTCATATCTTTGATGTGCCACAGAAGTTCAAGGTGATGAGCCTCATGGTAGAAACTATCAAAAGGACTGCAGCAGATTAGAAGAGGAGCTGTGGTTATGCCCCTCAGATCCAAGAGCTGATAAACTCCAAGATGGGCACAGGCATATACTTATTGGACAAGGAATATTTGCCTCTTCATCTAGACTTTGAGGATAATCAAGTTGTGATGAACAGGGATGAACCATCATCAGCTCAAGCACAAGCAAAGAAGGAGAAGGCAAGGAAGGAGAAAGCTGCCAGGATGCCAACTCAAGAGGAAGCATCTGAGTATTTCCTGAAAACCAAGCAAGAGAAGCTTAGTTACTTGATTGCATCCACACTGAGGATTGAGAAAGGACTGGCCACCCTCACTCAGAATCAGGAGAGCTTAGAGAGAATCGTAGAACAAAAGTTCTATGACTTGGATGTCAAAGTAACAAAGATTCAGTCTGCAGTGGAGCAACTTCAAGATGACATGCAGGAGAGGAAAGGGAAGACTACAACTGATGCATTTTCCAGAGTGACACGAGCTCAGAGGTCAACTGCAGTGCCAGTTCCTAACACCAGAGCCACCACCTCACCTCCAGCTACAGCACCAGCCCAACCAGCTCCAGCATCCACTTCAGCTCCAGCTCCAACCACGTCTACAGAAGACTTCGTCCTTGGAGTGATTTGGACTCCACCACCACCAGAAGATCAAGCCTGAGTGTCGATCTAGCACTATGCATTTTCTAGGAACTTTTTGGTAACTTGTTGCCAAAGGGGGAGAAAAATGTATAGATCATAGGCTTCGAGAGAGAGAGTGTTGCTTTTATTCTCTCTTGCTTTATTTGGTGGTTTTTCAAACTTTGTTTGCTTTTGGTTAAGATACTATGATATGCTTGTGAGACATTGATGATCATGTGTTTGATCATAAGCTACACTTATGCATGCTTGATATTATCCTATCTATATTATGTGGTCATTCACTTTTATATGTGATGAGCGCATGTATTCAATTCTTATCATTTTGAGCGCCCCACCAAGATGTATGTGACATGGAAGAGTAACCCATGATTCTAACTCTTTGTGCATTTGCAGTCCAAAGCAAATTTTAAATATGCACGAATTTAGGGGGACCTCTTACTTATCACATGCTTCTCAAAGCGACGATATATTTCATTCTTATTATCATTTGTCGAAGCTTTGATCTATATGTTGTCATCAATTACCAAAAAGGGGGAGATTGAAAGTGCAACTATCCCTAGGTGGTTTTGGTAATTCATAACAACATATAGCTCATTGAGCTAATGCTATTCCAAGATGATTATTTCAGGAAAGCTCAATGATTGGCATGGCATGGATGATGAAAGTAGATCCCTCAAAATGCTAAGGACAAAAGATTGGCTCAAGCTCAAAAGCTCAAGACTCTTCATTTTATATTTTAGTGATCCAATATCACATTGAGTCTATAGGAAAAGCCAATACTATCAAGGAGGGATGAGGTGTTGCTTAATGAGCCTCTTGCTTTATGTGCTTAGTGATATGCTCCAAAACCCTCAACTACTTTCCCGTATCCACATTTGACCTAAACCCAAAGCCAAACTCGGACCTACCGATTCTTTCAATCCGGCGCCACCGAGTTTCACTTGTCATAAGCCACTGCCAAACCCTAGCAATTCGGTTCTACCGATAGGGATCTCAGTCTCACCGCGATGGGATTGCAATCTCTCTGTTTCCTTTTTGTAACTTTTCAGTCTCACCGAAAGAGCGGATCGGTCCCACCAAGATTGCAATGTAAACTCTCTGTTTCCTTTTTGTAACTTTTCGGTCTCACTGAAAGAGCAAATCGGTCCCACCGAGTTTACCTGACCAACTCTCTGGTTAGCTTATTACCAAATCGGTCTCACCGAGTTTGTGTAATCGGTCTCACCGAGATTAGTTATGCCCTAACCCTAACCATATCGGTCCTACCGAGTTGCATGTCAGTCCCACCGACAATCTCTAACGGTCACTAGGTTTACTAAATCGGTCCGACCGAGTTTGTTGATTCGGTCCCACCGAGATTGGTAATTGTGTGTAACAGTTGGATTTTGTGTGGAGGCTATATATACCCCTCCACCTCCTCTTCATTCATAGAGAGAGCCATCAGAACACATCTACACTTCCAACTCATATGTTCTGAGAGAGAACTACCTACCCTTGTGTTGAGGCCAAGATATTCCATTCCTACCATATGAATCTTGATCTCTAGCCTTCCCCAAGTTGCTTTCCACTCAAATCTTCTTTCCACCAAATCCAAATCCTGTGAGAGAGAGTTGAGTGTTGGGGAGACTATCATTTGAAGCACAAGAGCAAGGAGTTCATCATCAACACACCATTTGTTACTTCTTGGAGAGTGGTGTCTCCTAGATTGGCTAGGTGTCACTTGGGAGCCTCCGACAAGATTGTGGAGTTGAACCAATGAGTTTGTAAGGGCAACGAGATCGCCTACTTCGTGAAGATCTATCGCTAGTGAGGCAAGTCCTTCGTGGGCGATGGCCATGGTGGGATAGACAAGGTTGCTTCTTCGTGGACCCTTCGTGGGTGGAGCCCTCCGTGGACTCGCGCAACCGTTACCCTTCGTGGGTTGAAGTCTCCATCAACGTGGATGTAGGATAGCACCACCTATCTGAACCGCGCCAAAAACATCCGTATCTCCAATTGCGTTTGAATTCTCCAAACCCTTCCCTTTACATTCTTGCAAGTTGCATGCTTTATTTCTGCTGCCTATATACTCCTTGCATGCTTGCTTGAATTGTGTGAAGATTGCTTGACTTGTCCTAAAATAGCTAAAATCTGCCAAGAACAAAAATTGGGAAAAGGTTAAGTTTTTATTTGGTCAAGTAGTCTAATCACCCCCCCCTCTAGACATACTTTCGATCCTACACACGCGCATCATCACCTTGTCCTTAGCCAATCTTTGCTTAATCTATAGCCCCTGTTTCGAGTTGCAAATATTAGCAACAGAACCAGTATCAAATACCCAGGCGCTACTGCGAGCATTAGTAAGGTACACATCAATAACATGTATATCAAATATACCTTTCACTTTGCCATCCTTCTTTTCGGCCAAATACTTTGGGCAGTTCCACTTCCAGTGACAAGTCCCTTTGAAGTAGAAGCACTCGGTCTCAGGCTTAGGTGCAGACTTGGGCTTCTTCACTTGAGCAGCAACTTGCTTGCCGTTCTTCTTGAAGTTCCCCTTCTTCCCTTTGCCCTTCTTCTTGAAACTAGTGGTCTTGTTGACCATCAACACTTGATGCTCCTTCTTGATTCTACCTCCGCAGCCTTTAGCATTGCGAAGAGCTCGGGAATCGTCTTATCCATCCCTTGCATATTATAGTTCATCACGAAGCTCTTGTACCTTGGTGGCAGTGATTGAAGAACTCTGTCAATGACACTATCAACCGGAAGATTAACTCCCAGCTGGGTCAAGTGATTGTGGTACCCGGACATTCTGAGTATATGCTCACTGATAGAACTGTTCTCCTCCATTTTACAGCTGTAGAACTTATTGGAGACTTCATATCTCTCAACCCGGGCGTTTGCTTGAAATATTAGTTTCAACTCCTGGAACCACTCATATGCTCCATGACGTTCAAAACATCATTGAATTCCCGGTTCTAAGCCATAAAGCATGGCACACTGAACTATCGAGTAGTCATCAGCTTTGCTCTGCTAGGTGTTCATAACATCTGGAGTTGCTCCTGCAGCGGGTTTGGCACCTAGCGGTGCTTCTAGGACATAATTATTCTGTGCAGCAATGAGGATAATCCTCAGGTTACGGACCCAGTCCGTGTAGTTGCTACCATCATCTTTCAACTTAGCTTTCTCTAGGAATGCATTAAAATTCAACGGAACAGTAGCACGGGCCATTTATCTACAACAACATAGACATGCAAAATACTATCAGGTACTAAGTTCATGATAAATTAAAGTTCAATTAATCATATTACTTTAAGAACTCCCACTTAGATAGACATCGCTCTAATCATCTAAGTGATCACGTGATCCATATCAACTAAACCATGTCCGATCATCACGTGAGATGGAGTAGTTTTCAATGGTGAACATCACTATGTTGATCATATCTACTATATATGATTCACGCTCGACCTTTCGGTCTCAGTGTTCCGAGGCCATATCTGCATATGCTAGGCTCGTCAAGTTTAACCCGAGTATTTTGCATGTGCAAAACTGGCTTGCACCCGTTGTATGTGAACGTAGAGCTTATCACACCCGATCATCACGTGGTGTCTCGGCACAACGAACTGCAGCAATGGTGCATACTCAGGGAGAACACTTGTACCTTGAAAGTTAGTGAGAGAACATCTTATAATGCTACCGTCGTACTAAGCAAAATAAGATGCATAAAGGATAAACATCACATGCAATCAATATAAGTGATATGATATGGCCATCATCATTTTGTGCCTTTGATCTCCATCTCCAAAGCACCGTCATGATCACCATCATCACCGGCTTGACACCTTGATCTTCCATCGAAGTATCGTTGTCGTCTCGCCAACTATTGCTTCTACGACTATCGCTACCGCTTAATGATAAAGTAAAGCAGTTACATGGCGATTGCATTTCATACAATAAAGCGACAACCATATGGCTCCTGCCAGTTGCTGATAACTGTTACAAAACATGATCATTTCATACAACAATTTATATATCATCACATCTTGACCATATCACATCGCAGCAAGCCCTACAAAAACAAGTTAGACGTCCTCTACTTTGTTGTTGCAAATTTTACGTGGCTGCTATGGGCTTTAGCAAGAACCGTTCTTACCTATGCATCAAAACCACAACGATTTTTCGTCAAGTTTGTTGTTTTAACCTTCAACAAGGACCGGGCATAGTCACACTCGATTCAACTAAAGTTGGAGAAACACACACCCACTAGCCACATGTGTGCGAAGCACGGCGGTAGAACCAGTCTCATGAACGCGGTCATGTAATGTCGGTCTGGGCCGCTTCATCCAACAATACCGCTGAATCAAAGTATGACATGCTAGTAAGCAGTATGACTATTATCGCCCACAACTCTTTGTGTTCTACTCGTGCATATGACATCTACGCATAGACCTGGCTCGGATGCCACTGTTGGGGAACGTAGTATTTCAAAAAAAATCCTACGATCACGCAAGATCTATCTAGGAGAAGCATAGCAACGAGCGAGGAGAGTGTGTCCACGTACCCTCGTAGACCGAAAGTGGAAGCGTTAAGTAACGCGGTTAATGTAGTCGAACGTCTTCGCGATCCAACCGATCAAGAACCGAACGCATGGCACCTCCGCGATCTGCACACGCTCAGCTCGGTGACATCCCTCGAACTTATAGATCCTACTGAGGCCGAGGGAGAGTTTTGTCAGCACGAAGGCGTCTTGACGGTGATGATGAAGTTACCGACGTAGGGCTTCGCCTAAGCTCTACGACAATATGACTGAGGTGGAAATCTGTGGAGGGGGCATCGCACACGGCTAAGAAATCAACTTGCGTGTCTATGGGGTGCCCCCTTCCCCCATATATAAAGGAGTGGAGGAGGGGCTGGCCGGCCTCATGGGGTGCGCCCTAAGGGGGGGGATCCTACTCCTACTAGGAGTAGGTTCCCCCCTTTCCTAGTCCAACTAGGAGGGAAGGAAAGGGAAGAGGGGGAGAAGGAAAGGGGGTGCGGCCCCCTTCCCAATTTGGATTGGGCTTGGGGGCACGCCCCTCCACTTGGCGCCTCCTCCTCTCTTCCACTAAAGCCCATGTAGGCCCATTAACCCCCCGGGGGGTTCTGGTAACCCCCCGGTACTCCAGTAAATACCCGATACACCTCGGAACCATTCCGGTGTCCGAATATAGTCATCCAATATACCAATCTTTATGTCTCGACCATTTCGAGACTCCTCGTCATGTCCGTGATCTCATCCGGGACTCCGAACTACCTTTGGTACATCAAAACACATAAACTCATAATACCGATCGTCATCGAACGTTAAGCGTGCTGACCCTACCGGTTCGAGAACTATGTAGACATGACCGAGACTCATCTCCGGTCAATAACCAATAGCGGAACCTGGATGCTCATATTGGCTCCTGCATATTCTACGAAGATCTTTATCGATCAAACCGCATAACAACATACGTTGTTCCCTTTGTCATCTGTATGTTACTTGCCCGAGATTCGATCGTCGGTATCATCATACCAGTTCAATCTCGTTACCGGCAAGTCTCTTTACTCGCATCATCCCGTAACTAACTCATTAGTCACATTGCTTGCAAGGCTTATAGTGATGTGTATTACCGAGAGGGCCCAGAGATACCTCTCCGACAATCACAAATCCTAATCTCGATCTATGCCAACTCAACAAACACCATCGGAGACACCTATAGAGCATCTTTATAATCACCCAGTTGCGTTGTGATGTTTGATAGCACACTAAGTGTTCCTCCGGTATTCGGGAGTTGCATAATCTCATAGTCATAGGAACATGTATAAGTTATGAAGAAAACAATAGCAATAAACTAAACGATCATAGTGCTAAGCTAACGGATGGGTCAAGTCAATCACATCATTTTCTAATTATGTGATCCCGTTCATCAAATGACAACTCTTGTCTATGGCTAGGAAACTTAACCATCTTTGATTAACGAGCAAGTCAAGTAGAGGCATACTAGTGACACTCTGTTTGTCTATGTATTCACACATGTACTAAGGTTCCGGTTAATACAATTCTAGCATGAATAATAAACATTTATCATGATATAAGGAAATATAAATAACAACTTTATTATTGCCTCTAGGGCATATTTCCTTCACCTCGGGGTCTTGTTCATCCACCGGCAACCACCTATACTACCACGGGGTCCTGTTCATCCAACCCCCATCGGGAACTGTTAATCATAGCCAACAGCCAACCAACCGGCTGGACTCACCACGTCTCGACTCATTCTACATATCGCGCGCACGGCAATAACAGGCACTGTTCATCCAGAGGCAACCCAACACACCGGGTGGCTACGTCTCTCATGAGGGCTCGCTCGGCTTCAGTGTAAGCAGCGACAGCGACCGATCGCTCGGGTTCAGGTAGCAACACCAGTGAAGGAATCGCTCGGGTTGAGTTAGCAGCAAAGGGATCGATCGGCTTCACTACGTAGTGGGATCGATCGATCGCTCGGGTTTAGTAAGAGAACACCTTGCTTGAATTCAATTATAGCGAACATGGCTCGCACCACGCGCGCATACGAGAGAGAAATGCGCAAACCACATGGCATTGCTCGGCCCCGATCACCCACCGTAACTGGGAACTCCGCGAAAATTTCCTCGCCCTCACTCCTACCACGATTTTTTATGTCATGGACGACCCAAAAAATGTCATGCAGCTGCGTACCCTGCCCGCCCAGGACGAAAGTCCCATTTTCGGTCATGATTTTTTGTCATAGAAGTAGGAGCCCATCACATCTATGATGATACGTGTTTTTGTCACTATTATCGTAATAGAAGTGCCATAACCATGACAATCTTTTTTTCATTCGGGCCATAATGTCACGGATGTGCCTTTCTTTGTAGTGGACATCATGTAGTTCAACCCCCTTTACTCGTGCATCAACACGACATCTTTGTCGTACGGTCCCGGGTTGTAATAAATGACATCATTTATTTCAAGGACCCAAGCGCAACGAGAAGCCTGGCTAGGTATTGGCGGTGATGGTTACCTAACTAGCCATTCAATGATCTGGTCAGGGTTTTTAAAGTCCATCTGACGCACTTCATCCCTTGTTTCGCACAATGCAATTTGCCTTGCAAGAGCACGTCTATGAAATTTCTCTTGCTTATCTTTTTTCTCTCTAGCTTCGTACATCTTCTCATTGTCGTCGCACTTGGACACATAGTACTTTAAAAGTCTCTACAAGTCGTATTCAACGCATAGACGACTTCGACCCACGGCTTCATCTTTTCCTCAATGACTTCGCGTTCACGCTTTGCCGCTGCCTCTGCAGAAGTCTCAAAGAAGATGATCGGTCCCATCCTACAAGCCGAGGGGTAACTATAATGGTCATCCAAGGAAAAACCTTAACCCTGGCACTAACCCTAACCATTTCTTGACAAAACTACTAACCCTAGCACTAGATCGAGCTACCCCCAACAATGATAGGCACACAATACATAGTGTAAACACAAACATAACCCTAAAAGCATCATATAAATTGATTTCACCACAACACAATGATGAACTAGGGTTTCAAATAATGTGAGAAAATCCAACAAAAACATGATTCCAACCAACCAAAAGAAGGGAGAATGGGAGAGGTACCTTGGGTGATGAAAGTGCTCTGGATCCACCGGACAAATCTCAAGCAAATGAGTGAGATTCGGAAGGCCCTTGAGTGAGGAAGAGAGGGGGAGAAGGCTTGAGCTTGGGTGAGTGATGGAGAATGAGGGCGATTGGTTGTGTGGGGTGGGGAGGGGCATAACCCCCACCACACAATCTTATCCACTGTGCAACACCCTACCGCCAAGGGTTTTGGCGGTAGCCTAATAGAGCCTGCCGCGAGGGTCCATACCGGTAGGCCCCTTTGCCACGTTAGCACAGGAAGACATCTGTTCGTGCCTTCGCCGAAGACCATTTATGGCGTGTGAAGCTATCACCGAGGACTATGACAGTAACAACATATCAGATCCGAAAATACTTTTAGATGGGATCAGATCTGGCTAAACTTTGCCAAAAAAATCAAACCATCAAATTTGGCTCCGTGTACTATTGGCCATGCCCTGAGTGCTATGGACACGTGACCAGAAAGAAGACAAGGGGGAAACTCGGCAAGAGATAAGCTCGGATGGGAAAGCGGTGGGTGGTCCTACGTTGAGACGCCCCCAGACAGGTGGGGCAGCCGAGGCAAATTTGACAATTTTGACCTCTGGACGAAATCAATTCACGGACTGAACTGCCCGTGAAACTATTTCACACGCCTGACCCTTTTGTGTAGCGCCCGCCACGACGACGCCACACCCTACTATGCAGCGCCCAGCTCGGAGGCGTTGCACACTAGTCCACCGTGGCAGCCCCTGGGCCCGCACCCAGCAGTGCAGTGCCTCCGAGCTAGGCGCCACACGTGTAATGTGCAGCGCCTCCGAGGTAGGCGCCACACGCTTAAAGTGCAACGCCCAGCGCGGGGGCGCTGCACTGTGACTTATCCAGCCACTTGGTTGCCCCCCTCCCCCACTCCCCCCACACCACACACTCCAACCCGAGCTTTGCCCCCTCTCCCACTCTCTCCCCCTCTCAAATCCTCTCCCAAATCTTGCATATTCGAAGAATTTGTCCGTGGATTTCGAAGTCAAACCCTCCCTCAAGGTAATCTTCTCCGATCCCCTTGTTTTGATCCAAGTAAAGTTCTCCCATTGCTCATTTGTTGCTAGTTTGGGGAAACCCTAGTTTTGTTTGGATCTAGAGATTTGCATGGAGATGTGAGATGTTTGTTTGCCAATTTCTATGATTAGGCTTTGTTAGTATGCTAGGGTTATTCTTATGGGTGTTCTTATGTTGGTGCTAGGGTTAGGTTTAGGACTAGGGTTATGGTTATGGTTATGGTTATGGTTAGGGTTAGGGTTATGATTAGCGTTAGGGTTGTTGTTTGATATATATATATTAGGGTTTCTATTCCGTGTTAATCCTTGGATTAGTACTCATGGAAGCAATGTTACCTTGTGTTTCTTGGAATGCTTAAAGGGATGGGAAGAACATGTGTGTTTGTTCATCATGGGGACAAAGACACCTTTTTGAAAGGCAATATAGAACCGGACCCGGATGAGCTTGACATGGTGTTTGATAGTAGTCCTAGCTATGCGGAGCTCTTGCAACAAGTTAGGAAAGATTTGAATTGGATGGACCCTAGTGATATCATTGAGTTGGAGGGAAGGCATAATGTTGGTTTTGGAATGCACGTCCGTTGGAAGACAATGCGTGTCAACTCGGAGCAACGTTGGGTTGCATGCAAGGAGACGGTGGCCGATTCACTAGACAAGGCTCTTGAGTTATTCGCAACGAAGAAGGTTGATTCAAGTTTGCATTTGGACTTGAACCGGAACCCCTCCCCTTTGGTTGCTAGTAGCCCCCCACCCTTGAAGCGAGATGAAATTGTTGAACCTCTTTTGACCCAAGAAGTGAGGCCAACATTGATCCCGTTTACAAACAACCAAGATGAAGTTTTGCAAGAGGACAATGATGAGTATGCGGACGATGACAATGAAGTTGATCTCCATGACAACAATGTGGGTGATCCCGACAAATATCATTTGCAAGAGACAATGGACCATTCCATCCCTTTTTCCCGTGCATATGCATCGGACTCGGATGACGATGGTCCCGATGAATAAGTTGATGCGGAGGGGTTCACAGTGAAGGAGGCCGAAGATTTTGAGAAGGTATTTCGTCGGGATCATCGGACTACATTGTTCAAGGATGTTAGTCTCACGGATGAAGCCGTGGTAGATGGTGGCCAATGTGCACCTCTCGGGGTTAGGCCAAGCTCTCACCGTGATTTGTGTAACGCCCTCGATGCGGCTATATCTCCCACGTGTCGAAGCACGACTTAGAGGCATAACCGCATTGAAAGCAATGTCGCAAGTGAGGTAATCTTCACACAACCCATGTAATACATAAGGGAAAGAGATACATAGTTGGCTTACAATCGCCACTTCACACAATTACAAGAGTAAAGCATTACATCAACCAAGTACAATCAGGGCCCGACTACGGAGCCAAAATAAAAGAAGAAACCCCAAAAGCGACAAAGGTCCCCGATCGACCCCAACTGGGCTCCACTACTGATCGATAAGAATGAAACAACATAAAGGACAAGATCTTCATCGGGCTCCTCCTTGAGCTCGGATGCGTCACCTGCACGGTTTCATCGGCACCTGCAAACTGGTTTTGGAAGTATCTGTGAGTCACGGGGACTCAGCAATCTCACACCCGCGAGATCAAGACTATTTAAGCTTAAAGGTAGGACAGGGTAGTGAGGTGGAGCTGCAGCAAGCGACTAGCATATCTGGTGTCTAAACATATGCAAATGAGAGCAAGAAGAGAAGGCAAAAGCATGGTCGAACAACTATGATCAAGAAGTGATCCTAGAACAACCTACGTCAAGCATAACTCCAACACCGTGTTCACTTCCCGGACCCCGCCGAGAACAGACCATCACGGTTACACACGCGGTTGATGTATTTTAATTAAGATCAACTTCGGGTTTTCTACAACCGGACATTAACAAATTCCCATCTGCCACATAACCGCGGGCACGGCTTTCGAAAGTTCAAACCCTGCAGGGGTGTCCCAACTTAGCCCATGATAAGCTCTCGCGATCAACGAAGGATATTCCTTATCCCCGGGAAGACCCGATCAGTCTCGGAATCCCGGCTACAAGACATTTCGACAGTAATAAAACAAGTCCAGCAAAGCCGCCCGATGCACCGACATCCTGATAGGAGCTGCACATATCTCGTTCTCAGGGCAACACCGGATGAGCTGTCCGTACAACTAAAACCAGACCTCAAGTTTCCTTGAGGTGGCGCTGCAAAGCGCTCTAGTTCGGGCCAACACTTAGACAAGCATTGGCCCGGGGGGGCTGAATAAAGATGACCCTCGGGCTGGCCGACCCAAGGGAAAAGGATAGGTGGTAGGCAAATGGTAAAACCAATGTTGGGCCTTGCTGGAAAAGTCTTATTCAAAGCGAACTGTCAAGGGGGTCCCATAAATCACCCGACCACGTTAGGGACGCTAAATCCGGGAACATAACACCGATATGACGGAAACTAGGGCGGCAAGAGTGGAACAAAACACCAGGCATAAGGCCGAGCCTTCCACCCTTTACCAAGTATATAGATGCATTAATTAAATAAGATATATTGTGATATCCCAACAAGTAAATATGTTCCAAACAAGGAACAACATCTCCATGTTCCAACAAGGAACAAACTTCATCTTCACCTGCAACTAACAACGCTATAAGAGGGGCTGAGCAAAACGGTAACATAGACAAACAACGGTTTGCTAGGACAAGGTGGGTTAGCGGCTTGGTTTAACAATATGGGAGGCATGATAAGTAAGTGGTAGGTATCGCAGCATAGGCATAGCAAAAGAGCGAGCATCTAGCAAGCAAAGATAGAAATGATTTAGAGGGTATGGTCATCTTGCCTGAGATTCCGAAAGGAAGAAGAACGAGTCCATGAAGAAGACAAACGGATGCAGTCGAACGAATCCTCACAACTCCGAAACGAAACCGAAGCGAACGAGACAAGCAACCCGGAAAGAAACAAACAACATAGTAAACAACCATCACAAGAACGTGGCATGATGCACAAATAAGAATGATGCATGTCCGTTTTAAAGACTCATGGCATGGCAAAGTGCAACGGACAATACTACAAATTAAGTGGAGCTCAATATGCAACGAGTTGCATATTGACAAAACACCACAACAAATATTTAGTTCGATCTTGTTTATGTACCCAACAATATTAAATGTTGATTAACATGGCAAGGGGTGAAGCACAACAAAACTACCTATCTAGACAAGTTTAAATGAGGCCGGAACAACAAACAACAATTCCGGAAACTCCTCATATGCAGATTTCGAATTTGGTACTGTTCTGCCTTATACATAATTTTAATGTTGTTGAACAGCAAAATAAAGTGCACCAAGTTAAACTAGGCATTTTTCTACCCCATTTACATATATAATTTATTTAAATCCGAGCTACGGTTATTTAGTTATGAAATAAATCATTTTAGCATGGCATTTAAGCAAATTTAAACATACAACATTTTAAACATTTTAATTATTGTTATCATGATGCGGATGACATATGCAAGTTTTAAGCAATTTTATGAAAATGTTTACAAGAGCATTATGAAGCATTTGTCGTCGTGGCGGAAACGAAAAAGGGTGCCACGACAACGACAACGAAAATGGTGCCACGGCAACATTCCGGTTCCGATAACTCGATTGAGATGCCGGTGCAAAAGAAAGTGTGATGGAAGCGAGTTAAGCAAGATGGTGGGGAGTTCCCGGTTACCGGGTTCCCACGAGACGATGGCATGGAAACGAGTGACAATTCGGATACGGTGCAAACGGTGCAAAACTCGAGCATCTCATATAACACACGCATTCGTTCCACGGCGATCGTTCTCGGTGGTTATACCTTCGAAGCGTACATTTCGGAGTGAATCAAGTTCATAGAGGAAGTAGTTGTTCTCGTGGCGGTAGTCGTTCATGTTCACGTAACACGGGTTTTCGGCGACGGTCGTCGTACATGGTTCGGAGGCGTTCGAGTCATCGATAGAGGAACTTGGCGGACCATGTAGTCGAACTTGGCGCATCCGAAGGGGTACCTGACGAAATCCACCTCGGATGTAGTCGTACACGTGTAGTCGGACTTGGCAAAAATGCACACCGGCTGCAGTCGTGGTACTTGGCGCTTGCGGTGTGTTGCTTGGGGGCAACCAGGGGTACTTGGCAGGTTCCCCACGAAGATGCATCGATGGCGCTCAAAGGCAGCAGCGAGGAGGCGAACGAGGCCGCTGGGACTCGAGCTATGAGTGGCGTGTGGCTGCTGGCGAATGGGATCCAGGCCGACGGGGTCAACGCGGGACTTGAGGCGCAGGGGCGAAGCAGAAGACGTCGGCGCACGGGCGAGGCACAGGACGGTGGCTTGACTCCTGCGGCGAAGTTCCGGCAGCGACGGCGAGACCTTGAGGTGGAGCAGAGGCGAGGTCTTGGCGCTAGCGAAGCAAGCGAGCAGAGGGGGGTCGAGGGGCTTGGGGTGTGCAGCGGCGGCCTGGAGCGGCACCGATCCAGTTAACGCAGCGGGTCTCCTCCCGTTCGAAGTACAGGAGGCCGTCCATGGAGGAGGCAGCCCAGGCGCGGGCTTGAGGAAGCGGAGATGCTGCAGGACGACGGCGGGGCCGAGCAGAGGATCTCGACGGGGCTGGATCGATGGGTGTATCGAGGAAGCAGGCTGGCTGCAAGGGGATTTGGGGAGAGAGATGGATCGATAGGAGGGAGATATGGCGCAAGGGAACGAGGGGGATGAAATGGGATCGAGCGAGAGGAGGGAGGAGCGAGCGAGAGGCGGCGGCAGGGGGAGAGATCGAGAGGAGGGAGCACTCGGGCTAGGGTTAGGTGCGGCTGGGGTTCGGTCGGGCCTTGGCCAGGCCCAAGAGGCCGGCTGCCGGATGGGCCTTGGGAGGCCGGCCCAAAGGAGAGGGAGGCTGCTGGGCTCTCCACTCCCTCTCTCATATTACTCTTCTCTTTCTTATTTCTTCAGATAGAAAAACAAAGAGAAAAGCACATAGCGTTTGGCAAAGAAATAGGATAAGATAGATATATATATCTGAGATCCTGGATTTATGAAGGATTAGACTAAATTGACTTGGCGATTTTTAGAGGTAGAAAAATAATCCAAGTTTGAATTAAATTCAAACTTGAGCCATTTTTAACCCAACCAAAACAATTCCAATTGAGATGAAACTTGGCAGAGAGACTAGGTACATGGTGTTAGAATATTGGGGAAAAGATGAACATTTTTGGAGGAGGCAAAGTGGCACTTGCAAGAATGGAAGAAAAGGGAAGGAAGGAGAAGTGAAGGTGCAATGGTTTGAAAGGGTGACAAGGGTAACGCACATGATGCTCACGGAAACAACATGAATGACAAAATCCAACATGGCAAGCACAAAGCTATACTTGATATAACCAAGATGCAACATAAGATGGCATGATGACATAATGCAATGCAAAAATAAAAGAGCAAGCACAAAAGAAAACACACGGAGGTGAAGTCTTCTGGATCGTCGGTCTTGGGGCGTTACAACACTCCACCACTACGAGAGGATCTCGTCCCGAGATCTAGGATGGAACCGGAGAGAAACGGAAGAGGAAGAGAAAAGGTAAAACTAAGTTGCTTCTTTGACAAAAGAGTGAAACCGAAGAACCTTGAGAAGTTGAGCAAAATGAAAGAACGAAAACAATGAAGATGAACAAAGTTGAAAACACTCTGTTAGAAAAGAGGAACATGGGATATGACGAGAACCCAGCGGTTTAGTGATAAGATAGATATTGAAACCAGTCCGGTTAAAAGAGATGCAGAACTTGATAAGATGAAAAGAACTTGAGCAGAGAAGATACAACACTCCGGTTAAATGGGTAAGCAAGAAAAAGAACATGATCTTTACAAAACGAGGTGATGAGTGAACAAAGCAACATCACAATGCCTTCGGAAGAAGAAATAGGAAATAGCTCATTGGAATAAAAGAATGGATAAGAAAATGTCAACTTTTGCCACAAATGATCTTGGAGAGCACCCTTCCAAGAAGGTTAGACCGGAGTTGTTGGAAAAATCAACAACGATAAGATATGATTCCCGTGGACTTATGGAAAAACAACTCAAAATTATGAGGTGACTACCGACCACCAAAGGAAGCAATTGCTTGCTTGAGATCAACGAAGAGAAGAACATTTCTTTCACCGAGAGGAGACGAGAAAACTTGGATCATTGATAAGCACCATAATAGCAACATTCCTTAGGGAAGGCTTTAGGTGAAACATGACACAAGATAACTCCCACAAAGAGATTGATGGATTTAGATATGTCACTCTTGAAAACTTGTGAATCATGAAACACGAAGGGAAATTATCAACAATGACATGACACCACCTCAAAAGATAAGGTCAGAAGAATTGCATTTCGGAATGCAAGATGAAGAATACTTGAGGTCCTCAAAACAAACATGTGTTGAGCACCATGTTTATTTTAGAGTATAGCTTGACGCATCTTGACTCCGAGAGAAATCTTGATGAACAATTGAAGAATGAAAAGGGTCATAAACCACCATGTATAGCCTCCATGAAGAAACTCCGGTAATAAAAGGATGATAAAAATAAAGAGAAGTTGAAAACACAAGGTGAAACCTTGCGATGATTTAGATGGAGCTTAGAAATGATATAACCGAGAAAACTTGGAAGTCCGGAAGGAAAGATGAACAAATGAAATCAAGAATTTTGATAAACCTCCGGAATAAGGAATAGAATTTACTCGATGAAACAAGAATAAGAATTACATTATGCTTATCCCTCACCAATTAAATTGATGACAAGCAATGGATTTGGCATACTACTTATTCTCGTAGAAAGGATTAAGAGATATAGCGTAAACTTGAGAAGGTATTGATGGAACCACCGGTGGGATTGGAAAGACAGAATGAATTGGTATGATAACAACGGAAGAGGAATGTTGAACGAACCACCGTAAGAATTTAAAATGGACGAAGAAAAGATAAAGACACCGGGAAGAATTAGCAAATGATCGAAGATGCTTGCTAGGATTTAGATACATGAGAACGAAGAGATCATGAACTGATTAGAGAATATTGAATGATGCACCGGTAAGATTTGGAGAACGGGAGCTGAAAGCTTGAATGAATAATTCTGAGATGATGGGCTCCGGAGAATCAAACTGAAGGAATCTTGAATTGCTCCGGATGGGTGAAAAGAATTCTCACAATCGAAAACAATTATGAGAGGATGGCATCAAGCTAGAACCACGCATCTTCAAGAGAATGGACACGATTTAAGGGATACTCTTCTTCGGTCTTCAAAATCTGAGAATGATGATGAGAACGACCACCATGAATTGTTGAGACACTCCGGAATGAAAATTAGAAAGGTTGAACCAACGATGAAAAAATTGAAGGATCTTGGAGAAAGACATTTGACTGATGATAATTCATTCTTACATCAACTTTGAAAAGAATTTTAGAAGCTCCGGGAAAATTAGAAGAGTCAGGTAAGATCCTGGAAAAAGACCTGTGGGTTAGGGCCCACTCAAAAGAAACACCGTTGAACGATTACTTGAAAGGGAGATCACACCGGTTGCTTTAAATGGCTTGAATGAGATAACGTCCTCAAAAGAACTTGAGTGAATTGAGAATGGAAACTTGAATCTCCTGAGATATCTTCATCACTCCAGAACAAATGAATAGTGAGAGGTGAATGATTAAGAGGTGCACCGGTACGAGAAAAACATTAGAAACGAGGAAAAGATATGATCGACAAAGCTTGAATTGAATCCACCAGAGATGAAAATCAGAATGGAACAATGATAAAGTTGAAGCTTCCTTAGCATCTTCATAAGAAATCACCGGATAAGAACATTGAAAGAAAAGAATGGAGAGACTTCCCATCAATAAAAGGATACTTGATTAAGAAATCTGAGTCCTTGTAGAAAAGGGTGGGAGGGTGGGAAAACAAAGGCAAACTTGGGATGGATGGAACACACACCGTTGAGAAAAAACTTAGAATTGATCTTGCGAATGTTGGAATGATCGGATTTACTTGAAGAGAGACACACTGATTGAAAAGGATTGAAAAGACAACCTCAGTGGTCAAGAAGGATTAGTATTCACATAGAAATATGAGAACACCGTTTAGGAAAGGTATGGGTTCAACATTTGACTTCGAAGCAACTCGAATACCACAAAACAAAACAAAGGATTGGCACGCAGAATAAGCCGGAAACAAACATATGATAGATCCCATATCGTATCATGTGTCTGTTGGAAGGATATCCTACGAGATACTTGAATTCCCACTTATAAACTCCCGAAACTTTCTGGTTATGCAATCAGGTGTTGGGGATACAGGGGACACAAAATATATCACCCAAACTAACAATACCTAGATCCAGCTGTATCCATCCTTCAACACATAATCAAGAAACCTTCGGAAATCGTCTACCTCAACCTTCGAAAAGCATCCGTTATACGAGTTATGGCAATACTCCCGCACTCGCCTCAGTACTGGGCTATCAGGGTTATCTCACCAACAACTGTACAAAAGAGATTTTCGATGCCGGCGTACTAAACTCAGGTATTCCAGAACTACAACGATAAAATTATGACGACAACACCTCGGAGCTCAACTCCCCGGGACACCTCCACTAAAACCCCTGCTGACGGGAGGCAACCAAGACAATGTTGTCATCATAAAGCCATCAGAACGATTCTAAGATACCCGCGTGATCCTAAAAAAAATTTAGTGAAATTTGAGAAGAGAAGAGTCAAAACTCTACGTCAGGATGCCTTACCAGAGCGATGAGGAGACTGGGAAGTAAAAAGAATTCCTAAACTCTCCGATATATAATTCCTAAATGACTCAAAACATTTTTCTAGACACAACTCGGCCGCTAAAAACGATCAATCAGTGGGGGCTCCTAAGGTCGGGGCAGGCTCTGATTACCAACTTGTAACGCCCTCGATGCGGCTATATCTCCCACGTGTCGAAGCACGACTTAGAGGCATAACCGCATTGAAAGCAATGTCGCAAGTGAGGTAATCTTCACACAACCCATGTAATACATAAGGGAAAGAGATACATAGTTGGCTTACAATCGCCACTTCACACAATTACAAGAGTAAAGCATTACATCAACCAAGTACAATCAGGGCCCGACTACGGAGCCAAAATAAAAGAAGAAACCCGAAAAGCGACAAAGGTCCCCAATCGACCCCAACTGGGCTCCACTACTGATCGATAAGAACGAAACAACATAAAGGACCAGATCTTCATCAGGCTCCTCCTTGAGCTCGGATGCATCACCTGCACGGTTTCATCGGCACCTGCAAACTGGTTTTGGAAGTATCTGTGAGTCACGGGGACTCAGAAATCTCACACCCACGAGATCAAGACTATTTAAGCTTAAAGGTAGGACAGGGTAGTGAGGTGGAGCTGCAGCAAGCGACTAGCATATCTGGTGTCTAAACATACGCAGATGAGAACTAGAAGAGAAGGCAAAAGCACGGTCGAACAACTATGATCAAGAAGTGATCCTAGAACAACCTACGTCAAGCATAACTCCAACACCGTGTTCACTTCCCGGACCCCGCCGAGAAGAGACCATCATGGTTACACACGCGGTTGATGTATTTTAATTAAGATCAACTTCGGGTTTTCTACAACCGGACATTAACAAATTCCCATCTGCCACATAACCGCGGGCACGGCTTTCGAAAGTTCAAACCCTGCAGGGGTGTCCCAACTTAGCCCATGATAAGCTCTCGCGATTAACGAAGGATATTCCTTCTCCCCGGGAAGACCCGATCAGTCTCGGAATCCCGGCTACAAGACATTTCGACAGTAATAAAACAAGTCCAGCAAAGCCGCCCGATGCGCCGACATCCTGATAGGAGCTGCACATATCTCGTCCTCAGGGCAACACCGGATGAGCTGTCCGTACAACTAAAACCAGACCTCAAGTTTCCTTGAGGTGGCGCTGCAAAGCGCTCTAGTTCGGGCCAACACTTAGACAAGCATTGGCCCGGGGGGCTGAATAAAGATGACCCTCGGGCTGGCCGACCCAAGGGAAAAGGATAGGTGGTAGGCAAATGGAAAAACCAATGTTGGGCCTTGCGGGAAAAGTCTTATTCAAAGCGAACTGTCAAGGGGGTCCGATAAATCACCCGACCACGTCAGGGATGCAAAATCCGGGAACATAACACCGATATGACGGAAACTAGGGCGGCAAGAGTGGAACAAAACACCAGGCATAAGGCCGAGCCTTCCACCCTTTACCAAGTATATAGATGCATTAATTAAATAAGATATATTGTGATATCCCAACAAGTAAATATGTTCCAAACAAGGAACAACATCTCCATGTTCCAACAAGGAACAAACTTCATCTTCACCTGCAACTAACAACGCTATAAGAGGGGCTGAGCAAAGCGGTAACATAGCCAAACAACGGTTTGCTAGGACAAGGTGGGTTAGCGGCTTGGTTTAACAATATGGGAGGCATGATAAGCAAGTGGTAGGTATCGCAGCATAGGCATAGCAAAAGAGCGAGCATCTAGCAAGCAAAGATAGAAATGATTTCGAGGGTATGGCCATCTTGCCTGAGATTCCGAAAGGAAGAAGAACGAGTCCATGAAGAAGACAAACGGATGCAGTCGAACGAATCCTCACAACTCCGGAACGAAACCGAAGCTAACGAGACAAGCAACCCGGAAAGAAACAAACAACATAGTAAACAACCATCACAAGAACGTGGCATGATGCACAAATAAGAATGATGCATGTCCGTTTTAAAGACTCATGGCATGGCAAAGTGCAACGGACAATACTACAAATTAAGTGGAGCTCAATATGCAACGAGTTGCATATTGACAAAACACCACAACAAATATTTAGTTCGATCTTGTTTATGTACCCAATAATATTAAATGTTGATTAACATGGCAAGGGGTGAAGCACAACAAAACTACCTATCTAGACAAGTTTAAATGAGGCCGGAACAACAAACAACAATTCCGGAAACTCCTCATATGCAGATTTCGAATTTGGTACTGTTCTGCCCTATACATAATTTTAATGTTGTTAAACAGCAAAATAAAGTGCACCAAGTTAAACTAGGCATTTTTCTACCCCATTTACATATATAATTTATTTAAATCCGAGCTACGGTTATTTAGTTATGAAATAAATCATTTTAGCATGGCATTTAAGCAAATTTAAACATACAACATTTTAAACATTTTAATTATTGTTATCATGATGCGGATGACATATGCAAGTTTTAAGCAATTTTATGAAAATGTTTACAAGAGCATTATGAAGCATTTGTCGTCGTGGCGGAAACGAAAAAGGGTGCCACGACAACGACAACGAAAATGGTGCCACGGCAACATTCCGGTTCCGATAACTCGATTGAGATGCCGGTGCAAAAGAAAGTGTGATGGAAGCGAGTTAAGCAAGATGGTGGGGAGTTCCCGGTTACCGGGTTCCCACGAGACGATGGCATGGAAACGAGTGACAATTCGGATACGGTGCAAACGGTGCAAAACTCG
The DNA here is from genome assembly GCA_032464435.1 of Aegilops umbellulata. Taxonomy (NCBI): domain Eukaryota; kingdom Viridiplantae; phylum Streptophyta; class Magnoliopsida; order Poales; family Poaceae; genus Aegilops; species Aegilops umbellulata. The sequence continues at coordinate 99,834,152 of CP136060.1, forward strand.
AGCATCTCATATAACACACGCATTCGTTCCACGGCGATCGTTCTCGGCGGTTATACCTTCGAAGCGTGCATTTCGGAGTGAATCGAGTTCGTAGAGGAAGTAGTTGTTCTCGTGGCGGTAGTCGTTCATGTCCACGTAACACGGGTTTTCGGCGACGGTCGTCGTACATGGTTCGGAGGCGTTCGAGTCATCGGTAGAGGAACTTGGCGGACCATGTAGTCGAACTTGGCGCATCCGAAGGGGTACCTGGCGAAATCCACCTCGGATGTAGTCGTACACGTGTAGTCGGACTTGGCAAAAATGCACACCGGCTGCAGTCGTGGTACTTGGCGCTTGCGGTGTGTTGCTTGGGGGCAACCATGGGTACTTGGCAGGTTCCCCACGAAGATGCATCGATGGCGCTCGAAGGCAGCAGCGAGGAGGCGAACGAGGCCGCTGGGACTCGAGCGATGAGTGTCGTGCGGCTGCTGGCGGATGGGATCTAGGCCGACGGGGTCAACACGGGACTTGAGGCGCAGGGGCGAAGCAGAAGACGCCGGCGCACGGGCGAGGCACAGGACGGCGGCTTGACTCCTGCGACGAAGTTCCGGCAGCGACGGCGAGACCTTGAGGTGGAGCAGAGGCGAGGTCTTGGCGCTAGCGAAGCAAGCGAGAAGAGGGGGGTCGAGGGGCTTGGGGTGTGCAGCGGCGGCCTGGAGCGGCACCGATCCAGTCAAAACAGCGGGTCTCCTCCCGTTCGAAGTACAGGAGGCCGTCCATGGAGGAGGCAGCCCAGGCGCGGGCTTGAGGAAGCGGAGATGCTGCGGGACGACGGCGGGGCCGAGCAGAGGAGCTCGACGGGGCTGGATCAATGGGTGTATCGAGGAAGCAGGCTGGCTGCGAGGGGATTTGGGGAGAGAGATGGATCGAGAGGAGGGAGAGATGGAGCAAGGGAACGAGGGGGATGAGATGGGATCGAGCGAGAGGAGGGAGGAGCGAGCGAGAGGCGGCGGCAGGGGGAGAGATCGAGAGGAGGGAGCGCTCGGGCTAGGGTTAGGTGCGGCTGGGGTTCGGTCGGGCCTTGGCCAGGCCCAAGAGGCCGGCTGCCGGATGGGCCTTGGGAGGCTGGCCCAAAGGAGAGGGAGGCTGCTGGGCTCTCCACTCCCTCTCTCATATTACTCTTCTCTTTCTTATTTCTTCAGATAGAAAAACAAAGAGAAAAGCACATAGCGTTTGGCAAAGAAATAGGATAAGATAGATATATATCTGAGATCCTGGATTTATGAAGGATTAGACTAAATTGACTTGGCGATTTTTAGAGGTAGAAAAATAATCCAAGTTTGAATTAAATTCAAACTTGAGCCATTTTTAACCCAACCAAAACAATTCCAATTGAGATGAAACTTGGCAGAGAGACTAGGTACATGGTGTTAGAATATTGGGGAAAAGATGAACATTTTTGGAGGAGGCAAAGTGGCACTTGCAAGAATGGAAGAAAAGGGAAGGAAGGAGAAGTGAAGGTGCAATGGTTTGAAAGGGTGACAAGGGTAACACACATGATGCTCACGGAAACAACATGAATGACAAAATCCAACATGGCAAGCACAAAGCTATACTTGATATAACCAAGATGCAACATAAGATGGCATGATGACATGATGCAATGCAAAAATAAAAGAGCAAGCACAAAAGAAAACACACGGAGGTGAAGTCTTCTGGATCGTCGGTCTTGGGGCATTACAATTTGGGATACGACAAGAACCGGATTGCTAAATGTTCTAAGTTCGACACCTTGTTGGAATTGAAAATGTGGCTCGACAACTACTCGGTTACGCATTATCGTCCACACAAGGTGGTGCACTCGGACGTCAATGTGCGCTACATGGTTGCATGTGCATGTGAAGATGAAATATGTATGTGGATTGTGCGTGCAAGACCATGGAAAGGAGGTCCAAGTTGGCATGTAGTGAGTTGTGTGCCAACTCACATGTGCCAAGGCAAGAGGGTGGATGGCAAGATCGTGTCTCAAGACCACAAACAACTCATGTCCGAGTTCATCGCTTACAGGCTCTCCAACTCAATATCCACACTTCCAACAATGAGCGTCAAACATGTCATTGCCCTTGTGAAAGCCATCTTTCATTACAAGGTGAAGTACGGCAAGGCATGGAAGGCGAAGCAAGCCGCATTTAAGATGTTGTATGGTACATGGGAGGAAGCATACAACCGAATCCCTAGGTTGTTGTTAGCCATGGCCGCGACAAACCCGGGCATGGTTCATGTGGTCGAGCCTCATGGGCACCAAACAACGATTCATGAAGGAAGTAAAGTCAGAGTATTTGGCCGTGCTTTTTGGGCATTCGAGCAATGTGTGAGGGCTTTCGAACATTGTAGACCGGTCATCGCAATTGATGGCACGTTCTTGACCGGACAATACAAGGGCACCTTGTTGGTTGCGATAGCAAGTGATGCCAATAATCGGGTGTTTCCATTGGCATTTGCTTTGGTTGAGGTGGAAAACAATGACAACTGGGAGTGGTTTCTGTATCTTTTGAGGACGAAGGTGTTACCCGCTCAAAGGGAAATTTGTGTTATATCAGATCGACATCAAGGAATTCTTAACACGGTTTAGATTGACATTCCCGGGCATGCTCCGTTGCATCATCGATGGTGCATGAGGCACTTTTGTTCAAACTTCTATAGGGCATGTGGCCTTAAGGAGTTGGCCGACGATCTTCAAGATTGTTGTCTCGCTTTCTCCGATAGGCGCTTCGCCACTTTGTACAACAAGTTGCTCGCACACAAAAAGCTTGATGCCGGGGGTCAAGACTTTCTCAATAGGCACATTCAATGCCGGAACAAGTGGGCACGTGCTTTTGATGAAGATGGCCGGAAATACGGTCAAATGACAAGCAATATGGCCGAATGCTTCAATAGGGTGCTCAAAGGTGCACGTGGATTACCCCGTGACGGCAATAGTTCAATACACATTTGACAAGATGAATGCGTACTTTGTAAAGTACTCGAAGGAAACCGATGCACGGATAGCGGGTGAGAACCCAGGAAGTACAAGTACAAGTTCCCACCCAAAGTTGATGAATGGTTGGTATTTCAATCACGGAAGGTGGACTCATAAGAGGCTATATTGTATGACAACGAAGAGTGGAAGTACGAAGTGAAAGAGTCAGGAGGAACCACAAATGATGGCCGGCAACATGGAGGGAAGGCTTTCAAGGTGTCGTTAACACAATGTGATTGCACTTGCGGGAGGCCATTGTTGCTTCATCTCCCATGCTCACACTTGTATACCGCCGGTCGCGTTAGGAATGTGGACATCATTCACCCACGCACCGTGAGGGAGTCGGAGTTCTCAATTATGACGGTCAAGAAAACACGGGCTCCCTGCTTTCACCCGTACTTTGACCAATCACAATGGCCAGAGTATCATGGAGTTCAACTATGGCCGGATCCGGAGTTGAAGGTTGTTAAACGGGGTAGACGTCAGACAAAGCGTCTTAGAGGCGACATGGACGGATGGGGCCATGGTGGCCGCTGCGAAGCGGGCAACGACCAATTCCAAGAGCCTCGTGAGAGCTCCCGTTGTGGGGAGTGCAAAGGTCAAGGCCACAACAAAATAAAACGTACAAAACCAAGGAAAAGGTCCAAGACAAATGATGCAAGCACAAGCCAACAATGAGGTACACAAGGGAGCCAACCAAGTGGTAGCCAACAAGTGCCAAGCCAACCAAGAGGTAGCCAACAAGTGCCAAGGCAACCAAGTGGTAGCCAACCTAGTGGTAGCCAACAAGTGCCAAGCCAATCAAATGGTAGCCAACAAGTGCCAAGCCAACCAAGTGTTAGCCAAAGAGGATCTAGGCAACAAAGAGGTCGGCAACTAGGACTTACAATAGGCCGTGGTGGTGATAGAACATTATAAATAAAGGACGATGACTAGTGCTTTCCGCGCTTGCTGGCTCCTCCCCCCTCTTGACGGCTATCTTCTTCACCTTCCTAGGAAGAGGAACCCGCTCCGGCTCCGGCTCCGGTACCTCCACATCATCCACATCGTCATCCAAATAGTCATCCAAAGCAACCATCCGCGAGGTGCCGACCGTCCTTTTGCCTCTTTGGGTGAAGTCCTCAGGTGTGTATTTGTTGATTCCCTTCCTAGGCTTTAACTCGTATGCAGACCGAACCTTGTAGGTCCCCAAGACCATATCATCAGGAACCTATGCATCCACAAAAGATATGGAAAGACCATGTGTGAGGATATAGTTAGCAATGCATCAACAATTGGATATATATCCTCATGCCATACCTCTTGGGTGACCACACCCGCATCCTCATCCTCCAAAGGATCAGCGTTGCCAGAAGTTGGATCTGATGGTGTCGCCGACCTAGAACGTTCTGGTGATACATACTCGGGGTCACGACAACTGAAAAGGTTTGATAGCCGCCTTAACTTTTGGCCCTGGCGCTGCAACATGAACAAGTGAATGAGACATCGAACGTAGCAACACATGTTAAGTGCTAGTTTGAAGGAGATGTGAACCTTAATGAATGCTCGAAGTGCACCTTCCCCATCGCTTTTGCCAGCCGGGGTTGTTTCCAGAGTAGAGTCGGTCTCATCAGCTGCTTTCTTGATCTGGGCACGCTATGAACAGAAACGGTATTAACGTGTTAGGCAAGTGAAGATGTGAATAGTGCGAATGGAAAAGAAAAAAGGGCAAATACCACAAAGTTCATCATTGGAGCTGAAGGGATCACTGAGTTGCCTTTCCTGACTAATGCGTTGTACTGGTGCTGGGCTACCTCATCAAAAACGGTGGGTTCTTCCAAAATCTCCTCAGCATACGCCGGCTTGCATACCTTCACACGGGTGCTTGCAAGAAACCATGTGAGATAGTTATTGAACGCGATCGGGCAGTGCTGACGAAGCTGGGCTCGTTTTCCAGCCCGAGCTTGCTCCACAGCAAGCGTGAACTGTATGATATACTTGCTGTGATGCTTGGCCCAATCCTTGATCTTCCGCTGGTTTTTCCTATCCAACCTGCAAGTTAGAAACAGAATATTAGCATCATCAAAACCGCCGAGAAGCCGCTAAGTGCTCAAGGTTGATTATATCTTACGCGTGTAGCAATATGTCCGTGTCCTCCCACTCTGGCGGGTGTGGCTGGAACAAACCAAACTGGCGGAACACCCGATGTGGCAGGTGAAGCTCAACCGCCCAGTTGCATATGAGTGGACACCGCATATGCCAGAGATCCCTATCCCTAATGCACATCAGATTCAGCCTGAACTCTATAGGGTTCCCAAAGCTATCTCCTTTTCCATACGGTTCCCATTCAACCTACAAAATGGGATAGAATGCAAAATTGATATCGAGTTACGATAGAAGCATCATAATCACTTATGCAATGTCGATTCACCTGCTCAGGCGTGATCGCGTCCATCTCACTCCTGTACAGCTTGTACATGACCGAGGGATCATCCGTCATCTCATTTAACACATCCCACTTGTAAGCCCAAGTGGGGAGCCGTAGTGGGTCGCCTTTGTCGTCCCAATCCTCATACTTCACGGTCTTCGGTCGTCCAACCGGCAAACGCTCCCAGCTCCATATGAAAAGTGCGGGCAAACAACCACCAATACCTCCAGATAGCCTACAACACGCTTCGTCCAACTGCACATAAAAAAGAACTTGGTTGAATTAACAGCAAGATTGGATTCATAATGTACCAATGAAGTGAAACAGAAACAAATTCATACCTGTCTATACAAGTAAGCCAGTGTCGCCGAACCCCAACTCCATTTGCTATCGAAGACGGTAACGCCTTGAGCCACATCCATGGAGCATTCTTGCCAGTGCCATCAGCAAACATAGTCCTGGATATCACGTACCACATGTAGACACGAGCATATGTCTTGACCGTGTCCTCATCAGCATCCTCAGGGCAAATACTGAAGTTCGATACAATCCACGTGAAACTAGCACCGGCTGCGAGTCTAACCTTCTTCTTCTGGTTTGCGAGGCTTCGAAGAAACCTTACCAATATGGGCAAACATCTGCTCGCGCCACCCATCAGAATCGGTGCACATACATAGAGGATTCCCATCAATAGGAAGACCGGTGATCATAGCTATATCCTGGAGCGTCACGGTCATCTCCCCGGTCTGAAGATGGAAAGTGTGTGTCTCCGGCCTCCAATGATCAATAAGCGCGGTGAGTGCTGGAGCATTATTGGGTGGCGTCGACCGGCTAACCAACTGAATGAAAGGGAGAAGTCATGTCTCCCTAACATACGGTGTGTACCGCTCATCATAGCGCATCCACCCAAGGTTGACCCCGTGAGCCCGAAGCTTCAGAGGTGCGAGCTCCTACAAGCAAACAAACAAATCATTACATATGGGGGTATGTGTTTGAAAAAAAACACGAAACTCATAACACCGGCAACTTTCATTATTACCCGCTGCTCCACCGACATAGCGTACGACCGGTGTTGTTTGTCCCAGTGATCATTGATAAGCCAAACCATCCTAACAATTTGAAAGAAAGCTTTCTTGTCAACACGATTATCTTTTGAATACAAAAAAAGTAAAGTACGGCTACTAGATGCAAAATACAAAGCATATGTATCCAAACCATTCTTGCCAATAGAAATGTAATTTCAATAAACTAAACTAAGCCTACCTCATGCAAGATTCAATACAAATATCTTTTCCATATAAATAAAATGTCAACCTATGTATCTAAACTATATAAATAACATGTCAACCTATGTATCCGAACCACATTCTAATCTAACAAGGGTTCCCCAAATCTAATACATGCAAGATTCAAATAAAAGTTCCCCAAATCTAATACATGCAAGATTCAAACAAGGGTTCCTCAAATCTCCGAAATAGCATACATTATATGGATAGAAAGAAGGGGATCGGAGAAAAGTACCTTCTAGAATGGATTGGTGAAGGAATCCACGGGCCAAATCGTCAGATCTGAAGATTTTTGAAGAGGGGATTGAGAGGGGGAGAGGAGCCAGCCGCCGCAAAGAAGTTTCTATAACTGCTGAAGAATGGGGTGGGTGGGGGAGGCCTAGCGCGCGGCGGCTGCATCTAAGTCAATGTGCAACGCCCACGAGCCGGGCGCTGCACATTACAGTGTGGCGCCTAGCTCGGAAGCGCTGCACTGTTGGGTGCGGCCCAGGGGCTGCCACGGTGGACTGGAGTGCAACGCCCCCGAGTTAGACGCTGCACCGTAGGGTGTGGCGCCGTCGTGGCGAGCGCTACAAAAAAAGTCAGGGATGTAAAATTGTTTTATGGACAGTTCATTTTGTGAATTGATTTTGGCCAGACGTCAAAATTGTCAAATTTGCCGGCAGCCGATGCAGCCCGATTTCCAGAATATCAGCCGGATGCTTTTCACGCGGAGGCAAAAGCGAAAACCCTAAAGCCGCCGCCCACACATCCCCAAGGAATAAAACCACAAGGCCGCGGCTGACATCCCTCCCCAGCTTACACCTAGCCGCCGCCGCCGACGAAATCCACCCAAGCCCCCGAGCTCGTCTCGTCGTCGTCGCGCTCTAGGCTTTTGGGATGGAGGCCGAGACGGCGGCGAAGAGGGCGCGGGAGAGCAAGGTCGCTGCGGCGGCGGACGGGGCCGGTGAGCAGGCGGGGATCTCGGCCGTCATCCCCGGATGGTTCTCCGAGATCAGCCCCATGTGGCCCGGCGAGGCGCACTCGCTCAAGGTGGAGAAGGTCCTGTTCCAAGGCAAGTCGGACTACCAAGACGTGCTTGTTTTCCAGTCCTCCACCTACGGGAAGGTGCTCGTCCTGGATGGGGTGATCCAGGTGACCGAGAGGGACGAGTGCGCCTACCAGGAGATGATCACCCACCTCCCTCTCTGCTCAATCAAAGATCCCAAGAAGGTCCTGGTCATCGGGGGCGGAGACGGCGGCGTTCTGCGGGAGGTCTCACGGCACTCCTCGGTGGAGCAGATCGACATCTGCGAGATCGACAAGATGGTGGTCGATGTGTCCAAGCAGTTCTTCCCTCATCTGGCCCTCGGGTTCGAGGACCCTCGCGTGTCCCTGCACATCGGAGACGGCGTCGCCTTCCTGAAGAATGCTCCAGAGGGCACCTACGATGCAGTGATAGTCGATTCCTCCGATCCAGTAGGTCCTGCTCAGGAGCTGTTCGAGAAGCCGTTCTTCCAGTCCGTCTCCAGGGCTCTGCGTCCGGGCGGGGTCGTCTGCACCCAGGCGGAGAGCATATGGCTGCACATGCACATCATAGAAGACATTGTCACCAACTGTCGCCAGGTTTTCAAAGGCTCCGTGAACTACGCATGGACTACGGTACCCACATACCCAAGGTACGCGCAACTGATCCTGTCTTCTATGTGATCGAACTGGGTTCTCATTTCTTTAGCCACTGAGTTTATATGATTTTTGGTTTTTGTTGCAGCGGAGTGATAGGTTTCATGCTCTGCTCCACGGAGGGGCCTAGTGTTGATTTCCAGCATCCTGTCTTCAGCATCGAGGAGGACTTATACTCCACAAAATCCAAGGGGCCGCTCAAGTTCTACAACTCCGAGTTCCACACCGCATCGTTTTGTTTGCCATCATTTGCGAGGAGGGTCATTGAGGCCAAGGCTAACTAGATTCTTACGAAGATGGTCACTGAAACCAAGGCCAATTAGAAGAGCTGGTTTGGTTTCAACACAGGGAGCAATCTGTCTTAGCGTAGACAGAGGACAACCCCCCCTCCCCCCCCCCCCCCCCTTTTTTTTAGCTTGCAATAAGCCCACATGGAAATTATTGGTACCTGTGATTCTGTGTTTATGTCTCAGGTTGTATTTCCTGGCTATACCTGGTGGTATGAGAACCTTCTCAATTTAGTTTTTGCCCTGCAGTTTTCTTATCTTATCTTATGCTTCCTCTGTATCAAAATATAAGACACGTCTTATATTTTGATACATATTTTGATACGGCGGGGTATTAAAGAAAGGACGAACGAAGCGAGCAGTTTTTAATGCGTTTATATATGGGGGCAGGGGTGACAGTTTCTGTCATGGCAGTTCGTTTGGATTTTTGGAATAAGACCCTGCCTTGTGGACACAACACGGTTGGATTAAATTAGTTACTTCCTCCGTTTTTTTAGTCTGCATATAAGATTTGGTCAAAGTGAAGCTTTGTAAAGTTTGACTAACTTTATATTAAAAAATATCAACATTCACAATACAAAATCAATATTTTCAGATGCATCATGAAGTGTATTTTCATATTATATAGTTTTAGTACTGTAGATGTTCATATTTTTTAAGATAAATTTGGTCAAAGTTTGTGTTCTTTTTTAGTCTGCATATAAGATTTGGTCAAAGTCAAGCTTTGTAAAGTTTGACTAACTTTATATCAAAAAATATTAACATTCACAATACAAAATCAATATTTTCAGATGCATCATGAAATGTATTTTCATATTATATAGTTTTAGTACTGTGGATGTTCATATTTTTTAAGATAAATTTGGTCAAACTTTGTGTAGTTTGATTTTGATCAAAACTTATACTCGCGAGTAAAAAGAAACGGAGGGAGTACATTTTTGGTATAAGACCCTGCCTTGTGGACACAACACGGTTGGATTTTTGTATCAGAGGAAGACAATTTGTTAATTGTAGTATATGCTTGTGTGGGACACAACACGGTTGGATTTTTGTATCAGAGGAAGACTATTTGTTAATTGTAGTATATGCTTGTGTGGCACCGTAAGCGTCCAATATGTTGTGTTTTAACCGTGGGCCTTCCTCAAAGCGCTCTTTCCCTTGGCTTTTCCCCCAAATCACGCTAGAGCAATGCGGGACGAGAACGAGACGGCCCGCCTTCAAAGCTCGCCTGACCACCGGATCAAACCTCTCCCCCTCCCGGGATCGTCGTTCCAACAGCCCCGGCGACCTTGCAGTGCGTCTTGCCGTGGTGGCCGTCGCAGCTCACAGCGGTGACCCATCACGGCTCTAAAAAAAGCTTTGGTTGTCGCATGCTCGGAATTGCTGGTTCCAGCAAAACTAGATTCCAGTTGAAGTAAATTTCAGCAAAACTAGATGCCGGTTGAAGCAAATTTCCTCAGCGGTTGAATCAAAAATTGTTTTGCAAGTCCCAACGAAGAATGCTTTGCATCTCGGGAAAACATAGGCTCCAGCAAAAAAAGATACTGGTTGAAGCAAAAATTGCTCGCCGGTTGTAGAAGAAATGGCTTGCCGATCCCAACGAAGAAAAATGCTTCTATACTCGCATCCATGGAAAAATCGCCGGTTCCAGCAAAAATGCCTAATGGTTCTAGCAAAAGCAATGGCTAGTTGAAGCAAAAAACAGAGCCGCGAACTCACATGTCATGAAGATGAATGTAGGAAAAATCCACAAAACACTGGTAGTAACAAAAACCAAAATGGTTGTAGCAAAATGGCTCGCCGGTTCGAGCGAAAATCACCGTGGTAACAGATTTTGGGTAGGTGGGTTGAAGCAAAGACACTGATTGGTTTCAGCAAAAACGAAACATGGTTGTAGCAATTTCGTGCTGCGGCGGCCATAGAGAACAGAGCACCCAGCCGCGGGTTGCCATGGCGATGAGCGCTTGCAGGCCGCTCAGCTCCGGACAGTGCTACCTCTTGAGCTTGCGTTGGTTTTCCTCGAAGAGGAGAGGATGATGCAGCAGAGTAGCGTAAGTATTTCCCTCAGTTTTTGAGAACCAAGGTATCAATCCAGTAGGAGGCCAAGCTCAAGTCCCTCGTACCTGCACAAAACGATAGCAACTCGCAATCAACGCGATTAGGGGTTGTCAATCCCTTCACGGTCACTTACGAGAGTGAGAACTGATAGATAATGTTTTTGGTATTTTTGATATAGAGATGCAAAGTGAAAAGTAAAAGGCAAAGTAAAAAATCAAAGCAAGATTAAAGTGATGGAGATTGATATGATGAGAATAAACCCGGGGGCCATAGGTTTCACTAGTGGCTTCTCTCAAGAGCATAAGTATTCTACGGTGGGAACAAATTACTGTTGAGCAATTGACAGAATTGATCATAGTTATGAGAATATCTAGGGTATGATCATGTATATACGCATCACGTCCGTGACAAGTAGACCGACTCCTGCCTGCATCTACTACTATTACTCCACTCATCGACCGCTATCCAGCATGCATCTAGAGTATTAAGTTAAAAACAGAGTAACGCTTTAAGCAAGATGACATGATGTAGAGTGATAAATTCATGCAATATGAAATAAACCCCATCTTGTTATCCTCGATGGCAACGATGCAATACGTGCCTTGCTGTCCCTTCTGTCACTGGGAAAGGACACCGCAAGATCGAACCCAAAGCTAAGCACTTCTCCCATGGCAAGAAAAATCAATCTAGTAGGCCAAACCAAACTGATAATTCGAAGAGACTTGCAAAGATAACCAATCATACATAAAAGAATTCAGAGAAGATTCAAATATTATTCAAAGATAGACTTGATCATAAACTTCTGTAAATCCAAAAAATCTACCAAAATTAGACGACCTAGACAATTTGTTTATTGATCAGCAGAAATTGGAATCAGAATTTTATCACGTTCTGGTGATTTTAATAATTCGGGCACTAAGCGCAAAGTTTCTGGAAATTACAGCAAGATCAAATAACTATCATCCAAGAAGATCCAATAGGTCTAGCTTGGCACAAACACTAATTAAAACACAAAACCACATCTAAACAGAAGGTATATGGGTTATTTATTCCTAAACAGAAGCAAAAACAAAAAACTCAAAATAAAATTGGGTTGCCTCCCAACAAGCGCTATCGTTTAACGCCCCTAGCTAGGCATAAAAGCGAGGATAGATTTAGGTAGTGCCATAGTAATAAGATAGATCGGTGAAACTCATTTCATATTCTCTACGTTCGGCAGCAAGTTTTCTTTGAGGCAAGCAAAGTAATCAAAAGGGCTAAATTTAATAGGACAAAAGTCCCCAAGATCAATTTTAGGAGGTATAGGTTCCTCTTTCGGCCCTTCGTATTGCACAACTAATTCATCATTATAAGCATTCTTTTGACAGAACCTTGTGAGCCTAAACTCAAGAGAGCATCCTAGCTCATTGTTTCGAATAGCCAAATCATCATTAAGTTGAGAGATTCTATCAATTAAGATATTGATGGGCACCTTTTTTCTAAGGTTTTCATTGAAAGCACCATAGTCAATAGATTGAAAACGCATAATTTCTTCTTGATCAAAGAGGATAGATTCTATGGGAGGACGACCAGCGTCCACCCTATAATGCGCAAAAATTTCTTTGGCTTCTTTTATTATAAACCTGAATTCGTGAGCCAAAAAGATAGTAGCGACACACTTAACAGAAGAATGTTCGATATTAGAAAATTCTAAGAAAAATTCTTTGTATAGATGGGTGCATATGCATGAATTGCCTTTCAAGTTCAACAATAAGCATGGCAATAGCGTCCGCAAGACTACTAGTTCTATGAAGAATAGAACCGCCCATAGAGGGCAAAGCACCGACACAAGTAAAGAAATCTTGAATAACTCCTTTTCCAATAATATTACCACTACCGATTCGAAATCTTTTTGTATGATAGGTAGGGGGTTCTTCAGCAGGAGCATCCGAATTTTTTATGATATTGTTATCGCCCATATCGGCGATAACCTCCCCAATTTCAGACATAGCGACAAATAAGCGATCCAACACACGAGCAAACAAAAGGCAAGCGAGAAAAAAGGCAAACGGAAAAAAGAAAGGAGGAGAAGGAGAAGGAGCGGGCAAATAAAACGGCAAGGGTGAAGTGGGGGAGAGGAAAACGAGAGGCAAATGGCAACTAATGTAATGCGAGAGATAGGGATTGTGATGGGTACTTGGTATGTTGACTTTTTGCGTAGACTCCCCGGCAACGGTGCCAGAAATTGCCCGTTGTCGGGAGTCCAAATCTTGACTTGACTTTTGCGTAAGCCTCCCCGGCAACGGCGCCAGAAATTCTTCTTGCTAACTCTTGAGCTTGCGTTGGTTTTCCCCGAAGAGGAGAGGATGATGCAACAGAGTAGCGTAAGTATTTCCCTCAGTTTTTGAGAACCAAGGTATCAATCCAGTAGGAGGCCACGCTCAAGTCCCTCGTACCTGCACAAAATGATAGTAACTCGCAACCAACGCGATTAGGGGTTGTCAATCCCTTCACGATCACTTACGAGAGTGAGAACTGATAGATAATGTTTTTGGTATTTTTGATATAGAGATGCAAAGTGAAAAGTAAAAGGCAAAGTAAAAAGCAAAGCAAGATTAAAGTGATGGAGATTGATATGATGAGAATAGACCCGGGGGCCATAGGTTTCACTAGTGGCTTCTCTCAAGAGCATAAGTATTCTATGATGGGTGAACAAATTACTGTTGAGCAATTGACAGAATTGAGCATAGTTATGAGAATATCCAGGGTATGATCATGTATATACGCATCACGTCCGTGACAAGTAGACCGACTCCTACCTGCATCTACTACTATTACTCCACTCATCGACCGCTATCCAGCATGCATCTAGAGTATTAAGTTAAAAACAGAGTAACGCTTTAAGCAAGATGACACGATGTAGAGAGATAAATTCATGCAATATGAAATAAACCCCATCTTGTTATCCTCGATGGCAACGATGCAATACGTGCCTTGTTGCCCCTTCTGTCACTGGGAAGGGACACCGCAAGATCGAACCCAAAGCTAAGCACTTCTCCCACGGCAATAAAAATCAATCTAGTAGGCCAAACCAAACTGATAATTCGAAGAGACTTGCAAAGATAACCAATCATACATAAAAGAATTCAGAGAAGATTCAAATATTATTCAAAGATAGACTTGATCATAAACCCACAATTCATCGGTCTCAACAAACACACCACAAAAAGAAGATTACATCGAATAGATCTTCACAAGAGAGGGGGAGAACTTTGTATTGAGATCCAAAAATAGAGAAGAAGCCATGTAGCTACTAACTATGGACCCGAAGGTCTGAGATAAACTACTCACACTTCATCGGAGAGGCTATGATGATGTAGAAGCCCTCCATGATGACGGCCCTCTCCGGCGGAGCTCCGGAACAGGCCCCAAGATGGGATCTCATGGATACAGAAGGTTGCGGCGGTGGAATTAGGTTTTTGGATCCTGTTCTGATCGTTTGGGGGTACGTAGGTATATATAGGAGGAAGGAGTACGTCGGTGGAGCACCGAGGGGCCCACGAGGTAGGGGGCGCGCCCTGTAGGGGGGGGGGGGGGCGCCCCCACCCTCGTGACCGCCTCCGGTACTTCTTGGAGTAGGGTCCAAGTCTCCTAGATCACGTTCGGTGAGAAAATCACGTTCCCAAAGATTTTATTCCGTTTGGACTCCGTTTGATATTATGTTTCTCCGAAACACTGAACTAGGCAAAAAAACAACAATTCTGGGCTGGGCCTCCGGTTAATAGGTTAGTCCCAAAAATATTATAAAAGTGGAAAATAAAGCCCAATATAGTCCAAAACAGTAGATAATACAGCATGGAGCAATCAAAAACTATAGATACGTTGGAGACGTATGAGACAGCACTCGCGGCAGCAGGCGACCATGACCATGAGCATTATCAACCGCCCGGACGACCGTTGTGGTCGCATCAAAGCCCGTCTTTTGATCTCTTTCTTTTGAAACTTCTTTTTTCTTCTTCGTTTTTCTGTGGCTAGTTCCAACACATTACATAGGCATATTTCCAGGCATCCAAATTTCAATACAACATATAATTCAATTTGCACATAGCAATTCATTAGAGCAATTCTTTCAAACTCACTTCTTTATATAGAAATTCAATCATTTTTTTACCGAAACAAAAATAAAAACTCTTGTCTAGTTTATTTGCGCGGGTTGCCTCCCACAAAGCGCTTGTTTTCAGACGATTAGTGATGACCCACAAGTATAGGGGATCGATCGTAGTCCTTTCGATAAGTAAAAGTGTCAAACCCAACGAGGAGCAGAAGGAAATGACAAGCGGTTTTGGGCAAGGTATTTTTTGCAAGCACTGAAATTATCGGTAACAGATAGTTTGATAGTAAGGTAATTCGTAACAACTAACAAGTAACAATACTAACAAAGGTTCAGCAAGGTAGCCAAATCCTTTTATAGCAAAGGACAAGCCAAAACTTTCTCTTATAGAAAGCAAAGCGTTCCGGATGACACATGGAAATTCATCTAGTCACTTTCATCATGTTTATTTGATTCACATTTGCTACTTTGATAATTTGATATGTGGGTGAACCGGTGCTTGGGTGCTGTTATTACTTGAACAAGCCTCCCACTTATGATTACCCCATCTCGCAAGCATCCGCAACTACAAAATAAGAATTAAGATAAATCTAACCAAAACATGAAACATATGGATCCAAATCAACCCCTTATGGAATAGCTCATAAACTAGGGTTTAAGCTTCTATCACTCTAGCAACCCCATCATCTAATTACTACTCCACAATGCCTTCCCTTAGGCCCAAGTATGGTTAATTGTCGGTAGTCAACGTTCACATGACACCACTAAAGGAAGCAACAACATACATATCATCAAAATATCAAATGAATACCAAATTCACATGATTACTTGTAACCGGACTTCTCCATGTCCTCAAGAACAAAAGTAACTACTCACAAATCATATTCATGTTCAAGATCAGAGGGTTATTGAATATCATTAAGTATCTGAACATATAATATTCACCAAATACACCAACTAGCATCAACTACAAGATGTAATCAACACTACTAGCGACCCACATGTACAAATTTGAGGTTTTAAGACAAAGATTGAATACAAGAGATGAACTAGGGTTTGAGATGAGATGGTGATGGTGAAGATGTTGATGAATATTGGTCCTCCCATGATGAGAGGATCTTTGGTGATTTCGATGGCTTTGATTCCCCCCTCCCGGAGGGGAGTTTCCCTGGCGGAATTGCTCCATGGGAGAGCAAAAGTGCTCCAGCCTAGGTTCCGTCTCGAGACGGCGGCGCTTCATCCTGAAATCTTTTCCTTGATTTTTTTCTAGGTCAAATGACATCATATAGCAAAAGATGGGCTTCAGAGGCATGTAGGGCCCCCACAAGCTTGGGGGGCGCGCCCCCGAGGCTTGTGGCTGCCTGGTGGGTCCCCCTCTGGTAATTCTTTCACCAATATTTTTTATATATTCCAAAATAAATCTTCATAAAATATCAGATCATTTGGAGTTGTTCAGAATAGCTATCTCTGTTGCACCCCTTTTCGGTCCAGAATTCTAGCTGCCGGCAATCTCCCTCTTCATGTGAAACTTGCAAAATAAGAGAGAAAAGGCATAAGAATAGTATCACAAAGTGAAATAACAATCCAAATTGCAATAAATATCAATCAGAAAACATGATGCAAAATGGACGTATCAACTCCCCAAGTTTAGACCGCTCTTGTCCTCAAGCGAAAGCCGATATCGATAATCATGATCACATGTTTAGAGAGAGAGAGAGAGAGAGAGAGAGAGAGAGAGAGAGAGAGAGTTGTCGATAAAAACAAAATACGGGCATGAAATAATCATGGTCATTATCATACATCAATATATCATCATAAAACTTATCATGCTAAAGTAACAATTCAATCACAAGCTAAAGTATGAAACATAAACTTCATTGGGAACTAACAAACTATGTTTTAGTAATTGTAACAATCACAATCCATCATAATTTCAGAAAGAGTCTATGTAAGAGCTTTGTTTAACAAGTTCACATACTCAACTATCATTCAGTCTTGTATGATTGTTGACTCTCAAGGCATATTTATAGAGCAAAAATTTCAGTCAGACACATAGAAAGATACGGGCTTATGGTTTCACCTCCAACTTATTTACCTATGGGTAATGTCAACAATAATAACTGATGATCACCTACACTGAACGGGACACACACACACACACACACACACTTGCGACTAAAGAGTACATAGAGCAGAATAGGGATGATCATTATTGACTCTTGCATAAAAATAAATGCAAGAAAGTAAAAGATAGGCTTTCGCAGAGGGAAGCAGACGTTGTCATGCGCTTTTTGTTTTTGGATGTGCAAGCTCTTAATGTAAAGGAACGATCACTTTATATTGCCCCTTGTGATAGCAACCTTTATTATGCAGTCTATCGCTTTTATTTTGTTACCATCACAATGTCGTACAAAGCTTATTTTCCCTTAAAATAAAAGATCATACATATTAGAAGCAATTTTTATTGCTTTATGCACCGATGAAAACTTACTTGAAGGATCTTATTGAAGGAAATATGCCCTAGAGGCAATAATAAAGTTGTTATTTATATTTCCTTATATCATGACAAATGTTTATTATTCATGCTAGAATTGTATTAACCGGAAACTTAGTACATGTGTGTATACATAGACAAACAGAGTGTCACTAGTATTCCTCTACTTGACTAGCTCGTTAATCAAAGATGGTTAAGTTTCCTAGCCATAGACATGAGTTATCATTTGATGAACGGGATCACATCATTAGAGAATGATGTGATTGACTTGACCCATCCGTTAGCTTAGCACTATGATCGTTTAGTTTATTGCTATTGCTTTCTTCATGACTTATACATGTTCCTATGACTACGAGATTATGCAACTCCCCAATAGCGGAGGAACACTTAGCGTGCTATAAAACGTCACAACGTAACTGGGTGATTCTAAAGATGCTCTACAGGTGTCTCCGATGGTGTTTGTTGAGTTGGCATAGATCGAGATTAGGATTTGTCACTCCGATTGTCGGAGAGGTATCTCTGGGCCCTCTCGGTAATGCACATCACTATAAGCCTTGCAAGCAATGTGACTAATGAGTTAGTTACGAGATGATGCATTACGGAATGAGTAAAGGGACCTGCCGGTAACGAGATTGAACTAGGTATGATGATACCGACAATCGAATCTCGGGCAAGTAACATATCGATGACAAAGGGAACAACGTATGTTGTTATGCGGTTTGACCGATAAAGATCTTCGTAGAATATGTAGGAGCCAATATGAGCATCCAGGTTCCGCTATTGGTTATTGACCGGAGATGAGTCTCGGTCATGTCTACATAGTTCTCGAACCCGTAGGGTTCGCACGCTTAACGTTTGATGACGATCGGTATTATATGCTTATCTATTTTGATGTACCGAAGGTAGTTCGGAGTCCCGGATGAGATCACGGACATAACGAGGAGTCTTGAAATGGTCGAGACATAAAGATTGATATATTGGATGACTATATTCGGACACCGGAATGGTTCCGAGGTGTATCGGGTATTTACCGGAGTACCGGGGGTTACCGGAACCCCCCGTGGGGTTACTGGGCCTACATGGGCTTTACTGGAAGAGAGGAGGAGGCGGCCAAGTGGAGGGGCGTGCCTCCCCAAGTCCAATCTGAATTGGGAGGGGGGCCGCCCCCCCTTTCCTTCTCTCCCTCTTCCCTTTCCTTCCCCTCCTAGTTGGACTAGGAAAGGGGGGAACCTACTCCTTGTAGGAGTAGGATCCCCCCCTTGGGGCGCCCCCGATGAGGCCAGCCGGCCCTCTCCTCCACTCCTTTATATACGGGGGAGGGGGGCACCCCATAGACACACAAGTTGATCTCTTAGCCGTGTGCGGTGCCCCCCTCCACAGATTTCCACCTCGGTCATATTGTCATAGTGCTTAGGAAAAGCCCTGCGTCGGTAACTTCATCATCACCGTCAACACGCCATCGTGCTGACGAAACTCTCCCTCGGCCTCAGCTGGATCTAGAAGTTCCAGGGACATCACCGAGCTGAATGTGTGTAGATTGCGGAGGTGTCGTGCATTCAGTACTTGATCGGTTGGATCGCGAAGACGTTCGACTACATCAACCGCGTTACTTGCTTCCGCTTTTGGTCTACGAGGGTACATGGACACACTCTCCCCGCTCGTTTCTATGCTTCTCCTAGATAGATCTTGCATGATCGTAGGATTTTTTTTGAAATACTACGTTCCCCAACAGTGGCATCAGAGCCAGGTCTATGCGTAGATGTTATATGCACGAGTAGAACACAAAGAGTTGTGGGCGATAATAGTCATACTGCTTACCAGCATGTCATACTATGATTCTGCGGTATTGTTGGATGAACCGGCCCAGACCGACATTACATGACCGTGTTCATGAGACTTGTTCTACCGCCGTGCTTTGCACACTGGTGGCTAGTGGGTGTCTGTTTCTCCAACTTTGGTTGAATCGAGTGTGACTATGCCTAGTCCTTGTTGAAGGTTAGAACAACAAACTTGATGAAAAATCGTTTTGGTTTTGATGCGTAGGTAAGAACGATTCTTGCTAAAGACCGTAGCAGCCACGTAAAATTTGCAACAAGAAAGTAGAGGACATGCAACTTGTTTTTGCAGGGCTTACCGTGATGTGATATGGTCAAGACGTGATGATATATAAATTGTTGTATGAGATGATCATGTTTTGTAATAGTTGTCGGCAACTAGCAGGAGCCATATGGTTGTCGCTTTATTGTATGAAATGCAATCGCCATGTAATTGCTTTACTTTATCACTAAGTGGTAGCGATAGTCGTAGAAGCAATAGTTGGCGAGATGACAACGATGCTACAATGGAGATCAAGGTGTCAAGCCGGTGACGATGGTGATCATGACGGTGCTTTGGAGATGGAAATCAAAGGCACAAGATGATGATGGCCATATAATACCACTTATATTGATTGCATGTGATGTTTATCTTTTATGCATCTTATTTTGCTTAATACGGTGGTAGCATTATAAGATGATCTCTCACTAAATTTCAAGGTACAAGTGTTCTCCGTGAGTATGCACTGTTGCTACAGTTCGTCGTGCCGAGACACCAAGTGATGATCGGGTGTGATAAGCTCTACGTTCACATATAACGGGTGCAAGCCAGTTTTGCACACGCAGAGTACTCCACTACTAGAAAAAGGGCTATAGATGGGATTGACACTAATGGCACACCAGACAAGCGGTGCACCATTAGTATATACTAATGGCGCACCACTTACTGATACGCCATTAGAGTTGAAACTACTAATGGCGCACCTGGCCCAGCGTGCGCCATTAGTATCAAACAAATTTTTCTATTGTATTCGATGAATCTGTTGTTGATGTGTGCTGTCTATATTTTGTCCAATTATACATTTTGTAACCTGTGCAAAAAACAGAAAATTAAAAAATTAAAAAAACCTAATATTCATAGTAATGGCGCATCACGTCATAGTGCGCCATTAGTATGCCAGAGGATACTAATGGCGCATCATTAAACAGTGCGCCATTAGTATGCCGAAGTTACTAATGGCGCATCTCGTTGTCGTGCGCCATTAGTATGCCAAAGCACCTGGGTATACATGGCCCCTGGAAGGCATACTAATGGCGCACCGTGGCCTATACTAATGGCGCACCAGTGGTGCGCCATTAGTATACCAGATACTAATGGCGCACCAGTGGTGCGCCATTAGTAAAAATTACTAATGGTGTGCTAGTAATGGCGCACCAGTGATGCGCCATTAATGGCCAAATTAGGTGCGCCATTAGTAGCGGTTTTTCTAGTAGTGTTGGGTTAAACTTGACGAGCCTAGCATATGCAGATATGGCCTCGGAACACTGAGACCGAAAGGTCGAGCGTGAATCATATAGTAGATATGATCAACATAGTGATGTTCACCATTGAAAACTACTCCATCTCAAGTGATGATCGGACATGGTTTAGTTGATATGGATCACGTGATCACTTAGATGATTAGAGGGATGTCTATCTAAGTGGGAGTTCTTAAGTAATATGATTAATTGAACTTAAATTTATCATGAACTTAGTACCTGATAGTATTTTGCATGTCTATGTTTTTGTAGATAAATGGCCCGTGCTACTGTTTCGTTGAATTTTAATGCGTTCCTAGAGAAAGCTAAGTTGAAAGATGATGGTAGCAACTACACGGACTGGGTCCATAACTTTAGGATTATCCTCATTGCTGCATAGAAGAATTACGTCCTGGAAGCACCGCTAGGTGCCAAACCCGCTGCAGGTGTAACTTCAGATGTTATGAACACCTGGCAGAGCAAAGATGATGACTACTCGATAGTTCAGTGTGCCATGCTTTACGGCTTAGAACCGGGACTTCAACGATGTTTTGAACGTCATGGAGCATATGAGATGTTCCAGGAGTTGAAGTTAATATTTCAAGCAAATGCCTAGATTGAGAGATATGAAGTTTCCAATAAGTTCTACAGCTGCAAAATGGAGGAGAATAGTTCTATCAGTGAGCATATACTCAGAATGTCTGGGTACCACTATCACTTGACCCGGCTGGGAGTTAATCTTCCGGTTGATAGTGTCATTGACGGAGTTCTTCAATCACTGCCACCAAGCTACAAGAGCTTCATGATGAACTATAATATGCAAGGGGTGGATAAGACAACTCCCGAGCTCTTTGCGATGCTAAAGGCTGTGGAGGTAGAAATCAAGAAGGAGCATGAAGTGTTGATGGTCAACAAGACCACCAGTTTCAAGAAGAAGGCAAAGGGAAGAAGGGGAACTTCAAGAAGAACAGCAAGAAAGTTGCTGCTCAAGTGAAGAAGCCCAAGTCTGGACCTAAGCCTGAGACCGAGTGCTTCTACTGCAAAGGGACTGGTCACTAGAAGTGGAACTGCCCCAAGTATTTGGCGGAAAAGAAGGATGGCAAAGTGAAAGGTATATTTGATATACATGTTATTGATGTGTACCTTACTAATGCTCGCAGTAGTTCCTGGGTATTTGATACTGGTTCTTTTGCTAATAATTGCAACTCGAAACAGGGGCTACAGATTAAGCGAAGATTGTCTAAGGACGAGGTGACGATGCGCGTGGGAAATGGTTCCAAAGTCGATGTGATCGCCGTTGGCACGCTACCTCTACATCTTCCTTCGGGATTAGTTTTAGACCTGAATAATTGTTATTTGGTGCCAACGTTAAGCATGAACATTATATCTGGATCTTGTTTGATGCGAGACGGTTATTCATTTAAATCAGAGAATAATGGTTATTCTATTTATATGAATAATATCTTTTATGGTCATGCACCCTTGATGAGTGGTCTATTTTTAGTAAATCTTGATAGTAGTGATACACATGTTCATAGTATTGAAGCCAAAATATATAAGTTTAATAATGATAGTGCAACTTATTTGTGGCACTGCCATTTAGGTCATATTGGTGTAAAGCGCATGAAGAAACTCCATGCTGATGGGCTTTTGGAATCACTTGATGCTTGCGAACCATGCCTCATGGGCAAGATGACTAAGAGTCCGTTCTCCGAAACAATGGAGCGAGCAACAGACTTACTGGAAATAATACATACTGATGTATGCGGTCCGATGAGTGTTGATGCTCGCGGCGGGTATCGTTATTTTCTAACCTTCACAGATGATTTGAGCAGACATGGGTATATCTACTTGATGAAGCATAAGTCTGAAACATTTGAAAAGTTCAAAGAATTTCCGAGCGAAGTGGAAAATCATCGTAACAAGAAAATAAAGTTTCTATGATCTGATCGTGGAGGAGAATATTTGAGTTATGAGTTTGGTCTTCATTTGAAACCATGCGGAATAGTTTCGCAACTCACGCCACCTGGAACACCACAGCGTAATGGTGTGTCCGAACGTCGTAATCGTACTTTATTAGATATGGTGCGATCTATGATGTCTCTTACTGATTTACCGCTATCATTTTGGGGTTATGCTTTAGAGACGACTGCATTCACATTAAATAGGGCACCATCTAAATCCGTTGAGATGACACCATATGAAATGTGGTTTGGAAAGAAACCAAAGTTGTCGTTTCTTAAAGTTTGGGGCTGCGATGCTTATGTGAAAAAACTTCAACCTGATAAGCTCGAACCCAAATTGGATAAATGTGTCTTCATAGGATACCCAAAGAAGACTGTTGGGTACACCTTCTATCACAGATCCGAAGGCAAGATATTCGTCGCTAAGAATTGATCCTTTCTAGAGAAGGAGTTTCTCTCGAAAGAAGTGAGTGGGAGGAAAGTAGAACTTGATGAGGTAATTGTACCTGCTCCCTTATTTGAAAGTAGTTCATCACAAAAATCATTTCCAGTGATTCCTACACATATTAGTGAGGAAGCTAATGATGATGATCATGAAACTTTTGATCAAGTTACTACCAAACCTCGTAGGTGAATGAGAGTAAGATCCGCACCAGAGTTGTACGGTAATCCTATTCTGGAAGTCATGTTACTTGACCGTGACGAACCTACAAACTATGAGGAAGCGATGATGAGCCCAGATTCCATGAAATGGCTTGAGGCCATGAAATCTGAGATGAGATCCATGTATGAGAACCAAGTGTGGACTTTGGTTGACTTGCCCGATGATTGGCACGCCATAGAGAATAAATGGATTTTTAAGAAGAAGACTGACGCTGACGGTAATTTTAGTGTCTACAAAGCTCGACTTGTTGCGAAAGGTTTTTGACAAGTTCAAGGAGTTGACTACAATGAGACCTTCTCTTCTATAGTGATGCCTAAGTCCATCCGAATCATGTTAGCAATTGCCGCATTTTATGATTATGAAATTTGGCAAATGGATGTCAAAACTGCATTCCTTAATGGATATCTTAAAGAAGAGCTGTATATGATGCAACCAGAAGGTTTTGTCGATCCAAAAGGTGCTAACAAAGTGTGCAAGCTCCAGCGATCCATTTATGGACTGGTGCAAGCCTCTCGGAGTTGGAATATATGCTTTGATAGTGTGATCAAAGCATATGGTTTTTTACAGACTTTTGGAGAAGCATGTATTTACAAGAAAGTGAGTGGGAGCTCTGTAGCATTGCTGATATTATTTGTAGATGACATATTGTTGATCGGAAATGATACTGAATTTCTGAATAACATAAAAGGATACTTGAATAAGAATTTTTCAATGAAAGACCTCGGTGAAGCTGCTTATATATTGGGCATCAAGATCTATAGAGAAAGATCAAGACGCTTAATTGGACTTTCACAAAGCACATACCTTGATAAAGTTTTGAAGAAGTTCAAAATGGATCAAGCAAAGAAAGGGTTCTTGCCTATGTTACAAGGTGTGAAGTTGAGTCAGACTCAATGCCCGATCACTGCAGAAGATAGAGAGAAAATGAAAGTCATTCCCTATGCTTCATTCATAGGTTCTATCATGTATGCAATGCTGTGTACCAGACCTGATGTGTGCCTTGCTATTAGTTTAGCAGGGAGGTACCAAAGTAATTAAGGAGTGGATCACTGGACAACGGTCAAGAACATCCTAAAATACCTGAAAAGGGCTAAGGATATGTTTCTCATTTATGGAGGTGACAAAGAGCTCGTCGTAAATGGTTACGTCGATGCAAGCGTTGACACTGATCCAGATGACTCTAAGTCACAAACCGGATACGTATTTATATTAAATGGAGGAGTTGTAAGTTGGTGCAGTTCCAAGCAGAGCGTCGTGGCGGGATCTACGTTTGAAGCGGAGTACATAGCTGGTTTGGAAGCAGCAAATGAAGGAGTCTGGATGAAGGAGTTCATATCCGATCTGGGTGTCATACCTAGTGTATCGGGTCTAATGAAAATATTTTGTGACAATACTGGTGCAATTGCCCTAGCAAAGGAATCAAGATTTCACAAGAGAACCAAGCACATCAAGAGACGCTTCAATTCCATCCGCGATCAAGTCAAGGAGGGAGACATAGAGATTTGCAAGATACATATAGATCTGAATGTTGCAAACCCGTTGACTAAGCTTCTCTCACGAGCAAAACATGATCAACACCAACACTCCATGGGTGTTAGAATCATTAGTGTGTAATCTAGATTATTCACTCTAGTGCAAGTGGGAGACTGAAGGAAATATTCCCTAGAGGAAATAATAAGGTTGTTATTTATATTTCCTTACATCATGATAAATGATTATTATTCATGCTAGAATTGTATTAACCAGAAACTTAGTACATGTGTGAATACATAGACAAACAGAGTGTCACTAGTATGCCTCTACTTGACTAGCTCGTTAATCAAAGATGGTTAAGTTTCCTAGCCATAGACATGAGTTGTCATTTGATGAATGGGATCACATCATTAGAGAATGATGTGATTGACTTGACCCATCCGTTACCTTAGCACTATGATCGTTTAGTTTATTTCTATTGCTTTTCACGACTTATACTTATTCCTATGACTATGAGATTATGCAACTCCCGAGTACCGGAGGAACACTTAGTGTGCTATCAAACGTCACTACGTAACTGGGTGATTATAAAGATGCTCTATAGGTGTCTCCGATGATGTTTTTTGAGTTGGCATAGATCGAAATTAGGATTTGTCACTCCGATTGTCGGAGAGGAATCTCTGGGCCCTCTTGGTAATGCACATCACTATAAGCCTTGCAAGTAATAAGACTAATGAGTTAGTTACATGATGATGCATTATGGAACGAGTAAAGAGTCTTGCGGGTAACGAGATTGAAATAGGTATGATGATACCGATGATCAAATCTCGGGCAAGTAACATACCGATGACAAAGGGAACAACGTATGTTGTTATGCGGTTTGACCAATAAAGATCTTCGTAGAATATGTAGGAGCCAATATGAGCTTCCAGGTTTCTCTATTGGTTATTGACCGGAGATGAGTCTCGGTCATGTCTACATAATTCTCGAACCCGTAGGGTCCGCACGCTTAATGTTTGATGACGATCGGTATTATGAGTTTATGTGTTTTGATGTATCGAAGGTAGTTCGGAGTCCCGGATGAGATCACGACATGCCGAGTAGTCTCGAAATGGTTGAGACATAAAGATTGATATATTGGATGACTATATTCGGACACCGGAATGGTTCCGAGGTGTATCGGGTATTTATCGAAGTACTGGGGGGTTACCGGTTCCCCCCATGGGGTTACTGGGCCTACATGGGCTTTACTGGAAGAGAGGAGGAGGCGGCCAAGTGGAGGGGCGTGCCTCCCCAAGTCCAATCTGAATTGGGAGGGGGGCCGGCCCCCCTTTCCTTCTCTCCCTCTTCCCTTTCCTTCCCCTCCTAGTTGGACTAGGAAAGGGGGGAACCTACTCCTTGTAGGAGTAGGATCCCCCCTTGGGGCGCCCCTGATGAGGCCGGCCGACCCCCTCCTCCACTCCTTTATATACGGGGGAGGCGGGAACCCCATAGACACACAAGTTGATCTCTTAGCCGTGTGCGGTGCCCCCCTCCACAGATTTCCACCTTGGTCATATTGTCGTAGTGCTTAGGCGAAGCCCTAGGTCGGTAACTTCATCATCACCGTCAACACGCCGTCGTGCTGAGAAACTCGCCCTCGGCCTCAGCTGGATCTAGAAGTTTGAGGGACGTCAGCGAGCTGAACGTGTGCAGATCACGGAGGTGCCGTGCGTTCGGTACTTGATCGGTTGGATCGCGAAGACGTTCGACTACATCAACCGCGTTACTTAACGCTTCCGCTTTCGGTCTACGAGGGTATGCGGACACACTCTCCCTGCTCGTTGCTATGCTTCTCCTAGATAGATCTTGCGTGGTCATAGGATTTTTTTGAAGTACTACGTTCCCCAACACTTATTGTCGGTGTACTAAAGTAGGGGTACCTTAGTACCCCAGACTTGTGCACGGGCAGTTGTAGCACCCTGCGGCGAGGCCCGCCCAGGAAGCGCCAAGAGAAGACCAAGCATTCAAGACAAGGCCCCCGGCAAGAGGAACTTGCCGGGCCAAGAAGACAAGACCCCGGCAAGAGGAGCTTGCCGGGACGACTAAGCCCATGTAATACCATCCAAGAACAAAGTATACGAGACAGAAGATCGAGACCCCGACAAGAGGAGCTTGTCGGGAAGGCCGAACCCAGGCACCACAAGAGAAGCCCGCCACGGCGCGCCATGCGCCCCGGCAAGGCCTGATAGCCGGCAAGCTATCAGGCACAGGAAGACGACCCCCGCGGCAAGCCGCTTGCCGCGGCAAATCGCCACCTCAGGACTGCGCTCCAGCTCACCCGCCCACGCGTCGCTCCGGGGTTTCCCCCAAGGGCACGTGGCGGGGCACCGCGCAGCCTGGGGTATGCGGTGGCATGCAGCCACCACCGTGGCGAGCGGTGGCGCACCTAACGGTCCGCCTCGGTGCTGTCCAGGCGACCGTGACGGGCATTTAATGCCCTTGTCCCCTACCGTCAGAAGTAGGTATGATAACACTGTGCCGCACTGTAGCGCCACTGTTCCCGCACTGTTACAACTTCCACCCCTTTTACACTTTTACCCCTTTCTCTTACGTTGACACCTGTCGGTGACCCCTTTGCGCTATAAAAGGAGGCCCGTGTGCAACGTAGAGGGGGTTCGGAGATTCGGAATCCAGACAGCCATACGCTCGGTGTAGCTAGCTCTCCAAGCTCCCGAGCTCCCCAGTTCAATACAACCAAGCAGGAGTAGGGTTTTACGCGTCCATCGCGGCCCGAACCTGGGTAAACCGCCCGTGTGCTCGCCTCGATCTGCTCTCCGTGCTCCCTCCGCCCCCCTCACCGGACAACGAAAGGGGCTCCGGCCCCATAGGTGCTCGCGGGGGACGCCGTCCACCCCGACATCTTTGGCGCGCCAGGTAGGGGGTGCGTCGAGGTTGTGCGGATCAGATCCGGCGTTCGCGCGAGCGCGCTCTTCGTCAGCTTATCCGAATTCGCTAGCTTCATCAACACCATGGCCCCGAAGAAGAAGGCTTCGGAGGTCGCGGGCCCGTCCGCGTCTCTTCCACCGCTACCGGAGCCAACGGTGGGCGGGGGAGACGCCGTCGGAGGGGTGGCTACCGGCGAGAACACTCGCGGCGCCACCAAATCCAAGAACAGGGCGGACGACCGAGCCTCGGCCTCCGAGGACGCGTCGCGTCCGTCCCGACAAACGACGACCCAGCAGCGCCATGCCACAGGAGGTGGCATCCGCTTGCTGGACCAAGGGCAAACTGGAGGTTCACGGGACGCCCCGGGCCCCCGTCCGGACACGGGCAAGGCGAAGGCGCCGGGGAGGGACCCCGCTCTTTCTAACATTGTTAGGAGTCCGAGCGTATCCCGCTCCTCGCGCCACTCGCCCCCGCTCCCCTCCACTCCGGCAGAAGCGCTCGCGAGAGCGCAATTGCTCCTCGACTACCCTCCAGCGGCTGACAAGGCCGAAGGCTGGAGGGCCACCATCCAGAGCCTGATCGCCTTCGCCAACAACGACACGCCGCAGCAGCCGGCAACCTCACGGCCACGGCAGGTCGAGAAGACGAAGGCCGACGGCGACAAGACCGCCGGGGGTGCAACCACCATGCACTCCCCGGCGCAGAAGCAGAAGACGCCGCCCCGCTGGAGCAACGCCGACGACGGCTCTACAGCGTCGTCAGACCCGTGGACTCGCCGGGACCAGCGCCGAGTCCTCGACGAGCGGCAGCAAGAAGACGCTCGAACAAGGATTGAGCGCCGCCGAGAAACTCGGCGGCAATCAGACCAGCGGGCTGGGAACGCTGTCGACGCGCACGCGCCCGGTGAACCAGGTGACTTACCGTACGCGGCAGGTTGCCCTGCGTTCACCCGTGAGCTGCGGCGCGTCCGGTGGCCCAGCACGAAGAACTTCAAGCCCGACGTACCGGAGAAGTACGACGGCAGGACGCACCCCTCGGAGTTTCTCAGCATCTACACGATCGCTGTGCAAGCTGCCGGGGGGCGCGACGAGAGGATATTGGCGAACTACTTCCCGCTCGTGCTTAAGCCGAACGTTCGTTCGTGGCTTATGCACTTGCCGGAAGGCTCCATTTCTTCCTGGGCGGATCTTTGCCATCAGTTTGTTGGCGCCTTCACAGGCGGCCACAAACCTCATGGCCAGGATAGCGACCTCCACATCCTAGCCCAGAAGGAAGGAGAATCCCTGCGCAAGTACATCCAGCGCTTCAGCCGCGTGCATTGCAACATCCCCGACGTTCACCCTGCCGCGGTTATCAGCGCGTTCCACCAGAACGTGCGTAACCGCCGCATGCGTGAAGAGATGGCCATGACCAAGATCCGGGACGTCAGCGAGCTATATGCCCTGGCTGACAAGTGCGCGCGCGCGGAGGAGGGGAGGAAACTCCCCGGGGAGGATGCTGGCGCAGGAGAAAGCGACAGTGACGACACCGCCCCGGCGAAGAGAAGCCAGCGGCGGAATAATAGGAGGAAGAACAGGAAAGAGGTGCTTGCCGTCGAGGAGTCCGGCAAGGAGGCTCCCGCCAAGCAAATGCAGGCTGGCGGCTCCGGCAAGGAGCCTGCCCCCGTGGCGGCAGCCGACAAGCAGGACGGCTCCGACAAGCAATACTGCAAGATCCACCGCACCAAGGGCCACGATCTCTCCAACTGCAAAAGCGTCGAGTACCTCGTCGTGCAGCAGAAGGCTGAGTACGAGAGGCGCGACAAGGGGAAGGCCCAGGGTGGAGGTGGCGAACCAAGCAAGAAGCGGCCGCCCATCGGCCGGGGAGGACGCCGCGGCAAGGCCAAGCAGCGGCAAGGCGATCGGCCTCCCCGGGGCCGCGACGAGGATGAAGAAAACGACGACGAAGACATGGAAGACGAAGATAACAGCGAGCAGGAGTTCCAGAAGGCCACGGAGGTCCTATGCGTTGACGGCGGTGCCTCTCTGCACACCTCCCACCGCCAGCTTAAGCAGTGGGTGCGAGAGGTGAACGCAGCAGAGCCGCCCGTGGAGTCGCGCAGGCTCCTCAAATGGTCCAGCACGCCCATCATTTTCGATCTTGAGGATCACCCCGACCGCACAACCGCGGTCGGGTGCTTGCCGATGCTGGTCTCACCCACCATCCGCAACCTCAAAGTCACCAAAATGTTGGTAGACGGCGGGGCCGGGCTGAACTTGATCTCCTCCGCTGTGATCAAGAAACTCCAGATCCCAGACGGCGAGCTCGAAGAGACCGGTTCTTTCCAAGGAATCAACCCGGGGAGGAGCAAGCCCAAGGGGAAGATTACTCTGCCTGTGACCTTCGGCGGCGAGCTCAACTTCAGGACTGAGCGCATCACGTTCGACGTCGCTGATATCCCGTTACCATACAATGGGATCCTCGGCCGTCCCGCTCTCGCCAAGTTCATGGCAGCTTCCCACCACGCCTACAACGTACTCAAGATGCCGGGGCCGATAAGCGTCATCACTGTCCATGGCGACAAAAAGGACGCGCTTATCTGCGCCGACAAGATCTACCGGGATGTAGCAGCCGCGGCAGAGAAGGACACACTTACCGCTGAAGCCCCCGGGGGGAAGAAGACAAGGACCAAGTCCGGTAAGTGCTCTGGGGCCCACTCCGGCAACCGCACCTCTTCGGAGTGCTGCGCCGCCGTCGAGGACGTTCCATCGAGCTCCACCGGCAAGTACAAGAAGGGAATGACCGCTCCTCTGGCAACCAAGAAGGTGTCCGCCAAGGAGGACGGCACTGGCGGTACCTTCACCATCAGTGCCACGCTTGACAGCAAATAGGAAAGCGCGCTCGTTGCCTTCCTGCGGGCGAATGTCGACGTGTTTGCATGGCAACCGTCCGACATCCCCGGTGTTCCCAGGAGGGTGATTGAGCACAAGCTCGCTGTCTGTCCTCACGCGCGACCCGTCAAGCAGAAAGTGAGAAAGCAAGCCGTGGAGCGCCAAGAATTCATCAGCGAAGAGATCAAGAAGCTAGAGGCAGCAGGCCTAGTGAGAGGTGTGATCCATCCAACGTGGCTGGCCAATCCGGTCGTCGTGCGCAAAGCCAATGGGAAGTGGAGACTGTGCATAGACTTCACCGATGTGAATAAAGCATGTCCCAAGGATCCATTTCCCTTGCCGCGCATTGACCAGATTGTTGACTCCACTGCCGGATGTGAGCTACTCTCTTTTCTTGATGCATATTCAGGCTACCACCAAGTCTTTATGGCCAAAGAAGATGAAGAGAAGACCGCATTTATCACTCCGTGCGGCACCTATTGCTTCATACGCATGCCGTTTGGACTGAAGAATGCGGGATCAACGTTTGCAAGGGTAGTGCACACTGCTTTCGAGCCACAGATCCATAGGAACGTGGAGGCCTACATGGATGACATCGTGGTGAAGAGCAGGAGCAAGGAAACCCTGGTCCAAGATCTGGAAGAGACATTTCAGAACCTGCGCAAGATACAGCTCAAGCTGAACCCCGAGAAGTGCGTTTTTGGAGTCCCCTCCGGCAAGCTTCTCGGGTTCTTTGTGTCACAGAGGGGGATTGAAGCTAATCCCGACAAGATCAAAGCCATCGAGCAGATCGAAGCCCCAGAGCGCGTCAAGGACGTCAGGAAGCTTGCAGGTTGTGTGGCCGCCCTCAGTCGGTTCATTTCAAGGTCTGCAGAACGCGCCCTGCCCTTCTTTAAAATCTTGAAGAAGGCAGGCCCCATGCAGTGGACTCCAGAAGCGGAGGCGGCGCTGCAAGATTTGAAAAGGTACCTATCCTCCACTCCAATACTTGTCGCACCTAGACCACAGGAGAAGTTGTTGCTATACCTAGCGGCAACCAACCAGGTGGTTAGTGCTGCGTTAGTGGCGGAGAGGGAGGCCGACGAGGAGTCCATACCACCTGCAAGCGAATCCAGCGACAAGCGGGGGGCTGCTCCGGCAAGCTCTGGCCCCGACGAGGACAACCCTGCGCAGGAACAGGATGGAGCGCGGAAGAAGATGGTGCAGCGCCCGGTGTATTTTGTGAGTTCCCTCTTGCAGGGGGCTAGATCAAGATACTCTGGGGTGCAGAAGTTGCTTTTCGGCCTCCTCATGGCCTCGAGAAAGCTGCGCCATTACTTCCAAGCACATGAGATAACAGTAGTCACTCGCTTTCCGCTGAAGAGGATATTGCACAATCCCGAGGCAACAGGCAGGATCGTCGAGTGGGCACTGGAGCTGTCGAGCTTTGGACTCAAGTTTGAAAGTACTTCAACCATACAGAGCCGAGCTTTGGCAGAATTCATAGCTGAGTGGACCCCGACGCCAGATGGAGAAGCCCAAGAAACAAGCGCGCCCGTACAAGAAGCAACAAGCGAGTGGGTAATGTACTTCGATGGTGCCTTCTCGCTGCAAGGCGCCGGTGCTGGCGTGGTACTCATCGCGCCCACCGGAGAGCACCTCAAGTATGTTATCCAGATGCACTTCCCAAGAGAGCAAGCAACCAACAATACTGCTGAGTATGAAGGCTTGCTCGCCGGCCTCAGGATTGCGGCCGAACTTGGGATCAGAAAGCTGATTGTGCGGGGAGATTCTCAACTGGTGGTCCGGCAAGTCAACAAGAGCTACCAGAGCCCTCTGATGGAAGCTTATGTAGATGAAGTGAGGAAGCTGGAAGAACACTTTGAAGGGCTGCAAATGGAGCACGTCCCGAGAGCTCAGAATGAGATAGCAGACGGCCTTTCGAAGTGTGCTTCGTTGAAGTTACCTGTGGAACCAGGGACCTTCTTACTCAAGCTGACTCAACCATCCGTTACACCATCAGTTGGGCAGTCCAAGAAAAGGAAGTTGGTCTCCGGCGACTACTTGCAGGCGAACCTTCCTGAGACCGCCGCCAAGGTCCCCAAGATCAACAACCAGAACGCCGGGGGACAGCCCGCTCCTGCGGATCCCAGGATCCGTCCAGTCGAAGCAGGTGTCCCCGATAAGCCTTGCTCCGGCAAGCAGATCAGCAGTCTGAACGCTGAGGAACAGTCCGCTCCTGCGGATCCGAGGATCTGTCCAGTTGAAGCGGGGGTTCCCGACAAGCTTTGCCCCGGCAAGCTTGCCGGGGGATCACCGGCTCCGGCGGAACCAGAGGTTCTTGCCGTAGAAGCCGGGGTCCCCGCAGCGGCCTTCATGCCTTTAGTCCTTGCCGTCGAGCCCCGGGCTCCGGCATGGGCGCAGTAGATCGTCCGTTTTCTGCAAACTGGAGAACTTCCCGACGACCCAGAAGAGATGGAGAAGATCACCAGGCAGTCAAGTATGTACCAGTTCGTGGACAACGAGCTGTACAGAAGGAGACTCAACGGTGTCAGATTGAAGTGCATCTCCAGGGAAGACGGACAGAAGCTGTTGGCAAAGATACACGGAGGCATATGCGGCCATCACATTGGCGCAAGAGCACTTGTCGGGAAAGCCTTCCGGCAAGGGTTCTTCTGGCAAGAAGCCCTCCAAGATGCAACTGCACTAGTAACCAAGTGTGAAGCGTGCCAGTTCCATGCAAAACAGATTCATCAGCCAACTCAAGCTCTCCAAACAATCCCTTTATCCTGGCCCTTCTCGGTCTGGGGGCTCGATATCCTCGGCCCTTTTCCCCGAGCCGTCGGGGGCTTCGAGTACTTGTACGTTGCAATCGACAAGTTCACGAAGTGGCCAGAAGTGGAGCCAGTGAGGAAGGTGACCGCGCAGTCAGCAGTCAAGTTCTTCCGGTCGATCGTCTGCCGTTTCAGAATCCCCAACAGAATCATCACCGACAACGAGACACAATTCACGAGTCGCGCCTTCATGCAATACGCCCAGGATCTCGGCGCCAAGGTCTGTTTCGCTTCGGTTGCTCACCCCAGGAGCAACGGTCAAGCAGAAAGGGCCAACGCTGAAGTGCTGCGCGGACTCAAGACCAGGACCTTCGACAGGCTGCGCAAGTGCGGAAGGAATTGGATTGAGGAGATGCCGGCGGCTCTTTGGTCAATCAGAACGACACCGAGTCGAGCCACCGGACAGACACCCTTTGCTCTAGTCTATGGAGCGGAAGCAGTTATCCCCACGGAACTCGTATACGGATCTCCTCGGGTGCTCGCTTATGACGAGCTCGAGCAAGAGCAGCTGCGCCAAGATGACGCGCTGCTCCTTGAGGAAGGACGTCTCCAGGCTGCGGTACGAGCTGCTCGATACCAGCAAGCCTTGCGTCGCTACCATAGCCGCAAGGTCAAGGCCAGGAGTCTCGAAGAGGGCGACCTTGTTCTTCGGCGCACTCAGTCGGCCAAGGATTCCAACAAGTTGACGCCAAAGTGGGAAGGACCTTATCGGGTGAGACAAGTCACGAGGCCTGGCGCTGTCCGCCTCGAGACCGAAGAAGGCGTACCAGTGAGCAACTCCTGGGAACATAGAGCATCTTCGCAAGTTTCGCCCATAAGGCGCGGTTGCCGTGATCCGCTCCGGCAACCATCGGTTTGTACAGGCCTTGCCGCTGCTGCATGTAACCCCTTGTACAAAGCCAGGCGAAGCCCCTGGCATCAGATAAAGTTGCCCTGTTAGGCGACCTTGTTCTTAGGCACGTTCAGTCGGCCAAGAATTATAACAAGTCGACGCCGAAGCAAGAAGGCCCTTATCGGGTGAGACGAGTCGCGAGGCCCGGCGCTGTCCGCCTCAAGACCGAAGAGGGCCTACCAGTGAGCAACTCCTGGGAACATAGAGCATCTTCGCAAGTTTCGCCCATAAGGCGCGGTTGCCGTGATCCGCTCCGGCAACCACCGGTTTGTGCAGGCCTTGCCGATGTTGCATGTAACCCCTCGTACAAAGCCAGGCGAAGCCCCTGGCCGAAGATAAAGAAGCGCTGGCGCCCTAGATTTTAGCATGCATGCTGAGTCAGAGTCTCGTCCTTGGTTAGGGTTGTCAGTTCCTAACTGTCGCTAACCCCTAACTTAGAGGTCGAGTCCGCGTCTTTTTCCCGTCCTTTCCCTTTGACTCGCAGGAATTGAATGTCCTTGCCGGGCCGCTCAAGGACAAGGAAGAGGAGAAGGACGAGCCAACACCTACGCCCCGGCGAGCCAGAGTCGCCGGGGGCTGCAACCTCAGATAAGTTTTTGCATCCCTCATCATGCATTCTCTTATGGACTGTGGAATTTGAAAGCCTCCTTTCCTCCTGAAAAGCTACCGTGCTCTCTTAGCGGCAAGCCCCAGAGCGCGTTCCTGGGGCCCGTTTCGATAGCGGCCGCGGCAGCGAGGGGGAGGGAAGCGAGGAGCCGGAACCCGCCTGCTCCCCGCCTCCGCCAAGGGCGTGAGAAAGGTCGAGCAGTGCGGGGGAGCGGCTGGGCCTGTTGCCGGACGAGAAACTGTCTATCTTAACGATGTAAAGGATTCGTTCCTTACCGCGGTTTCCACCCGCGAGACAAATGATCCGGCAAACATCCCCTTTTCATTAAAAAAATTCCACTCAGGTACAGTTCAGAGAGAATGAAAAACATGAAAGAAGGGATTACAAGGCTTAAACGCAACTAAGGCCCGAAGGCTTACAAGCTGAAAAGAGATAAGGTGCCCGTAATCCCTTTCTTGTCTCTCTCATCAGGAGGTAGGGCAAGTAGGCGAAGAGGGCGAAAGGGGCACCTAGGCGAGCTACGGGTGGCAGAAGGCACCAAAAGAAGATCCGGGGGCTCCGCCCGGGGGTCTCCGGAGGCTGAAGAAGACGGAGGCGCCGGAGGCAGAGCTGGAAGATAAGGCAGCGGCCTTGCCGCCAGCCTCTTCCTCTTCCCCAGCCTCGCCACTCCGGCCGCCCGAGGAGATCAAGCCCCCGGCAAGAGGAGCTTGCCGGGCCGAAGAGAAGACCCCGGTGGTCGTCACCGAGAGCAAGGGTGATGACGGCGTCTGGGGCGCATCTGGAACACGAGGCACCGGAGCGTCAGCCAGCTGTCGAAGTCGGCCCGTACTCCGACTTCGCGGCCTTCGACGTCCGCCCTCTGTCCTCCTCAGCAGCCCCCCCTACGCCAGCCGCCCAAGGAGACGACCCCGGGGAGTTCACAGAGCCCGGCGCGGACGATGGGGCCACCGGTGTCACACGGAGCTGCGACCGACGCCTAGTCGGACCCGTCATCCCGGCGGCTGCTCCCCTCGTCGTCGCTGTCGCTCCCCTCCTCGTCACTCTCGCTCGAGGAGGAGCCTTCGCTGTCGGAGGATCTATCTTCGCAGCACCGGGCCCGGATGCCGGAGCCCCAGAAGGCCTTTACGGAGAGGAGGTCCTCCCCCACCAGCTTAAAGTGGAGGGTCAACCCCTCCGTCAAGCTGTGGATCCGGGCGAACGTCTTCCACCCGCGGCCCAGACACACCACGCCGGGGGCTCGGGACTCGACGTGGACTCGTGTCCCACTGATCCCGCAGCCCCTCATGCGCAGGTTTAGCGTCTCAGGCTGCTCCACCTCCAACACGCTCGCGAATGGAGCGGGAAGCCGGAGGCGGCGACGAGGCGCCCGGCGCGGCCTGATAATGAACTCACAGGGGTCGTCCCCGAGATGGACCGCGGGAAGGAACGGAGCCGCTGGCGGAGGCGAGGACGGCGCACCGATCCGTCCGCCCCGAGCGCCCCGGCCCCGTCCACGACCTCGTCCGCGACCTCGCCCTCTCCCTCTTCCCCTGACGACCGGCTCCGCCGCCGCGGGCGCAAGGGGAGGAGGGGCGCGTTGCCTAGCAGACACCCTCGCGGCAACCGAAGAAGAACCAGGGTTCCCCCCCTCCATCGCAGATGGGGGAAGGAAACCAGAAGCAGAAGGAGGAAGGAGATGGAGTGCGGATTTCCGTTGCCCCCTTTCGCTCCTTATAAAGGGGCGGAGTGGGGACGCGGCCGCCTCGCTCCTCCAATAGAAGCGGAGGAAGGGCAGGCGACTGGGGCCGACCCACTGCACCGACCCGCGCCGGCCCGACTCCCTGCCTCCGCCGCCGCGACTCCGAGTGCATGAGGACCACGTGGTGGGCGCGCAGAACCGAGGCGACGGGTGGGACGACCTCTCCCCATCCCGTGATTATGGGGAACGGACGCCTCGAAAGCCGCGCCTCACCCCCGTTCATTTATCGAGCCGCGCCTCCGCACCTCCCTCCACTTAAAGAGGGAACGGGCGTTTCGCCCCCACGACGCCGCGATAAGCGCGCGCCGCCTGGGGAAGGTGCGACGGATGCGGAGTTAAGGAGCAGCGCGACCAAGGCCACGCGTGCCCGTGCACTGTTAGGGCCTGGCCCAACGACGCTCGGCACCGTGTGTGGCCCAGGCCCGGGGGCTCCTGTCGGTGTACTAAAGTAGGGGTACCTTAGTACCCCAGACTTGTGCACGGGCAGTTGTAGCACCCTGCGGCGAGGCCCGCCCAGGAAGCGCCAAGAGAAGACCAACCATTCAAGACAAGGCCCCCGGCAAGAGGAACTTGCCGGGCCAAGAAGACAAGACCCCGGCAAGAGGAGCTTGCCGGGACGACTAAGCCCATGTAATACCATCCAAGAACAAAGTATACGAGACAGAAGATTGAGACCCCGACAAGAGGAGCTTGTCGGGAAGGCCGAACCCAGGCACCACAAGAGAAGCCCGCCACGGCGCGCCATGCGCCCCGGCAAGGCCTGATAGCCGGCAAGCTATCAGGCACAGGAAGACGACCCCCGCGGCAAGCCGCTTGCCGCGGCAAATCGCCACCTCAGGACTGCGCTCCAGCTCACCCGCCCACGCGTCGCTCCGGGGTTTCCCCCAAGGGCACGTGGCGGGGCACCGCGCAGCCTGGGGTATGCGGTGGCATGCAGCCACCACCGTGGCGAGTGGTGGCGCACCTAACGGTCCGCCTC
Source organism: Aegilops umbellulata (assembly GCA_032464435.1). Taxonomy (NCBI): domain Eukaryota; kingdom Viridiplantae; phylum Streptophyta; class Magnoliopsida; order Poales; family Poaceae; genus Aegilops; species Aegilops umbellulata. Next base: position 99,871,694 of record CP136060.1, read on the forward strand.
GGTGCTGTCCAGGCGACCGTGACGGGCATTTAATGCCCTTGTCCCCTACCGTCAGAAGTAGGTATGATAACACTGTGCCGCACTGTAGCGCCACTGTTCCCGCACTGTTACAACTTCCACCCCTTTTACACTTTTACCCCTTTCTCTTACGTTGACACCTGTCGGTGACCCCTTTGCGCTATAAAAGGAGGCCCGTGTGCAACGTAGAGGGGGTTCGGAGATTCGGAATCCAGACAGCCATACGCTCGGTGTAGCTAGCTCTCCAAGCTCCCGAGCTCCCCAGTTCAATACAACCAAGCAGGAGTAGGGTTTTACGCGTCCATCGCGGCCCGAACCTGGGTAAACCGCCCGTGTGCTCGCCTCGATCTGCTCTCCGTGCTCCCTCCGCCCCCCTCACCGGACAACGAAAGGGGCTCCGGCCCCATAGGTGCTCGCGGGGGACGCCGTCCACCCCGACACTTATTCAATCCATAGGTAGATCTGGTGGACACTCATGGAAAAAAACTAGGTTTAAGGGCTTTGGATGCACAAGTAGTATCTCTACTTAGTGCGATTTTTTGGCTAGCAAAAGATCCTAGACAAGCACCAGATGTTAGAGGATCCATGACAATATAACTTCTATGTGAATATAAGAAACCATAACTCATTACGTCGTCTTCCTTGTCCAACGTCAACTAATTTATATAGAATATTTGATGATGGCTCACAATCATAAAATATATCTAAGATAGTGTATTTATATGTGATACCTCTCTTTCTTTATTACTTTTTTCATGGATTGCACCAATGACCAATGCTATGTTTGTCAACTTCCAACAAATTTTTATTAACTATACTTCTTTTATGTGAAATCATTACTCCCCATGGGATTAGCATATGACCTTTTTATTATCTTATTATTTTTCTTTCAATGCCAAGATCGAAACAAGAAAGTAAAGCAAAAACTTAAAACTACTCTTTATTATATAACTCGCACATGATTACATAGATAGATAGATCAATAAGCAAGCACTCGAAAATAGATCAAACTAACACTTTATTCTTCTAAATCATGAAATAACTAAGGATCGAACTAAGATAGATAATGATGATAAAAGTGATGGTGATACGATATTGGGGCTCCTCCCCAAGCTTGGCACAAGCCTAGGGTGGTGCCCATACCCGTGTACTCAAGTCTCCTTCTTTGATGGTGGTTGTGGTGATGAAGTGGTAGGCTTGTGCTCCAGCTTCCAAGGCACATGCTCACCGTCATAAAAAGATGAACTTGTCTCTGGGGTCCTCAAATTTGCAGCTAAACTCATACCTTTAAACCTGGCCTCATACTCAAAATTCTGATTTTGCAGATCATAAATTTGGGCCTGAAGGTGATCGATCCTATCATTGAGCTTGAAGATTGTTGGGAAAGGTTGCATGGAAAACAAAACATTTGTACGCACACGCAAGATCTATCCATGGATACGCATAGCAACAAGGGGGAGAGTGTGTCTATGTACCCTCGTAGACCGTAAGCAGAAGCGTTTAACAACGCGGTTGATGTAGTTGAACTTCTTCGCGCTCCAACCGATCAAGTACTGAACGTACAACACCTCCGCGCTCTGCACACGATCAACTCGGTGACGTCCTCCACCTTCTTGATCCAGCAATACTGCGAGGTAGTAGATGAGTTTCGGTAGCACAACGATGTAGTGATGGTGATGGTGAAGTGATCTCCGCAGGGCTTCGCCTAAGCACTACGGAAAATATGACAGGGGGTGTAAACGGTGGAGGGGGGCGCCACACATGGGTAGGCAATTGTCTGTTATGTGCTAGGCGCCCCCTCCCACATATATACAGGTGGGAGGGAGGAGCAGCCAAAGGAGGCGCCCAAGTAGGAGGAATCCTACTTGGGGTCCCTCCCAGGCCACGCCCCCTTTCCTTATTTGGAGTGCGGGGAAAGGCAGCGGAGGGTGGCGCCCCCTTTCCTTTCTCCCGTGAGAAGGAAAGGCAGGAGGGGCTAGATCTCCCCCTTTTCCTTCCCTAAGGCTGGCCAAACAAGGGAGGAGGCGCACCAGCCCCCTTGTGGGCTGGTCTATCCCCTCCTTTGGCCCATAAGGCCCATAACTTGCCGGGGGGTGCCCGGAACCCCTTTCGGTGACCCGATTCCTTCCCGGCACGTCCCGAAACACTTCCGATGTCCAAATACCATCATACTATATATCAATCTTTACCTCTCGACCATTTCGAGACTCCTGGTCATGTCCATGATCTCATCCGGGACTCCGAACAACATTCGGTCACCAAAACATACAACTCATATAACACTATATCGTCAACGAACGTTAAGCGTGCGGACCCTACGGGTTCGAGAACTATGTAGACATGACCGAGACACCTCTCTGGTCAATAACGAATAGCGGAACCTGGATGCCCATATTGGCTTCTACATATTATACGAAGATCTTTATCGGTCGAACCATTATGACAACATACGTAATTCCCATTGTCCATCAGTATGTTATTTGCCCGAGGTTTGATCGTCGGTTTCTTCATACCTAGTTCAATGTTGTTACCGGCAAGTCTCTTTACTTGTTCCGTAATACATCACCTTGTGACTAACTCCTTAGTTATTTTCTTGCAAGCTTATGATGTGTATTACCGAGAGGGCCCAAAGATACCTCTCCGATTCTCGGAGTGACAAATCCTAATCTCGATCTATGCCAACTCAACAAACACCTTTAGAGATACCTGTAGAGCATCTTTGTGATCACCCAGTTACGTTGTGACATTTGATAGCACACAAGCTATTCCTCCGGTATCTGGGAGTTGAATAATTTCATAGTCGAAGGAATATGTATTTGACATGAAGAAAGCAATAGCAATAAACTGAATGATCATTATGCTAAGCTAATGGACGAGTCTTGTCCATCCACTACTGCAGGATGCTGCTAACACGACACTACGATCAGAGACCCACTACTGCAGGATGCTGCTAAAGCGACACTACGACCCTTTCATGAAACTATATGCGATGCATTAATCGCAAAAGGGGATGTAAAAAAACCATCAAAAAACTTGCAAAACGTTTGCGATGGCGGAGCCATCAAACACGATGCAGATTTTAGTTGCGTGTGTGATGCAGGGCACACAGTTAATCCATTCAGACTATTTGCGATGAGGTAGAACAACAGAAATGGGCAGCCATATCAATGTGTGTGCGATATATGGAATACAGTTCGCTCCGATGAGCTGTTTTCTATTAGGGAGTGCAACAGAAACGGTTATCCAGATCAAAGTGTGTGTGATATATGACATACGGTTCACTCGAATGAACTGTTTTCGATTAGGGAACACAACAAAAACGGTTCAACTTAACAAGATGTGTGTGATACGTGGCAAACAGCCGACTCGGATGAACGAAGCACGCCGTAGCCACCTCAATGGCGAGAAAAACGCTCGGACGGACGCGAGCAGAGCGCGCCGCGGCCGCCTCAACGGCGAGCAACCACGTGGTCAACCTTCTGCCATCAATAAATTTTGACCTTGTTTCTCGTCACATTGCAGATTACAATGCAATAAGTAATTGCAAATCTGTTCACGCCTATCAAACTAATATGTGTTCACACTTAGCACCGGGCTATAAAAACTACCCAGTCAAAAATTACTTCATAGTTCCTCTCCTCATCACCCACAAAACTGGTCTTTCCTGTCAAGTCGTTATGCCATGACCGGTAGGAGGAGTTTATGGTGGACATATAACCAGGCAACAAAGACCAAGGCCGCGGAAGCACTAGAGAGGTCCCGCCGCGAAGCCGCAGCCGCAGCAGAGATGTCCCGGCGCGCCGCGGAGCCCTCGAACGAGCTCTCACGGGCACGCGAGGGCTCTCACAAGCGCATTCGCGGTGTCGGCCGTGACGATCTGGCGTTCCTGAAGTCCTTCGTTGGTGACGATGACATTCTCGCTGGCGTCAGTAAGCAGCAGGAGCTGGTCGACGGCTTGATGAAGCTGCTCAAGATCAGCGATGCCTGGGTTGACAAGGCGACCGGACTCGTTGAGCAACTCATGGGTGACAATGCAAAGCTCCTCAAGGCGCTCGCCGAGAAGGAGGAGGAGGCCGCCGACTGGAAGATGTTGCATTAGCAGAGCAGTGCCTCGGGTATGACGCTGACAGCGGTCGTCGAGGAACTGATGGGTGACTTGAGGAAGCTCTGGATCGACCGCAAGCAGGAGGTGGAGGAATCCGTGGCTGCTTTCAAGCAAAGTCGTGAGGAATTGAAGAAGGAGCTGGAGGATGTCATCGCCCAGCGATCCATCGACGAGTAGAGACAGTAGTGACCCAGATTGTTGTCTACAATTTACTTCTTCTCTTGCCCCCATGTCTTCCGGGCTTTGCCGCATGTGGCATTTTAAACTATCCGGAATATGTAAGACAATTATTATCTGCACCATTGTAATTTTGCCCTCGTATTATCCGTTGCCATTTTATTTGTGGTCATATTATCCATTGCCCTATGTGGCAATTTAAATTAGGGCGGAATACGAGTTGAAAACATGAACAAAGCAAATGCTACCATGGGATCACAAGCAAACACCCTCCATCGAGGTGCTTTAATTAACCCATTAATAGAGCGAGGCGGGCGGTGGATGGTGCATGGAGGTCAAAGAGCTCGCTTCCCGGTGAGCATGGGCGGCTTTGCTGCTCGCACGTGTCCCGTCGAGCCTGCGGGTGTACAGGATGTACGCGTCCCATCGAGCCTGCGTGGCGGACTGCTCGCACGCGTCTCATCGAGCCTGCACGACGAACTTCTCGCGCTCGTCCCGTCTAATCAAACAGCCGCACACACGCCACCGAGTATGGTTAAATTTCAACACGGTTAATATAATACAACCATTTGCGATATTAACGTGTCAGATTTCTGTTTCAAAAAGGACTTCATTGGCTACTAATGTGTGTCCCTCTTCTCAAACTGGACGATTTTTTTACCATGGCATATATGTGCCATGTCATGAAACCATGCGAAGTTTGATGTTTTTTGGGTGAGTTTTTGATTTACTGGGATTTAAAAACCGAGATTCTCAATGTTTCAGGATGACGACAAGTTTGTAATTCATTCCCATTCCTTAAATGAGACCTAAACATGCACCCAATGACACATGTACGATTTCCCACCCATTTTGCTTCACTGGAGCATGTGCTTGTAGTTCAAATTTGAATTATGGACTACATTAAATGTGTAGAAAACTTAATTAGTAATATATATAATGGCCAAACGAACCCTGAACAGTTTCAAATTTCAGAACGACACTCCTATTATTCTATGTTGCATGTAGAAAACAAAGTTCAAGGCGAGAAGAGGCAGCGATTATCGTTTCGCCCACAAGAGGGGCATGTTTCCCTACCGGAACCACGAGGGGTTGCGACATGCTCCGATTTGTAAGTGTCGGATGTGGGGTTCCGGCAAAACCCTTAAGGTTTAAACTCTAGGGTGCGCGCGAAGTTCTTCCCCTCCTACCGATTCGTGCCCTAGCTTGCTAAGATCTAGCAGACTAACTCGACACACTCGCAACACAGAAAGACACGAGATTTATATTGGTTCGGGCCATCGTTGTGGTGTAATACCCTACTCCAGTGTGTGGTGGTGGATTGCCTCTTGGGCTGATGATGAACAATACAAAGGGAAGAACAACCTCCTGAGGTTGAGGTGTTCTTGTGCTCTGCGGGCTTGTGGATTGGCCCGGGGCTAGCTCAGATCTAGATGAGTTGCCCTTGCTCTCTCTCTCTCTCTCTCTCTCTCTCTCTCTCTCTTCTTCCCCCTTTCCTCCTCCTTTGCTATGGTGGCTAGCTCTACTTATATAGGCCCTAGTCCTCTTCCCAAAATAATGAGCGGGAAGGGAGCCAACAATGGAGGGCTAATTTGGAAGGGGACAGCCAGTACAAGCTATCCTGACAAAGGCGGTCTTCGCCTACTAAAGGCTCTGATGATGACGCCGTCTTGGGCTCCACGGTGATCTCTGCCTTGCCGTCCTGCTGGTCTTGGTCTCGTTGCACTGATATGGAAACCTTTGCCTGATGCCTCGGTACTCCGCGCTTGCGCCTGCCTCCATAGCACCAAAGAGGAAACAAGGACACTGCGCGTTAGCGCCCGCCTGGTGTCGGATGTCATGGCTCACGTCACGAGAGCCTCACGTGGTTCGCCTTGCCTTGATATCTCCACTCCTCACGAGCCTGCCTGGGAAGGGTCATTTGTGAGGAGGTCTTGCGTTGTCCGCCTCATGAGGCTTGGCCCCTCACGAGGGTCTTGAATGCCTTTGTCGATGAAGACGGGCCGTATGGCCCGCTAGCTTAGCCACGCCATGGGCCGCAGGTAGGCAAGTCTGGGGACCCCCGTTTCTAGAGCACCGACAGTAGCCCCCGGGCCCAAGGTGCGCTCGGGCTTGGCTTTGAGGCGAAGGCAAGGGGCAAGCACGGAGCGCTGCGGGCCCCAGAAGCCTGCGGCCTCGGTCGATGCGTGGCGGTTGATTGGACGTGGGCGTCTCCACTTCCCCATGCTGCCTCGGCAACTGCACGACTTGACAAGTCCCTGCGACATGCAAGGAAAACCATCATTACCTGTGATCATGGGAGGCGCTGGTTGGCCTTCTTCCGCTATAAATGGTAAAGGGGGCGGAGCCCCTGTCTCCCATCTCTTCCTTGCTCGCTCGCTTCTTCCTCCTTGCTCCTCTGCTTGCAGTAATGGCGCCCATCTGAAGGTTCTCCGCTGAAGAGAAAGGGAAGGCCCCCCACGATGACCTGGGGCCACTCCCGCCGAAGAAGAGGGAGATCCATCATCGCATCGAGGCGGCGATGCAGGTGGTGGCAAGGCCTTGGTGCGAGCGGCCTCCCCCGGGGTACCCGCTTCCCTTGTACGCCCGAGTCGAGGGCTCAGGAGGGCGAAGCGAAGAACGACAACGCCCGCGCCGCACCCGTGGTCGCCGCGCGCCGTTGCTCCTGGAATCCACGCCACGGATTCCTCGTGTGAACTTGTGCTATGGGCGCCGATGCCCCCAAGCTCTTGGATCCGCTTCTCGCGGTTCTTCTCTGACGTAATGCCGCCGAGGGGGCCCCTCGAGCTTTGGCTGCAGCACGCCGACTGCGACACTCTGGTGACCGGAGAAGAGGTCAAAGCGGTCCCCACCGGCAAGATCTTCATGACCCGCGGATGGGGCGAGGTTGCGCGGGTCTGCCATGCGAGGGGAGCCGTCGCGATCCACTTCGAGTACGACGGCGCCAGCACACTCTTCTTCAAGGTCTTCGACGCGGAGGGCCGCCGCCTAGAGTGTTGCCCCGGGGAGGGAGGGGAGCGCCAGGTTGACGCACGCTCCACTCGTGGCCACTCCAGCAGCAGCAGCCTCTGGGAGTCCAGCGACTCTCCCGAGCTCTACGAGACTCCAGAGACGAGCGACGACAGCTACGCGCCCCCAAGCTCTCGCCGGGCCCAGAGTAGGGCTGCGGCGTCTAGCCGACGTCGTCACTGATCTGGATGGGGTTGGCGCCGGCCTCCCGTGGCCCACTGTTGATGATGGCGTATGCCACGAGAGGGTGTAGATAGGATTCCTCCTAAATCTTGCTTTTGTTTCCTGCGAAGAATCATGAGGTGCCCCATGGGGGTGTGTAAGGATCTGTGATGCCATTTTGTGTATGTCGTCCTTATTACGAAAATTTGCAAGCGCATGTCCTGTCAAGGCTTAGTCTCCCCTTTCCAACCTCGCGATAGCTTATTGCTCTACGCTGATAGGTCCCAGTCCCCAGGCAGGCTACAGCCGTCGCTGGTATGCCAGGTCGCGATGCCGTGGTCAAGGCCAGGAGGTGTGCGGCCCGAGGTCCGGTAAGAGCCCCTGAGGCGCGATGCTCAGGAGGTCCCCTTCAACGCTCAAGTGGCTATGGCAAGATAAGAAAGGGAGGTGACGTGGCCGTGGCAGAGCTGCGATGACCGCAATCTTAAGGTTCTAACGATTAGCCGATCCGAGCGCGAGACTTATCGCAGTGGTGTGGGGTCGGTTCTTCGTGACGCATCAGGCCTGTGCGCCACCATCCACATCGTTGCTAGGTCAGGCCCGTACGGGTCCTTCCCCTTCCAAATCTTTCCTTTGTGCTCTACGTCCTCGGGTCCCGGCCCTCGAGCGAGCTCAGCCGCCGCTGGTATGCCAGGTCGCGATGCCGCGGTCAAGGCCAGGGGTGAGGGATGGAGAGCCAGTAAGAGCTCCTGAGTCGCGATGCTCAGGAGCCCCCCTCTAACGCGCAAGCGGATTGCTTGTAAGAGGAGAGGGCCCGCGGTTCCGCCCGCTATTATCCTCGGGAGGTTCCTGCAGGTCATCATGAGGAGAAGAACGGTTTTGCCGTTACGGTTGCCAGCCTTGCTCTGAGACGAGATGAAGGCACTGAGGGCCTGGTGAGGTGACGTGCGCGGGGCGTGCCGCAAGCCATAGGTCGACCACTCAGGTTTGTCGACGTGGCAGGGATGGACATATGAACCAACGCCGTGCCCGCATGTGGAGGCCCCGTGGGGGCGACGATTGACTAGGTGGCAGCCGAGCAGGCGGTGATCACAGGCAGATCAAGCATGGAAGGATAGGCTAGCTTGGGTAAAAGAAGGAAGATACACGCCACCGGGTCAGGCCCGGGTGGTTTGGGGATGATGCAGCCTGAGGGGCGCCCCCAGCAAGGTAAGCTAAAGGCATAAGAAAAGGATACATGTCGCAGGGACGGACCCACGCGGCCTGGGAATAATGCAGCCCGAGGGGCGCTCCCAGCTAAACGAACTTGGAAAATGTCACCTGTTTCGTCGACGAAGGAGAGTTGGTGCAGCTGAAGGAACGCGGCGAGGGAATGGCTCCTCACGAGCCTCCGGGGCCCTGAGCCTCGGGAGGCTCTGGGGGCTGAGGTGGTTACTTGAGGACCATCTCCACGTCCGCCAAGACGGCGTGGTGCCTGGCCTCTTGAGCTGCCATGATGCGCCGCATGCTGTGCTGGTAGGCTGACGACATGCTCGGCAGGCCGAAGGGCATGCGAACATAGTTGTGCGGTGGACCCTCGCAGCGCCCAATGCGCAAAGGCCAGAAAAGCTCCTGAGATGCGGCCCTGTTGAGCCCTGGGACGTCGATGCAGACGCGCAGCCCGACATCCTCGCCTGGATGGGGACATGTGCCCTGTGAGCGGCGGTCGCCGTGCATGGCCCTTGCATCTTGCAGTTCCTGAGTGGTCTTGGTGATGAACTCCTGAGCGGTGAGCGCTCCTCGCCTTGCGTTCTCCTGAGGGAAACATGCCACGAAGCACGCCTCCAAGTGGTGCCCAAGCGCCTCCCTCGTGAGGTTGGCAAGGTCCGAGGCCCTCCAGAAGAGAGCCCCCGAGCCCTGCCCGAGGAGGGCGCCGGGCGCGCCTTCCTATGCGATGGAGGGAGGCTCCCCTGGAGCGGGCACAGATCCTGACGAGGCTCCAGCCACAATGCCACCCTCCTGAGGCCTGACACGGCGCAACTGCTTCTGCTTGGGGATGGCCTCCGGAGGGCCCTCACTTTTGCTGTCGGGGTCGTCGATTGCTGCAACTTGGAAGGCACGCTCGAGGGAGCACACCACATCTCTTTCCTCACATGGTACCGTGATGATTCCGCCGCTTCCCGGATCTTGAGGACGTTGTAGTCGTGGTGGGTGACGGCCATGAACTTGGCCAGGGCTGGATACCCATGGATGGCGTTGTACGGCAGATGAGTGTGCGTGACGTCGAAGTCGATGAGCTCGGTGCGGTAGTTGTTACGCGTGCTGAAGGTGACAGGGAGGCGGACCTGCCCTATCGGTGTGGTGGAACCGTCGGTCACTCCTGAGAAAGGCTTGGTTGGCTGAAGCTGGTCATAAGGTACTTGAAGGTTGTCGAATGTGTCGACGGATAGGACGTTAAGTCTTGCTCCGCCATCGATGAGGGTCTTGGTGACTTGCACATTGCTGATGACTGGTGAACAAAGCATTGGGAGGGCACCTGCGGTGGCTGCACACTTGAGTTGGTCTGCCGAGTTGATGGTGATGGAGCACTGGGACCACCTGAGCGGGCGCATGGCCTCGAGCTTGGGAAGGACTGCATTCACTTCACGAGCAAACTGTTTGAAGATGCGCTGAGAGGCAGGGGCCTGAGCTCCGCCCAAGATGCAGGCGATTGCACGCGGCTCCTGGAAGCCCCAGCCCCCTCGTCCTGATGGTGGTCGTCGTTCCTTCTTGGTAGCGGCGGCAGCGGGGGAAGACCGGCGTTGCCTTGAGGACGGTCCTCACGAGGCTGGTCTCTCCAGGCGCCCTCGCGAGGATGATCCTGCCAGCGGTCCTCGCGAGGACGGTCACGCCACTCTTGGTGTGGGCCAAGGTCGTCCCAGCGTCCGCCCCCACGTCCTCCTCCTCGGCCGTAGCCCCGGTCATTACGCTCGGGGCGTCGGCCGAAATGTCCTTCACGAATAGCTATGAGCTCTTGACAGTCGCTGGTGTTATGGATGTTCAGGTTGTGGAAGGCGCAGAATGGTCGGCTGCCCTTGGATGATTCGGGCTGGTCTCTGCCCTGCTTGGTGTCAGGCTCCGCTGCGAGCACTGCTGCTTCCTTGCGCTTCACGTCCTTGGCCTTGGTCTTCTTCTCCTCTACACCCGCAGCTGGCAGCTCGAGGAGGGAAAGGCGCCCCTCCTCAGCTCTTGCGCACTTGGTCGCCAGGTTGAACAGCTCCTGAGATGTGCAAAGCTACTCGTGGATAGCGAGCTCTTCCTTCATCTTGATGTCATGGACGCCATCAGAGATCGCGGAGATAATGGCCTCATCCGTGACCTTGGGGATCTTGAGGCGAGTGTTGTTGAAGCGCTGGATGTACTTCTGGAGGGTCTCTCCTAGCTGTTGCTTGATGCGGCGCAGGTCACCGCGGACGGCGAGCGGTCGCGGGTGCCCTGGAAGTTAGCGATGAAGCGGTCGCGCATCTCATCCCAGGAGGAGATCGAGCCGTGCTGCAGGTTCAGGAGACAGGAGTGGGTGCCATCCTTGAGAGCCATGGGAAACCAGTTCGCCATGACGTTCTCATCGCCATTGGCCGCCTCGATGCTCAGCTCGTAAAGCTGCAGGAACTCCGCGGGGTCAGCGGTGCCATCGTAGCAAGGGGGCAGATCCGGCTTGAACTTGCTCGGCCAGGCGACGCTAAACAGCTCGGGGGTGAAGGCGCGGTAGCCGGCTGTGGTCGCCGGGGCCCGCCTCAGAGGTGGGGCTTGGTCTCACTACTAGGAAAAGGGCTATAGATGATATGGACACTAATGGCGCACTGTACACGTGGTGCGCCATTACTAAATACTAATGGCGCACCATGCGTTGGTGCGCCATTAGTGTGTAAATACTAATGGCACACCACATCCACGGTGCGCCATTAGTAATTTTTTTTAAATTTTCAAAACTACTAATGGCGCACCATGGGAGTGGTGCGCCATTACTAGTTGAGCTACTAATGGCGCACCACATCCACGGTGCGCCATTAGTATTTTTTTTTACTTTTTTCAAAACTACTAATGACGCACCGTGGGAGTGGTGCGCCATTACTAGTTGAACTAGTAATGGCGCACCATCCCATGGTGCGCCATTAGTAACTTGGCCCAAACATTCCCTCGAATGCACCCCCCCCCCCCCGTGGACCGCCTTTTCAGTTTCAAAAAAAATGATAGAAATGTCAAAAAATAAAAGAAAATAAGATTCCCATGTGATATGTGGTCTAGTTGTTAGCAAAATTTACAAACATGAATTTTCGACTTTTTTGCAAAATCTCTCGAGAATTTGTAAAAATGGGCATAACTTTTGCATACAAACTCGGATGAAAAAGTTTTTTATATGAAAAATCATCTACTCGAAAAGTTACATCCGAATTTAACAGGGGGAACCCCGTTAAACATTTTGAAAATCCTCAAAAATCTAACAGAAAAAAGATACGAGGCTTTTATGATCTAGAGAGGCAAAAAAATTCAAAAAAAAATCAAACTTACTAATGGCGCACCTGCCCATGGTGCGCCATTACTATCTTCCCGCCTTCAAAATTCAAAATAAGTAAAAAAATTAAAAAAAAGTTACTAATAGCGCACGTGCCCATGGTGCACCATTAGTATCTTCCCGCCTTCAAAATTCAAAATAAGTCAAGATAATAAAAAAAGTTACTAATGGCGCACCTGCCCATGGTGCGCCATTAGTATCTTCCCGCCTTCAAAATTCAAAATAAATAAAAAAATAAAAAAAAGTTAGTAATGGCGCACCTGCCCGCGGTGCGCCATTACTATGCCCTATATGTGGCTGGGCGTGGTCCTCTCCTCCTTACCTCTTCATTCTTCTCCTCCATTCCACCTCTCCTCCACTCCATCTCCTCCTCTCCTCCACTCCATCTTCCCTTCTCTCCTCCACCATACTACCCTCCTCCTCTCCAGCGACCTCCTCCTCCTCCTCTCCGGCGACCTCCTCCTCCCTCCTCTCCTCCCCTCCCCTCCCCTCCCCTCACGGTGTCTCCTCCCTCCTCTCCGGTGAGCTCCTCCTCCCTCCTCTCCGGTGAGCTCCTCCTCCCTCCTCTCCGGTGAGCTCCTCCTCCCTCCTCTCCTCCCATCCCCTCATGGTTTCTCCTTCCTCCTCTCCGATGCTCCTGTGAACTCCTCTCCGGCGACCTCCTCCTCCTCTCCGGCGATGTAGGCGAGTGCCTCTCCGGTGACCTCCTCCTCCTCCTCTCCGGCGAACTCCTCTCCGACAAAAGAACACGGCAAAAGAACGTACAAGATCCAAAAACAGGAACAAAATTTGAAATAATATTGTGCCAAAAAACGAGCAAAAAAAATGAGCAAAAAATGGGCAAAAAAAATCACGATCTAGATCCAAATTCAAAATTCAAAAATAGCAATGGCGCACGGTGGGGGTTAGACGGTGCGCCACTACTATTTTCCCGCCTTCAAAATTCAAAAATACTAATGGCGCACCGTGGCCTATACTAATGGCGCACCAGTGGCCTATACTAATGGCGCACCGTGGCCTATACTAATGGCGCACCAGTGGTGCGCCATTAGTATACCAGATACTAATGGCGCACCGTGGCCTATACTAATGGCGCACCAGTGGTGCGCCATTAGTATACCAGATACTAATGGCGCACCAGTGGTGTGCCATTAGTAAAAAATACTAGTGGCGTGATACTAATGGCGCACCAGTGATGCGCCATTAGTAGGTAAAACTGGTGCGCCATTAGTAGCCCTTTTCCTAGTAGTGTCTTGATGAGGTCCACGCACCACCAACGCAGGTGGCGCGCGGTGTTGACGAGGCGGCGCGGGGAGCGCAGGCGCAGCTTCCCGCGGCCGAGGGATTTCTTGGCAGCTCCTTTCTTCACGCGCGGGCACCGGGCGTGGTGGATCACGCCGTGGGGCCGCGCGCCATGGCGCTAGGGTGAGGTCTTGAGGCAGAGGTGGTGGAGGCACGCCGCGAGACACATCGTTCGTGGCTGGCGGTGGGTGAGGCAGAGACAGGGATGGCCCCGAGGAGCCTCCTGCGGTGCGGAAGAGCTCGGCGACGCGGTCGAGCCACTTCTCATAGAGGTCGTCGACCGGGCGGTAGCGCTGGAGATCGTTTGCTGTGAGGAGCGCGGCCCATGCGTCCATGGGAGCGCGGTGCGCGTGAGATGAAGAACCGTCCCGGGTCAGCGATGGGGTGGCGGTGCGGCCATCCTGGCGCACCGACGGGTGCATCGAGGACGCTTGCTGCTCGTTCCCTGCTGGGCAGTGGCGGCGTTGGCGGTGAGAGACAGAGAACGATGAGGTGGCCCGCCGACGGGAGCCGCCTGAGCCACGCGGGCGGTGAGAGCAGCCCGACGCTCGACTCGAGCACAGCGAGCGTCCGCCATGGAGATGACGGAGCGACGAAGCAATGAACCGACAGATGGGAGGCTACGACGCACCCCTACCTGGCGCGCCAAAATGTCGGATGTGGGTTTCCGGCAAAACCCTTAAGGTTTGAACTCTGGGGTGCGCCTGAAGTTCTTCCCCTCCTACCGATCCGCGCCCTAGCTTGCTAAGATCTAGCGGACGAACTCGACACATTTGCAACACAGAAAGACACGATATTTATACTGGTTTGGGCCACCGTTGTGGTGTAATACCCTACTCCAGTGTGTGGTGGTGGATTGCCTCTTGGGATGATGATGAACAGTACAAAGGGAAGAACAACCTCCTGAGGTTGAGGGGTTCTTGTGCTCTGCGGGCTTGTGGATTGGCCTGGGGCTAGCTCAGATCTAGATGAGTTGCCCTTGCTCTCTCTCTCTCTCTCTCTCTCTCTCTCTCTCTCTCTCTCCTTCCCCCTTTCCTCCTCCTTTGCTATGGTAGCTAGCTCTACTTATATAGGCCCTGGTCCTCTTCCCAAAATAACGAGCGGGAAGGGAGCCAACAATGGCGGGCTAATTTGAAAGGGGACAGCCAGTACAAGCTATCCTGACAAAGGCAGTCTTCGCCTGCTAAAGGCTCTGGTGATGACGCTGTCTTGGGATCCACGATAATCTCCGCCTTGCCGTCCTGCTGGTCTTGGTCTTGTTGCACTGATATGGAAACCTTTGAATGATGCCTCGGTACTCCGCGCCTGTGCCTGCCTCCATAGCATCGAAGAGGAAATAAGGATGCTGCGCCCGCTCGCGCCCGCCTGGTGTCGGATGTCATGGCTCATGTCACGAGAGCCTCACGAGGTTCGCCTTGCCTTGATATCTCCACTCCTCACGAGCCTGCCTGGGAAGGGTCGTTTGGGAGGATGTCTTGCGTCGTCCGCCTCGCGAGGCTTGGCCCCTCGCGAGGGTCTTGAATGCCTTTGTCGATGGAGACGGGCCGTACGACCCGCTAGCTTAGCCACGCCATGGGCCGCAGGCAGGCAAGTCTGGGGACCCCCGTTCCCAGAACGCCGACAGTAAGAGGCTTGTAATATAGCTTCGCCCAAATTGGATAATTATACGTACCATGTAGTGACACCATGCCAAGTTTCACGATTTCCTAGTGAGTTTTGGATTTACAGAGATTTAAGAACCATGATTTGCAATGTTTGTGGCCAAGCCAGGATGGCGAGACGCTTGAATTCCTTCCCATGCGTTCCATGGGACATAAACATGCACCCCAAGGAAATATGTACGTTTTTTCTAGCTATTTTGGTGCACTCGAGCATGTATTTGTAGTTTGGATTTGAATTATGGACATTAAATGCCTAGAAAACTCAATTAATGAATAAAAAAGGGTCAAATGAACCCTGAATAATTTCAAAGTTCAACGCGAATCTCCCATTGTTTTGTGTTGCATGTATAAGACAATACGAGGCTAGAAGAGGGAGCGATTATCGTTTGGCCCATAAGGGGACACGTTTCCCTATCGAAACCACGAGGGTTCTGGCGACAGGCTCCGGTTTGTAAGAGGTTTGTAATAAAGCTTGGCCCAAATTGGCAATGTTTTTACCATGAAATATATGTGCCATGACGTGACACCATGCCACCTTTGATGACTTTCTAGTGAGTTTTGGATTTATGGGGATTTAAAAACTGAGATTCGAAATATTTGAGGACAAGCCAGGACACCGGTACGATACGGTTGTAATTCGTTCCCATTCCCGGCATGGGACCTAAACATGCACCCAAGGACACATGTTTAATTTTTCTAGCCATTTTGGTGAACTGGAGCATGTATTTGTTCAGATTTGAATTATGGACATTAAATACCTAGGAAACTCAATTAGTGTATAAAAAGGCCAAACGAACCCTGAATAAGTTTAAATTCTAGCACGGATATCATGTCGTTCCATGTTGCCCGTGGAAGAATATACAAGGCAAAAAGAAGCAGTGATTACATTTCGCCCACAAGGGGAACATGTTTCCCTATCGGAACCATGAGGCTTCTGAGAGAAGCTCCGGTTCGTAAGAGGTTTGTAATAATGCTTGGCCCAAATTGGACAATGTTTTTACCAAGACATATATGTGCCATGACGTGACACCATGCCACCTTTGATGACTTTCTTGTGAGTTTAGGATTTACGGGGATTTAGAAACCACGATTCCAAATGTTTGAGGATGAGCCACGACACGGGTACATTTGTAATTCGTTCACATTCCTAGCATGGGACCTAAACATGCACCCAAGGACACATGTATAAATTTTCTAGCCATTTTACTGAACTGAAGCATGTATTTGAAGTTCAGATTTGAAATATGGACATTAAATGCCTAGGAAACTCAATCAGTGTACAAAAAGGCCAAACGAACCCTGAATAAGTTTAAATTTCAGCACAGATATCTTATCGTTCCATGTTGCCCGTAGAAGAAAATACAAGGCAAAAAGAGGCAGTGATTACGTTTCGCCCATTTGCCTTCACCCTTCCTTCTGCCATTGTTCGGTCGTCTTCTCCATGGAGGGAACAGGCCAGAAATGACCCCATTATTCTTGCCCCAATCTGAAAGATGATGTGGTGGAGGAACTCATTGATTGGTGCGACATCATCACCTCGGCTAGCATGGCAGGTTTGTTCAAGACCATTCTCGACTCAACTAATAACATCATTACTAGGAACCCAAGGGTCCAGGAGCGGTTTGATCTCCACTATCTTCTTCGTCGTGACCCTGCTGACTGGCACGTAGACGAGGGATGCCTGGCCTTGTGCAATTTGATGCCGCTTGATAATGATACATGTGATGTTAAGATGCCATCGCTTGAGAGTAAGGCTTGGGCAGGTGCAAATTGAGATTGGGTTGTTTATATTGGGTACAACTACAAGTGGGAACTTGTGAATGTGTACACTCGTCACCGGGTTCCACTTACAAAAATCTCAGACTGCCTAGAGGTTGAGCACACCGGTATTCTACGTGAGTTCAAATACGATCATGGTGACTGTTGAAGGAGTCTTGGACTAAGGGGTCCTCGGGCGTCTGACCTGTTATCCATGGGCCGGACTGGTGGGCTGCGAAGACATGAAGGCCGAAGACTGTACCCGTGTCCGGATTGGACTCTCCTTGGCATGGAAGGCAAGCTGGGCGATCAACTATGAAGATTCCTTCTTATGTGACCGACTCTATGTAACCCTAGATCCCTCCGGCATCTATATAAACCGGAGGACCTAGTCCGGAAAGGATATACTCATTACCATAGTCATACAGGCTAGATCTCTAGGGTTTAGCCATTACGATCTCGTGGTAGATCAACTCTTGTAATACTCATATTCATGAAGATCAATCAAGCAGGAAGTAGGGTATTACCTCCATAGAGAGGGCCCGAACCTGGGTAAACATCGTATCCCCCGTCTCCTACAACCATCGACCTTAGATGCACAGTTCGGGACCCCCTACCCGAGATCCGCCAGTTTTGACACCGACATTGGTGCTTTCATTGAGAGTTCCACTGTGCCGTCGATGAAAGGTTCAATGGACCCTTCGATCGTCTCTAGTGACGATGTCCAAGGAGAAACCTTCCTCCCCGGACATATTTTCGTATTCGGCGGCTTCGTACTGCGGGCCAACAAACTTGGCCATCTGGAGCAGATCGATAGCTACGCCCCGGCCACCAGGTCAGATTTGGAAACTTGAACTACGTCGCGGATTTCCGTGGAGACTTGATCTTCAATAGATTTGAGACCGCGGCGATCGCTCCCCCTCGCCCCAATCAATGTGACTTAAATCTGTCATCGGACCAGATTCTGGAGATGGTTCTTGTTGCTGCAACGGCCTTAGAACCGGAGCAGATTGTGCCACCCGAGGCCTCAGAGTCCACGGCGTTGGAGCCGCACACAGACTCGACACCCTGCAATATTTACGTCAATGGAACTCCGGACTTGTCTCCAACTATAAGTTCCGGACCATGTACGCCTGCGGACACCGAGCTGGATCGGTTATCGATTTTCGAATTCAGTGCCGCAGACATCTTCTAGCGCTCACCTTTGGGTGAAGTGCTAAAATCTTTAAAGAATTTGTCCTTGGAGAAGGACTCACAGCCAAACTATGTTCGGTTCGAGCTAGAGGCTCATGATTGGGAGTTTCGCTTCCCACCCGCCGCCCACTTCATAGCCACCGTTGATGACTTAACTGACGTGCTTGATTATGGCTCCGAAGACATCGACTGTATAGACTACAATGCCGACAAGGAGCAATGCCAAGACTCTCCATTCACTGGGCGTTGGACGGCCACCTCTTCGTACGATGTGTACATGGTAGAGGCACCCAAAAAAGCTAGCGACGATGACAAAGAAGATCCAGTTGCGAATAAACCTTCTGAGACACAGTCCAAGCGTCGGCGCCCTAAACGCCGTCCTAAGCCTCGTCGCTCAAAAGATGGCAACACTGGCACCAGAGAAAATAGTACTCTGGGCGACGCCGAAAACAATGAAGACCCAGTTGGAGTAGCATCCGAATAGGAGGAACAAGACAACGAGCAAGTTAACCCTGATGAACAGGCCATGCCCAGTGACCCAGATGGCAATAGTTACCGCCCACTCTCTGAGGATGAGGAGAGCCTCGGCAGCAAGGATTTCATCGTGCCCGAAGCACCGCTTGAGCAGGAGCGCTTCAAGCGCCAGCTAATAGCTACTGCAGAAATTCTGAAGAAAAAGCAGCAGCAGCTTCAAGCCGATCAAGACCTACTCATTGACAGATGGACTGATGTCCTGGCAGCCGAAGAATATGGCCTCAAGCGCCCAGCCAAGAGTTACCCGAAGCGCAGACTGCTATCTCAGTTCGATGAGGAGGCACTAGATCCCATACCTCCCTCACATAATGCGGAATGACCACCACGTGGTCGGGATAGTGCGGCAGACCGACCACCCCGCAGTCGGGATAAAGAGGCAACTCAGGCTGAACAACAGCCTGCCCCACCACCTCGTAAAAATAGAGATAGAACAGCTTGGGACCATACATACGACCTTCGGCAGGACCTGGACAGTAGAGCAGGACACACCAGATCAATCTACGGATGGCGAGGACGCTTCCCGACTCGAGATGATGGCTACCTATTCGGATGTGACAAATTTAGTCACGCCCGGGCCGATAACCGCAGACGGACTTCATCGGAGGTGCGCCGTGACGCGGCCCAATATAGAGGCGCCACACACCCCCTCTGCTTCACAGATGAAGTACTAGATCATGAATTCCCTGAGGGGTTCAAACCTGTCAATATTGAATCATACGACAGAACACCCGATCCCGCAGTATGGATCGAAGATTTTATTCTCCACATCCATATGGCCCGAGGAGACGACCTCCACGCCATCAAATACCTCCCACTAAAATTAAAAGGGCCAACTAGACACTAGCTAAATAGCCTACCCGAAAATTCCATCGGCAGCTGGGAGGACTTGGAAGAACTTTTTCTTGACAACTTCCAAGGTACTTATGTCCGGCCACCAGATCCCGATGACTTAAGTCCTATAGTCCAACAACCCAGAGAATCAGCCAGAAAATTCTGGACTAGGTTCCTAACCAAAAAGAACCAGATCGTTGACTGTCCGGATGCCGAAGCCCTAGCAGCCTTCAAGCATAGCATCATTGACGAATGGCTCGCTCGCCACCTCGGCCAAGAAAAGCCGAAATCCATGGCAGCCCTCACAACACTCATGACCCGCTTTTGCACGGGTGAAGATAGCTGGCTGGCTCGTAGCAAAAACACAACCAGGGATGCAGGCCCCTCCGAGGCCAAGAACAGCACTGGCAAGCTCCGGCGCAATAGACGCAAACGCCGAAGCAATGGCGATAACACCGATGACACCATAGTTAACGCTGGATTCAGCGGCTCCAAGTCCAGCCAATGGAAGAAGCCCTACAAAAGGAACAATGAGGGACCATCCAGCCTGGACCGCATACTCGATCGTCCATGCCAGATACATGGCACCCCAGACAAACAAGCCAATCATACCAACAGAGATTCTTGGGTTTTCAAACAGGATGGCAAGTTAAATGCCGAGAACAAAGAAAAGGGATCACAAAGTGAGGATGAGGACGAAGAGCCCCGACAGCCGAACACTGGGGGCAGAAGAAATTCCCCCTCAAGTCAAAATGGTGAACATGATATAGGCTACACACATCCCCAAAAGGGATCGCAAGTGAGCACTCAGGGACATCTACGCGGTAGAGCCAGTCGCCCCAAAATTCAATCCATGGTCATCATTCCCGATTACCTTCGATTGTCAAGATCACCCAACTAGTATCCGCCATGGCGGTTCGGCCGCACTGGTCCTCCACCCAATCATCGATGGATTTCACCTAACACGAGTCCTAATGGACGGTGGTAGCAGCCTCAACCTGCTCTATCAGGATACAGTGCGTAAGATGGGCATTAATCCCTCAAGAATCAAACCCACAAAGACTACCTTTAAAGGAGTCATACCAGGCGTAGAGGCCCGTTGTACGGGCTCAATCATGTTGGAGGTGGTCTTCGGCTCTCTGGACAACTTCCGAAGTGAAGAGTTAATCTTCGATATCGTACCCTTCCGCAACGCCTACCACGCACTACTCGGACGAACCGCATTTGCTAGATTCAACGCAGTGCCACACTATGCTTATCTCAAGCTTAAGATGCCCGGTCCACGCGGCGTCATAACAGTCAATGGCAACACTGAATGCTCTCTCCGAATAGAGGAGCACACAGCCGCCCTAGCAACAGAGGTACAGAGTGGCCTTCTCAAGCAGAACCATAATCCGGCTGCCGAGCCCCTGGACATCACTAAGAAAGTCCGGACCACACTGCAACAGGACAGTTCGGCTTGACAAGAGCTCGATTAGCAATTCGGCCTCCGTCCCAGTCCCGATGAGGTAGAGGCATCCGCACCATCCGTACATAATTACACACTCAAAATCCCATGGGCATCGACGGAGGCACAACTAGCTTGTAGTTCGGCTACACCGATCCCGGACTAACCGGTATTTTACTATTCCTTCTTTTTTCCTTCTTCTTTCAGGAATCTTTTATACATGCCTCCTCTGATGACCTGATTACTGGTCCTGTCAAAGGACAAGTACACCAGATTGGCACAGGGCACAATCATTCAGGGGAAACTCTAGAGGACAACCTAACGATCACTCTACCTGTTTTCAGTACACGAATTCAGCTCTCCGTTGGTAATGACATGTTAAATAGTGAAAGTGCAACTATCCCTGGGTGGTTTTGGTAATTCCTAACAATATATAGCTCATTGAGCTAACATTATTCCAAGATTAATATTCCAGGAAAAGCTCAATGAATGGCATGGCATGGATGAGGAAAGTGGATCCCTCAAAATTCTAAGGACAAAAAGTTTGGCTCAAGCTTGAAGCTCAAGACTCTACATTTTATATTTTAGTGATCCAAGATCACATTGAGTCTATAGGAAAAGCCAATACTATCAAGGAGGGATGAGGTGTTGCTTAATGGCTTGCTTGCTCAAAATTCTTAGTGATATGCTCCAAAATCCTCAACTACCTTCCCACATCCACATATGACCTAAACCAAAAGTCAAACTCGGCCCCACCGATTCTTTCTATCCGGCGCCACTGGGTTTCAAATGTCATAGCCACTGCCACAGACCCTAGGCAAATCGGTCTCACCGATAGGGATCTCGGTCTCACCGAGATGGGATTGTAATCTCTCTGTTTCCCTTCGTAACGTTTCGGTCTTACCGAGATGAGCGATCGGTCCCACCGAGATTGCAATGTAAACTCTCTGTTTCCCTTTTGTAACATTTCGGTCTCACCGAGATGAGCGAATCGGTCCCACCGAGTTTACCTGACCAACTCTCTGGTTAGCTTATTACCAAAATCGGTCCCATTGAGTTTGTGTAATCGGTCACACCGAGATTACGTTATGCCCTAACCCTAACCATATCGGTCCTACCAAGTTGCATCTCAGTCCCACCGAAAATCCTAATGGTCACTAGGTTTGCTAAATCGGTCCGACCGAGTTTAACCATTCGGTCCCACCGAGTTTGGCAAATTGTGTGTAACGGTTAGATTTTGTGTGGAGGCTATATATACCCCTCTACCCAGTCTTCATTCATGGAGAGAGCCATCAGAACATACCTACACTTCCAATACACATTATCTGAGAGAGAACCACCTACACTTGTGTTGAGGTCAAGATATTCCATTCCAACCAGATGAATCTTGATCTCTAGCCTTTCCCAAGTTGCTTTCCACTCAAATCTTCTTTCCACCAAATCCAAATCCTGTGAGAGAGAGTTGAGTGTTGGGGAGACTATCATTTGAAGCACAAGAGCAAGGAGTTCATCATCAACACACCATTTGTTACTTCTTGGAGAGTGGTGTCTCCTAGATTGGCTAGGTGTCACTTGGGAGCCTCCGACAAGATTGTGGAGTTGAACCAAGGAGTTTGTAAGGGCAAGGAGATCGCCTACTTCGTGAAGATCTACCGCTAGTGAGGCAAGTCCTTCGTGGGCAACGGCCGTGATGGAATAGACAAGGTTGCTTCTTCGTGGACCCTTCGTGGGTGGAGCCCTCCGTGGACTCGCGCAACCGTTACCCTCCGTGGGTTGAAGTCTCCATCAACGTGGATGTATGATAGAACCACCTATCGGAACCACGACAAAAACATCCGTGTCTCCAATTGTGTTTGAATCCTCCAAACCCTTCCCTTTACATTATTGCAAGTTGCATGCTTTACTTTCCGCTGCTCATATACTCTTTTGCATGCTTGCTTGAATTGAGTGGAGATTGCTTGACTTGTGCTAAGATAGCTAAAATCTGCCAAGAACTAAAATTGGGAAAAGGCTAGATTTTTATTTGGTCAAGTAGTCTAATCACCCCCCCTCTAGACATACTTTCGATCCTACAAGTGGTATCAGAGCTTTGGTCTCCATTTGCTTTGATTTCCATAGCTTTTGGCGGTCATAGCCTTGGTTTCACAACCTAGGAGAGTATGGCATCTAGCAAGGGAAATTATCACCGTAGAGGTCCTTACATTGATGGTACTAATTTTGCTAGTTGGAAGCATGAGATGAAAATGCATACTCTTGGACATAACCCCGCCGTTTGGGCTATTGTGTGTGTTGGCTTGCAAGGTGAATTCTTTGACGGGAAAGAACCGAACCGTGAAGCCACCACGGAAGAGTTAAAAATGCTGCAATACAACGCTCAAGCTTGTGATATCCTCTTCAACGGATTGTGCCCCGAAGAATTCAACAAAATCAGCCGTCTTGAGAATGCAAAGGAAATTTGGGATACTTTGATTGATATGCACGATGGTACCAACTCCATCAAGGAATCCAAATTGGATGTGCTTCAAAGTCAACTTGACAAGTTCAAAATGAAGGATGGTGAAGGTGTCGCTGAAATGTACTCTAGGCTTGCTCTTATCACAAATGAGATTGCCGGCTTAGGGAGTGAAGAGATGACCGATAGATTGATCATCAAGAAGATCCTAAGAGCCTTGGATGGAAAATATGATACCGTGTGCACATTGATCCAAATGATGCCAAATTACAAAGATCTCAAGCCAACGGAAGTCATCGGAAGAATTGTTGCTCATGAGATGTCACTCAAGGATAAAGAGGAACTTCACAACAAATCAAGTGGTGCTTACAAAGCCTCATGTGAAGCCCCCACATCATCGAGTGAGAAACAAACCTTCAATGAAGAATTGAGCTTAATGGTGAAGAACTTCAGCAAGTTCTACAAGATTAGAAGCAAAGAGAGAAGCTCCAAGTCAAGGTCCTACAATGACAAAAGATCTTCTAGTCGAGAGCGAAACTGCTACAATTGTGGAAGGCCCGGACACTATTCCAATGAGTGTACGGCCCCCTACAAGAGAAGAGAAGATTCTCCCAAGAGAAGAAGTAGAAGAGAAGAATCACCATCTAGAGAAGGAAGGAGTAGAGATGATCGTTATGAATGAAGACCCTCACGGAGAAGCAAGGATTCGGAAAGAAAGGACAAGTCATCAAGGAGCTACACAAAACGAAGACATCAAGCTCATGTTGGTGAATGGGTATCTGGCTCCGACTCCGACAACCACTCCGAGAGAAGCTATCACTCCGACTCCAAATATACTCAAGATGAAGGTGTTGCCGGTCTAGCACTTGTGACTACCAACTCCTACGACATATTTGACTCACCAAATGAAGGAGTTGGAACATGCTTCATGGCTAAAGGCCCAAAGGTATCACACCCCGAGTATGTTGATTTCAATAGTGATGAAGATGACTTGTTAGGTGATGATGATTTACTTGTTGACAACTCTAGTGATGAATACTATGATGAAACGTCAATTAATCATGCTAATCAAGATAAAATGAATGACAATGATAAGGAGAAGATTGGGTCTCTAACTAAATAACTAAACACTCTTAAGTTAGCTCATGAAACTATCTTAGGAGATCATCGAGAACTTTTAAGGACTCATGAGAAATTACGCTTTGAAAAGCTCAACCTTGAGCAAGAGCATGAGTTCTTAAAAGCAATCAATGATGATCTTCGTAAGAAAAGTTCTTATTACATTGCCAAGCATTTACTCTTATCCACTTACATGCCTCAAGTCAAGTCTAGTAACAAGAACAAGAAAGGTTCTTCCTCTAGTAGTAACAATAATCATGCTAAATCCAATATTGTTGCTTCTAGTAGTTCTCTTGATTCCACTAATGATTCTCTTAGCCAAGTTACACTTGAGCAAGAAAATAGCTTATTGAAGGGAATTATAGAGAAAGGTGTTTACAAGAGCCTTGCCGGAAGTAAGCAATTCGACGAAATTGTACGCAAGCAAGGAAGGCACCGGAAGAATCAAGGTGTTGGTTTTGAACGAAAGTTCAATGCCAATGGAGTTGAGTGGGAAGAAGATCAATACCCCAAGACGAAGTTTGTTCCTCAACAAGAGAAGTATGATCCTACTTCTTTCAAAGGGAGACAAGCTCAAGATGATCTTCCACCACAAGAGCACAAGCAAAAAGGCAAGGACAAGCTTCAATAGGAAATTGATGCATTTGAAGAAGCTCCTAAGGCCTTGGTCAAGTGGGTTCCCAAGACTACTTCAAGTTCCACTTCATCAAGTACAACTACAACACCGAGGATTCCCATCAAGATGGTGTGGATCCCGAAGAAGAAGAACTAGAGAGTTCTTGAGGGTGACTCCGCCAACATGCTTCACTCTTATCATCTTGGCAAGAACAAGTGCAATCAACTTCCACATCTTGCACTAGTCCAAGGAGTCACAACCCCTCTTGTTGGTAAGACAAGGGACAAGGTAACCTAAAAGCTTTCATAGACATCATCTTGTGTGTGCATCACTCTATGTCTATGGATATCCTTGTTTGTTCCTTGTGGGACTAACCCGTGTAGGTATTGAAAGTGCAACTCACTCCAATGGATAGCTCCAAATGATCTACATCAACATTGAGCATCCACATCTTCAACATCTACATGAAGTCATCATCGACAAAACCCAAGGTTAGTTCATCCCTCTTAGGGGGGATCTCACATCTAGGGGGAGCTTTACTCTAAGAATTGAGCTAAAGCAACTCTAATGGTGTGAACACAACAATGCTTTATGTAAAAGTGGTAACCCCACTTGTGCTTAAACGATGAGTATGACCTATGATCAAATGTTCTCATTTTACTCCTAAGTCAATATACTCATATATAGATGACCTAGTCATCGCAAATTGTTTGATAGATGCTAGAATTGGTTGTGCATGCTTTGCCACATATTTCAATTGCCATTTTATTGTGTGAGCATGTTGATTGCATATTTTACTCATTCGAGGACATCCACTTGTTATTTTGATTGATTGGTTTTCTTTTCTTTTGCCAAGTGGATGGACAAGAATGCCTAAGAACCCTCTCTAGCTATCTATGCTTTTCTCGTCTCAAACTGTATTCATGCTACATCACAAAATTTGATCAAGTCAGATTCGAACCACTCTATGTGAGGAGCACTCGGAGTCCCCGATTCGTCATAGACTTAAACTTCCAAAACTTCTTTGTGCGTTTCGGTCTGACCGATTCATCCATTTCGGTCATACCAAGATCACTAAGTCGATCTAGTTTTCAATCTCGGTGCAACCGATTTGAACCTTTTGGTCACACCGAGTTTCAGTAACTGCTTGCAGTTATGAATCTCGGTGCCACCGAGTTGTTCCACTCGGTCACACCGATAGGGTCGAGCTATATATATCCATGGGCAATTTTTTTTTGGAAATTTCTCCGAAGTCTTTTCACCCGCGCTTAGCCCGCTCTGCCTCCAGGGTCTCCGGATTGTCCTCCTCGTCACCAGTTGCCTCCTGCCGCTGGTCTCCGCCATCGTCAGCGGAAATCATTCCCGCTGTTGTCGCCATAGCAAGTTCATCACCGAACTAGGGTATGAACTTGATCACTGTGCTATCCTCAATCCGATTCCTAGCACATTGTGTTTGCCATGAATCTTGCCACGATTGAAACGATCTTATCCAGTCAAAACACTCCGTAGATTAGAGTTGAATTAAAAATTTAGGGTTAGGTTTCCGCCGAAACCATCTCGGACCATCCGAGTTGTGGAACTCGGTACCACCGATTCGGCTCAGGCCATTGCACATGAGATTCTCGGTCTGACCGAGAATTGAAAATCGGTGTGGCCGAGTTCAGGACTTTGTGAAACCCTAGCAGTCTCGGTGCCACCGAACTGTGACTCAGTCTGACCGAGTTCACTAGTTTTGGTCCCAACAGCTGCTTCGGTATCATCGAGTTTACAAACTGGTTGATCCGAAATGCTTTCTGAGGAAAACTAAAACTAAGTTTTTGATTCATTCTTTTGCAAAAACCAATGTATTTTGTGATGCTTATCCACTCTACGTCATCTATAATCTATTCACAGGGTTAGCTGTCAGTGTTTGCATCATGTCTGATCAGAGTGACAGTCAGAACAAGTCAGAGGAGCAAGTTCACATGAGTGAGGGCACTAGTCCCTCTAGCAGCTCAGATGATGGAAGCAGGAGCACTCCCAGCAACTTGCCCAAAGCTGCCACCAGAACAAGGAAGAAGAAAACTTCAGAGTCTGAGGATGAAGACTATGTGGCCATTGAGGATGATGCCACATCAAAGAAGAAAGTACTGAAAAAGGAATATGGCTCAGCTGCAGCCACAAAGCCAGGTATGCAGAAGAAGGCACCTGCAAGGAGAGTTCCCACTTCCAAACATAGGAAGGTTGCCACTTGAGAAACCATAAAGTTTACCATTGAGTCAGAAGAGGAAGCTGTTGGCCAAGATAAAAAGAAAAGGAGAGTCAGAACCACTACTGCCAGAGTTCCTGGCAAACCCTCTATGAGGAGAGATTCAGAAGAGGAAGAAGAAGAAGAAGAGGTTGCTGCACCAGCACCTAAATCCCAGAAGCTTATGGGTGATGCTATCAGGACAGGGGCTGCTTCATCAAATCCCAAAGAAGCACCCAAAGCTGCCTCCAAGCCCAAGACTGCACCAAAGAGAAATACTAGAAACATATCTGCTGCTGAGAAGAACAAGGCCCCAGTGCCTGAGACTGTTGCTGAAGAAGAAGGAGATGAAGAGCATGTTCTGAGAAAATTGAAGCCAAAAATTCCAGACCACAATGATGCTCATCCTGTGGCTGAGAACATGAAGAGCAGGAGAGACTCATGACTGAGGAAATGGAGAGAGACAGATCCTTATGCTACCAGAAGAAGAACTGTTGTGGATTACAGGTTCCACACCAAGAAACAACAGGATTTCTATGAGACAGTGCTGCTTGACAAGAAACCTATAGTGTGTGACATGAGGTGGGTTGACTGGACCTACATGAAGGAGAATGAGGAACACTATCCTGGTGTGTATGACAGTTTCAAGGCTTGTGGAGTAGATGAGTTTGTGGCTCAAAAGCTCACTAAGTGGAATGATGAACTTATCATGCAATTCTACTCCACAGCTCACTTGTACCCAGATGGAAGAATTGTGTGGATGTCTGAAGGCACTAGATACCAGTCTACAATTGCAGAATGAGTCAGTTGATCAATGCCCCAGAAGAGCAAGAAGATGACTTGGATGTCTATGCCAAGAAGAAGAAGGATCACAACTCCATGGCCAGCATGTACAAGGAAATTCCAGATGCAGACCTTGAGACTCACCAGTTTGGGTCAGTGAAACATTTGCTGTCAGGACTGCCGACTATCAATTGGATACTAAGGCATACTCTTCTTCCCAAGTCTGGAGATCACAGGATGATCAGAGGCCACTCCATAAATTTGCTACATATATTTGATATGCCACATAAGGTCCAGGTCATGAGTCTCATTGTTCAAACTACCAAGAGGACTGCTGTAGACCAAAAGAGAAGCTGTGGGTATGTTCCACAGATCCAGGAGTTGATTAACTCAAAGATGGGCACTGGCACATACTTGTTGGACAAGGAACACTTGGCCATCTATCCAGATTTTGAGGACAACCAAGTGGTTATGGATGAAGATGAACCATCCTCAATACAAGCACAAGCCAAGAGAGAGAAGGCAAAGACAGAAAAAGCAGCAAAGATGCCAACCCAGGAGGAGGCATCTCAGTATCTTCTAAAAAGCAAGCAAGATCAGCTTGGCTACTTGATTGCATCCACTCTAAGGATAGAGAAAGGACTGGCCACCCTGACTCGAAACCAGGAGAGCTTGGAAAGAATCATGGAGCAGAAGTTCTATGACATGGATGTGAAGGTAACTGAGATCCAGTCTGTTGTGGAGAAACTTCAGGATGATATGCAGGAGAGGAAGGGAAAGACAACAACATTTTCCAGAGTGCCTAGAGCTCAGAGGTCAACTGCAGTACCAGTACCAGAAACTAGAGCCACTTCATCTGCACCAGCTACAGCTTCAGTGCCACCAGCTCCAGCATCTACCCAGCAGCTCCATCTACTTCGACTTAAGACTTTGTTCTCAGAGTTATCTGGACACCACCACCTGAGACCAAACTTGAGAGACGTTTTAGTGCTATGCATTTTCTATGAACTTTTTGGTAACTTGTTGCCAAAGGGGGAGAAAAATGTATAGATCATAGGCATCGAGAGAGAGCGTTGCTTTTTATTCTCTCTTGCTTTGGTGGTTGAACTTTATTTGCTTGTTTGTGATACTTGGATGATCATGTGTGTTTGATTAGCAATTCGGCCTCCGTCCCAGTCCCGATGAGGTAGCGGCATCCACACCATTCGTACATAATTACACACTCAAAATCTCATGGGCATCGACGGAGGCACAACTAGCTTGTAGTTCGGCTACACCGATCCCGGACTAACAGGTATTTTACTATTCCTTCTTTTTTCCTTCTTCTTTCAGGTATCTTTTATACATGCCTCCTCTGATGACCTGATTACTGGTCCTGTCAAAGGACAAGTACACCAGATTGACACAGGGCACAATCATACAGGGAAACTCTAGAGGACAACCTAACGATCACTCTACCTGTTTTCACTACCCGAATGCATCTCTCCGTTGGTAATGGCATGTTAAATAGTGAAAGTGTAACTATCCCTGGGTGGTTTTGGTAATTCCTAACAACAATAGCTCATTGAGCTAACATTATTCCAAGATTAACATTTCAGGAAAAGCTCAATGAATGGCATGGCATGGATGAGGAAAGTGGATCCCTCAAAATTCTAAGGACAAAAAGTTTGGCTCAAGCTTGAAGCTCAAGACTCTACATTTTATATTTTAGTGATCCAAGATCACATTGAGTCTATAGGAAAAGCCAATACTATCAAAGAGGGATGAGGTGTTGCTTAATGGCTTGCTTGCTCAAGATGCTTAGTGATATGCTCCAAAATCCTCAACTACCTTCCCACATCCACATATGACCAAAACCAAAAGTCAAACTCGGCCCCACCGATTCTTTCTATCCGGCGCCACCGAGTTTCAAATGTCATAGCCACTGCCACAAACCCTAGGCAAATCGGTCTCACTGATAGGGATCTCAGTGTCACCAAGATGGGATTGTAATCTCTCTCTTTCCCTTCGTAACGTTTCGGTCTTACCGAGATGAGTGATCGGTCCCACCGAGATTGCAATGTAAACTCTCTGTTTCCCTTTTGTAACATTCCGGTCTCACCGAGATGAGCGAATCGGTCCCACCGAGTTTACCTGACCAACTCTCTGGTTAGCTTATTACCAAAATCGGTCCCACCGAGTTTGTGTAATCGGTCACACCGAGATTACGTTATGCCCTAACCCTAACCATATCGGTCCTACCGAGTTGCATCTCAGTCCCACCGAAAATCCTAACGGTCACTAGGTTTGCTGAATCGGTCCGACCGAGTTTCACCATTCGGTCCCACCGAGTTTGGAAAATTGTGTGTAACGGTTAGATTTTGTGTGGAGGATATATATACCCCTCCACCCACTCTTCATTCATGGAGAGAGCCATCAGAACATACCTACACTTCCAATACACGTTTTCTGTTAGAGAACCACCTACACTTGTGTTGAGGTCAAGATATTCCATTCCAACCATATGAATCTTGTTCTCTAGCCTTTCCCAAGTTGCTTTCCACTCAAATCTCCTTTCCACCAAATCCAAATCCTGTGTGAGAGAGTTGAGTGTTGGGAAGACTATCATTTGAAGCACAAGAGCAAGGAGTTCATCATCAACACACCATTTGTTACTTCTTGGAGAGTGATGTCTCCTAGATTGGCTAGGTGTCACTTGGGAGCCTCCGACAAGATTGTGGAGTTGAACCAAGGAGTTTGTAAGGGCAAGGAGATCGCCTACTTCGTGAAGATCTACCGCTAGTGAGGCAAGTCCTTCATGGGCGACGGCCGTGATGGAAGAGACAAGGTTCCTTCTTCGTGGACCCTTCATGGGTGGAGCCCTCCGTGGACTCGCGCAACCGTTACCCTCCGTGGGTTGAAGTCTCCATCAACGTGGATGTACGATAGCACCACCTATCGGAACCATGACAAAAACATCCGTGTCTCCAATTGCGTTTGAATCCTCCAAACCCTTCCCTTTACAGTCTTGTAAGTTGCATGCTTTACTTTCTGCTGCTCATATACTCTTTTGCATGCTTGCTTGAATTGAGTGGAGATTGCTTGACTTGTGATAAGATAGCTAAAATCTGCCAAGAACTAAAATTGGGAAAAGGCTAGATTTTTATTTGGTGAAGTAGTCTAATCACCCCCCTCTAGACATACTTTCGATCCTACAAATAGTCGGTTGCTTATTGCACTATTTGTTTAAATGCTCTTTGACGCATTAACCCAACTATAATGGAAATAGTTCACGGCCCAAGTAAAGGGGCCCCAGATACTACCTCTGCTCTCTTTCTGTTTTCCTTTGCCATTAATTACTTATATTTTCGAACCCGTGCACTTTGGCGCGTTTCATATTTGCCAGGGGCTTCCCATCGCCCCATAATACGACAACAAAGTCTGGACACTCCTTAAAGATAAGTTCGGCACCCCGAATTTAGCATTATATGCATTGGCTCCGAATCATGTCTTTGGTCAATAGTTGGGTTGCCCGGCTCCTGTGCTTGCTACCCTACGTTCCGCTACATTGGCTAGGGTAGTAAAGGGAGAACTACTGCGATTGTGCCCTGGCTTAGACTAGATGAGTGCCTCAGTAGAGAAAGCCAAAAACTGACTGTCATGATGCGGCAAGAGCCGGTCAGCTGTTCGGAGGTCTCAAATCGTTGGAGATTTTTTTCCGCATTCCGCGAAGGGTTGACACTTCCCAATCAGACACTGACAGCACTCTAGTTTGTATACCAGGGGCTGCGCCTATGTTTTATTATAAAACTCCTATGGCTATGTGAGGGCGTTTAAGACGCACAGTCCAATTGCCTGGTTCGTTGCGCTAAACAACTCCTTCAAGGACCATATAATTGGGTCAAGATTGTTTAGATTCCACCCCGAACACCTCCGTACTACCTACACGAGGGCAGAAGCCGACGGCTGGCCAACCCTCAGATTTCATACAACACGGCCGCACAGGAGAAACTGTCACGCCCAAGATGCGACCCTATCCTAAAGGAACTCGAAGGTCCCACCAAGGATAGAAGCGCATATTGAAGACGCTTTTGCAAGGTGGATATCATTACATCAACAATACACAATAGATGGGGATACATACAAGGCATACAAATGCCGCAAGGATACATTAATACATCATACACAAGATCAACATCCGACTACGGATGAAACACAAACAGGAACTCAAACGACATCCACCCTGCTAGCCCAGGCTGCCGACCTGGAACCTATCCCCTGATCGAAGAAGAAGAAGAAGAAGAACTCCAAAACAAGTAAACATCGCTCTCGCGTCATGATCATCGCAAAACCTGTACCTGCAACTGTTGCTGTAGTAATCTGTGAGCCACGAGGACTCAGCAATCCCATTACCATGGGTATCAAGACTAGCAAAGCTTAATGGGTAAGGAAGGGGCAAAGTGGTGAGGTTGCAGCAGCGACTAAGCATGTATGGTGGCTAACTTACGAAACAAGAGCGAGAAGAGGAGCTAAGCAAACGGTCGCCAACTAGTAATGATTAAGGCGTGATCCTAAACTCCTACTTACGCCAAACATAACCCAAAAACCGTGTTCTCCTCTCGAACAACCCCGAAAAGAGACAATCACGGTTACGCACACGGTTGGTGTATTTTAGAAGAGTTTACTTCAAGTTTACTACAACCGTATATTAATAAATTCCCATCTGCCACATAACCGCGGGCATGACTTTCGAAAGTTCAAACCCTGCAGGGGTGTCCCAACTTAGCCCATCACAAGCTCTCAGGGCCAACGAAGGATATTCCTTCTCCCGGGAAGACCCGATCAGTCTCGGAATCCCGGTTACAAGACATTTCGACAATGGTAAAACAAGACCAGCAAGACCACCTGATGCGCCGACAATCCCGATAGGAGCTGCACATATCTCGTTCTCAGGGCAACACCGGATGAGACATCCTACGAGTAAAACCAGCCCTCAAGTTTCCCCAAGGTGGCCTCGCAGTCTACTCATTTCGGGCCAACACTTAGAGAAGCATTGGCCCCCGGGGGGGGGGGGGCTAAAATAAAGATGACCCTTGGGTTAATTACTCCCAAGGGAAAAGTAGGTGGTGGTGAGGCAAATGGTAAAACCAAGGTTGGGCCTTGCTGGAGGAGTTTTATTCAAAGCGAACTGTCAAGGGGGTCCCACAAATCACCCGACCGCATTAGGGACGCAAAATCCGAGAACATAACACCGATATGACGGAAACTAGGGCGGCAAGAGTGGAACAAAACACCAGGCATAAGGCCGAGCCTTCCACCCTTTACCAAGTATATAGATGCGTTAATTAAATAAGATATATTGTGATATCCCAACAAGTAAACATGTTCCAACATGGAGCAATCTTCATCTTCACCTACAGCTAGCAACGCTATAAGAGGGGCTGAGCAAAGCGGTAACATAGCCAAACAACGGTTTGCTAGGAAGGGTGACAATGGTTAGAGGTTCATGGCAATCTGGGAGGCTTGATAAGCAAGTGGTAGGTAACGCGGCATAGCGATAGAACGAAGCAATTAGCATAGCAATGATAGTAATGAGATCCAAGGTGATGGTCATCTTGCCTGAAATCCTGCTAGGAAGAAGAACGAGTCCATGAAGAAGATGAAGCCACGAAGACGAACCAAGCGTAGACGAACGAATCCTCACGATCGCAACAAAACGGAAACTATCGAGAAGAAGCACACAACATGGTAAACACACCCCACATGAACAAGGCATGAGGCTCAACCAAGTATGATGCATGACAAGGCTACATGAAGCTACTCATGGCAAGAGATGATGCATACAAGAGCAACACAACAAAGCAAGTTTAAATGAGGCCGGAAACAACATATAGCAATTCCGGTAAGTCCTCATATGCAAATTTCGAAATTGGTCCAGATATGAATAACCTTATGTTCAAGTTGTTAAACGACAAGTTAAGATGCACTATGATGATCTACACGAAATTCTAGTCAAGTTACATATAAAGTTCATTAGATTCGGAGCTACGGCCTAGAAGACATGAGCACAACAAGTTAAACATGGCATTAGGGCAAAATGCATTCAAACATCAAGCAAACACCTTGAAACATGGATGCAACAAGGTAACATGAAACTACAAGCAAAACTAAGCAAGTTTCATATAGAGCACACTCAAAACGGAGCAACGGTTCAACACATACACATGAAACAAATTCAAAGGACAAGCTGTCCAAAACAGTAACTAGGCATCATACAAGCATCAAAACAAAATGCTAGAGCACCTCAATATGACAACAAAAGGCAGGGACATGATGTACAGGTAAAGCATTACAAAACATTAACACTAAACTAATCCCAGAAACTACTAGAACATGCTCAAAAGGACATGGCAACATTGCAAATAATAACAGGTTCATAGGCAGAATTTACAGGACATGGCAGAAATAACAACAGGTTACCATGTTTAGAGCTATCAAACAACATACTAAATGAACTTATCATGGCAAAAAAAGGTATGGTATGAATATACGAATTGCGTTTAAAAAAAGTCCTTTACTGACCATGAGCCAAAAGGGCACATAAAATATGATGGCACCCATGTAAACATAGCAAGTTTCGTAAACAGATTCAGACTTAGTGAAAAACAGAGCATGGCATAAACAGCAGCATGAAGGCAACTTTGCGAGCTCAAATCACTCATCACAAGGCATGGAATGACTATATAAGCATATCATCGGCAAGAAGACATGTTCATGAAGCTAACCATGGCAAGATCAAGTTCATAGCATGCTTGGATCACTAACAACAACCATGGCAAAATTGATTAACATGTAAACAATCTGCCAGGAACATTTTATAGCAAAAGTAGAGCAAGATTAGGACATTCTAGAGCACACCATAAATGCTCATGGATCTCACTGTAGCAACATGAATACATGGCATGAAGATAACATCAGGACCAAGACTTAGTGAAATTCTAAGTCCCTGAAAAATCAGCTATATCACGAAGGCTACTTTGCAAGCTTGTAAAAATCAACACATGGCATATAGTTAAGAGTGAAATGCACCACAAAAAATATGGCATGTTGTATCTCATAACACATGTAGACTTCATGCTCAAAATAAAATAACACAAAAAGATGCAAAAATGACAAATGAGCATGTTCTGCTAAACTACATCGGACAACATTATATAGCACTTCTGCAACGATGATTAGAGCATAGATGAGCTCAAATGAACATGACACAATGGAACAAAATGAAGAACATCTCATGATGAACATTTTGACATATTATGCATGCAAAACGGATCTACGGTCAGAGAGTTATAGCATGATGAACAGGGCACCAGAATGTAACAATCTCGGGGACTTGGCAGTTTTTTTCACCTCGCAAAAAAAACTGTCAGGTCGGGGTTGGCTCCTTCTCTCCTACAGAACTGCCATGGCGGAAGTCAACGCCGGCGGCGAAGGGGCATGGGACTCCGGTGGGCATCGGGAAGGCCGGGAATCGGTGGATCCGGGCATGGGGAATCCATTCCCGGCAACAAGGCGGCTTGGGGCGGCGCAGAGCGTAGATCGGGGCGCCATGGCCGGCGGCGCCATGGAGTTCTCTGCAGCCACGGGAGAGAGAGATGAGTACGGAGGAGAGGAAGGAGAGGGAGTATGCGAAGGGGAAGGAGGAGCAGGGCAACAGGGTCCGGCCTGTGGTCGGCGGCGGCTCGCCGGCGCGGCAAGGGTGGCCGGGGTCGGTGCTGAGGCGCTCCGGCGGCGCAGGTGGCTCGGGGTCGAGGGGCTCCTCCCCTCGATCCAGTTCAGGAGCGAGGGAGCGGGAGCGCTCGGGCGGCGGCAGAGGCTCGGCCCGGATCGGGCCCGGGGTGGGCCGTAGATGGGCCTCGCGGGCCTGGCGCGGTGGAGGCGACGTGGCTGCCCCTGGTTGGCTGCAGGGCGGCGGCGCAGCGAACGGAGCGGCGAGACTTGCGGCGGAGGAGGGCACCGGCGCTGAAAACGAGGAGGGAGCGGCGGCTGGCTGCGGGAATTGAGGAGGGGGTAGGTAGGAGGCCAAAAATGGTAGGGGAGGCGTCTATATATAGAAAGGGGCTAGGGTTAGGGGTTTTGCTCCGTTTCAGAGCCTTTCGATCATCATTGGACGGTCCGGAGTGGAGGGGATATGTAGTTGGGCCTAGTGGGCTGTATAGATGAGTTGGGATGAGAGGAGAGAAGAGACTAGAAGCCCGACAACGGTTTTCGGAGACCAAAAACGTCTGACGATTAAACCGGCAACGGCGCCGCTACGAATGCCGGTTGGACAGTCAAACGAACTCCGAATGCGATGAAACTTGGCAGGCGCTCTGTCTACACTATAATAAGATCGCATGCCAAGTTTCGATCCATTCCGAGAACAGTTTGCGGCCACTTACAAAATAATATTTCGGAGGTGCCGCGGGCGCGTGTGAGTGTGTCTGGGCTCGGAACGGACAACGGCAGGAGCGGGAAGACTCGGATGGATGCAAGTTTTGAAAAACATGATGATGCAATGTAGATGATGACATGGAAAAGTGCGACACGCAAGCAAATGACATGGCAACTACGGCGAATAACTGGGAGACACCTGGCGCATCAGATTCTGGGCGTTACAGAAACAATCAAAATATAACAAATATTATATTACAAACCAGATTTGTTTTCATCATACAAGACAAAAACGAATGCATTAATTCAAAAATAATGTCCTGC
The DNA here is from genome assembly GCA_032464435.1 of Aegilops umbellulata. Lineage (NCBI taxonomy): Eukaryota > Viridiplantae > Streptophyta > Magnoliopsida > Poales > Poaceae > Aegilops > Aegilops umbellulata. The sequence continues at coordinate 99,908,356 of CP136060.1, forward strand.
CCGCACTGCGCTGCTACAAGTCGAGATCCCTCCAGGACATCCGCAAAATATCGCCCTGGTGTGCGGTGCTCCTTGCCCTCCGGTGGCCCCCTGGCCACCTCGATGACGTCCATCTTCGCCCACCACATCTTGCAGCGAGTGAAGGCCTTGCAGGCACATTCGATGCAGACTGTTCATTTGACAATGTCTAGTCGTGGACAAGCCTCCATCACCTGCTTCACGAGGCCAAAATAGCTGCCAGGTATAGCTTTGGCTGGCCACATCCGGATTATTAAATCCTTCATGCCCAGTTCGGCCACCCTGTGCAGCTTGACCAACTGTTTCAGTTGATCGGCAAAGGGCACCGGATGTTCTGGAACAGCATACTGCGACCAGAACAACTTCTCCGAGGAATCCCCTTCTCTGGCTCATAAGAACTCCGCAGCATCGGACACGCTGCATGGCAGATCCGCAAAAGCCCCTAGGCAACTCCGAATCCGGGTTAGTAAAAGGTACTTCCTCTCCGCATACTTGCTTTGCATGTTAAAAGCCTTACCCGCTGCAACCTACTTGGCCTCCTGCATCTCCTGGAGAGTATACCGGGCCTCATGCCGTACAGTCTCCGCGCTCTGGCGAGCCTTGGTAAGTTCGGTTTCTCGAACCGACGCCTCACGCTCCAAGGCTTCGCACTTTTTCACTGCTTCCTAGAGCTCCTTCTAGACCTCACCGACCCGGGTCTTGAGCTTCTTACGGGCGGCTTGCTGCTGGACAGCCTTCCCCTCGGCTTCGGCCAGGGCATTCTTTAGGGCCTCGACCTAGGTCGCCGCCCCTACATATATTACGACACTCCGGTCAATACTCACCGCCTACTCTTTTCGAATATACAGCAAGTCGTTACTCACCTTGCTTCTTGTGGAGCTGGATCTTCACCTCCCCGAGCTCGTTCTCGGTCCGCTCCAACCTCTGCTTTAGTTCAGAGACTTCGGCAGCATGCGAGGTCGCAGCCAACAGCGACGCCTGTTTAATCACAAAATTAGTATTCTACAAAGGTTTGATTCTCTGTCTGGTCTTTCTTTCCGAACACCGGACAGTGTCTCAAGGGCTACTGTCAGCACGGGGTGTTGTCTTTCTACGTGACTTACCTCGAAACCTGTCAACAGGTTGCGGCAGGCCTCGTTTAGCCCGCTCTTGGCGGACTGAACCTTCTCGATCACCATACCCATAACGATACGGTTCTCGTCTACAATGGAGGCACCTCGTACTGCCTCCACCAGGTTATCCGGCGCCCCCGATTGGACAGGGGCCATCGGTGGAATTGGCGCACCCTCTCCTTCAAAGGAAGGCGCGCACCGGATTCCAGGGCCATATCAGTCCCTGGAATCGTACTTGGCTGAGGGCCGAACTAAATACGTCCCTCTTCACCAGTCTCCATGAGGATCTGCTCCCTCATGTGTCCGGCAGCGAAGGTCTCGCCTTGCGGCGCCTCTTGGACAGCGTCCTGGGCCCCTCCCCGGCTTGGAGCGGTCCTCCGGGACAACACTTCGGTATCGTCCTTGGCCTCAGGGGAATAAGCGAGCGGTGGCGACATACTGGCCATTTCCGCCGGATCCAACGAACCTCCAGATGAGGATCGCTGGATGCTGCCACGGGCCGGACTGCAATGGCACTATTAACCACATCGAAACAATAAAAAGGAGGGGCCGGTTATATTTATGCACGAAAGTCATAGTACTTACGATACGGCTCGTGGCTTAGTGCGGAGGCGTCGCTCCGGACTGCTGTCGATGTCCCATGCGGTGTTGACCGCAGGGGCGCCCTTCCCCTTCTTGGGCGTTCCTGCCTCCAGATTCGTGGAGGCCCCCCCTCTTCTTCTCCTTAGTGGGAGGATTCTTCTCCACCTCCTCCTCCTCTTCCTCGTCGTCGTCCTCAGGGACGGAGGAATGGGCTTCCTCGTCTTCAGACGTCACGTCCAAAGTGCCCTTGCGACGAGGGCCACTTTTGGCCCCCTTGGCCTTCTTCTCCGGCGCCTTATGTGGAGCCGGCACCAGCATCTTCGCCAGACGCGGGATGACCGGTTCTTTAGGCAGCAGAGCCGGACACTAGATCCGCTTCGCCCTCTCCATCCAATCCTGAAAAAGCAATGATAAACTCAGACATCATCCTTGAAACAATTAAGTTGGGGGTACGCCAAAAATAACATACCTCGCTGGCGAGGTGTTTACAATCGTGACCACGGTCTGAATCCATGGCCGGTGGTTTCTCGTTGCCCTTAAAGAGCAACTTCCAGACACCTTCGTGAGTGGTTTCGAAGAGCCTCTCCAGGGTTTGATGCTTCTTCGGATTAAACTCCCATAGAGGGCGACTTCTGCGCTGGCACGAGAGGATCCGGCGAACTAGCATCACCTGGATCACATCGACAAGCTTGACGTTCTTGGCTATCAGACTCTGAACGCGCGTCTACAGCGCAATCAGCTCATCGGGCGAACACCAGTCCGGACTCTTCTCAACCCAGGAGGTGAGTCGCATAGGAGCACCAGAGCGGAATTCGGCAGCCGTGGCCCAGGTGGTGCCGCGGGGTTCTGTGATGTAGAACCATTGTTTCTGCCACTCCTTTAGTGTCTCCATGAAAGTACCTTTCGGCCAGGAGACATTGGACAACTTACTCACCATAGCTCCGCCGCACTCCGCGTGCTGTCCGTCCACCACCTTCGGCTTCACGTTGAAGACTTTGAGCCATAGCCCGAAGTGGGGTTGAATGAGGAGGAAGGCCTCACACACGACGATAAACGCCGAAATGTTGAGGAAGGAGTTTGGGGACAGATCATGGAAATCTATCTCGTAATAATACATTAGCCCGCGGACAAAAGGGTGGAGTGGAAACCCTAGTCCACGAAAGAAATGGGGGATGAAAACCACCCTCTCGTTGGGCTTCGGCGTGGGGATGATTCGTCCCTCGGCCGGCAGGCGGTGGGCGATTTCCTTTGCCAAATATCTGGCTGCCCGAAGCTCAGTAAGGCCCTCCTCCTGGACGGAGGAGGCCATCCACTTGCCCTGACCTCTGGATCCAGACATGCTTGAGTGGAAAGGAGATGAGAACTTGGGCGCTCGAGCTCGAAATTGGAAGGGCGGAGATAGAGAGAAGGTGTGAGAGAGGAAGAGGGAATCCTTATCCCCTTATAAAGGTAGTAAATATTGAACGCCTCCTCACTCGCCTTAGAATTCGCCTGTTCCCAAGGGCTGTATAAACGACACGGTTGGGTTACCCATGCCTGCATTGATGAGAATCCCGCGATAAGGGGACACGATCTCTGCTTTGACAAGACGTGCCAATGGCAACCGCGTCTAGGGACATGGGGCGTCAAACACAAAAACGGTTTGGGATTATGACCGGTCAGACGTAATGTCGTTCTACAAAAAGTTGTCAGCGGATGGAACCCGTGTAAAATTGTATTCTCTCTGCAGTTGTGTATGGTGTGTGTGACAGGTCCGGATACTATCATCGCATCCGAAGACCATATTGGAGTTCGGAAAGGAGAACCCGCCTTGTAATGCCGAAGACAATCTGCGCGCCGGACTCCTCGTCATTGAAGCTAGGTTCAGGGGCTACTGAGGGAGTCCTGGACTAAGGGGTCCTCGGGCATCCGGCCTGTTATCCATGGGCCGGACTGGTGGGCTATGAAGACATGAAGGCCGAAGACTGTACCCGTGTTCGGATTGGACTCTGCTTGGCGTGGAAGGAAAGTTGGGTGATCAACTATGAAGATTTCTTCTTATGTAACCGACTCTATGTAACCCTAGATCCCTCTGGTGTCTATATAAACCGGAGGGCGTAGTCCGGAAAGGATATAGTCATTACCATAGTCATACATGCTAGATTTATAGGGTTTAGCCATTACGATCTCGTGGTAGATCAACTCTTCTAATACTCATATTCATGAAGATCAATCAAGCAGGAAGTAGGGTATTACCTCCATAGAGAGGGCCCAAACCTGGGTAAACATCGTGTCCCCCGTCTCCTGCAACCATCGACCTTAGACGCACAGTTCGGGACCCCCTACCCGAGATCTGCCGGTTTTGACACCGACAACTGTTGTCTATGGAAGATAGAAACTTGTCGAGTTCCCAACCGATCTGGGGATTACATGAACCATGAAGTTGTTGCTATTTTTGACAAGCTTGTTGCCGTCCTTACTTCCACGCCTCGATGGATATTACTCAAAAATAAATTTTTGTACACAAATGAGTACTGTGATGCAATTCAATACGAGGGACTTGTGTTCGCTGCCACCACTCGTGGCACTATTTTTGCATGGAATCCTGATGCTTTCGGTACGTTTGTCTTCCACTGTAATTATAATTGTTTCATCCACATGCATGCGGCTTAGCTAGTTTCCCTGTACTAATTAACATTCTTATGTTTCCAAGGTCCTGTGAACATTCCACCACCTATACTTGAAAATATTTATAACTAAGGGGGAGATGACGATGGTGATGATCACGAGCATGAGGACGAGCAGGACCCATATACTTAGTGGCGCCTAGCAACTTATTCCGATGGATCACCCCTTCTTGTCTGTATACAGGGCACTGCTGATGTTACTAAGGAAACGGGTGTTGTCTCCCATGGTCACACTCTTCGGACCTATTCCAACATCCGTTGCAGGGTATTTGGGATGGATACTAGTGTGCTAGCGCCAAAACCTTCTCCCTAGTTCAGTATTGATAGTCTTGGAGGAAACTCGCTCTTCCTTGGACAAAACTATCCAATGATGGTGAAAGGCGATCCATCTGCTTTTGACACAACGCTACTACAATTTATGAGAAGCAACTGTATCTATACCTCGGACATTGCTATGCTTCCCTACCATGGCTATCACAATATGCGTCCTGATATAGGCTGCTTCAGCTTGGATGATTGGTCCTGCGTTGGTCTCGAGATTGACAATAGCTGGCCCTTCCCAGAGAATCACTTCTGGTTCAAAGCAAGCGTTTCCAACACCGACGAGTGGTTGAGTTGAAGTTCATTTCATTGCTTGTTATTCCTTGTATGATGAAAACTTTAGTATTTATAATTATCCTTGTTGTTGTTGTGGGTTGATGACCTGTTGTATGCAATGCTAAATGATATGCCCGTGATAAACTTACTAAATTTATGAATGGCTTTCGAGTCGCTTCTCAGAGTGGGTGCTGCAACAAGGCAAACAAATATTTTCCGAATAAATAATTGTACGTGCATTGCAACAGGTTATCGGATGAGTCCAATCAACAATAGTACTATTATTTGTACTAGCTTCACATGCTTCACGCGTCGGGCGGGTGTTTTTGCTATAGCTGCGAATCCAATCATCCTAGGTCCTCGGATGAGTCCAGTAGAAATTGCATTCTGATGTTTGGGTTCAAACTTTCAAAACTGCTGCACTATCTCTGCGTCTACGTATACGCAATACAACAAGTTTTAAACTTGAGACCAGCCATCCACCCTCACAAAGAACACTTTTTAACCTAGCACAGGCTCCAGAAAATTTGGCCACAGTGTGAGGTGGGCCATATGTTAATGTGTTCGTTGTACGTAACCAGCACCTCGAATCCTTGATATATAGTAGGGCGGCATGGGCCAGAACAAGCATTCACGTCCAGGAGTACGACACATGCCACCAGCACGACTTCCATCTGACACCATATTTCTTGGAGTCCGTGTTACAGCTATCTCTTCAACCTCCTCATTTCTCTAACTCAGCCATCGCGCGACGAGTGAGGTTGGGTTTGCCGATAGTCGGTTTCCTCAACTGCGGTCCTACTTGTAAGACCAACTCCAACGCACAACCCCAAATGGACATCCCTTTTGCCCGGATTCTGTCCGTTTGGGTAGGGCAATGGGGTCGTGTCTGGGCCATTTCTCGGATGCGGTGGCCGTCTGCCTAACATGCGAACGCATCCCGGCCGCATAAATTTTTCTTTGCAAACACATATCTTTTTTTCATCATTAATTTTTTGTACATGGAAATACATCACCAATTTTTGAATAGAAAAGAAAGACCAAAGAAAACAAGAACCACAAGAATACATTTTAGAAGATGTCCAACTTCCATAACTACCCCTATAAGTTAGATTAGTGCCTTCTCGATGCATTCATTGTTGATCTGCGGAGGCTCGATCTTGCGTGCTTCTTTCCTCTTCGAGTTTAAAGAAGTAGACGTTGCTTCCTCGCATCTAGTCACATGTCTAGCCTCTATGCTATCAACAAGTGCACTAGTCTCATCTCTAGCCTCTATCCTAGCTAAAAGTGCTAGAACATCTACTAAATTGCGCTCTATCAATATATCGATGTACTCTTCTTCCCAATACCAAAACTTGCATCCATTCTACACAATAAAATTTTAAGTTAGCACTAGTCAAATCCGAGAGCACAACCTAAGCTAAAGTAGCACATACCCCATCGATTGAGGACTTCATGAACACCCATCCGAGATATTCCGGTGTTGTGGACACGCGGCGCAAGACCTTCTTTGGGCAGTCGTCACACGTAATGAGTGGCAACGATGCGCCGACGAGCTTTTTGTCCAGCACCGAGCCCGGTCGACCGCCATTCATGTATCTGCAGGCGGACCACCGACAGTGTAGATCTGAGTGGCTAGAGGAGGAGCTAGTACCTGCATGCAGCCTTGCAGCCTTGCCGGGGCCTTCCGGCCCGGTGCCCGGCAAGTCCATGGCGCGGCGTGGCCTCCCACAACCGGGCGAGCTCAATCCCGACCGGATCTGCTCCAAATCTGGCCACTGGGTGCGCAAAACACGTTGCCTTGGTTGGGTAGCTCGGGGGCGTCAAGGGAAAGGGGGCTGGGTGAGCGCGCGTCTGAGCTGCACGCGCTAGAGTTGGCCTAAGTGAAGATGCAAGATAACACGCGTTTCCCTAGCGGCATGGCGGGCCAACCATATGGGGGTACGAAGTGGCTTCGCTCGTGTGGGGGACGGAGGCCATTTGTTGTGTGATGAAAACTTCAGTATTTACTAGAATGTTTTGTTGGAACTAATCTATAATCCAACATGTATCCTCATTGTCTTTGTGTGTTGATGACTTGTTCTATGTAATGAATGGTACATTTGCGTATGCATGTATAAACTCAATTTATGAATAGTTTCGACTCACTTCTTGGAGTGTGAGTACCGAAGTATTATAGCCAACATCCGGTTATATGAAGTTGCCACATCACATAGAGCCAACATAACATTCGAGCATGCTAGCACAATAGTTAGTTCTAGTTAGCTCAACTAGAGCTAGGTTTCGCAAGGAGGCCGAGAAATATGGTGATAGCGTGACTGCATGAGGTGGGCTTTTACGTAGTATGATGTAGGCACAGGACTTGCCGTTTTTCCTACTCCTCCAGTAAATGTGGAGAAGATTTGGTCGAGTTCTTCCTCCTTTTGCCGACACGTGGGACATCCAGCTTCCAGGTCGTGTCATGCAAGAAAATGGAGTGCTAGTAGAAGCCACGTGATGTGCATCTTGGTTAAACTGTAAATAGAATCTTACTCTTGAGTAACTCCAAAAGCGGCCACCGAAGATCTTTATTGGATTTCTTTTTCATCACCAGCGCGTCAGGTGAAAGATGTGCAGGTTCAATGGGTCCTCTTGCATTTTGACTGACATGTGGGACCGCATGTGAGCAAACAGACGATGGGCTCCGCGCGTTTGCCGGCTAGCTGAGAAGAGAGAGAGGAGGGCTGAGCGCGGACTCCAAGAAATTTGTTCTATGTAACCAGCACCTCGATATAGGCTCGATATAGTGGGGCGGCATGGGCCATAACTAGCATTCACGTCTAGCAGTACGGCACATGCCACCCACACGAGTCCTATTTGACACTAATTTTCTTGGAGTCCGTGCTACAATCATCTCTTCTCCCTCCTATTTTCTCAGCCATCGCGCGGTGGGCGGGGTGGGTGTTTGCCGATAGTCGGTTTGCTCAACTGCAGTCCCAATTGTAAGTGAAAATGCAACACATCACGCATTCCCCCTTGAGCGGCGTGCCAGACCAACCGTGTGAGGGTGCGACGCGAACACGGTAGGCTTTTCCTTTTGAACTTGTAACTTGTAAAATCTAGTTCTGCTCCATGGATCGACTGATAGATAGAAATAACGATTTTCCCTAGAGTAATGAGAAGTTTGGTTCTGGCGCGGTTCATGCATGGAGTATGTATGAAAATTATGAAGCTGATGCGAAAGGTAAGATAATTACTAGTAGTACCATATACTACTACATGGATTTGACGGAAAGATAAAGATACATATGGATCTATCAACGACATCCTCACGCCCTAGTGCGCCGGGTCATCAACCGATGTGTGAGGAGCAGCGGTGTTGGCGGCGAGCTCAACGTGCTTCTGAACAATGCCGTCCAAGGTTGCCCTGCGGTCCAAGAAGGCCAACGACCTATCGTCCTCCTCTTGCACATAGTAGTCCTTGTGGATGATTTGCGCGTAGACATGGGTGATTTTTTTTGAATATTTACTGTGGGGTAAAACCCCACAGCCCATTTTATTATGAAAAAAGGTCCAGCAAAATACAAAGCACTGAGAAAGTGCCAAAACAAAAGGAGTACTATCTACAACTTACCTAGCGTTAGAAGACCCAAGTTCAGCTGAAGCTATCCTAAATTTACAAAAGGGCATTTACCCAAGCTAACAGTTGAGCTCTAAGAGTACTGTTAAGTCTGTGAGACAAAAGAAGAATATCATGTACAAAATTGGACCTCCAGGTGGCAAAACGAGCCTGCTCTCCCCTGAAGATCCTCCCATTCCTGAGAATCCAAATACTCCATGCTGTAGTGAGCATCACCTCAAAGAAAAAAGGTTGACTAAAACTTGATCTGGCATTGGCAACACACTCCTGGGTATTAGACCCCTGGGACCAGTCAATCTGGAGGTAGTTCCACACTCTTGAGCTGAAATTGCACTAGAAGAACAAATGAGATCTGTCCTCATGGACATAAGCATTACATATAACACAATGTTTATCCTCAGCTTGGGACCTCTAGTTCTTCGAACCAGCATGTCTTTGGTGTTGAGTCTATCAAAGAACAATAACCAACCAAAGACTTTAATCTTCATGGTGCATCTGCTCTTCCATAACCATTTGCATGGCATAATAGTGGGAATATGGGAATGCATGATGGTATAGAACCCTTTGGCCGAAAAGGACCCATATTTGGAAGGCCACACCCACTGGTCAGGAAGTAGAGGATCCCTTTGCAAATTTAGCAGCCAACCTTCTAGAATTGTTAACTCAGCAGCAGCTTCTTGTGAGATGGGCAGGTAAAACATTGAAAAAAGATCCTGGGTTTGAAGCACATCCCTGACTGAGACCTTATCATCAATCACAAAAGAGAACAGTCTAGGAAGCCTCCTTACCAAGGGCAAGGAAGAACCAGCCACATGCCATGCATCATGCCAGAACAAAGTAGTGTCCCCCATGTTAATATGAATAGAAGCAATGGCTCTGTAAGAATCATTCAGCTTGAATACATCCCTCCACCAGAAAGAGCCAGTCAATACAGTTGCCTGACGGACAATGTTGTCATAATAGGAATCCCATATTAAAGAGACCCAATGAACATCATTCTTATTGAAGAATTTATGCAGATGTTTCATGAGCAGTCCCTGATTCTGGATATTGAGATTGAGAATACCCAGACCACCCTTATTTTAGGTCTGCAAACTAGATCCCAAGCTGCCAGAGATTGTTTAGGTGTATCTGTATTCCCTCTCCAAAGACACTGCCTAAAGATCCTATCCAACTGCTTAATGATGCCAAGAGGTATATGCAAGGTGCAGAGGAAATAGATTGGCATGGAAGTTAAGACTGAAGTCAACAGCTGCAACCTAGAGCCCTGGTTGAGCATGGCAGAACTAGCAGATAGCCTTCTTTCAATATTATCCACAAGGGGGATGAGATCCACAATTCTGGGCCTGGTGGTACCAAGAGGTAGACCAAGATATGTGAAAGGGAGTTCTCCTAACTTACAACCCAGAAGAGTAGCCAACCTGAGAGCCTGCTCATTAGATATGTTCAAAGGCATCATAGAGGACTTGGCAAAATTCACCTTGAGACTAGTAGACTGCTGGAACATAGCCAACATATTCTTAAGGGCCACCAGTTGCTCATCCACAACTGGTAAAATGATGATTGTGTCATCTGCTGTCGGGGAAACTGATCCGCGAGCACCTATGGGGATGGAGCCCCTTCGGTCGGCAGGGGGCGGAGGTCGCACGAAGAGCGGATCGAGGCGAGGCACACAAGCAGTTTACCCAGCTTCGGAGCTCTCCGGAGAGATAATACTCCTACTGCTGCTTTGTGGTTTGTATTGAGTTCTTGCTCGGGACCGCTGAGTGCTACAGTACACACAAGCGGCTAACGAGACCGAGCGTTCTTCCGTTCCTCCTACTGTTCGTCCTCCCCCCTACGTTGCGCATGGGCCTCCTTTTATATGCTCAAGGGGTCACCGACAGGTGGCAACGTAGGCAAGGGCAAAAATGGAAAAGGTGCTGTGGTTGGTACAGCTACCTGCACAGTGTATCATACCTAACCCTGACGGCAGGGGACAAAAGCATTAAATGCCTATCTACGTCGCCCAAACAATGCAGAAAAGGGACCGTCAGGGACGCCACCGCTTGCCACGATGGCGATCTTGTCAGCGCCGCTCGCCACAGTGTACCCCTGGCTGCACAGCCTCCCGCCACGTACGCCCGGAAGGGTCCCAGAGCGACACGTTGGTGGATGCGCTGGAGCGTGGGTACAGAGTGGTTGCTCGCCGCGGCAAGCGCCTTGCCGCGGCCGTTGTCTTGTCGCGTCCGGAAGCTTGTCGCTCACCGGACCCTGCCGGGACGCGTGGCGCGTCGCGGCAAGTTCCTTGAGATGCCCTGGTTGGCCTTCCCGGCAAGCTCCTCTTGCCGGGGCCTTGTGCCTTGAGTGGCCTTCCCGGCAAGCTCCTCTTGCCGGGGACTTGTCTCCTTGGCTTAAATACTTTGTTCTTGAATGGCTCCAAAGGAACCACGGAGGACCTTGGCGGTCACTCGGCAAGCCTTGCCGCGAGGTGCTGCGACTGCCCGTGCACAAGTTCGGGATACTAGGGTACCCCTACTCTAGTACACCGACAGGAGCCCCCGGGCCCGGGCCATACACAGTGCCAAGCGCTGTTGGGCCAGGCCAAAAACAGGGCACGGGCACACGCGACCTGGGTCACGCCGTATCTTACTCCGCATCCACCGCGCCCTCCCTGAACGGCACGCGTCGATTGCGGCGTCGTGGGAGAGATTGTGGGTGGTTCTTTATTCGGAAAGGCGGACCGTCCGCCCCCTCCCTCCTTATAAGCAGGGGAAACAGGGGCAGAGGCATGGTTTTCGAGGCGTCCACTCCCCACGATCACGGGGTGAGGAGAGGTCGCCTCATCCGTCGCCTCGGTTCTGCACGCCTGCCACGCGGCTTCCATGCGCTTGGGGTGGCGAACGGTGGAGGCGGGGAACCGGGCCGTCGTGGGTCGAGGCAGCGGGCCGGTCCCAGTTCCCTGCTCCTTTTGTGTCTTGATTAGCTGAGCGGGGCGGCCGAGCCCCCACCCTGTTCCTTTATAAGGAGCGGGGGGGGGGGGGACGGAGGTCCGCATTCTTTCATCTCCTCTTTCCTTCAGCTTCTGCTCCCCTCTCTCCCATTCGCCATGGAGAAAGGGAACCCTGGTCCTTCAACGGTGGCGGCGAGGGTCGCCGCTAGACAACGCGTCCTTCCTTCTCCCACACCCGTGGTGGCAGAGCCAGCCGTAAGGGGAAGAGGGAGGGGGCGAGGCCGTGGGCGAGGTCGAGGGCGAGGACGAGGCGCTTGGGGAAGAGGTGGACGGGGCGGCGCGCCGGCCTCGCCTCCGCCAGCGGTTCCTCTTCCCATGGCGATCCATATTGGGGACGACCCTTGCGAGTTCTTTGTCAGGCTGCGTCGGCCGCCTCGTCGTCGCCTTCGTCTCCCGACTCCATTTGCGAGCGAGATGGAGTTGGATCCGCCCGAGACACTGAGGCTGCACATGAGGGGCTGTGGAATCAGCGGTACGCGAGTCCGCGTTGACTTCCCGGCCCCTAATGTGATGTATCTTGGTCGAGGGTGGAATACGTTCGCCCGTATCCATCGCTTGACGGAGGGGCTCACCCTCCATTTTAAGCTGATGGAGGGCGATCTCCTCTCCGTCAAGGTCTTCGGGTGCTTCGGAACTCGGGCAAGGTGCTGCGTGGAGAGCTCCTCTGATAGCGAAGACTCCTCCTCGAGCGAGAGTGACGAGGGGGACAGCGGCAGCGACGATGGGGGTAGCGGGCGGCAGGATGACGGGTCCGACTAGGCGTCGGGCGTCGCTCCGTGTGGCACCGGCGACCCCATCATTCGTGTCGCTGGCTCCTTGAGCTTCTCGGGGTCGTCTCCTTTGGCGGCTGGCGTAGGGAGGCTGCGGAAGAGGAACAGGGCGGGCGGCAAGGCCTTCAAGTCAGAGTACGTGGGTGTGACGCCCTCGACAGCATGCTGACGTCCTGCCGCCTCGTCTTCGAGCCCTGCTTCCGGCGCCGCCATCACGATCCAGCCTTTGGACAGCCACCGAGATGTTCTCTTGCTGTCTTCTGCTTCCCGTAGCTCGCCTAGGCGCCCCTTTTGCCCTTTTCACCTCCTTGACCTACCTCCTGAAGAGAGGGACAAGAAAGGGGATTACGGGCACCTTATCTCTTTTTAATTTGTAAGCCCTCGGGCCTTAGCTGCATTTAAAACTTGTAATCCCATCATTCATGTTTTTCATTCTCTATGAACTGTACCTGAGTGGAATTTTTTTAGTGAAAAGGGGATGCTTGCCTGGTCACTTGTCTTGCGGGTGGAACCCACGTCAAGGAGCAAATCCTTGATATCTTTAAGATAGACACTTTTTTCCCGGCAGCAAGCCCTGCCGTCTTCCCACGTCGCTCGACCTTTCTCACGCTTTTGGCGGAGGCAGGGAGGAGGCGGGTTCGGGCTCCTCGTTTCGTCCCTTTGCTGCCGTGACTACGACCAAACCTGGCCCCAGGAACGAGCCCTAGGGCCTAGAGTTAGGGGAGCACGGTAGCTTTTAGGAAGAAACGAGGTTTCGCATACCTCAGTCCATAAGAGAATGCATGATAAGGGATGAAAAACTTATCTGAGATTGCAGCCCCCGGCAACTCTGGTTCGCTGTGGGTTAATCTTTGTACTTGCAGCCCCCGACAACACTGGCTTGCCGGGGTCCAGATGTTGGTCCGTCCTTCTTCTCCTTTCCGTCCTCAAGTGGTCTGGTCAGGATATGCGAGCCCTGCGAACCAAGGGAAACGAAAGAACGACAAAGGGACGCATACTCGACCTCTAAGTTAGGGGTTAGCCGCTGCTAAGCACTGTCTACCCTAAGCAAGGACGAGACTCGATCTAGCATGCATGCTATAACTTAGGGCGCCAGCGCTTCATTTATGCTCAGGGTCTGCGCCTGGCTTTGTACAAAGGATTACATGCAACAGCGGCAAGACTTGTACAAAAGGTGGTTGCCGGAACAGGGTCCGACAACCGCGCCTTACGGGTAAAACTTACGAAGATGCTCGATGTTCCAGGAGTTGCTCACCGGAATGCCATCTTCGGTCTCAAGGCGGACAGCGCCAGGCCTAGTGACTCGTTTCACCCGATAAGGGCCTTCCCACTTCGGCGTCAACTTGTTGGAATTCTTGGCGGAATGAACGCGCCGAAGAACAAGGTCGCCTTCCTCGAGACTTCTGGCGTTAACTTTGCGGCTATGGTAGCGGCGCAAAGCTTGCTGGTAGCGAGCAGCTCGTACAACAGCCTGAAGACTGTCTTCCTAAAGGAGTACCGCGTCATCTTGTCCCCGCTGCTCTTGCTCAAGCTCATCATAAGCGAGCACTCGAGGCGACCCGTATACGAGTTCCGTGGGGAGAACTGCCTCTCCTCCATAGACTAGAGCGAAAGATGTCTGGCCAGTGGCTCGATTTGGCGTCGTCCTGATCGACCAAAGAACCACCATCAGCTCCTCAATCCAGTTTCTTACGCACCCGTGCAGCCTGTCAAAAGTCCTGGTCTTGAGTCCACGCAGCACTTCAGCATTTGCCCTCTCCGCTTGACCGTTGCTCCTGGGGTGAGCAACAGAAGCGAAGCAGACCTTGGCGCCAAGATCTTGGGCGTACTGCATGAAGGTGCGGCTCGTGAATTGCATACCATTGTCGGTGATGATCCTGTTAGGGATCCCGAAGCGGCAAACAATCGACCTGAAGAACTTGACTGCTGACTGTGCTGTCACCTTCCTCACTGCTTCCACTTCCGGCCACTTTGTGAACTTGTCGATTGCGACGTACAAGTACTCAAAGCCCCCGACTTCTCGGGGGAAGGGGCCGAGGATGTCGAGCCCCCAGACCGAAAATGGCCAGGATAAAGGGATCGTCTGGAGAGCTTGAGCTGGCTGGTGTATCTGTTTGGAATGGAACTGGCACGCTTCACACTTGGTTACTTGTGTAGTTGCATCCTGGAGGGCTGTCGGCCAAAAGAACCCTTGCCGGAATGATTTGTCGGCAAGCGCTCTTGCGCCAATGTGGTGACCACATATGCCTCCATGTATCTCTGCCAACAGCTTCTGTCCGTCTTCCCGGTGAATACACTTCAATTTCACACCGTTGAGTCTTCTTCTGTACAGTGCGTTGTCGACAAACTGGTACATACTTGACTGCCGGGCTACTCTTTCCGCTTCTTCTTGCTCTTCGGGAAGTTCTCCTGTCTGAAGGAAACAGACGATCTGCTGTGACCATGCTGGAGCTTGTGGCTCGACAACAAGGACTAAAGGCACATCTGCTGCTGTGGGAACATCCGCTTCTACGGCAAGAAACCGCGGCTCAGCCGGAGCTTGACGTCCCCCGGCAAGCTTGCCGGAGAAAAACTTGTCGGGAGTGTCTGCTTCAACGGAACAAACCCTGGGGTTTGCCGGAGTAGACTGCTCCCCAGCACTCTTGGTGTTGATCTTGGGGACCTTCTTGGCGGCGGCTTCGGGAAGCTCTACCGGAAAATAGTCACCAGAAATCAACTTCCTCTTCTTGCTCTGTCCAGTTGATGGCATTACAGACGGTTGAGTCAGCTTGAGCACAAAGATCCCTGGTTCCACAGGTAACTTAAGTGCTGCGCACTTTGACAGGCCATCGGCAATGTCGTTCTGAGCTCTTGGAACATGTTCCATCTGTAGGCCGACAAAGTGCTCTTCTAGCTTCCTCACTTCATCAACGTAAGCTTCCATCAACGGACTCTGATAATTCTTGTTCACTTGGCGGACGACAAGCTGCGAGTCACCCCTGACAATGAGCTTCTTGATCCCAAGGTCTGCCACGATCCTGAGACCGGCGAGCAAACCTTCATACTCTGCAGTATTGTTCGTTGCTTGCTCCTTGGGAAAGTGCATCTGGACTATATACTTGAGGTGCTCTCCGGTGGGTGCGACACGCAGTACGCCAGCACCGGCGCCTTGCAGTGAGAAAGCACCATCAAAGTACATCAGCCACTCTTTGCTTGCTTCCTTGACGGGGATGCTCGTTTCTGGAATTTTTTCATCTGGTGTTGGCGTCCACTCTGCTATGAATTCTGCCAATGCTCTGCTTTGGATAGTTGAAGTCCTCTCAAACTTGAGGCCAAAGCTTGACAGTTCCAATGCCCACTCAACAATCCTGCCTGTTGCTTCTGGATTCTGCAGTATCCTCTTCAGCGGAAAACGAGTGACAACTGTTATCTCATGTGCTTGGAAGTAATGGCGCAGCTTTCTTGAGGCCATGAGAAGGCCGAAAAGCAATTTCTGCACACCAGAGTACCTTGACCTAGCCCCCTGCAGAAGGGAACTGACAAAGTAGACTGGGCGCTGCACCATTTTCTTCTGTATCTCCTCGGGCGCCTGCGTAGATCCATCTTTGCCGGGACCAGAGCTTGTCGGGGAAGCCCCCTGCTTGTCGCTGGACGCGCTCGCCGTGGTTGCTGGCTCATCATCTGCCTCCCTCTCCGCTACTAACGCAGCACTAACCACTTGATTGGTTGCCGCCAGATACAGCAGCAACTTCTCTTGTGGCTTAGGTGCGACAAGTATTGGAGTGGAGGATAGGTATCTCTTCAAGTCCTGTAGCGCAGCCTTCGATTCCGGAGTCCATTTCATTGGACCTGCCTTTTTCAAAATTTTGAAAAACGGCAGGGCGCGCTCAGCAGACTTAGAGATAAACCTGCTGAGAGCCGCCACGCAGCCGACAAGTCTCCGCACATCCTTGATGCGCTTCGGTGCTTCGATCTGCTCAATGGCCTTGATCTTGTCGGGATTGGCTTCAATTCCCCGCTGAGACATGAAGAACCCGAGAAGCTTGCCGGATGGGACTCCAAACACGCACTTCTCGGGGTTGAGCTTGAGGCTGATCGTGCGCAGATTTGCAAAAGTCTCTTCTAAATCTTGAATCAGAGTTGCCTTGTCCCTGCTTTTGACCACTATGTCATCCATGTAGGCTTCCACATTTCTGTGTATCTGCGATTCAAAAGCAGTATGGACTACCCTTGCAAATGTTGAACCAACATTCTTCAAACCGAAAGGCATCCGTATGAAACAGTACGTGCCACATGGAGTGATGAATGCGGTCTTCTCCTCATCTTCTTCTGCCATGAAGATCTGATGGTATCCGGAGTATGCGTCAAGAAATGAAAGCAAATCACATCCGGCCGTGGAGTCAACAATCTGGTCAATGCGCGGAAAGGGAAATGGATCTTTGGGACAAGCTTTGTTAACATCGGTAAAGTCGATACAAAGCCTCCATTTCCCGTTTGCCTTGCGCACGACTACAGGATTGGCCAACCACGTAGGATGGAGCACTCCTCTGACAAGGCCTGCTGCTTCCAACTTCTTGATCTCTTCTGCGATGAATTCTTGGCGCTCCACTGCTTGCTTCCTGACTTTCTGCTTGACGGGCCACGCATGAGGACAGACGGCAAGGTGGTGCTCAATTACTTTCCTGGGAACACCGAGGATGTCAGACGGTTGCCACGCAAACACATCGACATTCGCCCGCAGGAAAGCAATGAGCGCGCTTTCCTATTTAGGGTCGAGAGTGGCACTGATGGTGAAGGTACCACCAGTGCCGTCCTCCTTGGCGGACACCTTCTTCGTCGCTGGCGGAGCTGCCATCATGTTCTTGCACTTGCCGGCGGAGCTCGATGGTGCATCCCCGACGGTAGCGCAGCACTCCAAAGAGGTGCGCTTGCCGGAGTGGGCATCAGAACTCTTGCCGGACTTGGTCTTCTTCTTCCCCCCGGGAGCTTCAGCTGTAAGTGTCTCGCGATCCATTGCAGCTGCTGCTTCCTGGTAGATCTTGTCGGCACAGATAAGAGCATCTTTCTTGTCGCCAGGGACAGAGATGACACTTATCGGGCCTGGCATCTTCAGCATGTTGTGCGCGTAGTGAGAGGCCGCCATGAACTTGGCGAGCGCTGGGCGGCCGAGAATCCCATTGTAAGGCAATGGAAAATCGGCAATGTCAAAAGTGATCCTCTCAGTCCTGAAGTTCAACTCGCTGCCAAATGTCACCGGCAGCGTGATCTTCCCCTTCGGCTTGCTCCTTCCCGGGTTGATTCCTTGGAATGTGCCGGTCTCTTCGAGCTCGCTGTCAGGAACTTGGAGTTTCCGGAGCACAGCGGAGGAGATCAGGTTCAAGCCGGCCCCGTCATCAACTAGCATCTTAGTGACCTTGAGGTTGCGGATAGTTGGTGAGACCAACATCGGCAAACACCCGACCGCAGTTGTGCGATCAGGGTGGTCCTCAATATCAAAGATGATAGGCGTGCTGGACCATTTCAGAAGCTTGCGTGACTCAACGGGTGGTTCTGCCGCATTGACTTCCCGCACCCACTGCTTGAGTTAGCGGTGTGAAGTATGTTGAGAAGCACCACCGTCAATGCACAAGACCTCTGTAGCTTTCTGGAACTCCTGCTCACTGGTCTCGTTATCATCCATGTCTTCGTCGTCGTCGTCATCTTCATCCTTGTCGCGGCCGCGGGGAGGCCTGTCTCCTTGCCGCTGCTTGGCCTTGCCGTGGCATCCTCCTCGGCCGGTGCGCTTCGTACCGGATCCTCCAGCACCTCCATGGGCTTTCTCCTTGTCGCGTCGCTCGTACTCGGCCTTTTGCAGCTCGACAAGCTGCTCGACCTTCTTGCAGCTCTGGAGGTCATGGCCCTTGGTGCGGTGGATCTTGCAGTACTGTTTGTTGGTGCCTTCCTGCTTGTCGGCGGCCGCCACAGCCTGGCAGTTGGTCATGCGGCAACCTCCTTGCCGGGGCTACCATCTTTGGCTTTCTTGGCGCCACCGTCATTGCCGGACTGCTCAACAACTAGCACGTCTTTGCCTTTCCTCTTCCTGTTGTTCCGCCACCGGTTTTTATTTGTCGGGGCAGCATCCTCGCTGTCAGATCCTCCTGCTCCTGCATCCTCTCCGGGGAGTTTCCTCCCTTCCTCAGCACGTGCACACTTGTCGGCCAAGGCATACAGCTCGCTGACGTCTCTGATCTTGCACATCGCCATCTCCTCCCGCATCCTGCGGTTACGCACGTTCTGGTGGAACGCGCTGATGACCGCGGCAGGGTGGACATCCGGGATGTTGCGTTGCACTTGGCTGAATCTCTGGATGTACTTGCGCAAGGGCTCTCCTTACTTCTGGGCAAGCAGGTGAAGGTCACTCTCCTGGCCACAAGGTTTGTGGCCGCCCGTAAAGGCGCCGACAAACTGATGGCATAGGTCTACCCAGGAAGATATGGAGTTTTCCGGCAAGTGCATGAGCCAGGACCTGACATTGGGTTTGAGAACCAGCAGGAAGTAGTTGGCAAGGATCTTGTCGTCTCGCCCCCCAGCAGCTTGCACCGCGATGGTGTAGATGCTGAGGAACTCCGACGGATGCAACTTGCCATCGTACTTCTCGGGTACGTCTCGCTTGAAATTCTTCGTGCTGGGCCACTGGACTTGCTGCAGCTCACGAGTAAACGCAGGGCAACCTACCGCGTACAGCAAGTCGCCTGGTTCCCCTGGCGCACACATGTCGACAGTGGGCCCAGCGCGCTGGTCTGACTGACGCCGCGCTTCTCTTCGGCGCTCGATGCGAGTACGAGCGTCTTCTTGCTGTCGTTCGTGAAGAACTTGGCGCTGATCGCGACGAGCTCGTGGATCTGATGAAGCGGTGGAGTCGCTGTCGCGGTGGACCCGGCGAGTCGGCGATCTTGGCCTCCGCGGCGGAGAGTGCACGGTGGTTGCACCCCCACCGGTCTTGTCGCCATCGGGTCGCGCCTGGCTGACTTGCCGCGGCTGCGACGTAGTCGGCTGCCGTGGAGTGTCGCCGTTGGCGAAGCCGATGAGAGTCTGAATGGTGGCCCTCCAGTCGTCAATCTTGTCTGGCATTGGAGGGAAGTCTAGGAGCAGTTGTGCTCGCGCCAAAGCTTCTGCTGGAGTGGCGGGTAGCGGTGGCGAACGGTGCGAGGAGCGGGATATGCTCAGACTTCCAACGATGTTAGAAGGAGCAGTATTCCGTCCAGGCGACCGTGCCTCGCTCGCGCCAGCACGTTGGCATGCATGCTGGACTTGAGCATCCCGAGATCTGGCAGCTCGATTTGGGTCCAGCAAGCGTATGGTACCGTGAGTACCATGACGCTGCCGGTCCCGCGCCTCCTGAGATGGGCGCGGAGCATCCACGGACGCCCGGTCGTCGTGGGAGCCTGCTACGCCGCCGACGGGCAGCGCAGCCTTGTCCTTGGACCTGGCGGCACCGTGGGCTCCCTCTTCGATGCCCGTTCTTCCGCCGGCGTCTTCCCCACCAGCCATTTGCTCTGGCGATGGTGGGTTTGTCGCAGACGGAGCAGCCGCCTCCGAAGCCTTCTTCTTCGGCAGCATGTCGATGAAGATGTTGAAGATTTAGCTCGTGTGAACGCCGGATCAGGTTGACACAACCTCGACGCCCCCTACCTGGCGCGCCAGAGATGTCGGGGAAACTGATCCGCGAGCACCTATGGGGACGGAGCCCCTTTCGGTTCGGCGGGGGGCGGAGGTCACACGAAGAGCGGATCGAGGCGAGGCACACGAGCAGTTTACCCAGCTTCGGAGCTCTCCGGAGAGATAATACTCCTACTGCTGCTTTGTGGTTTGTATTGAGTTCTTGCTCGGGAGCGCTGAGTGCTACAATACACACAAGCGGCTAACGAGACCGAGCTTTCTTCTGTTCCTCCTACTGTTCGTCCTCCCCCCTACGTTGCGCATGGGCCTCCTTTTATATGCTCAAGGGGTCACCTACAGGTGGAAACGTAGGCAAGGGCAAAAATGGAAAAGGTGCTGCGGTTGGTACCGCTACCTGCACAGTGTATCATACCTAACCCTGACGGCAGGGGACAAAGGCATTAAATGCCTATCTACGTCGCCCAAACAGTGTAGAAAAGGGACCGTCAGGGACGCCACCGCTCGCCATGATGGCGATCTTGTCAGCGCCGCTTGCCACAGTGTACCCCTGGCTACACAGCCTCCCGCCACATACGCCCGGAAGGGTCCCAGAGCGACACGTTGGTGGATGCGCTGGAGCGTGGGTACAGAGTGGTTGCTCGCCGCGGCAAGCGCCTTGCCGCGGCCGTTGTCTTGTCGCGTCCGGAAGCTTGTCGCTCACCGGACCCTGCCGGGACGCGTGGCGCGTCGCGGCAAGTTCCTTGAGATGCCCTGGTTGGCCTTCCCGACAAGCTCCTCTTGCCGGGGACTTGTGCCTTGAGTGGCCTTCCCGGCAAGCTCCTCTTGCCGGGGACTTGTCTCCTTGGCTTAAATACTTTGTTCTTGAATGGCTCCAAAGGAACCACGGAGGACCTTGGCGGTCACCCGGCAAGCCTTGCCGCGGGGTGCTGCGACTGCCCGTGCACAAGTTCGGGATACTAGGGTACCCCTACTCTAGTACACCGACATCTGCATACTGGATAATTGGGTAGTTAGGATCATGGGATGTGATTGGGAGTGTCAGAGACCCTTGAGCCCTCATTTGGTTGGCCACAGACTGCAACAGATCAGCAGCAATAACAAAAAGGAGAGGTGACAAAGGATCACCCTGTCTGACCCCACACTTACATTTAAATTGCTTCCCTGGAATGCCATTAAGTAATACAGAAGATGTCCCAGATGACAAAATCTCTCTAACCCAAGCAGTCCACTTGCTATCAAAACCTTTATGATGAAGGACTTGTAAAATTACCTCATGCTCCACTATATCAAAAGCCTTGGCAAAATCCAGCTTCGGGATTATGATTGGTCACTTTGACTGCTTGCATTGATGTATATACTCAAATGCCCATGCAAGGCAATCCTGAATGGACCTACTTTTCAAAAATCCATACTGGTTCTTATGAATACATTGCAAAATTACTTTCTATAATCTGTTTGCCAACAGTTTGGTGAGGAACTTCAGACAGCTGTTTGTAAGGGAAATGGGCCTGAAATCATCAGGCCCTTGAGGAGAAATCATCTTAGGAATAAGGGTGATGAGAGAACCATTGATGGTCTCCAAAGATATATGTCCATCATAAAAAGCCTGTATGAGGTGCAAAAAGTCCTGTTCAATGATAGGCCAGCATTTCTTGATAAACATGCCATTAAAGCCATCCGGTCCAGGTGCTCTGTCAGTGGGTAGCTCCGCTAAAACCTTGTTTATTTCCTCTTGTGAGAAGGGAGCAGAGAGTACATCAATCCCTTCCACTGGTTGGATCAACTGTGGGAGATCAAATCCCATGTTAATTCCTTGAGCATGACCCATTCTATTCTTAAAGGAGGACCACAAAATTCCAGCCATTTGTGTATGATCAGAGACTGGATCATTCCCATCAACCCTAAGACTAGCAATTGCATTTTCCCTCAATCTTTCTGAAGCCATTGCATGAAAGAACTTTGAATTCTCCTCCCCCACCTTGATATATCTGATTGTACACCACTATTTCCAATAAATGTAATGGATACGCAGCAAGTTCTCATGGTGCAACTTGACTATCTTTCTGAAGTTAAACTCCGGAGTTGTGAGTGGCCTCCATTCCTCAAGCCCATCAAAATGCAGGATGACCTTGGCACAATTCAAAGTCAGCCTTTTAATGTGGGAGATGTTTCTGCTCCACACTTTGAGGTCCATTCGTAGTCGTTTGAACTTTCGGGAGATAATTGCAGCCGCAGACAGATCAGAAAAAACCGGCGCCTCCCAAGACCTCTTAACACAATCCATAAAACCTGGCATGTCAACCCAATAATTCTCAAAACGAAAAACCCTGGCTTTTGGAATAGTGGTGTCAATGGAAACCACACATGGCACATGGTCAGAGGAACTTTTTGCTAAAGGAAGTACTATAGTATTTGGATAAATGGAAATCCAATCTGGAGTTGTGAAGAACCAATCAAGTTGCTCGAGCAGAGAGTTTTCCTGCATATTTGACCATGTGTAACTTCTCCCTTTCAAGGGCAACTCCAAGAGACCCAAATGACCAATTATCTCATTAAAAAGGAATATGTGATTAACATTTCCCCCCGGCAGGTTTCTGTTATCCATAGACCTTATAAAATTGAAATCCCCGAGGAGAAGCCAGTGTTCAGTAGGAGGGATAGTCATAAGGTAAAGCCAATGAACAAAATCATCGCGAAGAGGCCCATCACAAGGCCCATAAACGGACACTAGGGTCCAGGTCTCAGCATTGTGCACCGAAGTAAATGAGACCACAACACCGAATCTCTGAATCTCAATGAGTGTGCCAGTGAAGACACCAGAATTCCAGATGACAAGAATACCACCAGATGCACCTACTGAGGGAGCAAAAGCAAAACGATCAAATCGCCGCGGGCAGAAGGTTCTAATCGTCCTAATATCAAACTCCTTGCATTTGGTTTCCTGAAGGCACACAATTGAGCACTGACTCTCTTCAATTTTCGATCGAACATCTCTCTGTCTATCCGCAGAATTGAGACTACGGACATTCCAGCACAAAACACGCCAGTTACGATATGATGTACTAGCCATTAAAAACTATATAGCAGGGATAATCCACCCCACTGCTTAACAGTGCAGCTCCAATAACCACAAGGTTCAACACATCCATACATGATAAACCCATAAACTGCCGGCAGTGCTTAGATATAAAAAAAATATAAAAGAGATAACCGTGGGCCACAAAATGCAAAGTCAAATAGGCCCACAAAACACCCCCACCACATCATAGAGAAGTACTGATAATCACACATCATTGGAAACTGCATCTTCATTAGACTTCTTAGAGAGAGCCTTAAGCTTCTCCTCTGTCAGATCAACAGCTGGGATGCCCAAAGCATGGCCGACCGCCTGCATAACCGGAATTGGGGTTTCCGGTGGCATCTGAGCCTGCTCCGTGGACTCCTCTTCAGATATCTTCAGCTTCTTCCCTTGTGGTCTCCTCTTGGGTGATGGTTTAACCAAGATTGCAGAGATAGGTTTGAGCCCTGAAGATTTAGCGTAGCTCCTAGTCATTCTCCTTGTGGAGAAATCGGGAGTAGTAGCAATAGGCGCGACACAACGAGCATGCTTCCCCCCATGTTGCCTCTTCCCAAGCACAGATTCTGCAGGTGGTTTAGTGGCTGAGAACAGAAAATCAGAGTCTACAATCCTGCTGTCTTCAGATGAAACTGCGTCAGGTAGACTTGGAGTGACCAAGGATGAATCAGCATCCGATATTTCCTGAATAATGACTGAAGATCTACTTGCTGGCACAGGCGGCCCTTGAAGGAGGAGGGACATCCGTTTCTCTTGATTCGGCTTCAACTGGCCCAGAGAAATAATTGACGGCGGCAAGAAAAATCCTGGTGGAGCAAATGGCACCTTCTTGATGAGGAAATCCGGCAGAAGGGACGAAAACGATCTTGCCCAGATCATCTCGGGTGGCAGGACTGGGCCATACACATTTCTGACAATTCCTAAATGAATGGGATCCATTGGCATAACTGGGTGGGGCTGGGGCTGCTGCACTTCCTCCATATCCACTGCATCATCATTAGAATCCAAAGATGGGTTGAGGATCATAGAGTTTTGATCCTGGACTTGCTCGTTCACCTGAGCCTGTTGCTGCGGCTCCTCAGGCTATTCCCAAGCACCCCAGCCATTCGCCTGCTGCTCTGTGTGTCCTCCATTGATATTTCCATCAAAAGGTTGCGGATGATTGTGGGGCACTGTGTTCCAGCCCAAAGCAGGGTAAGGTGGCATCGCCCAGGAAGGTTGCAGTGGATTTACCCCTGGCATGGGATGGGGATTTCCATCCAGCGGCATTGGGTCCTCATCCGCAGGTATAAGTGCCTCTGCAAACTCCCCAGTTAAGATATAACAGCCAGCAGTCCAAGAAACTACAGCCCCTCCCCAAGTTGCAAAGTCTCTGAAGACGACCGAGCGTGGAACAAGGGCATTGTGAGGGAAAGAGCATCTGACCACAGACCGGACCTTGCAACGATCAGTGTCATTCCAGTAATGAAATTTTCCAAACGTGCCAACAATCTCCGCTAGGTTAGTGGTATTCCTATAATCCAATGGCACTCCAATGAACATCAACCAGCCAGTCCAATGACCCTGGATGGAAATCCCTCCCCCTGATTGTGCGGAATAAATCTGATGAAAAACTCATTGCCCTCTGCATCCAGACCCAGCGGGGAAGGTGGATGCTGCGTGAAGGAGGCACGCACCATAGGATCTTCCATCTCAAATAAACCCACCCCCTGGAACCAAGTCTGAGCAGATAGGACAGGCACTTGCATGTTTTGTGTCAGAAAGTTCAGAACCTGCTCTCGCCGGATTGCCACCAATTGAGCTAGAGGTAGGGGCTCGACGATCGCCACCATGAACTGCTCGTGCTGCCGTGGTGGCGGGACCGCAGGCGAGTAGTATGTGCGTCGCAGCCTGTCCTCCCCACCATCTGTTGGATTTAGGGTTCCGGCAGGCCCTTGAGGTTCGAACACTGGGGTGCACGCGGAGATTTCTCCTTCTACCTACCTGTACCCCTCCGCCTCGCTAAGATCTAAGCTATGAAAAGAACAACACAAGAGACACAGGGTTTATACTGGTTCGGGCCACCGTTGTGGTGTAATACCATACTCCAGTTTGTGGTGTGGTGGATTGCCTCTTGGGCTGATGATGATGAGTAATAAAAGGAAGAACTTCCTCGCGAGGGTCTGTTCTTGGCTAGGGCAATGAACTGCTAGGAGGAGTTCAATCGCCCTTCTCTCTCTCTGATTCTAATTCCTATTCCCTTCTCATTCTACCTACCTCGATCCCCGCTACCCCGGGGGTGGCTAGTCCTATTTATAGGCAAAGGCCCTGGGCCTCTCCCCAAATATTGAGTGGGAAGGGCGCCAACAATTGGCCATTTTGAAGGGGAACATATGGTACACTTATCCTGACTAAAGTTGGTCCTCGCCTGTCAAAGGCTCTGGTGATGACGCCGGCTTGGGCTCCACAATGACTTCTTCCCTACCGTTGGGCTGGTCATGGTCTCGTTGCACCGAAATGGGTGCCTTTGCTTGATGCTCTCGCCTGCGCTTGCTCCCTTTGCACCAAAGAGGAAAGAAGGACACTGCGCGGGCTGGCGCCCGCCTGGCGCCCTTGGTCGTCATGGCTTCAGCCGGGGTCCAAAGCGGGCGAGAACCAAGCTTCAGCCGGGTCCGGCGAGGCGCCATGGCTACCTGGGACGAACGGAGGAGCAGATCTGGAAGCTCGGAGGAAGGGAGAAGAAGCGCGAGGAAGGGGATCTGAGCAGCGGATGAAGAAGGAGAGGAACAAAGCCCGAGCAGATGCCACACCTTTAGTATCATGTGCGGTTGCAAAAGCTCCCACATCCAATCAACCGCCATGCGGCGCCCAAGGCCACAGGCTGTTAGGGCCCGCGGCGCTTCGCCCTTGCCCTTTCGCCTCTCGGCACGGCCAAGTCCATGCGCACCTTGGGCCCGGGGGCTACTGTCGGCGTTCTGGGAATGGGGGTCCCCAGACTTGCCTGCCTGCGGCATGCGGCGTGGCTCGAGTGGGGGCCCAACGTAGCCCATCTTCATCAAGACAAGGCTCAAGACCCTCGCGAGGGGCCAAGCCTCGCGAGGCGGACGACACGGCGCTTCCTCCGGCACGGCCTCCTTAGGCTGGCTCGCGAGGAGGCGGAGAGATCAAGGTGGGGTACCTCACGAGGTGCCCATGACGCAAGCCATGACGATCAAAGGTGCCAGGCGGGCGCCAGCCCGCGCAGCGTCCTCCCTTTCCACTTTGGTGCAAAGGGGGCAAGCGCAGGCGAGAGGATCAAGCAAAGGCACCCATTTCGGTGCAACGAGACCAAGACCAGCTCCACGACAAGGAGGAAGTCACTGTGGAGCCCAAGCCGGCGTCATCACCAGAGCCTTTGGCAGGCGAAGACTAACTTTAGTCAGGATAAGTGTACCCGATGTTCCCCTTCAAAATGGCCGATTGTTGGCGCCCTTCCCGCTCAATATTCAGGAAGAGGCCCAGGGCCTTTGCCTATAAATAAGGGTAGCCACCCCCAGGGTAGAGGAGAACGGGAAGATCGAGAGAGCAACCCGACAATCAGTTAGATAGGCAGCAGACAGAGAGAGAAGGGCGATCGAACTCCCCCCAGCAGTTCATCCCCTAGCCAAGAACAGACCCTCGCGAGGTCGTTCCCCTTTGTACTGTTCTTCCTCATCAGCCCTAGAGGCAATCCACCACACCACACTGGAGTAGGGTATTACACCACAATGGTGGACCGAACCAGTATAAACCCTTTGTCTCTTGTGTTGTTCTTGCAGTAGTTTAGATCCTAACGAGACGGAGAGGTAGAGGGCTTGATCTCCGCACGCACCCCCGATCCGACACTTGTGTCACGGGCGCCTCGTGAGGTACCCCGCCTTGATCTCTCCGCCTCCTCGCGAGCCAGCCTGATGAGGCCGTACCTGAGGAAGATCCGTGTCGTCCGCCCCGTGACGCTTGGCCCCTCGTGAGGGTCTTGGGTCTATGTTGATGAAGATGGGCCATGCTGGGCCCCCCTTTGAGCCATGCCGCAGGCCGCAGGCAGGCAAGTCTGGGGACCCCCGTTCCCAGAACGCCGACAGTAGCCCCCGGGCCCAAGGCGCGCCCGGACTTGGCCATGCAGTGAGGCGAAAGGGCGAGGGCGAAGCGCCGCGGGCCCTAACAGCCTGCGGCCTTGGGCGCCACGTGGTGGTTGATTGGACGTGGGCGTCTCCAATTCCCCACGACGCCTCGGCAATTGCGCGGATTGGACAAGTCCCTGCATGCAAAGCGGGTCATGATTACCTGCGATCGTGGAGGTCGGCGGTTGGCCTCCGTCGGCCATAAATACGGAACGGTGCGCGCCCTTCTAGTCCATCTCTTCTTGCTTCTACTTCTTCCCGGTCCTCGCTCCGTCTTGCTGCGATGGCTCCGTCGAGGAGGTTCTCGGCCGTAGAGAAGGGGAAGGCTCGCCAGGTTGAGCCTGCCTCTCCCCTGCCCAAGCGTGGACGTGGGCGCCCTTGCAAACATCCTATGGCCACCATGGCAGCTCCCCGCGGCCGTGGAAATGGTTTCCAGCACGGTGACGGGCGGACAGCTGCGGCCGGGGGGCGCGCTTCGGTCGCGCGTCCCCCTAGGCCGCGCCTTCACGCTGCAGAGGTGCTGCCGGAGTTCGTTGTGTGGTCGGCGGAGCTGACCAGCGCCCGGCTTCAACTTCCTTGCTTGCTCCTCGGCGAGCTCCCGACCGGCGCCCTGGGCGGCCTCTTGCTTTAGGCAGACGGCTGCTGCAGCCGGGCTTCATGGGCTTCACTGGAGGTCTCCGCAGCCGGGAGCCTAGCCTTGACTCGCAGTTGGCAGACGTTTGCTCGTGCGCATGGCCTGAGCCGTCGGTGCACCCTGCACTTCAAGTTCGACGTCGATGCCACCCTCTACGTGAGGGTGTTTGGGAAAGAAGGTCGCCACACAGGGTGCTGCCTTGAGGACGACGACCGCGGCCGGGGACCCAGCCCCGACGATGACGGACAGGACAACGCTCGCGTGATCGGCGACGCTCAGGGGTCCCCAAGCTTCTCCGGTTCTTCTTCAGGCGGCGACTCTTCTAGCAGTGGCCGCGGCCAGCCCCCACGCCGCCGCACCTGCTTGGAAGGTGGTGGCGCGTCTGCCCGCCGTCGCGCCTCGGTGAAGCGCGAGAGGGAGTCTGCTTGAGCCCCGGAGGCGGCTCGAGTCTTCCCTGCAGGCCGGTGTGAGGCGAGCTGCGCCTGATTTGCTCTTTCTTTTCCTTTTTCCTGCGTAAAAAGACAGTAGCGTGGAGCCCCGCGGGGGCGTATTTTGGGTTATTGCTGTTAGTCATCGCTTTGCTTTCGTTATCGTGCTTTCCGGCTATGTGCCCGCGCGTGGATAGTTCCCGGCCCCAGCCGTGGGGGGGCGACCGACCCAGGCCCTGTGTTCGTGCCGCGGTTCCCGTGGGGCACGGACCGAAGGGGTGCTCCTATAATGGGCCCAGGTCGCGGAGCCTTTGAATGACTAGGACAGAAACACTGATGAGGGCGCTCGGCTGCCCCCCTCGCGAGGTCTTGCACAAGAGAAATCGAGTCAGGAGAGTGAAAAGGCGAAGAACCACAAGTCAGGGTCGGTAACAGCTTCAATAAAACTTTGGAAAGCAAATGAACAAACCAACTGCGGAAAGCAAATGAACAAACCAACTGCGGAAAGCAAATGACAAAGCCGCGTCCGGCACCTAATCTAGTCTTCGACGTCTTCTCACCAGCGCGGAGCTAAGTGCTGCCACTGGGCGTGGGAGGGAGCCCCAGGGCCTGAGGCCGGCGCTCCTGAGACTCCGGGGCGTGTACAGCCCCAACTCATTATTACGTGAGAGTGTCACGGGCGGCCAGCTTCACAGGCGTTGGCCTTCTTCACAGGCTCCGGGCCTTTCTCGGGGGAAACAAGCTTCACGGGCATTTGCCCTCTTCATAGGCTCTGGGCCTTTTCCAAAACGTGATGGCTTCACAGGCGTTCGCCTTCCTCACAGGCTCTGGGCCTTTTCCAAAAAGGATAATCTTCACAGGCATTCGCCTTCTTCACAGGCTCTGGGCCTTTTCCAAAAAGGATAATCTTCACAGGCATTCGCCTTCTTCACAGGCTCTGGGCCTTTTCCAAAAAGGATAATCTTCACAGGCATTCGCCTTCTTCACAGGCTCTGGGCCTTTTCCAAAAAGGATAATCTTCACAGGCATTCGCCTTCTTCACAGGCTCTGGGCCTTTTCCAAAAAGGATAATCTTCACAGGCATTCGCCTTCTTCACAGGCTCTGGGCCTTTTTAGGGGTAGAACCTCCGGAGGTGCTGAATGTTCCATGCGTTTTGGATCGGCACTCCCTCCTGAGTCTCCAAGCGCGCGGAGCCAAGCCTGGAAACATGAACAACCTTGAACGGGCCCTCCCACATGGGAGATAGCTTGTGTAGTCCCTCCCTGGAGAGAACCCGCCTGAGCACGAGGTCTCCTACCTCGAGAGTTCTCGGGCGGATGTTGCGGCAGTGATATCGTCGCAGTGCTTGTTGGTACCTCGCCGCTCGCAGCGCGGCTTCTCGGCGGTGTTCCTCCCCCAGCACGAGGTCCATCCCCCGCATGGCGTCTTGCTGCGCCTCATCAAACGCCAGGACCCGTGCGGAGCGACGTCTGACTTCGTGAGGGAGGACCGCTTCAGCTCCGTAGACCAGGAAGAATGGGGTCTCTCCAGTCGGCTTGGTCGCGGTGTTGCGGATGGACCACAACACGAACTGAAGCTCATCGTACCAACCTCTGCCGCAGGCCTCCAGCTTCTTCTTGAACATCCTGGTCTTGAGGCCCCTCAGGACCTCTGCGTTGGCCCGCTCGGCCTGGCCGTTGCTTCGGGGGTGCGCCACCGAAGCGTAGCATATCTGCGTTCCAAGGTTAGCACAGTATGTTTTGAAGAGGTTACTGGTGAACTGCGAACCGTTGTCTGTGATGATGCGGTTTGGCACCCCGAACCGGCTCACGATGCCCCTGATGAACTTGACCGCGGAACCCACGGGGATGGTGCAGACATCCTCCACTTCAGCCCACTTGGTGAACTTGTCCACGGCGACGTAGAGGTAGCGGTAGCCCCCTGGCGCCCGAGGAAACAGGCCCAAGATGTCCAGCCCCCAGACTGCGAACGACCACGAGAGGGGTATAGTCTGCAGGCCTCCTGCCGGCTGATGGATTTGCTTGGCGTGGAACTGGCAGGCCTCACAAGCCTTCACCAGTTTGACGACGTCGTTGAGTGCGGTGGGCCAATAAAACCCACTGCGGAATGCCTTGCCGACGAGGGTCCGTGATGATGAATGATGCCCGCAGTCTCCACCGTGTATATCTTCCAGCAGTTCCCTTCCTTGCTCCCCGGAGATGCAGTGCAGGGATACATCGTTTGGTCGCCTCCGGTAGAGCTCTCCATCCTTGATGCAGTATGCCGTGGCCTGCCGTGCCACACGCTCCGCTTCCTCCTCCTTCTCCGGCAGGGCCCCTTGCGTTAAGTAACTCCGGAGCTCCATGATCCAGCACCCCTCCTGAGGCTCCATCGTCAGGAGCAGGCGTGCTCCTGAGGCCGTGCCATAGACCGGGGCTCCGGAGGCAGGTGGCTGGGGGAGCTCCTCCCAAGGCTGAGCCGTGTTTGACAATGACGGCAGGGCTGAGGGCTTGAAGAGCCGTTCCTCGAAGACGCCAGGCTCCTGAGGTAACCGCCTGGATGCTCGTCTGGCGATGTTGTCGGCCTCCTGATTGGTGCCACGTGGCACATGCTGCAACTCCAACCCCCAAAACTGCTTCTCCATCTTGCAGACCTCTGCAAGGTAGGCTTCCATGTGCTCATCTTTCGGCTCATAAACCTTGTTGGAGAAATTGACAAGGAGCTGCGAATCGCCCTTGATGGTGAGGCGTTTCACCCCCAGGGCAACCGCGGCCTTCAAGCCCGCTATTAGACCTTCATACTCCGCTATTTTGTTGGGGACCTTTTCACCTTGCTGGAAACAGAGCTGTACAACATAGTAGAGCTTGTCCTGAGTGGGCGATATAAGTACCGCCCCAGCTCCAGCGCCATGCCTGGAGAACGCCCCATCGAAGTACATGACCCAGCCTTCCGGTGCCTCGCTTCCCGGGGAGAGGGATCGAACCTCATCGGCCTTGAGGCCTGGTGCCTCCGTCCATTCTGCTACAAAATCTGCTAAGCCTGCTCCCTTGATGACCCTGGTTGTGCTGGATTCGAGCTGAAACGCTTGCAGTTCTATGTTCCACTCGGCGACCCTCCCGACTGAGTTAGGGCTCCTGAGCACTCTCTCCAAGGGGTATGACGAGACGACCTTGATGGGGTGAACCTGAAAATAGTACCGCAGCTTACGCGAGGCCACCAGTAGCGCGAGGAGGAGCTTTTGAGGCATGGGGTACCGTGCCCTCGCATCACGCAACACCGTGCTAACGAAGTACACAGGGTGCTCAATGAGGTTGGGTGCGTCGGTGCTGGTGACGCCCTCCGGAGATCACGGCGCCTCCTGAGGTGATGAGGCCTCCAGAGGCTGGCCATCTGGGGGAGGGGCCCCTTCCGACTCCGGTGCACTCCCCTGCGGCGGCTGACCCTCCCCAGCCCCGGTGGCGGTTTCTATGGGCCTTCCTTGTTCCTGTTTTGCCTTGTCCCGGGCTGCTGCCGTGGTTTTGACTCGACGCTCCTCCCTAACCGCCACCAGGGCTGCGCTGGCAGAGTAGGGAGTGGCGGCGAGGTAAAGCACCAGGGGCTCTTGAGGGCGCAGCCCCACCATGACCGGAGAGCTGGTCAGGTATCTCTTGAGATCTTGGAACGCCTTGTCGGCCTCTACAGTCCATTCAAAGGGCCCCTTTTTCTTCATTAGCTGGAAGAAAGGCAGCGCTCGCTCCCCAACCTTGGAGATGAAATGCCCTAGCGCGGTCACGCACCTAGTGAGCTTCTGCATTTCTCTGAGGGTTTTGGCAGGCTCATGTCCTCGACCGCCTTGACCTTTTTCGGGTTAGCCTCGATGCCTCGGTGGGACACGAGGAAACCCAAGAGCTTGCCCGAGGGGACTCCGAACACACACTTCTCTGGGTTGAGGCGGAGGCTCACTGCGTTGAGGCTCGCGAAGGTTTCCTCCAGGTCTTGTATTAGGGTCTTGGCCTCCCGAGACTTCACCACAATGTCATCGACGTAAGCCTCAACATTCTTCCCAAGCTGTGGGCCCAAGGTGATGTGCATCAGCCGCTGAAAGGTCGCCCCTGCGTTGCACAGCCCGAATGGCATGCATGTGTAGCAGTACACCCCACACGGGGTTAGGAAGGCTGTCTTCTCGACGTCTTCTACCACCATCTTGATCTGGTGATACCCATAGAAGGCATCCAAGAAGCATAGCAGGTCGCATTCTGCGGTGGAATCAACGATCTGGTCGATGCGGGGGAGCGGGAACGGATCTTGCGGACATGTCTTGTTGAGGTTGGTGAAGTCGACACACATACGCTCCTTCCCCCCTTTCTTTGGCACAACGCCAGGGTTGGCCAGCCAATCCGGGTATCGGACCTCGCGAATGACCCCAGCGGCCTCTAGTTTGCGGGTCTCTTGGATGATGAAGGCCTGCTTTTCTGTGGACTGCTGCCTTGCCTTCTGCTTCACAGGGCACACATTGGGGCACACGTTGAGGTGATGCTCGATTACGCTCCTAGGGATCCCCACCAACTGGTCGGGCTCCCAAGCGAATACCTTCTTGTTCGCGTGCAGGAACTTGACCAGGGCCTCCTCCTGCTCGGGCTCGAGGTTGGCGCCTATGGTGAAAGTGGCGTTGGTGGACCCGTCCTCATCGACGGGTATCTGTTTGGTTTCTGCCTTGTCTTGGGTGAACAACTATTTCTTCTTGGCAGGTGCAGCCCCCTTGGGCTCGGGGGTCTCCGAGTCGGCGGGCTGTGCCCACGCTACCGTCTTGAAGGCGAGCTTGAGCACTCGCAGCGCATCCCCGGTGTCCCCGTGCACGGTGAGGACACCACCGCTACTAGGCATCTTCATGAGGTTGTACGTCGGGTGCGTCGCGGCCATGAACTGGGCCAGCGCCGGATAGCCGAGGATGGCATTGTAGGGGAGGCCGATGGGGGCGATATCGAAGTTGACCAGCTCCGTGCGGAAGTTGTCGTAGGTGTCGAAGGTCACTGGGAGCTGGATCTGTCCCAAGGAGCTGGATGACCCGCCCCCAATGCCTGAGAAGGGCCGGCTAGGTTGCAGCCGTTCCAGGGGTATGCAGAGGAGGTTGAAGGCCTCAACTGAGAGCACGCTGAGGCCAGCGCCGCCATCGATGAGGGTTCTGGTGACGGCCACCTGGCAGATGGTGGGGGTGCACAGCATGGGGAGCGCACCCGAGCAGGCCGAGTTGGAGGGGTGGTCCTCCGAGCTGAAGGTCAGGCTGGCCTTGGGCGCCACCCGGTCCGGGAGAGCCCCCTGCCGCGTGGAAGCGGCGTTGGCCCGGTGGATGAATGGCTTGACGTGGTGACTTGTAGGCGGCGCCTGCAAGCTGCCCAGGATGGACGCGATGACCGGAGGTGCTGGTGCAGCGTGGTGGGCGAGGAAGAGGCCGCAGAGCTCTTCCCAAGAGGCCACGGAGGCTGCCGGCAGGTGGAGCAGCCATGCACGCGGGGCACCGGTGAGGGCCATGGGAAGCCAGTTGGCCATGACCCTATCATCACCTCCAGCTTCGAGGATGGCCCCCTCGTACGCCAGCAAGAAGGCCAGCGGATCAGTCGCACCGCTGTAGCACGGCAGCGTCGTTGGCTTGAACTTGTCCGGCCACCGTACCCATTGCAGGGCTCGGAGCCCCCTGGCCCCCGTGCTGGCGCCGGCGGCCGGAGCGGGCGACGCGCTACTCATCGCGAGGCAGGTCGTGGCGGTGGTGAAAGGGAAAACTCCGGTGCACCCCTACCTGGCGCGCCAAATGTCGGATTTAGGGTTCCGGCAGGCCCTTGAGGTTCGAACACTGGGGTGCGCGCCGAGATTTCTCCTTCTACCTATCTGTACCCCTCCGCCTCGCTAAGATCTAAGCTATGAAAAGAACAACACAAGAGACACAGGGTTTATACTGGTTCGGGCCACCGTTGTGGTGTAATACCCTACTCCAGTTTGTGGTGTGGTGGATTGCCTCTTGGGCTGATGATGATGAGTAATAAAAGGAAGAACAGCCTCGCGAGGGTCTGTTCTTGGCTGGGGCGATGAACTGCTAGGAGGAGTTCAGTCGCCCTTCTCTCTCTCTGATTCTAATTCCTATTCCCTTCTCATTCTACCTACCTCGATCCCCGCTACCCCGGGGGTGGCTAGTCCTATTTATAGGCAAAGGCCCTGGGCCTCTCCCCAAATATTGAGCGGGAAGGGCGCCAACAATTGGCCATTTTGAAGGGGAACATATTGTACACTTATCCTGACTAAAGTTGGTCCTCACCTGTCAAAGGCTCTGGTGGTGACGCCGGCTTGGGCTCCACAATGACTTCTTCCATGCCGTTGGGCTGGTCTTGGTCTCGTTGCACCGAAATGGGTGCCTTTGCTTGATGCTCTCGCCTACGCTTGCTCCCTTTGCACCAAAGAGGAAAGAAGGACACTGCGCGGGCTGGCGCCCGCCTGGCGCCCTTGGTCCTCATGGCTTGCATCACGGGCGCCTCGTGAGGTACCCCGCCTTGATATCTCCGCCTCCTCGCGAGCCAGCCTGATGAGGCCGTGCCTGAGGAAGCTTCGTGTCGTCCGCCCCGCGAGGCTTGGCCCCTCGCGAGGGTCTTGGGTCTGTGTTGATGAAGATGGGCCATGCTGGGCCCCCCTTTAAGCCACGCCGCAGGCCGCAGGCAGGCAAGTCTGGGGACCCCTGTTCCTAGAATGCCGACACCATCTACCACATCAAAGCCCGCAGGGAGGAAGCGATGAGGGTCAATGGCATACACCGCCATTGGGGAAGCTGGTTGCCTATCCTGAAGCAGCGAGGTGGTGGGAGGCGATGCAGGCGACGGAGCGTCAGATTGGGGCGGCGAAGAAGGGGAGCTGGGTTGCGGAGAGGGACAGGGAGACGATTGGGGTTTTGGCTGCGGTGTTGCAGTTGTATTGGAAACCGAAGAGGCAAGCGAGTCTTCCCTGCTGGCACGAGCTCCAAAGCCGCTCGATGGGATTTTTGGGACCCATATGGATGTGTCAGGCGGCTGACCGGAACAATTCTTTTTAATGTGACCAGAGCGAAAACATAACCTGCACCTCACCCTGTTCATGCAAGTCTCTGACTTATGGCCCATGCCCAAACAGTTCTGACAATCCCAGTAGCTTGCAGCCATGTCTTCAATCATCTCATCAAAACTCTGTAATCCTTTGGTAATATTCTGTGGAGAGGGTGACTCAAAAAAATCCAGAGGAGACGCGTCGGTCTCATCATCCGAAAAAACAATGGGCCTTAAAAGGGAGCCCATTTGCCGAGGCGGTGTTATCGGGCTGGCTTGGGCCGAGGGAGACGATTCCCCAAAATTCGGTCCAACAAATTTGAAGGTTCTCGAGGATCCGGAGTTGCCGCCAACAGAAGTGATCCTATCTGGAGATGACGGGATCGACCCAAACTGAATCAAAGGGCTTGCCGTCATCGCTGATGAACTTTCCGGCGAGGCAGAGGTTAACAGTGGAGGGCTAAGCGAACCAGCCTCATGTGATCCAACAACATAACCAGCTTCACGGATCGTCTGGACATCGATGTGTGTAGGATTATAACTATAAACTTTTTGAGCTAGATAATTAATGAACGTCGCAAAATGCAAACTCTTCTTGGGATCACTGGATGGGTGGCCAGAACGGAGGGAAGATTTACTAGGACGATGATGCATAGCCTCCATACCCATGGCAGCCCTACGCTTGGAGGGGCTCACTAAGATCCATTCCTGCTGACACTCAAATTGCCAAGATCTAAACTCTTTCTCCGAATCCGGACCCCCATGGCCCCAAAGGTGAAAATAGCATTTGAATTGAGGGCAAATAAAGCTTCGTTGATGCAGAATAAAAAATCCCACCTCTTTGCATGACACATTGAAAGAGAAAACACCATTGCTAAGGAGAGATACCTTGAGCTGAGAACAGTAACCTCCAAGAGCAGATTCCAACGCTAGACCAACATTCTCCTCATCCAGACAAAAAGAATGCCTGGCAAAGGAGACCACCATGATGAAGTGCCCCGTATCCTTCGATGGATGAGCCAATCTGCTGAAGGTGCGCTGGATCTCTTGGGACAACTTCATACCCGGGGTGAAGTCAAAGCCCATGGAGATCGCTGCATGGACCGCCATGAGGAAGAAAATAACCAGCAGAGGGAGGAGGGGACGCCGGAGAGAGTGGCCTGATCAGATGACAACACCCACGATGGGACGTGGAGATCGCCGGTGGTGGTGGGTGGCTAGGGTTAGGGGGGCGGCGGGTGGGTGGGAGCCATCCGAAGGTATTGTCTTGGGGTAGTGATGATTATTAGACATGGGTGATTATGTCGACGGTGTCTTGCTGCGCCAGGCGCTACGCGGCGAGCGCGACCTCGAGGTGGACATTCTCCGGCGCGACGGTGGGCAGTCGCAGTGCCACCAGTGTGTCGAAGAGGTTGTCACCATAGAGGTCGTTGAGGGTGGAGGGCATCATAGAGCCTAGCGCGTGGGCTGGAGGCATACATCAAGGTCATTCGCGAGCTTCTTGACGACAGTGAACTTGTCGAGGAAGCCGACAAGGACCTCATCGAACAAGGAGACGAAGCTGTCGTCCAAGCGGCCTCTCGCCCTGGCGGCCTCAAGCATGACCTGGAGACGTTCCTCGGTGCTGGGTCATAGGCCGGCGTCGTGGACCATCTGGCATAGCCGGATGATGCTCACGCTCATCGCCTGCATGGGTCTAGCTTCTAGTCAACTGATCTTGCGATTGGAATGATCACTCTTGCCCTCGGTTAGGGTGCGTAGGTGCATAGGATTTCGTAGATTGGGCAGGCGGGGAACCTTTATATGAGAAGTGCAGACTGCATTGCATTCACATGTGTGTTGGCCATCTACTCCCCGGCCCTCTACTGCAGCTGCCTTTGGCTGTATGACAGGTGGGCCAGCTACCTGTTGGGACCACCTATCATACACCAAAGGCAGATGCAGTAAGTCAATGAAGCTGCGTCCCTGTGGGATTGAGCTCCGGTGCCATAACTGCACCTGCCTTTGGTTGTATGACAGGTGGGCCAGCCACCTGCTAGGCCCACCTGTCATACACCCAAAGGCAGGTGCAGTAAGTCAATGAAGTTGCGCCCCCTCCGTGCCGGTGCAGTATAGTCATCTCACGGGACCTGTAGTTGGGGCCAAACGAGAGAACTTTGATGTTTACTGGTTTATTGGTCCCCTTTGCATTTTGCACCAAGTTTTGACCTTTGATTTAACTAATAAAATGTTAATGCATGTAACCAAATATGTTGTGCTAAGTAATCTCAAGTCATTGGATGCGTACGCACCCCACGTCTCGTATAGGGTTATTTCTTTTTTGTGGCAAAAAATAGGGAACGAGGTGGGTAGTTAATGCACCGCGCCTAAAAGTTTTGGGATTACTATTTGATTTTCATAACATGACTAATGCACCAGTATGGAGGGAGTACAATAGTAGTCTTTGATTGCAATTTTTTGTTGGTAGCTTACCAAGCTGAGCGCTTGGTGAGTACAATAGTAGTCTGATTGATGAGACTTCACATTTGAGCCATCTACCGGAAGGAATAAAACAATACACCATGTATTT
This sequence comes from Aegilops umbellulata, assembly GCA_032464435.1. NCBI lineage: Eukaryota > Viridiplantae > Streptophyta > Magnoliopsida > Poales > Poaceae > Aegilops > Aegilops umbellulata. The sequence goes on from CP136060.1 coordinate 99,946,195, forward strand.
ATTTACAGAGGGAGTAGGATATTTTTCGTGATATGCATTACTAGATATTGCTAGTCAAATACTAAATCCAGACAGACGTGGTAGTACTACTAAATCAGATGGTGGTGCTAGTACTAGTAGTAGTACTACCAATGTCGTAGTACTGTACTACTATCACGTGCTGCTCCTCACAGTGAAGTGACAAGACCCTGCGACGTAGATAACACCTGAGTGTAGGGCCGTGTTCGGCATACCAAAGTCAGCCTCGCTGTCTGCATTCACTATCATCATGGTTGTAGAGCTAGCCTGCTTACAACTAGTTGTGTTCGACATAATTTTCCGTGCGTACATGCCCGTGCATTGCACGGAACACCAAGATTGGGGGTGGACGGCACCAGCAGTGGCCATCGCGCCAGATTTTTCCATGGCCTTCTAGATGTGGTGGGGAGGAGATAAGACTGATTGTGAGAGACAAGGAGTTGTTTGTAAATAAGGAACAAGTGCGGGCATCTTTTTGCAAAACCGCAGAAGTTTGGTTTGTATGCGTCAGATCTAGATTCGACGGCTATTGGTGAAAGATGGCAGGCATGCCATCATCACCAACTCAGGACCTCTTTGATTCACAGGATTTTGAAAACGCGGGAATAGGACATGGCAATATTACAAGTTTCAAACTGATATTACAAATGTTAGGAGTAATGTTGCACCTACGAAGAGGGAATTACTAGGAAGTTTACGTAAGAACTTTCGTTACTTTAGGTGAATGCAGCATTATCGTACAAACTAAAATCCACCGCCCTGACAAGTCACTAATGGGCAAATAAATTTTCAAGTCTCTGATCACTTGATGTTTCAAAAATAAATTCAGCTTCTGCGGAGACTTTGTCATTTAGGCTTAGACGCTTGTGGTGATTAGCACGCCATTCATTGTTGCACCAGAGAATGCCAAACCTCATTACCTTGAGCACACTTGCCTCCAGAACAAAGAACCTGACCAATTTAATCTCAGATATGCTGCCTTAGTAGTCGATCAAATAAATTTCCGTACGATGGAGATCAAGGCATTCTATGAGATTGTTATAGTGTAGCACATTTTTCACTTTCAGGTCTTTTTTATCTGCAAAAGAAGAGAACATATTAGAGCAGATGGCTGTATAAGATTGTCGTGTCATCAAGAGGTACCAATATCATTCGCTCATACAATAGGGTTGGCTGGCTAGTGATATTTTTTCACTCTCTCTCTTCCCTCTTATTTACCTAGGAGCACGTGAAGAGCTTGGGCATTTGTTGCCTTCCACTATGTGGCCGATGCCATATTTCTCAAAAGTATGCGACATAATACGCATCGATGTCAAATCAAAAGATTTTGGCACCGCTCTAGCGATGCAAGAGAGTTGGCACCACCGTGCACACAAACCCACATGTATAAACAAATCAATCAAACCAACTACACCAGCCTCTCACTCTCCCAAACAAGTGTTTTTATTGCCTCAGTCCTCTCCCTTCCCACACAAGTGTTTTTTCATTGCGTGCATTAATTTGGCACCAGAGCAAAGTAGGTGATCCAGATTGGGGCACCAGGTTAGCAATGGAGGAGCATCGATGCCAAATGCATCACAAGTGAATTTGGCACGTGTTTTGGCCTACATAGTGGAGGGTCGTTATAGCCCACTTTTGTACTACCTCATATTTAGTGTACAATTTTCACCATAGATTTACCTAAGAAAATGCCAATGCATGTCTCCAAAATTATACCATTTGAAATTATGTTCAAACAGTATAATTTTTAGTGGCATGCATTAACATTTTGTCAGTTAAATCTATGGTAAAATTTTGATACTACAAAATAGGAAGAGTAAACCAGGACGGAGGTAGTACTTGCTCTTAGGGTAACCATAGAGTTACTAGTCTAAGTTACTTGCCACTATGACTAGCCTAGGCTACTATAGTAGTACAACAAAAAAATGATGCAGGTGATCACGTGAGAAAAAAATACTAAAAACATTTCTTTTGGTGCAGTGCGCAGATGCAGTTTTGAACACTACACTTGTCATCGTAATTTGGGAAAATTACGAAAAAATTGAGCTACTTGTGATTACCGTTTACTGATAGGAAAGAAGTTTCACCTCGATGAGTAGCTTCTCCATGCACGAAAAGCATGTAAGGAATCCAAAAACTTGATCTAGATTGGGGCAGATAGATTTTATTGCCAAGATATTCATTGTGCTCATAGACTGGGTCAAGCTTGTGGGAATCATTTTCTGGATGACAATCGTAAATACATCAAGAAGAAATTTAAAAATGTGAATTTCAAGATGACGGAGAAGAAGATGAGTGTTGTACCTGAACGATTACGGATCCAATAAAGAGTTCGGAGAATTTGGCACACGAGTAGACCAATGCTATCAATTTGGGCACGTCAATGACCCTGATTTTTGTTGGACCTTCTAGATCAGATACAAGCAATCTCTCAAGGAAAGGCGCATTCTCAATGACCATAACATGGAACAGCTAGAGTGATCTCTTCACAATTGATGTCTTGTTGCGGGGCCAGCAAGACACATAAATCCATCGGAGATTCGTTGAGGCGATGTGGAGGCTAATGAACCTGTGGATCTACTGAAGACGAAGGTACTCGAGTGTAGTATAGTTGCAGAGCAGGTGCTCCATAGCCTTCTTCAAGATGCCAACATCGAAGAGGTAGAGCTGCTTGAGTTGAGGGAGAAGAAGGGCGGGCGTGGCATTAATCTGGGGAAGATAGCAGGAGCTGAAGCTGGCGCGGCATAGCGTTAGCATGATGTGGAGCACGACGGCGGCATAGAGCGACATCATCCAGCTTCAAAGCTGAGCTCCTCGAGCTGATCTAGGGCGGGGGATAAGAACCACTCATCAAACTTTGGCTTGGACCTTGCAGTTGGTACTGAACATGTGGATGTCATGGCGTCTGGCTGGCCCAGGGTGCGATGAAAGGATCTTGGAGACTGCGGCCATGTGTTTGCAATCTTCGTCACAAAGGCAACTGTCAACGGTGAGGTTGAGGGGGACGCAGCGCTAGAAGGGGGCCACCGCCGGGAGAGCAGGGCGGTCCGCACGGCAGATTTGGTGGGAAGGAGGCCGATGATAACGAGTAGCATGTCGTCGGGGAGGCCGCTGATGAAGTCCAGGCTCGCCGGATGCGGTTTTGGCTCGAGCCGCCTCCACTTGTTGGCTGCCTCGCCATCCATCTCAACCGGCGGCGGCACCGGTTTACACGTGTGTTGGGTGTGCACGAGTACGTCCTTCTGTGCATGCTGCCGCACAGTGGTGAAGTGTGCGTGAGTGCATCCTTCACACGGAAGAAGTGTGCCCTCAATTTACTACGGTGCGGGGTGCTACCCCAAGTGGTTTCAACTTTGTTTACTTCACCGCGTGTCACATGGGCCTCTAGTTTACTTATTTTCACCCACTGCCATATGGGCCAGCACACGAAGATAGAGAACACGAGCTGACAAGGCAGCATGTGTACTGGTTGACCGATCAACTAAACAATATATGGAGCTGTACGCTGACACAGTGACCGTATAATCCCTCGGTATAGAGAGTTCGGGCGGAGGCCCATGAGAGATAGCTGAGAGAGAGAAAGAGGTACTCCCTCCGTTTGATAAAGTAGTGCCTAATTTTTTAAGTCAAACTTTTGAAAATTTGACCAATTTTATAAAGAAATTACTTATATCTATAATACCAAGATAAATGATAGTATGAAGTAAGTACATGTTGTGATGAATCTAATGATCGTTCCAGATGTAAATGTTTTTCTCCACATATACCTGGTCAAACTTTTCTGAGGTTTGACTTTCCAAAACATCCATATGCTTATGGACGTGGGAGAGTACCTAACTAGAGAGAGAGAGAGAGTGTGTGTGTGACATAGAAAGAGTGACTGAAAAAAGTGTGTGTGCGTGTGTGAAAGAGACATGGACAACACACGATAAAAGTAGAGAAAAAGCGTGTGTGTCTTATGCAAACATATCACACATGCATCTTCGACAGCGAAAGCAAGGTGAGGAGATAGTGTGTCGTTGTTTGCAACCGAGAGAGAAAGACCCGTAGCACGTGGCCAAGAGGGGTTTGACAAACAAGGGAGAGAGGTCGAGAGAGACGTACGGAGAAAATGCAGACATGGGGAGGAGAGAGTGTATGTTTGTCATAGAGAGATCCCCTGGAGATCGTGATGGGACTACATGGGTGGGAGATCGAGTGACAAGGTGTGTGCACGATAGAAGATACCCCGAGAGATATCGAGATAGACGTATGGATGGAAGGAGACAATACGTGTGTTCCTGATGGCTAGTGAGAGATAGTCATACTTAGGGGGGGGGGAATGCGTGCGCCTATGATGGAGTGAGGGATTATGGTACTTAGGGGGGTGCATGTCACATAGAGAGATAACAAGGGCGGAGAGTGTTAGATGGGTCTACGTAGCGCGAGTGAGACATGTGTATATGTGAACCAGGGAGATATAAAGTTTGAGAGAGATAGAGGAGCCCCGATAAGGCTGAGTGGTGCATCAGATAGCTGAGAGGGGGAAAGAGATATTCCATCTACTCGATAATGTAGTGCATATAAATTTTTTAGAAGTCGAACTTTGGAAACTTTGGCCAGGTTTACACAAATATTATTTATATCTACAATACCAAAGATACATCATACGAAATTACATCTCATGATGAATCTAATGGTATATGTTTGTCATTCTAGATGTAAATGTTTTCCTCCACGTACATGGTCAAACTTTGTGATGTTCGTCTTTTCAATAAATCTATATGTTATGGACCGAAGAGACTGCCTAAGTCGAGAGAGATCAAGTGTGTTTGAAGCAGAATGAATGAGTGTGCAAAAATAGTATGTGTGTGAAAGAGAAAGGGGCAACAAACGATAAATTAGAGAGAGAGAGTGTGTGTTCATTTCTTATGCAAACATATCACGCATGCATCTCCGAGATAGAAATGTGAGGTGAGGAGATACACGAAGATAGCTAGTGCGTGATTGTTTGCAACGGAGAGAGGCACCCCTATAGCACATGTCCAATAGAGGTCTGCCAACAAGGAACAAAAGTCGAGAGGGACACATGGAGAAGATGGACGCATGGGGAGGGAGAGAGGGTGTGTTTGTGATAGAGAGATCCCCTCGAGATCATGACGGGACTACGTGGGTGGGAGATCGAGGGACGATGTGCGTGTGCAATAGAAAGATGCCCCGAGAGAAATCGAGATAGACCATGCACATGTTTGTGATGGAGACTAAGAATTAGCTAGTCATATACATATAGGGGGGACTGCGTGTGCCTACAATTGAGTGAGAGACCATCATACTTGGCTAGGCATGAGATTGTGTGTGTGTGTGCGTGTGAGATGGAGAGAGAATGAGGGAGAGAGATAGAGTTTTAGATGGGTCTATCGAGTGCGGGTGAGATATGCATGTGTATGTGTGACCCAGGGAGATGGAGAGCTTGAGAGAGAGAGAGGGAAGAGCTCCGAGACAGCGGAGTGGTGCGTGAGAGAGTTATGGGCAACGAGCCAGGGAATTTGTGTGCATATGATGATTGCACCCAAGATATTTAGCTTGGACTAGAGATTCATACATAGTGTGCGAGAGAGACCTATACATGGAGTGTATATCCATGCGAACTAGAAAGACAACCCCCCCACACACACAACAAAGAGAGAGATAGAGAGAGAGGGAGAGGGACAACACGGATTGTGTGTTGGAGGCATGTGATAGAATTGAAAATTGTTGGCGAGAGAGAGAGAGAGAGCATGAGTCCGGGAGAGGGGGAGGTCGCGTTTTATGCATCAAAGACTGATATAAACCATGTTTCGATATGAACTTGCATTCAAATACTTAAATTGGAGAAAATGTTCTTTGCAATCCACACATGAACAGAGATATGCGTATCAAACAAGTTCATTAATTTGACTTTCAACATGCTCATGGAGTACTATAATACAGTACAACATGCTACTCGATTGAGGTGTACAATTTTGGATTTAGTTCACTATTTTGACCTGGTGAACAAGCTATTTCATTGAATCGAGATATTTCATTTTGGGTTTGATTCCCTTTTTTGAGTGGGTCAACTATTTGTCATATAGTAAATCGTTAGCAACGAGCATGTAAAAACACATTACTCCCGAGCATAATCTCTCCATCTAAAAAAGAAGTGGCAAGCTAATATTTCAAAATTTGATTCGAGTCGACTTGGTAAGGTAGACGTGGATGCTCGTTCTCCCAAAATTTGAACGAACCGTTAAACACCTTCTGCTCGGTGGAATTCGCCCAAGCAAATAAATGGGAGACGCGAAATTACTGGCCTATATGGGACACACATCAATTGGCCCGTTGTACATCGAGGGTAAGTTCGTAATTTCATCTAAGCGCGCCTTCTTCTTGACCTAAATGACATGTGCCGTATAATTCATAAACCATGGGCGACAAAACACCCTCTCCTCGCCCAAAATCGCTCGGGCCGACTATTTCAAAACACACCCTCCTTGCCCGAAATAGCTCGCGGCCACTATTTCAAAACACGCCTTCCTCGCCCGAAATCGCTCGCGCCCACTATTTCAAAACACGCCCTCCTCGCCCGAAATCGCTCGCGCCCACTATTTGGGAGAAGCAAAGTTACTCTACTATCCCTGACCCTCAGTACACAAACCCAAGCCGAGAAGCCTAAAGGCAGGGGTAGAACTGTAACTCCCCCACACACACATTTCAGACAAATGCATCTGTAAGACATGGTTCCCCCTCCCAATTCCCCATTCATACCTCGTGGCCGTGAAATCAACTTCTCCCCGGAAGCTCCCTTCTACCTAGCCCCTACTCCATGGCGCCCCCCCACCACACCAAATTCAAGGCCGCCCTCCTCCCTAATGTCGGAGACGTTGTCCATTTGCAGTAGTGCACTCGGCCGTGTGCCTCTTACTCCGTGCTGCCGGAGCTACCTTGACGATGGCCGCGTGAACCGTACTGGAGTCGATTCACCCCCGCCCTTGTGCATGGCACCGAAGCGGCTCCAACTTCGAATCTGTCTAGAGCCCCAGCGCTGCTTCCCCGTAGCCGTCGACCGTCTTGACTTCTCTGCTTCCCTGCCGCCGGTAGCCACCGCAACCGCGCCGGCCTCACCGACTCGGCAGCTGGAGCTGCCTACTTCACCGGGCCGTGAGATAGGTCGCACCCTCATCTCAAATGACTTTATTTAGGTGTCAGTTGTCTGAATTTTTATTCTCGGACAGTCGATTCCCAATGGGAAACAACACCCCTCGAGGCGACGGAGCTCCTAGGCTGCCGGTTGGCTGGTGTCTAACGTAAGGGTACGGGGGCGCAAGTTTGCCGCGGAAGCAGCACTTAGATGGCTATCTTAGAGTTGCGTGGGTTGAAAGTACTACCGCCACTGGATCTGGATGATGGCGAGTCTTTGCGGATTGGCCGGGGGCGGTGCAACCACGGCAGTGCGGTGGGTCGGGGAGCGGGGTTTTGGTCGGAGCTCTCGCGGCCACGGACGGTGGAGGCAGGTTGCTCTACTTGTGGTCGCTGGCTCTTCGGGGTAGATTCCGAACAGTGTCATCTGGGAGGCACAAGACAACCATCAAGCCATCCAGGGTAGATTGGATAGTACCAAAATAAAATAAAATCATGTGACCCCAATTTAGTCTTCAGTCAACAGACGTGTGACCACTCTTGTACCTTGATGTTGATCTCTTAGGGTAATTCTTCAGATCAGAGAGATGTGTCATTCTTAACATTATGCGTTTTCTGCATCTTCAGCCACACTGTCTTTCGACTCACCGCAGCTGCTCCAACAAGGGAAGCATACACCAAAAGGGAGATATAGTCCCCACTCAACAGTTCCCTGCATCAAATGCTCGTGTCCGACATGGACAGCCACAACAACTGCATGGCCATCGACAAGTCAGCACATGATGCTCACTCCTATGGATGGCGGCCAGATAGGTTGTACCCTCATCTTACTTATGTGCAACATTTATGGCTTTGTTATTCATCTAAGCATGGAAAATAGATTATCACATTTCACTGTATATTCATGCTGATCTCTTACGGGTCTTATTCAGGAGTTCACGCTGTCCCATAGTTCAGCTAAGAGACTTGTTCTTCAGGTGATGTTGTTCCATAGTTATCATCCATCAGCCAATGCTATCCCACAGGCTGGTGATTATACTATTATACCACTTCTAGTATTACATATGTTGTTCTTTAATACTTTTGTGTGCCATCTAGTTAATCTCGAGTACAAACGATAAATATTTTGTTGCTTTCATATGTATTCTCCCTTTAGTTTTTGAGACCTGCTGCTGCTAGTTAACCCCAGTCCTACTATTCATGTCGTCTCCTACAGGCACTCATTACATAAATCTAACTACTAGTTGTCTTCCATGCATGTCAGATATAATTGCACACACTAATTTATCCACAAGAACCTCACGGAGCAATGTAATGGCCAACAAACTTGACGTCAATGATACCCAATATGATGGAACATGTAAAGGCAGTTCTTCACAAGACTTGCAGAGAGATGATGAATCCTATTCACCCCACAAGGTCCTTGCTCTAAATTGGCCCATGATATGGGTACAACATGCATATAGTGTCCTAGAGTGCATCTACTCTGTCGCAATGCCATGTGCTTAGCCTGCTGATCATGCATGTAAATATGGCATGCCTTCCTGTTTTCCAGTACCTATTCCATTCATGATAACATGTTTTCAAATTCAAGTACTGTCATTCTACTCTATCGCAATGCCATCTGCTTAGTTCGGACATCATGCTTCTGAATATCTTATGCATTGTTATTCATCAGTATGTACTTCATCTGTCTACCATACCACGTTCTTTTTTTACATTAAAGTGATTTTCTAGTGGTCCGTTGCAATGCCATCTTAGTTTCCCAATCATACACGAATATGTTGCCTTAGTGTTTTTCTGTATGTATTCCGCTAGCATACAGGTTTACATTCAAGTAGTATTTTTTTACACTGTTGTCCTGCCATATCCCTAGCTCTTACATCATACTCCCTCCGCCTGGATTACATGTCATGGAAATCGATAAAATGAATGTATCTAGAACTGAAATACGCCTAGACCCATCCATTTATTTCCGGATGGAGGGAATACATGTCAATATGTCATGCCTTTCTATTCTTCATTACCTATTCCATCTCTATTGTCGCATGTTTTATAATTGAAGCACCATTCTTCTATATAAGGCATGCAAGGGAAGACGACTATGTTAGAATCTGAAGGGTTACAATCCAGGTCTTTGCAAAAGATCCAAAAGCCAGGAGATAGTAAACCAACTCCAGTTTAAATAGATACTACTCTAGCACAGAGAAACCCAACTCCTACTAATAATAAGCAGATTCCACTGGTCAAAGAACTAGTCTGCTCCAGTCTAGAAAAAATATGTCAACTCCATTCTAAGAAGCGTGTGTGTATCGTCGCATCATGAAATTTTATGGCATTCTGATCATATTTTCTACATGTTTCTTAACCATCTCTCTTTTAGAAAATAAGGTTAAACGATAGAAGACTTGCTGCACTGGGATCGTATTCAGGGAAAGTATCTTGCGGGAATTCTCTGCGCTCCAATGCTAATGTAAGTACCTGTTGTATATCACTATATTTTTACATCAGCATGTATTTTGTTAATCGACGTGAATCCAACCTTTATCTAATATAAATTTAGTTGTAGAAAAATGTATAATTAAAGGCAACAATGTTGATTTTTGTAAGGAAAACTGCCTGGTAATTTTGCATACTGAGCTACATGAGTGTACTATCTCGTATCGTGCACATTACTGAATTGTAGTGCTGCTCTGGTTGCCCATTCATTCATTGTGTCAATGTTGCTTTCGTATTACCTTACCTTGCTGATGATAGCCGTGCATATTGTGTTAATCTGGTGTAGGCTGGTGTGGTCTGGTTGCCCAAACGTTTGTTGTGTCAATGTTTCTTTCCTATTATCTGACATAGCCAATGATAGCAATGCTAGTATGTTAATTTGGTGCAGGCTGCTGAAGATAAGAAGACAAACTCTGAAAACAACACAAAATATCGTGTGAGATGCAACACAAAATATCTTGGAGCACCATCGAAGTATAGTACGCCTGTGGCTTACGCGAGAAAGTGCGTCGGCTACAGTCCACAGCCAGCGTGTCAAGCACACTAGCTCGCTCCCCAAATATCATTTCACTGTTCACTCATCGCCGGTAAAAGATGGGGACGTGGATGCACGCCGTGAGGACAACTTTGGCGGCCCACTCTCGCGAGAGCGCGGCCGCAGCCACCATGCGCGTGCTAACAAGCTGCATGAGCGCAGCCACAATCTGCGATCGGGCGGCCAAGGCAGCCCACACAGGCACTGTTGCTTCTTAGGTGGCGGTAGCAACATCTGCCTCAGGGATATCAACTGGCGAGAGTGGCACAGCAGCTGTCCGTTCCGCAACGGCTGCCTTAGCCCTGATGGAAGCCGCCCACAACCATGTCGAGGCCGCCCATGCCCATCTTGTGGCAGTCACAGCACAAATTGAACGAAGCTTCTCCGACAATGGTCAGCAACCCACGACCGAAGTGTTGGTAATTGCTGAGAGCGTTCGAGCAACCGTCCGTTCCTCCATGGCATACCTTGCCACGACGGAGCCCGTCCAAGCCCAGATCGCAGACGCGGATGGTGAGATGCTTGTCCAGTATGATGCGGTGGATGCCATGGAGCTCCTTCCACAGGAGATTGTCGGGCATGAGCTGGACATGGAAGAGGCGGCAGAGGTCGACGAGCACCAACCGTAGTAGTACTCTTTGTTTTGTTTAATTAAGAGCACCGGTCTTTAATTTGTTAGAGTAATGTTTAGGTCAACTAGCTCTATTTAATTGCTGAACTTGCTCGATTAAGAAGTGTGGGTGTGTTGTAGTCTCCTTTGTGTACCCAAATTATGCAATGACGTGGATTACCACTATAACTAGGGAAATTCGGACCAAACTTTGCACGTTTAAACGCATCACACACGGGTTAAGCTATACGAACCGTTTGTGATGTCCACATATCGTACACAGTGCTGAAAAAGGGACCGTGTGTGATGACACTTTGCACGCCAGTTTTTCGCTGCACCGATTCAAAATTTTCGGCTTCCGCGGAAATACCTACCTCCCTACCCCTCCCCCATACCAAAAGCCACATTTCCCCTTTTTCTGCCTTCCTTTCCAAGTTGAAACATTCACTCCTTGCTAGCAGCGCCGCCTCCTCGCCGGCGGCCCTCCTTCACACTGCTCGGCCCCGTCGATCCAGGCAGGTAATCCACACCCGACCCCCATCCTCCTCTTCCTTCCACATCGCCCCGACCATCGGCGCAACACCTTCCACCCAAATCACCAACCTCTCCCCCAAATAAGCGCCGCCCTAAGCCATGGTGCACACAGTATAGCCAGAAGCTCAAGGAGCATTTGGCAGCGGAGAAGCAAATTGCGGCCGCATGCGCGGATGAGGTCGCAATGGCTGCCATTCGTGCCGACCCCCAAATCTTGGAGGTGCACCTCGCCGTCGAGGCCACTGTCGACGTCTCACACACCGACGCCGCGACATGGTTGGCTGCCTTAAATGACAGTTTGTGGCGTTTTCTTGAGGCTATCGTCGGTGCCTTCGACAAAGACTACGAGGTGTTTTCTCAGCGTGCCCATGCTTACCTCAACTCGAGAGCCAGCAGGTTGGTGCTTGGAGTGGCTCAGGAAACTCACACTATGACGAGGGCACCCACAATGTGGAGGCCTCGCCCTCTTCCATGTCCAAGCAGCCAATCAACATCGATATCTTCGATGATGAGGAGTAACTTGTCTTATTAGCTTACTATAAGGACCTATGTTCAGTTTGCTAGCTACGACGGTTAAGCATGCTCGGTTTACCCGTTGCATGTGCTACTCCTGCCTTTCCTTAACAAATTATAGTGAATTGTCCTATCTACTTTTACCATGCAATTTTTTGCTTTAGTGTATATCTTCTATATGTCGTGCAATGTGGTGCTCACTTATTGACTGTTTCGTTAATTAGTTGTCGTGGTCAGTTAACTGTTTGGTTCAGTTCTGCAAATGTGATGTTAAATTCTTCAGGGTGCAATTTTGTATTGTCTTCCATGTGAGAAATAAATCGAATTTATCTTTACAAAATACATGAGAAACAAATACAATTGCTATATTTCCAAGTTGTCAAGCATGCTTGGTTTGGTTAACTGTCTGATCTTCTAGTATTATATATATTGTGCAATGTGGTCCTTAGTTAATGTTTGGTTCATTTGTTGTGGTCTTTCGTTAACTGTCTGGTTCAGTTCTGCAATGCGATGTTCAATTGTTGTGGGTGCATTTTGTTATTGTATACCATGTGAGAAATAAAACGAATTTTGCTGCACTAAATACATGAGAAACAAATACAATTGCTATATTTCCAAGTTGTTAAGCATGCTTGGTTTGGTTAACTGTCTGATCTTCTATTAGGAGTATGTTCTATTGGGTAATGTGATGCTATATTTCCAATTTGTTAAGCATGCTTGGTCTGGTTCATTTGTTGTGGTGTTTAGTTAACTGCTTGGTTCAATTCTGCAATGCGATGTCCAATTGTCATGGGTAGAATTTTGTATTGTTGTGCATGTGATAAATAAATCAAATTTGGCTGCACTTAATACATGAGAAACATATACAATTGCTATATTTCCTAGTTTTTAATCATGCTTGGTTTGGATAAATGGGTTTTCAATGTGGCTCGAATTAATCCAATGAATCTGCAATGTGCTTATTTTTCATCAACATATTTTACTGATAGCATGAGAACCCTCACTTAACCTGATCACTAACTACCTTATATGTGTTGCAGGAAAACAATGGGAAGCACTAAGGTATACAATCGAGGTTTGCACATGCATGGTCCTTTGTCTAATAGCACATTATTGTGCAATTGCAGGAACCATTCTAATATTTAGGTTTTTAACAATTTGGTCTTGCACATGTAGGTCCTGCTGTCAGAGGTTTGACCCACTGTTCGACCCTTTTTGCATATGGGGAAATGAATTGTCCATGAATATCAGTCAAGTGAAGAAACTCAGAAAGATTGTTAGGATAAAGAATTTAGTGACAAAAAACAACAAGATCTTTGTCTGCACAATGAACATGACATCAGTTCACTACAGGATGGTACTAACTATTATACCTTGGCTTTTTTATTCCTTTGCCCCATTTCCAATCTAGAGAAGATATTTATGCACATCCTTGTTTTCAGTCCTTTCCAAAGCAGTTCACTGATGATTACCTCTCAAACCATATGTATGGTCATGAGGCGAGGAAGGTATTCATACAACACCCACGGTTCAATATTAAAGTGTTCCTGAAGAGGACAAAGGATGAACGGTCAATAATCCACAGGCACTGGACTAAAGTTGCAAAGACCTTCAACATCAATGAAGGCTCAATATTCGCCTTCCGCTTCAGCAGTTTTCCAGATGGGATTCATCTGTCTATGTACCATCTATGATGCTAATTCTGAAAGGTTATAGATGTTGCACGTGAAACTTGGTGCTGGTGCAATTACGTAATGGGGTAGTTGAGTGCTGAAGCTATATGATGTTGTACTCTGCTGTATTTCAGTTATGAAATCCCGCTTCCTTAATACGAAAATGAAATATATTTTGTGCTTTATATGAAATTCCAATTAGATTAATAAATGTATTATTAATAATAGGACAATTAGCCCCCTAATTGGGTTTTTATATTGCAAACGGTTATTAACAAAACACAGTGGGCGAAGACCTTGATAATCCCCAAGTGCAAGGAATCATCGTAGCAATTTCCAAAGGTGGAAGTGATAAGTATGGAGTGTCGAACTCACAAGGAGCTAAAGGTAAGATAAATATTCTCTCAAGTCCTATCTGCCACTGATACGACTCTACGTACACCGAACGTTTGCTTTCATCTAGAAATGAGAAATAAAACTACGTTGTGGGTATGAAGAGGATAGCTTTGCATGATATCGGAGAACTAAAATATAAAAATAGGTGCTATTAACATAAATTTAAAATATATTACAATATAATAAAAATAGCGAGTGTGGAATAATGATGGATTGGTGTGCAGAATTACCCTAGGCAATTGTTAACAAGATCGGTAATCATTATAGCGATTTCATATGAGGGAGAGGCATAAGCTAACATACTTTCTCTACTTGGATCATATGCACTTATGATTGTAACTCTAGCAAGAATCCGCAACTACCAAAGATCATTAAGGTAAAACCCAACCATAGCATTAAAGTATCAAGTCCCCTTTATCCCATACACAACAACCCCCTTACTCGGGTTTAAGCTTCTGTCACTCTAGCAACCCACTATAAGCGAATCCTGAATGTATTGCAACACCCTACAGTAGGAATCCTTCACGTGTGCGCGGCACGGAAGGCACCATAGGACAACACCAAAATAAAACATACAACTCAAACCAATCTAGATCATCAATCAACCCAAAAGACAAAAGAAATATACTCAAAACATCATAGGATGGCAACACATCATTTGATCATAATATGTGGCATAAAGCACCATGTTCAAGCAGGGGATTGCAGCGGGGTGCGGGACAATGAACCACTCAAAAGAGATGAGGTAGGTGATGAAGATGGTGATGTTGATGAAGACAATCACCGTGGCGATGGTTCCCCCAGCGGCACTCCGGAGCCCTGAGAGAGAAGGGGAGAGAGTCTCCCCCTTGTGATTCCTCCTCCATGCCCTCCGATGATGGTGGCCCCCTCTGGCTCCTTCTCCATGGTCTCCGGTGATGATGGCCCCCTCCGGCGGTGTGCCAAAGAGGGCCTAGATTGGTTTTTTGTGGCTACGGAGGCTTGCGGCGGTGGAACTTCTGATCTAGAATTCTTTTCGAGGGTTTTGGTATTTAGGAATTTTTGGCGTCGGTCTCACATCAAGGGGGTCCATAAGGCAGCGGCAAGACAGTAGCACCCTCCCAGGGGGTAGGGAGCGCCCCTACCTTCCATCACCTTGGGACTCTTCTAGCCCAACTCTTGTGCTGCGGGGTTCTCTTTTGGTCCATAAAAATCACCATAAATTCCCAGACCATTCCGAGAACTTTTATTTCTGCACAAAAAACAACACCACGGTAGTTCTGCTGAAAATAGCGTCAGTCCAGGTTAGTTCTAATCAAATCATAAAAAACCATATAAATTTGTTGTAAACATGGCATGAATACTTCATAAATTATAGATACGTCTAGGATGTATCAGGATCCCCAAGCTTAATTCCTTCTCGTCCTCGAGTAGGTAAATGATAAAAGAAATAATTTATGAAGTGTGAATGCTAGAATAGTGCATAAATTTGATCAATGCTAGTTCCAAACACTTTTTCTAGCATCATTATATATCATAAACAGTAGCTCATCTCATAAAACTTCTCATGATCAAGTAACAAGCTATTCACATGTTAAAGTATAGATCATAAAGTTTCTTGAAAACTAAGCTTTCAGTCACCATACAATTGTAATTCATCTAATTTTCAGGAAGGGTCTATGTAAGAGCTTTGATTTAGCAAATTCCACATACTCAACTATTATATATTCTTCCATGATTGCTAACACCCAAAGCTTATTTTTATAACAAATAGCATCCGTCGAACACAGAGAAAGATAGGGGCTTAATGTTTCGCCTCCCAACTTATTTATCATATCGATAATTGTCAACAATAATAATTCATGATCAAATATATTTGAATGGCCATATATGCTTGGATCTTTCCCCACCACATGATGCTTTCCAACTAAAGAATAATTGAGGTTGAAATAAGCAGGAAAACTATTGACTCTTGCATAAAAGTAAATACATGAAAGTAAAAGATAGACCCTTCGCAGCGGGAAGCAGAGGTTGTCATGCGCTTTTTAATTTTTGAATGTGCAAACCCTTAATGCAAAGGAATTTCACATTGTATTTCCCTTTGTGATAGAAACCTTTATTATGCAGTCCCTTGCTTTTATTTCTTTACCATCACAAGGTCATACAACTCTTATTTTCCCTTACAATAAAAGATCATACATCTTTAGGAGCAATTTTTATTGCTTTTTGCACCGATGACAACTTACTTGAAGGATCTTATTCCATCCATAGGTAGATATTGTGGAAACTCATGGCATGAAACGGGGTTTAAGGGTTTTGGGTGCACAAGTAGTATCTCTACTTAGTACAAAATTTTGACTAGCAAAAGATCCTAAGCAAGCACCACATGTTGGAGGATCCATAACAATATAACTTCTATGCAAATATACCCAAACATAAATCTTTACGTTGTTTTCCTTATCCAACTTCAACTAATTTGCTCAAGTTTGAAAATAATTAATGGGGCTCACAATCATAGAATATGTCCAAGATAGTATATTTATATGTGAAATCTCTCTTCCTTCAATATTATTTCATGAATTGTTCAAGTGACCAAAGTTGTGTTTGCTAACTTTCAATAAATTTTACCACATATACTTCTTATATGTGATTTCATTACTCCCCATGGGATAAGCATATGAAGCATATATAATTTTAGATTTATGATATTCAATTCATTCAACCATTTACTCATAGGATATAAGTAAAGCACGAGAGTAAATGACAAAACTACTCTAGAAAGATATAAGTGAAGATCAATGAGTAGTCAAATAGTTAAATAGCCATGGGAGGACTCTCTCGCATTCAAGATTTCAGATCCAATGATTTTATCAAATACCAAGTAAAATGAAAATATGCTCCAAACAAAACACTCATGTGACGAATAAAAATATAGCTCTGAGTAAGGTATACCGATGGTTAAGAGGGGATGTCTTCCAGGGCATGCCAAGCTTAGGTGCTTGCGTCTTCATTGAATATTACCTTGGGGTGCCTTGGGCATCCCCAAGCTTAGGGTCTTTCCACTCTTTATTCTCCTTGTACCGATATCTCGCCCAAAACTTGAAAACTTCAATCACACAAAACTTAACGGAACTTCGTGAGATGGGTTAGTATGATAAAGAGTAAATCATTCACTTTGGTACTGTCAAAATATATAAGATTCATAATTGTTCTCACACAATGCCTACTATACCATATCATTTCTACAATTTATATTGAGCAATATAAAAACCATATAAACTAGAAAACAAGCAAACTATGCACTGAAAACAGAATCTGTCAAAAACAGAAGAGTTTGTAATGATTTGAACAACAACCATACTTCTGTAAACCCAACAATTCTCAAAAATTAGGACAACATGGGAAATTTCGTATATAAATCATGTGTATAAATGTTAGAATTTTATCGTGTTACAGTGAATTTTCAAAATTCCTGGACTGAGAGCAAAAGTTTCTGTTTTTGCACAGAATGAAGTCAACTATCATCCAGACTATCCCAAAGGCTTTACTTGGCACTTTATTGAAACAAAGACTATAAAACATGATTACTACAGTAGCATAATCATGAGAACACACAAAAATAGTAGGGGTAAATATTGGGTTGCCTCCCAACAAGCGTATTTCTTTAATGCCTTTTTAGCTAGGCATGGTATTTTAATGATACTCTTCCAAGCCCAATTCTGATGATAATTTTATTCATACTAAAAAAAGATATAAGTGAAGTTCATAGAGCATTCTACAATTAATATAGATTGAATAATATCCAAGCTCAAAATATATAAGTGAATCACACGAAGCATTCTATAAAGTCATACTCAGAAGATTTAAGTGAAGCACATAGAGCATTCTATAAAGCCATACTCAAAAGATTTAAGTGAAGCACATGAAGCATTCTATAAATAAATGAAGGAATATCTCATAATAGCATGGTGCATAAAGGAAAATAAAATAAAAGTAAACACAAAAGACGCATATCATGTGAACAAAACAAAGACCAAGGAATATCGATAATTGTTGAAGAAGAAAGATGGGATGCCAGTCGGGGCATCCCCAAGCTTAGATGCTTGAGTGCCTTGAAATATTTACTTTGGGTGCCTTGGGCATCCCCAAGCTTGAACTCTTGCCTCTCCATATTCTTCTCATATCGAAACTCCTCGATCTTCGAACACTTCATCCACACAAAACTTATCAAGAAACATTGTGAGATCCTTTAGTATAATAAAGCAA
Source organism: Aegilops umbellulata (assembly GCA_032464435.1). Lineage (NCBI taxonomy): Eukaryota > Viridiplantae > Streptophyta > Magnoliopsida > Poales > Poaceae > Aegilops > Aegilops umbellulata. The sequence goes on from CP136060.1 coordinate 99,964,355, forward strand.
ATCACTACCTTTATGTACTGTTGTAAACTCATTCCAATTTCATATTAGCATTATATCTACTGTATTCCAACTTCACCATGATTCATACCCCCCCACGATACTACCCACAGATTCATCAAAATAAGTGAAAAATACATAGAAAACAGAATCTATCAAAAACAGGACAGTCTATAGCAACCTGGGAACTTCATATACTTCTGTAACTCCAAATCTACAAAATTAGGAAAAATAAACAATTTGCAGAGCTATACTGTGTAAAAATTTCAAGATTTTATCATGCTCCAGTAAAAAAATGTAAATTCAGTTACTCCAGCAAAAGTTTTTGTTTTTCTCTGTTGCACACACCAAACAAGCAATTTAAACATTCTAAAGCCAAACCTTGGCACATTATTTATATAATACAATGGATATATACAAGGAGATAATTACTTTTGAGGAACTTCGATGAAAAATTCTACATTTTCTCCATGAGCATGAACAAGGTCTACCCTCACTTCTCTAATGCATAACCTTCCAATCACTTCTCTTTTTGAAAAAGTTTTTAGGCATAACAGGCAAATATTTTTTTGTATTTTCATTCTTTTAATTTTATTTGTTTGTTTCACCCACAACTAAGGAAAACAAAAACAAAAGGGAAAGCAAAATCAACTTAGTGAAGAAAGCAAACTAGCACAGACGAGAATATCAACCCCACGCTATTGCTCCTCGGCAACGGCGCCAGAAAAGAGTTTGATAATCCCTGAGTGCAAGGAATCATCGTAGCAATTTCCAAAGGTGGAAGTGATAAGTATGGAGTGTCGAACCCAAAAGGAGCTAAAGGTAAGATCAATATTCTCTCAAGTCCTATCTGCCACTGATACTACTCTACATACACCGAATGTTTGCTTCCATCTAGAAACGAGAAATAAAACCACGTTGTGGGTATGAAGAGGATAGCTTTGCATGATATTGGAGAGCTAAAATATAAAAATAGGTGTTGTTAAGATAAAGTTAGAATATATTACAAATAGCGAGTGTGGAATAATGATGGATCGGTGTGCGGAGTTATCCTAGGCAATTGTTAACAAGATCGGTAATCATTATTGCAATTTCATATGAGAGAGAGGCATAAGTGATACGTCTCCAACGTATCTATAATTTTTGATTGCTCCATGCTATATTATCTACTGTTTTAGGCAATATTGGGCTTTATTATTCACTTCTATATTATTTTTGGGACTAACCTATTAACCGGAGGCCCAGCCTAGATTTTTTGTTTTATGCCTATTTCAGTGTTTCGAGGAAAAGGAATATCAGACGGAGTCAAAACGGAACGAAATCAACTGGAGAAGTTATTTTTGGAAGGAAACCTACCTGATAGACTTGGACTCTACGTCAGAAGATGCGGGAGCTGCTCACGAGGGTGGGGGTGCGCCCCCCTCCCTAGGGCATGCCCCCTGCCTCGTGGGGCCCCCGCAGCTCCACCGACGTACCCCGTGCACCCATATATACCTACGTATCGTAAAACTTCCAGAAGAGAGATTAGATCGGGAGTTCTGCCGCCGCAAGCCTCTGTAGCCACCAAAAACCTAATAGGGACCCTGTTCCGGCACCCTGCCTGAGGGGGGAACCCTCACCGGTGGCCATCTTCATCATCCCGACGCTCTCCATGACGAGGAGGGAATAGTTCACCCTCGGGGCTGAGGGTATGTACCAGTAGCTATGTGTTTGATCTCTCTCTCTCTCTCTCTTGTGTTCTTGATTTGGCACAATCTTGATGTATCGCGAGCTTTGCTATTATAGTTGGATCTTATGTTTCTTCTCCCCCTCTTCTCTCTTGTAATGGATTGAGTTTTCCCTTTGAAGTAATCTTATCGGATTGAGTCTTTAAAGATTTGAGAACACTTGATGTATGTCTTGTCGTGCGTATATGTGGTGACAATGGGATACCATGTGCCACTTGATGTATGTTTTGGTGATCAACTTGCGGGTTCCACCCATGAACCTATGCATAGGGGTTGGCACACGTTTTCGTCGTGATTCTCCGGTAGAAACTTTGGGCACTCTTTGAGGTCCTATGTGTTGGTTTGAGTAGATGAATTGAGATTGTGTGATGCATATCGTATAATCATACCCACGGATACTTGAGGTGACATTGGAGTATCTAGGTGACATTAGGGTTTTGGTTGATGCGTGTCTTAAGGTGTTTTCTAGTATGAACTCTAGGGCTGTTTGTGACACTTATAGGAATAGCCCAACGGATTGATTGGAAAGAATAACTTTGAGGTGGTTTCGTACCCTACCATGATCTCTTCTTTGTTCTCCGCTATTAGTTGCTTTGGAGTGACTCTTTGTTGCATGTTGAGGGATAGTTATATGATCCAATTATGTTATTATTGTTGAGAGAACTTGCACTAGTGAAAGTATGAACCCTAGGCCTTGTTTCCTAGCATTGCAATACCATTTACGCTCACTTTTACCACTTGTTACCTTGCTGTTTTTATATTTTCAGTTTACAAAAACCTATATCTACCATCCATATTGCACTTGTATCACCATCTCTTCGCCGAACTAGTGCACCTATACAATTTACCATTGTATCGGGTGTGTTGGGGACACAAGAGACTCTTTGTCATTTTAGTTGCAGGGTTGCTTGAGAGAGACCATCTTCATCCTACGCCTCCTATGGATTGATAAACCTTAGGTCATCCACTTGAGGGAAATTTGCTACTGTCCTACAAACCTGTGCACTTGCAGGCCCAACAACGTCTACAAGAAGAAGGTTGTGTAGTACACATCAAGCTCTTTTCTGGCGCCGTTGCCGGGGAGGCTAGGTAAGTGAAGGTATATCTTTAGATCTTGCAATCGAATCTTTTTGTTTCTTGTTTTAGCACTAGTTAGTCTTTAAAAGAAAACTAAAAAAATGGAATTGAGTTTGTCTCATACGCTTCACATCTTTAATATCTTTTGTGAGTATGATGGAAAAGAAAATTGTGCCAACGTGTTAGAAGAAGAATGCATTAAATTGTTTGGCACTAAATATTTGAATGATGAGTATGATTGCAATGTTGTTAGTATGAATTCCTTGAATATCCATGAGGCTAATGATGATTGCACTAGCTGTGATGAAAATGTCTCCTATAAACATGTCAATTTTTGTGGAGTGCATTGGGTTTGCAAGTACACACCAAATAGGTAAGATAGATATTGCAAGACGCATAAGTATTTAGAAACTAAATTGTTGCAAGAAAGTCTTGATGTGAGTGCTGAAAATTTAAAATATCTTTACCATACTTGTGAACTTTCCAATGAACGTGGTCATTTAAATATCAAATGCAAATTGTTTCATGACCGAATCGCGTCCAAAAATTGTGATGACTTGATTTCCCTTGCGCATTATAATGAACTAAGTTTGCTTTTTGGTTATGAAGAATTGAAACGTCAAACTAAGCATGTTCCAAAGTATAACCTTGAGAAATTCCTCGATATTGATCTAGAGAAGGTTTATATGTATTGTGCGGTGAATTGCATCGAAAATCCTTATATTGCAAATTACATAAAGAAAAGAAAACAAATAGAGGATGAAGAGAATACTAACGAAAGGGAAGAGACTTCCCAATATTCTCCTATTATTTCTGATGATGAATCAGGTAACGAGGTGGAGCCTTCTATTCAACCAATCTCATTAATAAGGAGCTCCAAAAAGAGGATTGAACCCACACATGATGTGGTGAAGAAGAAGAAAAGAAAAATGAAAAGAGGTAAAAAGGTATCTCTCCCAAATAAAGTTGCTCCTATTATTGTTGTGCCACATGAAAATGAAAATGATACACTTGATGATGATCTCGTCATGCCTATTGCTTGTTGTGATGATTATGATTGGGAAGATAATGATACTTCTTATGATCTTGAAAATCTTTTCGCCACTTGCTTGGAAGAATATTATAATTGCTATACTATTGGTGCCATCCATGCTATTAATGATGAGAGTGAGTATGCTTATGATATGAAAGGCCCAAGCTTGGGGATGCTATGCTTAATAATGATAATACTTTAGCCTCCCAAGTTTTGATATGCAAAGTTGTTATGATGATAGCATGCCTTCTACCTATGATGATTATATTGATGAAAGTGGGTTTGGAAGACTGTCAACTTTAGGAAGTAGTGATCCCACAATATTGGAGGATGTTGAATCTTATAATATTTATGAAAGTGGATTTGGAGAGGTCATGACTTTATTTAGTGATGTATCCACTATTTCGGAAGAGGTTTCAATCGATTATGATGAGAACAAAGTTGCTACTTACGATGATTATTGTGATAAAACTTATGCTATAAAGAGTAGTGATGATTGTATTTATAAAACTTGTCATGATTATGAGTACCCTTTCTCTGAACATTACTCTTTTAATGCGGAAACAATTTTTTGTATTCAAGTCTCTTATGATACTCCCACTATTCCGAATGAGAAGAATTTTGCTTATGTGGGGAGTAATAAAATTTCTATGCTAGTAGATCATGAAAAGAATGCTTTAGGTGCTGGTTGTATTGTTGATATCATTCATGATGCTACTGAAAATCATTATGAGGAAGGAATATATGTTTGTAGGAATTGCAATAATATCAAGTTTCCTCTCTATGTGCTTTAAATCTTGAAGTTATGCTTGTTTTGCCTTCCTATGCAAGTTGATTCTTGTTCCATAAGTTGTTTGCTCACAAAATCCCTATGCATAGGAAGTGGGTTCGACTTAAATGTGCTAGTCATATTCTTCATGATGCTCTCTTTATGTTTCAATTCTTATCTTTTTTTTAGCATCATTGAAATCATCATGCCTAGCTAGGGGCATTAAACGATATCGCTTGTTGGGAGGCAACCCAATTTTATTTTACTTTTTTCTTTTTGGTTCTGTTTAGGAATAAATAATCCATCTAGCTTCTGTTTAGATGTGGTTTTATGTTTTAATTAGTGTTTGTGCCAAGTAGAACCTTTGGGAAGACTTGGGTGAAGTCTTTATGATCATGCTGTAAAAAACAGAAACTTTAGCACTCACGAGAATTGCTTAAACTTTTTACTGGAGAGTGATATTTAGTTTATTCTTTTTGAAGATGATTACTAGACAAATTCCTCAGGTCCAACGATTTATTTTAGAATTTTTGGAGTTCCAGAAGTTTGCGTTAGTTACAGATTACTACAGACTGTTTTGTTTTTGACAGATTCTGTTTTTCGTGTGTTGTTTGCTTATTTTGATGAATCTATGGCTAGTATAATAGTTTACAAACCATAGAGGAGTTGGAATACAGTAGGTTTAACACCAATATAAATAAATAATGAGTTCATTACAGTACCATGAAGTGGTGGTTTGTTTTCTTTCGCTAACGGAGCTCACGAGTTTTCTGTTAAGTTTTGTGTTGTGAAGTTTTCAAGTTTTGGGTAAAGATTCGATGGACTATGGAATAAGGAGTGGCAAGAGCCTAAGCTTGGGGATGCCCAAGGAACCCCAAGGTAATATTCAAGTATAACCAAGCGTCTAAGCTTGGGGATGCCCCGGAAGGCATCCCCTCTTTCGTCTTCGTTCATCGGTAACTTTACTTGGAGCTATATTTTTATTCACCACATGATATGTGTTTTGCTTGGAGCGTCATTTTATTTTCTTTAGCTTTGCTTGCTGTTTGAATAAAGTACTAAGATCTGAAATTATTAAATGGGAGAGTTTTCACATAGTTGCATAATTATTCAACTACTCATTGATCTTCACTTATATCTTTCGGAGTAGTTTGTCGTTTGCTCTAGTGCTTCACTTATATCTTTTAGAGCATGGTGGTAGTTTTATTTTGAAGAAATAGATGAACTCTCATGCTTCACTTATATTATTTTGAGAGTCTTAAATATCATGGTAATTTGCTTAAAATCCTAATATGCTAAGCATAAAAGATTTGTAAGAATTCTTATGAGTGTGTTGAATACTAAGAGAAGTTTGATGATTGATGATTGTTTTGAGATATGGAGGTAGTGATATCAAAGTCGTGCTAGTAGAGTAATTGTGAATTTGAGAAGTGCTTGAGTTAAAGTTTGCAAGTCCCGTAGCATGCACGTATGGTAAACGTTATGTAACAAATTTGAAACATGAGGTGTTATTTGATTGTCTTCCTTATGAGTGGCGGTCGGGGACGAGCGATGGTCTTTTCCTACCAATCTATCCCCCTAGGAGCATGCGCGTAGCGCTTTGGTTTTTGAGAGTTTGTAGATTTTTGCAATAAGTATGTGAGTTCTTTATGACTAATGTTGAGTCCATGGATTATACGCACTCTCACCCTTCCATCATTGCTAGTCTCTTCGGTACCGTGCATTGCCCTTTCTCACATTGAGAGTTGGTGCAAACTTCGCCGATGCATCCAAACCCCGTGATATGATACGCTCTTTCACACATAAACCTCCTTATTTCTTCCTCAAAACAGCCACCATACCTACCTATTATGGCATTTCCATAGCCATTCCGATATATATTGCCATGCAACTTTCCACCATTCCCTTTTTCATGACATATCTATCATTGTCATATTGCTTAGCATGATCATGTAGTTGACATAGTATTTGTGGCAAAGACACCGTTCATAATTCTTTCATACATGTCACTCTTGATTCATTGCATATCCCGGTACACCGCCGGAGGCATTCATATAGAGTCATACTTTGTTCTAGTATCGAGTTGTAATCATTGAGTTGTAAATAAATAGAAGTGTGATGATCATCATTCAATATAGCATTGTCCCAAAGAAAAGGGAGAAAGGCCAAAGGAAAAAAGAAGGCACAAAAAAAGAAAATAAAAATAAAGGGGCAATGCTACTATCCTTTTTTTTCACACTTATGCTTCAAAGTAGCACCATGATATAGCGAGTCTCATATATTGTGCTTCAAAGTAGCACCATGTTCTTCATATAGGGAGTCTCTTGTTTTGTCACTTTCATATACTAGTGGGAAATTTTCATTATAGAACTTGGCTTGTATATTCCAACGATGGGCCTCCTCAAGTGCCTTAGGTCTTCGTGAGCAAGCAAGTTGGATGCACACCCACTAGTTTCTTTTGTTGAGCTTTCATACATTTATAGCTCTAGTGCATCCGTTGCATGGCAATCCCTACTCCTCGCATTAACATCAATCGATGGGCATCTCCATAGCCCATTGATTAGCCTCGTTATGTGAGATCTTCTCCTTTTTTGTCTTCTCCACCTAACCCCCATCATTATATTCTATTCCACCCATAGTGCTATATCCATGGCTCACGCTCATGTATTGCGTGAGGGTTTATAAGTTTGAGATTACTAAAGTATGAAACAATTGCTTAGCTTGTCATCGCGGTTGTGCATGATGAGAACATTCTTGTGTGACGCAAATGGAGCATGACTAAACTATATGATTTTGTAGGGATGAACTTTCTTTGGCCATGTTATTTTGAGAAGACATAATCGCTTTGTTAGTATGCTTGAAGTATTATTATTTTTATGTCAATATGAACTTTTGTCTTGAATCTTTCAGATCTGAATATTCATATCACAAGTAAGAAGAATTACATTGAAATTATGACAACTATCATTCCACATCAAAAATTATCTTTTTTATCATTTACCTACTTGAGGACGAGCAGGAATTAAGCTTGGGGATGCTTGATACGTCTCCAACGTATCTATAATTTTTAATTGCTCCATGCTATATTATCTACTGTTTTAGGCAATATTGGGCTTTATTATCCACTTTTATATTATTTTTGGGACTAACCTATTAACCGGAGGCCCAGCCCAGATTTGCTATTTTATGCCTATTTCAGTGTTTCGAGGAAAAGGAATATCAGACGGAGTCAAAACGGAACAAAATTAACCGGAGAAGTTATTTTTGGAAGGAAACCTACCTGATAGACTTGGACTCTACGTCAGAAGATACGGGAGCTACTCAAGAGGGTGGGGGCGCGGCCCCTGCCTCGTGGGGCCCCCGCAGCTCCACCGACGTACCCCTTGCACCCATATATACCTACTATCGTAAAACTTCCAGAAGAGAGATTAGATCGGGAGTTCCGCCGCTGCAAGCCTCTGTAGCCACCAAAAACCTAATCGGGTCCCTGTTCCGGCACCCTGCCGGAGGGGGGAACCCTCACTGGTGGCCATCTTCATCATCCCGGCGATCTCCATGACGAGGAGGGAGTAGTTCACCCTCGGGGCTGAGGGTATGTACCAGTAGCTATGTGTTTGATCTCTCTCTCTCTCTCTCTCTCTCTCTCTCTCGTGTTCTTGATTTGGCACGATCTCGATGTATCGCGAGCTTTGCTATTATAGTTGGATCTTATGTTTCTTCTCCCCCTCTTCTCTCTTGTAATGGATTGAGTTTTCCCTTTGAAGTAATCTTATCGGATTGAGTCTTTAAAGATTTGAGAACACTTGATGTATGTCTTGTCGTGCGTATATGTGGTGACAATGGGATACCATGTGCCACTTGATGTATGTTTTGGTGATCAACTTGCGGGTTCCACCCATGAACCTATGCATAGGGGTTGGTACACGTTTTCGTCGTGATTCTCCGGTAGAAACTTTGGGCACTCTTTGAGGTCCTATGTGTTGGTTTGAGTAGATGAATTGAGATTGTGTGATGCATATCGTATAATCATACCCACGGATACTTGAGGTGACATTGGAGTATCTAGGTGACATTAGGGTTTTGGTTGATGCGTGTCTTAAGGTGTTATTCTAGTATGAACTCTAGGGCTGTTTGTGACACTTATAGGAATAGCCCAACGGATTGATTGGAAAGAATAACTTTGAGGTGGTTTCGTACCCTACCATGATCTCTTCGTTTGTTCTCCGCTATTAGTTGCTTTGGAGTGACTCTTTGTTGCATGTTGAGGGATAGTTATATGATCCAATTATGTTATTATTGTTGAGAGAACTTGCACTAGTGAAAGTATGAACCCTAGGCCTTGTTTCCTAGCATTGCAATACCGTTTACGCTCACTTTTACCACTTGTTACCTTGCTTTTTTTATATTTTCAGTTTACAAAAACCTATATCTACCATCCATATTGCACTTGTATCACCATCTCTTCACCGAACTAGTGCACCTATACAATTTACCATTGTATCGTGTGTGTTGGGGACACAAGAGACTCTTTGTTATTTTGGTTGCAGGGTTGCTTGAGAGAGACCATCTTCATCCTACGCCTCCTACGGATTGATAAACCTTAGGTCATCCACTTGAGGGAAATTGGCTACTGTCCTACAAACATGTGCACTTGCAGGCCCAACAACGTCTACAAGAAGAAGATTGTGTAGTAGACATCAATAAGCTAACATACTTATCTACTTGGATCATATGCACTTATGATTGGAACTCTAGCAAGCATCCGCAACTACTAATGATCATTAAGGTAAAACCCAACCATAGCATTAAAGTATCAAGTCCTCTTTATCCCATATGCAACAACCCCCTTACTCGGGTTTAAACTTTTGTCACTCTAGCAACCCACTATAAGCGAATCATGAACGTATTGCAACACCCTACAGCAGGAATCCTTCAGGTGTGCGCAGCGTGGAAGGCACCATAGGATAGCACCAAAATAAAACATACAACTCAAACCAATCTAGATCATCAACCAACCCAAAAGACAAAAGAAATCTACTCAAAACATCATAGGATGGCAACACTCATTCGATCATAATATGTGGCATAAAGCACCATGTTCACGTAGGGGATTGTAGCGGGGTGCGGGTCAGTGAACCGCTTAAAAGAGATGAGGAAGGTGATGAAGATGGTGATCTTGATGAAGACGATCACCGTGGCGATGGTTCTCCCAGCGGCACTCTGGCACCACTGAGAGAGAAGGGGAGAGAGTCTCCTGTCGGTGTCAAAACCGGCGGATCTCGGGTAGGGGGTCCCGAACTGTGCGTCTAGGATCAATGGTAACAGGAGACGGGGGACACGATGTTTACCCAGGTTCAGGCCCTCTCTATGGAGGTAATACCCTACTTCCTGCTTGATTGATCTTGATGAATATGAGTATTACAAGAGTTGATCTACCATGAGATCTTAATGGCTAAACCCTAGAAGTCTAGCCTGTATGACTATGGTAATGTGTATCTCTATCCGGACTACGCTCTCCGGTTTATATAGACATCGGAGAGATCTAGGGTTACACGGAGTTGGTTACATCAGGGGGAATCTGCATAGTCGATTGCCAAGCTTGCCTTCCACGCCAAGTAGAGTCCCATCCGGACACGGGTATAGTCTTCGGTCGTCATGTCTTCACAGCCCATCAGTCGCCCAACGGATAACAGGACGAACGCCCGAGGACCCCTTAGTCCAGGACTCCCTCAGTAGCCCCTGAACCTCGCTTCAATGACGAGGAGTCCGACGTGTAGATTGTCTTCGACATTGCAAGGCGGGTTCCCCTTTTCCGAACTCCATGATAGTCTTCGGATGCGATGATTATATTCGGACCTGTAACTCATAGCACACACAATCGCATAGAGAATACATATATTTTTACACGAGTTCCATCCGCTGACAACTTTGTGCAGTACAACATTACGTCCGACCGGTCATATTTCCAGACCGTTTTTATGTTCGTCGCCCCACGTCCCAAGACGCGGTTTCCATTGGCATGTCTTGTCAAAGCAGAGATCATGTCCCCTTATCGCGAGATTCTCATCAATGCGGGCATGGGTAACCCAACCGTGCCGTTTATACAACCCTTGGGAATAGTCGAATTTTAAGGTGAGTGAGGAGGCGTTTAATATTTGCTGCCGTTATAAGGGGATAAGGATTCCCACTTCCTCTTCCCACACTCTCTCTCTGTATCCGCCTTTCCAATCTCGAGCTCTAGCGCCCAAGTTCTCATCTCCTTTCCACTCAAGCAACCATGTTCGGATCCGGTGGTCAGGGCAAGTGGATGGTCTCCTCCATCAAGGAGGAGGACATTACTGAGCTTCGGGCGGCCGGATATTTGGCGAAGGAGATCGCCCACCGTCTGCCGACCGAGGGACAAATCGTCCCCATGCTAAAGCCCACTAAGAGGGTAGTATTCATCCCCCATTTCTTCCGCGGGCTAGGGTTTCCACTCCACCCTTTCGTCCGCGGGCTGATGTACTATTACGGGATAGATTTCCATGATCTGTCCCCGAATTCCTTCCTCAACATCTCGGCGTTTATCGTCGTGTGTGAGGCCTTCCTCCGCATCCAACCCCACTTCGGGCTATGGTTCAAAGTCTTCAACGTGAAGCCGAAGGTGGTGGATGGCCAGCATGCAGAGTGCGGAGGAGCCATGGTGAGTAAGTTGTCCAATGTATCCTGGCCCAAGGGCACTTTTGTGGACACGGTAAAGGAATGGCAGAAGCAATGGTTCTATATTACTGAACCTCGCGGCACCACCTGGGCCGCAGCTGCCGAGTTCCTCTCCGGCGCTCCTATGCGACTCACCTCTTGGGTCGAGAAGAGTCCGGACTGGTGTTCACCTGACGAGCTGATAGCGCTGCAAATGCGCGTTCAAAGCATGGTGACCAAGAATGTCAAGCTCGTCGATGTAATCCAGGTGATGCTATTCCGACGGATTCTTCCGTGCCAGCGCCGAAGCCGCCCTCTGTGGGAGTTCAATCCAAAGAAGCACTAGACTTTGGTGAGGCTCTTCGAGACTACTCACGAAGGTGCCTGGATGTTGCTTTTTAAGGGCAACAAGAAGCCAGCGGCCACGGATTCAGACCATGGCCAGGATTGTAAACACCCCGCCAACGAGGTATGATATTTTTTATGTATCCTTGACTTAATTGTTTCAAGGATGATGTGTGAGCTTTTATTATTGCTCTTTCAGGACTGGATGGAGAGGGCGAAGCGGATTTAGTGTCTGGTTCCGCTGCCTGAAGAGCCAGTCATCCCGCTTCTAGCGAAGATGCTGGTGCCGTCGCCATATAAGGCGCCGAAGAAGAAGGACAAGAAGAAGGCCAAGGGGGCCAAGGGTGGTCCCCGTCGCAAGGGCATCTCGGACGTGACGTCCGAAGACGACGAAGCCCATTCTCTGTCCCTGAGGACAATGACGAGGAAGAGGAAGAGGAGGAGGAAAACAACCCTCCCCCTGAGGAGAAGAAGAAACAGAGGGCGGCCCTCGGCGCGTTTGGAGGCGGAAGTGCCCAAGAAGGGGAAGGGTGCCCCAGCGGTCAATACCGCGTGGGATGTTGACAGCAGCCCAGAACAACGCCCCCACACTAAGCCCCAGGCCGAATTGTAACTGACATGGCTTATTCATGCGTGCATCCAGCCCTTTCTCTTTATTATTTTAACATAGTTAACTACACTATTGCAGTCGGCCTGTGACCTTATCCAGCGATCCTCATCTGGAGGTTCGTTGGATCCGTCGGAGATGGCGAGCATGTCGCCACCGCCTGCTTACTCCCCCGGGGCCAGGGATGACACCGAAGTGTTGTCCCGGAGGACCGCTCCGAAGGGAGGAGCCCATGATGTTGTCCGGGAGTGAAAGCACAAGTGCTCCCTGGGTGGTTTTGGTAATTAATGTCAACATATCTCTTGTTGGACTAACACTTTTACCTAGTATGTTTCAGGTAAGTTCAACAATGGAGTGACATGGACTAGAGGATGTGGAACCCCTTCAAGATGCTAAGGACAAAGGATTGGCTCAAGCTTCAAGATCAAGACTCTGCATTTTCTGTGTTATTGCATTTGTCTCTTGCATATTTGTTTCCCCTTTCAAACAAAAAAAACTTCATCTAGATCTTTTAGTTTCTTTCTTTGCTTTTTGTTCTGCATTTTCTGCATCCAATTCATTGCAAATCTTTTAGTTAATTCCTTGCATATCCTTGTGAGATCTTACTTGTCTAGTCAGCTGAGGTGACAAGTGGTTTCACTATGATGAACTCGGTCACACCGGTTTATTTCTTCGGCTCAACCGAAACCTTTCGGTGCCACCGAAGCACACAACTCGGAGTCACCGATTCCACCGCAGGAAAACCAACTTGCTACTTATTCCTAATTTCTGTTTGCTCCAGCTCCACTCAATGATTCTTGTCCTCTACCAGCATCATATTAGACATGCTGCTTTGCTCTGTGACTCAAGGACCAACCCATTTGTATCACATGTCCAGAAGAGCCCTTCTTGGAAATTGATGTCAAAGGGGGAGAGAGAGATCACATCAAAGCTTAATCCTTCCTATAGGGGGAGAAAGAGAGAATACTCAGGGGGAGAAAGTAATATCATCAAAGACCCCAGATGCTTGGTGTTCAAGAGGAGAGATGTCACATGTATTTAAGAGGGGAAAGACATGTTTGTTTGCTTGCTTTAGCTCAAGCTTTGTTGTTTCTTTTCTGTTGCTCTGATTTTCTGTTCCCTATCTTCTCCCAATATCCCATGAAGATTCAGGGGGAGCAAGACATCTAAGGGAAGGAAATCTCTGATTTTATTGCATATCTTTACCTTTGGGGACATGTCTATATCCAATGTGGTACTTAGTACTCACTCTACATGTCATCCCAGTCTTGGTTCTCTTGTGGTTTCTCTTGTTTGCTCTGGTCAGTAGGTGTATCTGTGTTATTTAACCTTGTTTGCGCAGGTTCATCCCATCCTAAGCCAACTCAAGACCACAAGGTAAGTATATGCATCACAGTCATGTGAATGAGAAGTTCTTGCTGATGTACATACTGTTTGCAAGAATGACTCATGAGCATGAAGGTACATTTCTCACATTCACATCATTTGCTCTGATGCATATAGACAAGATACATGTAACACATTGCTTACTCTGTCATGTTTACAGATTCACATGCTCCTATATTCAATATTCACATGATTGCATACATGTAGGGGGAGCCTATGCATGTTACATGTCTTTCCAAAGCTTTACTTGCAATTCTCTATATATTTATCTAAAGCTTTGATGTATGTTGTCATTAATTACCAAAAAGGGGGAGATTGAAAGCACAAGCACTCCCTGGGTGGTTTTGGTAATTAATGTCAACATATCTCTTGTTGGACTAACACTTTTACCTAGTATGTTTCAGATAAGTTCAACAATGGAGTGGCATGGACTAGAGGATGTGGAACCCCTTCAAGATGCTAAGGACAAAGGATTGGCTCAAGCCTCAAGATCAAGACTCTACATTTTCTATTTTAGTGATCCAAGATCACATTGAGTCTATAGGAAAAGCCAATACTATCAAGAGGGGATGAGGTGTTGCTTAATGGCTTGCTTGGTCAAAGTGCTTAGTGATATGCTCCAAAACCCTCAACTACCTTCTCACATCCACATATGACCTAAACCAAAAGTCAAACTCGGCCCCACCGATTCTATCTATCCGGCGCCACCGAGTTTCAGATGTCATAGCCACTGCCACAAACCCTAGCAAATCGGTTTCACCGACAGGGATCTCGGTCTCACCGAGATGGGATTGTAATCTCTCTGTGTATGTCCATTACCAAAATCGGTCTCACCGAGTTTGAGCAATCGGTACTATCGAGATTACAATGCAAACTCTCTGGTTAGCTTATTACCAAAATCGGTCCCACCGAGTTTGTGTAATCGGTCTCACCGAGTTTGCCTGACCAACTCCCTGGTTAGCCTATTACCAAAATCGGTCCCACCGAGATTACGTTATGCCCTAACCCTAACCATATCGGTCCTACCGAGTTGCATCTAAGTCCCACCGAAAATCCTAACGGTCACTAGGTTTGCTGAATCGGTCCGACCGAGTTTAACTATTCGGTCCCACCGAGTTTGGCAGATTGTGTGTAATGGTTAGATTTTGTGTGGAGGCTATATATACTCCTCCACCCACTCTTCCTTCATGGATAGAGCCATCAGAACATACCTTCACTTCCAATACACATTTTCTGAGAGAGAACTACCTACTCATGTGTTGAGCTCAAGATATTCCATTCCATCCTTATGAATCTTGATCTCTAGCCTTCCCCAAGTTGATTTCCACTCAAATCTTCTTTCCACCAAATCCAAATCATGTGAGAGAGAGAGTTGAGTGTTGGGGAGACTATCATTTGAAGCACAAGAGCAAGGAGTTCATCATCAACACACCATTTGTTACTTCTTGGAGAGTGGTGTCTCCTAGATTGGCTAGGTGTCACTTGGGAGCCTCCAACAACATTGTGGAGTTGAACCAAGGAGTTTGTAAGGGCAAGGAGATCGCCTACTTCGTGAAGATCTACCGCTAGTGAGGCAAGTCCTTCGTGGGCGATGACCGTGATGGAATAGAGAAGGTTGCTTCTTCGTGGACCCTTCATGGGTGGAGCCCTCCGTGGGCTCGCGCAACCGTTACCCTCCGTGGGTTGAAGTCTCCATCAACGTGGATGTACGATAGCACCACCTATCAGAACCACGACAAAGACATCCGTGTCTCCAATTGCGTTTGAATACTCCAAACCCTTCTCTTTACATTCTTGCAAGTTGCATGCTTCACTTTCCGCTGCTCATATACTCATTGCATGCTTGCTTGATATGTATTGTGTTTGTTAAACTTGTGCTTAAACTCCACTTAAACTTAAGAATATTAAAAACTGCAACTTTAGGCACCTAGTGTCTAATCACCGCCCTCTAGACACTTCTTCTCGATCTTTTCAGGGAGGCGCCACAAGGCGATACCTCCACTGGCGGACACATAGGGGAGCCAATCCCCATGGAGACTGGCGAAGAGGGTCATAACCAGTTCGTCCCTCCGCAGAATACGATTCTGGAGGCCCACGTGGCTTCGGAGTTGGGCGAGCAGCCCCTTTTAAAGGGGGGGTGCGCCGCTTCCGCCGGTAGCCTCCGTCCATTCAGGGGCATCGGATATCCTGATGGAGGCGCTCCGAGGTGCCTCCATTACGGACGAGCACCGTGTTCTTATGGGCGCGGTGATCGAGAAGGTTCAGTCCGTCAAGAGTGGACTGGACATAGGATCAATCTTCTATTGCAGGAGACTAACGTAATATGTATGCATAAGCAGGCGTCACTGTTGGCCGCAACCTCGCATGCTATCAAAGTCTCTGAATTGAGGCAGAGGCTGGAGCGGACCGAGAACGAGCTCGACGAGGTTAAGGTTCGGCTCCATGAGAAGCAAGGTGAGTAACGTCTTGCTGTGTGTTCGGAAAGTGTATGCGCTGTATATTGACTATAGTGTCGTAATATGTGCAGGAGCCGCGACCGAGGTCGAGGCCCCGAGGAAGGCCCTGGGCGAACCCGAGGAGAAGGCTGTCGAGCAGCAAGCCGCTCGTAAGAAGCTCAAGGCCCGGGTCAATGAAATCCAGCAGGAGCTCTAGGATGCGGCGAAAAAATGAGAGACCTTGCAGCATGATGCGTTGGCTCAAGGGGCCGAACTCACCAAGGCTTGTCAGAGCGTGGAGACCGCACGAAATGAGGCCCAGGCTGCTCTCCAGGAGATCCAAGAGGCCAAGAATATCACGGCGGGTAAGGCCTTTAAGATGCAAAGCAAGTATGCAGCGAAGCAGTAGCTTTTACTAACCCGAGTTCGGAGTTCCCCACGGGCTTTTGCAGATTTACCATGCAGTGTATCAGACGCCGTGGAGTTCTATCGAGCCGAAGGAGGGGGTTCGACGAAAAAGCTGTTCTGGTCGCAATATATGGCGCCAGAACCTCCCGTGTCCTTCACCGATAAGCTGAAACAGCTGGTGGAGCTGCATAGGGTGGCCGAACTAGCCTTGAAGGATTTGGTAATCCGGCTATGGCCAGCCGAAGGTATGCCTGGCAGCTACTTCAGACTCGTGAGGCGGATGGTGAACGCCTGTCCTCGGCTGGACGTCGTCAAGCGCTCTGCCTGTATTGAGGGTGCACGCATGGCCTTCGCCCGCTGCAAGATGTGGTGGGCGAAGATGAACGCCGTTGAAGTGGCCAGAGGGCTGCCGGAGGGCAAGGAGCACCGCGCACCTGAGCGGTATTTTGCGGATGTCATAGAAGGGTCTCGACTTGCAACAGCTGAGTGTGGGAAGGACATTATTATTTTTGAAAAAATTTGTGTTGCCCTTGCCTTGTATTATGAAAACAAAGCCTGTTTTGTAAAGTAATTTCATTATGCTTTAATTGTTTCCTCCTGTGCGGCCGTGTTGTATGCAAACTTAGGGTTGGCCAGTCGTCGTCTTCTGCCCTCACGTAGGTAGTACGGAGGTGTTCGGGATGGAATCTAAAGAATCTTGATCCAATTATACGGTCCTTGGAGGAGCTGTTTAGCGCAAATAACAAGGCAATCAGACTATACGGCATAAACGCCCTCACTTAGCCATAGGAGTTTTATAATAAAGCATGGGGGCAGCCCCTAGTCCAAGCCAGGGTGCTGTCAGCATCTGATCGGGAAGTGCCGATCCTTCGCATAACGTGGAAAGAATCTCCAACGATTTTTGTAACCCTCGAGCAGCTGACCGGCTCTCGCCGTATCATGACAGTCAGTTTTCGGCTTTCTCTACTGAGGTGCTCATCCGGTCAAGGCCAGTGCACAATCGCAGTAGTTCTACCTTTACTACCCTAGCCGATGTGGCGGAACGTAGGGTAGCAAGCACAGGAGCCGGGCAACCCAACTATTGACCAAAGACATGATTCGGAGCCGATGCATATAATGCTAGATTTGGGGTGCCAAACTTATCTATAAGAAGTGTTCGGACTTTGCTGCCGCATTGTGGGGCGACCAGTAGCCCCTGGCGAGTATGAAACATACAAAAGAGTACGGATGCAGCCGATAAGCAGATCGAAATAAAATGAAGTAAGGAACAACGACCACAGAAACTGGGCCACAAATCATTTTTATTATAACTGGATGGATACGTCAAGGCATATTTTTTACAGATGGTGTGAGAAGTATCCGGGCTGTTTAACATGCCGGAATCGATAGGGTGTAGTGTGCGGGTTCTGAGAAATAAGAATGAATACCGTCAAGAAGAACGCATAGAGGTTACCCTACACACCTGTGTTGCTTGCCTCCGTTGTATGCTAATCCTTCCAAAGGACTTGCGATCAGGCCCACGGAAAAAGGAACCTGAAACAAGGGGAAAAAGTAAAAGTATATGTGTCTGGGCTCGGTCTGGCTGAACTGTAGGCCCTGGATTATCTTGTGCCTCCGTCGATGTGCATGGAATTTTGAGTGCGTAATTGTGTACGCGTGGTACGAAAGCCACCACCTCATCAGGACCGGGACGGAGGCCGAATTGTTAATCGAGCTCTCGATAAGCCATGCTGTCCTGTTGTAGTGTAGTCCAGAACCTCTTAATGACGTCCGAGGGCTCGACAGCTGTACTATTGTGCTGCTTGAGAAGGCCGCTCTGTACCTCTGCTGCTAGGGCGGCGTTGTGCTCCTCAGTTCGGAGGGAGCGTTCCGTATTGCCATTGACTGTTATGACACCGCGCGCACCGGGCATCTTGAGCTTTAGATAAGCATAGTGTGGAACTGCGTTGAATCTAGCAAACGTGGTTCGTCTTAGCAGTGCGTGATAGCCGTTGCGGAAGGGGACGATATCGAAGATTAATTCTTCGCTTCGAAAGTTGTCCGGAGTACCGAAGACCACCTCTAGTGTAATTGAGCCCATACAGCGGGCCTCTATGCCTGGTATGACTCCTTTAAAGGTAGTCTTTGTTGGTTTGATTCGTGAGGGGTTAATGCCCATCTTCCGCACTGTGTCCTAATAAAGCAGGTTGAGGCTGCTACCACCGTCCATCAGGACTCGTGTTAGATGAAACCCATCAATAATTGGGTCGAGGACTAGTGCGGCTGAACCACCATGGCGGATACTAGTTGGGTGATCTCGATGATCGAAGGTGATCGGGAATGATGACCACGGATTGAATTTTGGGGCGACTGGCTCTACCGCGTAGACGTCCCTAAGTGTTCGCTTACGCTCCCTTTTGCGGATGTGCGTAGCATATATCATGTTCACCATTTTGACTTGAGGGGGAAATTTCTTTTGCCCCCCCAGTGTTCGGCTGTCGGTGCTCTTCGGCCTCGTCCTCACTTTGTGATCCCTTTTCTTTGTTTCTGGAAATTAACTTGACAGCCTGCTTGAAGACCCAACAATCCCTGTTGGTATGATTGGCTTGCTTATCCGAGGTGCCGTGAATCTGACACGGACGATCGAGTATGCGGTCCAGGATGGAAGGTCCTTCGTCGGCCGGACTTGGAGCCACTGAATCCGGCATTGACAGTGGTGTCATCGGTGTTGTCGCTATTGCTTCGGCGTGTGTGTCTATTGCGCCGGAGCTTGCCGGTGCTGTTCTTGGCCTCCGTGGGGCCTGCCTCGCTAGCTGCTTTTTTGCTACGAGCCAGCCAGCTGTCCTCACCCGCGCAGAAGCGGGTCATGAGTGCTGTAAGGGCTGCAATAGACTTTGGCTTTTCTTGGACGAGGTGGCGTGCAAGCCATTCATCATGGATGTGTGTTTGAAGGCTGCTAGGGCCTCGGCGTCCGGACAGTCAACAATCTAGTTCTTTTTGGTTAGGAACCTAGTCCAGAATTTCCTGGCTGATTCTCTAGGTTATTGAACTACGTGGCTTAAATCGTTGGCGTCTGGTGGCCGGACATAAGTTCCTTGGAAGTTGTCCAGGAAGGCTTCTTCCAAGTCCTCCCAGTTGCCGATAGAATTTTCAGGCAGGCTGTTGAGCCAGTGCCGAGCTGGCCCTTTCAGCTTTAGTGGGAGGTATTTAATGGCGTGGAGGTCGTCTCCTCGAGTCATATGCATATGCAGACTAAAATCCTCGATCCATACTGCGGGATCGGTTGTGCCGTCATATGATTCGATATTGACAGGCTTGAACCCCTCGGGGAATTCATGATCCAGTACTTCATCTGTGAAGCAGAAAGAGTGTGCGGCGCCTCTATTTCGGGCCGCGTCGTGGCGTAGCTCTGGTGGAGTCCGTCTGCGGTATTTGGCCTGGGCGTGGTTAGATTTGTCACGTCCGAATAGGTAGCCGTTGTTGTGCCTCGAGGCACGTCCTCGTGATCCGTAGATCGATCTTGTATGTCCTGCTCTATCGTCCAGGATCGGCCAGAGGTCGTACGTGTGGCCCTGAACTCTTCTGTCTCTATTTTTGCGGGGTGGTGGGGCAGGCTGCTGTTTGGCCTGAGTTGCCGCTCTATCCCGACCGTGGGGTGGCTGGGTGGCCGCCCTGTCCCGACCATGTGGTGGTCGTTTCGCATTACGCGAGGGACATGTCTGCTCTGGTGCCTCCTCATCGAATTGAGGTAGCAGTCTGCGTTTCAGGTAGCTTTTGGCTGGGCGCTTGAGGCCATATTCTTCGGCTGTCAGAACGTCAGTCCATCTGTTGACGAGCAGATCTTGTTCAGCTTGAAGCTGCTGCTGTTTCTTTTTCAGGCTCCTTGCAGTGGCTATGAGCTGAAGCTTAAAGCGCTCCTGCTCCAGAGGGTCCTCAGGCATGATGAAGTCTTCGTTGCTGAGGCTTGTCTCCTCCTCGGAGGGTGGACAGTAACTATCGTCCTCCGAGTCATCTTCTATAGCCTGTTCATCAGGGTTATCTTGCCTGTTGATACGTCCATTTTGCATCATGCTTTTATATTAATATTTATTGCATTATGGGCTGTTATTACAGATTATGTCACAATACTTATGCCTATTCTCTCTTATTTTACAAGGTTTACATGAAGAGGGAGAATGCTGGCAGCTGGAATTCTGGGCTGGAAAAGGAGCAAATATTAGAGACCTATTCTGCACAACTCCAAAAGTCCTGAAATTGCACGAAAGTCATTTTTGGAAATAATAAAAAATATTGGGCAGAAGAAATACCAGAGGGGGCCCACACCCTGGCCACGAGGGTGGGGGAGGCGCGCCCTACCCCCTAGGCGCGCCCCCTGCCTCGTGGGCCCCCTGTTGGCCCTCTGGTGCCCATCTTCTGCTATATGAAGTCTTTCGTCCGAAGAAAAATCATACTTTCGGGACGAGACTCCGCCGCCACGAGGCGGAACCTTGGCGGAATCAATCTAGGGCTCTGGCGGAGCTGTTCTGCCGGGGACACTTCCCTCTGGGAGGGGGGAAATCATCGCCATCATCATCACCAATGCTCCTCTCATCGGGAGAGGGCAATATCCATCTACATCTTCAGCAGCACCATCTCCTCTTGAACCCTAGTTCATCTTTTGTATCCAATTCTTGTCTCTAAGTCTGGGATTGGCACTTGTAGGTTGCTAGTAGTGTTGATTACTCCTTATAGTTGATGCTAGTTGGTCTATTTGGTGGAAGATCATATGTTCAGATCCTATATGCATATTAATACTCGTCTGATTATGAACATGAATATGCTTTGTGAGTAGTTACGTTTGTTCCTGAGGACATGGGAGAATTCTTGCTATTAGTAGTCATGTGAATTTGGTATTCGTTCGATATTTTGATGAGATGTATGTTGTCTCTCCTCTATTGGTGTCATGTGAACGTCGACTACATGACACTTCACCATTATTTGGGCCTCGAGGAAGGCATTGGTAAGTAATAAGTAGATGATGGGTTGCTAGAGTGACAGAAGCGTAAACCCTAGTTTATGTGTTGCTTCATAATGGGATGATTTGGATCCACATGTTTCATGCTATGGTTAGGTTTACCTTAATGCTTCTTTTGTAGTTGCGGATGTCGACGTTCTGGGAACGGGGGTCCCCAGACTTGCCTGCCTACGGCCCGTGGCGTGGCTCAAGTGGGGGCCCAACACGACGCAACTTCATCAGCTCAAGCTTAAGACCCTCGCGAGGGGCTAAGCCTTGCGGGGCGGATGACAGGAAGCTTCCTCAGGAGCAGCCTCATCAGGCAGGCTCGCGAGGAGGCGGAGAGATCAAGGTTGGGGCACCTTGCGAGGAGCCCGTGACGCAAGCCATGACGATCGAGATCAGGCGGACGCCGGCCTGTGCAGTGTCCTTGTTTCCCCTTCGGTGCAAAGGGAGCAAGCACAGGCCAAGGCATCGGGCAAAGGTTACCATTCCGGTGCAACGAGACCAAGACTAGCAGAGCGGCAGGACGGAGGTCATCGTGGAGCCCAAGACGGCGTCATCACCAGTGCTTTTGGCAGCCGAAGACCAACTTTGGTCAGGATAACCTGTACTGGATGTTCCCCTTCAAAATGGCCAATTGTTGGCGCCCTTCCCGCTCATTATTTGGGAAGAGGACCAGGGCCTCTATAAATAGGACTAGCCCCCATAAGGAGAAGGCGGAGAAGAAACAGAAAGAAAGAGAAAAAGGAGAGAGAGATTCGGACCAAGCAGAACACACTGCACGAGCTCAAGAACACCTCTCGCGAGGCCGTTCTTCCAATATATTGTTCATCATCAGCCCCTGAGGCAATCCACTACACCACACACTGGAGTAGGGTATTACACCATATCGGTGGCCCGAACCAGTATAAACCTCGTGTCCCTTGTCTGTTCTTCTTTCCGGCCTAGATTTCTTGCGAGCCATAGAAGCGCGAGTCGGTAGGGGAAAGATCTTCGTGCGCACCCCAGAGTTCGGACCTTAAGGGTCTGCCGGAACCCGAAATCCGATATTTGGCGCACCAGGTAGGTGTGCGCCGGGATCTTTCTTCTGCTGTTCACGTGTGATCTTCCGTCATGTCCATGGCTGACGCTCGTCGGGCACGCGTCGAGCGCCAGGCTGCTCTCGCCACCCGCGTCGCCCATACGGCGCCCGTCGGCGGGCGTCCCCATCGTTCCCCGTCGCCTGCCGCCAGCACCGCCACCGGCCCGGCGGGGAACGAGCAGCAGGCCTCGTCCCTGCATCCTTCGGTGCGGCGGGAGGGCCGCACCGCCACCCCGTCGCTGACTCCAGCCGGTTCGTCGTCCCACGCCCGTCGCGCCCCCACGGACGCGCACGCCGCGCTGCTCCTGGCAAGAGAGCTCCTGCACTACCGCCCCGTCGACAACCTCTACGAAGACTGGCTCGCCCGCATCACCAAGCTCGTCAGCGCCGCAGGGGGCTCTCCCTTGCCGCCCCTCTCGCTGCCTCGCCCTCCATTCCGTGCAGGGGGCGAGGATCAGGAGGCGCCTCTGCCGCCTCCTCCCCAAGAAGGCGCCCTAGCTGCAAGGCGCGCAGCCCCAGGGTAAGACCCTTGATGTCCGGCGCCTGCGCGGCAAGAAAGGAGCTGCCAAGAGATCCCTCGTCCCCAAGAAGGTGCTCGCGCGCTCCCAGCACCGGCGCGCCAAGACCGCGTCCCTGCGCCTCCACGCCAAGACACCGCACTGCTCCAAGCGGTGGCGTGTGGTAACCCCCAGGAGCAAGCCCAGCACCAACAAAGGGCGCCGGTGGCCATAGCAGGCTGCCGCGCCTTCACCCCCAAGCTACGCGGCGTCGCATGGCCAGGCAAGTTCAAGCCTGATCTGCCCCCCCCCCCACCGCTATGATGGCATGGAAGACCCCGCGGAATTCCTACAGCTCTATGAGCTAGCCATCGAAGCCGCCAACGGAGACAAAAATGTCATGGCGAACTGGTTTCCCATGGCGCTCAAGGACGGCGCCCGCACCTGGCTCCTGAACCTGGCTCCTGGCACGATCTCTTCCTGGGACGAGATGCGCACTCGCTTCATCGCCAACTTCCAGGGCACTCGCGACCGGCCCCCGGCCATGAGCGACCTGGGCTGCATCAAGCAACAGCCAGGGGAAACCCTGCAGAAATACATCCAGCGCTTCAACAACGCTCGCCTCAAGATCCCCAGGGTGACTGAGGAAGCCATTATCTCCGCCTTCTCCAATGGCGTGCGCGACATCAAGATGAAGGAGGAGCTAGCAATCCACGAAGACCTGTGCACGTCCCTGGAGCTGTTCAACTTGGCGACCAAGTGCGCCAGGGCGGAGGAAGGGCGCCTCTCCCTCCTCTAGCTCCCAGCTGCCGACCCAGAAGAGAAAACGATCAAGGCCAAGGACGTGAAGCGTAAGGGAGCTGCCGTGCTCGCGGCGGAACCAGACACCAAACGAGGTAGGGATCAGCCTGAGTCATCCAAGGGCAGCTGATACTATGTGTACCACGACCTCCACACCCACAACACCAATGAATGCCAAGAGCTCAGGGCCGTGCGAGATGGGTGTATCGGCCGACGCCCCGAGCGCAACGATAGGGGCTATGGCCGAGGAGGAGGAAGAGGTGGAGGACGATGGGAAGACCGTGGCCCTCGCTAAGGGTGGCGTGACCAACCTCGCGAGGATCGCTGGCAGGACCAGCCTCGCGAGGGAGGCTGGAGGGATCAGCCTCGTGAGGATCGCCCGCACGGCAACGCAGGCCTCCCTCCTCTACCGCCACCGCCAAGGAGGAACGAAGACCAATGTCGGTGGGAAACGACACCTATGGGATCACAAGAATCCCTTTCTGCGGTTGCGGGGCGCGGGGGTCGTGAGAAGAGCGGATCGAGCAGGCAGTACACGATTCCTTTACCCAGGTTCGGGCCGCGAAGATGCCTAAAACCCTACTCCTGCTTTGGTGGATTATATGCTTGTGTTCTTGAGCTAGCTATGGGGCGTGAGGAGCTCCAAAAAGCCGAATCCTCCTCCTGGTCGCCTGGGGCCTCCTTTTATATGGAAAGGGGCTGCCACAGTGGCACACAGGAAGTGGAAAGGGTACAGTGATGCAAGATTATCCCTCGCATTACATGACAAGGTGCATTTAATGCGCCTTGCTTAGGTGTCCTAGCTTTATCGGGGGCGGGGGAGAGCCCTGTCTCGTCCGTCGCCGCTCCCTCCCGCGTCGACACGCGCCATGGCCAGCGGCGCCTGCGATGCCATGTAGCCGGGCAGGCAGCTGAGGTGGCGCAACGGTGGGTCTCCACGGCGATCTGCATGCCGCCACGCAGGTGCCTGCCCAGCTGGTTGGGTCGGCAGCTGCATGCGAACGATGGTGGAGGCATGACTGGTGCGGGTCCGATGGTGGCCCCACAGGTGTCCTTGGCAAGGGCCTTACCGCAGCCTCGACAAGGGTCTTACCGTGGTGCCTGCTGCCATCCCCGGCAAGGTTCTTGCCGGGGGCCTTGTGGTTTTCCTTGGCTGGGATCCCGCCAAGGACCATCATCTTCTAAAGTGTGCATCTGATCTTGAATGTCTTCACAAAGATCTGCATACCACCACGGGGATGCCTCCCGAATCCTTGCCCCATGGGGGCAGTGGACTCAAGGGTGAGCCGCTCTGTAGGTGTGGGGCGAGCTACCACGGCAAGGGTCTTGCTGGGTTTGCAAAAACCGCCTCCCGGCAAGGATCTTGCCGGGGGGGCCCGCTTTGTCCCCTTTCCTCTTTGTGGTCTTGGTCTTGGCGTCGTTCTGCTCTTCTTTGGCTTCGGCATTACCTTGGTTCTACCTCCCTTGTCGGGCACGATGCGGCGGCGCCCGTGGCTCAGACTGCCCGTGCACAGTCATAGGGGTACAAAAAGTGTACCCCTCTTTTTGTACACCGACAGGAGCCCGCGGGCCTGGGCCTCACATAAGCGCTACGCGTTGTTGGGCCAGGCCCAAGAACGGTGCGCGGGCAGGCAGGGCGGTTTTTTCCGCGGTAAGTTTCTTCGCGCGTTGCGCCTCCCATGCTTCCCGCGCGTGGCGCGTCGTGGGGAGGCGTGCGTCACGTGGGCGGTATGCGTGAGGCTGGCCTCTGCACGCATGCGTCTCGTCGTAGTAAAAAGGGGGCGGCTCGCGTCTTCCCCATAAACGGAGGGAGGCGTGGAGGCGCGGCCCGTTTACTGGACGGGGCCGAGGCATGGTCTTTCAAGGCGCCCAGTCCCTTTAATCACGGGGCGGGGAGAAGTCACCTCACCTGTCGCTTCAGTCCTGCATGTTCGCCACGCGACGCTCATGCGCCTGGGGTGGCAGTTGGTGGAGGCGGGAAGCCGGGCCGTCGCGGGCTGGGGCGGCGGATCGGCCCCGGTCTCCTGCGCCATTCACGTCTTCATTAGCGGAACGGGGCGGTCGAGCCCCCACCCTGCTCCTTTATAAAGAGCGGGGGGGGGGGGGTCGGTGCCCTGCATTCCTCCATCTCAATTCTTCAGCTTCTGCTCCCCTTCCTCTCATTCGCCATGGAGAAAGGGAACCCTGGTCCTTCGACGGTGGCGACGAGGGTCGCCGCTCGACAACGCGTCCCTCCTTCTCCTGCACCTGTGGGGGTAGAGCCAGCCACGAGGGGAAGGGGGAGAGGGTGAGGCCGTGGGCGAGGCCGAGGCGCTCGGGGAAGAGGAGGACGGGGCGGCACGCCGGCTTTGCCTCCGCCAACAGTTCCTCTCCCTATGGAGGGCCACGTTGGGGACGACCCTTGTGAGTTCTTCGTCAAGCTGCGGCGGCCGCCTCGCCGTCGTCTTCGTCTTCCGACTCCATTCGCGAGCGAGATGGAGCTGGACCCGCCCGAGACACTGAGGCTGCACATGAGGGGCTGTGGAATCAGCGGTACGTGAGTCCGCGTCGACTTCCCATCCCCTAATGTGATGTATCTTGGTTGAGGGTGGAAGACGTTCGCCCGTATCCACCGCCTGACGGAGGGGCTCACCCTCCATTTTAAGCTGATGGAGGGCGGTCTCC
Source organism: Aegilops umbellulata (assembly GCA_032464435.1). Classification (NCBI taxonomy): domain Eukaryota; kingdom Viridiplantae; phylum Streptophyta; class Magnoliopsida; order Poales; family Poaceae; genus Aegilops; species Aegilops umbellulata. The sequence continues at coordinate 99,990,835 of CP136060.1, forward strand.
TCTCCGTCAAGGTCTTTGGGTGCTTCGGGACTCGGGCAAGGTGCTGCGTGGAGAGCTCCTCCGATAGCGAAGACTCCTCCTTGAGCAGGAGTGACGAGGAGGACAGGGGCAGCGACGACGAGGGTAGAGGGCGGCAAGATGACGGGTCCGACTAGGTGTCGGGCGCCGCTCCGTGCGTCACCGGCGACCCCATCATCCGTGTCGCCGGCTCCTTGAACTTCTCGGGGTCGTCTCCTTGGGCGGCTGGCGTTGGGAGGCTGCGGAAGAGGAAGAGGGCGGGTGGCAAGGCCGTCAACTCGGAGTACGTGGGCACAACGCCTTCGACGCGTGCTGACGTCCTGCCGCCTCGTCTTCGAGCTCTGCCATCCAGCCTTTGGACGACCACCGAGATGTTCTCTTGGTGTCTTCTGCCACCGGTAGCTCGTCTAGGCGCCCCTTTTGCCCTTTTTGCCTCCTTTACCTGCCTCCTGAAGAGAGGAACAAGAAAGGGATTACGGGCACCTTATCTCTTTTTAGTTTGTAAGCCTTCGGGCCTTAGCTGAATTTAAAGCTTGTAATCCCATCATTCATGTTTTTCATTCTCCATGAACTGTACCTGAGTGGAATGTTTTTAATGAAAAAGGGATGCTTGCCAGGTCACTTGTCTTGCGGGTGGAACCCATGTCAAGGGGTAAATCCTTGATATCTTTAAGATAGACATTTCCTTGCCCGGCAGCAGGCCCTGCCGTCTTCCCACGTCGCTCGACCTTTCTCACACTTTCGGCAGAGGCAGGGATGAGGCGGGTTCAGGCTCCTTGTTTCGTCCCTTCGCTGTCGCGACTACGACCAAACCTGGCCCCAGGAACGAGCCCTAGGGCCTAGAGTTAGGGGAGCATGGTAGCTTTAGGAAGAAACGAGGTTTCACATACCTCAGTCCATAAGAAAATGCATGATAAGGGATGAAGAACTTATCTGAAACCGCAGCCCCCGGCAACTCTGGTTCGCCGTGGGTGAATCTTTGTACTTGCAGCCCCTGGCAACACTGGCTTGCCGGGGTCCAGATGTTGGTCCGTCCCTCTTCTCCTATTCTTTATCTTCAAGTGATCCGACAAGGATATCCGAGCACTGCGAATCAAAGGAGACAAAAGAACGGCAAAGAGACGCACACTCGACCTCTAAGCTAGGGGTTAGCCGCCGCTAAGCACTATCAACCCTAACCAAGGACGAGACTCGATCTAGCATGCATGCTATAACTTAGGGCGCCAGCGCTTCATTTATGCTTAGGGTCTGCGACTGGCTTTATACAAAGGGTTACATGCATCATCGGCAATGCTTGTACAAAAGGTGGCTTTGCCGGGAGGCCCGACAAGCCGCGCCTTATGGGTAAAACTTGCGAAGATGCTCGATGTTCCAGGAGTTGCTCACCGGAACGGCATCTTCGGTCTCCAGGCGGACTGCACCGGGCCTGGTGACTCGTATTACCCGATAAGGGCCTTCCCACTTCAGCGTCAACTTGTTGGAATTCTTGGCCGATTGAACGCGCCGAAGAACAAGGTCGCCTTCCTCAAGGCTCCGGGCATGAACCTTGCGGCTATGGTAGCGGCGCAAGGCTTGCTGGTAGCGTGCTGCTCTCACAACCGCCCGAAGACGATCTTCCTCAAGGAGCAGTGCGTCATCTTGCCGCAGTTGCTCTTGCTCAAGCTCATCATAAGGGAGCACTCGAGGTGACCCGTATATGAGTTCAGTGGGGATAACTGCTTCTGCCCCGTATACCAGGGCAAAGGGTGTCTGGCCGGTGGCTCGATTTGGTGTCGTCCTGATTGACCAAAGAACCGTCAGCAACTCATCAATCATGCGCCTTCCACTCTTGTGCAGCCTGTCAAAGGTCTTGGTCCTTAAGCCTCTCAACACTTTAGCATTTGCCCTCTCAGCTTGCCCGTTGCTCCGCGGGTGAGTGACGGAAGCGAAACAGACTTTGATGCCGAGGTCCTGAGTATATTGCATGAAGGTGCGGCTTGTGAACTGCGTACCGTTGTCGGTGATGATCCGGTTGGGCACACCGTAACGGCACACTAGCCCCTTGAAGAACTTGACGGCTGACTGAGCTGTGACCTTCCTCACTGCCTCCACTTCTGGCCACTTTGTGAACTTGTCGATGGCTACGTACAAGTACTCAAAGCCCCCGACAGCGTGGGGGAAAGGGCCCAGTATGTCGAGCCCCCAGACCTAGAAGGGCCAGGAGAGAGGAATGATTTGAAGGGCTTGAGCTGGTTGATGAAGCTTTCTTGAATGGAACTGACACGCCTCACACCTGGTGATGAGTGTCGCTGCATCCTGGAGGGCGGTGGGCCAGAAGAAACCCTGCCGGAACGCCTTGCCGGCAAGGGCTCTCGACCCAATGTGGGATCCACATATGCCTCCATGTATCTCTGCCAACAGCTCCAGTCCTTCCTCTCGAGGGATGCATTTCAATTTCACACCGTTCGGTCTCTTCCTGTACAGGACGTCATCGACGAACTGGTACATGGCAGAGCGACAGGCTACTTTTTCCGCTTCTTCCTGCTCCTCAGGAAGCTCCCCTGTCTGGAGGAATCGGACGGTATGTTGTGCCCATGCTGGAGCCTAAGGCTCGATGGCGAGGACTAAAGGCATTTCCTCCGCTATAGGGGCGGCTATCTCGACGGCAAGAGCTTGGCGTCCTATCGGAGCTAGCCGTCCCGTGGCGGGTTCAGTGTCCTCGGCAACATCCTTGCCGGCGGCTCCGGGGAGCTCGGCGGGAAAGTACTTGCCGGGTCCTGATTTCCTTCTCTTGTTCTGCTCTGTTGATGGATCAACGGATGGCTGAGTTAGCTGAAGGACAAAGGTACCTGGTTCCACAGGTAGCTTGAGGGCAGCGCGCTTCGACAGGTAATCAACGATATCGTTCTCCGTCCGGGGAACGTATTCATCTTGGATATCGTCGAAACGCTCTTCCAGCTTTCTCACTTCATCAACGTAGGCCTTCATCAATGGGCTCTGGTAATCCTTATTGACTTGCTTGACGACAAGCTGCGAGTCGCCCCTGACGATGAGCTTTTTGATTCCGAGGTCCGCCGCGATCCTAAGACCGGCAAGCAGCCCTTCATATTCCGCCGTGTTGTTTGTTGACGCCTCCCCGGGGAAGTGCATCTGGATCACGCACTTGAGGTGCTCTCCGGTGGGGGCGACGAGCAGTACGCCAGCCCCAGCACCCTGGAGGGAGAAAGCCCCATCAAAGTACATAATCCAATCGCAACTTGCCTCCTTGCCGGGGAGAGCAGTCTCTTGGGCTTCTTCGTCAGGTGTGGCGGTGTCCTCTTCAGAGGAGTCAGTTTCCACGCCAGCATCTTTGCCGGGGTACTTCCTCCCCTCTTCAGCCCGGGCACACTTGTCCGCGAGAACATAGAGCTCCGCGACATCTTTCGCCTTATTCATCGCCAGCTCTTCGCGCATCTTGCGGTTTCGAACGTTCTGATGGAACGCGATGATGATGGCGGCGGGGTGAACATCTGTGATATTGTACTGTACCCGGCTGAACCTCTGTATGTACTTGCGCAGACTCTCGCCTCCCTTTTGGGGAATGACGTGGAGATAACTCGCTTGGCCATGAGCTTGGTGACCGCCAGTGAAGGCGCCCACAAACTCATGGCACAAGTCCGACCTGGAGGAAATGGAGTCTACCGGCAAGTGCATCAACCATGACATGGCGTTGGGTTTAAGAGCCAACGGGAAGTAATTTGCAAGCACCTTATCGTCACGAGCTCCGGCAGCCTGCATCGCGATGGTGTAGATGCTGAGGAACTCGGAAGGGTGGGTCTTGCCACCGTACTTCTCGCCCACGTCAGGTTTGAAAGTGTGGTGAGTGGGCCACTGGAACTGCCGCAGCTCACGGGTAAAAGCCAAGTAGCCTACCTCGTAAGGCAGGCCCCCAGGGCTCCCCGGTGCCGGGTGGTCCACAGCAGGCCCCGCTCGCCTATCTGACTGGTGACGCGCTCCGCGCCGGCGCTCGATGGTGGTCCGAGCGTCTTCATGTTCCCGATCCCGAAGGACCTGGCATTGGTCCTGGTGGGTCCGCGGGTTGGACGACGCTACGGAGATTTCGTCGCCCGCAACGTCGCGACGGGCCGGTGTCCGTGGCACCGGGCGAGGAGGAGGCGAGTGCACCATGGTCGCGGCGCCGCCAGCCTTCCTGCCACTGGTACGCGGGACTCCGTCAGAACGTCGACTCGGGGGCTTCGTCGGGGCCGGCTCATCTTTGTTGGCCACCGCAACAAGGCTTCGGATGGTGGCTCTCCATTCGTCGAGTTTCCCCGCAGTGGGAGGAAAGTCGAGGAGCAACTGCGCGCGCGCCAGGGCTTCTGTTGGCGTCAGCGAAACCTGCACGGATCGCGACATGCTTCGACTTCTGACCACGTCAGGAGGAGCTCTATCATGACTGCGCGGTCGCACGCCGCCTTCATCAGCGCCTCGGCGAGCGGGCAGGTCTTCTACATCCCGGGAGTGGCGCTTGGGGCTTTTCCCGCGGCGACGCCCGGGGTCTTCGAGCGATCACGCCGCTCGTCGCGCGCCGCTTGAGAGGAACGCTCCGTCGGCGCCGGAGTGGGAGTCCTGGAGGCCCTCGCGCCACCAGCGGGCGGGGCAGCAGCGACCTCGGAAGGTCCCGTGACACCTTCCGAGGCGTGCGGCCCGTTACCGGGCGCACGAACATCGCCGCCTCCCAAACTCCGGCTGCTGGGACGGTGTTGGTGTTCGCGAACAGCGCCCTGGGTTCTTTCGGCGACCGGTCCGCTGCTCGCTCGCATCGGGACGGGATGCCCGGCATCCGACGGGCCAACCGCCACCATCGTCTTCTTCTTGGGCGCCATGACGATGAAGAAGCGTCGAACTAACTGCTAAAGCCGATTCTCACAACTACGCCGCCCCTGCCTGGCGCGCCAAAGATGTCGGTGGGAAACGACACCTATGGGATCACAAGAATCCCTTTCTGCAGTTGCGGGGCGCGGGGGTTGTGAGAAGAGCGGATCGAGCAGGCAGTACACGATTCCTTTACCCAGGTTCGGGCCGCGAAGATGCGTAAAACCCTACTCCTGCTTTGGTGGATTATATGCTTGTGTTCTTGAGGTAGCTATGGGGCGTGAGGAGCTCCAAAAAGCCGAATCCTCCTCCTGGTCGCCTGGGGCCTCCTTTTATATGGAAAGGGGCTGCCACAGTGGCACACAGGAGGTGGAAAGGGTACAGTGATGCAAGATTATCCCTCGCATTACATGACAAGGTGCATTTAATGCGCCTTGCTTAGGTGTCCTAGCTTTATCGGGGGCGGGGGAGAGCCCTGTCTCGTCCATCGCCGCTCCCTCCCGCGTCGACACGCGCCCTGGCCAGCGGCACCTGCGATGCCATGTAGGCGGGCAGGCAGCTGAGGTGGCGCAGCGGTGGGTCTCCACGGGGATCTGCATGACGCCACGCAGGTGCCTGCCCAGCTGGTTGGGTGGGCAGCTGCATGCAAACGGTGGTGGAGGCGTGACTGGTGCGGGTCTGATGGTGGCCCCGCGGGTGTCCTTGGCAAGGGCCTTGCCGTGGCCCCGGCAAGGGTCTTGCCGGGGTCCCGACAAGGGTCTTGCCGTAGCGCCTGCTGGCATCCCCGGCAAGGTTCTTGCCGGGGGCCTTGTGGTTTTCCTTGGATGGGATCCCGCCAAGGACCATCATCTTCTAAAGTGTGCATCTGATCTTGAATGTCTTCACAAAGATCTGCATACCACCACGAGGATGCCTCCCGAATCCTTGCCCCATGGGGGCAGTGGACTCAAGGGTGACCCGCTCCGTAGGTGTGGGGCGAGCTGCCACGGCAAGGGTCTTGTCGGGTTTGCAAAAACCGCCTCCCGGCAAGGATCTTGCCGGGGGGGCCGCTTCGTCCCCTTTGCTCTTTGTGGTCTTGGTCTTGGTGTCGTTCTGCTCTTCTTTTGCTTCGGCCTTACCTTGGTTCTACCTCCCTTGCCGGGCTCGGTGCAGCGGCGCCCGTTGCTCACACTGCCCGTGCACAGTCATAGGGGTACAAAAAGTGTACCCCTCTTTTTGTACACCGACAACCAACATCAAGACGAGGGGGCCGGGGGCTTCCAGGAGCCACGCACAATCGCTTGCATCTTGGATGGTGCCCAGGCCCCAGCCTCATAGCGCATCTTCGAGTAGTTTGCTCATGAGGTTAATGCATTCCTCCCCAAGCTTGAGGCCACGCGCCCTCTCAGGTGGTCTGCGTGCGCTATCACATTCAGCTTAGTGGATCAGCTCAAGTGCGCGGCAACGGCCGGAGTCCTCCCGATGCTTTGCTCCCCAGTCATCAGCAATGTGCAGGTCACCAGGACCCTTCTCGATGGCAGAGCAGGACTCAACGTCCTGTCCTCGAAATGTTCGACCATCTCCAAGTTTCGTATGATCAGCTTCAGCCGACCAAGCCTTTCTTAGGAGTCACTGATGGTACCACTGTTCCGATAGGGCAGGTTCGCCTTCAGGTCACCTTCGGGCAGTGCAATAACTACCGCACCGAGCTCATCGACTTCGACGTCGCCCACATTCACCTGCCATACAACGCCATCCTCGGGTACCCAGCCCGAGCCAAGTTCATGGCAGTGACTCAGCATGGCTACAGTGTCCTCAAGATGCCAAGAAGCGGTGGAATCATCACAATACCCTCTGAGGAAAGAGACGCAGTGTGTTCACTTGAGCGTGCCTTCCTAGCCGCAGCAATCGAAGACCCAAATCATAGGAGTGGAAGACTTCCCGAGACGGCATCGCGACCTGTCATACCAGCGGCGGCTGAGCTCGCTCGAGGGCCGGGACCTGAGGACGTAGAGCATTAAGGAAAGTGTGGGGGAGTGGGAAGAAGCTCGCGAGCACTTAACCCAGCAGCACCTCGGCAACCGCCACTCTGGCCAGGCGCCTCGTCGAAGAACTACTCCAAACTCAAAAGATAAGTCACGCCCTTACAGAAGCTGGACCAACGCAGCGCCAAACTATCGCCTAGTGCGGCTCTGTCACGACGATGTTGCCTTCCTTTCTCGCCCAGCGAGGGCTGCTTGAGCGCTAAAGGGGACCTCCCGAGCATCGTGACTCGGGGGCTCTTACTGGACCTCGGGCCGCTCACCTCTTGGCCTTGACCATGGCATCACGACCTGGCATACCAGCGACGGCTGAAGCCTGCCTGGGGACTGGAACCTGTCAGCGTAGAGCGCCAAGTCCTCGTGAGGATAGAAAGGGGGAGGCGAGTCAGGACAGGACAAGCTTCTCGCATCGATTCATATTAAGGATATAATGTTCACAAAAGACATGGCATGCGCCTTACATACCCCCGCGGGGTGTTGATTCGATTCCTCGCAGGGAACAAAAGGCGATAATCCTAAGGAACGCTAATTGCGCGCGCCTCCGCAGGGGACGCCATCATCAATAGTGGACTGCCCGGCGCCAGCGCCAACCCCATCCAGATCAGTGGCGTCGGCGGCCCGATGCAGTTGCCCTACTCCGAGCACGGCGCGAGCTCGGGGGCTTGTAGCTGTCGTCGCTCGTCTCCGGAGTCGCAAGAAGTTCGGGGGAGCCGCTGGATTCCCCAATTCCTCCGCTGCTGCCTGAAGAGCTGCTAGAGGGCCGATGGGCAGGCCAGGTCCACGCCAGTCCGATGCCCCGGCTGCCTTCCTTAGGGCAGCACTCCAGCCGGCGTGCTTCTGCATCGAAGACCTTGAAGAACATCAAGGAGGCGCCATCGTATTCAAGATGAATCACGAGGGCACCCTCCATTCGGCAGACCCGGGCGATCTCACCACAGCCTCGGGTCATGTAGACCTTGCCCGGAGCGACGACCGCGACCTCCGCTCCGGTCACGGGGGTGCTGCAGTCGGCATGCTGCAGCAAGAGCTCCAGAGACCCGCTAGGCGGCATCTCAAAGGCAAAGGAGGGAGGAAGGTGGATCCAAGAGCTTGGTGGCATGGCGGCATGAAGAACGAGCTCGCAAGAGGAGCCCACGGCATGGACTCCAAGAGGAACGATGCGCACCGCCGTGACTCGCCGGCGTCGGCGGCGGCACCGCCGGTGTCGCTCGACGCCTTCCTCCCCAGGACCCTCGATTCGAGGGTACAAGGGCAGCGGAAACCCAGGCGGAGGCCGCTCGTACCAGGGCCTCGATGCCTCCTGCCAAGCACCCTCATCTCAGCGGCGGAGGACTAGCCGTTTCTTCGGCGGAAGCGGGTCAGGACCCTCTCGGGGGGCCTTTCCCTTCTCCTCTGCAGAAAATCGGTGAATGGGTGCCATTGGCGTAAGGAGAAGCAAGGACGAGGAAGAAGAAGCAAAGGAGTAGCAGGAAGGGATGGGCTGATGAGGCTCACGCAGCTCTGTACTTATAGCCGGAGAAGGCCAACCGCCGGCCACCACGATCGCAGGTAATCATGACCCATTTCTTTGCATGCAGGGACTTGTCAAGTCGTGCAGTTGCCGAGGCGTCATGGGAAGCGGAGACGCCCACGTCCAGTCAATCGCCACGCGGCGCCCAAGGCCGCATGCTATTGGGGCCCGCGGCGCCTCACGCTTGCCCCTTCGCTTCTCTGCTAAGCCAAGCCCGGGCGCGCCTTGGGCCTTGTTGGGGAACGTTGCAGAAAATTAAAATTTTTCCTACGGTTTCACCAAGATCCATCTATGAGTTCATCTAAGCAACGAGTCATGGGAGAGAGATTGCATCTACATACCACTTTGTAGATCGCGAGCGGAAGCGTTCAACGAACGGGGATGAGGTAGTCGTACACGACGTGATCCAAATCACCGGAGATCCTAGCACCGAAAGGACGGTACCTCCGCGTTCAACACACGTATGGTCAGCATAACGTCTCCTTCTTCTTGATCCAGCAAGGCAAAGGAGAGGTTGAGGAAGATGGCTCCAGCAGTAGCACGACGGCGTGGTGATGGTGGAGCTGCAGTACTCCGACAGGGCTTCGCCGAGCTCTACGGAGGAGGAGGAGGTGTTGGAGAGGGAGAGGGAGGCGCCAGGAGCAAGGGTGCGCTACCCCCCTCCCCTCCCCCCCTTTATATAGCCCCCTGAGGGGGGGCGCCGGCCCTAGGAGATGCAATCTCCTAGGGGGGCGGCGGCTAAGGGGTGGGGCTTGCCCCCCAAGCAAGGGCCCCCCCCTTTAGGGTTTCCCCCACCCTAGGCGCATGGGCCTCTAGGGGCTGGTTCCCCTTGGCCCATGTAGGCCAAGGCGCACCCCTAGAGACCATGTGGCCCCCCGAGGCAGGTGGCCCCACCCGGTGGACCCCCCGGGACCCTCCGGTGGTCCCGGTACAATACCGATAACCCCGAAACTTGTCCCGATGGCCAAAACATCACTTTCTATATATAATTCTTTACCTCCGGACCATTTCGAAACTCCTCGTGATGTCCGGGATCTCATCCGGGACTCCGAACAACATTCAGGTTACTGCATATACATATCTTCACAACCCTAGCGTCACCGAACCTTAAGTGTGTAGACCCTACGGGTTCGGGAGACATGCAGACATGACCGAGACGGCTCTCGGGCAATAACCAACAGCGGGATCTGGATACCCATGTTGGCTCCCACATGCTCCACGATGATCTCATCGGATGAACCACGATGTCGAGGATTCAATTAATCCCGTATACGATTCCCTTTGTCAATCGGTATTTTACTTGCCCGAGATTCGATCGTCGGTATCCCAATACCTCGTTCAATCTCGTTACCAGCAAGTCACTTTACTCGTACCGTAATGCATGATCCCGTGATCAAACACTTTGATCACATTGAGCTCATCATGATGATGCATTACCGAGAGGGCCCGGTGATACCTCTCCGTCAAGCGGAGTGACAAATCCCAGTCTTGATCCGTGTCAACCCAACAGATACTTTCGGAGATACCCGTAGTATACCTTTATAGTCACCCAGTTACGTTGTGACGTTTGGCACACCCAAAGCACTCCTACGGTATCCGGGAGTTACACGATCTCATGGTCTAAGGAAAGGATACTTGACATTGGAAAACTCTAGCAAACGAACTATGCGATCTTATGCTATGTTTAGGATTGGGTCTCGTCCATCACATCATTCTCCTAATGATGTGATCTCGTTATCAATGACATCCAATGTCCATAGTCAGGAAACCATGACTATCTGTCGATCAACGAGCTAGTCAACTAGAGGCTCACTAGGGACATATTGTTGTCTGTTATTCACACATGTATTACGATTTCCGGATAACACAATTATAGCACGAATAAAGACAATTATCATGAACAAGGAAATATAATAATAATGCTTTTATTATTGCCTCTAGGGCATATTTCCAACAGTCTCCCACTTGCACTAGAGTCAATAATCTAGTTACATTGTGATGAATCGAACACCCATAGAGTTCTGGTGCTGATCATGTTTTGCCTTAGGGAGAGGTTTAGTCAACGGATCTGCGACATTCAGATCCGTGTGTACTTTACAAATTTCTATGTCTCCATCTTGAACATTTTCACGAATGGAGTTGAAGCGACGCTTGATGTGCCTGGTCTTCTTGTGAAACCTGGGCTCCTTGGCAAGTGCAATAGCTCCAGTGTTGTCACAGAAGAGTTTGATTGGCCCCGACGCATTGGGTATGACTCCGAGGTTGGTGATGAACTCCTTCACCCAAATTGCTTCATGTGCTGCCTCCGAGGCTGCCATGTACTCCGCTTCACATGTAGATCCCGCCACGACGCTTTGCTTGCAACTGCACCAGCTTACTGCCCCACCATTCAAAATATACACGTGTCCGGTTTGTGACTTAGAGTCATCCAGATCTGTGTCGAAGCTAGCGTCGACGTAACCCTTTACGACGAGCTCTTCGTCACCTCCATAAACGAGAAACATTTCCTTAGTCCTTTTCAGGTACTTCAGGATATTCTTGACCGCTGTCCAGTGTTCCTTGCCGGGATTACTTTGGTACCTTCCTACCAAACTTACGGCAAGGTTTACATTAGGTCTGGTACACAGCATGGCATACATAATAGAACCTATGGCTGAGGCATAGGGGATGACACTCATCTCTTCTATATCTTCTGCCGTGGTCGGACATTGAGCTGAGCTCAATTTCACACCTTGTAACACAGGTAAGTACCCTTTCTTAGATTGATCCATATTGAACTTCTTCAATATTTTATCAAGGTATGTGCTTTGTGAAAGACCTATGAGGCGTCTCGATCTATCTCTATAGATCTTGATGCCTAATATATAAGCAGCTTCTCCAAGGTCCTTCATTGAAAAACTCTTATTCAAGTAGGCCTTAATGCTATCCAAGAGTTCTATATCATTTCCCATCAAAAGTATGTCGTCTACATATAATATGAGAAATGCTACAGCGCTCCCACTCACTTTCTTGCAAACGCAGGCTTCTCCATAAGTCTGCGTAAACCCAAACGCTTTGATCATCTCATCAAAGCGAATGTTCCAACTCCGAGATGCTTGCACCAACCCATAAATCGAGCGTTGGAGCTTGCACACCTTGTCAGCATTCTTAGGATCGACAAAACCTTCCGGCTGCATCATATACAATTCTTCCTTAAGGAAACCATTAAGGAATGCCGTTTTGACGTCCATTTGCCATATTTCATAATCGTAGAATGCGGCAATTGCTAACGTGATTCGGACGGACTTCAGCTTCGCTACCGGTGAGAAAGTCTCATCGTAGTCAATTCCTTGAACTTGTCGATAACCCTTAGCGACAAGCCGAGCTTTATAGATGGTCACATTACCATCCGCGTCTGTCTTCTTCTTAAAGATCCATTTATTTTCTATGGCTCGCCGCTCAACGGGCAAGTCAGTCAAAGTCCATACTTCGTTTTCATACATGGATCCTATCTCGGATTTCATGGCTTCTAGCCATTTGTCAGAATCCGGGCCCGCCATTGCTTCCTCATAGTTCGAAGGTTCACCGTTGTCTAACAACATGATTTCCAAGACAGGGTTCCCGTACCACTCTGGTGCAGAACGTGTCCTTGTGGACCTTCGAATTTCAGTAGGAGCTTGATTAGAAGTATCTTGATCATCATCATTAATTTCCTCTCTGGTCGGTGCAGGCACCTCAGAAACGTTTTCTTGAGTTTCGCCATTTTCCGGTTCAAGAGGTAACACTTCATCAAGTTCTACTTTCCTCCCACTTACTTCTTTCGAGAGAAACTCCTTCTCTAGAAAGGATCCATTCTTGGCAACAAAGATCTTGCCTTCGGATCTGAGGTAGAAGGTATACCCAACAGTTTCTTTAGGGTATCCTATGAAGACGCATTTTTCCGACTTGGGTTCGAGCCTTTCAGGTTGAAGTTTCTTGACATAAGCATCGCATCCCCAAACTTTTAGAAACGACAGCTTAGGTTTCTTCCCAAACCATAATTCATACGGTGTCGTCTCAACGGATTTCGACGGAGCCCTATTTAAAGTGAATGCGGCAGTCTCTAAAGCATAGCCCCAAAAAGATAGCGGTAAATCGGTAAGAGACATCATAGATTGCACCATATCTAATAGTGTGCGATTACGACGTTCGGACACACCATTACGCTGAGGTGTTCCAGGCGGCATGAGTTGTGAAACTATTCCACATTTTCTTAAGTGTGTGCCAAATTCGTGACTCAAGTATTCTCCTCCATGATCTGATCGTAGAAACTTGATCTTTCTTTCACGTTGATTTTCAACCTCACTCTGAAATTCCTTGAACTTTTCAAAGGTCTCAGACTTGTGTTTCATTAAGTAGATATACCCATATCTACTCAAGTCATCAGTGAGGGTGAGAACATAACGATAGCCACCGCGAGCCTCAACACTCATTGGACCGCACACATCTGTATGTATGATTTCCAATAAATTGGTTGCTCGCTCCATTGTTCCTGAGAACAGAGTCTTGGTCATTTTACCCATGAGGCATGGTTCGCACGTGTCAAATGATTCATAATCAAGAGACTCTAAAAGTCCATCTGCATGGAGCTTCTTCATGCGTTTGACACCTATGTGACCAAGGCGGCAGTGCCACAAATATGTGGGACTATTGTTATCAACTTTAACTCTTTTGGTATTCACACTATGAATATGTGTATCATCACGTAAGAGATTCATTAAGAATAAACCATTAACCATCGGAGCATGACCATAAAACATATCTCTCATATAAATAGAACAACCATTATTCTCGGATTTAAATGAGTAGCCATCTCGAATTAAACGAGATCCAGATACAATGTTCATGCTCAGACTTGGCACTAAATAACAATTATTGAGGTTTAAAACTAATCTCGTAGGTAAATGTAGAGGTAGCGTGCCGACGGCGATCACATCGACCTTGGAACCATTCCCGACGCGCATCGTCACCTCGTCCTTCGCCAGTCTCCGTTTATTCCGCAGCTCCTGCTTTGAGTTACAAATGTGAGCAACTGCACCGGTATCAAATACCCAAGAGCTACTACGAGTACTGGTAAGGTACACATCAATTACATGTATATCACATATACCTTTGGTTTTGCCGGCCTTCTTGTCCGCTAAGTATTTGGGGCAGTTCCGCTTCTAGTGACCACTTCCCTTGCAATAAAAGCACTCAGTCTCGGGCTTGGGTCCATTCTTTGGCTTCTTCCCGGCAACTTGCTTACCGGGTGCGGCAACTTCCTTGCCGTCCTTCTTGAAGTTCTTTTTACCCTTGCCCTTTTTGAACTTAGTGGTTTTATTCACCATCAACACTTGATGCTCCTTCTTGATTTCTACCTCTGCTGATTTCAGCATAGCATATACCTCAGGAATGGTCTTTACCATCCCCTGCGTTGGGTTTAAGATCCAACGGGAAGTAATTTGCAAGCACCTTATCGTCATGAGCTCCGGCAGCCTGCATCGCGATGGTGTAGATGCTGAGGAACTCGGATGGGTGGGTCTTGCCACCGTACTTCTCGCCCATGTCAGGTTTGAAAGTGCGGTGAGCGGGCCACTGGAACTGCCGCAATATATGTCACTTGTTACTATGGAAAGTAATCCTCCGAGGGGCTTGTTCGGGGTATCTTCACCCCGACCAATAGAGCAAAGAGTTGCTCCTCAACCTACTGAACCTACTGAAAATGAAAATGTCTACTTTGATATTCCTTCGGGTATGATAGAAAAACTGCTAGCTAATCCTTTTGCAGGAGACGGAACAATGCATCCTGATGAGCACCTAATATATGTGGATGAAGTTTGTGGATTATTTAAGCTTGCAGGTGTGCCCGATGATGTTATTAAGAAGAAGGTCTTCCCTTTATCTTTGAAGGGAGATGCATTGACATGGTATAGGCTATGTGATGATATGGGATCATGGAACTACAAACGATTGAAACTGGAATTTCATCAGAAGTTTTATCCTATGCATCTTGTTCATCGTGATCGCAATTATATATATAATTTTTGGCCTCGCAAAGGATAAAGCATCGCTCAAGCTTGGGGTAGGCTTAAATCAATGTTATATTCATGCCCCAATCATGAGCTCCCAAGAGAAATAATTATTCAAAACTTTTATGCTTGGCTTTCTGATAACAATCGCACCATGCTCGATACTTCTTGTGCTGGCTCTTTTATGATGGAGACTATTGAATTCAAATGGGATTTATTGGAAAGAATTAAACGCAATTCAGAAGATTGGGACCTTGATGAAGGTAAGGAGTCAGGTATGACACCTAAGTTTGATTTTTTTAAATCTTTTATGGAGACCGATGTTTTTCGTAAATTCAGCACTAAATATGGACTTGACTCTGAGATAGTAGCTTCTTTCTGTGAATCTTTTGCTACTCATGTAGATCTCCCTAAGGAGAAGTGGTTTAAATATCATCCTCCCATAGAAGTAAAAGTAGCTGCACCTATTAAAGCTGAAGAAAAGACTATCACTTATAATGATCATATTGTTCCTACTGCTTCTGACCACCTTCCCCGTTAGAATAAAATATCATGCTAAAGCTTCAACTGTGGTTCGTAAAAGCAATATTAGAACTTATACACCTCCTGAGCACGTTAAAGTTGAACCTAATATTTCTATTGTTAAAGATCTCTTGGCTGATAATATTGATGGGCATGTTATTCATTTCTGTAATGAAACTACTAGAATTGCCAAACCTTGTACTAAAGATAAACATAGACCTGTGGTAGGCATGCATGTTATTTCTGTTAAAATAGGAGATCAATGTCATCATGGCTTATGTGAGATGGCTGCCAGCGCTAGTGCTATACCTCATGACTTATACAAAGAAATTATGCATGATATTGCACCTACTAAGATAGAAGATATTGATGTCACAATTAAACTTGCTAATAGAGATACTATATCACCAATTGGAATTGTTAGAGATGTTGAAGTCTCCTGTGGGAAAACTAAGTATCCTGCTGATTTTCTAGTTATTGGTTCCCCACAAGATAGCTTTTGCCCCATTATATTCGGTAGGCCCTTCTTGAACACTATTAATGCTAAGATAGATTGCGAAAAGGATGTTGTTACTATTGGTTTGGGTGATATGTCTCATGATTTTAATTTCTCTAAATTTCGTAGACAACACCGTGAAGAGTAATTGCCTAGTAAAGATGAAATTATTGGTCTTGCTTCTATTGCCGTACCTCCTAGTGATCCTTTAGAACAATATTTGCTAGACCATGAAAACGATATGTTTATTAATGAAAGAAGGGAAATAGATGAGGTATTCTTTAAATAGGAACCCATCCTGAAACCCAATTTGCCTGTTGAAATCCTACGGGATCCTCCTCCACCCAAGGGTGATCTTGTGTTTGAGCTTAAACCATTGCCTGATACTCTTAAATATGCTTATCTTGATGAAAAGAAGATATATCCTGTTATTATTAGTGCTAACCTTTCAGAGAAGGAGGAGGAAAAATTATTGAAAACTCTGAAGAAGCACCGAGCTGCTATTGGATATACTCTTGATGATCTTAAGGGCATTAGTCCCACTCTATGTCAACACAAAATAAATTTGGAGAAAGATGCCAAACCAGTTCGTGATCACCAACGACGGCTGAATTCTAAGATGAAAGAAGTGGTAAGAAAGGAAATACTAAAGCTCCTTGAAGCAGGTATAATTTACCCTGTTGCTGATAGTCAGTGGGTAAGTCATGTCCATTGTGTCCCAAAGAAGGGAGGTATTGCTGTCGTTCCTAATGATAAAGATGAATTGATTTTGCAAAGAATTATTAAATGTTATAGGATGGTAATTGATTTCCGCAAATTAAATAAAGCTACTGAAAAGGATCATTACCCCTTAACTTTTATTGATCAAATGCTAGAAAGATTATCCAAACATGCACATTTTTGCTTTCTAGATGGTTATTCTAGTTTCTCGCAAATACCTGTGTCAGCCGATGATCAATCAAAGACCACTTTTACTTGCCCTTTCGGTACTTTTGCTTATAGACATGTGCCTTTTGGTTTGTGTAATGCACCTGCTACCTTTCAAAGATGCATGATGGATATATTCTCTGACTTTTGTGAAAATATTTGTGAGGTTTTCATGGACGATTTCTCCGTCTATGGGTCCTCTTTTGATGATTGCTTAAGCAACCTTGATCGAGTTTTGCAGAGATGTGAAGAAACTAACCTTGTCTTGAATTGGGAGAAGTGCCACTTTATGGTTAATGAAGGTATTGTCTTGGGGCATAAAGGTATTGAAGTTGATAAAGCCAAGGTTGATGCTATTGAGAAGATGCCATGTCCCAAGGACATCAAAGGTATAAGAAGTTTCCTTGGTCATGCCGGTTTTTATAGGAGGTTCATTAAGGACTTCTCAAAAATTTCTCGGCCTCTGACTAATTTATTACAAAAAGATATACCCTTTGTCTTTAATGATGATTGTGTAGAAGCAATTGAAATACTTAAGAAAGCATTGATCTCTGCACCTATCGTTCAGCCACCTAATTGGAATTTACCCTTTGAAATTATGTATGATGCTAGTGATTATGCTGTAGGTGCTGCTCTAGGGCAAAGAGTTGATAAGAAATTAAATGTTATTCAATGTGCTAGTAAAACACTAGACAATGCCCAGAGAAATTATGCTACTACTGAAAAAGAATTATTAGCAATTGTATTTGCTTGTGATAAGTTCAGACCTTATATTGTTGATTCTAAAGTAACTATTCACACTGATCATGCTGCTATTAAATATCTTATGGAAAATAAAGATGCTAAACCTAGACTTATTAGATAGGTTCTCTTACTACAAGAATTTGATTTACATATTATTGATAGAAAGGGAGCTGAGAACCCCGTTGCACACAACTTGTCTAGGTTAGAAAATGTTCTTGATGACCCACTACCTATTGATGATAGCTTTCCTGATGAACAATTAAATTTCATAAATGCTTCTCGTACTGCTCCATGGTATCTTCATTATGCTAATTACATTGTTGCTAAATTTATACCACCTAATTTCACATACCAGCAAAAGAAAAAGTTTTTCTATGATTTAAGACATTACTTCTAGGATGACCCACATCTTTATAAAGAAGGAGTAGATGGTGTTATTAGACATTGTGTACCTGAGCATGAACAGGAACAGATCCTAGGCAAGTGTCATTCCGAAGCTTACGGAGGACACCACGCTGGAGATAGAACCGCACATAAGGTACTGCAATCTGGTTTTTATTGTCCTACTCTCTTCAAGGATGCCCGTAACTTCGTCTTATCTTGTGATGAATGTCAAAGAATTGGTAATATTAGTAGACGTCAAGAAATTCCTATGAATTATTCACTTGTTATTGAACCATTTGATGTTTGGGGCTTTGATTATATGGGACCATTTCCTGCCTCTTATGGGTATACACATATTCTAGTTGTTGTTGATTACGTTACTAAGTGGGTAGAAGCTATTCCAACTAGTATTGTTGATCCTAACACCTCTATTAAGATGCTTAAAGAAGTTATTTTTCCAAGGTTTGGAGTCCCTAGATATTTGATGACTAATGGTGATTCACATTTTATTCATGGTGCTTTCCGTAAAATGCTTGCTAAGTATGATGTTAATCATAGAATTGCATCCCCTTATTACCCACAGTCTAGTGGCCAAGTAGAATTGAGTAATAGAGAGCTCAAACTAATTTTGCAAAAGACTGTTAATAGACCTAGGAAGAATTGGTCCAAGAAACTTGATGATGCACTATGGGCTTATAGAACTTCATATAAAAATCCTATGGGAATGTCTCCGTATAAAATGGTTTATGGAAAAGCATGTCACTTACCTGTCGAACTAGAACATAAGGCTTATTGGGCTATTAAAGAACTCAATTATGATTTCAAACTTGCCAGTGAGAAGAGGTTATTTGACATTAGCTCACTTGATGAATGGAGAACCCAAGCCTATGAGAATGCCAAGTTGTTTGAAGAAAAAGTTAAAAGATGGCATGACAAAAGAATACAAAAGCGTGAGTTTAATGTAGGAGATTATGTATTTCTATACAACTCTCGTTTGAGATTTTTTGCAGGAAAACTTCTCTCTAAATGGGAAGGTCCATACGTTATCGAGGAGGTCTATCGTTCTGGTGCCATAAAAATCAACAACTTCGAAGGCACAAATCCGAAGGTGGTGAACGGCCAAAGAATCAAACATTATATCTCAGGTAATCCCATAAATGTTGAAACCAATATTATTGAAACCGTGACCCCGGAGGAGTACATAAGAGACACTTTCTGAAACGTTTCAGACTCCAAAAAGGAATAGGTATGTGGTACGGCAAGTAAACCGACTCCAAAATAGTTCTAAACGCAATTTTTCTCTGTTTTGGAATATTTAGAAAAATAGAAAAATAAGAAGCAGTCCGGGAAGGACACGAGGGCTCCACGAGAGTGGAGGGCACGCCCTACCCCCTGGGCACGCCCCCTGCCTCGTGGGCACCTCGTGTGCTCTCCGGACGCCATTTTCTTGCACGATACATATTTTGGTCGATAAAAATTAATTATATATTCTCCCGAAGGTTTTGACTCCTGTATCACGCAAATATCCTCTATTCTTGTTTCGAGCTATTTTTCTGACAGATCTAGATCATCATGGCGTCTCCAAGTGCTCCCAAGGACAAGTTCTTCGAGAAGGTCATCAACCCCTACCTCGAGGAGGTGCTGCAACACCTTCAAACTCTGAGATGCATGAGGGGGTGTTGCACATCCGCAACATTGAGGGATCGAGGCTATGTTGGTGAGCCCATGCCTTGGAAGATGGATGACAAGCTTGCTTCATCAACAATCCCATCACCACCACTTCTGAGGAAGGAGATATAAGTATATGGGTATGGGCACTCCCCTTGGCAACTGCCAAGCATGGGGGAGATTCCCCGGTACCGTATCACCATCACATCTCTATCTTTACCGTTTTTCTTAGTTCGATCCTATTAGTAGTATCTTGATCTAGCAGAATAAAAGTTTTTGGTATGATCTAGTTTTGAGTTTTGCTTTCTGATCCCTCTATGTAATCGAGTCCGTGAGCTATATAATAAAGATTAGTGTTGAGTCAAGGGCTTGATTATTTTGCTATGATCTTGAGTGAATAAAAGAAAAGAGAAAAGAATAAAAAGAAACAAAGAGATCATATTGATCTTATGGAGAGTAATGACTTCACATAGAAAGAGTATGATGATTAAAAATTGTCGGGAGTTGACAAACATAGCTTTTGTCATCTTTTATGATTGGGAGCACTCATTAAAATATGACATGCTAAAGAGTTGATGTTGGACAAGGAAGACAACGTAATGGGTTATGTTTCTTATATCTGAGATAAAGTATATTGTCATGGATCATCGAACATGTTGAGCTTTCCTTTCCCCCTCATGCTAGACAAATTCTTTGCACCAAGTAGAGATACTACTTGTGCTTCCAAATACCTTTAAACCAGTTTTGCCATGAGAGTCCACCATATCTACCTATGGATTGAGTAAGATCCTTCAAGTAAGTTGTCATCGGTGCAAGCAATAAAAATTGCTCTCTAAATATGTATGATTGATTAGTGTGGAGGAAATAAGCTTTATACGATCTTGTGACGTGGAAGAAATAAAAGCGATGAACTGCATAATAAAGGTTCATATCACAAGTGGCAATATAAAGTGACGTTCTTTCGCATTGAGATTTTGTGCATCCAACTATAAAGCGCATGGCAACCTCTGCTTCCCTCTGTGAAGGGCCTATCTTTTATTACTATCTTCTACCTTATGCAAGAGTCATGGTGATCTTCACCTTTTCTTTTTATGTTTTATCATTTGGCAAGCACAATGTGTTGAAAAGATCCCGATAGATATATCTAATTGGATGTAAGTTAGCATGAGCTATTATTGTTGACATTACCCTTGAGGTAAAAGGTTGGGAGGCAAAGCTATAAGCCCCTATCTTTCTCTGCGTCCGATTTAAAATCCGTAACCATAAGTATTGTGTGAGTGTTAGCAATTATGAAAGACTAAATGATAGTTGAGTATGTGGACTTGCTGAAAAGCTCTGACATAGACTCTTTCTGATGTTATGATAAATGGCAGTTGCTTCAATGACTGAGATTATAGTTTGTTAGTTCTCAATGAAGTTTCTGATTCATACTTTGCATTTTGAATAGATTATTACTTGAGCATAAGAAATCATATGACAATATCCTTATGTGTTGATATTATAAGAATGTTCATGATTCCCTCATGTCCGTTTTTTATTTTATCGACACCTCTACCTCTAAACATGTGGATATATTTATCGTTATCGGCTTCTGCTTGAGTACAAGCGAGGTCTAAGCTTGGGGGAGTTGATACGTCCATTTTGCATCATGCTTTTATATTGATATTTATTGCATTATGGGCTGTTATTACATAGTATGTCACAATACGTATGCCTATTCTCTCTTATTTTACAAGGTTTACATGAAGAGGGAGAATGCCGGCAGCTGGAATTCTGGGCTGGAAAAGGAGCAAATATTAGAGACCTATTCTGCACAACTCCAAAAGTCTTGAAACTCCACGAAAGTCATTTTTGTAAATAATAAAAAATATTGGGCGGAAGAAATACCAGAGGGGGCCCACACCCTGGCCACGAGGGTGGGGGCATGCCCTACCCCCCTGGGCGCGCCCCCTGCCTCATGGGCCCCTTGTTGGCCTTCTGGTGCCCATCTTCTGCTATATGATGTCTTTCGTCCGAAGAAAAATCATAAGCAAGCTTTCGGGACGAGACTCCGCCGCCACGAGGCGGAACCTTGGCGGAACCAATCTAGGGCTCTGGCGGAGCTGTTCTGCCGGGGACACTTCCCTCCGGGAGTGGGGAAATCATCGCCATCGTCATCACCAACGCTCCTCTCATCAGGAGAGGGCAATCTCCATCAACATATTCACCAGCACCATCTCCTCTCAAACCCTAGTTCATCTCTTGTATCCAATTCTTGTCTCTAAGTCTAGGATTGGCACTTGTAGGTTGCTAGTAGTGTTGATTACTCCTTGTAGTTGATGCTAGTTGGTTTATTTGGTGTAAGATCATATGTTCAGATCGTATATGCACATTAATACTCCTCTGATTATGAACATGAATATGCTTGGTGAGTAGTTACGTTTGTTCCCGAGGACATGGGAGAAGTCTTGCTATTAGTAGTCATGTGAATTTGGTATTCGTTCAATATTTTGATGAGATGTATGGTGTCTCTGCTCTAGTGGTGTTATGTGAACGTCGACTACATGACACTTCACCATTATTTGGGCCTAGAGGAAGGCATTGGGAATTAATAAGTTGATGATGGCTTGCTAGAGTGACAGAAGCTTAAACCCTAGTTTATGTGTTGCTTCATAAGGGGCTGATTTGGATCCACATGTTTCATGCTATGGTTAGTGTCGGTGTCAAAACCGGCGGATCTCGGGTAGGGGATCCCGATCTGTGCGTCAAGGTCGGATGGTAACAGGAGACAAGGGACACTTTATTTTACCCAGGTTCGGGCCCTCTCGATGGAGGTAAAACCCTACTCCTGCTAGATTAATATTGATGATATGGGTAGTACAAGAGTAGATCTACCACGAGATCAAGGAGGCTAAACCCTAGAAGCTAGCCTATGGGTATGATGATGGTTATGATGTGTTCTGTCCTACGGACTACAACCCTCCGGTTTATATAGGCACCGGATAGGGTTAGGGTTACACAGAGTCGGTTACATTGGTAGGAGATCTTGAATATCCGCACGCCTAGCTTGCCTTCCACGCAAGGGAAAGAACCTTCCGGACACGGGATGAAGTCTTCAATCTTGTATCTTCATAGTCCTGGATTCTGGCTGAAGATATAGTTCGGCTATCCGAACACCCCCTAATCCAGGACTCCCTCAGTAGCCCCTGAACCAGGCGTCAATGACGACGAGTCCGGCACGTAAATTGTCTTCGGCATTGCAAGGCGGGTTCCTCCTCCAAATTCTTCAAGAAGATAATAAACACCAAAAAATAGTGTCTGGCTTCTGCAAAACAAGTTTCCACGTATTTCCATATAGAGAATAATACAAACACAAATCAAATCTGCTGACGTATTCCGCAGTGCGTCATAACACCGCGACCAAGCCTTCTGTATGGATTATTTTTGTTGTTCCACCGCAGCACGTTCAACGAGGCGGTTTCCTTGGCACGTCTTGTCGAAGCAGAGATCGTGTGCCCCTTTTAACGGGATTCTCATTAATACGGACGTGGGTAACCCAACCGTGCCCGTTAAGCACGTCCTGCCTTGATTAAAGGCTAGTCCAAGACGGTTACGGGGAGGGCTCTTGATATTCTGCCTCTTATAAAGAGACCGAGACCCTGCTCCCCTCTTGTGTTCTCAAAACAAGCTCGCCCATAGCCTCGAGTTCCAACACCCCAGGCTTTTAGATTCTAGGCGCACCGGACCATCGACAATGTCCGGCTACGGCCTTCAAGGCCAATGGATGCTCTCCTCCATTACGGAGGAGGATGTATCAAGGTTGAGGGAGGCTAGGTTCCTGACCAGCGAGATCCCGCACAGGTTGCCTGCTCAAGGACAAGCGATCCCAAGCCCTCAGCCTGGTGACAGCGTAGTATTCATCTCCCACTTCCTTCGGGGATTAGGCTTCCCAACGGATCCTTTCGTAAGGGGGCTGATGTTTTATTATGGGCTGGAATTCCATGACCTAGCTCCGGAGTCCATCCTCCATATCTCCTCCTTCATTGTTGTGTGTGAAGCATTTCTCCATATCACTCCTCACTTCGGATTATGGCTCAAAACCTTCAAGGTAGAACCGAAGATACTCGAGGGGCGTCACGTAGAGTGCGGAGGTGCTGTTATAAAAAGGAATACCGATGCTCCATGGCCCGAGGGCACTTTTCAAGAGGAGCTCGGCTTATGGCAACAGGAGTGGTTCTACATCACCTCTCCTCGGGGCACACTTGGGTAGCGCCTCCCGCCTTTCGCTCGGGCCCCCCACCACGTTTAACATCGTGGATCAACACAGGGTTAGATCGGGGCTTGCCCAAAGACGTTCCTCTGTTGCAAAAGGAGACCTCAACCTGGTCAAGGTGATGCAAGTTATGCTGATTCGCCGGATACTGCCCGGCCAACGTCGCCCCCTCCGCTTGTGGGAGTTCAACCCAGAGGGGCCGCGAGTTCTCCGAAATCTCATGGGCATGACGCCTACGGAGATGTATAGACTGTTCTTCGGACCACAAGGAGTGACTCCGGATTTGACCGAGGATGCTGGTTTAAGCCGCAGCCGCCCGGATACAGAAGTAGGTGACCTTGCGCCCGGACCTTCTATCCGTACAATTGACTTATTTTTTAACAGTACTTCTCCTTTTTACGCAGGAGTGGATAGCGAAGGCGAAGCTGATCCGGTGTCCGGCTCCCCTTCCCGAGACCAGGCTAGATCCTATTCTAGTCAGGATGTTGGAGGTGGCGCCTTGGGAGGAAAATGAAGGTGCGGACAAGGAAACCGTGGCCTCTTCGAAAGAGGCCATCCCAAAGGGGGGAATCGACAACTCCTCTCCAAAGGGGAAGAAAAGGGCCGCCTCTGACGACCCGGGAGCCGTAGCTCCAAAGCGGGGGAAAGAATCCGCGTCAGAGGACCCGACGTCGGGGAGCCCCTCGGCCGAACTAAATCCTCAAAAGGAGCAGCCCTCCAACGAGCCGTAAGTAGAAAGAGAGTCATTCTTTTAAGAGAAATCCTTAATTTATATCTGAGAAGTTTTAACCGAAACCTTACCTTGTAGTTCGGACCTCGACCCTTCTCGGCAGAGCTCGTCATCGGGGGATCTTCTTCCGGAGATGATGGAGAGCGGAACGCCTCCTCCTTCATCGCCTAGCAAGGCGGGCGACGCCGAAGTGTCGTCGCAGAGGATTTCTCCGAATCTGCCAGAGGCAGAAGGTGATTATGTGCCCCCCCGGGGTTTTCCGTGTCCGGCCTCCGAAGAAGGCCATGGGACGAGTCCGGCACCATCTGGTGTTCGGTCGGAGGAGCTGAAGGTTCTGCTGGGCCGAGCCTCTGTTTCAGAGGAGCATCGTGCGTTGATGCACACGGTGATTGAAAAGATTTCATCCGCGGAAAGCGGACTGAATGAGGCCGTCAAGAGTTTACTGGCGGGCCTTGAGGTACGTTTTGAATAACGAACATTAGTGTTAATTGCGCATAATAACATGCGCCTGGTATAGATAGTAGCGCCTGAGACTCTGGGTGCCGCAAAGATTAGCGGCGCGCAGAGGATCTTAATCCCAGGTCCTTTAAGTGGCACCTTTGTATGTAGGTGGCAGGTTGTCGGAGTCGAGCCGGACTCGAGATTTTGCCGAAATGAAACGGCAACTTGATGAGGCAGAAGCCGACATCGTGCTTGTTAACAAGCGGCTTGATGATGCTCAAGGTATTGAGTTTATTTGGCGAATGTTAGTAAGAGGAGCTTTATGTCAATATCTTACCTTGTGTATGCTTGATGCAGATGGTGTGGCGGCCGTAGAAGGACTTAGGGCCGAGCTCGCCAAAGCAAAGGAGCAAGCCAGAAAAAGCGATGCGGCTGCCGGAAGAGCCCATGAAGAGCTAAAAGCCGAACAGGCTTCCCATTGCCGAAGCAAGGAGGAGATGGCTGATATAACCGTAAAGTTGAAAAGTGCTACTGACCGTTGCAAACTTCTTGAAGAGGAAGGTCGAGCCCGGCAGACGGATTTAGAGAAGGCCGTCGCCGATGCCAAGGACGCCCGCTCTGGTATGAGAGCGTCAAGGGAACAGCTGCGTCAAGCCAGACTAATTGCGGATGGAAAGCCCTTCCTGCTGCGGAGAAAATTGTTTGATCCGAAGTTCGCCCCGTTGGACCGAGCGTGGAGCGTGGAGGACACCTGTCTGGATTTTTCGGCTAGCGCCGCTGATGCGACCAAGTACTTTCGAGATAAGAAAGATCATGAAGTGGAAAAGCTCTTCTGGTCGCAGTTCACTAATCCAGAGCGTCCACTATCAGTGGATGATCGCCTGGCCCAATGGGCCGAGCTGAATAGGTTGTCCGGACTCGCCATGAAGCATGCCATGGACCGCCTGTGTTCGGGGAGATCAAAGCCGAGATGCTATTTCAGTTTGGTGCAGCAATTTCTTGACGTGGTGCCTCGGATTGAAGCTCTAAAGAGGTCCGCTTGCACAGAGGGCGCGTGGCTGGCTCTTGCCCGTGTCAAGACATACTGGGCAGATATGGAGCCCACCGTTGTTGCGTCCCGTGATTCGGATAAAAGCCGAATTCCTTCCGAGCACTATTTTGAGGAAGTCCTCGCAGGCGCTCGTATAATAGAGACGCAGTGTTCGAAAGATGTTGTTTTATGACAGCATATGTAATCGTAGATCAATATTTTTATAAATTGTAATGGCGTAATTTAGACTCGTGCCTTCAAGTATTAATAACACCTCCTGTCCGGCCATTTTGATATATAAATTCTGAAAGATTGCAGTCATTGGCTTCAGCCCCCACGCACATAGTGCGGGGGTGCGCGCAGAGAACACATTTCACACTTAACCCAATGTCTTGGTCCTACAAAGGAGGTGATAGCGCCGCGGGATAGGCGACCGGACTATAATGCTTTAACACTTTCACTTAGCCATAGGAGCTTGACAGTGGGACTCTTTAGGTAGCCCTTTAATGGCGACTGCGTTGACCCGAATTCGGGACGCATATGTGCCTGACCGGGAAGCGGCCCTTCGTCAAAACGGAGGAATTCGATAAATTCCTATAAGTCATCGAGTGGCAACCAGTCTCGCGCTACATCATGACAGTCGGTTTTCGGCTTTCTCTACTGAGGTGCTCACCCGGCCGAATCGGGGCACAATCGCAGTAGTTCTCCTGGTGCAACCTTAGTCGACAGAACGGAATGTAAGGTGGCCGAACTCAGGAGCCGGGCAACCCAACATGTGACCAAAATCATGACTCGGAGCTGATGCATATAGTGCCAAAACTCGCGACGCCGAACACTCCCTAAGGTGTTCGGTCTTTGTGGGTGCATGTGAAACAACACCCTTGAAAAAGAAAAAAGCCCCTTGTGTCCAGGTACGAGCAAGAATTCTGGCGTGGCCACATGCCAAAACGCCAGTCTCCTCCATGGTTATAGTGAGGTAAACCAGGGGATGTATAGCAGCAAGAGAGAGTAAAAAAGGTTTACGCAGGGTCTTAATCTAAGAAGAATCCTTTGGGGCGGGTCCCTACTGCATGTCTGCGCCTGTGTCTCCGATGTGCCGTGTCCTGGACGGGCGCCGTACGACGTTCATCTGTAAAAGGGAAGAACTAATTGAAAAATGGGTCGTGCGGAAAGAAGAATAATAAATAAAATGTGAAGTGATAAATAGATACGGTCGAGTTT
The DNA here is from genome assembly GCA_032464435.1 of Aegilops umbellulata. Taxonomy (NCBI): domain Eukaryota; kingdom Viridiplantae; phylum Streptophyta; class Magnoliopsida; order Poales; family Poaceae; genus Aegilops; species Aegilops umbellulata. The sequence goes on from CP136060.1 coordinate 100,017,658, forward strand.
TATTGTCTCTGCGTATAGCCCCTGGTGAGGCGTACCAAGCCTATAACGAAAATGGGCTTGTGCCGAACTCATTGAGTACGGGTCCGCGGCCTTTTGTGACTTACATCGAAAAAGTCTTTTGGCTGGCGATGCCATTTTGTTGGGCGGCCGTTTAAGCGGCTGCACAATCCTCCGTTTGGAGGATATGTAGTTTAGTATACTCCCTTTAAAGAGATGATGCCTCGAGGACTGGGCATCTTTAGCGTGAGGGATGCATAATGCGGTATTGCGTTAAAGCGAGCGAAAGCTCCGCGTCCCATTAGTGCTTGATAGCGACTTGAAAACGGGACTATGTGGAAGATAAGATTTTCGTGATGAAAGTTATTGGCAGAGCCAAATATGACTACAAGCTAGAGAAAACCCATACAGTGGGTGTCCGGGCCTGGTGCTACTCCTTGAAAGGAGGTTTTACTGTGACGGATTCATGCTGGGTTTATGCCCTTGCGGTGAATTGTATCCTGATATATCAGATTTAGTCCACTGCCACCGTCCATAAGGACGTTGGTAAACTGGAACCCGTCTATTATTGGATTAAGTATCAGGGCAGTCCGGCCTGCGTGTTTGATATTGCGAGAATAATCTAGCTGATTAAAAATGATTGGTTTTAGTGACCAGTGGCCAGACTCCTGAGGGATAGGTTTGAATGTGCGGACCTTTATGGGTGCCTCATGCCTTGTTAGTTGAAGTGAGTTCACTGTTTTGACTTCTTGCGGGAAGTTCTTTTGCTTCCTGGTGTTCTGCTTTTGGGGTTCGTCCTCTTCCTCACTTGGTGTGTCGAGCCCCTTGTGTTCGGCGTTAAGCCTTCCGGATTGTTTGAAAACCCAACAGTCTCGGTGGGTATGATTAGCAGGCTTTCCAGGAGTACTGTGTATCTGACATATCATGTCCATGATTCTCTTTAGACTAGACGGATCTTCCCTATTATCCTGAGGGGATGATTTTGTCTGATTTTGCCATGAGCCTTTGAATCCGGCATTGACTGTCGTGCTCTTCGGACTTTTTCTTTTGATTCGGCGAAGGTCCTTGTATCGCCGTGGTTTCCTGTTTCCATCCCTGATTTTTGATGTACTTGGGTCGCTGGGGCTGCATCGTGCCAACCAGCTGTCCTCTCCTGCGCAAAAGCGGGTCATGAGGCTTGTGAGTGCGGCCATTGTTCTTGGCTTTTCCTGGCCGAGGTGTCTGGCGAGCCATTCGTCTCGGACATTGTGCTTGAAAGCCGCCAGGGCTTCGGCGTCCGGACAATCCACTATTTGATTCTTTTTAGTGAGGAATCTGTTCCAGAACTGACGAGCTGATTCTCTGGATTGCTGAGTTATGTGACTGAGGTCGTCTGCGTCCGGGGGACGGATGTAGGTCCCTTGAAAATTTGCTCGGAAAGCGTCCTCGAGCTCTTCCCAACTTCCAATTGTGTTTTCGGGAAGGCTTTTAAGCTAGTGCCGGGCTGGCCCTTTAAGCTTAAGGGGTAAATATTTTATGGCGTGGAGATCATCTCCTCTAGCCATATGTATGTGGAGGATATAATCCTCGATCCAGACTCCCGGGTCTGTTATTCCATCGTACACCTCTATGTTAACGGGTTTAAATCCCTCTAGGAATTCATATTCCAGGACCTCATCGGTGAAACATAGAGGGTGTGCGGCACCCCTATATTTGGGTGTGCTGGATTCTGATGGTGGATTTTTTGCATTGCTTACGAGAGCTTGCTTTCTTGGTCCGTAAATGGACCTGGCTGGGCCATGATGCGAGTCTTTGATTATGTCGCATGCCGCATTGAGTGCAGCGCCGTTTGCCGTATTATAGTGGACGAGAGGTCGTTTATTCGACCGTGTAGCCTTTTTGTTTTTTGAGTTTGGGGGCTCTAGGGCCTCCTGGTCGAATTCGGGCAGTAGCTTTCTCTTCGGATAGCTTTTAGTGCGGCGGCTGCCGCCGTATTTATCTGCGGTCTTGATTACTTTGCTCCATCTTGTTTTGAGTGCATCTTCCGCCGTCTTTTGCTTTTGCTTCTGCTTCTTCAGGCTTCATGCTGTGGCGACGAGCCTTTCTTGGAGATTCTTCTGCTCCATGATTTTATCTGGCGTGGTATCGTCCGGAGTTCTGTTATGACCGGGGGAGGACTGTTTGTCCTCTCTGCCCGTGTTACCCTGTTCGGATGGCTGTTCTGGGATGCGTTCATCATCTACCGCTCGTCCTGCTCTATGGCTGGGTCTTGATTCGGGCGGGGCTTCGCTCGGTGTTTACGTCGCCGCTTTGATTGCTTTTCGGAGGGTTTACCCTTCTTTTCACCCCCTTCTTCCTCATTGTGAGTTTTTTCAGGTGTATCCACCATGAATACATCATTAAGTGGGGGGGAGATCCAGTGCGCTATGGGCGCTGGTTCCCGTTCGTCTCCGTCTTCGTCGTCCATACCGTCGAAGTCTTCGGAGCCGAAGTCAAGCATGTCGGTTAAATCATCGACAGTGGCTATTAAGTGGGTGGTGGGTGGGCTTTGAATTTCTTCGTCATCCGAATCCCAACCTCGCAGGCCACAGTTCGGCCTGGGCTCTCCTGAAAAAGAGAGAGACTTGAGGGATTTTAGAATATCACCGAAAGGTGAATACTGAAAGATGTCCGCGGCGGTGAACTCCATTATCGGCGCCCAATCTGATTCGATTGGCAGGGGCGCGGGAGGTTCGGAGTTCGGAGAAGAGTCCGAGTCCTTGGAGTCATGTGCCATGCGGAGTGCGGGGCTTGCATTTGGCTCAATGGCTTTTAAGATCACAGCCCCCGAGGTGACGTCCAACCGTTCATCCTTAAAGAACGCAGCGGGCTCCGGATCGAGGATCGGGCCCGGGGCATATGTGGCCTCCAGGACACTGTTCGGAGGCAGAGCTATATCATGCCCCTCGAGATAGTGCGTCGCGCTTGGCTGTGGCTTGAATCCGTTGAAGATCAAGTCTCCGAGGGTATCTGTCGTGTAGTTTAAGCTTCCCCACCTGGCTTGATGGCCAGGGGCGTGGCTTCCAATCTGCTCCAGATGGCCAAGCGAGTTGGCCCGCAGAGCGAAGCCGCCGAAGATGAAGATCTGTCTGGGGAGAAAAGTCTCACCCGGGACCTCATCGTTGTTGATGATCAAAGGAGCCATCGGGCCTAAAGGCGATGACACAGAGGAACTCTCAGTGAAAGCACCAATGTCGGTGTCAAAACCGGCGGATCTCGGGTAGGGGGTCCCGATCTGTGCGTCAAGGTCGGATGGTAATAGGAGACAAGGGACACTTTATTTTACCCAGGTTCGGGCCCTCTCGATGGAGGTAAAACCCTACTCCTGCTAGATTAATATTGATGATATGGGTAGTACAAGAGTAGATCTACCACGAGATCAAGGAGGCTAAACCCTAGAAGCTAGCCTATGGGTATGATGATGGTTATGATGTGTTCTGTCCTACGGACTACAACCCTCCGGTTTATATAGGCATCGGATAGGGTTAGGGTTACACAGAGTCGGTTACATTGGTAGGAGATCTTGAATATCCGCACGCCTAGCTTGCCTTCCACGCAAGGGAAAGAACCTTCCGGACACGGGATGAAGTCTTCAATCTTGTATCTTCATAGTCCTGGATTCTGGCTGAAGATATAGTTCGGCTATCCGAACACCCCCTAATCCAGGACTCCCTCAGTTAGGTTTACCTTAATACTTCTTTTGTCGTTGCGTATGCTTGCCATAGAGGTTAATCATAAGTGGGATTCTTGTCCAAGTAAGGATAGCACCCAAGCACCGGTTCACCCAATAGGGCTTAATCATAAGTGGGATGCTTGCAATAGGAGTACTATTTTCTCCGGTGCCAGTGTTGCCATATTTTGAGCGACGGGCCTTAGAGCGGCGTTTGGGCCGCCGACTCTTAGACTGCGTCTCAGAGGGTTTATTCGCATCGGGCTCTTCATTGTCCTCGCTGGATCCTCTAGGTGTCTCAACCATGTACACGTCGTACGAAGAGGTGGCTGTCCAACGTCCAATGAATGGCGGGTCTTGGCTTTGCTCGGCATCGTCGTCCATACTGTCGATGTCTTCAGAGCCATAATCAAGCATGTCGATTAAGTCATCGACAGTGGCTATGAAGTGGGTAGTGGGTGGGAAGCAAAGTTCCTTGTCATCTGCCTCTACCTCGAACTGAACATAATTCAGTTGTGAGTCTTCCTCCAAGGACAAGTTCTTTAGAGAGTTTAGTACGTCACCAAAAGGTGAGTGCTGGAAGATGCCTGCAGTGCCGAATTCGAAAATTGATAACAGATTCAGCTCGGTGTGTGCGGCCGTACCTGGTTCGGAACGTATAGCCGGAGACGAGTCCGGAATTCCATTAAAGAAATTATTGCAGGATGTAGAGTCCGTGCGCGGCTCCAACGCCGCGGACTTTGTGGCCTCGGAGGGCATGATCTGCTTCGGCCCTGAGGCCGTTGCAACGACAGGAACCATCTCCTGGATGTAATCCAATGACAACTTTAAGTCATGATCATCAGAGCGAGGGGGAGCGATTGCCATGGTCTCGAATCCATTGAAGATCAAGTCTCCACGGATGTCCGCGACATAGTTCAAGCTTCCAAATCTGACCTGATGGCCAGGGGCGTAGCTATCGACCTGCTCTAGATGGCCAAGTGAGTTGGCCCGCAGTATAAAGCCGCCGAACACAAAAATCTGTCCGGGGAGGAAGGTTTCTCCTTGGACAGCGTCTCTATCGATGATTGAAGGAGCCATCGAACCTTTCGTCGATGGCACAGCGGAACTCTCAATGAAAGCACCAATGTCGGTGTCAAAACCGGCGGATCTTGGGTAGGGGGTCCCGAACTGTGCGTCTAGGAATGATGGTAACAGGAGACATGGGACATGATATTTACCCAGGTTCGGGCCCTCTCTATGGAGGTAATACTCTACTTCCTGCTTGATTGATCTTGATGAATATGAGTATTACAAGAGTTGATCTACCACGATATCGTAATGGCTAAACCCTAGAAGTCTAGCCTGTATGACTATGGTAATGTGTATCTCTATCCGGACTACGCTCTCCGGTTTATATAGACACCAGAGAGATCTAGGGTTACACGGAGTCAGTTACATCAGAGGGAATCTGCATAGTCGATTGCCAAGCTTGCCTTCCACGCCAAGTAGAGTCCCATCCGGACACGGGTATAGTCTTCGGTCTTCATGTCTTCACAGCCCATCAGTCCGGCCCAACGGATAACAGGCCGGACGCCCGAGGACACCTTAGTCCAGGACTCCCTCATCTCCCCCTTGTGATTCCTCCTTCATGGCCTCCGGTGATGATGGTTTTTCGTGGCTATAGAGGCTTGCGGCGGCGGAACTTCTGATCTAAGTTTCTTTTCGAGGGTTTTGGTATTTATAGGATTTTTTTGGCATCGGTCTCATGTCAAGGGGTCCACAAGGCAGCGACAAGACAGGAGCACCCTCTTGGGGGGTAGGTCGCGCCCCCCTACCTTGTCGTCGCCTCAGGACCCTTGTAGCCCAACTCTTGTGCCATGGGGTTCTCTTTTGGTCCATAAAAAATCACCATAAATTTTCAGCCCATTCCGAGAACTTTTATTTCTGCACAAAAAATGACACCACGGTAGTTCTGCTAAAAACAACATCAGTCCGGGTTAGTTCTAATAAAATCATACCAATACCATATAAAATTGTTGTAAACATGGCATAAATACTTCATAAATTATAGATACATCAGAGACGTATCAGACCTCAGGCAACGCACACAGTTTCTAGGAATAAACTGTGTTGGATCAATGAACAATCACACACGACTTCCTCTTGAAAATTGTTTGCGTTATGCCACCTTGTGCAAATGTTTACCACATAAAAAGTGTGTGTGATGGAAAGCCTATGCCACAAAGTTTATTCTACGCACCGTGTGTGATGCATTCAATAACACAAAAGATAAAATTGTTAATATTATCTGCAATGGTAACGCTATCACAAACGATTTGATGGCGAAAATTGTGTGTGATGTACCTGCGAACGGAAACGTTTTCCTTGGAGTGACTGTGTGGGATGTATATACGAACAGAAACCTACCTCTTCGATTGACTAGGTGGGATGTACATACTAACGGAAACATATTCCTTGAATTGACTGTGTGGAATGTACATACGAACGAAAATGTTTAGCCAGGACTGACTGTGTGGGATGTACTTACGACCGGAAACGATTTGGCCCATATATTGTATTTATAGCACAACTATACATATAAGCGTATTTCATTGCTTGCCCATCGGACACGGCGTCATTTTGCCGAGCGTGTGTGCTAGCAGGGCCTATCCCCGACGGTTTCTAGGTCGTGTGGGAAAGACCCCCCTATCGCACACACTCACTCGGCGACGGTTCAGAATGGTGTCGCGGAAAGGGGTTAAAAACCATTTGTATAGCACCTCGATGTACGAGTGCTAGTAGATTTATTTAATTTCCTAAAATCAATTACCATCCTATAACCAGTTACAAATCTTTGTTGGATAAGCTCATTTTTATCATTAGGAACAACAGTAATGCCTCCTTTCTTAGGGACATAATGAACAAGGCTTACCCATCTAATATCAGCTATGGGATAAATTATACCTACTTCCAGAAGCTTTAATATTTCAGTTCTTACCAGATCCTTCATCTTAGGATTCAACTGTCGTTGATAATCAACAACTGGCTTAGCATCAGGCTCCATATTAATCTTCTGCTGACATGGATTGGGACTAATGCCCTTAAGATCATGAGAAGTATATCCAATAGCAGCATGATGCTTCCTCAGAGTTTTAAGTAATCTCTTTTCATCATGCTCTGAAAGGTTAGCACTAATTATGTCGGATCACGGGTTCCGGCAGACCCTTAAGGTTCGAACTCTGGGGTGCGTGCGGAGATCGTGCCCTCTACCTCTCCGTCTCGTAAGGATCTAAACTACTGCAAGAACAACACAAGAAACACAGGGTTTATACTGGTTCGGGCCACCATTGTGATATAATACCCTACTCCAGTGTGGTGGGTGGATTGCCTCTTGGGCTGATGAGGAAGAACAGTACAAGGAAGAACGACCTCGCGAGGGTCTGTTCTTGGTTAGGGGATGAACTGCTAGGGGGAGTTCGATCGCCCTTCTCTCTCTCTCTAGACGCCGGATTCTGTTCTAGCTCTGTTCCATCTAGATGCCTCTACTCTGGGGGTGGCTGGCCCTATTTATAGGCAAAGGCCCTGGGCCTCTTCCCAAATATTGAGCGGGAAGGGCGCCAACAATTGGCCAATTTGAAGGGGAACATCTGGTACACTTATCCTGACTAAAGTCGGTCTTCGCCTGCCAAAGGCTCTGGTGATGACGCCGGCTTGGGCTCCACAGTGACTTCCTCCTTGTCGCGGAGCTGGTCTTGGTCTCGTTGCACCGAAATGGGTGCCTTTGCTTGATCCTCTCGCCTGCGCTTGCCCCCTTAGCACCAAAGAGGAAAGGGAGGACACTGCGCGAGCTGGCGCCCGCCTGGCATCCTTGATCGTCATGGCTTGCGTCATGGGCACCTCGTGAGGTACCCCGCCTTGATCTCTCCGCCTCCTCGCGAGCCAGCCTAAGGAGGTCGTGCTTGAGGAAGCGTCGTGTCGTCCGCCTCGCGAGGCTTGGCCCCTTGCGAGGGTCTTGAGCCTTGTGTTGATGAAGATGGGCCACGTTGGGCCCCCAGTCGAGCCACGCCGCAGGCTACAGGTAGGCAAGTCTGGGGACCCCCGTTCCCAGAACGCCAACAGTAGCCCCCGGGCCCAAGGCGCGCACGGACTTGGCCGTGCCGAGAGGCCAAAGGGCAAGGGCGAAGCGCCGCGGGCCCTAACAGCCTGCGGCCTTGGGTGCCGCGTGGCGGTTGATTGGACGTGGGTGCTTTTGCAACCGCGCAGGATACTAAAGGCGTGGCATCTGCTCGGGTTTTGTCCTTCTCCTTCTTCATCCGCTGCTCAGATCCCCTTTCTTGCGCTTCTTCTCCCTTCCTCCAAGCTTCCAAATCTGCTCCACCCTCTCGACCCAGGTAGCCATGGCGCCTCGCCGGACTCCGGCCAAAGCTTGGTTCTCGTCTGCTTTGGATTCGCCCAACGTGTCGAAGGCGAGCCTCGCCCTACTGCACCGGATGGCTGCGGCGCAGGGCATTGACGGGGCGCAGATGTTCAAGGTCGGCTCCGATGCCCCTGAAGGCCAAGGGAGCACCTTCTATCCTTTCTTCGTGAGCTCCATTGCAGCGGGCCTGGTGCCTCGTTTCCCTGAGTTCTTCCTCTCCGTCCTCCGCCATTACAACTTGCAAGCTTTGCATCTCCACCCCAACTCCGTCCTTCTCCTTGCGATCTTCGCCTACTACTGTGAGGCGCATGTGGGGGTGCAACCTTCAGTGGCCTTGCTGCGCCACTACTTCTACCTCCGGACCTCCAAGGGTTCTCCTACTGCGTGCGTGGGCTTCGTCGCGTGCGATAGCTCCATGGCCATCTCAAATCCAGGGAAGAGGATCGAGGGCTTCAGGAGCAAGTGGGTATTGGTTGACGCCGGGTGCGTCGACCCTCGGTTGGCCCTTCCCACGGAGCCGGCCGTGAGATCGGAAGACTGGTGCCGGGCGGAGCTCACGGATCCCCGCGTGAAGTCGATGCTGGCGAAGATGGACGCCGATCTAAAGCCGGCCAACCTGGCGACGGCGAAACTGACCGGGGCGTCGTTGCTGAGGGAGTTCCTGGAGCACCAGCGGGCTCCGCTTCAGCGGTACTCTCCCCCGATGTGGAGGCCTCACCCGAGCCCCGGAGCCGTGGGCGAAGGGGACGTGACTGCGGTTCTCCAGTCCCTGGTCGGGGGCGAGGCAGCAATGCCGGAGGGCGCGCCTTCGCCCTTGTTCCTCCGCGACGATTGGGAGCAAGTGGTGGAGTCCATGCCCGTCTTCAACAGGGACGGGCTCGTGCCCGCGGTGGCTCCTGAGGATCTGGTGAATGTGTCTTCCGGTGACTCCAGCGGAGATGGGGGCGAGGAGGAGCAGGGAGCAGGCCCCGACTCCGAGGCGACTGACGGAGAGTCCAGGACTCCCTCGCTCCAACGCAAGCCCCGTGCTCTCCGCCTTTCGCTGAGTGATGATGATGATGACGACGACGTGTTGGGCAACGGGAGATCGCCCTCGGTCCCGAAGAAGTGCAGGACCGGGTTGATTCCCCGCGGGTCCGCCCTGACTCCGGGGCGAACCGCTGACGCGCCTTCTGCTTTCGAGGTCGACCCCTCCAGCCGGCTCTCCGGCTTCAAGTTTGGTAGGAGACCACTGGAGCTTTCTGCCGACGACCTGTAAGTGCTTGATCCTTGATTCCTGGTTTCTTGTTTCGTTGACGAGGCTTGACGATTACTTCTCCTGAGCAGGCTGGCGCCCGCGGCGAAGAAGCTGAAGGGAGCTCCCGAGGCCCCAGCTGCGACGACACCTCCACCTGCAGGGGAGGGCGACCGCGACGCACAGGCTCCTCCTGCCCACTCGCCCTTGCGGGGCTTGGCTGATCTGGCTGGGGCCGCAGCCCCCATGGCTTGGTCGACCCCAGATGTGCCCTTGCCTGGTGCTGCTGCTACGGCTGGGGAGGCGCAGCAGACTCCGCCTCGGGATACTGCAGCCTCGCCGCCGCTACCTTCTCCTGCCGTTCCGTCGGCTGCTGGTTCCGCGAATCCTCCTGCTGCCTTGAAGCGCACTGATGCTTCTCCGCCTTCTTCTTCCATCCTGGAGCGAGCTGTTGCTGGACTGGACCGGCTGCGGCAGGATCTTCTAGGCGCCGACCCTCGCCTGGTGGCCGGGCGCCTGGAGCTGGCCTCAGGGTGGATTCGCTCCGATGCCTCGATCCGGGCAGCGCTGGTTCAGGCCTCGACGGCCTGTGACGAGGAGAGGGAGGCTACCCTCAAGGCGAAGGCTGCCCGTGACGCGGCCCTGGGAGAGGCGGTTGGCATCCGCGACCGCTGCAAGGAGCTGGAGGACGAGTTGCAAGGCTTGCGTGGTCAGCTTGCCGAGGAGACCCGCCTTCGCCAAGAGCAGGAGAAGGGGGTGAAGGCTCGCGAGGCGGCGCTCGAGGATCGGGAGGCGAAGCTCAAGAAGCGCCGCAGCCACCTAGGTGCGTTGAAGAAGGAGCTGGAGACGACGAAGGCCGAGCTGGACGCCAAGGCCCGGGTCCTTGCCGAGGATCGCGTGGCCTTCGCGAACATGGAGACGGATGCCCGCGCTTCACTGAAGACGCTTTACGAGAGCGGCCTGGATTGCCCGCTGGCTGGCGACGGGGACGGCCCCGCCAAACTGCTTCCCTTCTTGGTGAAGGCTCTTGGAGATGTCGCCCTCGGACTCGTCCCCACGGTCGAAGCCGAGGCGGGTGTCCTGTCTTCCGCCGCGCTAACGCGGGTCTTCGCCCATGTCTACCTCCGCAACCCCAGCACCGACCTTGACAGCCTGCTGGAGCCGGTGAGCGGCGAGGGCGCCGCTGCTGCTGTCGAGGCCATGAAGGGGCGCGCAGAGGCGCTGCTAGGGAAGTTCTGGGCCTTCAGCACCAAGTCGAAGCGAGGCGCTGCCGGCTCTACTACCCCACAAGGTGAAGCCACTCCACGCGACTCCACTGCCGAAGCCACTCCACGTGACTCCGCTGCCGACAAGTGACTCCGCTATCGTTCCTGCCCTTCTTTCGATTCCTGCACATGCACGACGCCTCAAGGAGGCATTTAAATTTGCGTTTGGTACCAAGGCGACATTATGGGTTGTAATATTCACTTTTAAGTTCCTTGAATTTTATGTTCCTCTTCCCTACTTGTTTATGGTCTACGCCTGCAGAGCCCGGTCACGCGCATGCCTCACCCAGCATCAGCCCCGACCGGAAACCAGGACGGGACCAAAGGAATGAGGGGCCACGTGACAAGTTAGGCTCCTGAGTCGCGATGCTCAGGAGTCCCCCTTGGCGCACGAGCAACGAGTAGGGAAGCGCGATGTAGGTGCATTTCCGTTCTACGTCTGCAGAGCCCGACCCCGCGCGTACCTCACCCAGCATAGCCTTTCGGAACTAAGGAGTGAGGGGCTACGGAGCCAGTTAGGCTCCTGAGTCGCGATGCTCAGGAGTCCCCCTTGACGCGCAAACGGCCTTCGTACCTTGGCTCCGCTCGGGGAGAGACGCGCGACGAACCAGGCCCGAGGGGCCTGACTGGGGCGTATGGCTGGGCGTGACCCAGTCGTAGCCCCCGTGCCCAGCCCCCTCGCGCGGCGCTCCCGGGGGGAGGCGTTGCGATGAGGCCGGCCACTGAGCTCGGGGCTCCCTTAGGTTAACGCGGCCCGGAGGCCACCCTTAGTTGTTTATCACCAGCGCGGAGCATAGCGCTTTCGTATGTGTAGGGGCATAGCCGCTCCTCGGCAGTGTCGTCAGCCAGCGCGGAGCATGGTGCTTCCACTGGTACGTGGGAGGGGGCTCCCCTCCGGGAGGAGCCCCCGGGGCATGTACAGCCCCGCCCTGACACGTGGCTAGCACGGTAGAGCTAGGTGAGGTGTATCTGAACACCCGTGAGTCAGCGCGGGACTCACGAGGCCCTACCTCTAGGCGGGTTGCGCCTGGCACTGGGCCGTATCTTGAGATGTTTTCCTGCAAAATCTGGTTAGATGCCGGCACTCTACTTCCTCGGGTCCTGGCCCTCGAGCTTGTCTCAGCCGTCGCTGGTATGCCAGGTCGTGATGCCGTGGACAAGGCCAGAGGGTGAGGGCTGGAGAGCCAGTAAGAGCCCTGAGTCGCGATGCTCAGGCACCCCCCCTTTAACGTGCAAGTGGTCGACATGAAGAAGAAGGGCGCCGCAGACGGCATCGAGTAATGAAGCATAATTGGAAATAAACGCGGAAGGGATACATGCCGCTGGACCTAGCCCGAGTGGCCTGGGGATGATGTAGCCCGAGGGGCGCCCCCAGCAAAGCAAGCTAGCGACTGAGAAGATAAAAAGGGATACATGCCACAGGGACGGACCCATGCGGCCTGGGAATGACGCAACCCTGGGAGGGCGCTCCCAGCTGAGAATAAAACTTGAAAGATGTCACCTGAAGATGTCGTCGGTGCAGTGGCGTTGGTGCAGCAGACTCGGTGGGCTGGGGAAGCCGATCCTCATGAGCCCCCAGGCCCAGGGGCCTCGGGAGGCTCCGGAGGCACTGGTGGCTCCTCGTGAGCAGCCTCCATCTCCGCCAGGGCTGCAGAACGCCTGCCTTCTTGCGCCTCCAAGATGCTCCTCATGATGCGCTGGTACGCCGCAGCCACGCTCGGCAGGCCATAAGGCATGCGAACATAGCTGTGGGGTGGTCCTCCACAGCGCCCCACTTGTGAGGGCCAGAGGCGCTCCATCATGGCGATCTGATTGATCCCTGGTACGTTGACGCAGACGCGCAGCCCACCATCCTCGCCTGGATGGGGAGCCACAGCTGGTGGGCGACGACAACCTCTCATGATCCTTGACTCCTGTAGTTCTTGAATGGCCTTGCTAACAAACTCCTGTTGGTCTGTCCCTCTTTCCCTGGCTCCCTTTCGAGGGAAGCGTGCTTCAAAACACGCCTCCACATGGTGCCCCAGCTCCTCCCTCGTGACCTTGGCGAGGTCGGTGGCCCTCCAGGTGAGAGCCCCCGAGCCCTGCCTGAGGAGGGCGTCGGGCGCGCTTTCCTATGCGATTCAAGGAGGGTCCCCCTGGGCAGGCACGGGCCTTGAAGGGCCTGCCTCCTGAGGGGCTGAGCATGACATTGTCTTCTTCTTCTTGGGGGTGGTCTCAGGAAGCCTCTTGCTCCCGAGATCTGGGTCTTCTAGTGACGCGGCCTGAAAGGCTTGCTCCAGGGCACACACTGCATCCTTCTCTTAACATGGCACCGTGATCACGCCGCCGCTTCCTCGCATCTTGAGGACATTGTAGCCATGGTGAGTCGCAGCAATGAACTTAGCCAGCGCCGGGTACCCGAGGATGGCGTTGTACGGCAGGCGGATGTGGGCGACGTCAAAGTCGATGAGCTCGGTGCGGTAGTTGTCGTAGGTGCCGAAGGTGACTGGGAGGCGGACCTACCCGATCGGGACTGTGGACCCGTCGGTGACTCCGGAGAAGGGCTTGGTTGGCTGGAGCTGGTCATAGGGCACTTGGAGGCTGTTGAACGTTTCCACGGACAAGACATTGAGCCCTGCCCCTCCGTCGATGAGGGTCCTGGTGACCAGAACGTTGCTAACGACTGGGAACAAAGCATTGGGAGGACTCCGGCTGTGGCCGCGCACTTGAGCTGGTCTGCTGAGCTGAACATGATGGTGCAGGCCGACCACCTGAGGGGACGCGTTGCTTCGTGCTTGGGGAGAACTGCATTCACTTCGCGAGCAAACTGCTTGAAGATACGTTGAGAGGCTGGGGCTTGAGCTCCGCCCAGGATGCAGGCGATGGCGCGAGGCTCCTGGAAGCCCCCAGCCCCCTCCTCTTGGTGGCGGTCTTCATTCCTTCTTGGCTGAGGTGGCAACGGCGGCAGGCCTGGGTTGCCATGAGGGCAATCCTCACGAGGCTGGTCCCTCCAGTCCCCCTCGCGAGGAGGGTCACGCCAGCGGTCCTCACGAGGTTGGTCACGCCAGCCTGGTCATGGGCCACGGTCTTCCCAGTGTCCCGGGTTCCTTCTTCCTCCTCGGTCGTGGCCCCGGTCAGCACGGTCAGGGCATCGGCCGACTCTACCTTCTCGCACAACGCGGAGTTTTTGGCATTCATTGGTGTTGTGGGTGTGGAGGTCGTGGTACATACAGTACCGGCTGCCCCTGGAGGATTCGGGCAGATCCTTGCCCCTCTTGGTGTCCGGTTCTGCCGCGAGCACGACAGCCCCCTTGCGCTTCACGTCCTTGGCCTTGGGCTTCTTCTCTTCTCGGTCTGCGGCAGGCAGCTCGAGGAGGGAGAGGCGTCCCTCCTCAGCTCTGGCGCACTTGGTCGCCAGGTTGAACAACTCCAGGGAGGTGCAGAGGTCTTCGTGCATCGCCAGTTCCTCCTTCATCTTGACGTCGCGCACGCCGTCGGAGAAGGCCGAAATGATGGCTTCTTTAGACACCCTGGGGATCTTGAGGCGCGCACTGTTGAAGCGCTGGATGTACTTTTGCAGGGTCTCTCCAGGTTGCTGCTTGATGCGGCGCATGTCTCTCACGGCGGGAGGCCGGTCGCGGGTACCTTGGAAGTTGGCGATGAAGCGAGTACGCATTTGGTCCCAGGAGGAGATCGTGCCTGGGGCCAAGTGCAAGCACCTTCCTTCAGCGCCATGGGGAACCAGTTCGCCATGACCTTCTCGTCCCCGCTGGCTGCTTCGATTCCCAGCTCGTAGAGATGGAGGAACTCTGTGGGATCAGTTGTGCCGTCGTAGCGAGGAGGCAGGTCCGGCTTGAACTTGCCGGGCCACGCGACGCTACGCAGCTCGGGGGTGTAGGCGCGGCAGCCAGCGGTGGCCGCGGGAGGTTTTGGTTGAGGGAGAGCTTGTCCTTGTGGGTCCCCTTGCGCTGCAGCTGGGAGCAGCACGGGGTCTTGACGTGCCGGAGCTGGAGCGGGGTCTCGATGAGCCGGGGCTGGGAGCACCCGGGCGGCCTCTTGCGGTCGCGGGACTTCTTGGCAGCTCCGTTCCTGCTGGGCCGGCGCATGACGGAGCGGGTTCCGGCCAGGAGCTGCGCACCTTGGGGCCATGGCATCTTCTTGGAAAGGAGGCGGCTGGAACACCCTCGGGGCTTCATTGCCCACGCGGGGCGGAGTGCGACGCAGTGGTGCGGAAGGCGCGGGAGAGCCCCCTGCGGCGCGGACGAGCTCGACGTCGCGGTCGAGCCACTCCTCGTAGACGTCGTCGACGGGGCGGTAGCGCAGGAGCTCGTTCGCTGCGAGGAGCGCAGCCCGAGCCTCCAAGGGTGCGCGAAGCGCGTGCGACAAAGAACCGGCCGGGGTGAGCGACGGAGTGGCGGTGCGGCCATCCCGCCGCATGGGCGGGTGCTGAGAGGATGCTTGTTGCTCGTTCACCGCCGGGCCGGTGGCGGCGTTGACGGCGGGCGACGGGGAACGACGAGGACGCCCATCGACGGGGGCCGTCTGGATGGCGCGGGAAGCGATGGCGGCCCTGCGCTCGGCGCGGTCCCGACGAGCGTCAGACATGGATGCGACGGTCGGAGGAGAGCGGAGCGGTGGAAGACGGACTCCGGCGCACCCCTACCTGGCGCGCCAAATGTCGGATCACGGGTTCCGGCAGACCCTTAAGGTTCGAACTCTGGGGTGCGCGCGGAGATCGTGCCCTCTACCTCTCCGTCTCGTAAGGATCTAAACTACTGCAAGAACAACACAAGAAACACAGGGTTTATACTGGTTCGGGCCACCATTGTGGTGTAATACCCTACTCCAGTGTGGTGGGTGGATTGCCTCTTGGGCTGATGAGGAAGAACAGTACAAGGAAGAACGACCTCGCGAGGGTCTGTTCTTGGTTAGGGGATGAACTGCTAGGGGGAGTTCGATCGCCCTTCTCTGTCTCTAGACGCCGGATTCTGTTCTAGCTCTGTTCCCTCTAGATGCCTCTACTCTGGGGGTGGCTGGCCCTATTTATAGGCAAAGGCCCTGGGCCTCTTCCCAAATATTGAGCGGGAAGGGCGCCAACAATTGGCCAATTTGAAGGGGAACATCTGGTACACTTATCCTGACTAAAGTCGGTCTTCGCCTGCCAAAGGCTCTGGTGATGACGCCGGCTTGGGCTCCATAGTGACTTCCTCCTTGTCGCGGAGCTGGTCTTGGTCTCGTTGCACCGAAATGGGTGCCTTTGCTTGATCATCTCGCCTACGCTTGCCCCCTTTGCACCAAAGAGGAATGGGAGGACACTGCACGAGCTGGCGCCCGCCTGGCATCCTTGATCGTCATGGCTTGCGTCATGGGCACCTCGTGAGGTACCCCGCCTTGATCTCTCCGCCTCCTCGCGAGCCAGCCTAAGGAGGCCGTGCTTGAGGAAGCGCCGTGTCGTCCACCTCGCGAGGCTTGGCCCCTCGCGAGGGTCTTGAGCCTTGTGTTGATGAAGATGGGCCACGCTGGGCCCCCACTCGAGCCACACCGCAGGCTGCAGGCAGGCAAGTCTCGGGACCCCCGTTCCCAGAACACCGACAAAATATAATAGGATATATCTTCTTTTCATCAAGATAAGCGTATTTCAATGCATCTGATAACTACTTTAATTCAAACATGGGATCACTCTTAGGTGGAAGAGGGTCCCTAAGAGTTTCAACAGGCAAGTTATGTTTAAGGATAGGTACTTATTTGAAGAATATGTCATCTACTTCATTCCTTTCATTCATATGCATATCATTTTCATGGAGTAGCAAATATCGTCCTAAAGGATTGGTAGGAGGAATAACAATAGAAGCAAGACCAAGAATTTCATCCTTACTTGACAATTCCTTTTCATGCGGTTGTCTACGAAACTTAGAGAAATTGAACTCATGAGATACATCACCAAATTTAGCTCTAACCTTCTCTTTAACACAATCAATTTCAGCATTAACGACATTCAAGAACGGTATACCAAATATAATGGGACAAAATTTATCTTGTTGTGAACCAAGAGCCAAGAAATTAGTAGGGTATTTGATCTTACCACACAAGACTTCAACATCTCGAACAATCCCAAGCAATGAAATAGTATCTCTATTTGCTAGCTTAATAGTAACTTCAATATCTTCAATCTCAGCAGGTGCAATATCATTCACAATTTCTTGATATAGAGTAAACAGAATAGCACTAACACTAGCACCCATATCACATAAACCATGATAGCAATGACCTCCAATTTTAATAGAAACAACAGGCATGCCCACTACGGGTTTATTCTTATCTATCATATCGTGTTCGTTTCTAATGGGTTTAGCGATTCTAGTAGCATTATCGCAAAAATAAATAACATGCCCATCAACATTATCAACCAAGAGATCTTTAACCATTGCAATATTAGGTTCAACCTTAATTAGTTCAGAGGGTCTATGTGTTTTAATATTACTTTTATTAACCATAGTTCTAGCTTTAGCATGTTTGTTAATCCTAACGGGAAAAGGAAGTTTCTCAATATAAGCAGTAGGCATAAATGGATCAACATTATAAACAATTATTTCATCTTGAGCTGTAATAGGTTCCTCAATTATTTCCTCAATAGGTGGATGATATTTAAACCACTTCTCCTTAGGGAGATCAACATGAGCAGCAAAAGATTCACAAAATGTAGCTACTTTCTCATAGTCAAGTCCATATTTAGTACAAAACTTATGAAAAGCATCAGTTTCCATAAAAGATTTAACAAAATCAAACTCAAGATTTATACCTGACTCTGTGATATGTCTCCGTCATATCTACTTTTCCTAATGCTTTTCCTCTTGTTTTGGACTATAATTTGCATGATTTGAATGAAACTAACTCGGACGGGCGTTGTTTTCAGTAGAACTACCATGGTGTTGTTTTTGTGCAGAAATAGAAGTTCTCGGAATGGAACAAAACTTTTTGGAGAATTATTTTACAATAAAAGAAAAATACTAGAGCCAAGAACCACCGAAGAGGGGGTGTCGGTGTCAAAACCGGCGGATCTCGGGTAGGGGGTCCCGAACTGTGCGTCTAGGAGGATGGTAACAGGAGACAAGGGACACGGTGTTTTTACCCAGCTTCGGGCCCTCTCGATGGAGGTAAAACCCTACTCCTGCTTGATTAATGTCGATGATATGGGTAGTACAAGAGTAGATCTACCACGAGACCAGAGAGGCTAAACCCTATAAGCCAGCCTATGGTATGATTGTTGTTGTTGTGTCCTACGGACTAAACCCTCCGGTTCATATAGACACCGGATGGGGCTAGGGTTACACAGAGTCGGTTACAATGGGAGGAGATCTAAATATCCGTATTTCCAAGCTTGCCTTCCACGCCAAGGAAAGTCCCATCCGGATACGGGACGAAGTCTTCAATCTTGTATCTTCATAGTCCAACAGTCCGGCCAAAGGTCATAGTCTGGCTGTCCGGACACACCCTAATCCAGGACTCCCTCAGTAGCCCCTAAACCAGGCTTCAATAACGACGAGTCCGGCACGCAGATTGTCTTCGGCATTGCAAGGCGGGTTCCTCCTCCGAATACTTCATCGAAGATTTTGAACACAAGGATCGTGTCCGGCTCTGCAAAATAAGTTCCACATACCACCGTAGAGAGAGACTAACATTTTCACAAATCTAATCTGCTGACGTATTCTGTAGCATGACATCACACCACAACCAAGTTTTCATTCGAATCGTTTTTACTGTCCCACCTCAGCGCGTTTTGTGAGGCGGTTTCCTTGGCACGTCTTGTCGAAGCAGAGATCGTGTCCCCTTATCACGGGATTCTCATCAATACGGGCGTGGGTAACCCAACCGTGCCATTGATTACGGCGCTTGGGGGATAAGCGAGTTTTACCAGGCTGGTGGGGACGCATAGTTTCGTACGCCCATATAAAGGGATAAGGATTCACCTTTTCATCCACGCCTTCTTCCTCCTTTGCTCATCCGTTTTCGCACACTCGAGCTCCAGCACCCAAGTCCGCATTTCCCACCTCAACCTTCTCCAACCATGTCCGGAGCGGGAGGCAGGTGGATGGTCTCCTCCGTTACGGAGGGAAACATCAAAAAGCTAAGGAGAGTCGGATACCTGTCCGACGACATCGCGCACCGGCTCCCAGATGAGGGGCAACTCATCCCCACCCCCAGGCCCCATGAGAGGGTGGTGTTCCTCACCCATTTCCTCCACGTACTGGGCTTCCCTCTCCACCCATTCGTCCGGGGGCTCATGTTCTACTACGGCCTGGACTTCCACGATCTGGCCCCGAACTTCATCCTCAACATCTCGGCGTTTATCGTCGTGTGCGACGCCTTCCTCCGCATCAAGCCCCACTTCGGCTTATGGCTGAAGACCTTCAATGTCAAGCCGAAGGTAGTGAGCGGCCGTCAGGCAGAGTGCGGAGGCTCCATGGTGGGCAAGATGCCCAACGTCATATGGCTCGAGGGCTCCTTTGTGGAGACCATAAAGGGGTGGCAATCGGGGTGGTTCTACATCACCGAGCCGCGTGACCCTGAATGGGCAGCGGCCCCCGAGTTCCGATCTGGCATCCCCACGCGGCTCACCTCCTGGCAAGAGAAGGGCCTGAGCTGACCGGACTCCAAACATGCGTCCAAAACCTGGTGGACAAGAAGCTCAAACTTTTCAACATAGTCCAGGTCATGCTCATTCGCCGGATCCTCCCGTGTCAAAGACGGGCTTTAAACTTGTGGGAGTTCAACCCGGCCCAGCAACAAACTCTGACCAGGCTCTTCGATACAACAAACAAGGATGCCTGGAAGGTGCTATTCAAGGGCGCCGAGGTTCCCCCTCCCACTATCGAGGATCGCAGATTCTGCGCGAAGCGCCAAGCGAGTGCAGTAAGCTGTTTTACCTTTTACAGGATACTCGTTTTTCATAGTTTGACTCCATGCGGAATCTAAGCACCCGTACCTTTGACAGGACTAGCAGCAGAAGGACGGACAGATCGACTGTCCAGCTCCTTTGCCCGAAGGCCCAGCGGACGCCCGTTTGGCGAAGCTGTTGGTTCTGGCACCTTATGTGGTGTCGGAGAAGAAGGCCAAGAAGAAGGCCACGGGAACCCAGAGGAGTTCCCAGCGCCAGGTGGTGTCGGACTCATCAGCCGATGACTCCAAGGCGCACTCCTCCCATGAAGACGAGGAGGAGGAAAAAGAGGCTACTTCCCCTCCAGCAGGGGGAGAGAAGAAAAGGAAGGCCGCCCCAACTAGGGAGGACGGAGGGTCCAAGAAGGGAAGGACCCTTCCTCCGGACTACTCCACCAATGCCGCCGACAATGAGGAGGAGTGGCCGCCCAGGGCCAAGCCCCTGGCGAAGTCGTAAGTATTCGGACACCAGAGTGACTCATAGTGTTCCTTTATTGCACAGCTTTTCCTGATGCCGAATATAATCATGCAGTTCGCCCTGAGCCCGGATCGATGTGTCGTCGAGCTGCTCCTTGGGTTCGTCGGATGTGAATAGCCTTTCACTTCCGGCCGCCTCCTCCCCTCGCCCTATGGACAATGTCGAGGTATTATCCCAAGAGGTTGCAAACAAGGGGAGGCAGTCCTGGGGGCGCCTCAAGGCAACGTCCCGGACTCCAGCGCAAGGGGGGCAAGACCCCCAGGGGTTCCAAGTCCGGCCCTGGGCCAAACACCGCACCGGAACCTTCATCGGTTTCGGAGTCTGGCAGGCGGCCCCCTGCTACGAAGGGCAAGCCTACCGCGCCGGTGACCTCCGTCCAACCGGAGGCACCGGATAACTTGCTGGAGGTGCTTAACGGCGCCTCCATCGATGAGGAGCACCGCACCATTATGAGTGCGGTGATCCAGAAAGCGGGCTGACTGAAGCTTGTGCTAGCCTTCTGACGGGCTTTGAGGTATGTAAAAAATATGTGAAAATATTACCGCATAGACAGTAGCCCCTGATGCTCTGTTCGGTGTTCATAAAGAAAAGCCGGATAGAGGATCTAATAATATTCGCAGGAGTCTAACATAATTATGTCGATATTCGTGCGCAGGCTTTGCTGCTAACCTCTGCCGCACTGACTGCGGAGGTTGATGTGCTGAAGCAGAACCTCGAGCGGTCCGAGAAAGAGCTTGGCCTTACCAAGAAGTAGCTCGAGGAGAACCAAGGTACATAATGCCTTGTCTATGTGTGTATATAAAAAAGATGCAGTTGCAAAAAATGATAGGATCGTTATTAATGTGCTAGGGGCCACGACCGAGGTGGCGACCCTGAAGCGAGCACTATCCGAGGCCGAAGATAAAGCGGCCATGGAGTGCAGCGGGCGGGGGAAGCAAGAGGCGTAGGTTGCCGAGGTGCAGCAAGAGCTCCAGGCTCTCGTGTAAAAGCATGAGAGTTTGGAACTTGAGTCGAAGACTCGCGAGTCCAAGCTCGTTGCAGCCCTCGAGAGCGCCAAGTCTGCCAAGGACGAAGCCCAAAAGGCCCTCCAGGAAATTGAGGTGATAAATAAGATAGCAGCGGGTAAGGCCTTCAATATGCAAAGCAAGCATGTGAAAGTGAATTACTTGTTACTTACCCGAGTCCGGAGCTCTCCAGGAGCATTCGCAGATTTGCCCCGCAGCGTGTCCGATGCCGCCACCTACTACCGGGCCGAGGAATGGAGCTCGACGGAGAAGGTGTTCTGGTCTCAGTATGCTGAGACCGGACACCCAGTGCCCTTGAGCGACAAGCTAAAGCAACTAGTCGAGCTCCATAAGGTGGCCGAACAGGCCATGAAGGGTCTCATAGTCCAGCTGTGGCCTGGAGAGGCCATGCCTGGGAGCTACTTCGGGCTGGTGAGGCGGCTGGCGGATGCCTGTCCGTGGCTTGAGGTTATCAAGCACTCCGTCTGCATCGAGGGCGCCCGCAGGGTCCTTGCCCGTGTGAAGGTACATTGGGGCAAAATGGACGCGGAGCGGCTTGTGATGGATGGGCCACCGCAGGGCAAGGAGCATCGCCACCCTGAGATGTACTATAAAGGTGTCCTGGAGGGTGCCCGCCTTGTGGCGGATGAATGTTCAAAAGATGTAATATTTGAGTAAACTTCGCTCGTGTGATCCTATATGCTGAAAACTTGTTCATGTGCGCTATGCAACGCTTGTTTCAATTTAAAATATTACCTTCTATGCGGCCGTTTATTAAATCTGAGAGATGGCGAGTCGTCGGCTTCTGCCCCCATGCCACGAGTGCTGGGGTGTTCGGGATTAAACCTGAGCACTCTTTTTCCCATTCTTGGGTCCTTCGAGGGAGGTGCTCAGCACAACGAACAAGGCAATCAGACTATAATGTGTTATCACTCTCACTTAGCCAGAGAATTCTATAATTTTAAATTTCGGCGAAGCCCCTAGTGTTCGGAAGACCGAGTTCGGGGCGCTATACACGCCTAGGCCGGACAAAGCCGACTCCTCGCTCTAAGCGGCATAAGTCTTTAGGGCCTCGAAACCTCTCGAACAGCGACCAGCTCTCCCGCTATCATGACAGTCAGTTTTAGCTTTCTCTACTGAGGTGCTTAGCCCAGCTGAACCGGGGCACAATCGCAGTAGTTCTCACAGTGCTACCTTAGCCGATATAGCGGAACATAAGGTACCAAAACATGGGAGTCGGGCAAACCCAACTATTGACCAAAGACATGATTCGGAGCTGATGCATATAATGCTATAAGTTTGGAGTGCCGCTGAAGGAGTCCTGGATTAGGGGGTATTCAGATAGCCGGACTATACCTTCGGCCGGACTCCTGGACTATGAAGATACAAGATTGAAGACTTCGTCCCATGTCCAGAAGGGACTTTCCTTGGCGTGGAAGGCAAACTTGGTGATACGGATATGTAGATCTCCTACCATTGTAACCGACTCTGTGTAACCCTAGCCCTCTCCGGTGTCTATATAAACCGGAGGGTTTTAGTCCGTAGGACGAACAACAGAACAACAATCATACCATAGGCTAGCTTCTAGGGTTTAGCCTCCTTGATATCGTGGTACATCTACTCTTGTACTACCCATATCATCAATATTAATCAAGCAGGAGTAGGGTTTTACCTCCATCGAGAGGGCCCGAACCTGGGTAAAAACATCGTGTCCCTAGTCTCCTATTACCATCCGCCTAGACGCACAGTTCGGGACTCCCTACCTGAGATCCGCCAGTTTTGACACCGACATTGGTGCTTTCATTGAGAGTTCCTCTGTCGTCACTTTTAGGCCCGATGGCTTCTCCGATCATCAACAGCGATGCGGTCCAGGGTGAGACTTTTCTCCCCGAACAGATCTTCGTATTCGGCGGCTTTGCACTGTGGGCCAATTCGCTTGGCTGTCTGGAGCAGATTGAAAGCTACGCCCCTGGCCATCAGGTTAGATTTGGAAGTCTTAACTACATGGCTGACATCCGCGGGGATTTGATCTTCGACGGATTCGAGCCACAGCCGAGCGCGCCGCACTGTCACGAAGGGCATGATTTAGCTCTGCCGTCGAACAGTGCTCTGGATGCCGCACCCGCATCGGCCCCGACCCTTAGTTCGGAGCCGATCGTGCCGATCGAGGACGGGTGGTTGGACGCCGCCTCGGAGGCCGAAATCTCTACGGCGATCGAACCGAACACCAGCTTTGTCCCTTGCGAAGCCTGTGACTCTAAGGTGCCAGACTCCCCTCCGGACTCCGAGCCCCCCGCGCCCCTGCCGATCGAATCCGATTGGGCGCCGATCATGGAGTTCACCGCCGCGGACATCTTTCAGCACTCGCCCTTCGGCGATATTCTGAATTCACTAAAGTCTCTCTCTTTATCAGGAGAGCCCTGGCCGGACTACGGTCAGCAAGGTTGGGATGCGGATGATGAAGAAATTAAAAACCCACCCATCGCCCACTTTGTAGCCACTGTCGATGATTTAACCGACGTGCTCGACTACGACTCCGAAGACATCGACGGTATGGACGCCGATACAGTAGACGATCAGGAACCAGCGCCTATAGGGCACTCAAAAGCCACCTCGTCATATGACATATACATGGTGGACACCCCAAAAGAGGGCGACGGCGATGGAACAGCGGAGGATGACCCCTCCAAGAAACAGCCTAAGCGCCGGCGTCAGCGGCGCCGCTCTAAATCCCGCCAAAGCAAAAATGGTGATTCCAGTACGGGAGATAATAACACTCCGGACAGTGTCGAACAAAGCCCCCTCCAGCAAAACTCAGCACACAAGGATGGGGAAGCCAGCCCTCATGAAGGAGCGACAGACAGAGAGATCGAGGACGATAATTACATGCCTCCCTCGGAAGACAAGGCAAGCCTCGACGACGATGAATTTGTCGTACCTGAAGATCCCGTCGAACGAGAGTGCTTCAAACGCAGGCTTATAGCCACGTCGAGCAGCCTCAAGAAAAAACAGCAACAGCTTAGAGCTGATCAAGACTTGCTAGCCGAAAAATGGACGGAAGTCCTAGCGGCCGAAGAGTATGAACTCGAACGCCCCTCCAAGAGCTACCCAAAGCGCAGGTTGCTACCCCGATTAGAGGAAGAAGCACCTACATCGCCAGCGCATGATGCGGCCGACCGGCCACCACGTGGCCATGACAGAGAGGTCTCTCGGCCCTCCACTCAAGCCGCACCCCAGTGCCGCTTTAGAAATACCAAGGCATGGGGGAATGCGCCAGACCTGCAAGATATATAGGAGGACAAGGCAAAGCAAACAAGGTCGATCTACGGATCGCGTGGGCGCCCCATGACACGAGACTATAATCGTCACGCCGGATACAGTAAATCCGGCCGGGCCGAACACAGTAGACAAAGCTCGTTTGAGCTACGTCGGGATATAGCCCAATACAGAGGTGCCGCACACCCACTATGCTTCACAGATGAAGTAACGGATCATCAAATCCCAGAGGTTTCAAACCCGTAAACATCGAATCATATGACGGTACAATAGATCCTGCGGTATGGATCGAGGATTATCTCCTCCACATCCACATGACCCGCGGTGATGACTTACACGCCATCAAATACCTCCCACTCAAGCTTAAAGGACCAGCTCGGCATTGGCTTAACAGCTGGACAGCAGAATCAGTTGGTTGTTGGGAGGACCTGGAAGCCGCATTCCTCAACAATTTCCAGGGCACTTATGTGCGACCACCAGACGCCGACGGCCTCAGCCACATAATTCAGCAGCCAGAGGAATCGGCCAGGCAATTCTGGACATGGTTCCTAACAAAGAAAAATTAAATCGTCGACTGTCCGGACACAGAGGCCCTAGCAACCTTCAAGCATAATATCCGCGATGAATGGCTTGCCCGGCACCTTGGACAGGAGAAGCCGAAATCTATGGCAGCCCTCACGACACTCATGACCCGCTTTTGTGCGGGAGAAGACAGCTGGCTGGCTCGTAGCAATAACATAACCAAGAGCCATGGTAATTCGGATACCAAGGACAACAGTGCTAGGTCGCGTCGCAACAAGCACAAGCGCCGTATTAACGGCGACCATGCTGAGGATACGGCAGTTAATGCCGGATTCAGAGGCTCTAAACCCGGTCAGCGGAAAAAGCCATTCAAGAGAAATAATCCGGGGCCGTCCAGTTTGGACCGAATACTCGACCGCTCATGCCAGATACATGGCACCCTCGAAAAGCCAGCCAATCACACCAACAAGGATTGTTGGGTGTTCAAGCAGGCCGGCAAATTAAATGCCAAAAACAGAGACCAGGGGCTACATAGCGATGACGAGGAGGAGCCCCGGCCGCCGAACAATAGTGGAGAGAAGGGATTCCCCCCACAAGTGCGGACGGTGAACATGATATACGCGACCGACATCCCCAAGAGGGAGCGGAAGCGTGCGTTAAGGGACGTATACGCGATGGAACCAGTCGCCCCGAAGTTCAACCCATGGTCCTCTTGCACAATTACTTTTGATCGAAGGGACCACCCCACTAGCATTCGTCACGGCGGATTCGCCGCACTGGTTCTAGACCCAATTGTTGACGGATTTCACCTCACTAGAGTCCTCATGGACGGCGGCAGCAGCCTGAACCTGCTTTATCAGGACACGGTGCGGAAAATGGGCATCGATCCTTCGAGGATTAAACCCACTAAAATGACCTTTAAAGGCGTCATACCAGGTGTAGAGGCCAACTGTACAGGCTCAGTCACACTTGAAGTGGTCTTCGGATCTCCTGATAATTTCCGAAGCGAGGAGTTAATCTTCGACATAGTCCCGTTCCGAAGTGGTTATCACGCACTGCTCGGGCGAACCGCATTTGCCAAATTTAATGCGGTACCGCATTGCGCATACCTCAAGCTCAAGATGCCAGGCCTGTCGGATTTCGGGTTCCGGCAGACCCTTGAGGTTCGAACTCTGGGGTGCGCGCAGAGATTATGCTTCCTACCTACCTGTACCCCTCCGCCTCGCAAGGATCTAAGCTACCAGAAGAACAACACAAGAGACACAGAGTTTATACTGGTTCGGGCCACCGATGTGGTGTAATACCCTACTCCAGTGTGGTGGTGTGGTGGATTGCCTCTTGGGCTGATGATGAACAATACAAGGAAGAACAGCCTCGCGAGGGTCTGTTCTTGGCCGGGGCGATGAACTGCTAGAGGGGTTCAGTCGCCCTTCTCTCTCTCTGTCTGATTGCCAATCGACCCGTTTCTAGCTCCCTAGGTTCCTTTACCGATGCCTCTTGATCGGGGGTGGCTAGTCCTATTTATAGGCAAAGGCCCTGGGCCTCTTCCCAAATATTGAGCGGGAAGGGCGCCAACAATTGGCTGGTACACTTATCCTGACTAAAGTTGGTCCTCGCCTGCCAAAGGCTCTGGTGGTGACACTGGCTTGGGCTCCACAGTGACTTGCTCCTTGTCGCAGAGCTGGTCTTGGTCTTGTTGCACCGAAATGGGTGCCTATGCTTGATCCTCCCGCCTGCGCTTGCTCCCTTTGCACCAAAGAGGGAAGGGAGGACGTTGCACGGGCTGGCGCCCGCCTGGCGCCCTTGGTCGTCATGGCTTGCGTCATGGGCACCTCGTGAGGTACCCCGCCTTGATCTCTCCACCTCCTCGCGAGCCAGCCTGATGAGGTCGTCCCTGAGGAAGCTCCGTGTCGTCCGCCCCGCGAGGCTTGGCCCCTCGCGAGGGTCTTGAGTCTGCGTTGAAGAAGATGGGCCGTGCTGGGCCCCCTTTGAGCCACGCCGCAGGACGCAGGTAGGCAAGTCTGGGGACCCCCGTTCCCAGAACACCGACAGTAGCCCCCGGGCCCAAGGCGCGCCCGGACTTGGCCGTGCAGGGAGGCGAAAGGGCAAGGGCGGAGCGCCGCGGGCCCTAACAGCCTGCGTCCTTGGGTGCCGCGTGGCGGTTGATTGGACGTGGGTGTTTCTGCAACCGCGCGAGTTGATAAAGGAGCGACATCTGCCCAGGTTTTGCTTTTTCTGCTTTCTCCGGTTGCTGCTCAGATCGCCTTTCTTGCGCCTCTCCTTCCTTCCTCCAAATCTCCAGATCTGCTTCGACCGCGTGATCCAGAAGCCACGGCGCCTCGTCAGTCCCCGGCCGGAGCTTGGTACACGTCTGCCTTGGGGTCGCCAAACGTGTCGGAGGCGAGCCTCGCCCGGCTACGCCGGATGGTGACGGCGCAGGGCATCGACGGGGCGAGGGTGTTCAAGGCCGGCTCCGCCACCCCTGAGGGTCGAGGGAGCACCTTTTATCCGCTCTTCGTAAGCTCCATTGCTGCTGGCCTGGTGCCTCCCTTCTCCGAGTTCTTCTTCTCTGACCTCCGCCATTACAACTTACAAGCTCTGCATCTCCATCCCAACTCCATCCTTCTCCTGGCGATCTTCGCCTATTACTGCGAGGCTCACGTAGGGGTGCAGCCCTCAGTGGCCTTGCTGCGCCACTACTTCTCCCTCCGGGTCTCTCGCGGTTCTCCTTCCGCGTGCACGAGCTTCATTGCGTACAGTGGCGCCATTGCCATTTCGAAGCCCGGAAAAAGGATTGAGGGCTTCAGGAGCAAGTGGGTCTTGGCTGACGCTGGGCGCATTCACCCTCGGCTGATTTTGCCCACGGAGCTGCCCACGAGCTCCGGTGATTGGGGTCGAGCGGAGCTCACGGACCCCCGCGCGAAGCCGGTGCTGGAGAAGATGGATGCGGATCTGAGGCCGGCCAGCATGGCAGCGGCGAAGCTGACCGGCGCGTCACTGCTGAGGGAATTCCTGGAGCACCAGCTGGCTCCGCTTCGGCAGTACTCACCTCCGATGTGGAGGCCTCGTCTGAGCCCCGCGACCTTGGGTGACGAAGATCTAGCCGCGGTGCTCCAATCTCTGGTCGGGGGCGAGGTGGCGAGGTTGGAGGGCGCTCCTACGCCCTTGTTCCTCCGCGACGACTGGGAACAGGTGGTGGAGTCCATGCCTGTCTTCAACGGGGACGGGCCCTTGCCCGCTGAAGCCCTCGAGGAACCAGTGGGCGTGTCCTCCGACGACTCCAACGAACAGGAGGACGGAGAGGAGCGGGGGAAGGGGCCTGACTCCGAGGCGACTGACGAAAAGTCGACGGCTCCCCTATCCCGGCGCAGGCCCCGCGCTCTTCGCCTCCCTCCGAGCGATGACGACGAGGATGATGACGTGCTGGGCAGCGGGAGCTCGCCCCCGATCCCGAAGAAGGACAGGACCGGGATGATCCCCCGCGGGTCTGCCCCGGCCCGGGGCATTCCGCGGACGCGCCTTCTGCTTCCGAGGTTGATCCCTCCAGCCGGCTTTCAGGCTTCAAGTTTGACCGGAGGCAGCTTGAGCTCGCCGGTGACGACCCGTAAGTGCTTGACTCTTGTCTTTGTTTCTTGTTCTGCTGCTGAGGCTTGACGTCCGCGTTTCTTGGATAGGCTGGGGCCCGCGACGAAGAAGCTGAAGGGGGCTCCTGAGGTTCCATCCGCGGCAGCGCCTCTGCCTGTGGAGGAAGGTGACCGCGACGCACGGGCCTCCCCTGCCCGGTCGTCCTCGCGAGGTCTGGCCGAGTTGGCTGGGGCGAGCCCAGCCCCCATGGCCCAAGTGACTCCCGAGGTGCCTTTGCCTGCCGCCACCACAGTCGTCGGGGCGCAGCAGGCCCCACCTCAGGGTGCTGTGGTCATGCCGCCGCCTTCTCCTCCTACGCCACCGACTGCTGTCCCTCCGACTCCTCCCGTCGTTCTGGATTGTGTTGCTGCCGAGCTGGACCGGCTCCGGCAGGATCTTCTTGGCGCCGACCCCCGCTTGGTGGCCGGGCGCTTGGAGCCGGTTTCAGGATGGATTCGCTCCGACGCTTCGGTTCGGGCGGCGCTGGTCCAAGCCTCAACGGCTTGTGATGAGGAGAGGCAGGCCGCTCTTGATGCGAAGGCTGCTCGTGACGCGGCCCAGGGGGAGGCGGCCGACATCCGTGGTCGCTGCAAGGTGCTGGAGGACGAGCTGCAAGGCCTGCGGGACCAGCTCGCGAAAGAGGCCCACCTTCGCCAAGAGCAAGAAGAGGGCGTGAAGGCTCGCGAGGCGGCCGTCGAGGTCCGGGAGGCCAAGCTCAAGAAACGCCGCGACCGCCTACGCGTGCTGGAGCAGGAGTTGGGGACGAGGAAGGTCGAGCTGGACGACAAGGCTCGGGTTCTTGCCGAGGACCGCGTGGCCTTCGCAGACATGGAGGAGAAGGCTCGTGCTTCACTGAAGATGCTCTACGCCAGCGGCCTGGAGAGCCCGCTAGCTCGCGCTGAGGACGGCCCCGCCAAGCTGCTTCCCTTCCTGGTTCGTGCTCTTGAGGATGTCGCCCTTGGCCTTGGCCCCACGGCCGAGGCCGAGGCGCGTGTCCTGTCTTCTGCAGTGCTGATGCGGTTCTTCACCCACATTCACCTTCGCGACCCCAACGCCGACCTCGACAGCCTGCTGGAGCCAGTGAGCGGCGAGCGTGCTGCTACCGTTGCCGAGGCCGTGAAGGGTCGCGCGGAGGCTCTGCTGGGGAAGTTCCGGGCCTTCAGCACCAAGCCGAAGCCAGGCGCTGCCGACCCTGCTGCTCCATGAGGTGAAGCCACTCCGCGCTGCTCCACCGTCGTCTGGCGATTCCGCCGTGGCTCCCGTCCTATTTTCAATTTCTGCACACGTATCATACCTCGGGGAGGCGTTTAAACTTGTCTTTGGCGTCAAGATAATAGTATGGACTGTAATATTTGCTTCTAAATTCTTTGAATTTTACGCTATTCCTTCCTACTTGCTTATGCTCTACGCCGGCAGAGCCCGGCCCCGCGCGTACCTCACCCAGCATTTGCCCCGACCAGAAACCAGGATGGTACCAAAGGAGTGAGGGGCTACAGGACAAGTTAGGCTCCTGAGTCGCGATGCTCAGGAGTCCCCCTTGGTGCACGAATAGCAAGTAGGGAGGCGATCCTTGAAGTTTACGCTTTTCCTTCCTACTTGCTCATGTTCTACGCCGGCAGAGCCCGGCCCCGCGCGTACCTCACCCAGCATTAGCCTTTTGGAACTAAGGAGTGAGGGGCTACAGTACCAGTTAGGCTCCTGAGTCGCGCTGCTCAGGAGTCCCCCTTGGCGCCCGAACAGCAAGTAGGGAGGTGAGATGTGGGTGGATCTACCGTTCTACGTCTGCAGAGCCCTGCCCCGCGTGTACCTCACCCAGCGTTAGTCTTTCGGAACTATGGAGTGAGGGGCTATGGGACTAGTTAGGCTGCTGAGTCGCGATGCTCATGAGTCCCCCTTGACGCTCAAACGGCCTTCATACCTTGGCTCCGCTCAAGGAGAGACGCGCGACGAACCAGGCCCGGGGGGGCTGGCTGGCTGGCGTGCGTCTGGGCGTGACCCAGGCGCAGCCCCCGTGCCCAGCCCCCTCGCGCGGCACTCCCGGGGGGAGGCGTTACGATGAGGCTGGACACTGAGCTCTGGGCTCCCTGAGGTTGATGCGGCCCGGGGGCCACGCTCGGTCGTTTATCACCAGCGCGGATCATAGCGCTTCCGTATGTGTACGGGCATAGCCGCTCCTCGGCAGTGTCGTCAGCCAGCGCGGAGCATGGTGCTTCCACTGGTACGTGGGAGGGGGCTCCCCTCCGGGAGGAGCCCCCGGGGCGTGTACAGCCCCGCCCTGACGCGTGGCTGGCACGGTAGGGCCTGGTGAGGTGTATCTGGGCACCCGTGAGCCAACGCGGAACTCATGGGGCCCTACCTCTAGGCGGGTTGCGCCTGGCACTGGGCCTTATCTTGTGATGTGTTCCTACAAATTGGGTTAGATGCCTACACTCTACGTCCTCGGGTCCCGGCCCTCGAGCTGGTCTCAGCCGTCGCTGGTATGCCAGGTCGTGATGCCATGGACAAGGCCACAGGGTGAGGGCTGGAGAGCCAGTAAGAGCCCTGAGTCGCGATACTCAGGCACCCCCCTTTAACGTGCAAGTGGTCGACATGGAGAAGAAGAGGTGCCGTGGACCGGCATCAAATAATCAAGCATGGCGGATTGAATGCATAGCCGGAAGTAAGCGCGAAAGGGATACATGCCGCTGGGTCTGGCCCGAGCGACTTGGGGATGATGCAGCCCGAGGGGCGCCCCCAACAAAGTAAGATAACGACACGACATAAAAGGGATACATGCCGCTGGGACGGACCCACGCGGCCTGGGAATAATGCAGCCCTGGGGGGCGCTCCCAGCTGGAAATGAAACTTGAAAGATGCCACCTGATGATGTTGAGGACGAAGCAGTGTTGGTGCAGCAGACTCGGTGGGTTGCGGAAGTCGATCCTCACGAGCCCCCAGGCCCTGGGGCCTCGGGAGGCTCCGGAGGCGCTGGTGGCTCCTCGCGGACCGTCTCCATCTCTGCCAGGGCTGCGGAACGCCTGGCCTCTTGAGCTTCCATGATGCCCCTCATGATGCGCTGGTACATGGCAGCCGCGTTCGGCAAGCCGTAAGGCATGCGAACGAAGCTGTGTGGTGGACCTTCGCAGCGCCCCACTCGCAAGGGCCAGAGGCGCTCCAGCGTGGCGACTCAATTGAGCCCTGGTACGTCGACACAGACGCGCAGCCCACCATCCTCGCCTGGATGGGGAACCGTAGCTGGTAGGCGGCCGCCGCCTCTCATGACTCTTGACTCCTGTAGCTCTTGAATGACCTTGCTGACGAACTCCTGAGGGTCTGGCCTGCCTTGTCTTACTCCCTCTTGAGGGAAACGTGCTTCGAAACACGCCTCCATGTGGTGCCCAAGCGCCTCCCTCGTGACCTTAGCCAGGTCAGTGGCCCTCCTGTGGAGAGCCCCCGAGCCCTGCCTGAGGAGGGCGCCGGGCGCGCTTTCCTATGCGATGGAGGGAGGATCCCCCTGGGCAGGCGCGGGCCCTGAGGGGCCTGCCTCCCGAGGGTCCGAGCTGGACGACGTCTTCTTCTTCTTGCGGACGGTCTCGGGAAGCCTCCTGCTTTCGATCCGGGTCTTCCAGTGATGCGGCCTGAAAGGCTCGTTCTAGGGAACACACCGCGTCCTTCTCTTCACAGGGCAGCGTGATGACTCCACCGCTCCCTGGCATCTTGAGGACGTTGTAGCCGTGGTGAGTCACGGCCATGAACTTGGCCAGCGCCAGGTACCCAAGGATGGCGTTGTACGGCAGGCGAATGTGAGCGACGTCAAAGTCGATGAGCTCGGTACGGTAGTGGTTGCGCGCTCCGAAGGTGACAGGGAGGCAGACCTGCCCGATCGGGACCGTGGAGCTGTCAGTGACTCCAGAGAAAGGCTTGGTTGGCTGAAGCTAGTTGTAGGGCACTTGGAGATTGTTGAATGTTTCCACGGACAGGACGTTGAGCCCTTCCCCGCCATCGATGAGGGTCCTGGTGACCACCACGTTGCTGATGATTGGGGAACAAAGCATCGGGAGGACCCCGACTGTGGCTGCACACTTGAGCTGATCCGTTGAGTTGAATGTGATGGCGCATGATGACCACCTGCGGGGACGTGTGGCTTCGAGCTTGGGGAGGAATGCATTCACTTCGCGGGCGAACTGCTTGAAGATGCGCTGAGAGGCTGGGGCTTGAGCTCCGCCCAGGATGCAGGCGATCGCGCGCGGCTCCTGGAAGCCCCCAGCCCCCTCGTCCTGGTGGCGGTCCTCGTTTCTTCTTGGATGCGGCGGCAGCGGAGGGAGGCCTGCGTTACCTTGCGGGCGATCCTCGCGAGGCTGATCCCTCCAGTCTCCCTCGCGAGGCGGGTCTTGCCAGCGGTCCTCGCGAGGTCGATCGCGCCACCCTTGGTGTGAGCCGTGGTCTTCCCAGCGCCCTGCATTCCTTCCTCCTCCTCAACCGTAGCCCCGGTCGACACGGTCAGGGCAACGGCCGATCCTTCCTTCTCGCACAGCTCGGAGCTCTTGGCATTCGTTGGTGTTGTGGGTGTGGAGGTCATGGTACACACAGTAGCGACGGCCCTTGGAAGACTCGGGCTGATCTCTGCCCCGCTTGGTGTCCGGTTCTGCCGCGAGCACGGCAGCCCCCTTGCGCTTCACATCCTTGGCCTTGGACTTCTTCTCTTCTAGGTCTGCGGAAGGCAGCTCGAGGAGGGAGAGACGCCCTTCCTCAGCCCTGGCGCACTTGGTCGCCAAGTTGAACAACTCCAAGGAAGTGCACAGGTCTTCATGCATCGCCAGCTCCTCCTTCATCTTGACGTCGCGCATGCCGTCGGAGAAGGCTGAGATGATGGCCTCCTCGGACACCCTGGGAATCTTGAGGCGTGCGTTGTTGAAGCGCTGGATGTACTTTTACAGGGTCTCTCCGGGCTGCTGCTTGATGCGGCGCATGTCGCTCATGGCGGGTGGACGGTTGCGAGTACCTTGGAAGTTGGCGATGAAGCGGGTGCGCATCTCGTCCCAGGAGGAGATCGTGCCTGGAGCGAGGTTGAGGAGCCCGGTGCGGGCCCCATCCTTGAGCGCCATGGGAAACCAGTTCGCCATGACCTTCTCATCTCTGTTGGCAGCTTTGATGCCCAGCTCATAGGGCTAGAGGAACTCCGCAGGGTCGGCCGTGCCGTCGTAGCGAGGAGGCAAGTCTGGCTTGAACTTGTCGGGCCACGCGACGCTGCGCAGCTCGGTGGTGAAAGCGCGGCAGCCCGCTGTGGCCACGGGAGGCCTTGCGTGACGGAGAGCTTGATCTTGGAGGTCCCCGTGTGCTGCAGCTGGGAGCAGCGCGGGGTCTTGACGTGCAGGAGCAGGAGCGTGGGCGCGACGTGCCGGAGCATGGAGCGCCCAGGCGGCTTCTTGCGGGCGAGGGACTTCTTGGCAGCTCTGTTCTTGCCGCGCTTGTGCCTGGCGAAGCGGGTTCCAGCCAGGGGCCACGCGCCTTGCGGCCGGGGCATCTTCTTGGTAAGGAGGCGGCTGGGGCACCCCCGGAGCTTCGTCGCCCGCGCGGGGTGGGGTGCGGTGCAGCGGGACGGACGGTGCAGGAGAGCCCCCCGCAGCACGGATGAGCTCGGCGACGCGGTCGAGCCACTCTTCGTAGACATCGTCGACGGGACGGTAGCGCAGGAGCTCGTTTGCCGCGATGAGCGTAGCTTGAGCCTCCATGGGTGTGCGGAGCGCGCGGGACGAAGAACCAGCTGGGGTGAGCGAGGGAGTAGCGGTGCGGCCATCTTGCCGCACGGAAGGATGCAGAGACGACGCTTGCTGCTCGTTCACCGCCGGGCCGGTGGCGGCGTTGATGGCAGGCGACGGGGAACGGCGGGGACGCCCGCCGACAGGAGCCGTCTGGGCGACGCGGGAAGCGAGAGCGGCTTGGCGCTCGGCGCGGGCCCGACGAGCGTCAGACATGGACGCGATGGTCGGGGGAGAAACGGGCGGTGGAAGACGAATTCCGGCGTACCCCTACCTGGCGCGCCAAATGTCGGATTTTGGGTTCCGGCAGACCCTTGAGGTTCGAACTCTGGGGTGCGCGCGGAGATTACGCTTCCTACCTACCTGTACCCCTCCGCCTCCCAAGGATCTAAGCTACCAGAAAGACAACACAAGAGACACAGAGTTTATACTGGTTCGGGCCACCGATGTGGTGTAATACCCTACTCCAGTGTGGTGGTGTGGTGGATTGCCTCTTGGGCTGATGATGAACAATACAAGGAAGAACAGCCTCGCGAGGTTCTTGACCGGGGCGATGAACTGCTAGAGGGGTTCAGTCGCCCTTCTCTCTCTCTCTCTCTCTCTGTCTGATTGCCAATGGATCCGTTTCTAGCTCCCTAGGTTCCTCTACCGATGCCTCTTGATCGGGGGTGGCTAGTCCTATTTATAGGCAAAGGCCCTGGGCCTCTTCCCAAATATTGAGCGGGAAGGGCGCCAACAATTGGCCATTTTGAAGGGGAACATCTGGTACACTTATCCTGACTAAAGTTGGTCCTTGTCTGCCAAAGGCTCTGGTGGTGACGCTAGCTTGGGCTCCACAGTGACTTCCTCCTTGTCGCGGAGCTGGTCTTGGTCTCGTTGCACCGAAATGGGTGCCTTTGCTTGATCCTCCCGCATGCGCTTGCTCCCTTTGCCCCAAAGAGGAAAGGGAGGACACTGCGCGGGCTGGCGCCCGCTTGGCGCCCTTGGTCGTCATGGCTTGCATCATGGGCACCTCGTGAGGTACCCCGTCTTGATCTCTCCGCCTCCTCGCGAGCCAGCCTGATGAGGCCGTCCCTGAGGAAGCTCTGTGTCGTCCGCCCCGCGAGGCTTGGCCCCTCACGAGGGTCTTGAGTCTGCGTTGAAGAAGATGAGCCGTGCTGGGCCCCCTTTGAGCCACACCGCAGACCGCAGGCAGGCATGTCTGGGGACCCCCGTTCCCAGAACATCGACAAGGCCCTCGAGGAGTCATTACGGTCAATTGAAACACCGAACGCTCTCTCCGTACGGAGGAGCATATGGCGGCTATCGCAACGGAAGTACAAAGCAGCCTCTCAAGGCAATTCTTCAGTCCGGCCATTAAATGTCCGAACACCGTTAAGCGCACCCGGAGTAACCTACAGCAAGACCTCCTGGCACGTTTTGAGCAGGCGTAGCAATGCGGCCCCAACCCCAGCCCTTGTGAAATTGCGAAACCAGTGCTGCACGTACATAACTACGCTCTAGAAATACCATGGGCACAGGGGGAGGGGCACCATCACGGCACGCCCAAAACACGGCTTAAACCGCACTAGGGGCTGCCGATTCTTCACTTTTATCTTATTTGCAGGACTCCATTCTTTGGAAGGCCTAACCGGCAGTACAATTGCCGCACAAACGATGCAAGAACCAGGGAAGAAGACAACCACGCCGCACTATGGAACTCTAAGGTGGTCACTATAACGAGCAGTATACATGTTTTGCATATCATTCCGCGGCACGCCCCTAGAAGGGACATGTTAAATAATCCCACCTTTTGCTTATCGCACCATTTGTATCGTTCTGTTTTGATTGCAGCCTTTTTAAATAAACAATGCATAGCTTTGGTCTATTATTGTATTACTCTTTTTTAAGAATATATGTTCATTAATAACATGTCGCACCCATACACTTTGGTACGGCCAATACACCAGGGGCTTAAGTACCCCACAACACGATGTGAGAAGTCCGAACACTTTCACAAGTGCGGCACCCCGAACTTATAGCATTATATGCATCGGCTCCGAATCATGTCTTGGGTCAAATGTTGGGTTTGCTCGGCTCCTATGTTTTGGTCCCTTACGTTCCGTTGTATCGGCTAAGGTAGCGCTAGGAGAACTACTGCGATTGTGCCCCAGTTGAGCTTGGCTAAAGGACCTCAGTAGAGAAAGCTAAAACTGACTGTCATGATGAGGCGAGAGCTGGTCGCTGTTCGAGAGGTTTTCGAGTCCCTAAAGACTTATGCTGCTTAGAGCGAGGAGTCAGCTTTGTCCGGCCTAGGCGTGGATAGCGCCCCAAACTCGGACTTCCGAACACTAGGGGCTTCACCAAAATTTAAAGTTATAGAATTATATGGCTAAGTGACAGTGTTCAAGCATTATAGTCCGATTGCCTTGTTCGTTGTGTTGAGCGACTCCCTCGAAGGGACCCAATAATGGGAAAAAGAGCGCTCAAGTTTATCCCGAACACCCCAGCACTCGTGGCATGGGGGCAGAAGCTGACGACTCGCCATCTCTCAAAAATTGATAAACGGCAGCACAGAAGGTAATATTTTAAATTCAAAAAGCATTGCTTAGCGCACATGAACAAGTTTTCAACGCACAGGATAAAATAAACAAGTTTCACTCAAAAATTACATCTTTCGAGCATTCGTCCGCCATAAGGCGGGCGCCCTCCAGAACGCCCTTATAGTACATCTCGGGGTGGCGATGCTCCTTGCCCGGCGGCGGCCCGTCCTTCACAAGCTTCTCCGCATCCAGTTTGCCCCAGTGCACCTTAGCACGGGCAAGCGCCCTACGGGCACCTTCGATGCAGACGGAGCGCTTGATTACTTCGAGCCTTGGACAGGCCTCCACCAGCCGCCGCACCAGCCCGAAGTAGCTCCTAGGCAGAGCCTCTCCAGGCCACAGCCGAACTATGAGGCCTCTCATGGCCTGTTCGGCCACCTTGTGGAGCTCGACCAGTTGCTTCAGCTAGTCGCTCAAGGGCACATGGAATCCGGCCTCAGCATACTAAGACCAGAACACCTTCTCTGTCGAGCTGCCCTCCTCGACTCGGTAGAATGCGGCGGCATCGGACACGCTGCGGGGCAAATCTGTGAACGCTCCTGGAGAGCTCCGGATTCGGGTAAGTAACATGAAAGCCTTACCCGCCGCTATCTGTTTCATTGCCTCAACCTCCTGAGGGGCCTTCTGGGCTTCGACCTTGGCAGACTTAGCATTCTCAATGGCCGCCGTGAGCTCAGACTCTCGCGTCTTTGAGTCAAGCTCCAAACTCTCATGTTTTTTCACAAGAGCCTGGAGCTCTTGCTGCACCTCGCCAACCTGCGCCTCATATTTCTCCCGCTCGGTGCGCTCCATGGCCGCCCTCTTTTCGGCCTCGGACAACGCTTGCTTAAGGGTCGCCACCTCCGTTGTGGCCCCTACAATAGCCACATTAATCCTGTCATTTTCTTGCAATTGCACCTTTTATATATATTTCAATAGGTATTTCTTACCTTCTTTGTCCTCGAGCTGCTTCTTGGCAAGGCCGAGCTCTTGCTCGGACCACTCGAGGTTCTGCTTCAGCGTGTCCATGTCCGCAGTCAGTGCGGCGGACGCCAACAGTGAAGCGTGCATATGCATATTGACTTACTTTTGTTAGACTCCTGCGAATTTTATTAGATCCTTTATTCGGCTTTTCTTTCCGAACGCCAAACAGAGCATCAGGGGCTACTGTCTATGCGGTAATATTTTTACATATTTTTTACATACCTCAAAGCCTGTCAAAAGGCTGGCACAGGCTTCGGTCAGCCCGCTCTTGGCGGACTGAACTTTCTGAATCACCGCACTCATAATGGTGTGGTGCTCCTCGTCGATGTAGGCGCCTTTAAGCACCTCCAGCAGATTGCCCGGCGCCTCCGGTTGGACGGGGGCCACCGGCTCAGTGGGCTTGCTCCTCTTGGAAGGAGGTCGCCCGCCGGACTCTGGAACCTTTGAAGGTTCCGGAGCGGTGTCCGGCCAAGGACCGGACTTGGAGCCCTTAGGGGTTCTATCCCCTTGGCGCCTGGAGTCCGAAAGGTCGCCTTGCGGCGCCTCCAGGACCACCTCCTCCTGGCTCGGAACCTCCTGGGACGCCACCTCGGAGTCATCCGTAGGGTGGAGGGAGGTAGCCGTCGGAAGAGAGTTTACATCCGACGAGTCCAGGGAACCGCTCGATGACACGTTGAGTCGGTCTTTGGGTGGACTGCATAATCATATTCGACGTAAGGAAAAGCCGTGCAGTGAGGGAATACTATGAATTACTCTGGTATCCAGATACTTACGATTTCGCTAGGGGCTTGGCCCTGTGCGGCCACTCCTCTTCGCTGTCGTCGGCGTAGGTGGAGTAGTTCGGAAGAAGGGTTTTCCCCTTCTTGGACCCTCCGACCTCCCCTGTTGGGGCGGCCTTCCTTTTTTTCCTTCCCCCGCTGGAGGGGGAGAGGTCTCTTCTTCCTCCTCCTCGTCTTCATGGGAGGATTGCGTCTCGGAGTCGTCGAACGACGAGTCCGACACCACCACACGTAGGGCACTCTTCCGACTCCCCGTGGCCTTCTTCTCCGACACCACATAGGGTGCCAGAACCAGCAGCTTCGCCAAGCGAGCATCTGCTGGGTCTTCGGGCAGAGGAGCCGGACAGTTGATCTGTCCGGACTTCGCCTGCCAATCCTGTCAAAGGTAAGGGAGCTTAGATCCCGCATAGAGTCGAACTATGAAAGGCTAAAATACGCTGTAAAAGGTAAAAACGGCTTTGTCGGCGTCCTGGGAATGGGGGTCCCCAGACTTGCCTGCCTGCGGCCTGCAGCGTGGCTCGAAAGGGGGCCCAGCACGGCCCATCTTCATCAACACGAGACCCAAGACCCTCGCGAGGGGCCAAGCCTCGCGGGGCGAACGACACGGCGCTTCCTCAGGCACGGCCTCGTCAGGCTGGCTCATGAGGAGGCGGAGAGATCAAGGCGGGGTACCTCACGAGGTGCCCATGACGGAAGCCATGACGACCAAGGGTGCCAGGCGGGCACCAGCCCGTGCAGTGTCTCCCTTTCCTCTTTGGTGCAAAGGGGGCAAGCGCAGGCGAGAGGATCAAGCAAAGGCACCCATTTCCGTGCAACGAGACCCAGACTAGTCCAACGGTGGGAAGGAGGTCATCGTGGAGCCCAGAACGGTGTCACCACAGGGCCTTTGGCAGGCGAGGACCAACTTTAGTCAGGATAAGTGTACCAGATGTTCCCCTTCAAATTGGCCAATTGTTGGCGCCCTTCCCGCTCAATATTTGGGAAGAGGCCCAGGGCCTTTGCCTATAAATAGGACTAGCCACCCCCAGGGTAGAGGATAGAGGATTGGGTATCTATAATCTGAGCAAGCAGAGAACAAGTGAGAGAGAGAGAGAAGGGCGGCTGAACTCCCCCTAGCAGTTCATCGTCCTAGCTAAGAGCAGACCCTCGCGAGGTTGTTCCTCCTTGTATTGTTCATCATCATCAGCCCAAGAGGCAATCCACCCACCACAAACTAGAGTAGGGTATTACACCACAATGGTGGCCCGAACTAGTATAAACCCTGTGTCTCTTGTGTTGTTATTTCGGTAGTTAGATCTTTGCGAGACGGAGAGGTAGAGGGCATAATCTCCGCGCGCACCCCAGAGTTTGAACCTTAAGGGTCTGCCGGAACCCGAAATCCGACATTTGGCATGCCAGGTAGGGGTGCGCCGGAATTTGTCTTCCACCACTCCGTTCTCCTCTAACCGTCGCATCCATTACTTCATATGTGAAGCATAGCGGGTGTGCGGCGCCTGTGTACTGGGCTATATCACGCTGTAGCTCAAATGAGTTTTGTCTGCTGTGTTTGGCCCGGCCGGATTTACTTTTACTGTATCCGGTATGACGGTTATCATCTCGTGCTGAGGGACGCCCACGCGATCCATAGATCGATCTTGTTTGCTTTGCTTTGTCCTCCAACATATCTCGCAGGTCTAGCGTGTTTCCCCGTGCCTTGGTATTTTTTGAGTGACGTCGGGGTGCAGCTTGAGTTGTGGGTCGAGAGGCCTCTCTGTGGCGGCCACGAGGTGGCTGGTCGGCCGTGTCATACGCTGGAGATGTAGGTTTAGATGCTTCCTCCTCTAAACGGGGTAGCAACCTGCCCTTTGGATAGCTCTTGGAGGGGCGTTCGAGTTCATATTCCTCGGACGCAAGGACTTCGGTCCATCTATCAGCTAGCAAGTCTTGATCAGCTCTAAGCTGCTGATGCTTCTTCTTAAGGCTATTTGCCGTGGCTATAAGCCGGCGCTCTTGCTCAACGGGATCCTCAGGCACGACGAATTCGTCGTCGTCAAGGCTTGCCTCGTCTTCAGAGGGAGGCATGTAATTGTCATCCTCTTCCTCTCTGTCTGCCGCTCTCTCATGAGGGATGGCTTGTCCATCCTCCTGCGTTGAATCTTGTAGGAGGGGGTTGTCTTTGGCACTGTCCGGAGTGTTATTATCTCCTGTGCTGGAATCACCGTTTTTGCTCTAGAGGGACTTAGAGCGGTGCCGCTGACGTCGGCGCTTGGGTTGCTTCTTGGAGGGGTTATCCTCTGCGATTACGTCGCCATTGCCTTCTTTGGGTGTATCCACCTTATATATGTCATACGATGAGGTGGCTTTCCAGTGCCTTATAGCGCTGGTTCCTGTTCGTCTCCAGCATCATCGTCCATACCGTCGATGTCTTCGGAGTCAAAGTCTAGCATGTCGGTTAAATCATCGACGGCGGCTATGAAGTGGGTGGTGGGTGGGCGTCGAATTTCTTCGTCGTCCGCATCCCAACCCTGTCGGTCATAATCCGGCCAGGACTCTCCTGACAAAGAGAGAGACCTTAGTGAATTCAGTATGTCGCCAAAGGGCGAGTGCTGAAAAATATCCGCGGCAGTGAACTCCATGATCGGAGCCCAATTAGATTCGATAGGCAGGGCGCGGAGGGTTCAGAGTCCGGAGAAGAGTCCGATAATGTGGAGTCACGGGCCTCGCAAAGGATAAGGCTGGTGTTCGGCTCGATCGCCGCTTGGACTGCAGCCTCCGTGGCGGGGTCTAGCCACCCGCCCTCGATCGGCGTAGTTGGCTCCGGACTAAAGGTCGGAGCGGATGCAGGTGCGGCCTCCAGGACACTTTTTGACGGCAGAGCTAAATCATGCCCATCATGACAGTCTGGCGCACTCGGCAGGGACTCGAACCCGTTGAAGATCAAGTCTCCGCGGATATCGGCTGTCTAGTTTAGGCTTCCAAACCTGACCTGATGGCTAGGGGCGTAGCTTTCAATCTGCTCCAGATGGCCAAGCGAATTGGCCTGCAGTGCAAAGCCGCCGAATACAAAGATCTGTCCCAGGAGAAAAGTCTCACCCTGGACTGCATCGCCAACTATGATCGAAGGAGACATCAAGCCTGATGACAACGACACAGAGGAACTCTCAATGAAAGCACCAATGTCGGTGTCAAAACCGGCGGATCTCGGGTAGGGGGTCCCGAACTATGCGTCTAGGCGGATGGTAACAGGAGACATGGGACACGATGATTTTACCCAGGTTCGGGCCCTCTCGATGGAGGTAAAACCCTACTTCTGCTTGATTAATATTGATGATATGGGTAGTACAAGAGTAGATCTACCACGAGATCAGAGAGGCTAAACCCTAGAAGCTAGCCTATGGTATGATTGTTGTTGTTGTGTCCTACGGACTAAACCCTCAAGTTTATATAGACACCGGAGGGGGCTAGGGTTACACAGAGTCGGTTACGATGGGAGGAGATCTAAATATCCGTATTGCCAAGCTTGCCTTCCATGCCAAGCAAAGTCCCATCCGGATACAGGACGAAGTCTTCAATCTTGTATCTTCATAGTCCAACAGTCCGGCCAAAGGTCATAGTCCGGCTGTTCGGACACCCCCTAATCCAGGACTCCCTCAGGGGTCCTTGGCTGGGCACAAGACACCAGGGCGCGCCCCCTCTGGCGCATCCTGGTGGGTTGTCCCCACCACGTGGCCCCACAGACCCTAACTCTGACTCTATAAAATCCTATTTTTGAAGAAAAAATAAGAGAGAAAGTTTCATCGCGTTTCATGATACGGGGCCGCCGCCACCTCCTGTTCTTCATTGGGAGGTTAGATCTGGAGCCCGTTCGGGGCTTCGGGGAGGGGACTCTTCGGTCTTGGTCATCACCAACCCTCCTTCATCGCCAATTCCATGATGCTCCCCACCGGGAGTGAGTAATTCCTTCGTTGGCTCGCTGGTCGGTGAGGAGTTGGATGAGATTCATCATGTAATCGAGTTAGTTTTGTTAGGGTTTGATCCCTAGTACGCACTATGTTCTGAGATTGATGTTGTTATGATTTTGCCATGCTTAATGCTTGTCACTAGGGCCCAAGTTCCATGATTTCAGATCTGAACCGTTTTGTTTTCACCCTTATATCTATGTTCTATATCCGATCTTGCAAGTCATATTCACCTATTATGTGATATGATCCGTAAACCCCAATGTGACAGTAATTGGGATACATTCTGGTGATGACCATAGTTTGAGGAGTTCATGTATTCACTATGTGTTAATGCTTTGTTTCAATTCTGTATTAAAAGGAGGCCTTAATATCCCTTAGTTTTCGTATGGACCCTGCTGCCACGGGAGGGTAGGACAAAAGATGTCATGCAAGTTCTTTTCATAAGCACGTATGACTATTTACGGAATACATGCTAACATTATATTTATGAACTAGAGCTAGTTTTGTATCGCCCTAGGTTATGACTGTTATATGATGAATATCATCCAACGAATTCACCGGTCCAATGCCTACGGATTTTTCACTTATTGCATTTGCTAAGTTACTACTGCTGCTGCTACTGTTACACTTGCTACAAAGTCATTGCTATCACAGTTACCGTTACTATTACTGTTACCACTGTTATCAATACCATCATATTACTATGCTACTGATCACTTTGCTGCAGATAATTAATCTCCAGGTATGGTTGAATTGACAACTCAACTGCTAATACTTGCAAATATTCTTTGGCTCCCCTTGTCTCGAATCTATAAATTTGGGTTGAATACTCTACCCTCGAAAACTATAGCGATCCCCTATACTTGTGGGTTATCAAGACCTTTTTCTGGCACCGTTGCCGGGGAGCATAGCTATATTTGTTGAGTCACTTGGGATTATTCTCTATTTGTCATTATGAAGAATCTGAAGGATACATAAACCAAGATCGCTCCCTCTATGACGAGGGAGGTAAGGAATTGCCATCACACTCTGCCTTTGATTCACCTTCTATTTTGAGTAGACTTGCAACAGCACCACATGCTATTAATCCTGATATGTCGCCAGTTATTGATGATGCTCATGATGATGCTAGTACCTTTCTTGATCATAATGTGCCACTAGGTGAATTTCTTGATGAAGAAATTGCTAGAGCTAAAGATATTGAAAATGCTAAAACTAATGAAAATATTGAAACTAATGAAGTAGT
The DNA here is from genome assembly GCA_032464435.1 of Aegilops umbellulata. NCBI lineage: Eukaryota > Viridiplantae > Streptophyta > Magnoliopsida > Poales > Poaceae > Aegilops > Aegilops umbellulata. The sequence goes on from CP136060.1 coordinate 100,061,307, forward strand.
TGAAACTGAAAATCTTGAAACACATATTAGACCTAGATATCATAGATATGAATTGCCCAAGATGCCGGAAGGTTATGTTACGGATGAGGAGGTATCTAGAGATTTTCTTGCCTGCAATGATAGAGATGATCTTATTAAATTACTACGCAAACTGAAAGAAAAATATTTGAATGCTAGAATGAAATGTGATCCTAAGTTTGCTAGTTAACCTATCTTTGTTACCGATAAGGATTACGAATTCACTGTCGACCCAGAGTCAATTACTTGGATTGAATCTGATCCTTTCCATGGCTATGAAACTGAAATTGTTGTGGCACATCTTACCAAATTAAATGATATAGCCACCCTATTTGCTCATGATGAGAAGATTTGCTATTATTATATTCTCAAATTATTTCCATTCTCATCAAAGGGTGATGCTAAGATATGGTACAATACTCTTACTCCTGGTTGTGTGCGTAGTCCCCAGGATATGATTTATTGCTTCTCTAAAAAATATTTTCATGGTCATAAGAAACAAGCTGCTTTAAAGGAAATATTTAATTTTGTGCAAATTGAAGAAGAGAGCCTCCCACAAGCTTGGGGGAGGCTTCTCCAATTGCTTAATGCTTTACCTGACTTAAGAAAAATGAAATAGTTGATATCTTCTATAATGGACAAACCGATGCTTCTAGGGACTTCCTAGATAGTTGTGTTGGTTGTGTTTTTGGGGAACAAACTGTTGAACAAGCTGAGGAATTATTGAATAATGTATTGAAAAATCATGTTGAATGGACTCTTCCTGAATCACCGCCTAAACCCACTCCGAAGAAGAGGGGTATCTTATATCTCAGTCCTTAAGATATGCAACAGGCAAAGAAAAGTATGCAGGAAAAAGGTATTAAAGGAGAGGATGTTAAAAAATTACCTCCTATTGGAAAAATACATGGACTTGACACACCACCACCAAAGGTGGTAGAGGTAAACTCTTTAGTGAAATTTCATGAAATTGACATCCCTTACAATAAACATCCTAGTCGATGCCTTTATGAGTTTAACAATTACATTAGAAAACAATATCACTTCAATGAAAATGTTATGAAACAATTAAAATATAATTCCAATATGACAGCTCACTTGAGTGACTTGCTATTTCGAATTACTAATGGTGTAAGAGGTGTAGGAAAACATGCTTCCATGGTTCAAACTCAACTAGAACAAGTTGCTAAACCTCAAAGAGAGTTGCTTAGTGAAATGAATAATAACATGAATGACTTTGCTGTTAGAGTAGCAACCAGAGGAGGTAAAATAACTTAGGAACCACTTTACCCAGAGGGACACCCTAAAACAATTGAACAAGACTCTCAAACAATTAACACTGATGCACCTAGTCCTTCTAAAAATAAGAAGAAAAAGAAAAATGATAGGACTTTGCATACCTCTAGTGAACATGGAGTAGAAAAACCTCCTGATAAAAATAATAATGATGATGATGTTTCTATTTCGGATGCTGAAACTCAATCTGGTAATGAACATTCATCTAGTGATAATGAAAAATATAACGATGATGTTCATGAAGACACTCGACCAGACATTGATAAACAACCAGATAATCATGTTGAAATAGAACCGGCCGTTGATCTTGATAACCCACAACCTAAAAATAAAAGATATGATAAAAGAGACTTTGTTGCTAGAAAACATGGAAGAGAAAGGGAACCATGGGTTCAAAAACCCATGCCATTTGCACCTAAATCAAATAAGAAAAAAAATGATGAAGAATTTGAATGCTTTGCTGAAATGCTTAGGCCAGTCTTTTGGGCACTCGCTTGACTGATATTTTAAAGATGGCCCCTTATGCAAAATACATGAAAGACATCATCACTAATAAGAGAAAGATACCAGAAGATGAAATCTCCACCATGCTTGCTAATTATTCCTTTAACGATGGAGTACCTAAAAAACTTGGAGACCCAGGAATACCAGCTATACCATGCTCCATCAAAAGAAATTATATTAAAACTGCTTATTGTGATTTAGCAGCTGGTGTTAGTGTTATACCTTTCTCCTTATATAAAAGACTTGATTTGAATAAGCTCACACCTACTGAAATATCTTTGCAAATGGCTGACAAATCAATTGACATACCTATCGGTATTTGTGAGGATGTGACCATTGTTGTTGCAAATGTTACTATCTAACTGACTTCGTTATACTTGAGATGCCCGAGGACGACAACATGTCGATTATCCTTGGTAGACCCTTCTTGAATACTACAGGGGTTGTTATTGATTGCAATAAAAGCAAGGTCACTTTTCATATCAATGGTAATGAGCATACGGTGCACTTTCCGAAGAAACAATTCCAAGTGAATGGTATTAATGTTATTGAAAAATCTCCGACACTCACTATTGGAAGTTTTCAACTACCTCTACCTACTGCCAATAAGAAATATGAAATACTCGTTTTTTGGGACATGCATATCCCCATTGAGGTAATTTAGTGTTTTACGAAAGTTCTTTGGTTTCGTGCTAATCGAAGGTGGTTGTTAATAAGACTTGATCAACCTTATTAATGGATCATTTTTGAGAGGTATGAAGTTGATGAATTTAGTAAGCACAACCTTCTGCTCCCAACTTTTCTTCTTTGTTTTTCTTAGTTAAGTAAAATAAAATGCCATGTTTATCCTGTTTTCTGGATTTCCCGTGCAATAAAAAAATGACCCAAAAATAAAAGTTCTCAGAATGCCCTGAAAATTTAATATGACTTTTTCTAAATATTTCTGAATTTTTGGTGCAACTAACAGCAAAGGGGGTGCACCTGGTCAGCACAAGACACCAGGGTGCACCAACAGCCACAGGCGCGCCCTGGTGGGTTGTGGTCCCCACGTGGGTCCCCACACTTACTTCTTTAGCCCATGTCATCTCCTACCTCCAAAAAATCACCATTGCTCTCTCTCTCTCTCTCTCTCTCTCTCTCTCGTGTTCTTGCTCTCAAACCGACGGATTTCGATCTCTTTGCTTGAAGCTCCATTTCCAAAACTATTTTGGGGGGTTGCTACTTCGTATGTGACTCCTCCATTGCTCCAATTAGTTTTTGCTTTAGTGGTTTGTCTTTTGAATAATTAGCTACTCTTGGTGCTATTGTAGATGAGCTTGCATGTTGAATTCTTAGAGTTCTAAGTAGTTTGAATTCTTAATATAGCCTCTATACACCCTTATGAGTAGTTGCTATCAATCTTGTGAAGTTTTGTTGGCAAAAATTTTGTGTCCCAAATTTTTTCAGAAATTGTGTGCAAATAAAAATGCAATTCTTTAGGAGTTCTTCGAGGAGGAGGTCTACCAAGGCATCATCTAGTAGTGGCTCGATACGTCGGTCTTATGTTGAGCCAAGCGTGAGCGAAATGCGGGGTGCAGCTATCAAATCATGTTTATGGCCGTGTAACAATTTCATGGCAAGCACAGGTATTAAGGAAGAATTTGAGGAGTATGTTCAAAATGCCGAACTCGGTCCCTACATCAAATATAAGTGCATTCAGCATCTCAACCTCACAGAAACGTTCACTAAGAAATTTAAATTTCATCCATATGAGTCTAGAGTTTCATTTCGTCTTCATAACCATCCTTGTACCATGCCTCTAGAGATATTTTGTAATGCCTGCATAATCCATATTGGGGTTCGCTAGACGAGCCACCAATATCTAAATATGAGTCATTTTTACTAGCCTTTGCTACAGTGAGGATAGAGGCACTACAAAAAAATACACTTCCGTGATGATACATGTTTGTCACAGTAGGTCGCGTTTTCTGTCATGCATGTACATCCATGGCAAATTTATGACAGAATCAAGATAGCCATACATGTGCTGTCGTAGAAGTGTTCCATGACATTACCAAAATTATCATCACGGAAGTGTCCACTTCCATGACGATAAATCGTGCGTCACAGAAGTGCTTTCGTCAAGGTGACCGACACGTGGCATCCACCGTAACGGAACGTCGTTAAGCTATCGGGTCGGGTTTTGGATCCGATAACCCGTTAACAGCCCTGACCAATGGGGATTTTCCACGTGTAAAATCATCATTGGCTGGAGGAAACACGTGTCGGCTCATCGTTGGGACAAATGTCAAGCACTCATTGGACGGAAGGCGCCTATGATACCTCGACACATGGCACGGCCCAACAGAGGCCCATTCCTGTGAAAAGGCCGGCCCGTTTGACTTGGTCAAAAGCTGGCGGGCCGGCCCACGGAAAGCTTGTTAATCGCACGTTCGAATATAGCCCATTTACAGCCCGCTAACCCAAGGCCCGTTACGCCCTATCTGAATTAGGCCCAGTAGCATCATCTGGGCCATCCAATATGATTCCAGCCCGTTTTCACTTCTGGCCCATGTATGGCCCATGACGTCTTTCAGCCCATATGAGGCCCTATGTAACTCTTGGCCTACTAACGACCTGTGGTGAAACTGGCCTGTAATGAACAGTGTATCACTTTACACCCATTAACGACCCGTGGTGAAACTGGCCCGTAATGAACAGTGTATCACTTTATACCCATTAACGGCCCGTTATTCCGTTGGGCCGTTTCCAGCCCATGTTATCTTTCGGCCTTCTCAGAGCCCATTTATTCTTGGGCTCATTTCCAGCATTCATTTACTTACGTCCCGTTACTGTCATTTTCTGCTTGTGGGCCAAATTCAGCCCGTGGTTACAGTCGGCCCGTTTGTGGTCTGTTAATACGTTGGGCCGATTTCATAGCGTCATCAAATACGGCCTATTAACAATGGTCGGCCCATGAACGGACAATTCCAACTCTAGCCAGTTTACGGCCATAATGCGGTCTATTTGGCCCATGTTTGGCCAATCGATTATACGACCCATATAAGGCCCATTGATAATACGGCCTGCAGAAGGCCCATTTTTCCTACGGCCCGTAGAAGGCCCATTGTTTCTATTGCCCATAGAAGGCCCACTATTTCTACTGCCAGTAGGAGGCCTAGTGTCACTACAGTAAATATTAGCCCATGGTTATTGTGGCCTAGTTTTTAAAAATAGGTTATTGCAGCCACTAGCTAACCGCGGAAAAAGAACTGCAATGACTATAAGCAAACAAATAAACAAGACAACAAGGAAGTAAATAAGCAAGCAACTAACGCTAGGCTATCACGCCTATTACACATATTACATCCACTGGGCATCAAAGTTCGCCACCAGTGCAAATATAGGGAATAAACTAGCATATCATATACACTGGTTGTCAAAGTTGGCGACCAGCACAAATAAACGCCGCAGCAAAACAAATCCAGAACTGAAACCACTTCAGAAGATCTCAAGAAACAATATCCTGGGTACCCATAATGCTGGCAAGATGCTTAGCAAGCTTATTAACTTTCTCTTGTTTGGCGCTTAAATCCTCCAGCGCTTGTTGTTGCACCAGAAAATATGCTTCCGAATTCTGCAGGGACTTCCTCAGTCCTTCAGCTTCCTATCGCAGCACATCTGATCGATGTCTTTCAACTTGAAGTTGAGAATCAAGAAGACAAATTGATTCAGGCAGCGAGTTCGAAGAGCTTGTGCCAGCAGTAGTGGCCAGTAATTCGAACTCTACATCAAGATAGGACTTTTGGGTTCCCTCACTCTCGTCAAGATAGTTTTTATCAGCTTTCTTGGAGACCAACAGGGATGTCTCACTATCTTGAACATTATCTGCATTACTTCCTTTACCATTGGATAACGCGGTACCGTTCTCCAATATTTTGTCCGCATTCTAAAAGAGAAACAAGTAGACACATCACATGTTTACCATGTTGTATATGAAACTCATTTTGGTAAATGTGTTCAGTAGTAAATGGACAGGATAACAGCATGAAACAAACATATATCTATGTACCATGGTCACTTTATGGTCTATATTATTCTAGTTTTTGTTGCCAAATCAAGATAGAGACACAGCTCAAATAATATGTGTTCAAGACAAAGCAGAATAGACAGAATATAAGTGTGTGTAACTATAGAGCAATAACAACACTTGTAATGTGCATGACATGAGAACATAACTGTTTATTCAATTGAAACTGAAATCAACATAGAGCAGGTTACAACAGCAAACCAGTTAAAGAAACAGGTTTAAAACATACCTGCTACGCCATTGGAGTTTCAATTCCATCCTTCAAATTTGAAAATAGTTGGTATGAGTAAATACAATCATGCAAGAGCAAAGGAGTATGAACCATAGCTACAGAACCTGACCTGAGAACACATCTTCTTATCCTTTAAGCGTTGAGTAGGGATTCGGAGTGGTGGTCCTCGTGCTTTGGGCACTGCAGTTCCCTTACTAACTGCTCGTGTTTGGGTGCTCTGTGGTGGAGACAGTGTTGTGTCAACTGGAACTGGGTTACTATCTGTCGGGGTTGGGGTTAGAAGGGGTGTAGCTGGTTCTCTGTCCAACTGGGTAGGGGTACAATCTACGAGAGTCTGGGTTATGTGTGGTGGATCTGGTCCTTGGGCAAGTACAACCGTGATTCTATCTGCATCAGCTGGTAGCACTATATTTTCTAAAGACCGTGTTGTTACTCCCTTAGATATTGCCATCATGCTCTCCAATTCAAATGGCTGATAAACAAGAAAAGTAATTTAAAGTATAGACATTATATGATAGACAGGTGCAATGGATAGTGGGGAATAAAAGAGGGCATGAAATAATTCATATTTATGTTGTCTACCCAAACAGGATAGCATGACACAATTTCACATATATGATGGCTAACTAAACAGGATAGCATGACACAATTTCACATTATGATGGCTAACTAAAAAAGATGGAAAGACATAGTTCAAAATATGAGACTATGTAAACAGGATGACATGACATAACTATATAATGTGTTTATTAAATAGGTTGGCATGCCATAATTCACATACATTCACGGATAGAATGCCATAATTCAAAAATATGATGACTGTAACCACTAAACAGGATGAGATGATATAACTATATGATGTCTTTATTAAATGGGTTGCCATGCCATAATTCAGATAGATGATGTGTATGTACTATGTAAACATGATGGCATGATATAATTCAAATATATGATTTACATAGTAAGCAAGTAAGCAGATGGCAATCCATATATGATATAAAAACTAAGCAATGCAAGACAACATGCATGACATGGGTAATATAACCCTAGAAAGTTTGAGCATAGACCTCAGGGGGAAAATAGGACTGGTCATCAGTCTCTGAATCCTCCTCTGAGGAGCTCTCTGTAACCAACAAGATGTCTGCTTCAACAGGTAGCATTGTCTGCTCTGAATACCTTGTTTTCACTCCAGATACTTCCATCACCGCTTCAAATGGCTGATGCACAGGAAGAGTAGTTGAATATACAAACGTTGTCGACAAATGGAACACGTAATACAAAAAATGATAGCATGATATAATTCACATACATGATGGTTGGCTAAACAGCATGGCATTGCATAATTCACATATATAATGCCTTTGCAACAAGACAGCATTGTATAATTCACATATATAATGTCTTACAACAAGATGGCAATGCATAATTCACATATATGGTAATTAGACACTGAACAGGTGGCATTCACACAAAGCATGTCTAAACTAATCAAATGACATAGCAATGCGAGACACCATACGCACTATATGAGCAACATAACCCTGCCAAGTTAGAGCATACACCTCGGGGGGGAATAGGACTAGTCATCTGTCTCTGAATCCTCCTCTGAGGAGCTATCTGTAACCAGCGAGATATGCGCTTCGTCAGATAGCATAGTTTGCTCTGAAGACCTTGTTTTCACTCCAGAATTTGCCATCACCGTGTCAAATGGCTGATGCACACGAAGAGCAGTTGAATGTAATAACATTGTTGACAAATGTAATATGTAACGAAAAAAAAGGATGGCCTGATATAATTTACATATAAGATGACTGGTTAAGCAGGATGGCATTGCAAAATTCACATATATGATGCCTGGATAAATAAGATGGCGTTGCATAATTCACATAAACGATGAATAAACTAAACAAACGACATTCGCATAAGGGATGTCTAAACTAAGCAGATGACATATTTGATGTATAAAGTAAGCAATGCAAGACACCATATGCATGATATAACCAACATCAGCATGCCAAGTTAGAGCGAAGACCTCAGGGGGTAAATAGGAGTTGTCTTGTCCTTCTGAATCCCCCTCAGAACAGATATCTTCCTCTCGATTACAATCCTAAATGCATGGAGGGGGGACTGCCTTTGCGCCTACCATGGAGCGATGTCTACATGAAATTTTATTGCCACGCAGGGCTCGTCTCTTTTGCTCTACATGTTCAGCTCCATTGTTTACAATAACTGTCATGCATAGGAATAAAACATAGTGAGATTATGTAAGGAGTGCATGCAGAAATCCAGAGTGATGGTAGCAACCCGTGGATAGACCCAAAACCAATAATAGCAGGCAGATAATGGCTTTAGTTAAAAAATACAGATAATGGCTTCTTTACTGTTTGTTTCCCACCCAACATGAAACTCATAGTAGACACCGGAGATTTACCATATAGTAGATAGATACTATTGATAGCGGCCCCGATATGTACCCCACAACCATTTAAAAACTCAAGTTTGACCATTAGTTTGGAGCTGACTCAGAGTCTAATCGGTGAGCATGACGATAAAGTAGCATGTAATATTAAGCGATGCATAACGTAAGCAGACACGAAAGAGTGCGACCTCTCTTGCGGACCCGTGTAGTCCTCGAGGTCATCTGCTCGTTTGATGATGGTAGTGCAGTTTTCATGGCTGCCAGCGGCGGGGAAGAAGATCTGAGGCGGCGAAAGATAGTCTGGAGGCCGGATCCCTGCTGTGCTGGACCCTTCTGTCGTTGGAGCAGCTGAGCTGGGGTGGACGACGGTGCAGCAGGAGCGGGACAAACCACGCAAGGTTTTCTTTGACAACTATCTGTAAGAGAAGTAATTCCGTAAGGGCTCGTTTGAATTGGAGGACTCCAACAATGCAGGGATAGGAAATAGACAGGAATAGGATAGGAATGCACGTGCAAAACAGAGAATTTAAAAACACAGGATTTCTGCCAATCTGGGTGTTTGATTCACAACAATTGGAACATGACAGGATGCAAAGAAGCATGGTGAGATTAAGTCAAACCACAAGAAAATGTACGGTTATAATGCTATTATGCTACTATATATCTCTTAGTCTTGTGCTTCATGAATAGGAATTTGAAAAGGAGGACAAGTGAAAATTAAAATTCCTACGTTTTTTCTTTCAAGGAGACACTAAAGGAACAAATCCGTGTGCTCAGTGGACAATATATATAACATGTAGAGTAAAAAAGAGATGCAACAAGTGTACAACCTCTTTGGCGAAGCCATGTCGATCTCAGCGTGATTGGGTTGGCCGGTGAAGATGCTCCGGATGACTTGGCTGTCGGAGGAGGGGAAGAAGATCTTAGGCGTCTGGAGATGGAACCCGAGGTACTGCTCCGCTGTGATGGAGGGTTTCGTCGTTGGAGCAGCTCCGGTGAGTTGTACGACGTTGAGGCTGAAGCAGGACAAGAGAGACAATGAACAACGTTAACCTGAGTGGAATTCCAATAGCATCTCCAATACATGACGTAAAATACATAACCACAAAGTGCTAGATGTAAAATACATCAGCCGCTCATCTCTGAACTTAACTATCAAAACTGAATTTAACTGTTGAAACTGAACTTAACTGTCGAAACTGAACTTAACTGTCGAAACTGAACTTAACTGTCGAAACTAAATTTTGCTGTCGAAACTGAACGCACTAGCAAGGTGAGGCTACACGTCGGTCTACTGACTTTTTCATCTCTGGTCAGTCGATTTTGCAGCCGTTGGATACGAAATCAAGGGCCTGCGGTTCATCTTCAACCTCCACCCCACTAAGCCAGCCAAACAGCAGCCCCCCGCCGCCCGCGGCCAGCGGTGCGCCGCCCCGCCCGCCCCGAAAACACTCCCCACCGTCGGTCCTACGCCACCCCGGCCATCCCTCTAGCCCCCCCCCCCCCCCGTGCCGAGCTTTTTCTCCGGCGATCCCCACGCCACCGCCCCGCCACCGCCGGCGACCACCGCCCCCATCCTGAACCCTAAGATAGATAGTGGGGTACCTCTCCGGCGATCCCCCTCCCTGCTGCGGCTGGTTCTTCCTTCACCCCGGCGGCATCGGAGTGAAGTGTAGCTAAATCGGAGCAGCATCACAAGCAAGAGCAAGAGCGAGAGCAGCAGCGTGAGCAAGAGCAAGAGCAAGAGCAGACCAGGCAGGGGACCGAGAGCAAGAGCAAAGCAGCAGCACGAGCGAGAGCTAAAGCAGCAGCAGGTCCTACTGATGTGGACGTCGCCGCCGAGGGAGCGACACCGTGGAGGAAGTGGCCGGCGACGCCGCCGCGGATGGAGCCGCGCCGTCTGGCTCGGGACCGAGCGCCGGTAGCACCGTGAGATTGAATCAAGAAGAAAATGCAGCGATTAGTGTACAACCTCTTTGGTGGCGCTGATTAGGCCGTAGCGTCATCCGAGGAAACAGTGATGATGATGCTCTTCCGGTGGTGCAGGTGAAGACGGCGGTGTGGGAATGGAGGTGGCGCGAAAGACGAGGGGAACGTCACGGCAGCTCCTTGGAGGTGGAGGACGGGGTGGCTGAACCGGCGGGACGATGAGATCGACGACGGATCCTCATCCGGTACGGTGGATGAGGGACATCGAGGTGTTGTTGTGGACGACGTCGTCGGGGAAGAGGCTCCGACTGGGTGGCGGACGGAGCAGGGTGTGGGGTTTCGTCGTGGGTTTTCGCGGCCTTGGTGTACAAATGGGTGGGCGGATGGGATGGGAGTGGGGAACCATGGCTTAGAGACGCGGTTGTCCAAAATGTGGGGTAAGTTACAAAAGTAACCCCACCGATTTGAGGCGGTTCTTTCGGTTCAGGGGTACCACGGGCATTTCGCGTGTCGGGATTTCACAGGAGGTGGGAGTTTTCGCGCGCGTTGTAATTTTGGAATAGCAAGGCGCGGGTTGAGATGGAGGGAGTTGTCGGAGCACAACGATACAAAGATATATCTTAAATATTTCGGGCTAACAAGGCGCGGGTTGAAATTTCTGGACAAGCCTAACGTGTACTGTACCAAACCAATGCGCCCTACAAATGTCATTCAAAACTTTGAATTCATGTTATGTTCAATTAAAATATTTCGCTACGTGTATAATGCATGCAACCTACTACTCAAATGAACGTTTTAGTGCATTCCAAACGTATATACTACCGCTTCAATATGAACTAAATTTGAATTTGTTTCTCTATTTGAATAAGATCTACAGTAATGATTGTTGTGAAGTCAAAGCATTTGAATTCGTTTCTATGTTTTAATAAGATCTACAATCATCATTATTATCAAGTTAAACCATCATTTGTGTATTATCTTCACAGCACACCACATGATTAGTCTCGAGTTACACATGAACTATGTGTACTATATGAACTCGAACTAGATTTTTTGAATCCACTTTATTTTGATTTCAAATCACATTACATTTCTAGCTCTAGCTAGATCTTCATAATCTAAACCATGTCTCATATGTATAATGTGTTTATCACATTATGTGTGGTGCCCCGCCCCCTACGCCTACAAGTATGTAGATGTGAGTTGCAAACACCACACATTACCACAAATTAAAATAAAATGTGAGAATGTTCGATATTTAGTTGTAAGCTGCAAACGCCACACATTATCACAAATTCAAATAAAATGTGAGATTGTTTGATGTATAGTATGGTTTAGATTGTTCGGCATTTAGCTGTGAGTTGCAAACGCCATGCATTATCACATTATGGTATAACATGTGCAGAGCACGTGTATCACCGCTATATTCATGCATGCAATGTTTAAAACACTATGATCTCCTATTCAAATATATGAATCCGCTTTCATATCAAATTATGATCTTTGTTAGTCTCTTACACCCACACAATCCTCTAACCTTTGTAGCTACCACTAACGTTCTCTCGTGCATGCACACGCCCTCCTCGCCCTCCCCCTCCCTCGGCATTCTATCCACCGGGCACATTCATTTTTTTCTTTAGGTCGTTCTCCCAGAGTCTCCACAACTCCTTTCCGACACACACCGATCGATAAACCTCTCCAGTGATGTCTGCCTACAACATACAAACACACCTTCAATCTCCTCCTTTATGTGTCCTTGCCTCGTGTCTCTCACATGGTCAGACACATGTGTAAACTCTCGCCCCTCTTTTCATCGCTCTCACAACCGCACACTCCTCCCCCTATCTAGCTAGTAGTTGGGCCTCTCGCACCACCTCCTAGCTCCATTCTCTCTGTCTATCCGTCTCGCTGGGCCTTATTTGCCTCTAACAAATGGATGTACACCGATCGATCTCTCGCTATACATATATCTAGCTAGGTCCTTATAACTCATTTTTACCCACACGTCAATCGATCTACCTCATTAGTTGTGTCTCTCCCTTCCTCCGACAAACAACAATTGATCTACCGATCAAGTTAGGTTTGCTTACCAAACACATGGTTCCCCTTCATCATCCATGGATGCGTCCCGACAGATCTATCACGCACAGGCACACACAGAAACACATCCCCACTCTTATTTATAACATTGCAGTTCCACCCTCAGTTTGTCTAGTAGGCCTCTCCCACCATCTTCGAGAAGCAACTCCATCACCCACCCAGCACTCTACCCCTCTCCCTCCCTCTCCCTCCCTCTCTCTCTCCGCTCTCTCTCTCTCTCTGTCCCATCATATTTCCCGTCCTTCAGTTATGTATGGATGTCGACCGATCTCCCTCAAGACATAGCTGGGTCTCTCCTTCTCAACACATATACGAGTCGTTCTACCTCTATAGTTAGGCCTCTGCCTACCCCTCCAACCACCCCCTCCCACCCCCCCCCCCCACACACACTGATACATCGAGCGCTCTAGTCATGTCTCCCTGCCACACACAAACTTGACGTGTGCCCTCTAATGTTCCGGTAGGCCAGTCGCCCTATATCTTTGACTTGTACACACACACAATTTCGATGGCTCTCTTCATCGATCTCGCACCCACCCACTTGATCCTCTCTTCGACTCTATCGATAGCTATGACCCATCCCTCTCTTCTCGTGGATTGCCCGACCCTCTATGTATGATATGGATAGGCATCCATTTCACACACATTGCATGCAAAATTTTGTTTGAGATGTCATCGACAGATATTCCCACAAATAATTCACGAAATCAGCCCCCACCCCACCCCCACACCATAACAAAAAACACTCACGAACGCGGTTTGTATCTCTCACACACACCCACGTAGGTGGGGGACGTGCACGAAGAGAAGAGGTGCATGCACGGCGCACGTACTCCCGTCTCTTTCCCAACCACACCCGTGCGGGTACACGGTGGAGCTCATTTCTGTACGAAAAAGGCAGCCCACGTGGTAATTTGGCACGTGTACTGGTTGTCCACTTGGTGGAGGGAGGATCGTCTACCACGGGTGAACAAACAAATTGCGACTTGACATGTTATGTTAAAAAAAGAGGCAAACCATGTGGGGCCTACCTTAGAGGCAAGCCTCTATACACTGGAGTACTTTTGATGTGTCCCGTCAACTCGCAGAACGAGGAGAAGCTTGCTTAGTACACCGTCTCCCCCGCCCACGGGCGCGGTGGCTCGCAGGATGAGGTGAAGCTTGCATACTACGCCTTACGCCCGCTCCCTCGCCCATGCGCGCGGTGGCTCGCAGGACAAGGAGAAAAATTTACTACTCCCTCCATTTCCTCATCGTCCCTACTACCTTGGTTATAGAGATTATATCATATTGTTTGGAATATATATGTCCTTTAGTAGATTTCAATATGAACTACTAGTACATACTCCAAACACTGATGTATATAGACGTATTTTAGAGTGTAGATTCACTCATTTTGCTACATATGTAGCACTCTCCCTCGCCCCTCGACCCTCGCCCACGTGGTGGACGTGCAGCAATTCATTCGGTCTCATATAGCCAGAACGATATATACTGCACTACCACTATTGCTCGACTTCCCAAAGAGGCGAAGAGCCAATCGCAAGGTTAATATTTTGGATATGCCAAGCGCAAGGTTATAGGAGAACAAGTAGTAGGTGCCGCATCATTTATAAATAAATTTTTTTTCTTCAATGGCACGTACGCAATATGATAGGTTCATATGGAGAGAAAAGGAAACGCTCCACTATATACATAGTCAGGACGGGCCAGCCTACATGGTTGCTTGCTAGGGTTGCTCTCTTCACACTCTCTCGCACAAAACGACTGTAGCCACATCTCTAACATCCCGGCGGATCACGTCCGCTTGGGGAAGGGGTTGATGCTTAGTATAGATGCGGTGGTCGTCGCCGACGGCGAAAACCCACTGTCGGCACGTCCCGATCAGGGGTCCCTGCCGTTCTCTCTCACAAAGCCGGTGAGGTTGCCTTCGTCCCTTGCTCACTGCCGCGACGTGGGCAGTTGCCGCCTCCCGCCGCCCTCCTCAAGGTTGAGCTACGTCCCTCAGGTACAACTCCCTTTATAGCCGGCTTGCACCACTGCTCCATCTGCCCACATCACTCCCTGTGGATATTTCTCTACTTCTTTGCCCCGCACATACCTCTACTAGCTTCTACGTACTATATTTGTGATGAGTTTATGTCTCATCAACTAGTCCCAGTAATCTTATTCTAATCACGCTTCTTCAATTTCTTTGCCACAGGGATGCTCATCTTGATTTTGGTGAAACTGTACAAAATGATCCGATGGTCAAAAGGTTGCAAACTTCATTTATTAGGAAGCTTGAACGTTGCCAGCAAATTGAAGCCTTGTCAGGGTTCACGGTTCAAGGGCTAGGGACTGCATGGATTGTTTTTTTCTTTAGCTGCCTTTGTTCCAAAATAAGTGTCAACTTTAGTAGTAGTACAATTTGTACTAAAGTTTGCACAAAGTTGAGACACTTATTTTGGAACGGAGGGAGTACATATTTGCTATGATATGTCAATCACTGAGATGCAATAGCATGCATGTTAGTCTCCTTTGTATTTGATGAAATGTTGCAACGGACAACCTTGGATGCAAGATACATGTAACAGAAGCTGGAAGCTTCATAGCATTGTACAAATTTATCTCACTGATAAATTACAGTACATACTATACTAGTACTTCCTCCGTTCTTAAATACAAGTCTTTGTAGAGATTTCACCATGAACCACATGCGGATGTATATAGATGCATCTTAAGTGTAGGTTCATTCATTTTGTTCCGTATGTAGTGGAATCTCTACAAAGACTTATCTACTAGTAATAGCTAGCCCCCACTACTAGGAATTATCTATCCTCTCCTTGAGCCACATCATCAAAATTGATGTAGCCGTTAGATGAAGTAAATCAGTCCATAATAGTCGTCTGATCTACACGTTGAGAGGCTCTGCACTAAGCCACATGCAAGCATGCAGAAATATCGTGGCACATGCATGTGAGTGGGTTTTAAATCACATCAAGATGTCTGCATGCAAGTATGCACCGGTAGCATGCATGTAAGTGAGCTTTTAAGTCCCATTAACATGTCAAAAAGAAAAATATAATCCCATTATGCAGTAGGAGTTGGCTGATCTTTTTTCCTCACGTGGGATGATCTAAATGATGATGGGAGTTTATTTAGTTTTGCTACCACATTTGTCATGCGGTTATAGAGTTTTTTAGTTATATGAAATCGATAATTTTCACTGCTCCGGTGATAGTGTGAGGTGGGCCATGTAATCAATGAGCCTGCGTGTTTTCACTGCTCTTGCACGCCTCCGCTGTAAGAATGGAGAAAATTGTAATCTAGTAGTAGTACCTCCTTTCGCCGAAAGCGTGGGACATCCAGCAGTCCTACCACCTCAGTAATAAAGACCAATGAGCCGCCAAATCACATAGACCCAGCAGTAAGTTGGACGGATAAAGCAACCACCACCCTTGCGCCAGTGAGAGGTCGCGTCCGCTCTGCCCGGGCATGAACGCGGGACCGATTCTTTGGAGCGGCATTGACCGTTTCGTGCGGGAAGCGCGCGCGGGCGATGGAGGGGCTTTGGGTGGGCTAGGCTGGTCAGGAGCGGGCGTGGCAGCTGTCCGCATGTCCCTACCGGACACGTGCGGAAACGAGAGGATGCACCGACTCTCACGGCTAAAATCGTACACTACACAACATCTCTCTGTAGGAGTAGGTCGATCTGTCGCTCTCTCTAACACACACATGGTGTTAAACACACACACACACACACACACACACACACACACACCTTGGTCCCGTTGCACCTTCTAACGTGACTTATTACACCTAGACGGAGGGAGTAGTAAGTATACGAGATACGGTGGCACTCTAACTTAAGTCGAATACAAGTGCCCAAAATTTGTGTGCATGTCATAATAAGGATTCACTTTATATAATACGTGAGCGAACAAAGGGATCAATTGGACAGTGTTCCCGAGTAGTAGCGAGATGTGTGAGGTAAGATACACCGCTTGCGCTTTTAATTTTTCTTATTAATTTGTTTGTTTCACCCTCTGACTGGTGGGACCCAATGTACTACATGGAGAGAGGTTTCTGCACCACTGTGGATAGTCTGACCACCAAAGCCACATGACACGATTATGATTGAAATCCCAATGACTCCCACACACACAAAAAAACACGGCATGCTTGTCACACGAATGCAGGAATGTATAAAAGGTTATTTCCCTCTCTTTGAACATAACGGGAGGGGTTGTGTAGCTAGTTAGCCTGTTCGCTCATCAAACTTGAGGTCTCGGGTTCGATAACTACACTTGAGCATAATTTGTGCCAGGAGGATTCTTTGACTGGCCAAAATGTTTTCTAGGGTTTGCACGCTTCACACTCTCTCTCCAGTATATATATACACGCTGGAGCCTCAGCGCTTGTAGTTGCTCTCTTCACACTCTCTCGCCCTCTCCAGATCTAAACAAGACTCCGTTGGCCTCTCTCTCCCCTCACTGTTGCTCAAAGAGCCGGCAGAATCCGTCCGCCGGGAAGGGAAGGAGGCTTAACGTTGTCTCCATCGGCGAGGGACTACCGGCGCAGCTGTTCACTTTCCACCCAGCGGCGGCGCGGGAGGGCCTCCGACCCCTGCTTCTTCGCCATCGTCCCGTCGCCCATCGAACCACGCCCCAAGAACCTTAAGGTATAATTTACTTACTTCACATGCATTGCTCTAGCTGCATGTATACCATGAATCTAGGACGTGGTTCAAAGAGGAAAGGAGTGGGGGAAAGTAGTGGGAAAAGTTGTATATAGCATGAATCTAGGACGTGGTTCAAAGAGGAAATGAAGGGGGAAAGTTGTATAGCATTAATCTAGGACGTGGTTCAAAGAGGAAAGGAATGGGGGAAAGTAGTGGGGAAAGTTGTATCGCATAAATCTAGGACATGGTTCAAAGAGGAACGGAAGGGGCAAAAGTACTAGTTCAAAAAGGAAAGGAAGGGACAAGGTTGTAGAGTTTGAGGAGGACTAGATTTGCTGCGCTCACATAGGGAACGGCGTCTGAAGATAACAAAACTGGGACCAACACAAATATGCTCCTTGGTTGTTTGTTCTTTGTTGCAACAGACTGTGTATGACCACAGTACATCGGTAGATGCACATGGTGCTGGTGCGTCCACTGTCCCGTGCAACTCATTAGTTGTTGTTAATCTAAGGCCCTGTTTGGTTAAAAACTCCCTAGTCCCTACACCAAAATGTCCCTATAAACAAACACCCTCTAATAATGCCGCTGGAAAATTGATGCAATGCCACAGTTAAAAGCAAATTACATGTTTAACAAATTCTATTGTTAATATAATCTCTATGTTAATATTAATCAATGCCACCGTTAGAGAAATGCTACTGTCTTGCTTTCTTTCCCATTTAGATAAGGTAGATGCTTCTTTTTGTTGGCTTTTGTGTCATCCACCATTATTGACCACTAATTGTTTACTTTGCACCTCTGTGTAAACAGGGTTATCTGCTTCACCTTGTTGCCATTGTGACCTTTTGTTGCACTGCACAAAACACTTTTGTTTTAAGAGTGTTTTGTGCAGTTCAACCAAAATGTCACACCGACAACGTTGCTTGATTGCTTGATCTTAGTGGAACTTCACAAGAGGAGATCTTACTTCGTATCCATTAAGGCGAATTTGGTTCAGATCTTCTTCTTGTGAGTTGTTTGAATTCCGCATCATGAGAGGTCAGTACTAGCATTCTTTCACATGATTCTGCAGTGTGCATTCATATGTTGTTCTACTTGTACGATAATGTTGCTTGATTTTAGTGAACTGCACAAATGGAGACAAGACTTCCAATCTGTATGTGCACCGTAATATCCCACTGAGGTAAGATAAGGATATTTCACAACTGTTGGCCTGCATTTTGCCACTTTCATCAGAAAATTAAGTTTAGTAATATACTTGTGCTCCCTAATTGACATGCCAAATCTTACATTGAAGGCGAAGCTTGTTTGTTATTGAACCAAGTGATGAAGGGGAAGAACAAGGGGAAGAAAAACAAAAATCAACTCCCGGTGCTGTAATGAAGCACTAGAACTGTGATGACACAAGTAATGATATAGTTTTGCATCTTAATTTATTGCTATGGCTGGAATGAGCAATTGTTTTGCCACTGATTTGATGCCACTCTTAATGTAATATGTAATTATCTCTACTTGTGCAAACAGGGATCTTCTTTGAAGATACCATATATTTTAGCGGAACTGCACAAGAAGATGTTGGAAACATTAAACTAATCGAGGAGTATATAGTAAGCATGGCCACCACCGTAGATAGCAACAGATGGTTCCGGAGAATTGCTTCATCTGTATGCTCTACACAATAAGCCTCCTGATAAAGGTTGGTACTCGCCCACTGATTTCATCCATATGATTGAGCTTTGTCATCTCTATTAGTGTTGTGCTACTGTTTAGATACTGTCATGAAAAAGTGGTATTGTCCTTGAGAAGTGCTTCATCTGTGTTGTTTTAAATATTTCCTTTCCTTTTTTTCGAGCAAACAGTGATGCTAGCATTTAGTAGTCCTCTTGTCTTTGCACAACAGGATCGTCTTCCTCTGAAGAAGAATATGGAGTACGTGAAGTGACTAGTTTCGATTATGCCAGGATGAAGAAGCTTTGTCTATCTTATCATCAGAAGGAGCAGTTGAGGGATGGTTACATTACTCCCCACAAGACCAAACTAACTTCAGCTCAGAAGGACTGACAAAATCTCCATTTTTTTGCTGTGATGCGCGAGTACAATGTTGTTCTAGGATTCTTTTTGGTGAGTTCCATTTTTCTAAAAGTGTGCTCTACATGGACCATGTATGTGCCTGTTGAAACTGTCAATTCATAGTACAGTTTGCTCTATGCTAATCACTTTTTTGTATTTGTGCAAACAGGGGTGCTCAGCTTGATTTAAATGGGAACTGCCCAAAATGTTCATGAATACATCGAATCATTCATTTCCACCACAAGAAAGGAGGTGCCAATAAGTTCAAGGCGTTGCAACATATAAGGGCGAAATCATACAAGCTATGCGCGAATTTGGTTGATTTTGGTGGAACTGCACAAAAAGAACAGCTGGTTTATTTAGCACGAGGTGCCATGTCAATGTCCGAACTGATGGCAAACCCTGCCCATTCCACAATCGTAGGCATTTGATATTTTGGAATGGGACAACCTTGTCAAATTTTGCTCATTGATTTTAGCAAGACATGCGTTTGATATTTTCGAATGGGGCGCCCTTTGCTGTCAGCAGCGTCGATCAATTTTTTCTTTATTCTTTAGTTGTGAAGTGAATATTGCCTCTGACATGTGAGTCGCTGAGATGCATAATCATCGATTGTTTTGAATGTTCTCTATGAATTGCCAGGCCTGTGTATTTGATTGCAATGTACAGAAACGCTAAAAAACTGCTCAAACTCTTTGTACTCCTTCTGTTCCTTTTTTCTTCACACATTGTGAAAGTGCATACTTTTTTGTATAAGATTGGTCAAAGTAGAAATACTTTGACTGCAGACAAAACTTGTATGCAGACTAGAAAGGACCGGAGGGAGTACATGTGAAACTGCTACAAACGAGGTGATCACCCTGGGAATAATGCTAGTACGTATTGTTTTGCATGTTCATCCAATGCCAGTGATACAGGAATTCGAACTAATCGAAATAAATTCATTCATACACGGTCGGATTTCATATAAACATGCCAGATTTCATTACATTTCATACATTCTTCAACTAAAAAGGGGTGCGCTGGAGGTATAATTAATTAACCGAAGCTACCCAACTGTGTCCCGCTCAGCCGAACAGAAGCTTAAGTGACTTAACTGCAGGTGCAGTTGCGTAACTGACATGTGCCCTGTTGGGCCCACGTGTCAGTCAGCCAACTGCACCAGCAGTTAAGTAGAAGCAGCGTTATTCTCCAGCAGAACTCCCTGACTCCACATCGCCGCCAAGAAGCTAACCGGCCGTCAATGGTCAACCCGCCTAGCTTGGCTTCAACAGGAGGGTAGCAGCGGTGGCCTTACTTGGACCCGAGCGGCGGCGACCTACCGTGTTCTACTCTTCCTTGTTTTCTGTGTGGCGCGGCCTCGTTGGCAGCGAGGCGGGGCCTTGGCGGAGCCGGCGATGTCCTTTATCTCCTTGCCGGCGGGCGGCGCCTCAGCGGAGCAGTGGAAATCCTCCCCTGTGTTGCCGGCAGGGTGGGGACTCGGCTGAGCCGGCGATGTCCTCTGCCTCGTTGTTGGCCGGGCGGGGCCTCGGCGGAGCCGGCGGTGTCCTCTGCCTCGTTGTTGGCATCACGGGGCCTCGGCGGAGCAGGGCCTCGTCGACACCAGCGGAACAGGGACTCCTCGGAGCCGGCATTGTCCTCTGCCTCATCCTCGGTCTCGCCAAACAGCGCCTCGCCCGCTTCATCACCCTCTTTGCTAGCCTCTTTGTAGGCGGCCGCAGCCTCCGCCACCCGCATGCGGTACCGCTAGCGCTTGAGGCGGCCCTTGCGGGTGGAGCGGTACGAGTCGAGCAGCGCCTCCTGCTCCGCCCGCTCCGCGACGATCTTCTCCTCTGCCTGTAGGTGCTCCTGGAGGAGATGGTGGTTGTAGGCGGCGTCGGCCTGCGCCTCCTGAAACTGCTCCTGACACATCTGCCTCACATTGTCCATATATTGGGCACGGGCCTCGCCGATGGTCATGGTGCAATGCACCAGCGAGGATGGCGCAGAGGAGGGGGTTGGCGTCGGATCATCAACTACCATGTTCTCCATTGGGACGTCGTCGTCCTCTAGCTGCCTGCCGGTCAGCAGCAATGGCTGCCATCTCCTTGTGGTCCGTCGTCTGCCCGTCCCGAAGAGCGCTGGAGCGTGAGGAAGCCATGGTGGGCAGTAGTGGTGTGGACAGGAGAAAGGGAACGGATGCGGATGACTGTGGCTATGGCCGGCGCAGCAGTTTATATAGCAATGGTGGGCGGGCGGAGGGACGGACGTGTGGCGCCGGAGTAGCCGCCTCGGCAACCGCGTATCATTAACGTGGGCGGCAAATGGACGGACTGACGGCACTTGTGTCATTTGAAGGCGGAGCAATCGCCTGCACCGAGAAGCGGGCGGGCGGCGCTGACTGTTACGGGCGGAAAGCGCACGTGGGCGAGGAGATGACTTTACTTGGAGAGGATGACAATGGGGACCCATCAGGTCCATAGCCTCACGTACGCAAGTGCCTCCTTATTTTATATATATATATATATATATATATATATATATATATATATATATATATATATATATATATGTGTGTGTGTGTGTGTGTGTGTGTGTGTGTGTGTGTGTGTGTGTGTGTGTGTGTGTGTGTGTGTGTGTGTGTGTGTGTGTGTGTGTGTGTGTGTGTGTGTGTGTGTGTGTGTGTGTGTGTATGTATAAAACTCTACTCCCTCCGTCTAGGTGAATAAGTCGTAATAGAAGGTGCATCACGATCTAGGTGCAAGCAGATTGGTGGAAAAGAAGAATATTTCTCTCTTCTAAACACAACATTTAATCACAGCAGTTAAGAGGATGCCTTATTAGCTACCCATGCAGGCCATCATAATTCATAGCATGCAAAGAGCTTTTATTTCTTGCCTAATAACCGCATGGACGTGCTGCAAGCATTGGTCCTTGCCCGAGCAAAAAAAAGGAGGAAAGGGGTTTCCATGGGAGACAACGAGGCAGAGGTGGAAGGCTCGCTGGAGTAATTTATTTTGCTTCCCCCTGGTTTCCTGACATCATAGTCCCACACCATTGTCAACCTATGTAGTAGTCAATAAACGAGAGAATTGCACAAGAAGCGGCCGACAGCTGGGACCAAGCAGCTCGAGCAGTATTTGTGTTTTTGAGGTGTGAGCACTGCAGAGTTTTTCGATGTTTAGCCCAGATATTAATTTTTCTCCTCTGAACAACAATGAAAACATCACTGCAGGTATTAACTGGGCGGGCTGTGGCCCGTCTAGCCCAGGCCAGATATCCAGCCCAGATATTAATTTTTTTCAAGCTGAAAATGGCTAGCCCAGCTATACTTTTTTTCAGGAATACCCAGGCAAGGTCAAGTTGTTATTCTCCGCCCCACTTGGCTGCAAATCTTTCCTAGGAGGGATGCATTAGGCTTAACAAGAAAATGGGCTTTAAGAAATAATAAATGGGATGTAATTATAAAAACTGGGCAGTAACTATAAAAAAATGCACCAAACACGTGATTACTTTATAAAATATTATTTTTGGATATTGAAATTTTTAATTTCATTAATTGTTGCGAGCGCAATGTTTCGTTGGATTTTTACGTAATATAAATTTATATTGAAATTGTATTTAATCTGACTAGAAATTTCAGGATAAAAATATTTCGGATCCCATCAAAATGTGGGAAATTTTATTGAATTCTGTTTTGAACGGTTGGTTGAAATGGGTTGTACTTTTAACAAACTGTAAATGGGTTGTAGTAAATTCCATTAGAATTCAAAAATGGGCTACACATTCTTACAAATCTCAAATGGGCTATAAGTTCTATGCCACACACTTCTGGCCTTACTAAGTTGACGCGTCCCCTAAAAAACAGAGTTGACGCGTATGCAAGGCTTTGTCAACTTATAGTCAACACACGGTTCTAGCAGCAGTGGCCGTTGGGTGTCCATCCAACGGACGTCGTGCTTCTTCTTCAATCTCGGATATTCTAGCTTCACCCGCCCAAAAAATGATTCCTCCCCCTGACATCTGGGGCGCACCGTTTCGGAAGCTGACCTGTGGGCCTACTAAGTTGACGTACCAAGGGCTTTGTCAACTTAGTCAATATAAACGATTTTAGCTGCAGTGACCGTACGATGTCCATCCAATGGCCGTAGTGCTTCTTCAACCTCTGGTCTTCTTGCTCCAGCTGCCCAAAGCAGCGCCGGTTGTGTCGCCTCCTCCTGCCTCCCGTGGCCGGTTGTGCTGCCGCGGAGGCCTCACCGCCCCCTACTATTCCCACCGCTGGCCAGGCCCTGCGGCGACGGCAGCCTCACACCGCAGCCGAACCAGTGAACCCTCATACTCCTCTTCGCGCGGGCTTCCACTGCCGCGTCTTCCCCGGCTCCGCGTCGTCCCCTTCCCAGGCCTCGCCGTCGTCCACCGCCGTGGTGCTCTCGGCACAGGGTGGTCAATGTAGTCAACGACCGACTTATATCGGAAGAGTACTGTGCGTGGAGATGCTGACAGCTGGGTCCACGGCCGCAACAAGGAAGTGCCTCCTTATTACATGCAAAATAATTATTCCTCCACCTGATAGAGGGGACCCACCGGATGGGCCACCGTATTTCGCGAAAAAACATTTCCCCCCTGACTGCTGGGACCCACCAACTACACCTTCGCATGCAAGGAAGTGCGTCCGGGCAAAAAAAATGATCCGCCCCCTGACTGCTGGGACCCACCAGCTACATCTTCGCACGCAAGGAAGTGCCTGACAGTCGGGACCCACCTGGTCGAAGCATACGTAGCGTTGTCATTCTGATCGCGAACGTGTACGTACATAAATACTGGTGGATGTAGAGCCACGCACGTGTCGTAGTAGAGGCGGCCAGGGTACAAGAAAGAAAATACGGCCACGTATGTGTACATACGGGCGGGGTCTCGAACGCCTACTCGCGCATACGTACGGCGAGGGCTCGTTGACATGGTTCGGTCGGAACAGAGAAACCGCGTCGTCGTCGTGTTCATCAGGAGGCAACGGAATGCGTCGTGTTCATGGGGAGGCAATGGAATGCGTCGTGTTCATGGGGAGGCAACGGAATGCATCGTGTTCATCGGGAGGCAACAGAACACGTGGGAGCCAACCGGCTGGGTCAGAACGGAATGTGTGGTCGTGTTCATCGGGAGGGCTTGGATGGAACAGGCGATGGAAACGAGGCATGGCGTACCGCACAATGGAGGAAACAGACCTCCTATGTTCGGAACGGGGTCCTGTTGATCGGGAGGGGTGTGGCATACCACAAAACGGAGGAAACGGACCTCCTACAGTCAAAATGGGGGTCCTGTTCATCGGGAGGGGTGTGGCGTACCGCAAAACGGACGAAACGGACCTCCTACGGTCGAAACAGGGGTCATGTTCATCGGGAGGGGTGTGGCGTACCGCAAAACGGGACTCCACGGGATACTGTTCATCTCCACCGTCGACCCCCTCCAGCCTCCACGAGCTACTGTTCATCCACCGTCGACCTCCTCCAGCTTCCACCTGTGACTGTTCATCCACGGGCTCCTGCTCATCCAGCCTCCACCGCGCGCTACTCCACCGGCTACTGTTCAACCAGCCCTCTCCACGGGCTCCTGTTCAACCACCCCTCCACGGGCTACTGTTCATCCTGCCCTCCACCGTCTATTGTTCATCCTGCCCTCCACGGGGTGGTCCTATTCATCCATCCCTCCATGGGGTCCTGTTCATCCAGCCCCAACCGGCTCGATTGATCGGGGTCCTGTTCATCTAGAGGCAACACCACTGGGTCCAGTTCATCCACCCCCACCGAGAACTGTTCATCAACCCCCCCCCCCCCCGCACGCGCGCAACGCTCACTGTTCATCCAGAGGCAGCATCGATCAGCTTCAGTTAGCAGCAGTAGCGAAGGAATCGCTCGATCGGGTTCAGTTAACTGCCATCGATCGATCGCTCGGGTTCAGTAACGCGTAGCCTGCAGTGCAATCGCTCGGGTTCAGTTAGAGCCCAACGCCTCGCTCGGGTTCAGTTAGAGCCAATGCCTCGCACACACGCGCGTGTGTGTACGAGAGAAACGCGCATCGCTCGGCCCCCGACCTCCCACCGTAACTGGGAACTCCCCAAAATTTTCCTCGCCCTCGCTTCTACCACGGTTTTTTCCGTCATGGACGGCCCAAAGAATGTCATGCAGCTGCGTCTCCGGCCCACCCAGGATGAAAAGCCCATTTTCTGTCATGATTTTTTGTCATAGAAGTAGGAGCCCACCACATCTATGATGATACCTGGTTTTGTCACAATTATCGTCATGGAAGTGTCATATGTATGACAGAAAAAAAAATCGTCCGGCCAAAATGTCACGGATGTGTCTTTTTTTTGTAGTGAGGAGTGACACAAGGTAGAATAAAAAGTATTGATTTCCCATCAATTCAATACTTTGCACTATTTAATGGCAAATGCATCGTAGGAAAGCAAGATTGTAGCACACTATGTGCCCCTGACTTGAGCCTTATACACACTACTCTGACCGGAATTAAACGCTATAATCTTGGAGTGATTGTTGCATGAAGGTTGTAGCACAACGCCGGTAGTGGTTATTTTTATGGTGGGATTTATGCTTCTAATTTAGATAGAGAGGTTGGTATAACACCTCTGCCTAATGACCCCGTCCTACCTACTCAGTACTTAGAATTTGATGCCATGAAACATCATAAGTTCCTTACAGGCACTCCCACTAATTATACTTATAATCTGAGGTTTAATAAGGAACCTATTGTACCGGTTGTTTTGCCTGGGCATGTTCTTTTTGATTATCACAACAAAAGAAGATATTATGTCCTGGAGAACAAGGCTCGCGCATACAACGCGGAGGTTGAGGTAGCCAGACATGTTGAGGTAGTCGCAGCCAGAGCCTCCATGAGCTATCACTCATATTATTATCCAGGGCGAGGTTGGTGATTACCAAGCTAGGCGAAAAGCCTAAGCCTGGGGGAGTACGTATTTCCACCAACATTACATTCATGTTCACACATTTCATTCCATTTGTTGGTGTCCACACTTTTTCATTGTATTACCCATGCTAGATTTATTTTCTCGCTTTCTTCTTGTGTATTTGAAATTTTTAAAGAAAATCCAAAAAAATGTTTCTTACTTCTTTTCGGTTTTCCTGTCTAGTTTAATTAGTTGTAGTATTAAAAAGAAAACCCAAAGATATTTCTTTGTTCTTCTTTTGCTTGTTGGGAGCTTTCAATAATTTTTCTCGTTTTTGTTTTTCTCTTTCTTTAATTTGCTTTCTTCAATAAAAAACAAAAACTCCAAAAATATTTTAGTGTGTTTCTCTGAAACTCTTTCTTTTCATGGAGTCATACCAAGGAGAAGACCACGATGAAAATGTTGAGTGGCTCTCATATGCATTACTATTGATCTAACAAAGAGCCCATATTACCTTGTCTTCTCATTTTTGAATAAAATGTTTGCAGATTCCAGCTTAGTCCACGACACTTTTGCACTATTATTATTCTCATATCATTTGGTCGTGCAAGTGAAAGGCAATAATGACGATACTTGATGAACTGGCTGTGGCAGAGGGAAACATGTATGAACTCAACTTGTTCTTTTTTTATAAATATGTTTAACGTAGTATCCATGATTAAGCATATTATGATCAAACATGTTTGCAATGACAATTAGAGATTATAGTTTCTCATGCCATGCCTAAGCAGTTAAGAGTGGATAATGACTTATCGTGGATGTCAGCATGCATTATAATGATTGTGATTTAGTATGATGATATGGTGTCCTCCTCTAAATGTTTCAAGTGGCTTGACTTGGCACATGTTCATGCATGTAGTTGAATCAAATCCAACATAGCCTCTACGATATTTATGTTCATGGTGTTCATATCATACTCATGCTAGTATTCAATGTTAGTTATGCATAATGCATGTTCATGACAATTTTTGCTCTCTAGCTGGACGCTTCTCAACCTATTTGCTAGCCTTTGCCTGTACTAAGCGGGAATACTACTTGTGCATCAAAATCCTAAAACCCAATTTATTCCAGATGAGTCCACCAAATCTACCTATATGCGGTATTACCTTGCCGTTCTAAGTAAATTTGCATGTGCCACATCTAAAAACTTCAAATAAACATATGTTTTTGTGTGCCTGGATTGTTCATAGAGCGACAGGGGGTAGTCGGTATCTTCCATGCTAAGCGGTTTATTCTCATGATGAGTGTTTATTCACTCGTCCTTGCGCGGGAGGGGTGGTAATATAGGGATTCCTAGTCTCGAAATAAAAAATTGCAAATAATTAAACAAAACTCCCCTAGGACTGATGTTGGTATGGATGGTACCCGTGGATTCAGCTAGCCTAGAGTTTGTTTGTTGGTGGAGGGGGAGTAAACCTTTACTTTTATCGCTTGGGAACCGCCACTAATGTGTTTAGCATGGAAGATATTGATAACTCTTGGTCGTGACGTAAAAAGGAAGGGTGCATTTCCCAAAATTTCATTTATCTCTGTTTTAACACTTTGATCTCTGGCACCGCTGCAAATCCCTGCTTCCCTCTACAAAGGGACTATCTATTTAATTTTATGTTGAATCATCACCTTCTTAAATAAGCGCCAGATCTGAGAGCACTATTGGCATCCTCATGCATTGTGTGTAGTTAATGTTGGATGCATCAAGACTGGATGTTTTCTACCATGAATTACAATGTTTAGTCGCTGCTTGAACTTTGGAGGTGCTCTGCATTTATGTTTTGCCGTCTCAGAAAGGGCTAGCGAGATACCACTGTTGTCATATTATATCATGGTTGTTTTGAAAAAGTGTTGTCATTCGAGATATTTTATTATTGCTCGCTAGATGCTTATGCCATTGATATGAATATAATTTTTAAGAGTTATTGTTGACATGGTTAGTCATAATCTTTGCTGAAAACCTAGGTGCTACTTAAGCTTATTTATGTAAACAAGAACAAAAGAGTTCGTACAAGTTTTTCTTTTTCACTTTCAGTTTATCAACTGAATTGCTTGAGGACAAGCAAAGGTTTAAGCTTGGGGGAGTTGATACGTCTCTGTCGTATCTACTTTTCCTAACGCTTTTACACTTGTTTTGGACTCTAATTTGCATGACTTGAATGAAACTAACTCGGACTGACGTTGTTTTCAGCAGAACTACCATAGTGTTGTTTTTGTGCAGAAATAGAAGTTCTCGGAATGGATTGAAACTTTTTGGATAATTATTTTGCAATAAAGGAAAAATACTGGAGCCAAGAACCACCAGAGGGGGGCCCTAGCTGGGCACAAGACACCAGGGCGCCCCCCTCTGGAGCACCCTGGTGAGTTGTCCCTACCTCGTGGCCCCGCAGACGCTAACTCCGACTTTGTAAAATCCTATTTTTGGAGAAAAAATAAGAGAGAAAGTTTCATCACGTTTCACAATACAGAGCCGCTGCCACCTCCTGTTCTTCATCGGGACCCAGATCTGGAGCCCGTTCGGGGCTCCAGAGAGGGGAATCTTTGGTCTACGTCATCACCAACCCTCCTTCATCGCCAATTCCATGATGCTCCCCACCGGGAGTGAGTAATTCCTTTGTAGGCTGGCTGGTCGATGAGGAGTTGGATGAGATTCATCATGTAATCGATTTAGTTTTGTTACGGCTTGATACCTAGTATCCACTATGTTCTGAGATTGATGTTGTTATGACTTTGCCATGCTTAACGCTTGTCACTAGGGCCCGAGTGCCATAATTTGAGATCTGAACTGTTTATGTTTTCACCATTATATGTATGATCTACATCTGGTCTTGCAAGTCATATTCACCTATTACGTATTATGATTCGTAAACCCCAATGTGACAGTAATTGGGATACAATCCAGTGATGACAATAGTTTGAGGAGTTCATGTATTCATGATGTGTTAATGCTTTGTTTCGGTTCTCTATTAAAAGGAGGCCTTAATATCCCTTAGTTTCCTTATGGACCCCGCTACCACGGTAGGGTAGGACAAAAGATGTCATGCAAGTTCTTTTCGTAAGCACGTATGACTATTTACAGAATACATTCCTGAAGGAAATATGCCCTAGAGGCAATAATAAAGTTGTTATTTATATTTCCTTATATCATGCTAAATGTTCATTATGCATGCTAGAATTGTATTAACGAGAAACGTAGTACATGTGTGAATACATAGACAAAACAGAGTGTCCTTAGTATGCCTCTACTAGACTAGCTCGTTAATCAAAGATGGTTAAGTTTCCTAGCCATAGATGTGTGATGTGATGTGATGGACAAGACCCATCCGTTAGCTTAGCACTATGATCATTTAGTTTATTGTTATTGCTTTCTTCATGACTTATACATGTTCCTATGACTATGAGATTATGCAACTCCCGAATACCGGAGGAACACTTAGTGTGCTATCAAACGTCACAACATAACCGGGTATTATAAAGATGCTCTACAGGTGTCTCTGATGGTGTTTGTTGAGTTGGCATAGATCGAGATTAGGATTTGTCACTCTGATTGTCGAAGAGGTATCTCTGGGCCCTGTCGGTAATGCACATCACTATAAGCCTTGCGACACCAGACGTTGTGAATGCCTGGCAGAGCAAAGCTGATGACTACTTGATAGTTCAGTGTGCCATGCTTTATGAGTTAGAACCGGGACTTCAATGACGTCTTGAACGTCATGAAGCATATGAGATGTTCCAGGAGTTGAAGTTACTTAATATTTCAAGCAAATGCCCGGATTGAGAGATATGAAGTCTCCAATAAGTTCTATAGGTGCAAAATGGAGGAGAACAGTTCTATCAGTGAACATATACTCAGAATGTCTGGGTACCACAATCACTTGACTCAGCAGGGAATTAATCTTCCGTTTGATAGTGTCATTGACAAAGTTCTCCAATCACTGCTACCAAACTACAAAAGCTTCGTGATGAACTATAATATGCAAGGTGATACGGGGCTAACCCAGTGTAGGCCAATCTTTCACGATTTGAGTGGGATCCTCGAAGAACACGGGGAAGAACGGAGAGAAATCACAAGGGGAAACACTCAAGAACAAGTCCAATCACACATCCACTAGACAATCAAACACACAAGATCCACAAGGTACATGAACAACAAAAGGAAAGATACAAGGTAAAGTTCATCTCCGTGAGGAGGTCTTGAAGGGGGTCCGCCCGTGACGGGGTCTTGATGATATATCCCGCAGGATCTTCTCCTATATGGAGGTCTTGGCCTCCAAAGGAGTAGTAGTCTCTCTCTCTCTCTCTCTCAAGAGTAGAGTGGTACAAGGATCAAAGCTCTATCAATGAGCTATCACTTTGCTAACCCTAGAAAGGAGGTGGAGGTGGTCTATTTATAGTCTAAGCCACGAAGGGGTAAGTGGGAGAGAGATACAAGGCCAAAGGCCCGGCTGCGCACAGGCAAGGTCGGACGTTCGGTCGCTCGCGGGGGTCTGGTCGTCCGGAGGGCGTCGGACTTCCACTAATATCATTCTGTGAAAGTGGCACCGGTCGTCCGGTCGGCATCGGTCGCCCGGGCGTTGGGACTTGTCGGACGTCCGGAGGTAGTCGGTCGTCTGGCCGTTGTAGATCTCCTGGCTGGTCCTGGCATGGTCGCATCGGACGTCCGATGGACGTCGGTCGTCTAGTGGCTGGAGAGTGTCCGATGTCCGGTGGCTTCCGGTCGTCCAGCCATCCGGTCGCTGTAGACTCCGCAGCTCCTTCTTCCGTATTCGCTTCCACGCTTCCCTCGCGGATGGTGTAGCTGTACACTTGCACTCGCACTCCTCCTTGTCGTCCATACCATTCCGACAATACCTATGCATGCACACGAGTGGAGTGTCAAGTAGCATACCATCCTCGAAGGGGTCAAGTGAACACGCGTAAAGGAGATGATTCACATTTGTGTATGTGAAGTAGATGTCGAACGTGTCACTTGCCAAACGGACTCTTGACATGGTGATGTCTGTCGGATGCTCCGCATCATCTCCCCTCCCTTGGGAAATATCCGACCTCGGATCAAAAACCAAATCACCATGGGAAAGAGATGGCTTCGCCGTGTAGAAGTGGACGTTCACCAAGTAGTCATCATCTTCAAGGTTGAAGTGGGCACTCTCCAATGTCGCACCGTCTAGTGATTCCTTCAAAATGAGCAAGGACAACAAACACTTGGAAAAATAAATGTGGTTAGTGTTAGTGCAAAACCAAGCATTCAAGAGGTGATTCACCAAACAAGTTTTGTCATCATGCAAAGCATATGGTTTGACAAAGGATTGTGACATGGCATGTAAGCACATAAATTGAGCACAAGCAAAGATATCATGGGGACAAGTATGCAATTGTGAGGTAGTGATGCAAATATGTGTGGCAAGAGAATAAGCATCTACCTCGAGGTCATAGCAATCATGCATAAAACACTCAACAAATGGTCAATGGTAGGCATAAGAATCATTCACAACACCAAATAAGATGAAGTGTCTAAACACATGAGTCAAGTGCAAGACAATCCAAGCATAACGTGCATAGGGTGTAGTGAAAATAGTGTGGCATTCAACACAATAGAAAGAGCAATTGTTCATCATGTGTGAGGCAATCAAGTCAATCATGTGACAAGCAATGGGACATGGCATAGGTGAAGAAGTGACATTGTTGCAACCACACCTCTGATAGGAGCAGGTGATCCAAGAATTGGATGCAACACACAAGGCATATATATCATGATGCATGGAATGGTGAAAATGACAAGTCAAAGCAAGATCTCTAACATGTGTGCAATCAAGTGGTCCAAGATGAATAATAAGTCTCATGGTGCAAGCAACACAAGTAGTATGATCCATAATATCCATGATCATGGTTTGGGGGTTCTCAAAAGAGAAGGATATCACCTTGAAAGCATGTCCTTGTGCGTCCTTCACAATGCTGAGACACAAGCAAAAGCGGTGTAGAAGCGAGTCATGGTAGAATGTATGAGGCTCGCTCTCAAGAGCTCGAATGGTCAACTCACGTGAAGTGGAAGTCGACACAAAGTCCAAGTATCCTACACATGCACAAAACAAAGCAAAGAACGTATGTGCATGGTAGATAAACACATCATCCATCATGATGGTTCTCTTCTCTTGCACATAACCATTAGAAGCACAAGTGCATGAATAATATGATGCAACAATGGTGATATTCATGGCACTAGGTATATGGTGCAAAGAGGTAAGACAAGCATGCTTCACAAGGAATATGTCAAAATCTCCAAAAAAATATGTGAGAATGCTATGGGGGCAAACTCATTATAAGACTAAAGGCATAGTTGCACTCAATACATGGCAAATCATCTAGCATGAGAGAGGCACCATATGGAGATATATGACAAGAAGCAATAACAATCATGTGCAAAGCATGTAGATGGTTATCATCAACCGCATGAAATAAGCAAGTATGAATCATTGGTGATTCAACAAGGCAAGCAATCATAGAAATCATGTCGTGCAAACTAGTGGAGCGAAGATGCAACACACTGAGGAAATCATGGCAATCATGTCATGTGTGCAAATAATAGGCATAGACAATGCACATGACATATCGCAAGAACGAACACAAAGCAAGATCATAGTATCATCATAGGAATGGGTCGCAAAGGAAACATGGCAATAACAAGCAATATCTCCACCAAGCTTGCAAATAGACATACAAGTATGAGAATCAATCATCATGTGTAATGCAAAGCATGGCTCACAAATGCATGGCAAAGGCATAGTAATGAGCAAATCATGCAACTGAACATGGCAAAAGGGGCATATAATATGTAATGGACAATAACCCATAGCCAAGTGAGGGCCATGTAGAAGAAATGCGCGAAGACTTCGCGTGAAGAGAGCGGTGGGAAAGACAATCCATGGGATCCCAAGTCATCATTGCTCTCTAGAGCTTGTTTTGTCAACTCGTGGGATTGCGAGGTTGACAAGTATTCATGGGTACCTACACAATAAAGACACAAATGAAAGAAATTGTGTGCGTGATAAATGTACACATCATCCATCATGATGTGTATGTGCATGTGTGTGTTAGCACAAGATAAGCATCGCTCAAAGAAATTTGATGCATGGTATAAGAACATGTCATCCATCATGAAAGAATAGTTATGTGTATGACATGATGGGGATGCAAATTTAGCATACAAGTATATGGCACATCAATAGCATGTTTATTCATGGGGAGCATATAGTGCACACAAGTAGTGGGATCATGCAATGGATAGGATGAATCAAAATCTCCTAAAATGTATGAGGAAACTATGGGGGTCTCCTCATGAGCAATATTGGAAACATCATATGGAGAAAATGGACAACATCCAAAACAATGCATATCCGAAGCTAGGTGGTCATGGCATGGCATATAGGATAAATGATGCAAAGGGAGCATATCAATATCATCACAAGAAAAACAAATGCCAATAACCATGGGCTTGTCATCTATGCCATATGTGCAAATTGGGTTTATTTGAATGGCATATGCACAGTCACTACGAAGAGATTGCAGATATGACATATGATTGATCTCATGCATAGCATATGACAAGTCAAGCGGATTGTCAAACATGATGTGACCTAAAGAATTGTCACAAGAAATCCCATGTAACATGGCATCACAACTAATAGACTCCACATGGTAATCATCATAAATGGGAAATTCATAGCATGAGGAAGTCACACTAGCATGAAGCATGGTAATAGGTTGATCAACATCATGCAAGCAATCAATGTCAAGAATGTCCACTAGTGGGACTAGAGCATCACCTTCACCTATGTTACCTTGTTCATTCCACTCAAGTGGTGTAGGTGAGGTGGGAAAGACCAAATGGTGGTAATCTTCATCTTGATGGAACCATGTGGGGGGTGCATCATATTACACCATGGCCATCGTCTTGTCCAAAGGAAGGACAAAGTCATCGCGAATCGACACGTCATCGCATATGGGACCTAGCACCAAATGAGTAGACACAATAGAGGCAGAGGTTAAGCCGTTAGAAATCATAGTGGCCTCACATGCCCTATCAACTATCACTCTCTCTCTATGTGGTGGTTCACTCACTCCCTCAAGGTAGGTGCACTCAATGTCACATATGGTGGAGTCACTCATCTCACTCAAGTGGTGGGGGTTGTGGCTCTCCTCACATGGGAATTGGGGAAACACATCATATATGGGGCTAGTGGTGAAGTCACTCTCACTCTCAATATGGTGGCACAAGTCACTCAAGTCACCATATGTCGCCGTGGTTGAAGGGAAAATCCCATGCTCAACCATCTCATCGCCGTCGCCATGGATGAAGGCCGAAAATGACACATCATTGCTCTCCTCCATGACCGAAGGGAAAATCCCATGCTAGATCATCTCATCATCATTGCCGTGGACGAAGGCCGAAGATGGCACATCATCACGCTTGCCTCCTAAGATGGAAGCATCATCCTTGCTCGCCACCTTGTCGCTCGCCTCCAAAGCTTGGTCCTTGAGGGCCTCGGTAGTCGTACTCGTCGCTGCACCGTCTTGAAAAAGAGTGAAGGTAGACTCGGCACCATCAATGCCACAAAGAGGGATGACGGTGAAGTCGAACTTAGGAGCATCGTCTTGGAGCTCGTCGGGCTTGGACATCTTGGTGGTACTATCCTCATGCTCGTTCTCATGAAGCTTGGTCATCGCGAAGTGAGCTTGGGGTGGAGAAGCCTTGGCCTTCATGAGTTCTTGTTCCACCTTGAGAGCACCAATGTAGTTGTCGTCGAGGGACTTGTAGTTCTCGAGGAAGATAGTCTTGGAGATGTCGTTGTGCAATCCCATCATGAAGTGGAACTTCATCGACATGGGGTCATCCACGCCGGCTCGTCGCAAGGAATTCTTCATCTCCTTGAAGTACGCGTCGATGGGCTTGGATCCTTGGGTGGTGTTCTCCAATTGGCGTAGAAGTTGTTCCGTGTAGGTTGGAGGCACAAACTCTCGCCGCAAAGCTCTCTTCGTCTTGGGCCAACTCATGTCGTAGGTCTCCGAATGTGTGTAAAGCCACCATGTTGACGCGCAGTCGTGGAAGTTTCTTGTGGCACACTTGACTTGATCTTCGGGAGGAACTTGATGTAGCTTGAGGTAGTCGTCCATTAAACGCTCCCACTCGAGATACTCCTCGGGTTCTTGAGTCCCATAGAAAGGAATCTCATGGTCGGTGTTGAGGTCGTAGTAGCTCGTGGAGGTCGCGGACTTGAGCTTGGGGAGCTTCTCTATGGCGTAGTCGTGAGGTGCTTGTTGGCGAAGATGTCGTATGTCCGTAGGCGAAGATGCCTTGAAGTCGCTTGGCGAAGATGCCAAGGGAGATGGTGAAGTCATTGAGCGGTTGTTGATGTTGAACTCTTGACCTTCACATTCTTGTCGGTGAGTGTGTCGATGCCGATGTGATCTTGCCGGAGATGGTAGCTCGGAAGCATGTGCTCTTGAGCGTCTTCTCGAAGATGAGGATGATCGCTTGTATGACTTGATGAGGGCTTTGATCTCCTCCATTTGAGCATACATCTTGGCATCGGTGGAGTTTTCCGTGGCATAGAACTCGTCGTTGTTGTTGTAGACCAAGGGTGAAATGCCTTGCCTATCCATCACAAGACTCGAGTGGAGGTGAGTAGGAAATGAGATAAACAATACCAAGTTACCTTTTCCCAAAGTTGAGGATGTATCCCGTTTCACTCAATGTGAGATGAAAGAATAGTGGAATTGGTACCGGACTTGTTCACTCACAACTACCAAGTAAAGCTTATGGAGTAGCTCGGTAAGGATAGTGGCACAAAAATTTGATGCAAAATGTTAGCAAGAGTCAATAATGTTGAAAGAGATCCACAAATTCGCAAGTGAAACAAGTAGACCAATAGCAATGAATGGCACACGGAAACGCACACACGGGTAGATAAATGGGGTGGTGCAACCAAGGAATGAGCACAAAATGTGGAATCCACGGAAAACACTCGTGTTGCACAACTCAAGAGGGACGCTAGCACGATTGCTCAATAGGCGGATACGACACTTGTGCACAACCTATAAGATGCAAAATGGATAAACTTTCTACCCAAGTATGCTATATATGTATGGTTCCCGGTGTTTGATCCAAGATGATCAAGTATGATATATGTAATGCACTATGATGCTATGGCACTTGCTTACAAGCTCTTTGCTCTCTTTTTATTTTCTTAAAAGCTTATTCTTTTTTTTGGCCACTTTGCGAAATGCACAAACCAAGATAGCAATTGTGTATATGCGGGAACAAACTTGAGGCACACGAGATGATATGATACCAGTATGATATGGTATGTATGCAATGGATGGTGTAGATCACTAATGTGCACAAGTAACGTTGCCGGCAATACTCAAATGGCTAGTCTCGATAGGTAAGTGACGCAAAATGGGCTAGAGGTTATCAATGCAATGGCAAGGGGAATATACAATGGCGTCGTCGAGGTTACCGTCCTTTGCGATGATGAGTGGAGGTGTTCTTGATGTAGATACCAAGGTGATGGGGACTCGTCCCTAAGTAGCCGAAACACCTTAGGAAACGGAAAAACCACAACTCAAAATCTCAAGGACAGAAGTCAAATGGTGGTGGCGGGATGCGATGGTGGTTTGCACTTGGCAATGCGGAAGTGGTGGTGGCGGTTGAAGAAGAAGCAATCGTTCCTAAGTAGCCAAAACACCTTAGGAGACTCAAACAACCACTAATGCAATGGGGATCAATATGTGTTAGGTTGCGGAAGTCGGTGGTGGTAATGCGGATGATGTGGTGGAAGCCCTAGGCAAAGATGCCAAAGTTCCAAAACTTGATGGAGTCAAATGATGTTGGTGGTATTTTTGTGGGAAAGGGGATGTCAATAGCTTCAAAATGAGCTAAAGAACGTCAAAATCGGAGCTCAGATGAATTAGTTACGGGCAAAAAAAATCAGCCGAAGTCAATATCTACAGGTTACGGACGTCCATAAAAGGACGGATGTCCGGTCGCCGGACATCCGGTCGGGCTCAGAAATCCGTAAATTCTGTTCTGTTGGCTGGTTCCGGTCGTCCGGTAAGTTGCGGACGTCCGGTCGTTCGGGAGGCTCCGGACGTCCGTAAAAACGTCGGTCGTCCGGTGGGTCGGGGTCAACGCGAGATGCGAGTTTCGGGACGCGATTTTGGGCGAAAAATGGAGATTTGGGGGGCAAAATTGACGAGATTTTGTGGATGGAAGGTGGGAAAACTTGGGGAGATGCTAGATCCACTCGAAACCAAGCAAATCCATGGATCAAAGTCAACAAAACTTCATCAAACCAACAAATCACAAAAAAATGGGGCTATTTTTGGTGGGGATTTTCGAAATTTAGGACAAGATCACACAAAAGAAGGCTAGAAAACAGTGGGAGGGACTCCAAATACATGATCAACGTGGCTCATGATACCATATGATACGGGGCTAACCCGGTGTAGGCCGATCTTTCACGATTTGAGTAGGATCCCTCGAAGAACACATGGAAGAACGGAAAGAAATCACAAGGGGAAACACTCAACAACAAGTCCAATCACACATCCACTAGACAATCAAACACACAAGATCCACAAGGTACATGAACAACAAAAGGAAAGATACAAGGTAAAGTTCATCTCCGTGAGGAGGTCTTGAAGGGGGTCCGCCCGTGACGGGGTCTTGATGATATACCCGCAGGATCTTCTCCTAGATGGAGGTCTTGGCCTCCAAAGGAGTAGTAGTCTCTCTCTTTCTCTCTCTCTCTCTCTCTCTCTCTCAAGAGTGGAGTGGTACAATGAGAAAAGCTCTCTATCAATGATCTATCACTTTGCTAACCCTATAAAGGAGGTGGAGGAGGTATATTTATAGTCTAAGCCACGAAGGGGTAAGTGGGAGAGAGATACAAGGCCAAAGGCCCGGCTGTGCTCAGGCAAGGTCGGACGTCCGGTCTGCGTCGGACGTCCGGTCGCTCTTGGGGGTCCGGTCGTCCGGAGGGCGTCGGACTTCCGCTAATATAGTTCTGTGAAAGTGGCACCGGTCGTCCGGTCGACGTCGGTCGTCCGGGCGCTGGGACTTGTTGGACGTCCGGAGGTTGTCGGTTGTCCGGTCACTGTAGATCTCCTGGCTGGTCCTGGCGTGGTCGTGTAGGACGTCCGATGGACGTCGGTCGTTCGGTCGCTGGAGAGTGTCGGACGTCCGGTGTCTTCCGGTCGCCTGGTCGCTGTAGACTCTGCATCTCCTTCTTCCGTCTTCGCTTCCACGCTTCCCTCGCGGATGGTGTAGTTGTACACTTGCGCTTGCACTCCTCCTCGTCGTCCATACCGTTCCGATAATACCTATGCATGCACACGAGTGGAGTGTCAAGTAGCATACCATCCTCGAAGGGGTCAAGTGAACACATGTAAAGGAGATGATTCACCTTTGTGTATGTGAAGTGGATGTCGAACGTGTCACTTGCCAAACGGACTCTTGACATGGTGATGTCCGTCGGATGCTCCGCATCACAAGGGATGGATAAGACAATTCCCGAGCTCTTCACTATGCTAAAGGCTGCGGAGGTAGAAATCAAGAAGGGGCATCAAGTGTTGATGGTCAACAAGACCACTAGTTTCAACAAGAAGGGCAAAGGGAAGAAGGGTAATTTCAAAAGTAACAGCAAGCAAGTTGCTGCTCAAGTGAAGAAACCCAAGTTTGGACATAAGCCTGAGACTGAGTGCTTCTACTACAAAGGGACTGGTCACTGGAAGCAGAACTGCCCAAGTATTTGGCAGATAAGAAGGATGGCAAAGTGAAAGGTATATTTGATATACATGTTATTGATGTGTACTTTACTAATGCTCGTAGTAGCGCCTGGGTATTTGATACGGGTTCTGTTGCTCATATTTGCAACTCGAAACAGGGGCTATAGATTAAGCGAAGATTGGCTAAGGACGAGGTGACGATGCGCGTGGGAAATGGTTCCAAAGTTGATGTGATCGCCGTCGGCACGCTACCTCTACATCTACCTTCGAGATTAGTTTTAGACCTGAATAATTGTTATTTGGTGCCAGCGTTAAGCATGAACATTATATATGGATCTTGTTTGATGTGACACAGTTATTCATTTAAATCGGAGAATAATGGTTGTTCTATTTATATGAGTAATATCTTTATGGTCATGCACCCTTGATGAGTGGTCTATTCTTATTGAATCTCGATAGTAGTGATACACATATTCATAGTATTAAAGCCAAAAGATATAAGTTTAATAATGATAGTGCAACTTATTTGTGGCACTGCCATTTAGGTCATATTGGTGTTAAGTGCATGAAGAAACTCCATGCTAATGGGCTTTTGGAATCACTTGATGCTTGCGAACCATGCCTCATGGGCAAGATGACTAAGACTCCGTTCTCCGGAACAATGGAGCGAGCAACAGACTTGTTGGAAATAATACATACGGATGTATGCGGTCAGATGAGTGTTGATGCTTGCGGCGGGTATAGTTATTTTCTGACCTTCACAGATGATTTGAGTATATATGGGTATATCTACTAGATGTAACACAAGTCTGAAACATTTGAAAATCTCAAAGAATTTCAGAGTGAAGTGGAAAATCATCGTAACAAGAAAATAAAGTTTCTACGATCTGATCGTGGAGGTGAATATTTGATTCACGAGTTTGGTCTTCATTTGAAACAATGCGGAATAGTTTCGCAACTCACGCCACCCCGAATACCATAGCGTAATGGTGTGTCCGAACGTCGTAATCGTACTCTATTAGATATGGTGCGATCTATGATGTATCTTACTGATTTACCGCTATTGTTTTGGGGTTATGCTTTAGAGACGGCTTCATTCATGTTAAATAGGGCACCATCTAAATCCGTTGAGACGATGCCATATGAACTGTTGTTTGGCAAGAAACCCAAGATGTCGTTTCTTAAAGTTTGGGGCTGCGATGCTTATGTGAAAAAACTTCAACCTGATAAGCTCGAACCCAAATAGGAGAAATGTGTCTTCATAGGATACCCAAAGGAGACTGTTGGGTACACCTTCTATCACAGATCCGAAGGCAAGATATTCGTTGCTAAGAATGGATCCTTTCTAGAGAAGGAGTTTTCTCGAAAGAAGTGAGTGGGAGGAAAGTAGAACTTGATGAGGTAACTGTACATGCTCCCTTATTGGAAAGTAGTTCA
The DNA here is from genome assembly GCA_032464435.1 of Aegilops umbellulata. Lineage (NCBI taxonomy): Eukaryota > Viridiplantae > Streptophyta > Magnoliopsida > Poales > Poaceae > Aegilops > Aegilops umbellulata. Next base: position 100,101,779 of record CP136060.1, read on the forward strand.
TCATAGAAATCAGTTCCAGTGATTCCTACACCAATTAGTGAGGAAGCTAATGATGATGATCATGAAACTTCTGATCAAGTTACTACTGAACCTCGTAGGTCAACCAGAGTAAAATCCGCACCAGAGTGGTACGGTAATCCTATTCTGGAAGTCATGTTACTTGACCATGACAAACCTACGAACTATGAGGAAGCGATGATCAGCCCAAATTCCGCAAAATGGCTTGAGGCCATGAAGTCTGAGATGGGATCCATGTATGAGGACAAAGTGTGGACTTTGGTTGACTTTCCCGATGATCGGCAAGCCATAGAGAACAAATGGATCTTCAAGAAGAAGACTGACGCTGACGGTAATGTTACTGTCTACAAAGCTTGACTTGTTGCGAAAGGTTTCGACAAGTTCAAGGAGATGACTACGATGAGACCTTCTCACCAATAGAGATGCTTAAGTCCGTCTGAATCATGTTAGCAATTGCTGCATTTTATGATTATGAAATTTGGCAAATGGATGTCAAAACTGCATTCCTTAATGGATATATTAAAGAAGAGTTGTATATGATGCAACCAGAAGGTTCTGTCGATCCAAAAGGTACTAACAAAGTGTGCAAGTTCCAGCGATCCATTTATGGACTGGTGCAAGCATCTCGGAGTTGGAATATACGCTTTGATAGTGTGATCAAAGCATATGGTTTTATACAGACTTTTGGAGAAGCTTGTATTTATAAGAAAGTGAGTGGGAGCTCTGTAGCATTTCTGATATTATATGTAGATGACATATTGTTGACCGGAAATGATACTGAATTTCTGAATAGCATAAAAGGATACTTGAATAAGAATTTTTCAATGAAAGACCTTGGTGAAGCTGCTTATATATTGGGCATCAAGATCTATAGAGATATATCAAGACGCTTAATTGGACTTTCACAAAGCACATACCTTGATAAAGTTTTGAAGAAGTTCAAAATGGGTCAAGCAAAGAAAGGGTTCTTGCCTGTGTTACAAGGTGTGAAGTTGAGTCAGACTCAATGCCCGACCACTTCAGAAGATAGAGAGAAAATGAAAGTCATTCCCTATGCTTCAGCCATAGGTTCTATCATGTATGCAATGTTGTGTACCAGACTTGATGTGTGCCTTGCTATTAGTTTAGCAGGGAGGTACCAAAGTAATCCAGGAGTGGGTCACTGGACATTGGTCAAGAACATCCTGAAATACCTGAAAAGGACTAAGGATATGTTTCTCATTTATGGAGGTGACAAAGAGCTCATCGTAAACGGTTATGTCGATGCAAGCTTTGGCGCTGATCCGGATGACTCTAAGTCACAAACCGGAGACGTGTTTATATTGAACGGTGGAGCTATCAGATGGTGCAGTTTCAAGCAGAGCGTCGTGGCGGGATCTACATGTGAAGCGGAGTACATAGCTGCTTCGGAAGCAGCAAATGAAGGAGTCTGGATGAAGGAGTTCATATCCGATCTAGTGTCATAACTAGTGCATCGGGTCCAATGAAAATCTTTTGTGACAATACTGGTGCAATTGCCTTGGTGAAGGAACCCAGATTTCACAAGAGAACCAAGCACGTCAAGAGACGTTTCAATTCCATCCGCGATCAAGTCAAGCAGGGAGACATAGAGATTTGCAAGATACATACAGATCTGAATGTTGCAGACCCGTTGACTAAGCCTCTCTCACGAGAAAAACATATTCAGCACCAAGACTCCATGGGTGTTAGAATCATTACTATGTAATCTATATTATTGACTCTAGTGCAAGTGCGAGACTGAAGGAAATATGCCCTAGAGTCAATAATAAAGTTGTTATTTATATTTCCTTATATCATGGTAAAAGTTTATTATTCATGCTAGAATTGTATTAACCGAAAACTTAGTACATGTGTGAATAATAGACAAAACAGAGTGTCCCTAGTATGCCTATACTAGACTAGTTCGTTAATCAAAGATGGTTAAGTTTCCTAGCCATAGACATGTGTTGTCATTTGATGAACGGAATCACATCATTAGAGACAAGATGCATCCGTTAGCTTAGAAGTATGATCGTTTAGTTTATTGCTATTGCTTTCTTCGTGACTTATACATGTTCCTATGACTATGAGATTATGCAACTCCCGAATACCGGAGGGACGCTTAGTGTGCTATCAAACATCACAACGTAACTGGGTGATTATAAAGATGCTCTACAGGTGTCTCCGATGGTGTTTGTTGAGTTGGCATAGATCGAGATTAGGATTTGTCACTCCGATTGTCGAAGAGGTGTCTCTAGGCCCTCTCGGTAATGCACATCACTATAAGCCTTGCAAACAATGTGACTAATGAGTTAGTTGTGGGATGATGCATTACGGAATGAGTAAAGAGACTTGTCGGTAACGACATTGAACTAGGTATGATGATACCGACGATCGAATCTCGGGCAAGTAACATACCTATGACAAAGGGAACAACGTATGTTGTTATGCGGTTTGACCGACAAAGATCTTCATAGAATATGTGGGAGCCAATATGAGCATCTAGGTTTTGCTATTGGTTATTGACCGGAGATGAGTCTCGGTCATGTCTACATAGTCCTCGAACCCGTAGGCTCCGCACGCTTAACGTTCGATGACGATCGGTAATATGAGTTTATGTGTTTTGATGTACCGAAGGTAGTTCAGAGTCCCGGATGAGATCACGGACATGACGAGGAGTCTCGAAATGGTCGAGACATAAAGATTGATATATTGGAAGACTATATTTGGACACCAAAATAGTTCCAAGGTGTATCGGGTATTTTCCGGAGTACCGGGGGTTACCGGAACCCCCGGGGGGTTATTGGGCCTCATGGGCCTATTGGTGGAAGAGAGGAGGTAGGTCAAGGTGTGGCGCCCACCCCCCCTAGCCCAAACTGAATTGGACTAGGGGCCAGCCCCTTTTTCCTTCTCTCCTCTCTCTCCTTCCCCCTTCTCCTTGTTGGAATAGGAAAGGGGGGCCGAATCCTACTTGGAGTAGGATTGCCCCCCCCCATGGCGCGCCTCCTCCCCCTGGCCGGCCTCATCCTCCCTCCCCCTTTATATACGTGGGAGGGGCACCCCAAAGGCACACAAAAAAATTTCTCTTAGCCGTGTGTGGTGCCCCCCTCTAAAGAAACACACCTCGGTCATATCGTTGCAGTGCTCAGGCGAAGCCCTGCGCCGGTAAATTCATCATCACCGTCACCATGTCGTAGTGCTGACGAAACTCTCCCTCGGCCTCAGCTGGTTCAAGAGTTCGAGGGACTTAACCAAGCTGTACATGTGTAGATCGCGGAGGTGTCGTGCGTTCGGTACTTGATCAGTTGGATCGCGAAGACGTTCGACTACATCAACCACATTACTTAACGCTTCCTCTTTCGGTCTACGAGGTTACGTGGACAAACTCTCCCCGCTCGTTGCTATGCTTCTCCTAGATAGATCTTGCATGATCGTAGGAATTTTTTTGAAATACTACGTTCCCCAACAATGCCTACATTATATTTATGAACTGGAGCTCGTTTTGTATCGCCCTAGGTTATGACTGTTATATGGTGAATATCATCCAACGAATTCACCGATCCAATGCCTACGAATTTTCCACATATTGCATTTGCTAAGTTACTACTGTTGTTGCTACTATTACACTTGCCACAAAATCATAGCTATCAGTGTTACCACTGCTATCAATACCATCATATTATTGTGCTACTAATCACTTTGCTGCAGATAATTAATCTCCAGGTGTGGTTGGATTCACAACTCAACTGCTAATACTTGCAAATATTCTTTGGCTCCCCTTGTGTCGAATCTATAAATTTGGGTTGAATACTCTACCCTCGAATACTGTTGCGATCCCCTATACTTGTGGGTTATCACTCTTTACCTTTGTCGAATTCCCAATCTTCAGAGTTGCATTTAATTCTTTCCAAGAGATTCCACTTGAATTGAATAGTTTTATTCATAAAAGAACCAGTAGAAGAAGAGTCGAGCATGGATCAATCATTATGAGAAAGTCGAGCATAAAAATTTTGAATAATAATTTCTCTTGAGAGCTCATGATTGGGGCATGTGTGCATCATGTACTTAAGCCTCCCCCAAGCTTGAGCGATACTTTCCCCTTCATGAGGCCAAAAATTATATATATAATTCCGATCACGATGAACTAGATGCATAGGATAAAATTTTTGATGAAATGCCAATTTCAGTCAGTTCCAGTCCCATGTTCCAGTATCATCCAATAGCCTATACCATGTTGAGGCCTTTCCCTCAAAAGATAAAGGGAATGCCTTCTTCTTAACTCCATCCTCGGACAAACCCGCAAGCTAAATCAATCCACAAATTTCATCTATATATATCAAGTCCATATCAGGATGTACCGTTCCATCTCCTGCATAAGGTTTAGCTAGCAGTTTCTCTAACATGCCCGAAGGAATCTCATAGTAAATATTTTCAGTAGGTCCAGGAGCAACTCTTATTTATTTCATTCGCGTTCGCTACTTTGATAATTTGATATGTGGGTGGACCGGTGGTTGGGTGATGTCCTTACTTGAACAAGCCTCCCACTTATGATTACCCCCTCTTCCAAGCATCTGCAACTACAAGAGAAGAATTAAGATAAATCTAACCATAGCATGAGACATATGGATCCAAATTACCCACTTACGGAATAGCACATAAATTAGGGTTTAAGCTTCTGTCACTCTAGCAACCCATCATCTAATTACTACTCCATAATGCCTTCCCTTAGGCCTAAGTATGGTGAAGTCTCATGTAGTCGATGTTCACATGACACCACTAAAGGAAGCAACAACATACATATCATCAAAATATCAAACGAATACCAAATTCACATGATTACTTATAACCGGACTTCTCCCATGTCCTCAAGAACAAAATTAACTACTCACAAAGCATATTCATGTTCAAGATCAGAGGGAATATCATTTAAGGATCTGAACATATAATCTTCCACCAAATAAACCAACTAGCATCAACAACAAGATGTAATCAACACTACTAGGAACACACATGTACCAATCTGAGGTTTTGAGACAAAGATTGAATGCAAGAGATGAACTAGGGTTTGAGATGAGATGGTGCTGGTGAAGATGTTGATGAAGATTGGTCCTCCCATGATGAGAGGATCATTGGTGATGTCGATGGCTTCGATTTCCCCCTCCCGAAGGGAAGTTTCCCCGGCGAAATCGCTCCACCGGAGAGCAAAAGTGCTCCTGCCCAGGTTCCGCCTCGAGACGGTTGCGCTTCGTCCCGAAACCTTTTTGTTGATTTTTTCTAGGTCAAGTGGCATCATATAGCAGAAGATGGGCTTCGGAGGCCTGCAGGGGCCCCACAAGCTCGGGGGCGCGCCTTGGGGGTATGGCGTGCCCCCTAGGCTTGTGGCTGCCTAGTGGGTCCCCCTCTGGTAATTATTTCGCCAGTATTTTTTATATATTCCAAAATAAATCTCCATAAAAAATTTAGGTCATTTGGAGTTGTGCAAAATAGCTATCTTTGTTGCACCCCTTTTCAGCCCAGAATTCCAGCTGCCGGCAATCTCCTCTTCATGTGAAACTTGCAAGATAAGAGAGAAAAGGCATAAGAATAGTATCATAAAGTGAAATAAGGTCCAAATTGAAATAAATATCAATAGGAAAACATGATGCAAAATGGACGTATCAGTTAGCTCGACCGTAGTGGTGATCAAGGTGGTGCAAACACACCGAGACCGTAGCTTCTGTCATTCACAATGATGCCTTCTCCAGTATATGTCTTCGTTTTCTTTTTCCTCTGGAAATGTCTTACAAAAGGATCTTTAGCCGGTAGATCACATCTGACATTCACATTCTCCTCAAACACATTTATCACAACTTTGATATTCCTTAGAAAAGGTCTACCGAGAATTATAGGAGCAATAGGATCTTCAGGCATATCTATTATCACAAGATCAATCATGACAGGACAATCATTTATTTCAACTATAACTCCATGCTAAATGCCTACTGCCTGAGTAGAAGTGGAATTAGCCATATTTAAAATGATCTTAGTAGTAGCATAAGGATCTAAATTGAGACTATGATAGACAGATTTAAGGATAGTGGAGACACTAGCCCCTAGAGCACATAAAGCATTAAATTTATTCGAACTAATCTCAATTTCTATAGTAGGCTCAAAAGGATCTTCTTGCTTAGCTGGTAACTTACTGTAAATCTTCTTTCTTTCATCATCGAGCTCATGTACATTAGCTGCAACTTGATCAACAAAGACATTATAAGCCTCGTTATTAGATATCTCGGGTAGTGCGCACTTCATTGATATCATCTTTACAAAATCTGCAACAATATAATTATATTCTAGCACATGGCTTGTGTCCAGTTCTTTGGTCTCCTTCTCGTTGCATCTTACCATCTTGACATCTTCAACCGGATTAGGTTTCGGTTTACCTGCAAACTTAGCTACAACCAATGTTGGGCTCTCTACAATTTTGGCCACTTGTGCTTCCATATTCTTGGATCTTCTTTCAAGTATCTGCACATCATTTGTTAGTCCAACAATCTTACTGATCAACTGACCAAGTAAGTTATCATGAATCTTCAAAATATTTTTGAAATTTTCATTCTGCTCAGTTTGACTAACAATAAAACTTTTATTACTGCTACTAGCTCCATTAAAATTATCTAGTGCTCCATTATTATTAGGATAAGGAATTCTAGGAGCATATCCATTATTTATCCATTTTGGATTATAGCTATTGCGAGCAATAAAATTCACATCACTAGTCCCTTCATTAGTGATGGCGCTTACGTTTACCTCTTCTTTACCATTGATGATGAAGATGAGTTCATCAAGCTTGGTTGTCAACTCTGTGTTGTTTTATTCAATTATATTCACCCTCTTGGTGGTGGTCCTTTATTGGTTGTCCTGAGCGAAGCTCCAACTATTTTTCACCTAGTGCGGAAAATTTAATTTTCCCAACTGCGTGGGCAGAAAAATAAGTGGGCTGGTGATAGGAGCTAGGTTCCTACCAGGTCTCGCCCTTAGGTTGTAGGGGTGGAAGGGAGGTTGTGGGACAAAGGGCGCGAGCGGCGGCGCGTCGGCGCAGTGGTTGCGCGCGCGCGCACGCGAGAGAGAGAGAGAGAGAGAGAGAGAGAGAGAGAGAGAGAGAGAGAGAGAGAGAGAGAGAGAGAGAGAGAGACAGAGAGAGAGAGAGAGAGAGAGAGAGAGCAGGGTGCGGCTAGGGTTTAGGGTTCCGGCTCCTGAAGGGAGCCGAGCAATATTTATGACTTATTGCTTAATTCCAAAACCAGTCCTTATAAGCGTTTATGTAATCCTCGATGAGCTAATAAAAATAAAGATAAGTTGAGCCAAGCCCCTAACTAGTCGCGCCATTGGACCTCCTCCGGCTATAAGTGACACCGGTCATAACGTCTCTCCCCGCCTGCGCAAACAGCTCGTCCTCGAGCTGGAAGTCTGGAAAATGCTGGCGGAACTCCTCAAGCTACTCCCAAGTGGCGTCCTCCTCCGGAAGGCCTTGCCACTGGATCAACAAACGCCAAACACCTCGGCTCTGCTGGGCATTCAAGACCCGGAAGGAGACATCCATCGAAGGTTGGAGGAAGTGTCGGCGCGCCCGCTGGCGGATCACCACGAAAAAGCTTTAGCGGACCCACATGGAAGACGTCGTGGGTGCGGGCATCAGGCGGAAGCTAAAGGCAGTATGCGACCTTGCTGATGTATTCCAACACTGGAAACGGTCTGACGTAGCAAGGGCCTAGCTTGCGCTTAGCGCGCGGGTCCAGTGACTGCATGGTGCGGTGAAGGATCCGCAGCCACACCCAGTCCCCCACTGCAAACTCTGCCTCGCGGTGGTGGGCGTCGTAGTATTTCTCAGGCAGCTGCTGGGCCTGGAGAAGACGCCGGCGCACCTTGCTACCTCTTGAGCACTATGTTGGTTTTCCCTTGAAGAGGAAAGGGTGATGCAGTAAAGTAGCATAAGTATTTCCCTCAGTTTTTTAGAACCAAGGTATCAATCCAGTAGGAGACCACGCACGAGTCCCTCGTACCTACACAAACAAATAAGAACCTCGCAACCAACATGATAAAGGGGTTGTCAATCCCTCAACGGTCACTTACGAGAGTGAGATCTGATAGATATGATAAGATAATATTTTTGGTATTTTTATGATAAAGAGTAAATAAAGATGCAAAGTAAAATAAACGGCAATAGAAATAGCTAAGTGTTGGAAGATTAATATGATGGAAAATAGACCCGGGGGCCATAGGTTTCACTAGTGGCTTCTCTCGAGAGCATAAGAATTACGGTGGGTGAACAAATTACTGTTGAGCAATTGATAGAATTGAGCATAGTTATGATAATATCTAGGTATGATCATGTATATAGGCATCACGTCCGCGACAAGTAGACCGACTCCTGCCTGCATCTACTACTATTACTCCACACATCGACCGCTATCCAGCATGCATCTAGAGTATTAAGTTCATAAGAATAGAGTAATGCTTTAAGTAAGATGACATGATGTAGAGGGATAAACTCATGCAATATGATATAAACCCCATATTGTTATCCTTGATGGCAACAATACAATACGTGCCTTGCTGCCCCTGCTGTCACTGGGAAAGGACACCGCAAGATTGAACCCAAAGCTAAGCACTTCTCCCATTGCAAGAACGATCAATCTAGTAGGCCAAACCAAACTGATAACTCGAAGAGACTTGCAAGGATAACCAATCATACATAAAAGAATTCAGAGAAGATTCAAATATTGTTCATAGATAAACTTGATCATAAACCCACAATTCATCGGTCTCAACAAACACACTCCAAAAAGAAGATTACATCGAATAGATCTCCACAAGAATCGTGGAGAACTTTGTATTGAGATCCAAAGAGAGAGAAGAGGCCATCTAGCTAATAACTATAGACCCGAGGTAAACTACTCACACATCATCGGAGAGGCTATGGTGTTGATGTAGATGCCCTCCATGATCAATGCCCCCTCCGGCGGAGCGCCGGAAAAGGCCCCAAGATGGGATCTCACGGGTACAGAAGGTTGCGGCGGTGGAATTAGGTTTTTGGCTCCGTATCTGGTAGTTTGGGGGTACGTAGGTATATATAGGAGGAAGAAGTACGTCGGTGGAGCAACATGGGCCCCACGAGGGTGGAGGGCACGCCCAGGGGGTAGGCGCGCCCCCCTACCTCATGCCCTCCTGGTTGCTTTCTTGACGTAGGGTCCAAGTCTTCTGGATCACGTTCGTTCCGAAAATCACATTCCCGAAGGTTTCATTCCGTTTGGACTCCGTTTGATATTCTTTTTCTGCGAAACACTGAAATAGGCAAAAAAACAGCAATTTTGGGCTGGGCCTCCGGTTAATAGGTTAGTCCCAAAAATAATATAAAAGTGTATAACAAAGCCCATTAATCATCCAAAATAGAACATAATATAGCATGAAGCAATCAAAAATTATAGATACGTTGGAGACGTATCACACATTGGCAAGGATCTCACCCCTGTTGCGGAGAAGGTCGCCTGCCGCCTCCGTCCGAGCTGTCCCGGGTTGAAACGGAAGGATGGGTGGTGGAGGACGGACGTAGACCACCTCGAAAGGTGTGGCACGCAGGGCGGAGTGGTAGGAGGTGTTTTAGCAGTACTCCACCCAAGCCAACCAGTCCATCCAAGCACGTGGACGATCACCTGTAACACATCGTAAATACATAGCAATCACCTTGTTGACCACCTCAGACTGGCCGTCCGTCTGGGGGTGGAATACCGTACTCAGTCGTAGTTGCATGCCCGCCATCCAAAAAAAGATTGTGCTAGACATGACCAGTGAACACCGGGTCACGACCGCTGACGATCGAAGAGGGAAACCTGTGTAGGCGGACGATGTCGTCGAAGAAGGCACGTGCCACGGAGGCAGCGGTGTAGGGATGGCTGAGCGTGATGAAGTGTGCATACTTGGAGAGGCGGTCGACCACCATAAGGATGACGGACTTGCCGCCCACCGAGGCCCTCGATGAAGTCCATGGAGATGTCGGCCTAGACCTGAGAGGGCACCTCAAGGGGTTGTAGCAGCCCCGCTGGCTACAGTGTCTCCGTCTTGTTGTGCTGGCACGTCACGCAAGACTGCACCCAGTCTCGCACCAGCGCACGGCCGTCGGGGATGTATAAATATGCTCGGAGACGGACGAGGGTTTTCTGCATGCCCTCGTGGCTGGCCGAGTGGGCCAGCAGCAGGGCCTGGTGATAGAGGTCGCCGTGATCCGACACGAAGTGTCGCCGCCCGTGCAGGAGCAGGCCATCATCCAGGCGCCACGGCTCCTCCAGGTCGCCGGCCTCGAGGCGCTGATGGAGGTGTTGTGCGTCCATGGCGCTCGCGGTGGATCGACGGATGTCATCGATGAAGGCGAAGGAGGGCCCCGAGCGGATGCAGAGGACTGCCCCCGTAGTGTCGATGGCGTCCATGTCTTGGTCGGCGTCGTGGCGGGATAGCGCGTCCGCCATGGTGTTGAGGTGACCCAGACCATACTCGATGGTGAAGTCGAAGCCAAAGAGCTTGTTGATCCACTGATGCTGTAGCACGGTGGAGAGGCACCGGTCCAACAAGAACTTGAGGTTGTAGTGATCCGTGCGAATAAGGAATGGCCTCCCCCAAAGATACAGCCACCAGTGACGCACAACCTGCACCAAGCCGATGAGCTCCCTCTCGTAGGTCGTTAGCTTGTGATGGCGTGCGTTGAAGGGCCTGCTGAAGAATGTGAGTGGCCCGTCGCCCTAATGGAGGACGGCGCCAAACCCCACGCCCAAGGCATCGCACTCCACCATGAACAGCTTGTCGAAGTCAGGCATCTAGAGGACCAGCCCCATAGTGAGATCCTGCTTGAGGGTCTTGAACGTCTCGGTCGCCTCAGTATCCCAATAGAAGGCGTTGCGGCGCCGCAATGAGGCCGGACTCCCGGGTGAACTTCCGGTTGTATCCCGCGAGGCCCAGGAAGCCACAGAGGGTCCGCGGTGAGTGCGGCGTTGGCCAAGCCGCGACGGCCGCGACCTTGTCGGCATCCATAGTGACACCCTCCGCCGAGATGAAGTGGCCGAGATAGGCGACGGATGTCATGCCGAACGAGCACTTCGAGCGCTTGAGGTGCAGATGGTGCGCTCGAAGCTCGTTGAATATGATGGTCGCGTGCTGCAGGTGCTCCGCCCACGATGAGCTATAGATAAGAATGTCATCAAAGAAAACGAGCACAAACCGGCGTGGGTAGGGGTCGAGGACGTCGTTCATCAAGGCCTGAAATGTCGCTGGGGCATTGGAGAGGCCAAAGGGCATCACCGAGAACTCGAAGTGGCTGTGATGAGTGCGAAAGGCTGTCTTCGCGACATCGTCTGGGTGCATCCGCACCTGGTGATATCCCGAACGAAGGTCAAGCTTGGTGAAGAAGCGTGCCCCGTGTAGCTCGTATAGGAGTCCAGCCACGGCGCGGATAGGAAATTTGTCCTCGGACGTCTTGGCGTTGAGAGCATGGTAGTCGATGCAGAAATGCCACAAACCATCGGCCTTGCGCACGAGGAGCACCGACGTGGAGAACGATGATGTTGAGATCCGAGTGATGCCCTGAGCGAGCATGATCGCACACTAGCGTTCCAGATCATCCTTTTGCAGCTAGGGGTAGCGGTACGAACACACGACGACGGGAGCTATGTCTGACAGGAGGTGGATGCAGTGGTCGTAGGGCCGGACTGGCGGGAGGCCCTCTGGCTCGTCGGAGAGGTCACCGTGCTGCTCCAACTGGCTGGCCAACAGATGATGCTCGGCACCAACAACGGTCGCCGTCATCTACGGCTGGGGAGCCGCCAGTGACCGCCACCTATGCCCTCCCACCAGACGCGGCGACCCAGGCAGCAGAAAATCATCATCATGGCATCGAAGTCCCATAGGATAGGACCCAGAGTCCGTAAGAAGTCGACGCCGACGATGAAGTCGAAGTAGCCCAAGTCGATGCCGATGCAGGTGACGGTGAAGTGCTCGTCGCCAATGATGATGGGGACATGCCAAGCAATACTGTTGAGGATATAACCGCTAAGGGTAAACCAACAAGGAGGGGCCGGATTACCTTTAGCTATACCGAAGCCCAAGACAACCCGGAGGATGGCGCTTTACGGATGAAGCTTAGTGGCCCAGGGCCCACGGGAGATTTAGGGCCCATGATGATAAACCGCCATGCTTGTATAAACTTGTATTATAAGAAAGAAAGGAAGAGACCAAGGCTGGCACTTGTATAATCAGCCTAGGACTCTGTAGACCGGTCGGGGTCCTCCTGTGTATATAAAGGGGTGACCCGGCGGCGGTTTAGGGACAGACAACAACAACTCCAGGCTCAGGCTAGCGTATTCGCTCCCTGCGCATCGAAACCCAATCAATCCCATCACAACTAGACGTAGGCTTTTACCTTCGTCGAAGGGGCCGAACTAGTATAAACTCCCGTGCCCCTTGTCCGGTTTAACCCCTTCAAGCTAACCCGTTGCGATGGCTCCACGACTAAGTCTTTCCAAGAAGACATCTGACGTGTTAATTCCACGACAAATACCCTGTCAGTGGAGATAGTCACCGTTGACCACGGTAACTCGTAGCTGCTCCCCGTCGGTCGATTGCAGCGCCAGGCAGTGCATAGTGGCTGATACGTCCATTTTGCATCATGTTTTCCTACTGTTATTTATGATGTTTTTATGCATAATAATGCTTTTTGGAGTAATGCAAGGTACACACAAAGAGGGAGAATTCCAGCAGCTGGAAATCTGGACCTGGAAAAGCTACGTCAGGCTACCTATTATGCACAACTCCAAACAAGCTGAAACTTTATGGAGATTTTTTATGGAATATAGGAGGAATATTGGAGCTAATAAGTACCAGAGGGGGCCCACCAGGTGGGCACAACCCACCCGGGCGCGCCAGGGAGCCCAGGCGCGCCCTGGTGGGTTGTGCTCCCCTCGGCCCACCTCCGGTGCCCATCTTCTGGTATATAAGTCATTTTGACCTAGAAAAAATAAGGAGAGGACTTTTGGGACGGAGCGCCACCGTCTCGAGGCGGAACTTGGGCAGTAGCACTTTTGCCCTCCGGCGGAGAGATTCCGCTTGGGGAACTTCCCTCCCGGAGGGGGAAATCATCGTCATAATCATCACCAACAACTCTCCCATCTTGGGGAGGGCAATCTCCTTCAACATCTTCAACAGCACCATCTCACCTCAAACCCTAGTTCATCTCTTGTGTTCAATCTTTGTACCGGAACTATAGATTGGTGCTTGTGGGTGACTAGTAGTGTTGATTAGATCTCGTAGTTGATTACTATATGGTTTATTTGGTGGAAGAGTATATGTTCAGATCCATTATGCTATTTAATACCCCTCTGATCTTGAGCATGATTATCATTTGTGAGTAGTTACTTTTGTTCTTGAGGTCACGGGAGAAATCATGTTGCAAATAATCATGTGAACTTGATATGTGTTCGATATTTTGATAGTATGTATGTTGTGATTCCCTTAGTGGTGTCATGTGAACGTCGACTACATGACACTTCACCATGTTTGGGCCTAAGGGAATGCATTGTGGGGTAGTTATTAGATTATGGGTTGCGAGATTGACAGAAGCTTAAACCCTAGTTTATGCGCTATTCCGTAAGGGACCGAATGGATCCAAAAGTTTAATGCTATGGTTAGAATTTATTCTTAATACTTTTCTCGCAGTTGCGGATGCTTGTGAGGGGATTAATCATAAGTAGGAGGTTTGTTCAAGTAAGAACATCACCTAAGCACCGGTCCACCCACATATCAAATTATCAAAGTAGCGAACACGAATCGAACCAACATGCTAAAAGTGACTAGATGAAATTCCCGTGTGCCATCAAGAACGCTTTGCTTACTATAAGAGACCATTTTGGCCTGTCCTTTGCCTCAAAAGGATCGGGATGTCTTGCTGCACTTTTGTTACTATTATCGTTACTTGCTCGTTACAAACTATCTTGATATCAAACTACTCTGTTACTTAGAATTTCAGCACTTGCAGACATTACCTTGCTAAAAACCACTTGTCATTTCCTTCTGCTCCTCGTTGGGTTCGACGCTTTTACTTATCGAAAAGAGCTACAATTGATCCCATATACTTGTGGGTCATCAAGGCTATTTTCTGGCGCCGTTGCCGGGGAGTGAAGTGCCTTTGGTACGTGGAATTTGGTAAGGAAACATTTATATAGTGTGCTGAAATTTACTGTCACTTGTTACTATGGAAAACAATCCTTTGAGGGGTTTGTTTGCGGTATCTTCACCTCGACCGGAACCACAATTAGCTACCCCTCAACCTAATGCACCTACTGAAAATATTGAATATGAAATTCCTTCGGGTATGATAGAACAACTACTAGCTAATCCTTATGCATGAGATGGAACCGAACATCCAGATATGCACTTGATATGTGTGGAACAAGTTTGTGGATTGTTTAAGCTTGCAGGTTTAACCGGAGATGAAGTTAAGAAGAAGGTTTTCCCTTTATCTTTGAAGGGAAAAGCATTGGCATGGTATAGGCTATGCGATGATATTGCATCTTGGAATTGGAATTAATTGAAATTGGAGTTTCACCAAAAAAAATTATCCCATGCATCTACTTCATCGTGGTCGGAATTACATATATAATTTTGGCCTCGTAAAGGAGAAAGTATCACTCTAGCTTGGGGGGGGCTTAAGTCAATGTTATATTCATGCCCCATTCATGAGCTCTCAAGAGAAATTATTATCCAGAATTTTTATGCTCGGCTTTCTCATAATGATTGATCAATGCTTGATACTTCTTGTGCTGGTTCTTTTATAAAGAAGACTATTGAATTCCGGCAGGATCTTTTGGAAAGAATTAAACACAACTCTGAAGATTGGGAACTTGACGAAGGTAAAGAGTCAGGTATTAAGCTTAAGTATAATTGTGTTAAATCTTTTATGAATACCAGTGCTTTTCAAAAGTTTAGCACTAAATATGGACTTGACTCTGAGATAGAAGCCTCCTTTTGTGAATCATTTGCTACTCATGTTGATCTCCCTAAAGATAAATGGTTTAAATATCACCCACCTATTAAAGAAGAAATTAAAGAACCGAAACTAGCTAAAGAGGATACTATACTTTATAATGTTGATCCAGTAGTTCCTACTGCTTATATTGAGAAACCACCTTTCCCTGTTAGGATAAAGGAACATGCCAAAGTTTCAACTGTGGTCAACAAAATTTATATTAGAACACCTAAACCTGATGAACAATTTAAAGTAGAGCCTAGTGTTGCTATGGTTATGTATCTCTTGGAAGAAAATATAGATAGGCATGTTATTTACTTCTGTAATGAAGCTACTAGAATTGCCAAACACGATAGAATGGATAATCATAGACCCGTTGTTGGCAAGCCCGTTGTCTCAGTTAAAATAGGAGATCACTATTACCATGGTTTATGTGACATAGGTGCTAGTGTGAGTGCTATTCCCTTTACCTTATATCAAGAAATTATGAATGACATAGCACCCGCTGAAATAGAAGAAATAGATGCCACTATTAAACTTGCTAATATAGACACCATAACACCGCTTGGGATTGTTAGAGATGCTGAAGTCTTGTGTCGGAAAATAAAATACCCTACTGATTTTCTAGTTCTTGGTTCCCCACAAGATGACTTTTGTCCCATTATCTTTGGTATACCTTTCTTGAACACCATTAATGCTAAAATAGATTGTGAGAAACAAACTGTCGGTGTTAGTTTTGGTGATGAGTCTCATGAGTTTAATTTTTTCAAGTTTAGTAGAAAGCTTCGTGAAAAAGAATTGCCTAGTAAGGATGAAATAATTGGTCTTGCTTCTGTTGTTGTGCCTCCTACTGATCCACTTGAACAATATCTGCTAGACCATGAAAATGATTTACATATGCATGAAAGAAATGAAATGGATAAGATTTTCTTTGAACAACGTCCTCTGCTTAAACACAATTTGCCTATTGAAACTCTAGGAGGTCCTCCTCCACCTAAAGGTGATCCTCTGTTTGAATTAAAACAATTGCCAGACACTTTGAAATATGCTTATCTTGATGAAAATAAGATATATCCTGTTGTTATTAGCGCTAACCTTTCAGAACGTGAAGAAGAAAGATTATTGAAAGTTCTAAGGAAGAACCAAGTTGTTATTGGATATACTCTTGATGATTCGAAGGGCATTAGTCCCACTGTATGTTAGGACAATATTAATATGGAACCTGATGCTAAACCCGTTGTTGATCACCAAAGTCGGTTAAATCCGAAAATGAAGGAAGTGGTAAGAACGGAAATATTAGAACTTCTAGAAGCAAGTATAATCTATCCTTAGCTGATAGTAGATGGGTAAGTCATGTTCATTGTGTCCTAAGAAAGGAAGTATTACTGTTGTTCCTAATGATAAGAATGAACTTATTCCACAAAGAATTGTTACACGCTATAGAATGGTAATTGATTTCAGAAAATTAAACAAAGAAACTAGAAAAGATCATTACCCTCTGCCTTTTATCGATCAAATGTTAGAAAGATTATCTAAGCACACACATTTTTGCTTCCTTGATGGATACTCTAGTTTTCACAAATACCTGTTTCTTAACCTGATCAAGAAAAGACCACTTTCACTTATCCCTTCGAAACTTATGCTTATAGACGTATGCCTTTTGGTTTATGCAATGCATATGCTACTTTTCAAAGATGTATGGCTGCTATATTCTCTGACTTTTGTAAAAAGATTGTTGAGGTTTTCATGGATGACTTTTTTGTTTATGGGAAGTCTTTTGACGATTGTTTAAGCAATCTTGATCCAGTTTTGCAGAGATGCGAGCAAACAAATCTTGTCTTTAATTGGGAGAAGTGCCACTTTATGGTTAATGAAGGTATTGTTTTGGGACATAAAATTTCTGAAAGAGGTATTGAAGTGGACAAAGCTAAGGTTGATGCAATTGAGAAAATGCCATGTCCTAAAGATATCAAAGGTATTCGTAGTTTCCTAGGTCATGCTGGTTTCTATAGGAGATGTATCAAAGACTTCTCTAAAATTTCTAGGCCTCTTACAAATCTTTTGCAAAAGACTATTCCTTTTGTTTTTGATGATGATTGTTTAGAAGCCTTTGTAACACTCAAGAAAGCCTTAATTTCTGCATCTGTTGTTCAACCACCTGATTGGAACTTGCCTTTTGAAATTATGTGTGATGCTAGTGATTATGTTGTTGGTGTTGTTCTAGGACAAAGAGTTGATAAGAAACTGAATGTTATTCATTATGCTAGTAAAACTCTAGACAGTGCTCAACGAAATTATGCAACTATTGAAAAAGAATTCCTACCGGTGGTGTTTGCTTGTGATAAATTTCGATCTTACATTGTTGATTCAAAAGTAATTTTTCACACTGATCATGTTGCTATAAAATATCTTATGGAAAAGAAAGATGCTAAACCTAGACTTATTTGATGGGTTCTCTTGCTACAAGAATTTGATTTACATATTAGTGATAGAAAAGGAGTTGAGAACCCCGTAGCTGATAACTTGTCTAGGCTTGAAAATGTGCTTGATGACCCACTACCTATTGATGATAGTTTTCCTGGTGAGCAGTTAGCTGCAATAAATGTTTCTCATAATACTCCTTGGTATGATGACTATGCTAATTACATTGTTGCTAAATATTTACCACCTAGCTTTACATACCAACAAAAGAAAAAATTATTCTATGATTTAAGACACTACTTTTGGGATGACCCACATCTTTATAAAGAAGGAGTAGATGGCATTATTAGACATTGTGTACCTGAGCATGAATAGGGACAAATCCTACGGAAATGTCACTCCGAAGCTTACGAAGGGCATCATGCGGGAGACAGAACTGCTCACAAGGTATTGCAGTCTGGTTTTTATTGGCCTACTCTTTTCAAGGATGCTCGTAAGTTCATCTTATCTTGGTAATATCGGTAAGCGTAAAGAAATGCCTATGAATTATTCACTTGCTGTTGAACCATTTAATGTTTGGGGATTTGATTACATGGGACATTTTCCTTCCTCTAATGGGTATACACATATTTTGGTTGATGTTGATTATGTTACTAAGTGGGTAGAAGCTATTCCAACCAGTAGTGCCGATCACAACACCTCTATTAAAATGCTTAAGGGTTATTTTCCCAAGGTTTGGAGTCCCTAGATATTTAATGACTGATGGTGGTTCACACTTTATTCATGGTGCTTTCCATAAAATGCTTGCCAAGTATGATGTTAACCATAGAATTGCATTACCTTATCACCCTCAGTCTAGTGGTCAAGTTGAACTTAGCAATAGAGAAATAAAATTAATTTTGCAGAAAAATGTTAATATGCCCTGGAAGAATTGGTCTAAGAAATTAGATGATGCACTTTGGGCTTATAGAACATCATACAAAAATCCTATGGGTATGTCTCCTTATAAAATGGTTTATGGAAAAGCTTGTCATTTGCCTCTTGAGTTAGAACATAAAGAATATTGGGCAATTAAAGAACTCAACTATGATTTTAAACTTGTCGGTGAAAAGAGGTTATTTGATATTAGCTCATTAGATGAATGAAGAACCCAAGCTTATGAAAATGCCAAGTTATTTAAAGAAAAAGTTAAAAGATGGCATGATAAAATAATTCAAAAGCGTGAGTTTAAAGTTGGAGAATATGTTCTTTTGTACAACTCTCATTTTAGATTCTTTGTAGGAAAACTCCTCTCAAAATGGGAAGGACCCTATGTTATTGAGGAGATTTATCGGTCTAGAGCTATCAAAATAAATAATGCTGAAGGTACTAACCCGAAGGTTGTTAATGGGCAACGAATAAAACATTATATCTTAGATACGCCCATTAATGTTGAAAGTAATATTATCTAAACTCTGACACCGGAAGAATACATAAAAGAGTCCTTCCGGAACACTCCAGAATCGGGAAAAAAAGGAGGTACGTGATACGTAAGTAACAGACTCCGAAAAATCCGCAAAAATATTTTTTGCCAGTCTTGGAATATAACAAAAATTAGGAAAAAAGAAACTACCGGGAAAGTGAACCTGGTGGGCACAAGACACCAGGGCGCGCCAGGCGCGCCCAGGTGGGTTGTGCCCACCTCAGGTACCTTCCGGACTCTGTTTTTTTATCATTTGCTTTTTTCCCAAGATAAAAAGTCTTTATATACCCCCTGAACCTATTGATCACCGTATCGCGGAGAAATCTTCTGTTTTGTGATTGTGAGCACTCATCTATTAGAGATTGACAAACATAGCACTGGTCAATGATGCAATTCATGAAAGAATTAATAAGGGAAGAGAAGATCCACATATAAATACATCCTGGAAATATTTTGTGATTGTGAGCACCCATCAAAATATTATATGCCAAAATTGTTGACGTTGGACAAGGAAGACAACGTAATGGTTTATGTTTGTTCATATTCAAATAGAAGTTATACTATCATATATCCTTTAACATGTGGTTCTTACCCCCTATCTTTGCTAGCCAAAAATTTCGCACTAAGTAGAGATACTACTTGTGCATCCAAAAACCCTTAACCCAAATCTTATTTTCAAGAGTCCACCATACCTACCTAGGGATTGAGCAAGATCCCTCAAGTAAGTTGTCATCTGTGCAATAAGGCAATAAAAATTGCTTCTAAAAGTGTGAGATCATTTAGTGTAGAGAAAATTGAGCGTTGTACGAACTTGTGATGGTGAAGAATAAAAGCGACAAACTACATAATAAAGGTTGCCATCACAAGGGGCAATACAACTTGACGTTCTTTTGCACTAAGGGGTTGAGCATACAAAAAAATAAGCGCATGGAAACCTATGCTTCCCTCTACGAAGGGCCTATCTTTTACTTTTATGTATTTACTTTTATGTAGAAGTCAAAGTTTTTCTCTCTATTCCTTTTTATGTTTATCCATTGGCAAGCATCATGTGGTGAGGAAAGATCTAGGCATATATATCCAGTTGAATATGGGTGGCATGAGTTATTATTGTTGACATGACCCTTGAGGTGAATACATTGGGAGGCAAAACTGTAAGCCCCTATCTTTCTATGTGTCCGGTTGAAACGTTTTGCTCATGTGTATGCGGTGAGTGTTAGCAATCATAGAAGACTATATGATGGTTGAGTATGTGGACTTGCCTGAAGGCTCTGATACGTGACCCTTCCTGAAAAGATGATGAATTGTAGTTGCAAAGTTCACCGAGAACATAGTTTGTTGGTTTCTAATAGAGTTTATGCTTTATACTTTGACAGTGTGATGAATTGTTACTTATTCATGACAAGTCTATGACAAAAGTTTTATGTTTAAATTTTATGGTGTTATAATAATCTACATGATGCTTCTATGTCTGTATTTTGTTTTTATCGACACCTCTCTCTCTAAGCATGTGGACATGTTTTTGATTTTGGTTTTCGCTTGAGGACAAGCGAGGTTTAAGCTTGGGGGAGTCGATACGTCCATTTTGCATCATGTTTTCCTACTGTTATTTATGATGTTTTTGTGCATAATAATGCTTTTTGGAGTAATTCTGATGCCTTTTCTCTCATAATATGCAAGGCACACAAATAGGGAGGATTCCAGCAGTTGGAAATCTAGACCTAGATAAGCTATGTCAGGCTACCTATTCTGCACAAATCCAAACAAGATGAAATTTTACGGAGATTTTTTATGGAATATATGAGGAATATTGGAGCCAATAAGTACCAGAGGGGGCACACCAGGTGGGCACAACCCACCTAGGCGCGCCAAGGAGCCCAGGCGTGCCCTGGTGGGTTGTGCTCCCCTGGACCCACCTCTGGTGCCCATCTTCTGGTATATAAGTCATTTTGACATAGAAAAAACAAGGAAAGGACTTTTGGGATGGAGCACCGCCGTCTCGAGGCGGAACTTGGGCAGGAGCACTTTTGCCCTTTGGCGGAGCGATTCTGCCGGGGGAACTTCCCTCCTGGAGGGGGAAATCATCGTCATGATCATCACCTGCAACTCTCCCATCTTGGGGAGGGAAATCCATCTTCAACAGTACCATCTCATGTCAAACCCTAGTCCATCTCTTGTATTCAATCTTTGTACCGGAACTATAGATTGGTGCTTGTGGGTGACTAGTAGTGTTGATTACATCTCGTAGTTGATTACTATATGGTTTATTTGGTGGAAGATTATATGTTCAGATCCATTATGCTATTTAATACCCCTCTGATCTTGAGCATGATTATCATTTGTGAGTAGTTACTTTTGTTCTTGAGGTCACGGGAGAAATCATGTTGCAAGTAATCATGTGAACTTGATATGTGTTCGATATTTTGATAGTATGTATGATGTGATTCCCTTAGTGGTGTCATGTGAAAGTCGACTACATGACACTTGACCTTATTTGGGCCTAAGGGAATGCATTGTGGAGTACTTATTAGATGATGGGTTGCGAGATTGACAGAAGCTTAAACCCTAGTTTATGCGCTATTCCGCAAGGGACCGAATGGATCCAAAAGTTTAATGCTATGGTTAGAATTTATTCTTAATACTTTTCTCATAGTTGCGGATGCTTGTGAGGGGGTTAATCATAAGTAAGAGGTTTGTTCAAGTAAGAACAGCACCGGTCCACTCACATATCAAATTATCAAAGTAGCAAACACGAACCGAACCAACCTGATGAAAGTGACTAGATGAAATTCCCGTGTACACTCAAGAATGCTTTGCTTACTATAAGAGACAATTTTGGCCTATACTTTGCCTCAAAAGGATTGGTTTATCGTGCGGCACTTTTGTTACTATTATCGTTACTTGCTCGTTACAAATTATCTTGCTATCAAACTACTCTGTTACTTATAATTTCAGCACTTGCAGACATTACCTTGCTGAAAACCACTTGTCATTTCCTTCTGCTCCTCGTCGGGTTCGACACTCTTACTTATCTAAAAGAGCTACAATCGATCCCATATACTTGTGGGTCATTGGCAGGAAATTGTGGGCGGATCACATATCCAAAAGTGCGAGGAACCGCTCGCCGTTGAGCGTCAGGCAGCAGCATAATCTTCTTTGTCTGGATGCTCGTGAGTGCATGGAGGGAGACAACGAGGGCATTCGCCCGGGCGAGCCTCGGGGGGACCTCGTCGGCCAATGGGGCGGCCGGATCACCCAGCCCGGCGACGGCGTCCTCCTCGATGTAGTCTGCGGCCTCCAAGTAGAAGAGGCGAGGGCAAACGTGGCCCGGGACATAGGGCTCGTCGCAGTTGTAGCACAACCCCTGATGACGGCGCTCGAGCTGCTCAGCCGGGGTGAGCCGACAGAAGGGGCGTGTCGCAGCCGGGGCATTGGGCGCTGCGGGGGCCTGGGCAGGACGCCCTGGTGCTGGTGGTGTCAGTGTCGGCCGTGGGGGGCTGTCGGGGGCCCCGGGACGGCGGCGCCTGCTGTATGGACGTCGTGCGGCACTCGAAGGCGCGAGCACAGTACATGGCTGTCTGGAGGTCCTGTGGTCCCCGCATCTCCAAGTCCACGCAGATATGATCCGGCAGACCGCCAAGGAAGAGCTCGGCCCGCTGGCGAGCCGTGACGCCTAGTGCGTGGCAAGCCAGGGCCTCGAAGCGGCCGACGAAGTCTTGCACCGTGGAGGTGAAAGGCAGGCGCCCAAGCTCCGCCAGTCGGCTCCCGCGTATCGGCGGCCGAAGCGTAAGAGTCAGAGCTCGCGGAAGCGCTCCCATGGGGCATGCCGCCCTCGTCATGTTCGAGGGCGTACTACCACGTCTGTGCTACGCCCCGGAGGTGATAGGAGGCGATCCAGGTGTGGTCGGACGCGAGCATGAGCTGCCCCCTAAAAAACTGGTTGCACTGATTGAGCCAATTCAGGGGGTCCACGGTGCCGTCGTAGGTGGCGAACTCAAGCTTGGAGAAGCGCGGCGGCGGCTGGTCATGGACGACGGAGGGGTATGCCTCATCGGCGTGGAGCAGCGAGGACGACGAAGCCGAGTAGGTGGGCATCAGAGGGACACCCTGGAACAAGGGCCCGTAGACACCGGCGTAGGGGCCGGAAGAGCCCGAGGGCCCGCCGAACTGTATGGTCAGGGCGAACGTCGGCGGTGGCAGCATGTGCGGCTGGCCTAAGGTTGTCATGTAGATTGGCTCAATGGACCCAGCGATCCAGGTCGATAGCGGAGACGGTGATGGGGGGAATCGGACCTGGTAGATGGGAACCCCCTAAGCCATCGTCGGGGTGCCCTGGGCCGAGGTCACCGCCGCCGGCGACGGCAGCGGCGGAGGTTACAGGGGGTGGCGGCCGCTACAGCGGCTGCTACATCGGCTGTTGCGGCGGCTGCCACGATGCAGGGGCAATGGCATAGGGGTCGGGCGGCGGCGGCGGGCCATAGGCCCCCGAGAGGAACATGCAGATGCCCGCGTCCTCCTAGGTGAGATCCCGGAGGGCAAACCTCATCTTCTCCGGGGCGGAGGACAGCATCCCCGCACGGACGACGCGTCAGCCGGGGTGGTCGCCGATGGCGTGGTGGTGGTCGGCAGTGGGAGGGTGGCGGTGGGCAGAGGGACAGACATAATTGATCTCGAGACAGCTGATACCAGATTGATATGAGCTGGGTTCCTACCAGGTATCGCCATTAGCTTGTAGGGGTGGATGGGAGGTCGTCGGGACGAAGGGCACGAGCGGCGGCGCGGCGGTGTTGTGGTTGCGCGTGAGAGAGAGAGAGGGCAGGGTGTGGCTAGGGTTTAGGGTTCCGGCTCCTGAAGGAAACTGGGCAATAGTTATGACTTATTGCTTAATTCCAAAATGAGTCCTTACAAGCGTTTATATAATCCTCGATGAGCTAATAAAAATAAAGATAAGTTGGGCCAAGCCCCTAACTAGTCGCGCCATTGGGCCTCCTCCGGCTAGAAGTGACGCCAGTCATAACAGCTGGCTTCGTTGGGCCACATCGCGCGGCCCATGTATGAAGTTCCGGAAAAGCTTCTTTTTCTAGTAGACGAACGCATAAGAATTTAGTACCACCTCTGATAGAAAAAAAGTTCTTTTCGGCGGGGAAAGGATGAAAAAATTAGCGAAGCACACCTTGCTTTATTAGTAGGTATAGATATAGATATGAAGGATTAACCATTCCTCCATTCCATGGTTAGGATAGTTCCCTATGGCTTATTTCATTCTATCCTACGCAAGCGCTAGTGCCTCACGTTCTTTCTGCTTGAAACCTGTAATCTGAAAACATAGTTGCATAATTTTTGCAGGTAGACAAAATTTAGATAAAGCTAGAAGCCATTCTTTTGCTGCAACAATCAATCCAAGAAATTATATTGCCTATAGATAAAGTTAGAAGCCATTCTTTTGCTTTTCCTCACAAAGAGAGAGGAAAGAGACACAACTTCAAAGCGTCTGGGTCATTGACACATCCCCATGAAGCGGTAGGCAACCATCCAACGCTAGACGCATACATTTTCACAACAACCCAAACCAACCGAACGAAATCGTGCAAACATGATGAATTTTGATATAAGCACGGCGGATTTCATTGAAAGTAGAATAATTTGTAAATAAAACCAGATGATATTTCATCCGGTGAACTACAAATCTAAAACTAAAACCCTAAACTATCCTATACTTCACTGTGACCTCGTAGCCAATGTCGGGCTGGCCGGCCGCTCCTCCTCCGTCATCATTGCCCGACCCGCCGTCGGGGTTGGGGCGGCGAAAGGTGGTGGCACCGTGGCAGGGCTTCCCGGTGGCCGCCTGATGCTTGCGGATGATCCTCTCCACCTCCCCTGCGCTGTGCGCAGTGCGGCCGCGGCCGTCGAGGATGTGGGTTGGGGAGAGGGTAGCGGTCGTTGGAGGCATCGTCGTTGGCGGCGGCGGTGATCTCAGCAAGGAACCATTCCTCATCGTACCTATCCATCTCCCCGTCGAGGCGGCGGAGACGGCGCTTGGCCGTCTCCGACGTCGTCTGTTGGAAATATGCCCTAGAGGCAATAATAAATTAGTTATTATTATATTTCCTTGTTCATGATAATCGTTTATTATCCATGCTAGAATTGTATTGATAGGAAACTCAGATACATGTGTGGATACATAGACAACACCATATCCCTAGTAAGCCTCTAGTTGACTAGCTCGTTAATCAATACATGGTTATGGTTTCCTGACCATGGACATTGAATGTCATTGATAACAGGATCACATCATTAGAAGAATGATGTGATGGATAAGACCCAATCCTAAGCATAGCACAAGATCGTGTAGTTCGTATGCTGAAGCTTTTATAATGTCAAGTATCATTTCCTTAGACCATGAGATTGTGCAACTCCCGGATACCGTAGGAATACTTTGGGTGTGCCAAACATCACAACATAACTGGGTGGCTATAAAGGTACACTACAAGTATCTCCGAAAGTGTCTGTTGGGTTGGCACGAATCGAGACTGGGATTTGTCACTCCGTGTGATGGAGAGGTATCTCTGGGCCCACTCGGTAGGACATCATCATAATGTGCACAATGTGATCAAGGAGTTGATCATGGGATGATGTGTTACGGAACGAGTAAAGAGACTTGCCGTAACGAGATTGAACAAGGTATCGGGATACCGACGATCGAATCTCGGGCAAGTACAATACCGCTAGACAAAGGGAATTGAATACGGGATTGATTGAATCCATGACATCGTGGTTCATCCGATGAGATCATCGTGGAACATATGGGAGCCAACATGGGTATCCAGATCCCGCTGTTGGTTATTGACCTGAGAGTTGTCTCGGTCATGTCTACGTGTCTCCCAAACCCGTAGGGTCTACACACTTAAGGTTCGATGACGCTAGGGTTATAAAGGAAGTTTGTATGTGGTAACCGAACGTTGTTCGGAGTCCCGGATGAGATCCCGAACATCACGAGGAGTTCTGGAATGGTCCGGAGGTAAATATTTATATATAGGAAGTATGGTTTTGGCCACCAGAAGTGTTCTGGGCATCACCGGTAGTTTACCGGGACCACCGGAGGGGTCCGGGGGTCCACCAAGTGGGGCCACAAGCCTCAGAAGGTTGCATGGGCCAAGTGTGGGAGGGGACCAGCCCCAAGTGGGCTGGTGCGCCCCCAACCAAGGCCCAAGGCGCAGGGAGAGTGGGAGGGGGCAAACCCTAGGTCCAGATGGGCCTTAAGGCCCACCTAGTGGTGCGCCCCCCTCTCTCCCCCCTTGGCCGCCCCCTAGATGGGATCTAGGGCTGGCCGCCACCCCTAGGGGTGGAAACCTAGGTGGGGGCGCAGTCCCTCCCCTTCCCCTATATATACTTGAGGTTTTGGGGCTGCCCGACATGCGATTCGATCTCCCTCTTGGCACAGCCCTGCCTCTCTCCTTCCTCCTCTCCCGCGGTGCTTGGCGAAGCCCTGCAGGATTGCCACACTCCTCCACCACCACCACGCCGTCGTGCTGCTGCTGGATGGAGTCTTCCTCAACCTCTCCCTCTCTCCTTGCTGGAGACGTCATCGGGCTGTACATGTGTTGAACGCGGAGGTGTCGTCCGTTCGGCACTTGGTCATCGGTGATTTGGATCACGGCGAGTACGACTCCATCAACCCCGTTCACTTGAACGCTTCCGCTTAGCGATCTACAAGGGTATGTAGATGCACTCTCCTTCCCCTCGTTGCTGGTTTCTCCATAGATAGATCTTGGTGACACGTAGGAAAATTTTGAATTTCTGCTACGTTCCCCATCAGTGGCATCATGAGCCAGGTTTATTGCGTAGATTCCATGCACGAGTAGAACACAAAGTAGTTGTGGGCATTGATTTTGTTCAATATGCTTACCGTTACTAGTCCAATCTTGATTCGGCGGCATTGTGGGATGAAGCGGCCCGGACCGACCTTACACGTACACTTACGTGAGACAGGTTCCACCGACTGGCATGCACTAGTTGCATAAGGTGGCTAGCGGGTGCCAGTCTCTCCCACTTTAGTCAGATCGGATTCGATGAAAAGGGTCCTTATGAAGGGTAAATAGCAATTGACATATCACGTTGTGGTTTTGCGTAGGTAAGAAACGTTCTTGCTAGAAACCCATAGCAGCCACGTAAAACATGCAAACAACAATTAGAGGACGTCTAACTTGTTTTTGCAGGGTATGCCATGTGATGTGATATGGACAAAAGGATGTGATGAATGATATATGTGATGTATGCGATGATCATGTTCTTGTAATAGGAATCACGACTTGCACGTCGATGAATATGACAACCGGCAGGAGCCATAGGAGTTGTCTTAATTTATTTATGACATGCGTGTCAAACGTAAACGTCATGTAATTACTTTACTTTATTGCTAACCGTTAGTTGTAGTAGTAGAAGTAATAGTTGGCGAGAAAACTTCATGAAGACACGATGATGGAGATCATGGTGTCATGCCGGTGACGATGATGATCATGGAGCCCCGAAGATGGAGATCAAAAGGAGCAAAGTGATGATGGCCATATCATGTCACTATTTGATTGCATGTGATGTTTATCATGCTTTTGCATCTTATTTGCTTAGAACGACGGTAGTAAATAAGATGATCCCTCATTAAAATTTCAAGAAAGTGTTCTCCCTAACTGTGCACCGTTGCGAAGGTTCGTCGTTTCGAAGCACCACGTGATGATCAGGTGTGATAGATTCTTTCTTTTGAATACAACGGGTGTTGACGAGCCTAGCATGTACAGACATGGCCTCGGAACACATGCGAAACACTTAGGTTAACTTGACGAGCCTAGCATGTACAGACATGGCCTCGGAACACGGAGGACCGAAAGGTCGAACATGAGTCGTATAGAAGATGAGATCAACATGAGATGTTCACCGATGATGACTAGTCCGTCTCACGTGATGATCAGACACGGCCTAGTTGACTCGGATCATGTAATCACTTAGATGACGAGAGGGATGTCTATCTGAGTGGGAGTTCATAAGATGAACTTAATTATCCTGAACATAGTCAAAAGATCTTTGCAAATTATGTCGTAAGCTCGCGCTTTAGTTCCACTGTTTTAGATATGTTCCTAGAGAAAATATAGTTGAAAGTTGATAGTACCAATTATGCGGACAATAGAAGGCTTATGTCCTTAATGCAACGCTCGGTGTGCTGGACCTCGAACGTGGTCTGTGGATGTTGTGAACATCTGACATACACGTTTTGATGACTACATGATAGTTCGGTAATGTTAAATGGTTTAGAATTGAGGCACCGAAGACATTTTTGAAATGTCGCAAAACATATGAGATGTTTCGAGGGCTGAAATTGGGATTTTAGGTTCGTGCCCACGTCAAGAGGTATAAGACCTCCAATGAATTTTCTTAGCCTGCAAACTAAGGGAGAAAAGCTCAATCGTTGAGCTTGTGCTCAGATTGTCTGAGTACAACAATCACTTGAATCGAGTGGGAGTTGATCTTCCAAATAAGATAGTGATGTTTCTCCAAAGTCATTGCCACCAAGCTGCTAGAGCTTCGTAATGAACTATAACATATCAGGGATAGATATGATGATCCTTGAAATATTCGCGATGTTTGACACCGCGAAAGTAGAAATCAAGAAGGAGCATCAATTGTTGATGGTTGGTGAAACCACTAGTTTCAAGAAGGGCAAGGGCAAGAAGGGATACTTCATGAAACGGCAAATCAGTTGCTGCTCTAGTGGAGAAACCCAAGGTTGAACCCAAACCCGAGACTGAGTGCTTCTGTAATAAGGGGAACAGCCACTGGAGCAGAATTACCCTAGATACTTGGTAGATGAGAAGGATGTCGATAGAAGTATATTGGATATACATTATGTGAATGTGTACTTTACTAGTACTCCTAGTAGCAGCAGGGTATTAGATACCGATTCGGTTGCTAAGTGTTAGTAACTCGAAATAAAAGGCTACAGAATAAACGGAGACTAGCTAAAGGTGAGATGACGATGTGTGTTGGAAGAGTTTCCAAGGTTGATGTGATCAAACATCGCACACTCCGTCTACCATCGGGATTGGTATTAGACCTAAATAATTGTTATTTGGTGTTTGCGTTGAGCATAGACATGATTGGATTATGTCTATCGCAATACTGTTATTCATTTAAGGAGAATAATGGTTACTCTGTTTATTTGAATAATACCTTCAGTGGTCTTACACCTAAAACGAATGGTTTATTGAATCCCGATTGTAGTGATGCACATGTTCATGCCAAAAGATACAAGATAGTAATGATAGTACCACATACTTGTGGCACTGCAATTTGAGTCATATTGGTATAAAACGCATGAAGAAGCTCCATGTTGATGGATCTTTGGACTCACTCGTTTTTGAAAAGATTGAGACATGTGAACCATGTTTATTGGTAGATATGCATGAAGAAACTCCATGCAGATGGACCGTTTGGACTCACTTGATTTTGAATCGCTTGAGACATGCAAATCATACCACATGGGCAAGACGACTGAAAGCTTCGGTTTCAGTAAAATGGAACAAGAAAGCAACTTGTTGGAAGTAACACATTTTGATGTGTGCAGTCCAATGAGTGCTAAGGCACGCAGTGGATATCATTATGTTCTTACTTCACAGATGATTTGAGTAGATGCTGAGTATATTTACTTGATGAAACACAAGTCTGAATTGTTGAAAGGTTCAAGTAATTTCAGAGTGAAGTTGAAGATCTTCGTGACAAGAGGATAAAATGTCTATGATATGATCATAGAGATTTATATCTGAGTTACGAGTTTGGCACACAATTAAGACATTGTGGAAATTGTTTCATGACTAATACCGCCGGGAACACCATAGTGTGATGGTGTGTCCGAACATCATAACTGCACCCTATTAGATATGGTGCATGTCATGATGTTTCTTATCGAATTACCACTATCGTTTATGGGTTAGGCATTAGAGACAACCGCATTCACTTTAAATAGGGCACCACACAATTCCGTTGAGACGACACCATATGGTTTAAAGAAACCAAAGCTGTCGTTTCTTAAAAGTTTGTGGCTACGACGCTTATGTGAAAAGTTTCAGGCTGATAAGCTCGAACCCAAAGCGGATAAATGCATCTTCATAGGACACCCAAAATAGTTGGGTATACCTCCTGTCTTAGATCCGAAAGCAATAGGGATTGTTTCTCAAATCGGGTCCTTTCTCAAGGAAAAGTTTCTCTCGAAAGAATTGAGTGGGAGGATGGTGGAGACTTGATGAGGTTATTGAACCGTCACTTCAACTAGTGTGTAGCAGGGCACAGGAGTTGTTCCTATGGCACCTACACCAATTGAAGTGCAAGCTTATGATAGTGATCATGAGACTTCGGATCAAGTCACTCCCAAACCTCGTAGGACGACAAGGATGCGTACTACTTCAGAGTGGTACGTAATCCTGTCTTGGAAGTCATGTTGCTAGACAACAATGAACCTACGAGCTATGGAGAAGCGATGGTGGGCCCGGATTCCTATGAATGGCTTGAGGCCATAAAATCCGAGAGAGGATCCATGTATGAAAACAAAGCGTAGACTTTGGCAGAACGGCTCGATGGTCGTGAGGCTGTTGAGTACAGATGGATTTTAAAAGGAAGACGGACAATGATGGTAAATGTCACCATTAAGAAATCTCGACTTGTCGTTAAGATGTTTCCCAACAAGTTCAAGGAGTTGATTACGACGAGACTTTGTCACTCGTAGCGATGCTAAGAGTCTGTTGGAATTAGCAGGTACTGCATTATTTATGAAATCTTGCAGATAGGATGTCAAAATATTGTTTCCTTGTTCTTGAGGAAAGGTTGTATGTGATACAACCAGAAGATTTTGTCGATCCTGAAAGATGCTAACAAGTATGCAAAGCCCCAGCAATCCTTCTAAGGACTGGAGTAAGCATCTCGGAGGTGGAATGTACACTTTGATGAGATGATCAAAGATTTTGGGTTTATACAAAGTTTATGAGAAACTTGTATTTCCAAAGAAGTGAGTGGGAGCACTATAGAATTTCTGATGAGTATATGTTGTTGACATATTGTTGATCAGAAATGATGTAGAATTTCTGGAAAGCATATAGGGTTATTTGAAAAGTGGTTTTCAATGGAAAACCTGGATTAAGCTACTTGAACATTGAGCATCAAGATCTATAAGGATAGATCAAAACGCTTAATGGTACTTTTCAAATGAGCACATACCTTAACATGATCTTGAAGGTGTTCAAGATTGATCAGTCAAAGAAGGAGTTCTTGCATGAATTGTAAGGTATGAAGTTAAGACTTAAAGCTCGACCACGGCAGAAGAAAGAGGAAGGATGAAGGTCGTCCCCTATGCTTTTGTCATAGGCTCTATACAGTATGCCATGCTGAGTACCGCACCTGATGTGTGCCTTGCTACATATCTGGCAAGAGGGTACAAAGGTGATCTAGGAGTAGGTCACCAGATAGCGGTCAAAATTATCCTTAGAGGAATAAGGATATGTTTCTCGGTTATGGAGGTGATAAAGAGTTCGACGTAAAGGGTTACATCGATGCAAGCTTAACACCTATCCGGATAGCTCTGAGTAGAGTAAACCGGATTCGTATAGTAGAACAGTTGTTTGAAATATAGCATAGTAGCGACATCTACAAGATGACATAGAGATTTGCAAAGTACATACGGATATGAATGTTGCAGACCCGTTGACTAAAATCTCTCTCACAGACATAACATGATCAAACCAAGAACTCATTGAGTGTTAACCACATAGTGATGTGAACTAGATTATTGACTCTAGTAAACTCTTTGGCTGTTGGTCACATGGCGATGTGACTTGTGAGTGTTAATCACATGGCGATGTGAACTAGATTATTGACTCTAGTGCAAGTGGGAGACTGTTGGAAATATGCCCTAGAGGCAATAATAAATTAGTTATTATTATATTTCCTTGTTCATGATAATCGTTTATTATCCATGCTAGAATTGTATTGATAGGAAACTCAGATACATGTGTGGATACATAGACAACACCATGTCCCTAGTAAGCCTCTAGTTGACTAGCTCGTTAATCAATAGATGGTTATGGTTTCCTGACCATGGACATTGGATGTCATTGATAACGGGATCACATCATTAGAAGAATGATGTGATGGACAAGACCCAATCCTAAGCATAGCACAAGATCGTGTAGTTCGTATGCTGAAGCTTTTATAATGTCAAGTATCATTTCCTTAGACCATGAGATTGTGCAACTCCCGGATACCGTAGGAATACTTTGGGTGTGCCAAACATCACAACGTAACTGGGTGGCTATAAAGGTACACTACAAGTATCTCCGAAAGTGTCTGTTGGGTTGGCACGAATTGAGACTG
Organism: Aegilops umbellulata; assembly: GCA_032464435.1. NCBI lineage: Eukaryota > Viridiplantae > Streptophyta > Magnoliopsida > Poales > Poaceae > Aegilops > Aegilops umbellulata. The sequence goes on from CP136060.1 coordinate 100,134,130, forward strand.
GGATTTGTCACTCCGTGTGACGGAGAGGTATCTCTGGGCCCACTCGGTAGGACATCATCATAATGTGCACAATGTGATCAAGGAGTTGATCACGGGATGATGTGTTACGGAACGAGTAAAGAGACTTGCCGTAACGAGATTGAACAAGGTATCGGGATACCGACGATCGAATCTCGGGCAAGTACAATACCGCTAGACAAAGGGAATTGAATACGGGATTGATTGAATCCATGACATCGTGGTTCATCCGATGAGATCATCGTGGAACATATGGGAGCCAACATGGGTATCCAGATCCCGCTGTTGGTTATTGACCTGAGAGTTGTCTCGGTCATGTCTACGTGTCTTCCAAACCCGTAGGGTCTACACACTTAAGGTTCGATGACGCTAGGGTTATAAAGGAAGTTTGTATGTGGTAACCGAACATTGTTCGGGGTCCCGGATGAGATCCCGAACGTCACGAGGAGTTCTGGAATGGTCCGGAGGTAAAGATTTATATATAGGAAGTATGGTTTTGGCCACCAGAAGTGTTCTGGGCATCACCGGTAGTGTACCGGGACCACCGGAGGGGTCCGGGGGTCCACCAAGTGGGGCCACAAGCCCCAGAAGGTTGCATGGGCCAAGTGTGGGAGGGGACCAGCCCCAGGTGGGCTGGTGCGCCCCCCACCAAGGCCTAAGGCGCAGGGAGAGTGGGAGGGGGCAAACCCTAGGTCCAGATGGGCCTTAAGGCCCACCTAGTGGTGCGCCCCCCTCTCTCCCCCCCTTGGCCGCCCCCTAGATGGGATCTAGGGCTGGCCACCACCCCTAGGGGTGGAAACCTTGGTGGGGGCGCAGTCCCTCCCCTTCCCCTATATATACTTGAGGTTTTGGGGCTGCCCAACATGCGATTCGATCTCCCTCTTGGCGCAGCCCTGCCTCTCTCCTTCCTCCTCTCCCGCGGTGCTTGGCGAAGCCCTGCAGGATTGCCACGCTCCTCCACCACCACCACGCCGTCGTGCTGCTGCTGGATGGAGTCTTCCTCAACCTCTCCCTTTCTCCTTGCTGGATCAAGGCATGGGAGACGTCACCGGGCTGTACGTGTGTTGAACGCGGAGGTGCCGTCCGTTCGGCACTTGGTCATCGGTGATTTGGATAACGGCGAGTACGACTCCATCAACCCCGTTCACTTGAACGCTTCCGCTTAGCGATCTACAAGGGTATGTAGATGCACTCTCCTTCCCCTCGTTGCTGGTTTCTCCATAGATAGATCTCGGTGACACGTAGGAAAATTTTGAATTTCTGATACGTTCCCCATCATCGTCACGGAATGGTCCAGGGCCCAGGCGTACGCCAGGTCCGGGTCCGCCATGATGTGTGACGCCAGGACGTCGGAGTTCGTGAATTGGGATCAGCGCACAATGTTGCGCCTTTCCCATTGGCCCTGCTCCCAATCAGCGTACCCCCGCGCCGTCATGGTGCTCTGGGATGACGACGACGAGGAGCCATCGCAGAGGTAGTGCAGAATGCGCCCATGCGCCTTCGGTAGGGGCAGCGATGACGAATGGCGCTCCTCCTTGACGACGCGGTGAGGCGGCGGCGAACGGCGCTAAACCTTCACGAGCGTCGGGGCGGTGGCGAGAGCCCCTCTTCCTTGACGACGCATCAGGGCGGTGACGAGAGCCGCTCTTCCTTCACGCGGTCTCCGATTTGGACGCCGCTACTACTCGGCGGAGAGCGTGGAGGGGATGCCGGCTCCGGCTTCATGGGAAGGAGCACCCCCGGTGGCGGAGCCGGGCCATTGGTGTGGACAACAGAGCGCCGAATCATCAGCTCCATCTGCTCCTCAAACTCCGCGTCGGTACCGGCATAGACCTGGCCCGACACCGCTGACACGGACTGCGGCGGCGACTGTTGGTCCTCCTTGTCGCTGCAGGAGATGACGATCTCCCCCTGCGTCGAGTCGCCGCCAGCCGACGAGGACGACGGCGTCTCCATGAGCCGCCAGAACCGCCTGCCGGTGCCGACGCCCAGTACTTCCCCATCACCGGAGATGTGGAGGGGGTGCGACGAGGATGAGGAGGATGTGATGTGGATGGTGATACGTCTCTAATGTATCTATAATTTTTTATTGTTCCATTCTGTTATATTATCAATTTTGGATGTTTTATAATCATTTTATAGTCATTTTATATCATTTTTTGGTACTAACCCGTTCACATAGTGCCAAGTGCCAGTTGCTGTTTTCTGCATGTTTTTTTACATTGTAGGAAATCAATATCAGATGGAGTCCAAACGCAACGAAACTCCACGGAGATTTTTTTGGACCAGAAGAAACATAATGGGCCCTGGCTGCGCCTGGGGGTGCCTCGAGGAGGGCACAACCCACCAGGGCGTGCCAGGAGGCCCAGGCGCACCCTAGTGGGTTGTGCCCACCTCGGGTGCCCCCCGTACCGCCTCTTTGCTTTATAAATACCTCCAATATTCCCAAAACCCTAGGGAAGTCAACGAAATATTCATCTAGCCGCCGCAGAGTCCAGAACCACCAGATCCAATCTAGACACCATCTCGGATGGGGTTCACCACCTCCATTGGTGCCTCTCCAATGATGCGTGAGTAGTTCTTTGTAGACCTTTGGGTCCGTAATTAGTAGCAAGATGGCTTCATCTCTGTCTCTGAATTCTCAATATAATGGTCTCTTGGAGATCCATATGATATAACTCTTTTGCGGTGTGTTTGTTGGGATCGATGAACTTTGAGTTTATGATCAGATCTATATTTTTATATCCATGAAAGTATTTGAGTTTCTTTGATCTCTTTTATGCATGATCTCTTATAGCCTCGTATTTCTTCTCCGGTATTTGGGTTTTGTTTGGCCAACTTGATCTATTTATCTTGCAATGGAAAGAGGTGCTTTGTAGTGGGTTCGATCTTACGGTGCTTGATCCCAGTGACAGAAAGGGAAACGCCACGTATGTATCATTGCTACTAAGGATAAAACGATGGGGTCTATCTCCACATAGATAGATCTTGTCTACATCATGTCATCGTTCTTATTGCATTACTCCGTCTCTCCATGAACTTAATACACTATATGCATGCTGGATAGCGGTCGATGTGTGGAGTAATAGTAGTAGATGCAGGCATGAGTCGGTCTACTAATCTTGGACATGATGCCTATGTAATGATCATTGCCTGGATATCGTCATGAGTATTTGAAGTTCTATCAATTGCCCAACAGTAATTTGTTCACCCATCGTTTGCTATTTTTCTCGAGAGAAGCCACTAGTGAAACCTACGCCCCCCGGGTCTCTTTCTCATATATTTGCCTTTGCGATCTACTTTTTTCTTGCATTTATTTTCAGATCCATTAAACCAAAAATACAAAAATACCTTCCTGCGTTTTATTTCTATTTATTCTGTTTGGCGTTCGATCTATCAATCTACTACAAATTTATCTCACGTCCGTTTGCCTACTTGAGGCGCCGTACCTCGGAAGGGATTGACAACCCCTTTAACACGTCGCGTTGCGAGGATTTGTTATCTGTGTGCACGGGTTGTTTACGTTGTGTTGCTTGCTTCTCCTACTGGTTCGATAACCTTGGTTTCATATCTGAGGGAAATACCTACCGCCGTTGTGTTGCATCATCCCTTCCTCTTTGGGGAAATACCGACGTAGCTTCAAGCAACATCAGACAGCGCCGGAGCGCGGCTTAAATAGCCGCGGCAAGGCCATGTGAAGGGCCGGTCAGCCGCTTTAATGCGGCGCAACGGCCGGAGTTGGTTCCTCGGGAACCTGCTCCGCTTTAAAGCGGCGGCTGCCGAGAGGTCACGTCGGTCAGCGCCGCCCTCCCTCCGGTCACATCGCGGCATCAATGTCGCCTTCCGTGTGTTGTGGGCCGGCATGAATGTGGCGTGGTAAGTGACACGTGCATCGGAAGAAAAGAGCGGGTGGGGCAGCTGACGGGTTTTTGGTGGGTCAGGGCGGTCAGAAGCGGGCTTGGGAGCGGTCCGGACTCCTGCAAACCTCCCTCACTTTTGTCTTTGGTTTGCGGGAGAAATCGCATCTGGACCGCCCGGTGGACCAATATAGGACGGCGTTGGATGGCTTCCGTGGCCTGGTCCAACTTGGATATGCCCTAAGAGCATCTCCAGCCACGCCCCCAGCAGGCCCCAGGCCATTTTTAGCGCCGGCGCCCAAAAAACGGCCAGTCGCGCCTTCAGGAGCCTGTTTTTCGCCAGTTTGGACCGAAACTGGCGTCGGCGGACCCAGGTCGAACCCGGCGTGTTGGGGGGCACCGGGGAAAACGATATTGGCGCGAACAGGAATGGGCCCGCCGAGTCGGCGACACCGTCGTCCTCATCACCTCGGTTCCCGCAAGAATCAATGCCAAGGTTGTCGCGCTGTCGCGCCGGTCAGCCTCCATTGATGCCTCACGGGCGGCGCAGTAAAGGCGCCGCGACGCTCGTCCCGCCCGCTCCCGCAACGCATCACCCGGCATGCAGGTTCTCACCACCCCGCTTTGGCTATAAAAGCCGACCTCCCCGCCAGTGAACGCCACAGTCGCCACAACTCGCCTTATCCCTCGCCTTGTCTCACCACAGAAGCAACTCTCCCCCTCTTTCCCCGCTGACGAGCAATGGCTGAGCGGTACCCCGGCGACGCCGCGGCGGCGAACGACTTCGGCCGCTGCCATCTCCACGAGGACGAGGCGCGCGTCCTCTACGAGGCCGACTATCCGGCGTCCCCAGACATGCGGGTGCCAGGCTCGTGGAAGTTGAGCGTCGGCGGCGTCCTGGTATCCCCGGTGCCCACCGGGGCTGAACGGCGGGCCGAGATCGCCTGCATCCGTTCATCGCTGTCGGAGAAGCAGCGGAACGAGCCGAGGTACGCCGCCGACAGCCACACGCTGTGGACGATGTACTTTGACCGCCGCCGCGAAGACCAGATCGCCTCCGCCGATGGCACCATCCCCCATGGCCGACTCAACTCCGACAGGCGGCGCGAATGGTGGGGCGTGCCCGGCCGCACCCTCAAGGTCGTCCTCGACAACGTCGAGACCGGCAACACGCCGCACCTCGAGTACCCGGCGCGCCCGTCCTTATCTCGCCGCCGTAGCAGCTCCTGGACGCCACGGCGAATGGAGGCGGTGACCTCCTCATCGTCGGGCTTCGGTTCGCTCTCCTTCGGGTCGCCGGCGCTCCGCCCCGTCAAGCCGGAGCCGCAGGAGACGCCGCTTGGGCGTCGCACCCACCACGGCGCCCTCGTTATCAACGAGGGCAGCCGTCCCTCCTCGCGTTCCTTCCGCCTAGTCCGGCCAAAGACCGAGTCGGGGTTGCTCCCCGTCAAGAAGGAGCACGCGAAGATGGCCGCCGCCGCCGAGACTGCCCTCAAGTGGGCGAAGGCGGACTATGTCCGCGAGGAGGGCGGCGTTGTCGTCCTCGACAGCGACGAGGAGGACGTGCCCAGGCCGTCCCCCTCCCCCCCCCCCCCCGCGCGTGTCGTCGTCCCTAGTCAGGGGTGCAGTAGGGACGACGGCAGCTCCGGCAGGACGCAGGGCAGCGACAACGACGACCACGACGGCGGCGGCGACGACTACACTCTGTTCTGCAGGCTCCTCGACATGTAGAAGGCGGGCGGCGGCCACGGCTTAGTAGGGCTAGGTGTAGTTTGTTTGTTTTTCTGTTTTTTGTACAAATTTGAATGAAAAATCATTGAGTTTGTGCCAAATTCGTATCAAATTGCCGATTTTAGGGGCGACCTGAAGGGAACTAGGAAGCTGGAGATGCTCTATGAAGACAAGGAGAAAACTCGGCTAGAGATAAGCTCGGATGGGAAAGCGGTGGGTGGTCCCACGTTGACACTCCCCCACCCAGGTGGGGCAGCCGGTGCAGCCCGATTGCCAGAATATCAGCCGGATGCTTTTCACGCGGAGGCAAAAGCAAAAACCCTAAAGCCGCGGCCCACACATCCCCAAGGAATAAAACCTCAAGGCCGCGGCTGACATCCCTCCCCAGCTTACACCTAGCCGCCGCCGCCGACGAAATCCACCCAAGCCGCCGAGCTCGTCTCGCCGTCGTCGCGCTCTAGGCTTTTGGGATGGAGGCCGAGACGGCGGCGAAGAGGGCGCGGGAGAACGAGGGCGCTGCGGCGGCGGACGGAGCCGGGGAGCAGGCGGGGATCTCCGCCGTCATCCCCGGATGGTTCTCCGAGATCAGCCCCATGTGGCCCGGCGAGGCGCACTCGCTCAAGGTGGAGAAGGTCTTGTTCCAAGGCAAGTCGGACTACCAAGACGTGCTGGTTTTCCAGTCCTCCACCTACGGAAAGGTGCTCGTCCTGGATGGAGTGATCCAGGTGACCGAGAGGGACGAGTGCGCTTACCAGGAGATGATCACCCACCTTCCTCTCTGCTCAATCAAAGATCCCAAGAAGGTCCTGGTCATCGGGGGCGGAGACGGTGGCGTTCTGCGGGAGGTCTCACGGCACTCTTCGGTGGAGCAGATCGACATCTGCGAGATCGACAAGATGGTGGTCGATGTGTCCAAGCAGTTCTTCCCTCATCTGGCCCTCGGGTTCGAGGACCCTCGCGTGTCCCTGCACATCGGAGACGGCGTCGCCTTCCTGAAGAATGCTCCAGAGGGCACCTACGATGCGGTGATCGTCGATTCCTCCGATCCAGTAGGCCCTGCCCAGGAGCTGTTCGAGAAGCCGTTCTTCCAGTCCGTCTCCAGGGCTCTGCGTCCGGGCGGGGTCGTCTGCACCCAGGCGGAGAGCATATGGCTGCACATGCACATCATAGAAGACATCGTCACCAACTGTCGCCAGGTTTTCAAAGGGTCCGTGAACTACGCATGGACTACGGTGCCCACATACCCTAGGTACGCGCCACTGATCCTTCCTGTCTATGTGACCCAACTGGGTTTTCGTTTCTTTAGGCACTGAGTTTATGATTCTTGGTTGTTGTTGCAGCGGAGTGATAGGTTTCATGCTCTGCTCCACGGAGGGCCCTAGTGTTGATTTCCAGCATCCCGTCTTCAGCATCGAGGAGGACGAATACTCCACAAAATCCAAGGGGCCGCTCAAGTTCTACAACTCCGAGTTCCACACTGCATCGTTTTGTTTGCCATCATTTGCGAGGAGGGTCATTGAGGCCAAGGCTAACTAGATTCTTATGAAGATGGTCACTGAAACCAAGGCCAACTAGAATAACTGGTTTGGTTTCAATTTCAACACTGGGAGAAATCTGTCTTAGCGTAGACAGATGAAAAGCCCCCTTTTTTATTAACTTGCAATAAGCCCACATGGAAATTATTGGTACCTGTGATTCTGTCTGCTGTATGTCTCAGGTTGTATTTCCTGGCTACCTCGTGGTATGAGAACCTTCTGAATTTAGTTTTTTGCCCTGCAGTTTTCTTATCTTATCTCATGCTTCCTCTATATCAAAATATACGACATTTTTTGACATTATGATAGTGTCAAAAATGTCTTATATTGCATACCTGGCGAACGAAGCGAGCAGTTTTTACCGCCTTTAGGGGGGCAGGGGTGACAGTTTCTATCATGGCAGTTCGTTCCTTCTAGTTTTTTTGTGTGTGCAAAAACTGCCATCCATTGGATGTGGAGATCGCGTGATTCATGGGGTTTTCGCTGGCAAAACGTCCCTGGAGAACGTCTCACAGAATTGGATTTAGTAAAACAACACCAAGCATAACTGGTAGTATATTTCACAGTTCAGCACCACACTGAAAGATTAAATTGGTTACATCTTTGGAATCAGACCCTGCCTTGTGGACACAACACGGTTGGATTTTTGGAATCAGAGGAAGACTATTTGTTAATTATATATGCTTGTGTGATGTCTTAATAGGATATCCCCAACTACTGTTGAGTAACATGGTTGTTGGGGTTGGGGTGGGGAGGGGAGAAGCATTTCCTAGCATATCATGAACAACCTGAAATTACATTTTGTATTCTCTTTGCTCCAAGATGTTAGCAAACGAAGCGAACATTCGGTATTTGATGAATCCACTAGGCAGGTTAACTGTTACTCCGTCTGTTCATAATACTAGATGATCTTCCGCGCGTTGCTACGGAAACTGTTAATAAATAATTTGATGATGTTTTAAATCATGAGAAAATTTATGAAACATAGTATAATTTGATGACCTTTTTTTTAAAGAAGTACTGTTTAGTGTAAAGTTCTGTTAATTTATTGACAAAATAACATTGAGTAGAGACAATGGAGACATCTCCACCCTGGACTAAACCTAAAACAATGGAGCAAATACAGATGTGCATTCATACAAAAAAGTCGGCCGGATAGAAAAAATGCGAGTTAACTCATGATTTGATTTTCAATATAATAAAGTCGCTTATAAATCATGAGGCCCGCTCTTGGATAGCAAGAGAAATCTAGAATGACGTGACTGCCTGAGAGTGCACAAAAATAATAATTAATGGTTATTTGTGATAAGTTGCATGCACATGAAGAGTTAGTGGGAGCATCTGTATGAAGAGTTAGTGGGGAAGAGTTTTTAAATAATAATAATGGACCTACTTGATGATATTGATAGGTTGCATGTCAAGATAAACAGGACAGTGGGGATGAATCTCGTATGTAGGATAAGACGTTTTTGCAGTTCAACAGAGGTAGTATAAGTTACAAGACGTTTTTGCAGTTCAACAGAGGTAGTATAAGTTACAGTACAACTTAAGTAAATAGTGACTACTGTGGCACACACAAACGTACGCAACCTACAACATATGAACTAACAGGTACAGTTCATATCACTAGCAGTACAACACATTCTAAAACCAAGATGGATCCAGTGAAACCATCCGGTCCATCAATTCGTGTTCCATCATGCCTATATTGCTAATCAGTTGATCTACAAATAACACCTAGATTCAGCCAAAATAGCGAATCTGTTCTACCATTTGTCCTACTTTCTTCTTTTCTTTCTGAGCTATGCCGCTCCGAGCTAGGGATAGAGATCGACCCAAGGTTAGGGGGGGGGGGGGGGGTTGTGAGGTAAGTGCCTTAGGGATTATCATTTGTATGCCGCTCAATCTTTTTCCTCTCAGCGAACTTGTTGTCCATGCCAAACTCTTCTGCAAACGTCTCGATGCCAGATGCAATTTCAGAGCAACCCTTTCGACCGACAAAATGTGGGGGTTCTGTGCCGCATCGCTCAAACCCCATAGAACTGCCAATCTGGCTGTGCAAGTCCTCCATGTCTTCTGCACCCACAGCTTGCCTCTTCGTGCCCATCTCAAGGTCCACGCTCATCTTCGGCGGGCTTAGGACCCGCCCCATGCTAAGCGTTGAGGCGAAGGCTGCAGAATCCTCGTTAGCTTTAGCCCTGAAATTGTTTCTGGAGCTGGGAATCCTTGAGCATAGGATCTCAATGAAATTTTGGACCAGCCCACGGTTGTAAGGATTGCTTCTCCTATCGTAGCGGTACCGGAAGTTCTCATAAGTAGTCTGCAATGGTTATTCCTTGGATTAGCATTGCACATAAACTGCAAAGAGAACTAACTGTTACTACATCTACTGGACAAAAACCTGACCTGATTGGTGGAAATCAAGTAGAGGTGGAATGAGGTCAATCCTCCGACAAACCACACAGCAACAAATGTGTATAACATGAGAATGGCGGAGATGGGCGACTTCAAGATAGCTCTACCAAATGTGCACTCATGGGTGTCCATTATTTTCCCGATGTTGACCCAGCAGAATGTGAACACGTAAACACATAGCACAGTTGCTGAAGATACAAACATAAGGAAGAAGCGGTAGTTTCTCTGCAGGAAAGGAAAATCCAAAGGCATAATGAGTAAAATGTATGGTAATTATTTATTATGGTGCATATATGTCCCCTTCAACATTAAGAGAAAACATATATTTAATTACATGTGTCCCCATTCTTCTTTTTGTCCAATTTCTTTAACATAATTTAGACTTAGCATGACTACTGCTGCCTCAGCAATCCAGAAAATCTTACAGAAGTAAAACCCTCAACAGAAGTAATTACTCATGTTTTTTTTCTAATAGAAATCCTTATGTGATTGATGATCTGCTAACACAAAAATAATGCATACCTTTCCAATACACTGCCCTACCCAAGGACAGTGGTGATCAAAACGTTCGACACAGTTATTGCAGATTGAGCAATGGGAGCACCTTGGTGGACGATAAAGCATACATGTATGGCAATATTTGACCTTAACTAAAACACCATTGACAAGAACATCCTTGGTGAGTGGTAAACCAGCTGAGCCATGTTGACCACCTGGCCAATCTGATAAGTTGGAGGATTCACCAATGTCTTCTGGTTCCGGAGGATGAGAATTACGCGGAACAATTCCAGGATCACGTCCAGACGTGAGAAGCAGAAGAACGAGAATCTGCATAACAGAAACAAAAATTGATTAGTAATCTTGTCAAGCTACAGTTACATAATTGCGGACACGACAGCACCTCTGGTTCAATACATAAAAACACAATGGCTACCAACATTCTCTGCTAAGCAACTGTGGCATAACTTGACATGGTAGAAGCCAATGCAAAGAATTTCAGTTCTTAAAACAGATTTGTGAAATAAGGTATTGATGATCCATATGATGCATTTGCAAGGCCCAAGGGATGGCTACAAAATTTCCAAAACAGAATAGAGAAAGGCATGAATGTGCACACAGCTAACTGGATGCACATCTCGTTAACTTACATATGCTGTAAAGATGATAGATACAGATGCTACCCAACCTCCAATTTGGTTTTGGTACCCATGGGCAAGCTGCGGAGAAACAACGGCAGCAAAGATGATCACTGGGATGACAATTAAACATACTGTGGCTATGAGTGACCTCACATCAGGCCCAAAAATAAGTCTCCCTCCAAGAAAAAATATCTGCAGGAACATATAAAGAAGGCCCTTAAGACGAAGATAGTACCATAAAAGCTATTGAATTTAAAACTGAAGAATATAAGACAATGAAGTTATGTAAACCACCCTTTCCCACTATTAGGCGCATCCAGTGCATTTCTAATCACAGTGAAGTTGTACAGACGTGGATAAACTTCAGAATATGTTGAACAGTTGAAGGAAACAAACTGTCGGTGCATTTTTTCCGATAAAAAACTGTCGGTACATGGAGATAAAAGCAATATGAGTTTGTTTTTCGAAATGAGAGGGCTCATGAAATGTACAGCTAAGTAACAAACGGCCACCACAATACTGAATCACACACTATAAATCAACCCAAAGTCCTAAAATAATATGGTTCAAACCTAAAATCCACAATTCCCGTACATCAGAGCAGATGCTCAGACGCCATTACGGCTCCAACCACTCATGGGCCCATCTTTTAAAATTGCAAAGAAGAAGAATACACGACGCAATTCCTGATTTCCTGCCCCACTAGTTAGTACTACTGCACAATCACAAACCCAGAATAACGGGCAAGAAATCCTCACATTGCTCCCTTTCCACGCCTGGTACACGCGCCGCGGCGGCGCCGCATCGGCCTCCATGATCCGACGGTTGGAGTCGGACAGCTGCTGCACCTTCCCCTGCATCCTCCCTTCCATCCACCTCAACCCAGACGCTCCCTGTTCCGTTCACCAAAGCAACACCGCTGGCCGTTGCACCCGCCAGCCCCAGAATATTGAGAAACCCTAAGCCAAGTTCGACTAGTCGCAACTTCAGAAATCAAGCGAAATGAAAGCTACACCGGCTGCAAGAACAAGCAGGCGGTTCTCACGGATCCCAGCACGAGAAGGGGAGATGCCCGGATCAAACGAAACAGCGGGAGATGGCGAGTCCGCACCTGGGAAGGAGGGTCGACGGCGACGGGAAGCTTCCCGGGAATCAAGGGGGGCGAGAGGATGGGGGCGCGTGGTGACGTCACCTTGGTCCTCGGGATCCCAAGAAGGCGAGTGCTTGCTCGCTGAGAAGAAGAGTGGAAAAGTTTCAGTCCGAAGAGACTGTAGACTGTAGTAGTATCTCTTTTACAAACTAAACCCCTAGCATTGTTTTAATCTTACAAATAGCCTGTGCTCATGTTCCCGTATTTAAAAATCCTGCTACTACGTCCTAAGGTAGGGTAAAACATTTGATGGGAGAGAATTGAGTCTAGATCAGATGGTTGGATTTCTTATTTCAGGGCGTTCGGCGATGTTTGTTCAGTGTGAGGAGATGTCTTTGCTCGACTACTAGGCGCTTGTAGTGGCTTTGTCAATCTTAAGATAAAGTGCTGACAAAGTCTCTCAGATGCTTATAGAAATATGATGATGTGCGTTTATAGGGATGAGTGCATATATGTATACACTGGGTAGGAAGTGCGGCTTGCCGCACCCGGCAGCACCGCTGCCGGATATAAATCATATCCAATCTGGTAATCCATTCAAGGAAGCATTGCAAATTTGAAAAATAGCATGATATTGATTCAGTACAATGTCATACACCAAATCATTAATCTATCAACTGGCGCACCCCTGCCAGGTGCAATTATATTCAACCCGGTAACAAGAACAACTGAACCATTGCATACAATTAAAACATAGCACAATAACTTCTACAATACACCCAAACATTAAGAATAAGAATAACACTTGTAGCCAAAGATCTTAGTAAGCAAATGGTAACATTTTTGTCATTATGTAAGTATAGCACTTTCAACTTTGTTTGACGAATCATGCCTATGTGGTTAGCTAACCACAAATGCATGAAATTTCAAATGAACAACGGTTTAGGTCCGATGAAAATGGATTCATAATGAGCAAACCAATCAATTAAATATTATACAGCTTGTCTGATAGAATTTAGGCAGGACACAAAACTACTTAGATTACAATAGCCAAGGGGTACCAGTCTTACACACATACATTGTCCAATTCAGTCCACCTAATGCCCTGACTCATATTTCTAATGACACATAATGTACAGTAAGGGCAGGACAGGTACATATTTGCACTAATTCAGAGGCATTCAACCTAAGTACAATATCTTAACAAAGTCTACTGATAAATAAAAAAGGCCTCGTCTTCTCCTTGTGGCTGAGGTACCAAATCCTGCATATATAAATTTCCAAGCGCAGATTAGTAGGAGCTCATCACAAGAATCATTCAAGCAAGCAAGGGGAAGATCAAGCAGACACACCGCAAGGGCGAGCATTTCACAACATTCGGCCTACTCGCTTGGCTTTCTCGATTTTATTGGCCGCTACTTCATAAGTTGAAGGAAGAAAAAGAAACCAAGACGTAGGAGATATCAATGTAAAAAGTGGAAGAAAAGCACCGGTGCATTCAAGATAGTGAATCTTCTATTTTATACTCAAAGTGGGATCTACCAACTTCGACAGTCTTCCCCTGAGCACATGCAAGAAGCATAAGAAACCGTAGAGCATTAACATTGATCATTAAGCAGGCATAGTAGTGTATCTGAAACATAATAGAAGTTGATGTAACATTAGGCACTCACAAGATTCTATACTCGTGGGTTGTGGCCTAGAGGTAAGCAATAATGTTTCAAATAGAGAGTTCAAAGTTTAGATCATCAATGGATTGCACCTCCTCAATCTCAGATTGTTCATTAAATAGATCTGAGGAGCACTTGATCTGAGTGACCTCTATTCATGTTGTCAAGCACACAAATATGATCATTTAATCTTGGGGAAAATATTAAATGCTGGATAGAAAATGACATGTTCTCCATTTAACATGCACTGAAAATTTTATTTGAATTCAGCATAGCTTGAACTCCTGATAGCCAACTCATGAGTTAAAATTTGGAATAAGATGACCTTCATCAGACATATATGATCCAGTTTGAGAACATGTGTAGCATTTAAAATGAATGCATAACTATATCAGCGATTATCCAAAAAGGCACATATGTCGTGTTTTTTTAACACAACACAAAAAAGGAGTATTCTTTCAAATAAATGTGAGAAGCATGGTCATTATTGCAGATTTTTAATCCAGAGTCTATGAAAAATTTCAAGAACTCAAAATAAGTTGGAGTTTCTTTACTTCAGCAGTAGGAGCACAGGACCCTGAAAAAAGTATTAAAAAAATTATAAAAATATATTCAATAGCAACCAAGACGACCAAGCAAGTAAGCCTAGACCAAGGTATGACACATGGTCACAGATTAGCTTAGGATATAACAGTTTGGGGGCATCAACAAGTTTAGTTTTTGTTCAGAGAGCTTCACCTAGCAGCGAGCAGAGTAAACGAGTGTGCGGCAGGAAGATCACAAACCCAATTCTGAGCATTTGATGCATGAATTACGGTGTGGTGCGACCCCTAATGCGATTAACATTGGAACGACACTGAAATTCATAATAAGTCTAAAAATTGCGGGCGACGCGCCATATAACACATTCAGTGCAATCAGACAGTAAGTAACTTCATTTCTTCTGAATAAAAAGCGAGATAGGCAAATCTGTCATAACCGGCCCTAATCGCTGCTAAAAAAAAGCTCCAGCTTGTGTCCTGAGCAGCAGCATGGAAGGGTATTAGAATCTACTTAATGTATGTTTCTACTCTCATCTGAATAATAAACTACAGTATGGAAGGGTATGTTAGCACTGAAATGGGGATTGCATTTTTGTGCAGAGGAGAGGACAGGGTGGTCTGTGGTGAATCGAGGAAAAAGAAGTGATTTTCCAACCCGAATTGCGCGTCACCGGAGTGGAAGGGGGAAGTGGGGCGAGGAGTTACCGGCCCTGACGCCGTCGGAGGAGGGGGCGGCCTTCTTGAGGCCCTTCTTCTTGATGATGAAGCTGGCGCCGATGAAGAGGCCGGAGGAGATGGCCAGCACCAACCCCTTAATGTTGTCCGAGGACATGCCCGTGTACCACCTCCCGCCCCCAACGCCGACCCACCATCGGCGGCGCCTGCCAAGGCACCGTCCATCCAAGGAATGAAACAACACATGAATATTACAAAATAAATAAATATAACATCACATGAGTGTAGCCAGATGAGTATATTCCTAGTTATTTTAGAAGCATAAATTTGGTGAGAAGCTTTCAGACCTGCAATGTAAGTATTGATTATGCAATTCAGAACTAAACTGAGCTGGCCTTTCATCGATAGCTACTACCATACATAAGTTGAAGAAATAGCTATATGTACAACAGTTTTGGCAAGACAAAATTCAGGCCTAAAAATGCATATCCCAACCCTTGATATTTCTGGAAATCTGCATCTCACATCGACTGAATATTATAGTACATGGCAAAAGTTCACACCAGACATAATTTGACATAAGGCAGCCATGTAAGCATCACTACTTAATATCAGGAAACTGTGGCATCAAGGATCAAAATAGAGTACATTTTCTTAGCCCATTTGATTCCATTGGTAAGCATCCAGTAGACAATGCTACGACCCCAATCCAGTGCAGGATTAACTGATTAACAACTATGGAGAAAAACATACAGAATGGAAAAACCTTATGGGCAGAGAATATACAGCAACTCACCTTGGCTATTGTTGAGTGTTGAGGAGGCGAGGCACCTACTGCACAACAGGGTGAAGCAAAGGATGGAACAAAGGTGAGAGGACAAGGGGGACTGGATCCGTCGATTCTCCACGCCGAGAGGCGTTTGCAATGAACATGTAGATCCAGATCCTGCTGCGAGATGACAAATGGAAAAAGGGACGACAGCAAAGAGGGGCGGAGGCGAGCGAGAGGCGTTAGAAGCAAAGCAGACAAAGGCAGAACCTTGAGCTTGGTACTGGGGCCAATGTGTGTGCAACCCGGGCGCAGCTAGTAGGAGGAATCTGAATCTTTCACAGGCCCTCCCATTGTCTTCATCTTGATTTCTAGTTAACTTGCTCGATCTTCTTCTTCGCAGCAACAACACCGGTTCTTCCCTTAAATTTATTTTCTTCCTTGGTCTTGTTAGCAGGAGGGTAGAGTGATCCAACAAATCAAGGCCTGCCATGACCTGCCTATTTCCAAACCTAACTATTAGAAAATTAGGCTAGTTGAATATGTAAAGAATCAATTATACAATTCAGAACATAACAGAACAGAACAAAGTTGCAAGGTAGACATTTGTAGCTACCACCATAACTCTGATTTGGCAGAGCAAAAAACTTGATATATGTATTAGTTTCTAAAACAGAACGTAAAGTGTACATTTTAAATTAGCAGATTTTGACAAGGAATGCAACCTACAGTGATCGCCACTGGCCAAGACATGAATAATCCATATATACTACCAACATATCTGAAGAAAATGTAGTGTAGCCTGAAGATAATGAGTTAGCCAAGTTGTGGCATCACATGAAACATTTATCTGATTGTTCTAATTGTGCAAGGCATACCAGGACTACAAAAATTAAGATATAGCAGGAGGGGCATATACATTATTGCTGGTCAAACAAAAGCAGTTCCTAGCTGAGTAGAATCTCCAAAATTCTGAAAATGAATGTCAGATGACACAATTGTTTTTAACTGAATAGAATCTCCAAAATTCTGAAAATGAGAATAAGGAGCATAAGATGACACGATTGTCTTACTATATTAATGATTAATATCAAAAAATGAGGGCCATCAATGCTTATTATTAGCAAAATTTTGGTCCATCATATTGATCTCTGTTCTCATAATTAATCATCACTGCACAACAATACTATAAGATGCAGTGTGTACCAATCATGTACACTTTTTTCTCTTTGTGAATAAACATCATGTAGAAAACTGAAGGAAATATGCCCTAGAGGCAATAATAAAGTTATTATTTATTTCCTTGCATATCATGATAAATGTTTATTATTCATGCTAGAATTGTATTAACCGGAAACATAATACATGTGTGGATATATAGACAAACAGAGTGTCACTAGTATGCCTCTACTTGACTAGCTTGTTAATCAAAGATGGTTAAGTTTCCTAACCATAGACAAAGGAGTTGTCATTTGATTAACAAGGTCACATCATTAGTTGAATGATCTGATTGACATGACCCATTCCAATAGCTTAGCACCCAATCGTTTAGTATGTTGCTATTGCTTTTGTTCATGACTTATACATGTTCCTTTGACTATGAGATTATGCAACTCCCGTTTACCGTAGGAACACTTTGTGTGCTACCAAACGTCACAACGTAACTGGGTGATTATAAAGGTGCTCTACAGGTGTCTCCGAAAGTATTTGTTGGGTTGGCGTATTTCGAGATTAGGATTTGTCACTCCGAATGTCGGAGAGGTATCTCAGGGCCTTCTCGGTAATGCACATCACATAAGCCTTGCAAGCATTGCAACCAATGAGTTGGTTGCGGGATGATGTATTACGGAACGAGTAAAGAGACTTGCCGGTAACGAGATTGAACTAGGTATTGGATACCGACGATCGAATCTCGGGCAAGTAACATACCGATGGACAAAGGGAACAACGTATGTTGTTATGCGGTCTGACCGATAAAGATCTTTGTAGAATATGTAGGAGCCAATATGGGCATCCAGGTCCCGCTATTGGTTATTGACCGGAGATGTGTCTCGGTCATGTCTACATTGTTCTCGAACCGTAGGGTCCGCACGCTTAAGGTTACGATGACAGTTATTATGAGTTTATGCATTTTGATGTACCGAAGGAGTTCAGAGTCCCGGATGTGATCACAGACATGACGAGGAGTCTCGGAATGGTCGAGACATAAAGATTGATATATTGGACGGCTATGTTTGGACATCGGAATGGTTCCGAGAGGTTTCGGATATTACCGGAGTGCCGGAGGGGTTACCGGAACCCCCCGGGGGAAGTATGGGCCTTATTGGGCTGCGAGGGGAGAGAGAGGGCCGCACCAGGAGGTGGCGCCCCCCCCATGAGGAGTCCGAATTGGACAAGGAGGGGGGGGGGCGCGACCCCCCTTTCCCTCTCCCTCTCCCTCTCCTTCCTTCCCCCCTTCCCCCTCCTAGTTGGACTAGGAAAGGGGAGTCCTACTCCCACTAGGAGGAGGACTCCCCCTCCCTTGGCGCGCCCCTAGGGCCGGCCGGCCCTCCCCCTTGCTCCTTTATATACGGGGGCAGGGGGGCACCCCAAGACACACAATTGATCAACGTGATCGTTCCTTAGCCGTGTGCGGTGCCCCCCTCCGCCATATTCCACCTCGGTCATATTGTCGCGGTGCTTAGGCGAAGCCCTGCGTCGGTAGTACATCAAGATCATCACCACGCCATCGTGCTGACGGAACTCTTCCCCGAAGCTTTGCTGGATCGGAGCCCGGGGAACGTCATCGAGCTGAACGTGTGCCAAGAACTCGGAGGTGCCGGAGTAACGGTGCTTGGATCGGTCGGATCGTGAAGACGTACGACTACATCAACCGCGTTGATATAATGCTTCCGCTTTCGGTCTACGAGGGTACGTAGACAACACTCTCCCCTCTCGCTGCTATGCATCACCATGATCTTGCGTGCGCGTAGGAAATTTTTTGAAATTACTACGTTCCCCAACAGTGGTATCAGAGCCAGGTTTTTATGGTTTGATGTTATTTGCACGAGTTGAACACAAGTGAGTTGTGGACGATACAAGTCATACTGCCTACCAGCATGTCATACTTTGGTTCAGCGGTATTGTTGGACGAGACGATCCGGACCAACCTTACGCGTACGCTTACGCGAGACCGGTTCCCTCGACGTGCTTTGCACATAGATGGCTTGCGGAAGACTGTCTCTCCAACTTTAGTTGAACCGAGTGTGGCTACGCCCGGTCCTTGAGAAGGTTAAAACGGAGTCTATTTGACAAACTATCGTTGTGGTTTTGATGCATAGGTAAGATGAGTTCTTGCTTAAAGCCCGTAGCAGCCACGTAAAACTTGCAACAAACAAAGTAGAGGACGTCTAACTTGTTTTTGCAGGGCATGTTGTGATGTGATATGGTCAAGACATGATGCTATATTTTATTGTATGAGATGATCATGTTTTGTAACCGAGTTATCGGCAACCGGCAGGAGCCGTATGGTTGTCGCTTTATTGTATGCAATGCAATCGCCCTGTAATGCTTTACTTTATCACTAAGCGGTAGCGATAGTCGTAGAAGCATAAGATTGGCGAGACGACAACGATGCTACGATGGAGATCAAGGTGTCGCGCCGGTGACGATGGTGATCATGATGGTGCTGCAGAGATGGAGATCACGAAGCACAAGATGATGATGACCATATCATATCACTTATATTGATTTGCATGTGATGTTTATCTTTTATGCATCTTATTTTGCTTTGATTGACGATAGCATTATAAGATGATCTCTCACTAAATTATCAAGAAGTGTTCTCCCCGAGTATGCACCGTTGCCAAAGTTCGTCGTGCCTAGACACCACGTGATGATCGGGTGTGATAAGCTCTACGTCCATCTACAATGGGTGCAAGCCAGTTTTGCACACGCGGAATACTCGGGTTATACTTGACGAGCCTAGCATATGCAGATATGGCCTCGGAACATGGAGACCGAAAGGTCGAACGTGAATCATATAGTAGATATGATCAACATGATGATGTTCACCATTGAGAACTAATCCATTTCACGTGATGATCGGTTATGGTTTAGTTTGATTTGGATCACGTGATCACTTAGAAGATAAGAGGGATGTCTGTCTAAGTGGGAGTTCTTAAGTAATATGATTAATTGAACTTAAACTTATCATGAACTTAGTCCCTGATAGTATCTTGCTTGTTTATGTTAATTGTAGATAGATGGCTCGTGCTATTGTTCCGTTGAATTTTAATGCATTCCTTGAGAAAGCAAAGTTGAAAGATGATGGTAGCAATTACACGGACTGGGTCCGTAACTTGAGGATTGTCCTCATTGCTGCACAGAAGAATTACGTCCTGGATGCACCGCTAGGTGCCAGGCCTGCTGCTGGAGCAACTCCAGATGTTATGAACGTCTGGCAGAGCAAAGCTGATGACTACTCGATAGTTCAGTGTGCCATGCTTTACGGCTTAGAACCGGGACTTCAACGACGGTTTGAGAACCATGGAGCATATGAGATGTTCCAGGAGTTGAAGTTGATATTCAAACAGAATGCCCGGATTGAGAGATATGAGGTCTCCAATAAGTTCTATAGCTGCAAGATGGAAGAGAATGGGTCTGTCAGTGAGCACATACTCAGAATGTCTGGGTATTACAATCACTTGAGTCAACTGGGAGTTAATCTTCCGGATGATTGTGTCATTGACAGAATTCTTCAATCACTGCCACCAAGCTACAAAGGATTCGTGATGAACTATAATATGCAAGGGATAGATAAGACTATGCCCGAGCTCTTCGCAATGCTAAAGGCTGCAGAGGTAGAAATCAAGAAGGAGCATCAAGTGTTGATGGTCAATAAGACCACCAGTTTCAAGAAGGGCAAAGGGAAGAAGAAGGGGAACTTCAAGAAGAACAGCAAACAAGTTGCTGCTCAAGCGAAGAAACCCAAGTCTGGACCTAAGCCTGAAACTGAGTGCTTCTACTGCAAGCAGACTGGTCACTGGAAGCGGAACTGCCCCAAGTATATGGCGGACAAGAAGGATGGCAAGGTGAACAAAGGTATATGTGATATACATGTTATTGATGTGTACCTTACTAGAGCTCGCAGTAGCACCTGGGTATTTGATACTGGTTCTGTTGCTAATATTTGCAACTCGAAACAGGGACTACGGATTAAGCGAACACTGGCAAAGGACGAGGTGACGATGCGCGTGGGAAATGGTTCCAAAGTCGATGTGATCGCGGTCGGCTTGCTACCTCTACATCTACCTTCGGGATTAGTATTAGACCTAAATAATTGTTATTTGGTGCCAGCGTTGAGCATGAACATTATATCTGGATCTTGTTTGATGCGAGACGGTTATTCATTTAAATCAGAGAATAATGGTTGTTCTATTTATATGAATATCTTTTATGGTCATGCACCCTTGAAGAGTGGTCTATTTTTGATGAATCTCGATAGTAGTGATACACATATTCATAATGTTGAAGCCAAAAGATGCAGAGTTGATAATGATAGTGCAACTTATTTGTGGCACTGCCGTTTAGGTCATATCGGTGTAAAGCGCATGAAGAAACTCCATACTGATGGACTTTTGGAACCACTTGATTATGAATCACTTGGTACTTGCGAACCGTGCCTCTTAGGCAAGATGACTAAAACACCGTTCTCCGGTACTATGGAGAGAGCAACAGATTTATTGGAAATCATACATACAGATGTATGTGGTCCGATGAATATTGAAGCTCGTGGCGGATATCGTTATTTTCTCACCTTCACAGATGATTTAAGCAGATATGGGTATATCTACTTAATGAAACACAAGTCTGAAACATTTGAAAAGTTCAAAGAATTTCAGAGTGAAGTTGAAAATCATCGTAACAAGAAAATAAAGTTTCTACGATCTGATCGTGGAGGAGAATATTTGAGTTACGAGTTTGGTCTACATTTGAAACAATGCGAAATAGTTTCGCAACTCACGCCACTCGGAACACCACAACGCAATGGTGTGTCCGAACGTCGTAATCGCACTTTACTAGATATGGTGCGATCTATGATGTCTCTTACATATTTACCGCTATCGTTTTGGGGTTATGCTCTAGAGACGGCCGCATTCACGTTAAATAGGACACCGTCAAAATCCGTTAAGATGACGCCTTATGAACTATGGTTTAGCAAGAAACCAAAGTTGTCGTTTCTTAAAGTTTGGGGCTGCGATGCTTATGTGAAAAAGCTTCAACCTGATAAGCTCGAACCCAAATCGGAGAAATGTGTCTTCATAGGATACCCAAAGGAAACAGTTGGGTACATCTTCTATCACAGATCCGAAGGCAAGACATTTGTTGCTAAAAATGGATCCTTTCTAGAGAAGGAGTTTCTCTCGAAAGAAGTGAGTGGGAGGAAAGTAGAACTTGATGAGGTAACTGTACCTGCTCCCTTATTGGAAAGTAGTTCATCACAGGAACCAGTTTCTGTGACATCTACACCAATCAGAGAAGAAGTTAATGATGATGATCATGAAACTTTAGATCAAGTAACTGCTGAACCTCGTAGATCAACCAGAGTAAGATCCGCACCAGAGTGGTACGGCAATCCTATTCTGGAAATCATGCTACTAGATCATGACGAACCTACGAACTATGAAGAAGCGATGGTGAGCCCAGATTCCGCAAAATGGCTGGAAGCCATGAAATCTGAGATGGGATCCATGTATGAAAACAAAGTGTGGACTTTGGTTGACTTGCCCGAGGGTCGGCAAGCAATAGAGAACAAGTGGATCTTTAAGAAGAAGACTGACGCCGACGGTAATGTTACTGTCTACAAAGCTCGACTTGTCGCAAAGGGGTTTCGACAAGTTCAAGGGATTGACTACGATGAGACCTTCTCACCCGTAGCGATGCTTAAGTCTGTCCGAATCATGTTAGCAATTGCTGCATTTTATGATTATGAAATTTGGCAAATGGATGTAAAGACTGCATTCCTGAATGGGTTTCTGGAAGAAGAGTTGTATATGATGCAACCAGAAGGTTTTATTGATCCAAAGGGAGCTAACAAAGTATGCAAGCTCTAGCGATCCATTTATGGACTGGTGCAAGCATCTCGGAGTTGGAATAAACGTTTTGATAGTGTGATCAAAGCATTTGGGTTTATACAGACTTTTGGAGAAGCCTGTATTTACAAGAAAGTGAGTGGGAGCTCTGTAGCATTTCTGATATTATATGTAGATGACATATTACTGATTGGAAATGATATAGAATTTCTGGATAGCATAAAGGGGTATTTGAATAAGAGTTTTTCAATGAAAGACCTCGGTAAAGCTGCTTACATATTGGGCATTAAGATCTATAGAGATAGATCAAGACGCTTAATTGGACTTTCACAAAGCACATACCTTGACAAGATTTTGAAGAAGTTCAAAATGGATCAAGCGAAGAAAGGGTTCTTGCCTGTATTGCAAGGTGTGAAGTTGAGTCAGACTCAATGCCCGACCACTGCAGAAGATAGAGAGAAGATGAAAGATGTTCCCTATGCTTCAGCCATAGGCTCTATCATGTATGCAATGCTGTGTACCAGACCTGATGTGTGCCTTGCTATAAGTTTAGCAGGGAGGTACCAAAGTAATCCAGGAGTGGATCACTGGACAACAGTCAAGAATATCCTGAAGTACCTGAAAAGGACTAAGGAAATGTTTCTCGTGTATGGAGGTGACAAAGAAATCATCGTAAAGGGTTACGTTGATGCAAGCTTTGACACTGATCCGGACGATTCGAAATCGCAAACCGGATACGTATTTACATTAAACGGTGGAGCTGTCAGTTGGTGCAGTTCCAAACAAAGCGTCGTGGCGGGATCTACATGTGAAGCGGAGTACATAGCTGCTTCGGAAGCAGCAAATGAAGGAGTCTAGATGAAGGAGTTCATATCCGATCTAGGTGTCGTACCTAGTGCATCGGGTCCAATGAAAATCTTTTGTGACAATACTGGAGCAATAGCCTTGGCAAAGGAATCCAGATTTCACAAGAGAACAAAGCACATCAAGAGACGCTTCAATTCCATCCGGGACTTGGTCCAGGTGGGAGACATAGAGATTTGCAAGATACATACGGATCTGAATGTGGCAGACCCGTTGACTAAGCCTCTTCCACGGGCAAAACATGATCAGCACCAAGACTCCATGGGTGTTAGAATCATTACTGTGTAATCTAGATTATTGACTCTAGTGCAAGTGGGAGACTGAAGGAAATATGCCCTAGAGGCAATAATAAAGTTATTATTTATTTCCTTGCATATCATGATAAATGTTTATTATTCATGCTAGAATTGTATTAACCGGAAACATAATACATGTGTGGATATATAGACAAACAGAGTGTCACTAGTATGCCTCTACTTGACTAGCTTGTTAATCAAAGATGGTTAAGTTTCCTAACCATAGACAAAGGAGTTGTCATTTGATTAACAAGGTCACATCATTAGTTGAATGATCTGATTGACATGACCCATTCCAATAGCTTAGCACCCGATCGTTTAGTATGTTGCTATTGCTTTTGTTCATGACTTATACATGTTCCTTTGACTATGAGATTATGCAACTCCCGTTTACCGTAGGAACACTTTGTGTGCTACCAAACGTCACAACGTAACTGGGTGATTATAAAGGTGCTCTACAGGTGTCTCCGAAAGTATTTGTTGGGTTGGCGTATTTCGAGATTAGGATTTGTCACTCCGAATGTCGGAGAGGTATCTCAGGGCCTTCTCGGTAATGCACATCACATAAGCCTTGCAAGCATTGCAACCAATGAGTTGGTTGCGGGATGATGTATTACGGAACGAGTAAAGAGACTTGCCGGTAACGAGATTGAAATAGGTATTGGATACCGACGATCGAATCTCGGGCAAGTAACATACCGATGGACAAAGGGAACAACGTATGTTGTTATGCGGTCTGACCGATAAAGATCTTTGTAGAACATGTAGGAGCCAATATGGGCATCCAGGTCCCGCTATTGGTTATTGACCGGAGATGTGTCTCGGTCATGTCTACATTGTTCTCGAACCGTAGGGTCCGCACGCTTAAGGTTACGATGACAGTTATTATGAGTTTATGCATTTTGATGTACCGAAGGAGTTCGGAGTCCCGGATGTGATCACGGACATGACGAGGAGTCTCGGAATGGTCGAGACATAAAGATTGATATATTGGACGGCTATGTTCGGACATCGGAATGGTTCCGAGAGGTTTCGGATATTACCGGAGTGCCGGAGGGGTTACCGAAACCCCCCGGGGGAAGTATGGGCCTTATTGGGCCGCGAGGGGAGAGAGAGGGCCGCACCAAGAGGTGGCGCGCCCCCCCATGAGGAGTCCAAATTGGACAAGGAGGGGGGGGGGGCGCGACCCCCCTTTCCCTCTCCCTCTCCCTCTCCTTCCTTCCCCCCTTCCCCCCCTAGTTGGACTAGGAAAGGGGAGTCCTACTCCCACTAGGAGGAGGACTCCCCCTCCCTTGGCGCGCCCCTAGGGCCGGCCGGCCCTCCCCCCTTTCTCCTTTATATACGGGGGCAGGGGGCACCCCAAGACACACAATTGATCAACGTGATCGTTCCTTAGCCGTGTGCGGTGCCCCCCTCCACCATATTCCACCTCGGTCATATTGTCGCGGTGCTTAGGCGAAGCCCTGCGTCGGTAGTACATCAAGATCGTCACCACGCCGTCGTGCTGACGGAACTCTTCCCCGAAGCTTTGCTGGATCGGAGCCCGGGGAACGTCATCGAGCTGAACGTGTGCCAAGAACTCGGAGGTGCCGGAGTAACGGTGCTTGGATCGGTCGGATCGTGAAGACGTACGACTACATCAACCGCGTTGATATAACGCTTCCGCTTTTGGTCTACGAGGGTACATAAACAACACTCTCCCCTCTCGTTGCTATGCATCACCATGATCTTGCGTGCGCGTAGGAATTTTTTTGAAATTACTACGTTCCCCAACAAAAACTACAAACCATCATTATTGTCCATTATTCTTTAACTAAAAATGAAGTAGCAGGAAGCAACACACATAATAAGCACTTAAGCAAAGCAAGCACAGAGACACATAGAAGGGAAGGTATACCTGCAGAATGTGGCTGCTGGAGCATGTGGGCTACTGTGACAAACCCAACATAGTCTTTCTCTCTAGAATTTCTTTGCCATAACGAAACCTGACACATATTTAAAGCATTTATGTCAAGGGAGCCAACAAGTGATTTTCTTTCTGCATCCACCTGGAATTGACAATGTGGTCATTGGCTGTACTAAAATTCAGAAAAGTAAGGCCAGACATGTGACTGAAACTGAGTGTGGACCTTTGTTTTTGGCAAGCTGCTTGCCTTGCTCTCTATTATCAAAAGCAAACCGGATGAAGATGCAGCAGTTCTAGTGATGTCACCCCGACGCCGGCAAAGATCAGCCCGCCGATTGAGCAAGAGATGCAGGGCCAAAACTCTCAGGGATTCAGACCAAACTGACCTCCCACTCACTCCATCCAGCACAGAAACAAGAAACTTTTAGATTGCGACCTACCAAATTATCCATCCAAACATCCAGTCATACAGAGTCATTCAGATTTCAGAAAATAAGATAGGACAAGAAGTTCAGAGACTCGAGCACTCACATCCATGGCGAGGGTGGGGGTGCTTGGGGAGATGGGCCTGCAGCATCCACTTCGAGGAGGAGGACGAAGCTGAGGAGGAAGTGGTACCTAGCAGTGGTGAAGCAGGGAGGCATCTCCATCTCGAACATGACAGGGAGGCCGAGGAAGCCATGGAAGCAGTTGCAGGCGACGCTGCACATGTCTGCCGGCCACCGGGTCTCTATCTCCACCAGCACCACCAGGACGACATCCGCAAGCTCGCCCCACGCATCCACGCCGACGAGCGATCTGGACGGCGGCCACAACGCTGCAGACCTTTTCTGGCTGAGGTGGCCAACGGGGAGAAGGAGGAGGAGCGCGAGGGCGAGCAGCGCCAGCAGGACGTAACCGCAGCAGGCGAGGGAGACCCTGAACTAGGCGCCCCTGCGGGCGGCAAGGAGGCGACGGGCGCCCCGGCGAGGCCCCCATCGGCGCCGGCGACAGGGAGGGTGACGCGGTGGAGAAGGAGCCGCGTCGCGAGATTAATCTCGCCCACGGCCTGCTGCTGCTCCTCCCCGCCGCCGCCGCCGTCGTGCTCCTCGTCCTCCCTTCGCTGCTGTTCATTGCGGTTCGAGGAGGTGGGTGGCGGCGGCGATGATGTGAGTGGGAGGCGAGGAGGCGCGCGGGAGGGAGGGAGGGAGGCGGCTGCGGGAGGGAGAGAGGAGGAGGCGGCTAGGGTTCCACCAATGGAGCGCCCCCTTTTATACCCGCACGACGCGAAATGACCGGAATGCCCTGGTGGGGGTAAGGTATTTACAATTAGTTGCCATTGAAAATTTATCCGACGGCCCAGGACGATCGGGTCAACATCGGACGGCCCACGGCGATCTGGCCTGAGATCCGACGGCCTGTATCCCGAGGAGATTTTGATCCGACGGTCCAGAATCCAAACGCACGGGAGATCTCCATTTCGGTTCGGTCTCTAAGAAGGGGATGGGTGACTTTGATTGTATCGAAGAATGAAAAAAGCAGGGAAGATAAACTAGACAAAAGCTGCAAACTTGTTGGCCTTCCTGAAAACACTGCATCTTGAAAGAAAAAGGGCATAGTGTGGAAGCTTTGGTAAACATTGGCACACGCATCCCAATCCAATTCGATTTGACAAATCGGCAAAATAGCTTCCCAGTCTTTTCTTTTTTTCATTACTACGTTTTTAGGAAAATTTATTACAAATCGCCAAAATAGCTTCCGAGTCTTTCGATTTGACAAATCGCCAAAAAATGTTTTTGGCTGCAGTCAAGTTTTTTTATTCATCTAAAAAAGTTTGTTTTTCATTTGGAAATGCCAGTATATAACTTCACCTTTCCCACTTTAATTCAAATTTCTGCGGTCAAAAGTGACATTTGTCCAAGTGTTGTTTCTTGCTACAAGTGTCGTGATTACTGGCTACTTGCGCATGGTGGGGAACGTAGTATTTTAAAATTTTCACCTACGATCACGCAAGATCTATCTAGGAGATGCATAACAACGAGACAGGAGAGTGTGTCCACGTACCCTCGTAGACCGAAAGCGGAAGCGTTTAGTAACACGGTTGATGTAGTTGAACGTCTTCACGATCCAACCGATCCAAGTACCGAACGTACGGCACCTCCGTGTTCAGCACACGTTCAACACGATGACGTCCCTCGAGCTCTTGATCCAGTTGAGGACGAGGGAGAGTTCCGTCAGCACGACGGCGTGGCGACGGTGATGATGAAGTTACCGGCGTAGGGCTTCGCCTAAGCACTACGATGATATGACTGAGGTGTTAAACTATGGAGGGGGCACCGCACACGGCTAAGAGATTTTCTGTTGTGCCTGTGGGGTGCCCCCTCTCCTGTATATAAAGGAGGGGAGGAGGAGGAGGCCGACCAAGGGGGGCGCGCCATAGGGGGAGTCCAACTAGGATTCCTAATCCTAATTGGACTCCCCTTCCTTTTCCAAGAGGGGGGAGAGAGGGAAGGAGGAGGAAAGGGAGAAGGAAAGAGGGGGGGCGCCGCCCCCTCCCTAGTCCAATTCGGACTTGCCATGGGGGGGGGGGGCGGCCACCCCTTGCGGCCCTTCTCTCCTTTCCACTAACGCTCATGAAGGCCCAATACTTCCCCGGGGGGTTTCGATAACCCCTCGGTTCCCCGATAAATATCCGGAATGTCCCGAAACCATTCCGGTGTCCGAATACCTTCGTCCAATATATCAATCTTTACATCTCGATCATTTCGAAATTCCTCGTCATGTCCGTGATCTCATCTGGGAATCCGAACAAACTTCGGTAATCAAATCTCATAACTCATAATACAAATCATCATCAAATGTTAAGCGTGCGGACCATACGGGTTCGATAACTATGTAAACATGACCGAGACATATCTCTGGTCGATAACCCATAGCGAAACCTGGATGCTCATATTGGCTCCTACATATTCTACGAAGATCTTTATCGGTCAAACCGCATAACAACATACGTTATTCCCTTTGTCATCGGTATGTTACTTGCCCGAGATTCGATCATCGGTATCATCATACCTAGTTCAATCTCGTTACCGGCAAGTCCCTTTACTCGTTCCGTAATGCATCATCCCGTAACTAACTCATTAGTCACATTGCTTGCAAGGCTTATAGTGATGTGCATTAACGAGAGGGCCCAGAGATACCTCTCCGATACACAGAGTGACAAATCCTAATCTCGATCTATGCCAACTCAACAAACACCATTGGAGACACCTGTAGTGCATCTTTATAATCACCCAGTTACATTGTGATGTTTGATAGCACACAAAGTGTTCCTTCGGTATTCGGGAGTTGCATAATCTCGTAGTCAGAGGAATATGTAAGTCATGAAGAAAGCAATAACAATAAAACTAAACGATCATTATGCTAAGCTAACAGATGGGTGTTGTCCCCATTCATCAAATGACAACACATGTCTATGGTCAGGAAACTTTAACCATCTTTGATTAACGAGCTAGTCAAGTAGAGGCATACTAGGGACACTCTGTTTGTCTATGTTTTCACACATGTACTAAGTTTCCGGTTAATACAATTCTAGCATGAATAATAAACATTTATCATGATATAAGGAAATATAAATAACAACTTTATTATTGCCTCTAGGGCATATTTCCTTCAGGGCACACACATCTGAGATCTGGTTGATGCATAGCTTGTATGAGATTAAGCAGAAATATTATTAATATTGGAAATAAATGAACCAACTGAGAACTTAATCTTTTGCACAAATTCAATCAAAAAGAGAAAATCACTTGGAAGGAGTACAACCAAAATACGCCAAGGTTGAGGGGCCAAGACCTCCCGGCTGTCATTGAATAGGTCAAGCCAGCTCCGATAGGGGAGCAGCGACAGCGATGCATCAGCGGTTTGTTCTGGCGGTAGTAGTGGTCGTCGGTGGTCTCGGAATCTCGATGTAATTTTTATTATGTTTGAGATACTTTGTAATTTCAATGAACTTTCACAATATATTTGATCATTTTCGCAAAGTAATACAAGTTTCTTACCCGCAAAAGAAAGAGGGGGGGGGGCAATGAGCATGTAAGTACCAAACTATTGTATTACATGTAGATATAATATTAGAACTGAAATTAGGAGTCACAGTCATTTTGTTCAAGGATGGAAAGGTTATTGAGGTCATGATGTCCTACAACTTCTTCTTCTTCTTATTGTTGTTGTTGTTGTTGTTGTTGTTGTTGTTGTTGTTGTTGTTGTTGTTGTTGTTGTTTTAGAAAAAAAATCATGTTTGGTAAGCACATAGCATTGTTTCAATACAATTTTGTCAATAGATACATTTTACTCCTATCAACTTTTCGCCTCTGATCTTTTAGCTCAACTCTAAGTCATTCAGAAAATATAAGTTCCAAAAACCTATAGTTTTGGGAATTAGACATATCTAGTCCAACCCCAAGTGCTCTTTAATAATTCTCCAAAAGTATTTGGGTCAAACCAAAAAAAACTTCTTCCTCCAAATTCCTTGAAATTGAGCAGGAGGAAACTTCCATCTCCATCCACACCCTCCAGCCACCGTGGTTTGCCACCATTGGCCCCCTCCAGCCACACCGCTAGCTGTCGAGCCCTCTTCAACCCCACTAAACTCATCACCGTCCTTTCCGACTACATGCCACCGCCAGAACGTCCTCCTCAGACTATGCCATTGTTGGCGCCTACTCCTACCGTGATGCCGAGCCTCGGTCCCCTGTCGGGCAATGCTCGAGCAATTGCTCGCCTTTAGAGCATCTCTAGCAGAGCGCTATAATCTCAGCCCATAAAATCGATTTACGGTCGCCCTAAATCGATTTTTGCGGGCACTTTTTGCCCGGCGCGGAACAGATACCGCAAATGGACTTGCAAATTTAAAACTTAAGATAAAGCATGTTACCGCTACATTTAAAAAGTCCGGACCTCACCGTAGTTCATCACACACTGATGTCTACTACGCAACCTTCTTCTTGTAGACTCGTCTTGGGCTACCAAGCGCAGATTTTTGTAGGACAGTAGCAAATATCCCTCAAGTGGAGGACCTAAGGTTTATCAATCCGTGGGAGGCATAGGATGAAGATGGTCTCTCTCAAACAACCCTCCAACCAATTAACAATGAGTTTCTTGTGTCCCCAACACAACCAATACAATGATAAATTGTTGTAACGCCCTCGATGCGGCTATATCTCCCACGTGTCGAGGCACGACTTAGAGGCATAACTGCATTGAAAGCAATGTCGCAAGTGAGATAATCTTCACACAACCCATGTAATACATAAGGGAAAGAGATACATAGTTGGCTTACAGTCGCCACTTCACACAATACATAAATAAACATTCATCATCCAGATTACACTCAAGGTCCGACTACGGAACCAAAATGAAAGAAGACTACCCCAAATGCTACACAGATCCCCGATCGTCCCAACTGGGCTCCACTACTGATCATTAGGAAAAGACACATAGTAACGACCACGTTCCTCGTCGAACTCCCACTTGAGCTCGGTTGCGTCATCTGCACTAGCATCGTCGGCACCTGCAACTGTTTTGGTAGAATCTGTGAGTCACGGGGTCTCAGCAATCTCACACCCGCAAGATCAAGACTATTTAAGCTTAAAGGTAGGATAGGGTTGTGAGGTGGAGCTGCAGCAAGCGACTAGCATATATGGTGGCTAACAACGCAAAAGAGAGCGAGAAGAGAAGCAAAGCACGGTCGTGAAGCTAGAAGTGATCAAGAAGTGATCCTAGAACAACCTACGTCAAACATAACTCCAACACCGTGTTCACTTCCCTGACTCCGCCGAGAAGAGACCATCACGGTTACACACGCGGTTGATGTGTTTTAATTGAGATCAACTTCGGGTTTTCTACAACCGGACATTAACAAATTCCCATCTACCTCATAACCGCGGGCACGGCTTTCGAAAGATAATACCCGGCAGGGGTGTCCCAACTTAGCCCATCATATGCTCTCACGGTCAACGAAGGATATTCCTTCTACCGGGAAGACCCGATCAGTCTCGGAGTCCCGGTCTACAAGACCTTCCGACAGTAATAAAACAAATCCAGCAAAGCCGCCCGATTGTGTCGACAAATCCCGATAGGAGCTGCACATATCTCGTTCTCAGGGCACATCCGGATAAGCTAAGCATACAGGTACCAACATAACCCAAGTTGCCAAGGGACGGTCCCGCACGGTGCTCTAGTTTGGACCAGCAATCGAAGGAGAACTGGCCCGGGGGGTTAAAATAAAGATGACCCTTGGGCTCGCGAAAACCCGGGGGAAAAGGCTTAGGTGGAAAATGGTAAAACCAAAGTTGGGCCTTGCTGGAGGAGTCTTATTCAAGGCGAACTGTCAAGGGGGTCCCATAAATCACCCAACCGTGTAAGGAACGCAAAAATCAAGGAACATAACACCGGTATGACGGAAACTAGGGTGGCAAGAGTGGAACAAAACACCAGGCATAAGGCCGAGCCTTCCACCCTTTACCAAGTATATAGATGCATTAATTAAAATAAGAGATATTGTGATAACCCAAAATTAACATGTTCCAACAAGGAACAAACTTCATCTTCACCTGCAACTAACAACGCTATAAGAGGGGCTGAGCAAAGCGGTAACATAGCCAATCAACGGTTTGCTAGGAAAGGATGGTTAGAGGTTTTTCATGGCAATATGGGTGGCATGATATAGCAAGTGGTAGGTATCGCAACATAGGCATAGCAAAAGAGCGAGCATCTAGCAAGCAAAGATAGAAGTGATTTCGAGGGTATGGTCATCTTGCCTGCAAGGTTCTCAGAGTTGTCGAAAGCTTGATCCTCGTAAGCGTTCTCAACAGGTTCCTCGTTCACGTACTCGTCTCCCGGCTCTACCCAAAACAAGAACACAAGCAAAGGAACAACTATCAACCACGATGCAATGCGCAATCAACATGATGCAAAACATGGCATGATATGCGAGATGTGATATGCAATGCATATGCGTGCTCCGGAAGAAAAAAATGAACAAGGCATAATCATGGCAAACCAAGTATGCCACTGGAAAGGTGAGGTGATTTCGGTTGAAATCGATATAAAGATCACCGGAATCGGATGCACGGTTTGCAAATGGCAAACAAAACAAGAATGACATATTTCTGCGTTTAACAGCATGATGCCACTTAGCATGCAACAAGAAATTAAGCTACTGCACCCTAACATATCAGAAAAGCATATGACAGTGATCTACTCAAGATGCTTGACAAAAAATGAACACTGAGCTACGGCTAAATCACATCATAACAGGTTCAAACAAGCATGGCAAAAGTGCAAAAGATAACAGGTTCACAGACTTAGTGAAAATACCATCATGCCAGAAATTAATATCGGGATGAAATGTTTAGAGCAAGGAAACAACCTGCTACAGAAAACAATGTAGCAAAACAAGGCATGACGTGAATCTACTCAAAACATAGAACAAAAGTCCCTTACTGACCATTAGCCAAAAAGGACCAGAAAATATAATAGCACCCATGTCAAATAAGCATGTTTCGTTACCGTTTTCAGACTTAGCAGAAAACTGGACATGTCAAAATCAGATAGCAAGTAGGCATGTTTACAAGCTCGATGCACTCACTACAGAGCATTTCATGCTAAACTAAGCATACATCCATCAATAAGACATGGCATAGGAGCTATACATGGCAAAAATAACCTCATATCACGCAAGGATCAACTACAACAAGCTTGGCAAAATCAAATAACACGTAAAAAATCTGCCAGAAACATTTTATAGCAAAAGTAGAGCTCGATTGACTCAAGCTATGGCACTCCATAATTACAAACAAAGGCATGGTTTGATAGATAAAATCCATATGTTCAAAACACCCTCATTGATTATGCTCAAAAGAGGTATAGATCTCTCTGAAACAACATGAACACATGGCATAAAAATAACAGCAGGGAATAACTTGGTGAAATTACTAAGTCCCTGAAATCAGCAACAATATGATCCCTAGTTTGCATGCTTGTGCTAGTCACCACAGAGATCACAAAAATACATGGCATAGACCCCTGTAAAGATGGCATGGCATATTACAAAACACATGCAGGTCTCCAATTCATAGGATGCACACATCAATCATGGCAAAAATGATAAAAGTGCAACTACTGAAACAGATCTGAAACTAACATCACATAGCCCTTTTCTAACAGCATTTCGGGCCTCAAGATGAGATCAAATGAAAATTATGCAATGAGACCGAATGATGTACTCATCGAGATGAACAATTTGACATATTATATGCACGAAACGGAGCAGTATGCAGCAAGTTATGAAGAGATGAACATGCAACAAAATAATCTCAGAAAAGACTTAGAGGATTCGAGGGGAGGGGAAAGTCAACCCTCGTCAGATCGGATCTGGGATCCGGCGGCCGAGGCGAGGTTCGCCGGCGGGGCTCGCCGGAGAGGAGGACGGGGCGGCCGGATCCGGGGCCGGGGATGGTCGCCGGCGTCGGGGACGGCGAGCGGGGCGCCGGGCGCGGCGGCCTCGGGCGGAAGGCAGGCGGCGGTCGGCGGCGGTTGGCGGGCGCGGCGGACGGCGGCGGAGCGGTGGCGGGCGCCGGCGCGGGCGACGGCCGGGCGCGGTCGGCGGCGCGGGAGACGAAGGCGCAGGCCGCGCGGGCGCTGCGGACCGCGGGGGCCGGCGGCGGGCCCGACGGGCCTCGGCGGGGAAGTGGGCGCGGGGCCACGTGGCGGCGCCCGGTTGGTCCGGCGCGGCGGGCGGACACGTCCGGCTCAGCCCGGACGTGTTCGGCGGCGCGGAGGGGAGCGGGGCTAGGGTTTAGGGTGGAATTGATCCGGGATTTGGAAATGGGGGGTCTTTAAATAGAGGTAGAGGAGGCTAGGGAGCTCCAAATTGAGCACGGTTTTCGCCCACACGATCGTGATCAAACGGCGATGAACATGGAAGTGACTTAGATGGGTTATTGGGCTGATTTGAAGGGGTTTTGGGCTGCAACACACACGAGGCCTTCACGGTTACCCGGTTAACCGTTGGAGTATCAAACGACCTCCGAATGACCCGAAACTTGACAGGCGGTCTACCGGTGCTATACCAAGGCCGCTTGACAAACCTCGGTCCATTCCGAGAAAGTTTAATACCTGCTCATGGAAAAAGGTAAAAGGGGACGCCGGGGAGCATAGGAGCGCCGGATTGCAAAATGGACAACAGGGAAAATGCTCGGATGCATAAGACGAACACGTATGCGAATGCGATGCACATGATGACATGATATGAAATGCATGACAAGGACAAAATGCAAAATGACGGGAAACCCAACCACCGAGGGAATATCATATCACATAGCCGGAAATGGCAAGAGTTGGAGTTACAAATATGGCAAGTTACATCCGGGGTGTTACAACACTCCACCACTACGAGAGGATCTCGTCCCGAGATCTAGGACTGAAAGAACTCCGGATATTCGGAACGGAGGTGGTCCTCGCGCTCCCAGGTGGCTTCTCGGTCTGAATGGTGAGACCACTTCACTTTCAGGACTTTGATGGACTTGTTGCGAGTCTTGCGCTCAGTTTCTTCAAGAATAGCAATGGGATGCTCATGATAAGACAAATCTTCTTGAAGATCAATCTCTTCGAAGTTGATGGTGCGCTCAGGTGTCTTGAAGCACTTGCGAAGCTGTGACACGTGGAACACATCATGCACATTTGCAAAGTTGGAGGGAAGCTCAAGTTGATAGGCGAGAT
Source organism: Aegilops umbellulata (assembly GCA_032464435.1). NCBI lineage: Eukaryota > Viridiplantae > Streptophyta > Magnoliopsida > Poales > Poaceae > Aegilops > Aegilops umbellulata. The sequence goes on from CP136060.1 coordinate 100,169,472, forward strand.
CGCCTCTTTTACCGATGATCTTGAAAGGACCGACGTATCTAGGGGCAAGTTTCCCTTTGATACCGAAGCGATGAGTGCCTTTCATTGGCGAGACGCAGAGGTAGACATGGTCTCCGATCTCGAATGCCAAATCACGGTGTTTGCTATCGTAATAGCTCTTCTGGCGCGATTGAGCGGCTTTGAGATTCTTACGAATGACTTTACACATATCTTCAGCCTCTGTGATCAAATCGTTGCCAAGAAGTTGGCGTTCGCCCGTCTCTGACCAATTGAGAGGAGTACGACACTTTCTGCCATAGAGAATCTCGAATGGGGCTTTGCCCGAGCTCGCTTGAAAGATGTTGTTGTAAGAGAACTCAGCATATGGAAGACAGTCCTCCCACTTCATGCCAAAAGAGATAACACAAGCCCTGAGCATATCTTCAAGAATTTGGTTGACACGCTCAACTTGCCCACTAGTTTGAGGATGGAAAGCTGTGCTGAAGCGAATGTTTGTGCCCATGGCCTTCTGAAAAGAATCCCAAAACTTGGAGGTAAAGATGCTGCCACGGTCTAAAGAAATCAATTGTGGAATGCCATGCAAGGAGACAATTCTGTAGGTGTAGAGCTCTGCCAGCTGCGCTGCTATGATAGACTCTTTGATAGGAAGAAAATGAGCCACTTTAGTGAGCTTGTCGATGACGACGAAGATAACATCATTTCCACGCTTAGACTTAGGAAAACCAGTCACGAAGTCCATTTCGATATGATCAAACTTCCATTCTGGAATAGCAAGAGGTTGGAGTAGACCAGCTGGTCGTTGGTGTTCTGCTTTCACCCTTCGACAGACATCACATTCATTCACGAATTGAGCAATTTCTCGCTTCATTCGAGTCCACCAGTACGACTACTTGAGGTCATGGTACATCTTTGTACTTCCAGGATGAATGGATAGGAGTGAATTGTGCGCCTAATTCATAATGACTTTACGAAGATCACCCTTTGGAACCACAGCCTGGTCCTCGAAGAAAAGAGTATCTCTGTCATCAACGCGATAGCACTTGTATTTGGAAATGCCCTTGTCAATACCACGTTTCACCTTCTTCACCATGGTATCCAACAGTTGTGCCTCACGAATCTGATCTTCCAAAGTAGGAGAGACCATGAGGTTGGCAAGAAAACCTTGAGGAACAACTTGAAGATTCAACTTGCGGAAAGCTTCACAAAGATCCGGTTGAAAGGGCTTGAGGATTAAGCTGTTGCAATAAGCCTTCCTGCTCAAAGCGTCTGCAATCACATTAGCCTTGCCTGGAGTATATTCAATACTAGGATTATACTCTTGAATCATTTCGACCCATCGAGTTTTCCTGAGGTTGAGGTTGGGCTGAGTGAAGATGTACTTGAGACTCTTGTGATCGGTGAAAATGTCCACTTTCCTTCCCAACAAGAGATGTCTCCATGTTATTAATGCATGGACAACTGCCGCCAAGTCAAGATCGTGAGTGGGGTAGTTCTTTTCGTTGGGCTTCAACTGACGAGAGGTATAGGCCACAACCTTATTTTCTTGCATTAACGCAGCACCGAGACCTTGAAGAGAAGCATCACAGAAAACTTCATAAGGCTTGGATTCGTCAGGAGGAGTCAAAACTGGAGCAGTGACTAGTTTCTCTTTGATAGTGTTGAAAGCAACGTCACACTCAGGAGACCAGACATACTTCACATGCTTCTGGAGGAGGTTGGAAAGAGGCTTTGCAATCATTGAGAAATTCTCAACGAATCTTCGGCAATAGCTTGCAAGTCCAAGAAAACTGCGAAGCTGCTTGACATTCTGAGGAGGTTCCCAATTCAAAACTGCAGACACCCTCTCGGGATTAATAGCAATGCCCTTGGCAGAGATGATATGCCCAAGATAAAGAACTTCATCAAGCCAGAATTCACATTTGGAGAACTTCGCATAGAATTTATACTCTCTGAGCTTGTCGAGCACCAATCGCAAATGCTTGGCATGATCCTTCTTATTCTTGGAGAAGACCAATATATCATCGAGATAGACCAAGACGAATTCATTGGTGTAGGGGTTGAAGATGAAGTTCATCATACAAGAGAACGTTGGAGGAGCATTGACAAGGCCGAAAGACATGACAATATATTCATAAGAACCAAAGCTTGTTCTGAATGCTGTCTTGGGACTATCTTCTTCACGAATGCGAATCTGATGATAACCCATCCGAAGGTCAAGCTTGGAGAACACTTTAGCTCCTTTAAGTTGCTCGAATAGCTCATTGATGTTGGGAAGTGGGTACTTGTTCTTGATTGTCTTCTTGTTCAATGGACGGTAATCGACGCAAAGTCGGTCCGTGCCATCCTTCTTCTGGACAAAAAGAACACCACAACCCCAAGGAGAAGAACTCGGTCTGATCAGACCCAGACGCTCTTGTTCATCGAGTTGTTTCTTCAATTACTTCAACTCTTTTGGCCCAAGCTTGTATGGACGCTTGCAAACGGGTTCCGTGCCAGGCTCAAGATTAATAACGAATTCGACTGGCCGGTGAGGAGGCATACCCGGAAGCTCTTCTGTAAAGACATCTTGGTACTCACAAACGACTGGAATCTGAGAGATAGCATCCAATTCGCCCTTCTCATTGAGAGAAAACAACCAAATGGTTTCGTCACGAGCGGCATAGATGATCACATCGTCAGAAGAGTGAGTCAATTGAATTTCCCTGGTAGCACAATCAAGCTGAGCCTTGTGCTTAGAAAGCCAGTCCATCCCGAGAATAAGATTAATATCAGAGTCACCAAGAACAATTGGTTTAGCCAGAAATCTATAGTCGCCCATCTTGATAGAAACATCCGGAATCATCGTGGTAGCCCTCATATGCTTGGCCGGAGAAACAACCCCCATGGGTTTACCCAACATTTCCGAAGTGAAATCATGCTTTGAAACGAATGATCTTGACATGAAACAATGCGATGCACCGGTATCAAATAAGACTTTTGCAGGAATATCATTAACAGGAAGGTTACCCATGATCACTTCTGAAGAATCCTTTGCCTGAGCCGCGTTCAACATGTTCACCTTGGCATGCTTAGGATTATGCTTGACCACTGCATTGCTGGAAGATTTCACAGGAGGAGGAGGCGGAAGGCGCCTTTGGTTGAAGCACTTATTCGCATAGTGACCCTTTTGCTGACATTTGTTGCAAGTCACCTCTGAGAGCGGACGATGATAAGGAGCATTTGACCTTGGAGCTTGGTTCTGAGACTTGTTCTGATAGCCAGGGTTGGGTGGGTGGGAAGATCCATGACCACCTGAGTTCTTCTGCTGATAAGGCTGACGGAATGGAGGAGGAGGAGGCAACCAGAACTTCTGTTGCTTGGCTGCCACTAGTGAGGAAGAAGAGGACTGAACTGCGTCCCTGACTCTCTTCTTAGATGCCTCACTCTTGAGCTGAGCAGCTTCCTGTTTCAGTGCCATGTTGTAGAATTCATCATACTTTAACGGCTCAAAAAGCACGAGAGCTAGTTGCAGATCTTCTCTGAGGCCACGCCTGAATTGGTAAATCATGCTTTTCTCATCAGGGATGTCTTGCTTAGCAAAACGAGAGAGCTTCTGGAACTGAGTGTTGTATTGATACACAGACATGTTGCCTTGCTTGAGATTGCGGAACTCCTCACGCTTACTCTCAACAACACTTTCTGGAATGTGATGAGCTTTGAAGTCACGGCGGAAATCATCCCAGGTAATCACACGACCTCCTCTGGAATCTTTGTATTGTTGGAACCACTCAGCAGCTTGATCCTTGAGTTGAAAAGAGGCAAACTTGACAAAGTCCCCAGGCCTGACATTGCTACATTCGAAGTGCTTGTTGATGTCCACGAGCCAATCATCGGCGTCTGTGGCCTCGACACAGTAGCTGAAAGTCTTTGGCTGATTTGCAAGGAACTGATTGAGGGTAGCGAAATGCGGCTGATTGTTGCCTTGGCCTTGATTTCCCTGATTACCTTGCCCTTGGTTGCGATCTTGCAAGAGCTGAATCAAAATCTGAGCGTTGGCATTGGTCGCTGTCATCAAGGCTTGCCATGCCTCCGGAGGCGGAGGTGGTGGCGGAGGGTTAGCCTGACTTCCTTCACTGCGTTCCGGATTCTGACGCGTTGGCGGAGCCATCCTGAAGAGGGTGACATCCATTAGCATCTTGAAAGACATATATTCAAGCTAAATCAAAGGATCGAAATTGCAACATATAGTCTTCACAATAAACATTCGAACAAGAATGAACGAATGAATTCCAAAGTAAAGCATCACACTTCCATAAGCTGAGAAGCCATTTAGATAAAAGGTATGGAATCACCAACTGCCTCGAAACAACTCGAATATCACAACTGAAAACAAAACAAAGGATTGGCTTGCAGAATAAGCCGGAACAAACATATGATAGATCCCATATCGTATCATGTGCCTGTTGGAAAGATATCCTACGAGATACTTGAATTCCCACTTATAAACTCCCGAAACTTTCTGGTTATGCAATCAGGTGTTGGGGATACAGGGGACACAAAATATATCACCCAAACTAACAATACCTAGATCCAGCTGTATCCATCCTTCAACACATAACCAAGAAACCCTCGGAAATCGTCTACCTCAACCTTCAAAAAGCATCCGTTATACAAGTTATGGCAATACTCCCGCACTCGCCTCAGTACTGGGCTATCAGGGTTATCTCACCAACAACTGTACAAAAGAGATTTTTGATGTCGGCGTACTAAACTCAGGTATTCCAGAACTGCAACGATAAGATTATGACGACAACACCTCGGAGCTCAACTCCCCGGGACACCTCCACTAAACCCCTGCTGACAGGAGGCACCAAGACAATGTTGTCATCATAAAACCATCGGAACGATTCTAAGATACCCGCGTGATCCTAATTTTTTTAGTGAAACTTGAGAAGAGAAGAGTCAAAACTCTACGTCAGGATGCCTTACCAGAGCGATGAGGAGACTGGGAAGTAAAAAGAATTCCTAAACTCTCTGATACATAATTCCTAAATGACTCAAAACATTTTTCTAGACACAACTCGGCCGCTAAAAACGATCAATCAGTGGGGGCTCCTAAGGTCGGGGAAGGCTCTGATACCAACTTGTAACGCCCTCGATGCGGCTATATCTCTCACGTGTCGAGGCAAGACTTAGAGGCATAACTGCATTGAAAGCAATGTCGCAAGTGAGATAATCTTCACACAACCCATGTAATACATAAGGGAAAGAGATACATAGTTGGCTTACAGTCGCCACTTCACACAATACATAAATAAACATTCATCATCCAGATTACACTCAAGGTCCGACTACGGAACCAAAATGAAAGAAGACTACCCCAAATGCTACACAGATCCCCGATCGTCCCAACTGGGCTCCACTACTGATCATCAGGAAAAGACACATAGTAACGACCACGTTCCTCGTCGAACTCCCACTTGAGCTCGGTTGCGTCATCTGCACTAGCATCGTCGGCACCTGCAACTGTTTTGGTAGAATCTGTGAGTCACGGGGTCTCAACAATCTCACACCCACGAGATCAAGACTATTTAAGCTTAAAGGTAGGATAGGGTTGTGAGGTGGAGCTGCAGCAAGCGACTAGCATATATGGTGGCTAACAACGCAAAAGAGAGCGAGAAGAGAAGCAAAGCACGGTCGTGAAGCTAGAAGTGATCAAGAAGTGATCCTAGAACAACCTACGTCAAACATAACTCCAACACCGTGTTCACTTCCCGGACTCCGCGGAGAAGAGACCATCACGGTTACACACGCGGTTGATGTGTTTTAATTGAGATCAACTTCGGGTTTTCTACAACGGGACATTAACAAATTCCCAAATGCCTCATAACCGCGGGCACGGCTTTCGAAAGATAATACCCTGCAGGGGTGTCCCAACTTAGCCCATCATAAGCTCTCACGGTCAACGAAGGATATTCCTTCTACCGGGAAGACCCGATCAGTCTCAGAGTCCCGGACTACAAGACATTTCGACAGTAATAAAACAAATCCATCAAAGCCGCCCGATTGTGCCGACAAATCCCAATAGGATCTGCACATATCTCGTTCTCAGGGCACATCCGGATAAGCTAAGCGTACAGGTACCAACATAACCCAAGTTGCCAAGGGACGGTCCCGCACGGTGCTCTAGTTTGGACCAGCAATCGAAGGAGAACTGGCCCGGGGGGTTAAAATAAAGATGACCCTCGGGCTCGCAAAAACCCGGGGGAAAAGGCTTAGGTGGCAAATGGTAAAACCAAAGTCGGGCCTTGCTGGAGGAGTCTTATTCAAGGCGAACTGTCAAGGGGGTCCCATAAATCACCCAACCGTGTAAGGAACGCAAAAATCAAGGAACATAACACCGGTATGACGGAAACTAGGGTGGCAAGAGTGGAACAAAACACCAGGCATAAGGCCGAGCCTTCCACCCGTTACCAAGTATATAGATGCATTAATTAAAATAAGAGATATTGTGATAACCCAAAATTAACATGTTCCAACAAGGAACAAACTTCATCTTCACCTGCAACTAACAACGCTATAAGAGGGGCTGAGCAAAGCGGTAACATAGCCAATCAACGGTTTGCTAGGAAAGGATGGTTAGAGGTTTTTCATGGCAATATGGGTGGCATGATATAGCAAGTGGTAGGTATCGCAGCATAGGCATAGCAAAAGAGCGAGCATCTAGCAAGCAAAGATAGAAGTCATTTCGAGGGTATGGTCATCTTGCCTGCAAGGTTCTCAGAGTTGTCGAAAGCTTGATCCTCGTAAGCGTTCTCAACAGGTTCCTCGATAACGTACTCGTCTCCCGGCTCTACCCAAAACAAGAACACAAGCAAAGGAACAACTATCAACCACGATGCAATGCGCAATCAACATGATGCAAAACATGGCATGATATGCGAGATGTGATATGCAATGCATATGCGTGCTCCGGAAGGAAAAAATGAACAAGACATAATCTTGGCAAACCAAGTATGCCACTCGAAAGGTGAGGTGATTTCAGTTGAAATCGATATAAAGATCACCGGAATCGGATGCACGGTCTGCAAATGGCAAGCAAAACAAGAATGACATATTTCTGCGTTTAACAGCATGATGCCACTTAGCATGCAACAAGAAATTAAGCTACTGCACTCAAACATATCAGCAAAGCATATGACAGTGATCTACTCAAGATGTTTGACAAAAGATGAACACTTAGCTACAGCTAAATCACACCATAACAGGTTCAAACAAGCATGGCAAAAGTGCAAAAGATAACAGGTTCACAGACTGTGTGAAAATACTATCATGCTAGAAATTAATATCGGGATGACATGTTTAGAGTAAGGAAACAACCTGCTACAGAATACAATATAGCAAAACAAGGCATGACATGAATCTACTCAAAACATAGAACAAAAGTCCCTTACTGACCATTAGCCAAAAAGGACCAGAAAATATAATAGCACCCATGTCAAATAAGCAAGTTTTGTTACCGTTTTCAGACTTAGCAGAAAACTGGACATGTCAAAAACAGATAGCAAGTAGGCATGTTTACGAGCTCGATGCACTCACTACATAGAATTTCATGCTAAACTAAGCATACATCCATCAAGAAGACATGTCATAGGAGCTAGACATGGAAAGAATAACATCATATCATGCAAGGATCAACTACAACAAGCTTGGCTAAATCGAATAACACGTAAACAATCTGCCAGAAACATTTTATAGCAAAAGTAGAGCTCGATTGACTCAAGCTATGGCACTCCATAATTACAAACAAAGCATGGTTTGATAGAGAAAATCCATATGTTCAAAACACCCTCATTGATTATGCTCAAAAGAGGTATAGATCTCTCTGAAACAACATGAACACATGGCATAAAAATAACAGCAGGGAATAACTTGGTGAAATTACTAAGTCCCTGAAATCAGCAACAATATGATCCCTAGTTTGCATGCTTGTGCTAGTCACCACAGAGATCACAAAAATACATGGAATACACCCCTGTAAATATGGCATGGCATATTACAAAACACATGTAGGACTCCAATTCATAGGATGCACACATCAATCATGGCAAAAATGATAAAAGTGCAACTACTGAAACAGATCTGAAACTAACATCACATAGCCCTCTTCTAACAGCATTTTGGGCCTCAAGATGAGCTCAAATGAAAATGATGCAATGAGGTGAAATGATGTACTCATCGAGATGAACAATTTGACATATTATACGCACGCAACGGAGCAGTATGCAGCAAGTTATGAAGCGATGAACATGCAACAAAATAATCTCAGAAAAGACTTGGAGGATTCGAGGGGAGGGGAAAGTCAACCCTCGTCAGATCGGATCTGGGATCCGGCGGCCGAGGCAAGGTTCGCCGGCGGGGCTCGCCGGAGAGGAGGACGGGGCGGCCGGATCCGGGGCCGGGGATGGTCGCCGGCGCCGGGACGGCGAGCGGGGCGCCGGGCGCGGCGGCCTCGGGCGGAAGTCAGGCGGCGGTCGGCGGCGGTTGGCGGGCGCGGCGGACGGCGGCGGCCGGGCGCGGGCGGCGGCGCGGGAGACGAAGGCGCAGGCGGCGCGGGCGCTGCGGGCCACGGGGGCCGGCGGCGGGCCCGACCGGCCTCGGCGGGGAAGTGGGCGCGGGGCCACGTGGCGGCGCCCGGTTGGTCCGGCGCGGCGGGCGGACGCGTCCGGCTCCTCCCGGATGTGTCCGGCGGCGCGGATGGGAGCGGGGCTAGGGTTTAGGGTGGAATTGATCCGGGATTTGGAAATGGGGGGTGTTTAAATAGAGGTAGAGGAGGCTAGGGAGCTCCAAATTGAGCATGGTTTTCGCCCACACGATCGTGATCGAACGGCGATGGACATGGGAGTGACTCAGATGGGTTATTGGGCTGATTTGAAGGGGTTTTGGGCTGCGACACACACGAGGCCTTCACGGTTACCCGGTTAACCGTTGGAGTATCAAACAACCTCCGAATGACCCGAAACTTGACAGGCGGTCTACCGGTGTTATAACAAGGCCGCTTGACAAACCTCGGTCCATTCTGAGAAAGTTTAATACCCGCTCACGGAAAAAGGTAAAAGGGTACGCCGGGGAGCATAGGAGCGCCGGATTGCAAAACGGACAACGGGGAAAATGCTCGGATGCATAAGACGAACACGTATGCGAATGCGATGCACATGATGACATGATATGAAATGCATGACAAGGACAAAATGCAAAATGATGGGAAACCCAACCACCGAGGGAATATCATATCACATAGCCGGAAATGGCAAGAGTTGGAGTTACAAATATGGCAAGTTACATCCGGGGTGTTACAATTGTATAGGTGCACTAGTTCGGCGAAGAGATGGTGATACAAGTGCAATATGGATGGTAGATATAGGTTTTCGTAATCTGAAAATATAAAAATAGCAAGGTAGCAAGTACCAAAAGTGAGCGAAAATGGTATTGCAATGCTTGGAAACAAGGCCTAGGGTTCATACTTTCACTAGTGCAAGTTCTCTCAACAATGATAACATAATTAGATCATATAACAATCCCTGAACCTCCAACAAAGTGTCACTCCAAAGTCACTAATAGCGGAGAACAAACGAAGAGATTCTTGTAGGGTACAAAACCACTCAAAGTTATTCTTTCTGATCGATCTATTGGGCTATTCCTATAAGTGTCACAAACAGCCCTAGAGTTCGTACTATAATAACACCTTAAGACACACATCAACCAAAACCCTAATGTCACCTATATACTCGAATGTCACCACAAGTATCCGTTGGTTTGATTATACGACATGCATCACACAATCTCAGATTCATCTACTAAACCAACACAAAGAACTTCAAAGAGTGCCCCAAAGTTTCTACTGGAGAGTCAAGACGAAAACGCGTGCCAACCCCTATGCATAAGTTCACAAGGTCACATAACCCGCAAGTTCATCACCAAAACATACATCAAGTAGATCACATGAATATCCCATTGTCACCGCATATAAGCACATGCAAGACATACATCAAGTGTTCTCAACCGATAAGATAACTTCAAAGGGAAAATTCAATCCATTACAAGAAGGTAGAGGGGGAGAAACATCATAGGATCCAACTATAATAGCAAAGCTCGTGGTACATCAAGATCGTGCCAAATCAAGAACACGAGAGAGAGAGAGATAAAGAGAGAGAGAGAGAGAGAGATAGATAGATAGAGAGAGAGAGAGAGAGATCAAACACATAGCTACTAGTACATACCCTCAGCCCCGAGGGTGAACTACTCCCTCCTCGTCATGGAGAGCACCGGGATGATGAAGATGGCCACCGGTGATGATTTCCCCCTCTGGCAGGGTGCCGGAGCAAGGTCCCGATTGGTTTTTGGTGGCTACAGAGGCTTGCAGCGGCGGAACTCCCGGTCTAGGTTTCTTTTCGGGGGTTTCTATATTTATAGGAATTTTTGGTGTCGGTTTCACATCAGGGGGGGGGGTCCACGAGGAGTCCACAAGGACCGATGGCGCGCCCTAGGGGGTGTGCGCGCCCTCCACCAGGCCTCGTGGCTCTTCTGGCCAACTCCTTGATTCGGGGGCTTCTTATGGTCCATAAAAATCACCGTACATTTTCAGCTCATTTGGACTTCCTTTTCTGCGAAACTCAAAAACAAGGGAAAAAACAGAAACTGGCGCTGGGCTCTAGGTTAATAGGTTAGTCCCAAAATCATATAAAATAGCATATAGATGCATATAAAACATCCAAGATAGATAATATAATAGCATGGAACAATAAAAAATTATAGATATGTTGGAGACGTATCACACACACGTTTAAACAAACTACTCCCTCCGTCCCATAATATAAGAACGTTTTTGACACTAATGCAGTGTCAAAAACGTTCTTATATTATGGGACGGAGGGAGTAAATCCTAAACGACTGAGGGCGGTGACGGCGGTGCCCTATTCGTCGGCATCCAGCGCTTCCTTCGTGGCAAATCGTGCCACCTCTGCCTTGCGGAGAGTCTTCATCGACGGCCAGAGCACATTGTACAACTCGTTGAAGCGACGCCACCCCCGGCTCCCGCCACTACGGGAGAGGGCACCATGGTTGCGAGCCTGCTCACTCTACCATGGCTCGACGGCGTGGCCGCTAGAGCTGCCGGCCTCTGTGTTGTGCCAGCCACGCTTGCGTGGCGGCAACAAGCGGCGGCCCCAACGCCTCCTCGGTGGCCTTCTCGTGACATTGCTCGCCGGAGCTACGCAAGAAATGTGGCGGAAAAGAAGAGGAAAGGGGCGGAGGGGAAGTAACATGGTGGATCTAGATGCAAGACGGGAACCCTAGATCACCCCTCCTTGTACATAAAGCGGCTCGAGGGGGCGGTTTGCCGGCGGTCCGTATAATGTTCATGGGCCGCTGCAAATTTGGCGAACATGTTCTGGCCCGAAAAAGTCCGGATACGCTATCCCACCCACAAATACATGGACCGGTGGCGGGATAACACACCTGCTAGAGATGCTCTTACGCTCTCTCCCAACCTCCAAGGAGTCAACACTGGCCACCTCCCTCACTCATGGGCTCCTCTGTTGGTGCTCAAGTTGGCCATCACCCCTACCAAACCAGGCTGTGGCATCTCTGCACTAATGATACCTTCATCCTCTTTGTTTCCCTTTCCACGTCAATACAGACAAGTTTGACATGGTGGTACATAACTCAATCCTAGAACCAATGAATCTACAACATACTAGTACATAAGGGCATCTTCAACACCGTCCATGAAAAAGGACACACTATTTTCCCATGGACATGGACACTGATATAAGAGCCTACTATCCAACCTTTCACCTAAACGTCCCTTCTTTTTCCTGAAGCCCGGAACACTCAAAATAATTATAGAAAACAGCACAGTGCATCCATAAATAACATGCAAATATTCCAAGTGCAACAATAGTCCAAATGTTTATATTACATCCGAGATAACTGGATGTTCAACAAGTTTTTTGAATTCAATGATACTCGAGTTAGAATCCGCACATGTTGTCCTAAACACTATGCCCCTTGAGCTTCATCAAATGTACAAACATAAATGGCATGATCCCAGTCCTGTGGTACATCATGTCAGCATGTCTAGGCTACAACATGATAGAGGCGAAGGCATCTCGATATTTCGATGAGAGGTAGCTATCGTTTTTGGTGGAAGTCGACTTTGACAATCCGAGTACGAATGTGCGAAGGCGTCATAGCTTAGCAATCGCTAAACCAACATCGAGAGGTTATTGACCATGCCGGAGCATGATCAACCTGAGTACGAGGGTCTATTTCCTGCAAGCAAACGAAGAACAAGTAAGAAACTGAGATTGCAATCCGAATATTGCGAATTTAAGAGGAAAGCTTTATTGATCAGGTGGGATTCTGTGACGTCTTGGTTTGGTCATTTAACACAAACGAAGGACGCGAGTTGCACCTATGGTGAACTTTAATCTAAACAAAGCCCAAGTCTAAATGGTGCCTTAAGGGCTATATTTATAGGGGAAAAGGGAGGGGATTTCGTCCAGCCTTGGCAAGGTGGGACTAAAACACCTCCTGAGTCGTTTCTGAAGGAAATATGCCCTAGAGGCAATAATAAAGTTTTTATTTTATATTTCCTTACATCATGATAAATGTTTATTACTCATGCTAGAATTGTATTAACCGGAAACTTGATACATGTGTGAATACATAGACAAAAACAAAGTGTCCCTAGTATGCCTCTACTTGACTAGCTCGTTAATCAAAGATGGTTAAGTTTCCTAACCATAGACATGTGTTGTCATTTGATGAACAACATCACATCATTAGGAGAATGATGTGATGGACAAGACCCATCCTTTAGCTTAGCATAATGATCGTTAAGTTTTATTGATATTGCTTTCTTCATGATTTAGACATATTCCTCTGACAATTAGATTATGAAACTCCCGGATACCGGAGGAACACCTTGTGTGCTATCAAATGTCACAACGTAACTGGGTGATTATAAAGATGCTCTACAGGTGTCTCCGAAGGTGTTTGTTGGGTTCGCATAGATCGAGATTAGGATTTATCACTCCGAGTATCGGAGAGGTATCTTTGGGCCCTCTCAGTAATGCACATCACTATAAGCCTTGCAAGCAATGTGACTAATGAGTTAGTTGCGGGATGATGCATTACGAAACGAGTAAAGATACTTGCTGGTAACAAGATTGAACTAGGTATAAGGATACCGACGATCGAGTCTCAAGCAAGTAACATACCGATGACAAAGGGAATGACGTATGTTGTCATTGCAGTTCGACCGATAAAGATCTTCGTAGAATATGTAGGAACCAATATGAGCATCCAGGTTCCGCTATTAGTTATTGACCGGAGATGTGTCTCGGTCATGTCTACATAGTTCTCGAACACGTAGGGTCCGCACGCTTAACGTTCGATGACAATTTGTCTTATGAGTTATGTGATTTGATGACCGAAGTTTGTTCGGAGTCCTGGATGAGATCACATACATGACAAGGAGTCTCTAAATGGCCGAGAGGTAAAGATTCACATATTGGAAGGTTATATAGGGACACCGGAATGGTTCCGAAGAAGATCGGGGATTTTTCGGAGTACCGGGAGGTTAGCGGAACCCCCCAGGAAAGTTATTGGGCCTATTGGGCCATAGTGGAGGAGAGGAGGGCCACGTGAGTAGGCGTGCGCCCCCTTGCCCAAACCGAATTGGACTAGGGGAGGGGGCGCGGCCCCCTCTATCCTTCTCCCTCTCTCTCCCTTCCCCTTTTCCTCTCTGTTGGAAGGAAGGAGGAGGGGGACAAATCCTACTTGGACTAGGAGTCCAAGTAGGACTCCCCCTTGGCGCGCCCTCCTTGGCCGCCGACCTCCACCTCCCCCTCCTTTATATACGTGGCCAGGGGGCACCCCAAAGTAGAACAGACAATCTCTTAGCCGTGTGTGGTGCCCCTCCACAGTTTAACACCTCAGTCATATCGTCATAGTGCTTAGGCAAAGCCCTGCGCCGGTAACTTCATCATCACCGTCGCCACGCCGTCGTGCTGATGGAACTCTACCTCAACCCTCTACTGGATCAAGAGCTCGAGGGATGTCATCATGCTGAACGTGTGCTGAACACGGAGGTGCCGTATGTTCGGTACTTGGATCGGTTGGATCATGAAGACGTTCGACTACATCAACCGCGTTACTAAACGCTTACGCTTTCGGTCTATGAGGGTACGTGTACACACTCTCTCGTCTCATTGCTATGCATCTCCTAGATAGATCTTGCGTGATCGTAGGAATTTTTTTAAATTACTGCATTCCCCAACAGTGGCATCAGAGCCAGGTCTATGCGTAGATGATATATGCATGAGTAGAACACAAAGAGTTGTGGGAGATAATAGTCGTACTGCTTACCACCAATGTCTTACTTTTATTCGGCGGTACTGTTGGATGAGACTGGTTCTACCGACATTACATGACTGCGTTCATGAGGCTAGTTCATTACATGACCGCGTTCATGAGACTGGTTCTACCGACGTGCTTCACACACAGGTGGCTAGCGGGTGCTCCCTAGCTCGCTCTCGCAATGATCTCAAGGCCTAGCTCGTCAAACCAAAGGAAAAAGAGACACAAGAGTTTATACTGGTTTGGTCCACCGTTGTGGTGTAATACCCTACTCCAGTGTGGTGTGGTGGATTGCCTTGTAGGCTGAGGATGAACTAGTACAAGGGATGAACAACCTCTCGAGGAGAGGTGTTCTTGAGCTCGGTGAGCTTGTGTGTGCAAGGATGGTCCGAATGATCCATCCCCGATGATCTGATCCCTGATTGCGGTGGTGGCTAGTCCTATTTATAGAGGCCCGGGTCCTCTTCCCAAATGTTAGGCGGGAAGGGATCCCACAACGGCCAATTCTGAAGGGAAACAACTAGTACAAGTTATCCTGACAAAAGGTGGTCTTCGCCTGCCAAAGGCTCTGGTGGTGACGCTGCTGTGGGCTCCACAATGACCTCCGTCCTGCTGTCCTGCTGGTCTTGGTCTTGTTGCATCGATATGGAAACCTTTGCCTGATCCTCGGGACTCATCGCCTTCGTTGCCCCTTTAGCACCAAAGAGGGAACATGTACTCTGTGCCCGCTGGCGCCCGCCTGGCCTTGGTCGTCATGGCTCACGTCACGCGAACCTCGCGAGGTGTCCCTTGCATAGATATCTCTGCTCCTCGGGAGCCAGCCTAGCGAGGCCGCCCCTGAGGAGATCTTGGTGTCATCCGCCTCGCGAGGCTCGGCCCCTCGCGAGGGTCTTGAGTGGTTCCTGATGAAGATGGGCCATACCAGGCCGTTGGTGGAGCCACGCCCTGGGCCGCAGGCAGGCAAGTCTGGGTACCCCCATTCCCAGGACGCCGATAGTATCCCCTGGGCCCAAGGCGCGCTCGGACTTGGCTTCGAGGCGAAGCCAAGGGGCAAGTGCTGAGTGCCATGGGCCCCAATAGCCTGTAGCCTTGATTGACGCGTGGCGACTGACGAGACGTGGGCGTCTCCACTTCCCCACGCAGCCTCGATTTTCGCCTGGCTAGGCGGCCACCGTTGTCTACACAACCCCGCCCCCATTACAGCCAGCATGCTCCGCAGCTCCTCCGCCTTCCATAAACAGTGGATCCCTTCACCCAGTTCGACCTGACACCAGCTCTCCCCGCCGCCATGGCGCCCAGCCAGAAGAAGAAGGGGAAGAAAGAGTCCCGTACCTCGGCCCCCACACCGCCGGTCTTTGAGCCGCCATCGAGCGGTAGGTGGTGCTCAACCAAGAGGCGATGGGCAAGATACGTCCGTCGCTCGCCGCCGATTCCAATGAGTGGGGCGACTGTGGCTTGGCCTGCTTCTCGCGCCGAGATTGACAGGACGACCACCGAGGTCCGCATCCATCTTCACGCCCTCTGGGCAGGCCTGATTCCTCCCTTCTCCAATTTCTTCAACGCAGTGCTCTTGCATTACCAGATCAACGCGCTGCACCTTGACCCCCAATCCATCATCCTCCTTGCTGTCTTCGCCTTCGTCTACGAAGCCATGGTGGGTATTTCCCCTTCCATGGCCTTGCTTCGCCACTTATTCTCGCTGCGCCTGACAGATGCTCTCCAACACTCAGGGTGTGTATCCCTTCAGGCCGTTGTGGCGTTGGCCGGCTTGGGGATCAATTTCGAGCTCTCGCCGTTCGTCGGAGGCTTCAGGAAGCGGTGGATGTTTGTGGATGTTGGTGTGCGTAGCCCTCTGCTACCGCTCTCGCGGATTCCGGCTGCTCCGAGCTCTAGCTGGGGACACGCGAAGCTTGCTGACCGATGGCTCTCCCACGTCTGGCACCGGCTAGCCAGGTTGAAGGAGCTTGGGGTGACGGCGCCTATGGTGGTGAAGGAGTACATCTGGTGCTGCATTGCCCCACTTCAGCGCCACTCCCGGCCGATGTTGGCCTTATCTTGCTATGGGGATCGCATGAGGCTTCAAGTGCCCGCTCTTCCTGTTGAGGCGCAGCGCACGGTGCTCGAGCTCCTGACGGGTGACCCAATGCCAGCCAGCCTACCAGAGGAGGGCTGCCTTCTGTACTACTACTTGAACAAGGTGGAATTCGTGAGGCAGATGCCCCCTTCGACGAATGGGGGCTACGCCCAGCTGGCCTTGAAGGGCCTCGGGAGAGCCCTGTCTTCATGGCTCCCTTGCCCGCCGATAGTGCGGTGATCTCCCCTAAAGTGGGTGCAGGGGGGCGATCACCATCGAACGCTCACGACACTACTGCCGAGGAGCCGACGTCGCCTAAGGCTCTTGAAGCGCTGACCCCTGGGACTCGCGAGAGCCATACTGAGGAAGCGGCCGGGGAAACGACGCAGTCCGGTGCTACTGAGGCTGCAGCCCCCGAGGCCCGGGCGAGCCGTCGTGAGGAGGAGGCTGAGGAATCCACGCAGCCCCGCACTCCTGAGGTCGCCTCCTCCGGAGCCATACCAGTTGTTGTCGGATTACGGGTTCTGGCAAAACCCTTGAGGTTCGAACTCTGGGGTGCGCATGAAGATCTCTCTCCCCTAGCTCACACTCTCACCGCGATCTCAAAGCTCAGCTCGCCAAACCTGAAGAACAAGGGACACAAGAGTTTATACTAGTTCGGGCCATCGATGTGGTGCAATACCCAACTCCAGTGTGGTGTGGTGGATTGCCCAGTAGGCTTGGATGAACAAGTACAAGGGATGAACCGCCTCCTGAGGAGAGGTGTTCTTGAGCTCGTTGAGCTGGTGATGGGGTCTTGGTGGAATGGGTCTCATCCAAGATGATATGCCTCCTACGGTGGTGGCTAGTCCTATTTATAGAGGCCCGGGTCCTCTTCCCAAATGTTAGGCGGGAAGGGATCCCACAACGGCCAATTCGAAGTGGGACAACTAGTACAAGCTATCCCGACAAAAGGTGGTCTTCGCCTGCCAAAGGCTCTGGGGGTGACGCCGTCGTGGGCTCCGCGATGACCTCCATCCTGCCGTCCCACTGGTATTGGTCTTGTTGCACTGATATGGAAACCTTTGCCTGATGCCTCGGGACTCCTCGCCCGCGACTGCTCCTTTAGCACCAAAGAGGAAACCAGTACTCTGCGTCCGCTGGCGCCCGCCAGGCCTTGGTCATCACGGCTCATGTCATGGGAACCTCACGAGGTGCCCCTCGCCTTGATCTCTCCGCTCCTCGCGAGCCAGCCTGGTGAGGCCGCCCCTGAGGAGGTCTGTGTCATCCGCCTCGCGAAGCTCAACCCCTCGCGAGGGTCTTGAGCGTTTGCTAGTGAAGATGGGTCGTAGAGGGCCGCTAGTGGAGCCACGCCGTGGGCCGCACGCAGGAAAGTCTGGGGACCCCCGTTCCCAGGACGCCGGCAGTAGCCCCCGGGCCCAAGGCCCGCTCGGACTTGGCTTCGCAATGAAGCCAAGGGGCAAGTGTGGAGCACCGCGGGCCCCAACCGCCTGTGGCCTTGATTGACGCGTGGCGACTGACAGTACTGGGGCGCCTCCACTTCCCCCCACTACCTCGGCAACTGCTCGACTGACAAAAGGCTGGCGCGGGCTGCGCTGCCTTCATTGCTTCCCTTCGTCTTGCTCCAGATCCCCTTTCTTGCTCTTCATTCCCAAAGACTCCAGATCCGCCAAATCCTCCTCTGAGCCTGCCGCCTAATGGTGTGCAACAAAGCTCGGGCCACCCCTCCGTCATCTTGGTACGAGCCTGCGCTAAATGCGCCAAGCGTCTCGGAGAAGAACCTCGCCTCCATGCTCCTGATGATGGCGGAGGGCGATGAGAAGAGGAAGAGTGTACTTCGGGCCGGCTCCGCCAAGCCAGAGGCATCCGGCAGCACCTTCTATCACTTCTTCATGAGAAGCATCGTGGCGGGGTTGGTTCCTCCCTTCTCCGACTTCTTCTATTCTGTCCTTAGCCATTACAAGCTGCACGTCATCTTCATCCCAACTCCGTCCTCCTTCTGTCGATCTTCGCCTTCTATTGCGAGGCGTACGTTGGGGTGACGCCGTCCGTGGCGCTGCTGCGCCACTTCTTCCATCTCCGGGTCAAGGACGACCCCTGCTCGGGGTGCTACAACTTCGTCGCGGCCAACAAGACCAATGCAATCTCGATGGCCGGGAAGAAGGCTGATGGCTTCAGGGGCAAGTGGGTCCTAATGGATGCCAAGTGCTCCCATCCTCGGTTGGTGCTGCCGACGGAGATGCCCGTGTCTCACGACGGGTGGTTCCACGCGAAGCTCACCGACCCTCGGGCGGAGTTGGTGCTGGAGAGGATGACCGCCGACCTAAAGCCTGATGACCTAAGGGCGGCGAAGCTAACGGGGGCCATGATCCTCAAGGAGTTCATGGCGCAGCGCGTGGCTCCCCTCCAGGCACGCGCGCCCCTTGTGGAAGCTCAGGGATGAAGGGGACGACCTCCGCCTGCGTCCGAAGGCCCTGTCTGATGAGGAGCTAGGCACAGCCCTCCGTTCCCTGGTTGGGGACAACCAAGGGTACCCGCCGGACAGCTTCGTTCCCTTGTACCGCCGCCCGGATGGGGCGAAGATCGTCGCCGCCATGCCTGTCTTCGACGGGCGTGGCCTTGTGCCGCCGGCGCCCTCTGAGGCCCCGGTGCTGACGGTTCCGGTGGTGGTGTCCTCCGACGATTCTGGCATGGAGGAGTAGCAGACCTCGGCGGCCACTCCAGGGGGGGGGGGGGCTGGGGAGACCTCCCCTCCGCGCAAGGCCGACCTCCTCAGCGCCTTTCCTGACGATGACACTGCTAGAGACCACCCCGTGAGGGAAGTCCTGCCCCCTGCTGGGGTTACCATGAGGTCCAGGGTCTCCCCCTCGGGGAAGCCCCCATCCGGTGTCCCGATGAAGAGCAGATCATCGCTGATCTCTCGGGGTGATGCCCCTGCCTCACCGCCGCCCAGAGCCATCATGGCCTCGCAGACTCCTGGGGCCCGCGCGCCCTAGGCCACAAGGCCCCTAAGCTTCGCACTTCTGAAGAGGCATCGGGACTACACCGCTGTGGACCAGTGAGTATCCTGCCCTGACCTTGCCCCTGCTCCTACTTCCGCCGCGTCTTCCTGATGCTTCCTCCTTGAGGTTCTAGGCCGACATCGTCATCGAAGAAGAAGAAGGAGGGGGCGGCCACACCCTCGGGGACCCAGCAGCCTGGCACGGCTGCGCCCCCTCCGCCACAGAAGGGTGACGGTGGTGCCCGCCCCTCTCCAGCCCGGTCTTCCTCGTGAGGCCCGAAGGAGCATCTCCAGGGGACAACGACCCCTGATGCTACGCCGACTCCCGAGGTGCTTGTTCCCAGCTCACTGGCTGAGGCCCCGCAGGCTCCGGAGCCCCTGGCTTCTTCTTTCGCCAACGTTAACCTGCCGGTCTTGGCGACGACTGTCACATCCTAGTTAGTCCATGCATTAGGGTGTTGCATCATGTTTACTTTATTTAGAAATTTGAATTGTGGAAGACAGAACCCCCAGCACCCCATCTGAAATCAACTAGGGTTTACTAAAAATAATTTCAATGAACCTGAAATGCCCTTCTAAAATGTTCACCCTCTTTGTCTTGGGTTAGAACCTCTGGCAAAATAGGTGCACAATTTTCTAGGTCAACAGAAGGTCATTGAATTAAATCATATGTATTTGCTTTTGGACATCTAAATGCTAGTAAATATTTTAAATGTTCAAATAATTCTGGACTTAAGTGAGGGCTGTTAGGAATAATCCCAACAGAGCCCACAATTATTTCCAAGATTTTAGTAAGTGCCTAAGTATTTTTAATAAAGCCCTAAAGTTACAAAAAATAGAAAAAGAAACAAAACAGAAAAAGGCTTACCTGGCGCCCACCTGGCAAGCCCACCTGCCGGCCTAGCCCAGCCACCGCTCCAGCGAGCTGCTTGGCTCGGCCAGGCAGGCAGCCAGGTGCTCGACGGCGGCACCAGCGCGCACCACGCAGCTGGCTGTCGCCCTGCGTCCTCCCCTCGCCGCCCTGCTGGCCTGGGCAGGCTCCACGTCGCCGCCCCGACCCCCTGGACTCGCCCATTCGCCCCCTGCCTCACTCCCTCGCTCTCCTCCGCCATGGCCGATGCAGCCGTCGCCGTTCCGCCACTGTAGTCGTGCCCACCGCTGTCAACGCGGCGCACCACCTTGTCCGTTCGCTCCGCCGTCGTCAACTTCATCGAGCAGGCCGAGCCCCGAGCGCTCGCACGCTCTGCAACACCTCCACTGACCCCACCTTCATCAACCGCCGCCGGAGATCCTCTTCGACGTCGCCGCCGCATCAGTTCGTCCCTGACCGCGCCGTCTGTCTCTGCGTGACCGCCGTGAGCCCAGCTACCTCCCCATCCTCTCCGTTTGCCCTCTCATGCACCGTAGCAACTACATGAAGCTCGCCCGCATGCGCCGCCGCGGAGCTCATCGCCGACGTTTCTCCGGCCAACCACCGGCCGCGCCACGTTGTCCACTAACCTCACCGCAACCCCAGGAGCACAACGCACCACTCCACGCACCTCGCCGTGCCCTACAGCCTCAGGTTCATCTTAACCCGACTCCGGCGACCGCCTAGCTCGTCGCCGGCGACGTTCCTGGCCACCCCAAGCTCAGCCACCACCACCAAACGCCGCGGCATGCTCCTGGCTACCCGTAGGTGATCTCCGTCGACCATTTGGTCGCCGGAACATGCTAATGCACTTCCTCCGCCGCGTCTGGCCTCGCCGGCGGCTAAACGCCGGCGGGTTTGTGTGACGCCCCCGATTCAATCGTACACTAATCATGCACGCAAATGTGTACGATCAAGATCAGGGACTCACGGGAAGATATCACAACACAACTCTACAAATAAAATAAGTCATACAAGCATCATAATACAAGCCAGGGGCCTCGAGGGCTCGAATACAAGTGCTCGATCATAGATGAGTCAGCGGAAGCAACAATATCTGAGTACAGACATAAGTTAAACAAGTTTGCCTTAAGAAGGCTAGCACAAACTGGGATACAGATCGAAAGAGGCACAGGCCTCTTGCCTGGGATCCTCCTAAGCTACTCCTGGTCGTCGTCAGCGGGCTGCACGTAGTAGTAGGCACCTCCAGAGTAGTAGTCATCATCGACGGTGGCGTCTGGATCCTGGGCTCCATCGTCTGGTTGCAGCAATCGGGTAGAGAGATGGGGAAAAGGGGAAACAAGGCAACCATGAGTACTCATCCAAAGTACTCGCAAGCAAGGAGCTACACTACATATGCATGGGTATATGTGTAAAGGGCCATATCAGTGGACTGAACTGCAGAATGCCAGAATAAGAGGGGGATATCTAATCCTGTCGAAGACTACGCTTCTGGCAGCCTCCGTCTTGCAGCACATAGAAGAGAGCAGACTGAAGTCCTCCAAGTAGCATCGCATAGCATAATCCTACCCGGAAATCCCCTCCTCGATGCCCTGTTAGAGAGCGATCACCGGGTTGTATCTGGCACTTGGAAGGGTGTGTTTTATTAAGTATCCGGTTCTAGTTGTCATAAGGTCAAGGTACAACTCCGGGTCGTCCTTTTACCGAGGGACACGGCTATTCGAATAGATTAACTTCCCTGTAGAGGTGCACCACATAGCCCAACACGCTTGATCCCATTTGGCTGGATACACTTTTCTTTGTCATGCCAGGCCTCGGAAGATCAACACGTCGCAGCCCCACCTAGGCACAACAGAGAGGTCAGCACGCCGTTCTAAACCTAAGCGCGCAGGGGTCTGGGCCCATCGCCCTGAGCACACCTGCATGTTGCGTGGGCGGCCAAAAGCAGACCTAGCCTAGTGGCGTTCCAGTCCAATCCGGCGCGCGCCGCTCCGTCGCTGACGTCACGAAGGCTTCGGCTGATACCACGACGCCGGGATACCCATAACTACTCCCGCATAGATGGTTAGTGCGTATAGACCAAATGGCCAGACTCAGATCAAATACCCAAATCTCGTTAAGCGTGTTAAGTATCCGCGAACGCCGACCAGGGCCAGGCCCACCTCTCTCCTAGGTGGTCTCAAACCTGCCCTGTCGCTCCGCCACAAAGTAACAGTCAGGGGCCGTCGGGAACCCAGGCCCACCACTACCTGGGTGGAACCACCTGCCCCTTCAGCCCCCAACTCCGAACAGTATCAGAGGTAATGTAACCGTGTAAAGTATATAGCATATGTCCGCGATCACTTCCCGAAGTGATCACGGCCCAGTAGTATAGCATGGCAGACGGACAAGGGTGTAGGGCCACTGATGGAACACTAGCATCCTATACTAAGCAAGTAGGATTGCAGGTAAAGGTATCAACAGCAGTATCAAAGACAGGCTATGCATCAGGATAGGAATAACGAAAGCAGTAACATGCTACACTACTCTAATGCAAGCAGTATAGAGGAGAGTAGGCGATATCTGGTGATCAGGGGGGGCTTGCCTGGTTGCTCTAGCAAGAGAGAGGGATCGTCAACTCCGTAGTCGAACGGGCCAACAGCAGCGTCGGTCTCGGCGTCTGTCGAGAGAAGAGGGGGGAGAAACAATAAATATTTAAGCAAGCAGATGCATAGTGATGCATGAGATGACAAGTAATGGTGTTAGAGGTGCCCTAACGCGGTATGAGGTGATACCAGTGAAGGGGGGGAAACATCCGGGGAGGTATCCCCGGGGTTCCGTGTTTTCAGGCTGAGGAGCCGGAGGGGGAAAAGTTGCGAGTTCGATATGTTAGGAATGTGTGGCGGACGAACGGGCTGCGTATCCGGGTTTGTCTCGTCGTTCTGAGCAACTTTCATGTACAAAGTTTTTCCATCCGAGCTACGGTTTATTTTTTATTGATTTTAAAAGATTTAATTCACCTTTTGGATTTAATAAGCTAATTTAATTCGAAAATTAATTAATGCATCAGCATGATGTCAGCATGACATCAGCAGTCAACGTTAACCGTTGAACGGGTCAACCTGACAGGTGGGTCCAACCTGTCAAGGACTGTCTAGCTAATTAACGGTAGTTAATTAGGTTTAATTGACTATTAGGTTAATTAACACAATTAATTTAGCTAATTAATTAAATTAATTAATTAATTAATATATGTATTTATTATTTATAATTCTTTTTTTGATAAACGTTCTCGGGCTGGGGGAGGCCCACTGGCCAGTGGTTCATAGGGCCAACCGGGTGTGCGGTTTAACGGGTACAGGGGGGTGCGGGCGCCCGACCCGGGTGAGGGCCGAGCGGACGCGGCTAAGCGCCGGCATGCGCCAGGGCGACCGGCCGGTGACGGGCGCTGCCGGGCAGGGGCGAGCGACGGCAGGGGCTACGGCAACCGCAGCAGCAACGGGCAGCCTCAGCTGCAGGGTAGGAGGAGGGGAGCAATGGCGGGGCTCGCACGGACGGGCGGAGGCCGGCGCGAGGCGCAACAGGGCATGGGGGCGGTGCGGGAGCCGTGGTGAGCAGTGGGGAGGCTGCAGCGGAGCGGGACAAGGGGAACAGGGGGCACGGTCACGCACGGGGCGTTGGCACTCGGCCAAGCCGCAGCGCGGCTATGCGGCGAGGCGGGCGCGTGCAGGAGGGCAATCCCGACGAGCGCGGGTGCTAGGCGGCCGAAGTCGGCAAAGTCGAGCGCATCTACGGGGCGAACGGAATGAAACAGGGAGGAAGGAAGGAAGCAGAGGAGGGGTTGCTCACAGGGGAGCTGCAGGAGGGAGGCAGTGGGCTCGGGGAGGTGGCGGTAATGTCGCCGGCGATGGGTGGGCGGCGCCGTTCGGGAAAGGTGCCGACGTCGGGGTCGAGCGGCTCCGGGCACGGGGCGGTTCCGGCGGGGAGGATGAGGAGGCGACGACGAAGAGGGGATGAGGTGAAGAGGTCCGGGTGGTGGTGTTGCTCCGGCGGTCGACAGCGTCGCGGTGGTGGCGATGGGCGTCGAGGGCGACGGGGGCGGCGGTTCATGCCCCCCTGATCCAGATCTGGATCGAGGAGGAGGAGGGAGTGCGAGGGGGGTCGTGGGGGGAGTGGGGCGCGGTAGGGTTTCGGTGGGGAGTGGGGGGTTAAGGGAGCGAGGGAGGGGCCGACTAGGCCGGCCTGGTGGGTGGCCGGTCGGGCCGTGACCCATGGGAGATAGGGGGCATTTATTTTGTTTTATCTTTTGTTTATTTTTCTTTCTGTTTTATTTAGTTTTAGGGCATTTAGGCATTTTGTAAAAAGGTGTTTGCTACACCATATTGACTTATGTAAAATATGGCATCTCCCAAACATTTTTGTTTTAAATTTTGAAAAACTTTTATTGTTGACTTTATTTCAATTTTGAATTTTGAACGGGATTTGAATTTGGCGAGGATAGCAACAGTAACCGAGGTGTCATGGCACGATTAACATGGGATTACTGTAGCAAGATTATCCGGGCGTTACAAATCTCCTCCACTACAAGAAATCTCATCCCGAGATTTAGGAGGTAGAGGGAAACAGTGCGGGGTATTCATCACGAAGACGATCCTCGCGTTCCCAGGTGGCTTCGTCTTCAGAGTGATTCGACCACTGGACCTTGAGGAACTTGATCGCCTTCTGACGTGTGCGGCGTTCATCTTGGTCGAGAATGCGGACCGGTTGCTCTTTATAGGAGAGGTCCTGTTGCAATTCGCACTTCATGGTCCACAGCTCGGATTGGGTCCATGAAGCAGCGACGGAGTTGTGACAGGTGGAACACATCATGAACCTGAGAAAGGTTCGGCGGAAGCTCCAGTTGATATGTCACTTTTCCACGCCTGTCGAGAATAGTGAAAGGACCAATATAGCGGGGAGCTAGCTTCCCTTTGATCCCGAAGCGGTGTGCACCCTTCATTGGGGTATCTCGAAGATAGGCCTTTTCGCCAGGTTGATAGACCATGTCTTTATGATGGCGGTCATAATTACTCTTTTGGCGTGACTGAGCAGTCTTGAGATTCCCGCGAATAATGCGGACTTGTTCTTCGGCATGTTGGATAATATCCGGACCAAAGAGTGGACGTTCCCCAGTTTCTGACCAGTTCAGAGGGGTTCGACACTTTCGTCCATATAACACTTCGAAGGGGACCATCTTCAGACTAGCTTGATAGCTATTATTATAAGAGAACTCAACATACGGTAGAGATTCCTCCCATTTCTTGCCGAAGGAAATAACACAAGCTCGAAGCATGTCTTCGAGAACTTGGTTGACACGTTCAACTTGCCCTTGCGACTGGGGATGAAAAGCAGTACTGAATGATAGATGAGTTCCCATAGCTTCTTGGAAACTTGCCCAGAATCTTGAAGTGAATAAGCTGCCACGGTCCGAACTGATAACCAGTGGAATACCGTGAAGTGAAACAATTCTGGACATATAGAGAGTTGCAAGCTGACTAGTAGTGATAGTTTCCTTGACCGCCAGAAAATGTGCAACTTTAGAAAGTCGGTCAATGACGACAAGAATAGCATCATTACCTTTCTGTGATTTGGGAAAACCAGTGACAAAGTCCATTTCAACATGGTCCCATTTCCATTCAGGAATAGAGATAGGTTGCAGAGTTCCAGCAGGCCTTTGATGTTCTTCTTTGATACGAAGGCAAACGTCACACTCGGCAACATAGCGAGCAATGTCTTGCTTCATATTAGACCACCAGAATCTTTGACGAATGTCCTGGTACATCTTAGTACTACCAGGATGGATACATAGAGGCGTATCATGAGCTTCTTTCATAACTTTCCGAGTCATATTCAGGTTTTCCTTCTTACACGGCACCACTAGACGGCCTTTGACGTACAAGGCGCCATCACCAGCAATAGTGAAGTATGAGGGCTTTCCTTCCTTGAGGTCGCGCTTAATCTTGTGGGCTTCAGAGTCGTATCCCTGTATTGTCTTGATGGAGCTCACGAGATCGGGTTCGACAACCAGGGTATAGAGGGAACCCTGGGGAATAACACGGAGGTTCATCTTCTGAAACTCCTCAGGAGGGGGAGCGAGTGCACCCAGCGGAACAATATGGAGGTTCAGCTTTCTGAATTCTTCAACAAGCGAGGGCTGAACTTTATGAACCTGGAGGTGGTTGCAGTAAGACTTGCGGCTCAAGGCATCTGCCATTACATTAGCCTTGCCTGGTGTATAGGAAATACCCAAGTCAAAGTCTGCTACAGTCTCCATCCATCTCTGCTGACGGAGGTTCAGATCTGGCTGAGTAAACAAATACTTCAGACTTTGATGGTCGGTGAAGATCTCGCAACGATTACCGAGAAGGTAATGTCGCCACTGCTTCAGTGCATGAATGACAGCAGCAAGCTCGAGGTCGTGAATTGGGTAGTTCTCTTCGTGAGGGCGCAATTGACGAGAGGCATAGGCAATCACTCTGCGCTCTTGCATTAGGACACAGCCTAATCCTTGACGGGAAGCGTCGCAATAAATGATGAAGTCCTTCTTAGTATCAGGTGGAGCTAGCACTGGGGCAGAAGTCAACTTGTCCTTGAGTGCCTGGAAGCTTTCCTGACACTTGTCTGTCCATTGGAACTTGACGCCCTTATGCAGCAAGTTAGTCAGAGGCCTGACAATCTTGGAGAAGTTCTCGACGAATCGACGGCAATAGCTGGCGAGACCGAGAAAACTTCTGACTTGCTTCACATTCTTCGGAGGAGTCCAATCAAGAATAGCCTGAAATCGTTCAGGGTTAACGGCAATACCATCCTTAGAGATGACATGTCCAAGATAGGTTACTTCAGGAAGCCAAAATTCACATTTAGAGAACTTGGCATACAGTTGATGCTCTCGTAGCTTTTCCAGCACAAGTCAAAGATGTTCAGCATGTTCTTCTTCGTTCTTGGAAAATACCAGGATATCATCCAGATAAACCACGACGAACTTGTCGAGGTAATCCATGAATATATAGTTCATCAGGCGAGAGAAGGTGGCTCGGGCATTGGTTAAACCGAAGGACATGACAGTGTACTCGTATGAACCATAACGAGTCACAAAGGCGGTCTTTGGGATATCCTCTTCACGAACACGGATCTGGTGGTAACCCAACCTCAAGTCGAGTTTAGAGAACACTGATGAACCAGCCAGTTGATCACACAGATCATTGATCCGAGGAAGAGGATACTTGTTCTGAATGGTAGCTTGGTTAATAGGACGGTAGTCTTGGACCAGTCGGTTTGTCCCATCCTTCTTCTTGACAAAGAGAGAAGGTGCTCCCCAAGGAGAGCAACTTGGGCGAATGCAACCATTTTGAAGAGATTTGTCGATTTCCTCCTTAAGCTCAAGGAGTTCATGCGGCGGCATCTTGTAGGGTCGCTTGGCAATAGGAGTGGTGCCTGGTTTCAAGTCGATGACGAATTCGACAGCTCTAGCAGGGGGAATCCCTGGAAGTTCTTCAGGAAAGACGTCGAGGAAGTCACGCACGACGGGAATGTTTTCAATGCCCTCGAGGGGTGCAGCGTTCAATGCATTCAATGCATAGAGCCTTGCCTCGGCATTCTGAACCAGATGAGCATTGTAGCTTATTATTTCATCGGAAGGGTGTATCAGATGGGCGGTCTTGGTGGCGCAAACGATAGAAGCCGTATGCGCTTTTAACCAATTCATCCCCAGAATGAGATCAATGCTACAGGACTTCAGTACGATGGGAGAGACAAGGAATTCCAGTCCTTCGATTTCTACAGGGACGTCGTTGCAAACCATGGAGGTTCGACATTGGCCCGTAGGGGTGTGTACTAATAGTGAAGCATTCATGTCCTCACATTTAATGTCGTGCAAGCATGCAAAATCTTCTGACATGAATGAATGCGATGCACCTGTATCGAATAAAATAGATGCAGGCATTGAATTTATGAGGAGTGTACCCATCACAGTAGCAGGCTGGTCTAGAGCTTCGTTCAGTTCAACATGGTTGGCATGAACACGACCATAGGACTTGGCGTTGTTGTTGCGGGCATAATTGTTTCCACAGCCAGTTGCTGGAAGGGCCAGTTGATTCTGTTTCTAGTTGCATTCCCTAGCACGGTGCCCTGGTTGTCCACACCTGAAGCATAACCCATTCTTGGGAGTAGGAACAGGAGCTTGGGGTGGCGGTGCTGGAAGTTTTGGCTGCCTAGTTGGAGCAGTAGGCAGACGAGGTGCAGCATAGGACTGCCTTGGGGCAGGTGCATTCGGCTGGTACATGCTGTTGGGAATCCATATCTTGCGCTTCTGCGAGGACGGGCCCGAAGATGAGCCCGTGTCACGGCTGCGCCTGTGAGAGCTCTGGTATTCCTGCAGACCAGTTTCGACGTTGATGGCTTTGTTCACCAAGGTGGCGAAATCAGTAAAGTCATGCACTAGAAGTGCGAGCTTGATGTCAGCTTGAAGGCCGTCATGAAATTTCTCCTGTCTACGGGCATCAGTTGCAATGTCCTCTTCAGCATAGCGGGACAAGTCCAGAAATTCTCGCTGATAAGCTTCAACTGTCATGTTGCCTTGGGTGAGGTTGCGGAACTCACGCTTCTTCCGGTCCATGACTCCTTGAGGGATGAAGCGGGCACGGAAAGCAGCTTGGAAGTCTGGCCAGGAGATGATTGTTCCCACTGGCAGAGTACGCCTGTGGCTGTCCCACCATTGAGCTGCGGGTCCCTTCAGGAAGAAGGAAGCAAACATGACATAGCTGGCAAGGGCTACATCAACAGACTCCATCTCATAGGTGATGTCATGGAGCCATTCATCAGCATCCAGGGGCTTAGTTGAGCTGCGGTACACACTTGGGTTGAGGCGAATGAAATCCTGTAGAGTTACTGTGTTTGGCTGCTGGTTCATATTGGGGCGAGGAAACTGAGCCATCATGTTCTCCATGAACTGGCGATTCATCTCAAGCTGTTGGATCATACCAGCCATGTACTCAGGCGGTGGTGGGAAGTTGTCACCACGACCACGACCACCTGGTCTAACCATCCTGCTAATATATGGCAGGGGTAGTTCAGCGTTGAGAAAATTTGCAAAGACAAGAATCATTCAAGATGAAACATGCATAATGAAAGCAGCACGATAGATACCACATAATATTCGGCATATCTTACAAAAGAGATCATGCATAGAGTTCGGCACACAAAGTTCAGTACATCGACTAAGACATCATAGGCGGTATGCAGGCTCGCGGCGAATGCATCTAATACTGCTAAACAAGCCTACATCAGTCCCACGCGACACTGCGGAGGTAGGTGTAGCCTGAAAGCTGGTAGTGTGGCAACGGGTACACCACGTCGGCAACCTAGGGTCCGCGGGTGCTCTGGTGCTGAACCCGACGCTCAGGCGGCAGAAGAGGACCAAGTGCGGGAGAGTAGCCTCCCACCTCTGGCCAACCGACACCCTGGGGCATCACGGTCCTGGCTGGGTAGATAGCAGAACGCGGCAGCTCCCCAGATCCAACAAAGGGGTGCAACATCGTCAGAGAACGGTAGAGGTGCTGACGAGTGGTGTAGAACTCGTGGTGAAGAGCTCGGTTAGCTCAATCCAGCCCATCAGCATGCAGAACAAGGTTCTGATGGTAGAAGGGCTTGCGGGTGACAGTGGAGTAGGCAGCAGTGTAGTAACCCTCCACACCAATATCAGATGCGATAGCAATGTGCCTGAAGGGGGAGGTGTCCAACTCCCGGTACTCCCAACGAAGGCGTGTCAGAGCAGCATAGGCAGCATCGTGAACTGCCATATCGATGGTCACTCCAACACCATAAGCAGTGTGCAACACAGTAGTGGAGTCATACTCCCGAGAGTAGAGGTGGATGGTGGCATGGTACTGCTCCTGGTTAAAGTCCTGGTACTCCTCGGTGACGGTGTACTCGGGGTGCCAGCGATAACCCAGATAGGTCATCATCTCAGCTAGCACGGCCGGTGATCCCGAGGCGCCAACGGCCGCCGTGTGGCGCACGACCTGCCTCGTGGGTTGCATCTGAAAACAAAGATGTTTCAAAGGAGTCAAATGACAGTGTGGAAATTGTGCAAAACACTATACTAAGGAATAACTATGGCTTTTATCCAACTTTGGGGTGAATGTCGTCACGTGATCCTAGTGTCAGAGTTAGTAAATTCGTTTAACCCGAGTAGAAGAGAGTTTAGAGCCCAGAGTAAAGGTCGAGGAGTAAAAGATCCTAGTACCACCCGATGGCGACGTGGGCCCATAAGGCACACAACCATGTTAGTAAAAGTTTTTTTAATGACTAGACTCGACTTCGGCCAAGGAGTGTGGAAGGGGGATTCCTACAGGCAGTCGGCTCTGATACCAACTTGTGACGCCCCCGATTCAATCGTACACTAATCATGCATGCAAATGTGTACGGTCAAGATCAGGTACTCACGGGAAGATATCACAACACAACTCTACAAATAAAATAAGTCATACAAGCATCATAATACAAGCCAGGGGCCTCGAGGGCTCGAATACAAGTGCTCGATCATAGACGAGTCAGCGGAAGCAACAATATCTGAGTACAGACATAAGTTAAACAAGTTTGCCTTAAGAAGGCTAGCACAAACTGGGATACAGATCGAAAGAGGCGCAGGCCTCCTGCCTGGGATCCTCCTAAGCTACACCTGGTCGTCGTTAGCGGGCTGCACGTAGTAGTAGGCACCTCCAGAGTAGTAGTCGTCATCGACGGTGGCGTCTGGATCGTGGGCTCCATCGTCTGGTTGCAGCAATCGGGTAGAGAGATGGGGAAAAGGGGAAACAAGGCAACCGTGAGTACTCATCCAAAGTACTCGCAAGTAAGGAGCTACACTACATATGCATGGGTATATGTGTAAAGGGCCATATCAGTCGACTGAACTGCAGAATGCCAGAATAAGAGGGGGATATCTAATCCTGTCGAAGACTACGCTTATGGCAGCCTCCGTCTTGCAGCATATAGAAGAGAGAAGACTGAAGTCCTCCAAGTAGCATCGCATAGCATAATCCTACCCGGCAATCCCCTCCTCGATGCCCTATTAGAGAGCAATCACCGGGTTGTATCTGGCACTTGGAAGGGTGTGTTTTATTAAGTATCCGGTTCTAGTTATCATAAGGTCAAGGTACAACTCTGGGTCGTCCTTTTACCGAGGGACACGACTATTCGAAAGATTAACTTCCCTGCAGGGGTGCACCACATAGCCCAACACGCTTGATCCCATTTGGCCGGACACACTTTTCTGGGTCATGCCCGGCCTCGGAAGATCAACACGTTGCAGCCCCACCTAGGCACAACAGAGAGGTCAGCACGCTAGTCTAAACCTAAGCACACAGGGGTCTGGGCCGATCGCCCTAAGCACACATGCACGTTGCGTGGGCGGCCGAAAGCAGACCTAGCCTAGTGGCGTTCCAGTCCAATCCGGCGCGCGCCACTCCGTCGCTGACGTCACTGTCGGATCGCGGGTTCCGGCAGACCCTTGAGGTTCGAACTCTGGGGTGTGCGCGGAGATCGTGCCCTCTACCTCTCCGTCTCGTAAGGATCTAACTACTGCAAGAACAACACAAGAGACACAAGGTTTATACTAGTTCGGGCCACCATTGTGGTGTAATACCCAACTCTAGTTTGTGGTGGGTGGATTGCCTCTTGGGCTGATGAGGAAGAACAGTACAAGGGGGAACGGCCTCGCGAGGGCCTGTTCTTGGCTAGGGGATGAACTGCTAGGGGGGAGTTCGATCGCCCTTCTCTCTCTCTAGATGCTGGATTCGATCCTAGCTCATCCCATCCCCTTCACCCTGGGGGTGGCTAGTCCTATTTATAGGCAAAGGCCCTGGGCCTCTTCCCAAATATTGAGCGGGAAGGGCGCCAACAATTGGCCAATTTGAAGGGGAACATCTGGTACACTTATCCTGACTAAAGTTGGTCTTCGCCTGCCAAAGGCCCTGCGGTGATGCCGTCCTGGGCTCCATGGTGACCTCCTTCCCTTCGTTGGACTGGTCTTGGTCTTGTTGCACCGAAACGGGTGCCTTTGCTTGATCCTCTCGCCTGCGCTTGCCCCCTTTGCACCAAAGAGGAAAGGGAGACATTGCGCGGGCAGGCGCCCGCCTGGCACCCTTGGTCGTCATGGCTTGCGTCATGGGCACCTCGTGAGGTACCCGCCTTGATCTCTCCGCCTCCTCGCGAGCCAGCCTAAGGAGGACGTGCTTGAGGAAGCGCCATGTCGTCCGCCCCGCGAGGCTTGGCCCCTCGCGAGGGTCTTGAGCCTTGTGCTAATGAAGATGGGCCACGCTGGGCCCCCATTTGAGCCACGCCGCAGGCCGCAGGCAGGCAAGTGTGGGGACCCCCGTTCCCAGAACGCCGACAGTAGCCCCCGGGCCCAAGGCGCGCATGGACTTGGCTGTGCCGAGAGGCGAAAGGGCAAGGGCGAAGCGCCGCAGGCCCTAACAGCCTGCGGCCTTGGGCGCCGCGTGGCGGTTTGACAGGACGTGGGCGTCTCCACTTCCCCACGACGCCTCGGCAACTGCGTGACTTGACTAGTCCCTGCATGCATAGATACGGGTCATTATTACCTGCGATCGTGGTGCTTGACGGTTGGCCTCTTCCGGCTATAAGTGCGAGGCCGCACAAGCTCCGCCAGTCCATCCCTTCCCGCTTCTCTTCTTCCTCCTCTCCTTCGCCGCCGCCGCTCGCATGGCTCTGAAGAGGTTCTCAGCTGCAGAGAAGGGGAAGGCTAGTCAGGCGGGGCCCAACTCCCCTCCGGCCAAGTGCGGCCGGGGTCGTCCCTGCAAGCATCCCGCGGTCCCCGCTGTGGCTCCCCGTGGGCACAGGGGTGATTCTTCGCGTGGTGGTGAGCGCTCGGCTGCCATGGGGAGGGAGGCTGTGGCTGCGCGGCCTCCCAGGCCGCGCTTTCGCTCGGCGGAGGTGCTGCCGGAGTTCGTCGTGTGGTCGGCGGACCCGACCAGCACCTGGCTCCAGCTCCCTCGCTTCTTCATCAGCGAGCTGCCGGCCGACGCCCGGTGCGCCTTCTGGCTCCAGGCTGACGGCTGCTGCAGTAGGGCCTCTTGGGTTTCGCTCGAGGTCTCCCCTTCTGGGAATGGGGCCCTGACCCGCGGCTGGCAAACGTTTGCCCGCGCGCGCGGCCTGGGCGAGCGGTGCACCCTGCACTTCAAGTTCGACGGCGACAGCACCCTCTACGTGAGGGTGTTTGGGGAAGATGGTCACCGCACAGGATGCTGCCCTGAGGACGACGATGGAGGAGACAACGCCCACTCTGCTGGCGGCGCCCGAGGCTCCCCAAGCTTCGCCTACTCCCCTTCAGGCGGATCCTCCAGCGGTGGCTGCAGCCAGCCCCCTCGCCTCCGCGCCTGCTTGGGGGGTGGCTGTTCATCCGCCCGTCGTCGCGCTCCGGTGAAGCGCGAGAGGGAGTCCGCCTGAGCTCCGGAGGCATCCGGTGTCGCCTTAGTAGGCCGATGCGGGGCGGTCCGCGCCGGGCTCGCCCTTTCCTTTTCCTTTTGCTTCCTGTGTAAGATAAGACAGCTGCGTGGAGCCCCGTGGGGGCGTGTTGAGAATTATTGCCGCTGTAGCCATTACCTTAATTTTGTTGCTGCGTTTCTCAACTATTTTCCCTCGCGTAGGTAGTTTACGGACCCAGCCGGGGGGCGACCGACCCAGGCCCTGTGTGCATGTCGCGGTGCCCGAGGGGCACGGACCAGAGGGGTGCTCCTGTAGAGAGCCCGGGCCGTGAAACCTTTAAACGGCTAGAGCAAAAACGCTCGCGAGGGTGTTCGAGCCCCATCCCTCGCGAGGCCTTCATGAGAGAAAATCAAAACGAGGAGCAAAAATCGACAAACCACAAATCAACAAGGGCGATAGCTTCGATAAGACTTCAAATGCAAGTAAAACACGTCAAATGCGGAAAGCAAATGAAAAAGCCGCGTCCGGCACCTAGTCTAGTCTTCGACGTCTTCTCACCAGCGCAGAGCTAAGTGCTGCCACTGGGCGTGGGAGGGAGCCCCAGGGCCTGAGGCCGGCGCTCCTGAGACTCCGGGGCGTGTACAGCCCCACTCATTATTACGTGAGAGTGTCACGGGGCGGCGAGCTTCACATGCATTGGCCTTCTTCACAGGTTTCGGGCCTTTCTCCTTAGAGGTAATGAGCTTCACAGGCATTGGCCTTCTTCACAGGCTCCGGACCTTTCTCCTTGAGGTAATGAGCTTCACAGGCATTGGCCTTCTTCACAGGCTCCGGGCCTTTCTCCTTGAGGTAATGAGCTTCACAGGCATTCGCCTTCTTCACAGGCTCTGGGCCTTTTCCAAAAAGAGACGATCTTCATAGGCGTTCGCCTTCTTCACAGGCTCAGGGCCTTTTCCAAAAAGAGAAGATCTTCACAGGCGTTCGCCTTCTTCACAGGCTCAGGGCCTTTTCCAAAAAGAGACGATCTTCACAGGCGTTCGCCTTCTTCACAGGCTCAGAGCCTTTTCCAAAAAGAGACGATCTTCATAGGCGTTCGCCTTCTTCACAGGCTCAGGGCCTTTTCCAAAAAGAGACGATCTTCACAGGCATTTGCCTTCTTCATAGGCTCAGGGCCTTTTAGGGGTAGAACCTCCGGAGGTGCTGGATGTTCCACACGTTCTGGATCGGCTCCCCCTCTTGAGTCTCAGAGCGCACGGAGCCAGGCCTGGAAACATAAACAACCTTGAACGGGCCCTCCCACATGGGAGAGAGCTTGTGCAGCCCTTCCCTGGAGAGGACCCGCCTGAGTACGAGGTCTCCTACCTCGAGGGTCCTGGGGCGGATGTTGCGGCAGTGATATCGTCGTAGCGCCTGTTGGTACCTTGCCGCTCGCAGCATGGCTTCTCGGTGGCGTTCCTCCCCCGGCATGAGGTCCATCCCCCGCATGGCGTCCTGCTGCGCCTCGTCGAATGCCAGGACCCGCGCGGAGCGACGCCTGACCTCGTGAGGAAGGACTGCTTCGGCTCCGTAGACCAGGAAGAACGGGGTTTCCCCGGTTGGTTTGGTCGCGGTTGTGCGGATGGACCACAGCACGGATTGGAGCTCATCGTACCAACCCCTACCGCAGGCCTCCAGCTTCTTCTTGAACGTCCTGGTCTTGAGGCCTCTCAGGACCTCCGCGTTGGCTCGTTCGGCTTGCCCATTGCTTCGCGGGTGTGCCACCGAAGCGTAGCATATCTGCGTTCCAAGGTTAGCATAGTATGTTTTGAAGAGATTACTGGTGAACTGCGAACCGTTGTCTATGTTGATGTGGTTCGGCACCCCGAACCAGCTCACGATACCCCTGATGAACTTGACCGCGGAGCCTGCGGGGATGGTACGGACAGCCTCCATCTCTGCCCACTTGGTGAACTTTTCAATGGTGACGTAGAGGTAACGGTAGCCCCCTGGCGCCCGAGGGAACGGGCCTAGAATATCCAACCCCCAAACTGCAAATGGCCACGAGATGGGTATAGTCTGCAGGCTCCCCGCTGGTTGATGGATCTGCTTGGAATGGAACTGGCAGGCCTCACAAACCTTTACCAATTCGATCGCGTCGTTGAGCGTGGTGGGCCAATAGAACCCACTACGGAATGCTTTGCCGACGAGGGTTCATGATGATGAGTGGTGTCCGCAGTCCCCGCCGTGTATGTCCCCCAGTAGTTCCCTTCCTTGCTCCCTGGAGATGCAGCGCAGAGATACGTCGTTGGGTCGCTTCCGGTAGAGTTCTCCGTCTCTGATGCAGTATGTCGTGGCCTGCCGCGCCACACGTTCTGCTTCCTCCTCCTTCTCTGGCAGGGCCCCATGTGTCAGGTAATTCCGGAGCTCTGTGATCCAGCATTCCTCCTGAGGTTCCATCGTCAGGAGCAAACGTGCTCCTGAGGGCGGTCTGCAGGCTGGGGCTCCCGAGGCTGGCGGCTAAGGGAGCTCCTCTCGAGGCTGAGCCGTGCTTGATAGCGTTGGCTGCGCTGAAGGTTTGAAGAGCCGCTCTTCGAAGACGCCGGGCTTCTGCGGCAGCCGCCTGGACGCCCGTCCGGCTATGTCGTCGGCTTCCTGGTTGGTGCCACGGGGCACGTGCTTCAGCTCCAGCCCCCAGAACTGCTTTTCCATCCTGCGGACCTCCGCTAGGTAGGCCTCCATATGCTCGTCCTTCGGCTCGTACACCTTATTGGAGAAGTTGACTAGGAGCTGCGAGTCGCCTTTGACGGTGAGGCGCTTCACTCCCAGGGCCGCTGCGGCCTTCAACCCGGCTATCAGTCCCTCATATTCTACTATGTTGTTGGAGACCTTTTCTCCTTGCTGGAAACAGAGTTGTACTGCATAGCAAAGCTTATCCTGAGTGGGTGATATCAGTACGGCACCAGCCCCCGCGCCGTGCCTGGAGAATACCCCGTCGAAGTACATGACCCAGCCTTCTGGCGCCTCGCTCCCTGGGGAGAGGGAGCGATCGTCGTCATCCTTGAGGCCCGGCGCCTCTGTCCATTCCGCCACGAAATCCGCCAATGCGGCTCCTTTGATGACCCTAGTTGTGCTGAACTCGAGCTGAAACGCTTGCAACTCTATGTTCCACTCAGCGACCCTTCCGGCTGAGTTAGGGCTCCTGAGCACCCTCTCCAGGGGGTACGATGAGACGACCTTGATCGGGTGAGCTTGGAAGTAGTGACGCAACTTGCGTGAGGCCACCAGCAGCGCGAGGAGGAGCTTCTGGGGCAACGGGTACCGTGCCCTCGCATCCCGTAGCACCGTGCTAACGAAGTAGACCGGGTGCTCAACAAGGCTGAGAGCATCTCGGGTCGCGGCGCCCTCGGGAGGTGATGGCCCCTCACGAGATGTTGTGGCCTCGGGAGGTGGACCATCCGGGCATGCTACCTCTCCTGTCTCTGGTGCGCCCCTCGGCAGCTGACTCTCTTCATCTGTAGTTTCGGCTTCCTTGATCTTTCCCTGTTCCCGTCTTGTCCGACCTCGGGCTGCCGTTATGGTCTTGGACCGGCGCTCCTCCCTAACCGCCACCAGTGCTGCGCTGGCAGAGTAGGGGGTGGCGGCAAGGTAAAGCAGCAGAGGCTCTTGAGGGCGCGGAGCCACCATGACTGGGGTACTGGTTAGGTACCTCTTGAGATCTTGAAACGCCCTATCTGCCTCTTCAGTCCATTCAAAGGGTCCCTTTTTCTTCATCAGCTGAAAGAAAGGCAGCGCTCGTTCCCCCAGCTTGGAGATGAAGCGCCCTAGTGCGGTCACACGCCCTGTGAGGGTCTTTGGCGGACTCATGTCCTCGACCGCCTTGACCTTCTCGGGGTTGGCCTCGATGCCACGGTGAGATACGAGGAATCCCAAAAGCTTGCCCGAGGGAACGCCAAACACACATTTCTCCGGGTTGAGCCGCAGGTTTACTGCGTCGAGGCTCGAAAGGTCTCCTCCAGGTCTTGTATCAGGGTCCTGGCCTCTCGAGATTTCACCACAATGTCATCGACGTATGCTTCGACATTCTTCCCGAGCTGCAGGCCCAAGGTGATGTGCATCAGCCGCTGAAAGGTTGCCCCTGCGTTGCGTAGTCCAAATGGCATGCATGTATAGCAGTATAGCCCGCACGGGATCAAGAAGGCGGTCTTCTCAACGTCTTCTATCGCCATCTTGATCCGGTGATATCCGGAGAAGGCATCCAAAAAGTACAGCAGGTCGCACTCGGCGGTGGAATCGACGATCTGGTCGATGCGAGGGAGCGGGAACGGATCTTGCGGGCATGCCTTGTTGAGGTTGGTGAAGTCAACACACATGCGTTCCTTCCCCCCTTTCTTGGGCACAACGACAGGGTTGGCCAACCAATTTGGGTACCGGACCTCGCGAATGACTCCAGCGGCTTCTAACTTGCGGGTCTCTTGGACGATGAAGGCCTGCTTCTTTGCGGACTGTCGCCTGGCTTTCTGCTTCACGGGGCGCACATTTGGGCACACATTGAGGTGGTGCTCGATGACGTCCCTGGGGATCCCTGCCAACTGATCGGGCTCCCAAGCAAACACTTTATTATTTGGACGTAGGAACTTGACCAGGGCCTCCTCCTGCTCAGGCCCCAGGTTGGCGCCAATGGTGAAAGTGGCGCTGGAGGACCCGTCCTCGTCGACGAGTATCTGCTTGGTTTCCGCCTTGTCCTGGGTGAACAACTGCTTCTTCTTGGTAGGCGCAGCCCCCTTGGGCTTAGGGGTCCCCGCGTCGGTGGGCTGTGCCGATGCCGCCGTCTTGAAGGCGAGCTTGAGTACTCGCAGGGCGTCCCCGGTGTCTCCGTGCATGGTGAGGGTACCGTTGCTCCCGGGAATCTTCATGAGGTTGTACGCCGGGTGCGTGGCGGCCATGAACTGAGCCAGTGCCGGGTAGCCGAGGATAGCGTTGTAAGGGAGGCCGATGGAGGCAATGTCGAAGTCGACCATCTCCGTGCGGAAGTTGCCGTAGGTGCCGAAGGTCACCGAGAGCCGGATCTGTCCCAAGGAGTCGGACGACCTGCCCCTGACGCCTGAGAAGGATCGGCTGGGTTGCAGCCGCTCCTGGGGTATGCGGAGGAGGTTGAAGGTCTCGACCGAAAGCACGCTGAGGCCCACGCCGCCATCGACGAGGGTTCTGGTGACAGCCACCTGGCAGATGGTGGGGGTGCACAACAGGGGTAGCACGCCCGAGCCGGCTAAGTTAGCGGGGTGGTCCTCCGAGCTGAAGGTCAGGCCAACCTCGCACGCCGCCCGGTCCGTGGGAGCCCCCTGCCGTGCGGAAACGACGCCGATCTGGCGGGCAAACGGCTTGATGTGGCGGCTCGTTGGTGGCGCCTGCAAGCCGCCCAGGAGGGCGGCGACGACCGGGAGCGTCGACGTTGTGGTGCGGCAGCCCGGTCGCATAGACAGGCGCCGGGGTGGTGCTTGCTGCTCGCCTCCTGTCGGGCCGGTGGCGGTGTTGACGGTGGGCGACGGGGAACGGCGAGGACGTCCACCAGCGAGGGCCGCTGGTGTGGCGGGAGCTCGTCGCGCGCCGTACATGGATGCGGCAGCCGGGGGAGAACGGAGCGGTGGAAGGCAGATTCCGGCGCACCCCTACCTGGCGCGCCAAATGTCGGATCGCGGGTTCCGGTAGACCCTTGAGGTTCGAACTCTGCGATGCGCGCGGAGATCGTGCCCTCTACCTCTCCGTCTTGTAAGGATCTAAGTACTGCAAGAACAACACAAGAGACACAAGGTTTATACTAGTTCGGGCCACCATTGTGGTGTAATACCCTACTCTAGTTTGTGGTGGGTGGGTTGCCTCTTGGGCTGATGAGGAAGAACAGTACAAGGGGGAACGGCCTCGCGAGGGCCTGTTCTTGGCTAGGGGATGAACTGCTAGGGGGGAGTTCGATCGCCCTTCTCTCTCTCTCTAGATGCTGGATTCGATCCTAGCTCATCCCATCCCCTTCACCCTGCGGGTGGCTAGTCCTATTTATAGGCAAAGGCCCTGGGCCTCTTCCCAAATATTGAGCGGGAAGGGCGCCAACAATTGGCCAATTTGAAGGGGAACATCTGGTAAACTTATCCTGACTAAAGTTGGTCTTCGCCTGCCAAAGGCCCTGCGGTGACGCCGTCCTGCGCTCCATGGTGACCTCCTTCCCTTCGTTGGACTGGTCTTGGTCTCGTTGCACCGAAACGGGTGCCTTTGCTTGATCCTCTCGCCTGCGCTTGCCCCCTTTGCACCCAAGAGGAAAGGGAGACGCTGCGCGGGCAGGCGCCCCCCTGGCACCCTTGGTCGTCATGGCTTGCGTCATGGGCACCTCGTGAGGTACCCGCCTTGATCTCTCCGCCTCCTCGCGAGCCAGCCTAAGGAGGCCGTTCTTGAGGAAGCGCCATGTCGTCCGCCCCGCGAGGCTTGGCCCCTCGCGAGGGTCTTGAGCCTTGTGCTGATGAAGATGGGCCACGCTGGGCCCCCATTTGAGCCATGACGCAGGCCGCAGGTAGGCAAGTCTGGGGACCCCCGTTCCTAGAACGCCGACAGTCACGAAGGCTTCAGCTGATACCACGACGCCGGGATACCCATAACTACTCCCGCGTAGATGGTTAGTGCGTATAGACCAAATGGCCAGACTCAGATCAAATACCCAGATCTCGTTAAGCGTGTTAAGTATCCGCGAACGCCGACCAGGGCCAGGCCCACCTCTCTCCTAGGTGGTCTCAAACCTGCCCTGTTGCTCCGCCACAAAGTAACAGTCAGGGGTCGTCGGGAACCCAGGCCCACCACTACCTAGGTGGAACCACCTGCCCCTTCAGCCCCCAACTCCGAACAGTATCACAGGTAATGTAACAGTGTAAAGTATATATCAGATGTCCGCGATCACTTCCCGAAGTGATCACGGCCCAATAGTATAGCATGGCAGACGTACAAGGGTGTAGGGCCACTGATGGAACACTAGCATCCTATACTAAGCAAGTAGGATTGCAGGTAAAGGTATCAACAGCAGTATCAAAGACAGGCTATGCATCAGGATAGGAATAACGAAAGCAGTAACATGCTACACTACTCTAATGCAAGCAGTATAGAGGAGAGTAGGTGATATATGGTGATCAAGGGGGGGGGGCTTGCCTGGTTGCTCTGGCAAGAGAGAGGGATCGTCAACTCCGTAGTCGAACGGGGCAGCAGCAGCGTCGGTCTCGGCGTCTATCGAGAGAAGAGGGGGGAGAAACTATAAATATTTAAGCAAGCAGATGCATAGTGATGCATGACATGACAAGTAACGGAGTTAGAGGTTCCCTAACGCGGTATGAGGTGATACCGGTGAAGGGGGGGGGGAACATCCGGGGAGGTATCCCCGGGGTTCCGTGTTTTCGGGCAGAGGAGCCGGAGGGGGAAAAGTTGCGAGTTTGATATGTTAGGAATGTGTGGCGGACGAACGGGCTGCGTATCCGGGTTCGTCTCGTCGTTCTGAGCAACTTTCATGTACAAAGTTTTTCCATCCGAGCTACGGTTTATTTTTTATTGAATTTAAAAGATTTAATTCACCTTTTGGATTTAATAAATTAATTTAATTCGAAAATTAATTAATGCATCAGCATGATGTCAGCATGACATCAGCAGTCAACGTTAACCGTTGACCTAGTCAACCTGACAGGTGGGTCCAACCTGTCAAGGACTGTCTAGCTAATTAACGGTAGTTAATTAGGTTTAACTGGCTATTAGGTTAATTAACACAATTAATTTAGCTAATTAATTTAATTAGCTAATTAATTAATATATGTATTTATTATTTATAATTCTTTTTTTAATAAACGTTCTGGGGCTGGGGGAGGCCCACTGGGCAGTGGCTCATAGGGCCAACCGGGTGTGCGGTTTAACGGGTACAGGGGGGTGCGGGCGCCCGACCCAGGTGAGGGCCGAGCGAACGCGGCTAAGCGCCGGCGCGCGCCAGGGCGACCGGCCGGTGACGGGCGCTGCCGGGCAGGGGCGAGCGACGGCAGGGGCTGCGGCAACCGCAGCAGCAACGGGCAGCCTCAGCTGCAGGGTAGGAGGAGGGGAGCAATGGCGGGGCTCGCATGGACGGGCGGAGGCCGGCGCGAGGCGCAGCAGGGCGTGGGGGGCAGTGCGGGAGCCGCGGTGAGCAGTGGGGAGGCTGCAGCGGAGCGGGACAAGGGGAACAGGGGCGCGGTCACGCACGGGGCGTTGGCACTCGGCCAAGCCGCAGCGCGGCTATGCGGCGAGGCGGGCGCGTGCAGGAGGGCAATCCCGACGAGCGCGGGTGCTAGGCGGCAGGGGAGCGTGCAGCGGCCGGAGTCGGCAAGGTCGAGCACATCTACGGGGCGAACGGAATGAAACAGGG
This sequence comes from Aegilops umbellulata, assembly GCA_032464435.1. Lineage (NCBI taxonomy): Eukaryota > Viridiplantae > Streptophyta > Magnoliopsida > Poales > Poaceae > Aegilops > Aegilops umbellulata. The sequence goes on from CP136060.1 coordinate 100,211,671, forward strand.
AGGAAGGAAGGAAGCGGAGGAGGGGTTGCTCACAGGGGAGCTACAGGGGGAGGTAGTGGGATCGGGAAGGTGGCGGCAATGTCGCCGGCGATGGGGAGGGGGCGCCGCCGTTCGGGGAAGGTGCCGACGTCGGGGTCGAGCGGCTCCGGGCGCGGGGCGGTTCCGGCGGGGAGGATGAGGAGGCGACGACGAAGAGGGGACAAGGCGAAGAGGTCCGGGTGGTGGTGTTGCTCCGGCGGTCGACAGCGTCGCGGTGGTGGCGATGGGCGTCGAGGGCGACGGGGACGGCGGTTCATGCCCCCCTGATCCAGATCTGGATCGAGGAGGAGGAGGGAGTGCGAGGGGGGTCGTGGGGGGAGTGGGGCGCGGTAGGGTTCCGGTGGGGAGTGGGGGGTTAAGGGAGTGAGCGAGGGGCCGACTAGGCCGGCCTAGTGGGTGGCCGATCGGGCCGTGACCCATGGGAGATAGGGGGCGTTTATTTTGTTTTATCTTTTGTTTATTTTTCTTTCTGTTTTATTGAGTTTCAGGGCATTTAGGCATTTTGTAAAAAGGTGTTTGCCACACCATATTGACTTATGTAAAATATGGCATCTCCCGAACATTTTTGTTTTAAATTTTGAAAAACTTTTATTGTTGACTTTATTTCAATTTTGAATTTTGAATGGGATTTGAATTTGGCGAGGATAGCAACAGTAACCGAGGTGTCATGGCACGATTAACATGGGATTACTGTAGCAAGATTATCTGGGCGTTACAGTTTGACCGTTGACATCGACTGGGTGGGCCCAGGTTGACTCCCCTGAGTCAATGACAAGTGGGCCCCCCTCTGCTAATTATCCAGATTAGTTTCTAACTATAGTTATTTAGTTTAATTAACTGCTGACACATGGGACCCACTGGTCAGGCTGACTCGGACGTCCCCGTTGACCTCTGACGTCACCCTGACGCAATGCTGACGCAATAATTAAATTACTGGAATTATTCTTATACAGGAAATTCCAGAAAATAGTTCAAACTTCAAAAATTCATAGAAAGTAATCTGTAACTCCAAATGCAAAGATTTATATATGAAATTTGATCAGAAAAATCCAATCTTTCCATATGTACTAGTTTCATGCATGTCAGAACACTTTAACTTTGCTTTTTAGTTGAAACAAGCTAATGCATCCATATCACTTATTATTTTGGGTGATCATTTGAATCTTTGGCTCAAATGGACTCAAACCTTTCTGTTACAAGTTGCATTAGACTTATCACACACCATTTTGCCATGTCATTGCATGCATCATATTGTTGCATATTGCCATGTGGTGATTGTGTTTCGATGTGTTCTTTGTGGTAGGTTCTGCCTCCGAGGATATTCACGAGTATCCAACTGAAGGGCAGTATCCCACTACCACTCCATCAGGCAAGCAACCCATTGATCATTCCGATACAAACCCATGTTCTCGCTTCTGCTCTTGTTTACTGCATTAAGACAACGGGATTCAAACTGCTGTGTGTTGCGGTAGTTGAACCCACTTCCTTTGCATGACCTGTCATTGCCAGAGTAACTAGATGAAACCCACTAGCATGTGTAGGAGTTGATTGAGCCCTATGTGTGTTTTCCTACCATGCTATGCTTGCTATGCTTAGAGTTGTGTCAGGTCTGGCTCATCGGGATGATGAACTAGAGTGAAAGGTTGTGTCGGTATCAAGAGTGTGAAAGTGTTGAATATGATTTGGTAAAGGAATCAATGAGAGACCATGTAGGAACACATGGTGGGTTGTTTCATTGAGGCCGTCCTTAAGAACTGAGATCTATGTGTGTGATTTAAGATTCAGCTACTACCACACATTGGGCCCGAAACCAATGGACCCTCTCGGCTTATTAACCACACTTGTCCTCTGTCCGGGAGTTGCAAAGTAGTTTCTGGTGTTTGTAGTATGCTGGGGGCCGCACGCAGTGCTGACCATAGGGGTGGGCTGTGTTGCGGTAGGCACATGGCCCGGTGTACCGATTCGCCCGTTTGGTGTCTCGGGAACCCTGCACACATCGTTCGGGGCCGTTAGTGGAAACCTCGGCCGGACTCCCTGCGGATGGAACTCGAATAGGTGATAAACCTGGACTAGGGACTCGTGTGTTTAGTCAGGTCGTGGCCGACACCCTCGCTGGGATTCCCCTTGAAGGTTGCCGAGTACACGTCATGTAGCAGCGATAAGTGGTGAGAGCGTGTGTGAAGAAGTACACCCCTGCAGGGTATAAAACTATTCGAATAGCCACGTCCGTGGTAAAGGACTACTTGGTCACCTATGCAGTTAATAGACAAGTAAATGGATACTACTAAAAGCCTCAAGATAAGTGTGAGTACCGCGGATGGCCCTCTCGTAGGTTGACGAGAGAGGATCCAGGGTGGAGTATTGTGTTGGTGATAGTGGACTCGTGTGCGACAAATGTTTTACAAGTTGTGTCTGTCGTAGGATAGCTTAGCCATGAGTCAAAGATGGCTTGCTGCAATAACTCCACTACCTTGTTGAGAATGTGCATATATTGTAGAAATCTGTTGTAAGACTTGCTGAGTACCTCCATACTCATGTTGCTTTAATTAATGTTTTCAGACGACAACACCAACCCCTCCGATGGGTTCTATGTAGACCTCGATGTTGACGTGTGACTTATCACCCAAGTGGTGATCCAAGACTTGTGAAGGGTCGATGTAGATAGACAGGCTTCGTCAAGCCTTCTTTCTTTCTAGTGTCTGTACTCAGACTAGTTTGCTTCTGCATGTGCTTGTATGTTTGTATGACTTGAGTGTCGGGTCATGTGACCCCTACCTGTATGAATATGTTATGTATGGCTCCTCAGAGCCTTCTAAATAAAGTACTTGAGTTTGTAGAGTTTTGTTGTGGTGCCTTGTTGTATTTACTCATATCGGGCATATTGTGTGTATGATTGAAATGCTTGGTATGAGCGGGATCCGACAATCTGGTTGTTTATCCTTGGCAGCCTATCATATGGGGAAATGTAGTCTAGTGTTTTCTGAGCGATAGTAGTCCGCTACAGCCCGGTTCACCGGAGTCCTGCTAGCCCAGCACTATTGCTTGGAACACTTGACTGGTCGGCATGTGATTCACTTCGTTCCTGTGTCTGTCCCTTAGGGGAAATGTCACGCGGTGACTTTCGGAGTCCTGCCTAGCCTGCTACAGCCCGGGTTACCGGAGTCCTGTTAGCCCAGCGCTACATCCCGGATTCACACGTTGATGACCGACATGCTCGATGTGATTCATGTATGCCTGTCCTCATAGGTTAGTGCCACTTTGGGTTCACGACTAGCCATGTCGGCCCGGGTTCTCTGTCATATGGATGCTAGCGTCACTATCATATACGTGAGCCAAAAGGCGCAAACGGTCCCGGGCCATGGTAAGGCGACACCCGTGGGATTACCGTGCGTGAGGCCGCAAAGTGATATGAGGTGTTACTGGCTGGGTCGATGTGACTTGGAATCGGGGTCCTGACAATGACGCTGCCTACTCCTTTCGCCCCACTGCCAATTCGCGATCCTTCTGCCTCGTCCGACGCCCTAGAGCACGCCCTCTCTATGTTGACCCGGCTATGGGGTGATCTTCAAGGCTCCGACCGTTGCCTAGTGGCCGGGCGCCTTGAGCTGATCTCTGGCTGGTTGCACTCTGATGCATCCATCCGGGAGACACTGAGCCAGGCCGTGGCGGCTTCCGAGAAGGACAAGCAGGCCACTGCCCAAGCCGCGGCTGCCCGTGAGGCGGCACTGAAAGACGCCGGGGCCGCCCGGGATCGCTATCGATCGCTGGAGGCCGAGCTGGAGACCATGAGCAACGAGCGCGCGGTCGAGGATCGAGTGCAAGGCGGAGGAGGAGAAGATGAAGGCCCGAGAGGACGCCGTCAGAGGTCATGACGCCGAGCTGGTGCAGTTGGCGAGGGCGTAGGCCACGGAGTGCAGCCGGCTAGAGAAGTTGGAGCAAGAGATGAAGGCAGAGAAGGCCGAGCTGGAAGTGAAAGTGAAGGTATTGGCTGAGGACCGCATGGACTTCAAGTCCCTTGAGGAGAAGTCCCGTGTGGCGTTGCAGTCACTCTACGAGAAGGGCTTGGAGGAGCCGCTGGCGACAGACAACGAGGGCCCCGCCCAGCTACTCCCTCATCTTGTCGCGGCGCTCGAGGACATCGTCGACGGGATCGGCCCCTTGGTGGAGGAGGAAGCCCGTGCGCTCTCCTCACTTGCGCTGACGCGCGTCTTCAGCCACCTCCATCTTCGTGATCCTGATGCCGACCTTGATGAGCTGCTCGAGCCCATGGATGATGAGCACTGCGCAGCTGCTGCCGAAGCCGTGAAGAGCCGGGTGGAGGCTTTGCTGAAGAACTTCCACACCTTCGACCCTGTGCCCTCTCCCGGTGGCGCTGTCAAACCTGCAACTCTGGCGGACGGAACGGGTGAGGGCAACATCACCGTCGAAGAGGCGCCCCTTGCAGGTGACGGCGGTGTCCAAGGATGAAGAGATGGCTTGCTGGCGGCTCCTTTTCCTGCTTTGGCTCTGCAACATGCACCGTGCCTCGTGGACGCGTTTAAACTTGTGTTTGGTACTTGAAGAATAGTATGTTTTGTAATATTTGTTTGAAATTTCGCGATCTCCTTCCCGTTTGCCTGGTGTTCTACATCGGCAGCGCCCGACCCCGCGCATACCTCAGCCGCCGTTGGGCCGTCCGGATCACCAGGACGGTCCAAGGGTGAGGGGCTATGTGGCCAGTTAGGCTCCTGAGTTGTGATGCTCAAGAGTCCCCCTTGATGCGCAAACGGCCTGTGGGAAGAAATCGCTGAAGTAGGTCTTAGGGTTCTACGTCGGCAGGGCCCGACCCCGCGCATACCTCAGCCACCGTTGGGCCATCCACCAGGACGGTCCAAGGGTTGAGGGGCTACGTGGCCAGTTAGGCTCCTAAGTCGCGATGCTTAGGAGTCCCCCTTGACGTGCAAACGGCCGACAGGAAGAAACCGCTGAAGTAGGTCTTAGGGTTCTACGTCGGTAGGGCCCGACCCCGCACATATCTCAGCCACCGTTGGGCCGTCCGGATCACCAGGATGGTCCAAGGGGTGAGGGGCTATGTGGCCAGTTAGGCTCCTGAGTCGTGATGCTCAGGAGTCCCCCTTGAGGGTCAAATAGACCTTCATACCTATCCTCGCCGAGGTCCTACTCGGGAGTGGCGCGCGACGACCAGGTCCGAGGGACCTGGTAGGGCGGGGTACGCTAGGCAGGGCCTAAGTGTAGCCCCCATGCCCAGCCCCCTCGCGCGAATCTCCCGAGGGGAGAGTGTTGTGGTGAGGTTGGACACTGAGCCGGGTGGCTCCCTGAGGTTGATACGGCTGTGGGGCTGGCCTCAGTTGATTATCACCAGCGCGGAGCGTAGCGCTTCCGCACTTGCACGGGCATAGCCTCTCCTCGACCGTGTCGACTGCCAGCGCGGAGCATGGTGCTTCCGCTGGTGCGTGGGTGAGGGCTCCCTTTGAGTGGAGCCCCCGGGGCGTGTACAGCCCCGCCCTGACACATGGCTTGCACTACAGGGCTAGACAAGGTGTGTCTGGGCACTCGTGAGCCAGCGCGGGACTCACGAGGCCCTACCTCAAGGCGGGTTGCGCCTGGTCTTGGTTCTTGATAGCTTCGTAGATCTTGCGAGATGGTTAGGTAACCTGCGTCGGACAAATTTCCTAAGGCGATCCCATGAGAAGGCCAGACACCAACGACCCTAGGAGGTGACGTGAACGAGGCCGGCCCGCCAGAAACAGCTCAGTCATTGGGTTTATCGACGCTGCAGGGACGGACCCGAGCACAGACGCCATGCCGAGCCTACTCCTGCGAGTAATCCTAAGGGAAAACAACCGGCGCGCGGCTCCCGTGGTAATGAGGGTGGTCGCGGGTGGGCTATCGATGTACCAGATAAGCAGGTGGTAGCCATAGATAACTTATGCGAGGAGACAAGCTAGCTTAGGATAGATGCAAGAACAATACATGCCACTCTGACGAACCCGAGCGGCCTGGGGATGATGCAGCCCTCAGGGCGCCCCCAACAGAGTAAGCTAAAGGTGCAAAAAGATACATGTCGCGGGGCAGGCCCGTGCGACCTGGGAATGATGCAGCCCGAGGGGCGCTCCCAGCTGGGTAAACTGGAAAATGTCACCTGGTTCCGTCGTTGAAGGGGTGTTGAGGTAGCTGAAGGTGCGCGCTGGAGAAGCCGCTCCTCATGATCCACCAGGGCCCTGAGCCTCAGGAGGCTCTGGGGGCTCGGGTGGTTCCTTGAGGGTCGTCGCCATTCCTGCTAGGACTGCGTGATGCCTGGCCTCCCGAGCCGCCAGGATGCTCCGTAGATGACGCTGGTAGGTGACAGCCGCGTTCGGCGGGCCAAACGGCATGCGAACATAGCTGTGAGGTGGATCCTCACACCGGCCAGCGCGCGAGGGCCATAAAAGCTCCTGAGATGCGGCCTTGTTGAGCCCTGGAATGTCAACGCAGACGCGCAGCCCGCCGTCCTTGCCGGGATGGGGGGCTGTGCTCGGTGGTGGGCGGCGGTCGCCACGTACAGTCCTTGCTTCATGAAGCTCCTTGATTGCCTGGGTGATGAGCTCCTGAGCACCTGGCGCTCCTCGCCTGGTGCCCTCTTGAGGGAAACGTGCAGCGAAGCACGCCTCCATGTGATGCCCGAGCGCCTCCCTCGTGACGTTGGCTAGGTCTGACGCCCTCCAGAAGAGAGCCCCCAAGCCCAACCTGAGGAGGGCACCGGGCGCGCCTTCCTATGCGAGGGAGGGAGGTGCCCCGGCCGCGGGCGCGGATCTTGAAGTGGTACCACTAGAGACACCGCTTCCCTGAGGCACTGGGTGGAGTAGCTGCTTCTTCTTCTTGGGGATGGCCTCAGGAGGGTACAAGGTGCCTCGGTTGTCCGGATCTTTGGTTGCTGCGGCTTGGAAGGCGCGCTCAAGGGAGCACATCGCATCTCTTTCTTCACACGGAACCGTGATGATGCCGCCACTCCCCGACATCTTGAGGACGTTGTAGCCGTGGTGGGTCACCGCCATGAACTTGGCCAATGCTAGATACCCAAGGATGGCATTGTACGGCAGACGGATGTGGGCGACGTTGAAGTCAATGAGCTCAGTGCGGTAGTTGTCGCGCTGGCCCAAGGTGACAGGGAGGCGGACCTGCCCTATCGGGGTGGTGGAGCCATTGATCACTCCTGATAAAGGCTTGGTAGGCTATAGCTGACCATATGACACTTGGAGACTATCGAACGTCTCGATGGACAGGACATTGAGCCCCGCGCCATCGTCGATGAGGGTCTTGGTGACTTGGATGTTGCAAATGACGGGTGAGCAAAGCATTGGGAGGGCGCCAGCAATGGCTGCGCACTTGAGATGGTCTGACGAGCTGAAGGTGATGACGCACTTGGACCCCCTGAGCGGGCGCGTGGCCTCGAGCTTGGGAAGGGCTGCGTTCACCTCGCGAACAAACTGCTTGAAGACGCGCTGGGAAGCTGGGGCCTAACTGCCGCCCAAGATTCAAGCGATAGAGCGCGGCTCCTGGAAGCCCTTAGCCCCCTCATCCTGATGGTGGTCATCGTTCCTTCTTGGCGGTGGCGGCAACGGAGGAAGGCCAGGATTGCCCTGGGGGCGGTCCTCACGAGGCTGGTCCCTCCAGGCGCCCTCGCGAGGCTGTCGCGCCACTCTTGACGGGGGTCGCGGTCGTCCCAGCGTCCTCCACCTTGTCCTCCTCCTCGGCCGTAGCCCCGGTCGTTGTGCTCGGGGCGTCGGCCGAAGCGTCCATCTCGAATGGCCCTGAGCTCTTGGCAGTCATTGGTGTTGTGGCTGTGTACATTGTGGAAGGCGCAGAATGGACGGCTGCTCTTGGACGACTCGGGGTGGTCCCGGCCATGCTTCGTATCTGGCTCCGCCGCGAGCACGGCTACCCCCTTGCGCTTCACATCCTTGGCCTTGGCTTTCTTCTCTTCTAGGTCGGCAGCAGGGAGCTCGAGGAGGGAAAGGCGCCCCTCCTCAGATCTTGCACACTTGGTCGCCATGTTGAACATCTCCAGAGCCGCCCATAGCTCCTCGTGGATGGCGAGCTCCTCCTTCATCTTGACGTCACGGACACCATCAGAGAATGCTGAAATGATGGCCCTGTCTGTCACCTTGGGGATCTTGAGGCGAATGCTGTTGAAGCGCTGGATGTACTTCTGCAGGGTCTCCCTGGCTGCTGCTTCATGCGGCGTATGTCACCCGCGTCTGGCGGGCGGTCGCAGGTGCCTTGGAAGTTGGTGACGAAGCGGTCGTGCATCTCACCCCAGGAGGAGATCGAACCTGGGGGCAGGTTCAGGAGCCAGGAGCGAGCACCATCTTTGAGAGCCATGTGAAACCAATTCGCCATGACTTTCTCGTCGCCGTTGGCCGCCTCGATGCTCAGATCATAGAGCTGCAAGAACTCCGCAGGGTCAAGGGTGCCGTCGTAGCGCGGAGGTAGGTCTGGCTTGAACTTGCCTGGCGAAACGACGCTGCGCAGCTCCGGAGTGAAGGCGCGGCAGCCTGCTGTGGCCATCGGGGCCCATCGCGGGGGAGGAGCTTGGTCTTGGTGCCCGCGATCTGCTGCCGTAGGCGGCATGCGGTCTTGACGTGGTGACGCCGGGAGTGCGGGAGCGTCTTCTCGCGGTCGGGGAACTTCTTGGCAACTTCCTTCTTCACGCGTTGGCGCCCGGCGCGGTGGGTCATGCCAAGGGGCCGCGCATCTTGGTGCCAGGGCGCCGTCTTCACTACAAAAAAAAGACACATCCGTGACATTTTGGGCCAAACGATTTTTTTTCTGTCATACATATGACACTTCTATGACAATAATTGTGACAAAACCTGGTATCATCATAGATGTGGTGGGCTCCTACTTCTATGACAAAAAATCATGACATAAAATGGGCATTTCGTCCTGGGCGGGCCGGAGACGCAGCTGCATGAAATTCTTTGGGCCGTCCATGACGGAAAAAACCATGGTAGAAGCGAGGGGGAGGAAAATTTCGGGGAGTTCCCGGTTACGGTGGGAGGTCGGGGGCTGAGCAATGCGCGTTTCTCTCGTACACGTACGCGCGTGTGTGCGAGGCGTTGGCTCTAACAGAACCTGAGCGAGGCATTGGGCTCTAACTGAACCCGAGCGATTGCACTGCAGGCTACACGTTACTAAACCCGAGCGATCGATCGATGGCTGTTAACTGAACCTGATCGAGCGATTCCTTGGCTACTGCTGCTAACTGAAGCCGATCGATGCTGCCTCTGGATGAACAGTGAGCGTTGTGGGGGGGGGGGGGTTGGATGAACAGTTCCCGGTGGGGGTGGATGAACAGGACCCCGTGGTGTTGCCTCTGGATGAACAGGACCCCGATCGATCGAGCCGGTTGGGGCTGGATGAACAGGACCCCGTGGAGGGCTGGATGAACAGGACCACCCCGTGGAGGGCAGGATGAACAGTAGACGGTGGAGGGGTGCTTGTGGAGGGTTGCCTGTGGAGGGGTGGTTGAACATGACCCCGTGGTGTGGAGGGCTAGATGAACAGTAGACGGTGGAGGGGTGGTTGAACAGTAGCCGGTGGAGTAGAGTGCGGTGGAGGCTCGAGGGGGTCGACGGTGGAGATGAACAGTATCCCGTGGAGTCCCGTTTTGTGGTATGCCACACCCCTCCCGATGAACAGGACCCCCGTTTCGACCGTAGCTCTCCAACACAAGTCCGTTTCATCCGTTTTGCGGTACGCCACACCCCTCCCGATCAACGGGACCCCTGTTTCGACCGTAGGAGGTCCGTTTCCTCCGTTTTGCGGTATGCCACACCCCTCCCGATCAATAGGACCCCCGTTTCGACCGTAGGAGGTCCGTTTCCTCCGTTTTGCAGTACGACACACCCCTCCCGATCAACAGGACCCCCGTTTCGACCGTAGGAGGTTCGTTTCCTCCGTTGTGCGGTACGCCAGGCCTCGTTTCCATCGCCTCTTCCGTCCAAGCCCTCCCGATGAACACGACCACGCATTCCGTTCCGACCCAGTCGCGTTGCCTCCCGATGAACATGACACATTCCGTTGCCTCCCCATGAACACGACGACGACGCTGTTTCTCCGTTCCGACCCAACCATGTACACGAGCCCTAGCCGTACGTATGCGCGAGTAGGCGTTTGAGACCCCTCCCGTATGTACACATACGTGGCCGTATTTTCTTTCTTGCACCCTGGCTGCCTCTACTACGACACGTGCGTGCCTCTACATCCACCAGTATATATGTACATACACGTTCGCGACCAGAATGACAATGCTATGTACGCTTCGACCAGGTGGGTCCCGACTGTCAGGCACTTCCTTGCCTGCGAAGATGTAGCTGGTGGGTCCCAGCAGTCAGGGGGGCGAAATACGGTGGCCCGTCCGGTGGGTCCCCGCTGTCAGGTGGAGGAATAATAATTTTGCACGTAATAAGGAGGCACTTCCTTGCTGCGGCCATGGACCAAGCTGTCAGCCTCTCCACGTACAGTCCACGTCCGATGGAAGTCGTTCCTTGACCACGTTGACCACGCCGCCCTGAGAGTACCAGGGCAGTGAACGACAGCGAGGCCTAGGAAGGGGACGACGCGGAGCCGGGGAAGACGCGGCAGTGGATGCCCACGTGTAGAGGAGTACGAGGGTTCACTGGTTCGCTGCGGTGTGAGGCTGCCGTCGCCGCAGAATAACAGGGGGTGTGGGTGAGTAGAGGGATGGCCTGGCCAGCGGTGGGAGTAGTAGGGGGCAGTGAGGCCTCCGCCGCATCGCAGCCGGCCACGGGAGGCAGGAGCACGAGGCACGACCGACGCTGGTTTGGACGGCGGAGCAAGAAGACTAGAGGTTGAAGAATCACTACGGCCGTTGGATGGACATCGTACAGTCACTGGAGCTAGAATCGTGCATATTGACTAAGTTGACAAAGCCCTCCGTCCCCATCAACTTAGTAGGCCCACAAGTCAGCCTCCCAGCAAGGTGGGTCCCAGCTAGCCGGGGGAGTATTAATTTTTCTGTGCGTAATAAGGAGGCACTTCCGGTGGGTCCGAGCTGACAGCGGGGGGAACGTTTTTTTCGCGAAATACGGTGGCCCGTCTGGTGGGTCCCAACAGTCAGGGGGAAACGGTTTTTTCGTAAAATACTGGTGGCCCGTACGGTGGGTCCCTGCTGTCAGGTGGAGGAATAATTATTTTCCGCGTAATAAGGAGGCACTTCCTTGCGGCAGCCGTGGACCCAGCTATCAGCCTCTCCACGTACAGTATTCTTCCGATGGAATTCGATCGTTGACCACATTGACCATGGTGTGCCGACAGCACCATGGCGGTGGACGACGGCGAGGCCTAGGAAGGGGACGACGCGGATCCGGGGAAGACGTGAGAGTGGATGCCCACGCAGAGAGGAGTACGAGGGTTCACTGGTTCGGCTGCACTGCCATCGCCACAGAATAACAGAGGGTGTGGGTGAGTGGAGTGGAGGGATGGTCTGGCCAGCAGTTTGAGTAGTATGGGGGCGGTGAGGCCTCCGCGGCAGCACAGCCGGCCATGGGAGACAGGAGCAGGCGGCACAACCGATGCTGGTTTGGGCGGCTAGAGCAAGAAGACCAGAGGTTGAAGAAGCACTACGACCGTTGGATGGACATCGTACGGCCAGTCGAGCTAGAATCGTGCATATTGACTAAGTTGACAAAGCCCTTCGTCCCCGTCAACTTAGTAGGCCCACTATACTAGGTCCCAGCTAGCAGGGGGAGTATTCATTTTTGTGTGCGTAATAAGGAGGCACTTCCTTGCGTGCGAAGATATAGCTGGTGGGTCCGAGCTGTCAGCGGCGGTAACGTTTTTTTCGCGAAATACAGAGGCCGTTTCGGTGGGTCCCAGATGTCAGGTGGAGGAAATCATTATTTTGCGCGTAATAAGGAGGCATTTCCTTGCGTGCGGCCGTGGACCCAGCTGTCAGCCTCTCCACGTACAGTCCACTTCAGATGCATGTCGGTCGTTGACTACGCTGAGCACGCCACGCCGAGAGCACTAGGGTGGTGGACGACGGCGAGGCCTAGGAAGGGAACGACACGGAGGCAGGGAAGACTCGGCCATTGTTTTTGTTTCCCACGCTGAGGGGAGTACGACTGTACGAGGGTTTACTGGTTCGTCTGCCGTCGCCGGAGAATAACAACATGTGTGGGTGAGTAGAGGGATGGCTAGGCCAGCGATGGGAGTACGGTGGGGCGGTGAGGCCTGTGCGGCAGCACAGCCGGCCGCGGAGAGGACGGAGCAGGCAGTCCCGCCGGCGCTTGTTTGAGCTGCTGGAGCCGGAAGAGCAGATATTGAAGAAGCACGACGGCCGTTGGATGGACATCCAATAGTATACAGGCCATCTGTGGAAAGCCTCAAATCTGTGGAAAACATCATACAACCCATGTGCCATTATTTCAAATAATTTACATCCCATTTGCTAATTCTTACGGTTTTTTTTGGAGCCCATATTCTTTATGCTAGCATTACACCCCATATTGTGGCCACGGTTAAAAAATTATACGAAATTTTGCATATGTCGGTGCGGTCTGAACTGTTTTTAATCCCGAAATTTCGAGTCACATTTAGACTGATTTTAAAAATAAATGTATATCAATATAAAATCCAATAAATTGTCCACGCATAAAAATCAATGCAATTTAAAATCTCGAAATGAAAAAAAGATATTCGAAAATAATTGCCGGTTTGATGTGTTTTAAAAATGTACAACCCATTTCTCATTACTAATAGGCCATTTTCTCGACCAGCCGAATGAAGCTCTCCTCGTCTTGAAAGATTTATAGCCCAACAGGCCTGATAAAGCGACTTACTTGACAAATCACAAAAAAAACTGGGTTAGCCATTTTCAGAAAAAAAAAACTACTGGGCTGGTCTGTGGTAAACATAAAAGAAAAGGCTGTCTAGACAGTCCAGAGTGTCCCGCACAGCCCAGTTGACACCCTGCTTCCGTTTCAAAACAAATTAGATAAATGCCACTCCAATTATGGCGATTCATAAAAATGCCACTGCAATTTCCAAACTTTGAAAAATGCCACTACAATTTTTGCAAACTTTGAAAAACGCCACTGCAGTTTGCAAACTTTGAAAAATGCCACTCCAGTCTTCGAAAAATGCCACTAGAAATGGCATGAAATGGCATTTTTCAAAGTTCGGAAATTGCAGTGGCATTTCTCAGATACACCAGATTTGGAGTGGCATTTATCAAATTAACCCAAAACAAAAATAACTGGGCGAGCTGCTGGGTCCCTGGTGTCAGCCGCTCGTTGTGCAATTCTCTCGTTTATTGACTACGTTGACAATGGCATGGGACCCAGATGTCAGAAATCCACTAGGAGGAGCCATTTTTTCTATTGGCTTGAAATAAGGAGGCACTTGCTTGCGTACGAGCTTGTCAGTTTCTTCAGAGGTAGGCATTTTTATTCAAAAAACTGCCACTTCGCATCTTGCGTCGCAAATAAAACTGCCAGGAGCGCATTTGTAGGCTAGCTAGTGATCGATTAGTAACTTGTAAACACTGAGCGAACAGAAATAAGTAACTGTTAATGCATCTCAATGATTCACATATCATATACAAATATGTAGCTCCAAAAGCAAAGATCAGCCACTTCGGATCTTGCGTCCCAACTAAAGCTAACTAGTATGATTCTCATACATAAGATCAACATGTTAATGCATCTCAATGGCTCACATATCATATACAAATATGTAGCTGCAAAAGCAAAGATCTAGAAAAAACATCTGTTCTTCCTACTAACATGGATGATTCTATTGGCCAACATTCAGTACAGACTGAAAGAAAAATTTGTTTGTGAAGTCTACAATTTCTCTTGCAAACATAAGTGGTTTCACCAACAGCTGGAACCATGAGAATGAACCAGACATGATGGAGGAACATGCATTGCAATATGATTTGGTCTTCCCTCGATCACACTGCGAGACTATTTTCGGAATACAAACTTTAACTTAGGAAAAATGATGTCCATTGTATAATCAGACCAAAGCAATGAAGCACCTAGTGTTGGCCAATAAATTGTACAATACTACTTTTCTGCAGTCCATGAAGTGACTATCCAATCTTTCTGTGTCTATTTTCAAATGGCACTGCATGCAGTGACTATACTATTCTCTTGTGCAGTTCAACCAAAGTTGCGGGCATTTTGTTGGTTTGCCAAATAGCAACGGGCAGACATCTCTGTCTGCACAAATATCAAGCAGCTAGTAAACATATACCACACCTTGTATTTTCGGTTTAAACATGTCTCTTCCGCTTAGCATCTGTCATGTTCTGCACTGGACAATCTGATACAGTTATGTTTTGACCTGGACAATTTCATACTGAATTGATCTGCTGGTTCAGAGCAGAAATATAGCGCCTATTCTTCATCAGACCAAGGATATCCATGTTCGCAGTGATGGAGGAGGTGAAATCGATACAACCGAAATTGAGCATCCAATCATTGAATCCTGTCCAACACCTCCAATGTAGGTCCACCCTGCCAATAAATTCACATGCAAACCACTAGTATTACTATCTAATGATAGTACAAAAAGAGTAGCAAGATAGTAGCAAACCATGTACCTTCGTAATGAATAGCTCATAGTGCCACCAATTGGATATAAAGGTTGGGAAAAAAACATGCTCCTAATGTTGAACCAGTTGGACTTTTTGTGCAGTTCCACTAAAATCGAGCATCCCTGTTTGCATAGATATTAAAAGTGTGATTACTCGAAAAGTGGCACTAGTTGAAGCATAGACTCACAAATATAAGCATTCCAATTTCTTAATGGGAAAAGGTAGCAAGACTGTTTCTAACCACCTGTTTGAAGGAATAAATAAAGCAACAGCGGCTGATGTGAGGAAGGCATACATAGTTTTTTCTGGAAAAGTGAGCCATTCCTGACCTTTCCTCTTCTTTTAAGCAAAATTTGTGCAGTTCTACTAAAATAAAATGCCATCACCGCCCTGACAATTCAGTGACACTATACAAAAGGAAATGACTTAACATTACATCATGATGTCAGGTATGTAGTCGACAGGCATTAGAGACAAACATACGGACCTCCTCAAGAGAACATGTCACGACCGGTTTTCCAATAAAAATATTTATTGAGAAACCAATCTTTAGAATCCAGTTTGAGATAAAAACTCCTCACTGGCAGACAAACTTTTGATACAATAAGCCAGTAACATAAATATGTTACAGGGTTGAGCTGACGATGCTCAACAATTTATTACAAGCGTGCCAATAATTATACATAAAGGCGATTAATGACACAAGGGAGTGGTGGTATACTACTGACTCGCAAATAAGGTAGAGGTGGAGTAACACAGTGGGGAGTGGATATGGGATTCTCAAACTAACATCCCATCGAGCGTCGAGGTGAGGCTCGATGAATTTATTAGGGTAGCGGAAGCGGATATAATACAGTGACCAACTCCAGGGTTGCACGAGACTGACTGGGACTCCTCTAGGCGTCGGATTCGCTATCGAACTCTTCATCCATGAGATCACCTTCGTCAGCATCTGGCCAAATCAACAAGCCAGTGAGTACTTTGAAAGTACTCGCAAGACAGTTCGGACGTAAGATATAACAAATGCTAACATGAAATACATGAATAAGTTAACCAGTACGATCAGACATAGAGGTAATAAATACTGGGTGCCAAGCGAGTGTCTGAAAGACTCCTCGAGCGGAAAATTGCAAAATAATAATACTGGTGCCAAATGAGTGTCTGAAAGACTCCTCGAGCGGAAAATGCAGAATAATAATACTGGTGCCAAACAAGTGCCTGAAAGACTCCTCGAGCGGAAAATGCAGAATAATAATACTGGTGCCAAACGAGTCTCTGAAAGACTCCTCGAGCGGAAGATGCAGAATAATAATGCCACAGTCGGGCGTCTGAGCGACACCACATAAAGGGCTTTAAAAAGAACTGCCACAGTCGGGCGTCTGAGCGACACCACATAAAGGGCTTTAAAAAGAAATGCCACAGTCGGGCGTCTGAGCGACACCACATAAAGGGCTTTAAAAAGAAATGCCACAGTCAGGCGTCTAAGCGACACCACATAAAGGGCTTTAAAAAGAAATGCCACAGTCGGGCGTCTGAGCGACACCACATAAAGGGCTTTAAAAAGAAATGCCACAGTCGGGCGTCTGAGCGACACCACATAAAGGGCTTTCGACTGATAAGGAAATAATATATTCATCATATATATAATCAACTCAAGGAATTAAACGGGTTAGTCCACCCACAAGAATAATCATTTAACCGGTCTTAGTGCTCATGTGTCCCACCGGGTAATCTGTCACCAAACTGGCACATGACTATTAGCAGGGAACTTGGTTATAGATAAGATGATTTAAGGATATAGAGCTCTGCAGAGTTTGTACAAAAATTTCCCACAGTCGACGGATTTCCGTAGTCACCAGGACTAGTTCCGTTACGGTATTTCAGAAGAAAACACAGCTAACCAGTACACACCCATCCAACTCTTCGATGCCAGGAATCACCCTCAACATCGTCCAAGAAAAACTATTGAGACGGGGAGATCACAATCTCGAATAGCATGGGACCAAATTTATATATGCGCGCTCTAAGGGGTGCATCCCTCTCGGTCCCAACCGGAAACACCCATGCCCCCTGACCGGATGCCTGGCTTTAATCCAGGGCCATGGAACCATCATCCCGGCCTCTCCTTTTTGGTGTGTACCAAGAAAGCGGTTTGCGACTTACTAAACCATATCCCTTTCGGGAAACATGTGGTAGTACAGGGAAAGGAAATGGATTTGAACCCAACCGATATGGGTTGGTACTGAAGATAACTTGCATGGCCTACGACTGGCATGCTACAACACTGCCATCTTACCCATCTCCATGCCAACACATGGCCTTGCATACTTACGTCCAACGACGTGTGAAATCATCGGGCATACTTGCCTCAACAATGCATAATGAACGGTTCATCGGTATGCTTCACCCATGCCATGAAACTATCTACATGCAAACATGCCAAGACACTCATCATATCAACAGTTCGAACATGCTTGCCTGGTTCAGAATAGTCGGAGTCTAGCTCGGTGAAGTTTGCGGTCCCGTCACCTCCGTCGGTATCTACGGTATAAAGAAAACATATGCGCTAACGTGAATACCGAGAGGTGCAGCAAAGGTATTGCAAATATTTTTCAAATAAATCTGATAAAAAACTAGACAAAATTTTGAAGAGAACAGAAAAAGAACCACTAAAAAATATGCTTCTGTTAAAAAGATATAAAGGTTTTTGTCCAGGGACCTATCTGTAATGAAACAGAAACTTCCCAGGGTTTTTATTATAAAAACAGAAAACGTTTCGACAGAAACTACGCCGGCCCAGAGGGAAAGCGTATTCTGGCAAAAGACGTTTTCAGAAAACGATTCAATTAGAAAAGACAGAGAGGCTGACAGGCGGGTCCCATCCGTCAGGTTTAAAATTTAAAAGAGGCGGGTCGGGGCTCACTGGCGCCCGAGAGCCGCGGTGGTCGCCGGCGGCGATCCACGGCGAGGTGGGGAGATCGGAGGGTACCTCCGTGCTCAGGGTGCCATTCCGCGTCGGGTGGTGGTGGTGGTGGTCGCCGGCGAGCACTGTGTCGTCGGTGGCCCTTGCTCCGGCGGACGGCGGTTCGGGAGGTCGTGGACCTTGCCGGAGAGGGCTGCAATGATCAAATTGACGAGGGGGTTAGAGTACTGGTAGCTAGAGGTGGTGCTTGACGGAGTTTGGGCACCGGGGATGACCTCACCGCAGTGAATTGAGCTGGAGCCCGAGGCGGACGGAGGTGGCCGGAGTCGAGGAAGAAGGGCTCCTCGAGGCCCCTCCAGTGGCCAGGCGGGGTGTGGTGAGGTGGTGGAGCCGTGCGGGAGTGAGAGTGGGCTTGGGGGCGCTATAAATAGCCGGCCCGAGGCGGTTGCCATGAACGGGATAAGTCCGGCGAGGGATTACGGTGATGCAGAGCATTGGTCGGGTGGTTTAGGCGTTGAGCGCCATCTTGAAGGTCCATTGGGTCCTTTTTGGTGCTAAACAAGCTGGGACTCGAAGTCTTGGGGGAACTCGACGGAACGGAGCAGCGCGGGCACGTCGGCGGCAGAGTGCATGCTCTGTGCGTGTCGCGCCACGGCGACGATGCTGCATGCGTGCGCTAGCGGGGAGTTGGCCACGCGGAGCCACCAGGAGGATTGGGCGGCGCCGAACGGCGTTGAGCCGCCGTTCTGCTCCCTGTCGGCCGTAACGGTGGTTCTGTCGCCGCGGGACACGCCGGCGCAGGCGGGCCAGGGCGCCACCGACGCCAGGAAGGCGCCAAGCACGCGTGCGGTGCTCCGGACAAGCAAGCCAGGCGGCGAGCAACGTGCCAAGGGCACTGTGATCATGTGGCTGATCTTAACTGACGAAGTTCGACACTGAATCTGAATTTGACTGAAAGTGATAGAAACAGTGCATGCAAGGTGTTCGACGAAATGATTCAGGCATGTAGGGATTTTTCCTTGGGCTGATTTTTGGTGGAGTGACTACTCATTGCTCCAGTAGGCTGCCTGATTTTTGGTGGAATTTTTGGAGAAGTGTAGATATGAATTTCACCAAATTTGACAAATCTGGTCCAAACTTGCAGCAGATGTAATTTGAAAAATTTGAACTAGAGACCAGTGGATCTTCATAGTTCTGGGTTGATGGTTCAGAGGACTAGGAGGGGAAAAAGGTTTGGTGGCAAAAATCAAAACAGAAAAAGGAGTTCCTTTGCAAAACTCCAAGTGCTATAAGAGAAGACAGAAATTTATTTGAATAGAATTTGAATGGAAATGATCACATGGGAAGGTTCAACTTGCTGGGTTTGATGCAAATCTTGATCCAAAGGTGGGGGAAAGGTTAGGAGAGAGTATTTGCACCAATGCCATGGCAAGAGGGATAGTTGCAAGTGGCAAAGGACTTTTCCAAAAGCCATAGTGCATTCTCAAAAAGATTTTCAAAGGCTATTTTCTCAAATGAAAAAAAAACATTTTGTCTTAAGCCCAAATGAAGAGCAAGAACTCCCAAGACCAAAGGTAGACCTTGGGTGAATCCAAATAAAACTTTTGCCATAAGGAAATTATATGAGAGGGAGAGTCCTCTTGAAGAAATTTTTTTAAATCACTCCCCTCAAGTCAAATAAAACCTTTCGAAAAATCTAAATAAAACTTGGGTGTCACAACACCTACCCCCTTAGGAAAAATCTCGTCCCCGAGATTTCAGTTGATCCTTAAATAAGTGTGGATGCTCTGTTCGAAGAAAGTCCTCTCTTTCCCATGTTGCTTCACTTTCGGTGTGATTACTCCACTGAACTTTGAAAAATTTGACGGTTTTCTGCCGGGTTCTCCTTTCAGTCTCCTCTAATATCTTTACTGGACGTTCCCGATAGGTGAGGTCTGGTTGCACATCGAGGTTCTCATGGGGCACCTGTTTCTCCGGGTTGCTCACGTATTTCCTTAATTGCGATACGTGGAACATGTTGTGGATATCTGACAGTTCCTCAGGTAGGTCTAGCTGGTAGGCTACAGTGCCTCTCCGTGCCAATATACCGAATGGCCCGATGAACCTTGGTGCTAGTTTCCCTTTGATCTTGAATCGTTGTAGTCCTCTCATAGGGGATACTCGTAGATACACGAATTCTCCAGGTTCGAAGCTGACCCCACGATGTTTCTGATCGTAATAACTTTTTTGTCGGCTTTGGGCGGTCTTGAGTCGATCTCTGATTAGCTGGACCTTTTCCTCGGCTTCCTTGAGCATGTCTGGGCCGAAGATACGGCTGTCTCCGGTCTCTGACCAATTTAACGGGGTACGACATCTTCGTCCATACAAGGCCTCAAATGGTGCCATTTGCAGGCTGGCCTGATGACTGTTGTTGTACGCAAACTCGGCGTATGGCAGGCTGTCTTCCCAACTGGTTCCATAGGTGAGGACACATGCTCTCAGCATGTCCTCTAAAATCTGGTTTACCCGTTCTGTTTGTCCATCTGTCTAGGGGTGGTATGCCGTACTGAAGGCTAGTTGAGTTCCTAGAGCCTATTGTAACTGCTCCCAGAATCTCGAGACGAACTGTGTTCCTCTGTCAGATATTATAGTCTTCGGGACATCGTGCAGACAAACTATGCGAGAGAGATATATCTTGGCAAGCTTCTGAGTGGTGTGGGTCGTCTTTACTGGAATGAAATGTGCCACCTTAGTCAACCTATCGGTGATAACCCATATGGCATCATTCCTGTGTCGTGATCGAGGTAGTCCGATAATGAAATCCATCCCTATTTCATCCCATTTCCACTCAGGTATTTTATTTGGTTGCAGTAGTCCGGCTGGTCTCTGATGTTCAGCCTTTATACGTTGACAAGAGTCGCAGCATGCAATGAAGGTGGCTATGTCCCTCTTCATACCGTGCCACCAAAATCCTTCCTGGATATCCTTATACATCTTGGTTCCTCCAGGATGGATCAAATATGGAGCGGTGTGAGCTTCAGCTAGAATTTGCCGTTTGAGGTCTTCTATGTCTGGCACGCAGAGTCTGTTTCTATACCATAGTGTCCCTTCTTCGTCTATGATGAATTCCGAGGCCTTGTCCATACTCACCTTTCTTTTGATGCCTTCAATGCTGGGGTGACCCGGCTGGGCTTCTTTGATTATTTTCACAAGGTTGGGTTGTATCTCCAAGTTTGTTATGGTGCCTTCTGCTACCATCAACAAGTTGAGTCTGGCAAATTCCCGTTGGAATTCGGGTCTTAAGTTGGGTAGACTGTTGTTGTTGGCGCTGGGGTTCCGACTAAGAGCATCGGCTACTACATTTGCTTTTCCAGGATGATAGTGGATTCCGACATCATAATCCTTTACTAGCTCCAACCAGCGTCGTTGCCTTAAATTCAGCTCTGGCTGTGTGAAAATATATTTGAGACTTTTATGGTCCGTATATATTTCACATCGATTTCCAAGTAGGAAATGCCTCCATTCCTTGAGTGCATGAATAACTGCTGCCATTTCTAAGTCATGAGTGGGATAGTTTTCCTCATGCTTGCGAAGTTGCCTTGAAGCGTATGCGACAACCTTGCCTTCTTGCATTAATACGCATCCGAGTCCCTTTCTGGACGCGTCACAATATACTTCAAAATTCTTGCGTATGTCTGGCACAATCAATACTGGTGCTGTTGTTAATTTCCATTTTAGCTCTTGGAAACTTTTCTCACAGGCTTCTGTCCATTCAAACTTCTTATCTTTCTTGAGCAACTGCGTCATTGGCTTGGCTATGGTGGAGAATCCTTCAATAAATCTGCGGTAATATCCTGCCATTCCCAAGAAACTCCGTATGTCCGTTACGCTGGCTGGTGACTTCCAGTCAAGTACGGCCTTGACTTTCTCTGGGTCCACGGCGATCCCGTCTTGGGTTAGCGCGTGGCCTAGAAAGCCTACTTGCCTTAACCAAAATTCACACTTGCTGAACTTGGCGTACAATTGGTGCTTCCTGAGTTCTCCTAGTACAATTCTGAGATGTTCAGCGTGTTCTTCTGGTGTTTTGGAGTATACTAAAATATCGTCGATGAATACCACAACGAACTTGTCCATAAACTTCATAAATACTTTGTTCATGAGGTGAACAAAATATGCAGGGGCATTTGTTAATCCAAAAGGCATTACTGTGAACTCATACAGTCCATATCTGGAGGTGAAGGCTGTCTTGGGGATATCTTCTGTTCGTACCTTTAATTGATGGTATCCTGACCTTAGGTCGATTTTTGAGAATACCTTGGCCTTAGCGAGTTGATCGAATAAATCATTTATTCTTGGCATCGGGTATTTGTTCTTGATCGTGACCATGTTGAGTGCTCGGTAGTCAATACACAATCGCAGTGTTCCATCCTTCTTTTTGGCAAACAAAATTGGTGATCCCCATGGTGAGGAACTGGCTCGAATGTATCCCTTGTCAAGCAATTCCTTTATTTGTTTCTTCAGTTCAACTAACTCGGATGGTGCCATTCTGTATGGTTTCTTGTATATGGGGGTGGTCCATGGTGCTAGCTCAATGCTGAATTCTATCTCTCGGTCTGGTGGCATGCCTGGTAGCTCTTCGGGAAATACGTCTGGAAATTCACATACTACTGGGACCTTGTTTAATTCGGAAATGTCCACCTTGTTCAGTCTTGGTTGTCTGGGCGTTTCCCTTTCTTTGGCGGATACTCTTATTGTCTTACCATGGTGGTGTGTGAGAATCACGGTCCGATTGAAACAATCAATGAAACCTTTGTTGGTGGTTAACCAGTCCATCCCTAGGATAACATCCAGTCCCTTATTTTCCAACACAATGAGATTGGCGTGAAACTTCAATCCTTTGAACTCAATAGTCACATCCTGACAGTAATTCTGAGTAACTTGCTGAATCCCAGGGGACTTGATGATCATGGATTTCTCCAAAGGAAGCATCGAAAAATTATTTTGCAAAGCAAAACTTTTCGAAATAAAAGAGTGAGAAGCTCCAGAATCAAACAAAACCATTGCAGGTATTGTGTTGACAGGGAACATACCGAGTACGATATCCGGAGCATTTTGTGCCTCCTCTTTGGTCACGTGGTTCAGGTGACCCTTCCTGTGGTTATTGTTGGGATTGAAGTTGTTTCGTTTGGGCGCTGAATTATTGTTGCCGTTGTTCGGCTTTGGTGCTGAGCTTCTTGGCTTGGGACACTGCTTGGCATAGTGTCCTTCTTCTCCACAGACCTAACAAGTAACACCTGGGCGATATGTGAACTCCTTGTCCCTAGCATGAAAATTCTTTGTTGGGCGTGAGACGTTGGATGATGATTTGTGCGTCCCACCCTTCCGAAAATCGGTCTTACTTCGGTGATTGCGAGCATGGTTAGTCTGGTCCCTTTTTCGCTTGCGGATATCTTCCAAACTGCGTCTTTCATTTTCCAGAGTAATGGCTTTATCCACCAGCGTCTTAAAATCTGGGAAAGTGTGTATGACTAGTTGGCATTTAAGCGCGGGCGCTAGGCCGTCAAGGAACTTCTCCATTTTCTTGCTTTCAGTCATACGCTCTTCGTTGGCGTAGTGGGATAACAGAGTAAATTGGCCGTTGTAATCTGACACTGTCATGTTCCTTTGCTTGAGGTCATCGAACTCTGTTTTCTTGATTTTCATAATACTCTTAGGAATATGCGCGCCACGGAAACCTTCTTTGAAATCATCCCAGGTTATATCATTTTCGTTGGGATGCATGTGCAGAAAATTCTCCCACCAGGATGCGGCTGCTCCCGTGAGATAATGCGGTGCGTACAGTACCTTTTCTGGGTCTGAGTATTTTGCAATAATTAACTTTCTCTCCATATCGCGAAGCCAGTCTTCGGCCTCAAGTGGCTTGTCAGTATGAGAAAATGTTGAGGGACGTGTCTTCTGTAGCTCAGATAACTTGGAATGCTGCGGATACTGCCCATGGTTATTTCCCATGTTAATGACTTGGTTCATTATTTCCCGATGTTGTTGCTGACTCTGTTCATAAAGGCGGCACATTTGGGAAAGTGCCGTTTCACTGTCCTGTTGACTTGTCTGACCTCGTGCAAAATTGTTGCCTGATTGAGTATTATAGTGTTGACTTGACTGCCCTTGTGCAAAATTGTTGCCCGGTTGATTGCCATAATCTTCCTCTGGTGGAGCTGGCATGGAGCGAGTCCAAGGACGAGACATTTTTCACTCTGGGGATGTATTTGTAAAACCCATAAGAAAAAATGGAAGGGTTGCAAAGATAAAACCCATAATGCACAAGGTTGACAAATAAATTTTTAAAGCCAAGATTACTCAACGGAAAACAAAACGATTTGCGCATAGAGAAGGACTGCGTCATTACGTATCTTACACGCGGCGATAATTATACAATACATCACTCAGGATATGCGTACATAACCCTGACATGTTATTTAGGCTAGTGCACTTCTCCAGATCCTACATGATGCGCAAACAAGCTACTTCTCACAACATCTTACATGGCGATGCAACGCATGGCGGCTAAGCGTACTCAGTCGGAGATGTTGATGACGTCCTTGGCCCTGCCAATGGTGAGGCGTAGCGAAGCCAGGGACTCGACTTCTTCCTCGCTAATAGGCTCCATACGAGTAGTGCTGCGCCGAGTAGATGGAGCGGGTGCCAGGGGCGGAATGACACGGATTGGAGTCGGTGCGAGTGGCGGTGCAGTGCGCGCTGGAGTGGGTGCAATGACCTGGTTGAACTCCTCGGTGGTAGGCAGGCGACGAGCAGGTGCATGGGATGCAGAGGACGAGACAAAAGTCAGTGGCGGTGTGGTGGGCAGGAGCTCCGTCCTGTTGGCGGCACAACCGTGGACTGAGTCCATGCGGGTGGCCACAAAGTCATCCACCAAGTTGTCGAAGGCTGCCTCCAAGGCCCGGAGATACTCAATAAGCATCTCAAAAGCCTCGTCTCGTTCTCCTCTGTGGCAGGAGAATGCGTAGTGACAGGTGTAGGGCACATGGCACGGAAGATAGCGGTAGCGACGAGCCTTCATCGCGGGAAGGGCATACCTGAGACGAGCTATCGCCTCGCGGGCTGCCATCTGGATGGCATGCTTCTCCGTAGGCATGGCTCTCCCCAAGAACCGGAAGCGGCGTAGCTCACCACGCCCTCCCTTGAACTGCACCACGGCCTGGTGCATAGTCAGACTGTCGTTGACTCTGTGCTGACAGAGAGTGACGATTGGGCGCACAGACGGCCCCATCGCGACCTGAACGATGAAGGAGAGAAGCTTGACGAACCCATCAGGCATGTTGGCGAAGGTCTGAGACTCGCAGCTGCGGTCGGCCATCTACAAAAGTAGGCAAAAATCCTGAATGGTCAGATCATAAATCTATGCTGACTGTCAGAAAAATGACTACTATTGCAAAAACAAGAATAAGTTCTATCACGCTAATAACCGATTAGCGATCGCACCTAGTGGCTTCCTACAGTCAGCCTGGCTCTGGTACCAAGCTTGTCACGACCGGTTTTCCAATAAAAATATTTATTGAGAAACCAATCTTTAGAATCCAGTTTGAGATAAAACCTCCTCACTGGCAGACAAACTTTTGATACAATAAGCCAGTAGCATAAATATGTTACAGGGTTGAGCTGACGATGCTCAACAATTTATTACAAGCGTGCCAATAATTATACATAAAGGCGATTAATGACACAAGGGAGTGGTGGTATACTACTGACTCGCAAATAAGGTAGAGGTGGAGTAACACAGTGGGGAGTGGATATGGGATTCTCAAACTAACATCCCATCGAGCATCGAGGTGAGGCTCGATGAATTTATTAGGGTAGCGGAAGCGGATATAATACAGTGACCAACTCCAGGGTTGCACGAGACTGACTGGGACTCCTCTAGGCGTCAGATTCGCTATCGAACTCTTCATCCATGAGATCACCTTCGTCAGCATCTGGCCAAATCAACAAGCCAGTGAGTACTTTGAAAGTACTCGCAAGACAGTTCGGACGTAAGATATAACAAATGCTAACATGAAATACATGAATAAGTTAACCAGTACGATCAGACATAGAGGTAATAAATACTGGGTGCCAAGCGAGTGTCTGAAAGATTCCTCGAGCGGAAAATTGCGGAATAATAATACTGGTGCCAAACGAGTGTCTGAAAGACTCCTCGAGCGGAAAATGCAGAATTATGATACTGGTGCCAAACAAGTGTCTGAAAGACTCCTCGAGCGGAAAATGCAGAATAATAATACTGGTGCCAAACGAGTGTCTGAAAGACTCCTCGAGCGGATGATGCAAAATAATAATGCCACAGTCGGGCGTCTGAGCGACACCACATAAAGGGCTTTAAAAAGAACTGCCACAGTCGGGCGTCTGAGCGACACCACATAAAGGGCTTTAAAAAGAAATGCCACAGTCGGGCGTCTGAGCGACACCACATAAAGGGCTTTAAAAAGAACTGCCACAGTCGGGCGTCTGAGCGACACCACATAAAGGGCTTTAAAAAGAAATGCCACAGTCGGGCGTGTGAGCGACACCACATAAAGGGCTTTAAAAAGAAATGCCACAGTCGGGCGTCTGAGCGACACCACATAAAGGGCTTTAAAAAGAAATGCCACAGTCGGGCGTCTGAGCGACACCACATAAAGGGCTTTCGACTTGATAAGGAAATAATATATTCATCATATATATAATCAACTTAAGGAATTAAACGGGTTAGTCCATCCACAAGAATAATCATTTAACCGGTCTTAGTGCTCATGTGTCCCACCGGGTAATCTGTCACCAAACTGGCACATGACTGTTAGCAGGGAACTTGGTTATAGATAAGATGATTTAAGGATATAGAGCTCTGCAGAGTTTGTACAAAAATTTCCCACAGTCGACGGATTTCCGTAGTCACCAGGACTAGTTCCGTTACGGTATTTCAGAAGAAAACACAGCTAACCAGTACACACCCATCCAACTCTTCGATTCCAGGAATCACCCTCAACATCGTCCAAGAAAAACTATTAAGACAGGGAGATCACAATCTCGAATAGCATGGGATCAAATTTATATATGCGCGCTCTAAGGGGTGCCCCCCTCTCGGTCCCAACCAGAAACACCCATGCCCCCTGACCGGATGCCTGGCTTTAATCCAGGGCCATGGAACCATCATCCCGGCCTCTCCTTTTTGGTGTGTACCAAGAAAGCAGTTTGCGACTTACTAAACCATATCCCTTTCGGGAAACATGTGGTAGTACAGGGAAAGGAAATGGATTTGAACCCAACCGATATGGGTTGGTACTGAAGATAACTTGCATGGCCTAAGACTGGCATGCTACAACACTGCCATCTTACCCATCTCCATGCCAACACATGGCCTTGCATACTTACGTCCAACGACGTGTGAAATCATCGGGCATACTTGCCTCAACAATGCATAATGAACGGTTCATCGGTATGCTTCACCCATGCCATGAAACTATCTACATGCAAACATGCCAAGACACTCATCATATCAAAAGTTCGAACATGCTTGCCTGGTTCAGAATAGTCGAAGTCTAGCTCGGTGAAGTTTGCGGTCCCGTCACCTCCGTCGGTATCTACGGTATAAAGAAAACATATGCGCTAACGTGAATACCGAGAGGTGCAGAAAAGGTATTGCAAATATTTTTCAAATAAATCTGATAAAAAACTAGACAAAATTTTGAAGAGAACAGAAAAAGAATCACTCAAAAATATGCTTCTGTTAAAAAGATATAAAGGTTTTTGTCCAGGGACCTATCTGTAATGAAACAGAAACTTCCCAGGGTTTTTATTATAAAAACAGAAAACGTTTCGATAGAAACTACGCCGGCCCAGAGGGAAAGCGTATTCTGGCAAAAGACGTTTTCAGAAAAAGATTCGATTAGAAAAGACAGAGAGGCTGACAGGCGGGTCCCATCCGTCAGGTTTAAAATTTAAAAGAGGCGGGTCGGGGCTCGCTGGCGCCCGAGAGCCGCGGTGGTCGCCGGCGGCGATCCACGGCGAGGTGGGGAGATCGGAGGGTACCTCCGTGCTCAGGGTGCCATTCCGCGTCGGGTGGTGGTGGTGGTGGTCGCCGGCGAGCACTGTGTCGACGGTGGCCCTTGCTCCGGCGGACGGCGGTTCGGGAGGTCGTGGACCTTGCCGGAGAGGGCTGCAATGATCAAATTGACGAGGGGGTTAGAGTACTGGTAGCTAGAGGTGGTACTTGACGGAGTTTGGGCACCGGGGATGACCTCACCGTAGTGAATTGAGCTGGAGCCCGAGGCGGATGGAGGTGGCCGGAGTCGAGGAAGAATAGCTCCTCGACGCCCCTCCAGTGGCCAGGCGGGGTGTGGTGAGGTGGTGGAGCCGTGCGGGAGTGAGAGTGGGCTCGGGGCGCTATAAATAGCCGGCCCGAGGCGGTTGCCGTGAACGGGATAAGTCCGGCGAGGGATTATGGTGATGCAGAGCATTGGTCGGGTGGTTTAGGCGTTGAGCGCCGTCGTGAAGGTCCATTGGGTCCGTTTTGGTGCTAAACAAGCTGGGACTCGAAGTCTTGGGGGAACTCGACGGAACGGAGCAGCGCGGGCACGTCGGCGGCAGAGTGCACGCTCTGTGCGTGTCGCGCCACGGCGACGGTGCTGCATGCGTGCGCTGGCGGGGAGTTGGCCACGCGAAGCCACCAGGAGGATTGGGCGGCGCCGAACGGCGTTGAGCCGCTGTTCTGCTCCCTGTCGGCCGTTATGGTGGTTCTGTCGCCGCGGGACACGCCGGCGCAGGCGGGCCAGGGCGCCACCGATGCCAGGAAGGCGCCAAGCACGCGTGCGGTGCTCCGGACAAGCAAGCCAGGCGGCGAGCAACGTGCCAAGGGCACTGTGATCATGTGACTGATCTTAACTGACGAAGTTCGACACTGAATCTGAATTTGACTGAAAGTGATAGAAACAGTGCATGCAAGGTGTTCGACGAAATGATTCAGGCATGTAGGGATTTTTCCTTGGGCTGATTTTTGGTGGAGTGACTACTTATTGCTCCAGTAGGCTGCCTGATTTTTGGTGGAATTTTTGGAGAAGTGTAGATATGAATTTCACCAAATTTGACAAATCTGGTCCAAACTTGCAGCAGATGTAATTTGAAAAATTTGAACTAGAGACCAGTGGATCTTCATAGTTCTAGGTTGATGGTTCAAACGACTAGGAGGGGAAAAAGGTTTGGTGGCAAAAATCAAAACAGAAAAAGGAGTTCCTTTGCAAAACTCCAAGTGCTATAAGAGAAGACAGAAATTTATTTGAATAGAATTTGAATGGAAATGATCACATGGGAAGGTTCAACTTGCTGGGTTTGATGCAAATCTTGATCCAAAGGTGGGGGAAAGGTTAGGAGAGAGTATTTGCACCAATGCCATGGCAAGAGGGATAGTTGCAAGTGGCAAAGGACTTTTCCAAAAGCCATAGTGCATTCTCAAAAAGATTTTCAAAGGCTATTTTCTCAAATGAAAAAAAAACATTTTGTCTTAAGCCCAAATGAAGAGCAAGAACTCCCAAGACCAAAGGCAGACCTTGGGTGAATCCAAATAAAACTTTTGCCATAAGGAAATTATATGAGAGGGAGAGTCCTCTTGAAGAAATTTTTTTAAATCACTCCCCTCAAGTCAAATAAAACCTTTCGAAAAATCTAAATAAAACTTGGGTGTCACAGAACAACCGGAGGAGGAGGTGCCCACTCTTGACCTTTCCTCTTGTCTTCACAATTGTCTGTTCAGTTTAACCAAAATAAAATGACATCAGCGCCTTGGCATTTTGGTGACATTGTACAAAAAAATTAACTTATCTCATGAAAGTGAGGTATGTAATCTATAAGCATTAACAGTGCAAAAATCTGACGGGAGTAACAAGTTTCATCGTTGGTATACTGGTTGTGCAACAGCATTAGAATGCCTTATAGCTGAAAAATCTTTAATACATCCACCATCAACAGCTAACCCTGAAATAATCTAGTGACATTAAATGGCATTACTTAAATTTATGGGTGGCATTAGACTGAGAGCGGCATTAGTTAAATGTGGCATCACTTTAGCAGTAGCATTGCTTGACTTGACTGCTGGCGTTATACTAACAGTAAAAAAAGTGGCAATAAGAGCATGGGAGGCACCAGTACGATGTACCTCCACGGACGCACAGTGGTGAGGGAGGTATGGTTGCCCAGAGCAACAAATATCCATGCAGCATATGTGGATTACGGTCCCATTTTTGTTCTCTTTAGCCACCTTTTTCCTATGCGAGGACAACAAACCGATCGACCTGGTCATTCTCTATTGCGTTGTCATGCCTTTCTACCCTTCTTCAACCAAGAGACACGAGACTCGTTCCTTAGCTACTGATTTTCCCCTTTTCAACCTAGATGCGGGTTCAATGCCTACTCTCTTGGACAGTACATTCTCCCTTCCTTTCCTTATTCAACCCAGACATGGATTAGTCTACATGAAGTAGGGTTTCCTTTAATAGTGCAAATTATGGTTTTCGTCTGCGTGGCTAGCAGAGTAGAGGATAGCAAATTGGGAAGATGGTGGAGTGGAAAAAGATCCACATGCAACGACGTAGCAGATGGGGCAATAGAACAAGGTTATGGCTCGAAAAGAGGTAGCATACCTGAGGGTCGGCGGGAAGTGGCTTCGCTCGTGGTCGTCGTCCTCCGCACACACTACGGCAGCGAGCTTGGGGACGGAGGCCATCCTGCGCGGGTGCTAGGTCTGAGAGGACGGCCTTGTCGTCAGTGCATGACCTCGCTCGCCGACGACGAGTGCGTCAACGCTGCACGTCCTTTTCTCCCCCGGCGGATCTGTGACCACCAGTGAGGAGGGAGAGAGGGGCCGTCGTTTTTAGATCTGGAGAGAGAGTGGTAGTGTGAGAAGCAAGTGGGCAACCCTTAGCAAGAAAGCGCTGAAGCTCCTGCCTATATATATATATATATCTTTTTTATACTACTAGTACTGGAGGTGGGGTAGTGGTAGAGTAGTTTATATTTTCTCTGCGTACAGTACCAGTTAGTCGTGCTTCAAAACTGATCGGCACGCCATTAAAAAAATAAAGGTCGATAACTAATGCGGCACCTCGGTCCAACGCGGCCAGATCGCATTTTGCATGAGAAATTACACACCATGTTTCGTTGACATGTGGACCCGTTCCAACATATCAGTGAGACGACGACGAGTAGTAGGAGTATTTCCGAATGGACGTGTAGGCCGGGACGTGAACCATGGCAAACTCGCAACCGTCCACCGACTCTTCGCCTTTCCCTCTCGATTTGGGACTGCTGTTGCACGCTCTTCCTCTCCCTCCTCCATTTTCCTTCAGCCCTTCACCCTTTCTTCTGCCATTGTTCGATCGTCTTCTCCATGGAGGGAACAAGCCGGAAACGACCTCGTTATTCTTGCCCCAATCTGAAAGATGATGTGGTAGAGGAACTCATTGATCGGTGCGACGTCATCACCTCGGCTAGCATGGCAGGTTCGTTCCAGCCCATTCTCGACTCAACTAATAACATCATTGCAAGGAACCCAAGGGTCAAGGAGCGGTTTGATCTCCCCTATCTTCTTTGCCGTGACCCTGATGACTGGTGCCGGCACGACGGAGGCCTCACCCTATGCAAGTTGATGCCGCTTGATAATGATACGTGTGATGTTAAGATGCCATCGCTTGAGGGCAAGGCTTGGGCGGGCGCAAATGGAGATTGGGTTGTTTACGTTGGGTCCAACTACAGTGGGAACTTGTGAATGTGTACACTCGTCACCGGGTTCCACTTCCAAAAATCTCAGCACACTGCCTAGAGGTTGAGCACACCGGTAATGTACGCACGTTCAAATATGATCATGGTGACTGTCGTCTACGGAAGATAGAAATTTGTCGAGTTCCCAACCGCTCTTGGAATTACAAAAACTATGATGTTGTTGCTATCTTCGACAAGCTTGTTGTCGTCCTTGTCAGTCAATGGATATTGCTCAAAAATCAGTTTCTATACACGGATGAGTACTGTGATGCAATTGAATACGAGGGCCTTGTGTTTGCTGCCACCACTCGTGGCACTGTTTTTGCATGGCATCCTCGTTGTTTCGGTACATTTGTCTTCCACCGTAATTATAATTGTTTCATCCACATGCATGCAGGTTAGCAAGTTTCCTTTTACTAATTAACCTTCTTCTTGTGTTTCCAAGGTCCTGTGAACATCCCACCACCTATACTTGAAGATTTTTATAACCAAGGGGGAGATGACGATGGTGATGATCACGAGCATGAGGACGAGCAGCGCCGATATACTCTGTGGCGCCTGGCAACTAATTCCGATGGATCGCCTCTTCTTGTGTGTATACAGCCCACTTATGATGTTACTGCTAAGGAAGCAGGTGTGGTCTCCCATGGCCGCACTCTCCGGACCTATTCCAACACCCATTGCATGGTATTCGGGATGGATACTAGGGTTCTAGCGCCAACTCCTTCTCCCTGGCACAGAATTGATAGTCTTGGAGAAAACTCGCTCTTCCTTGGATAAAACTATCCGATGATGGTGAAAGGCGGTCCAACTGCTGTTGACACATTTATGAGAAGCAACTGTGTCTATACCTCAGACATTTGGGTGGTTCCCTACCCTAGTACTGATATAGTAGGCCGCTTCAGCCTGGATGATCAGTCTTGTGTTGGTCTCCAGATCGACAACGGATGGCCCGTCCCAGAGAATCACTTGTGGTTCAAAGCAAGCGTTTCCAACGCCGCAGAATGGTTGAGTTGAAGTTCATTTCATAGCTTGTTATTTGTTTTGTGGTGAAAACTTTAGTATTTATAATGTATCCTCGTTGTCGATGTGGGTTGATGACCTGTTGTACTATGTAATAAAATGATATGCCTATGATAAACTTACTAAATTTATGAATGGCTTTCGAGTCGCTTCTCTGAGTGAGTGGTGCGACGAGGCAAAAAAATATTTTTCGAATACATAATTGTACGTGCATTGCAATAGGTTATCGGATGAGGCCAATCAACAATAGTAGTACACTAGTTGTACTAGCTCCACATGTTTCACGCGTCGGGCGGGTGTTTTTACTGTAGCCATATGTTAATGTGTTCGTTGTACGTAACCAGCACCTCGAATCCTCGATACTAGTATACTATATAGTAGGAGTAAGTAGTAGGAGTAGTAGGGTGGCATGGGCCGGAACAAGCATTCACGTCCAGGAGTACGGCACACGCCACCACCACGACATCCATCTGACACCATATTATTTCTTGGAGTCCGTGCGAGAGCAATCTCTTCAACCTCGTCGTTTCTCTAACTTCAGCCATCGCGCGGTGGGCGAGGTGGGGGTTTCCCGATAGTCGTTTTCCTTAATTGCGGTCCCACTTTTAAGGCCAACTCCAACGCACGACCCCAAATGGACCTCCGTTTTGCACGAACTCCAACGATAATTTTGACTAGAAAAGCAAGACCAAAGAAAACAAGAACCACAAGAATACATTTGACTACTCCTGTAGTAAGTTGGATTAGTGCCTTCTCGATGCATTCATTGTTGATCTGCAGAGGCTCGATCTTGCGTGCTTCTTTCTTCTTCGAGTGTAAAGAAGTAGACATTGCTTCCTCGCATCTAGTCTCATGTCTAGCCTCTATTCTATACTAGCTAAAAGTGATAGAACATCTACTAAATTGCGCTCTATCAATATATGGATGTACTCTTCTTCCTAATACAAAAACTTGCATCCATTCTACTCCCTCCGTTGCACAATACTACATGCCTTCTATTTGTCAAAATATATATGTATCTAGACATGTCTTAGTATATAGGTACATCCATTTTTGGAAAAAATGGAAGTCAAGTAATTTGGAACGGAGGGAGTACACAATAAATTTTTTAAGTTAGCACAACTAGTCTAATCCGAGAGCAGAACCGAAGATTTGGTCGGGTTCGTCCTCCTTTTGCCGACACGTGGGACATCCAGCATCCAGGTCGTGTCATGAAAGAAAATAGAGTGGTAGTTGAAGCCACGAGATGTGCATCTTGGGTTAAACTGTAAATAGAATCTTACTACTCTTGAGTAACTCCAAAAGCGGCCACCGAAGATATTTATTGGATTTGTTTTTCATCACCAGCACGTCGAGGTGAAAGATGTGCAGGTTCAGTGGGTCCTCTTGCGTTTTCACTGACATGTGGGGCCGCATGTGAGCAAACAGACGATGGGCTCCGCGCGTCCGCTGGCTGGCTGAGAAGAGATATAGAGGAGGGCTGAGCACGGACTGCAGGAAATTTGTTCTACGTCCTCGATATAGGCTCGATATAGTGGGGTGGCATGGGCCATAACTAGCATTCACGTCTAGCAGTACGGCACACGCCACCCACACGAGTCCCATTTGACACCAATTTTCTTAGAGTCCGTGCTACATCCATCTCTTCTCCCTCCTGTCCTCTTTTCTCAGCCATCGCGCGGTGGGCGGGGTGGGGGTTTGCCGATAGTCGGTTTGCTCAACTGCGGTCCCACTTGTAAGTGAAAATGCAACACCGCACGCATTCCCTCTTGAGCGGCGTGCCGGACCAACCGTGTGGGGGTGCGACGCGAACACGGCAGGCTTTTCCTTTTGAACTCGTAACTTGTAAAATTTGGTTCTGCTCCATGGCGCGACC
Organism: Aegilops umbellulata; assembly: GCA_032464435.1. NCBI lineage: Eukaryota > Viridiplantae > Streptophyta > Magnoliopsida > Poales > Poaceae > Aegilops > Aegilops umbellulata. Next base: position 100,245,919 of record CP136060.1, read on the forward strand.
GATAGATAGAAAATAACGATTTTGCCTAGAGTAAGGAGAAGTTTGCTTCTGGCGCCGTTCATGCATGGATTACGTACGAAAATTATGAAGTTGATGCGAAAGGTAAGATAATTACTGTAGTATCATATACTACTACATGGATTTGACGGAAGGATAAAAATACATACGGATCCATCAACGTTCAACGACATCCTCATGCCCTAGTGCGCCGGGTCACCAACTGACGTGTGAGGAGCAGCGGCGTTGGCGGCGAGCTCAACGTGCTTTTGAACAGTGCCGTCCAAGGTTGCCCTGCACTCCAAGAAGGCCAGCGTCCTATCGTCCTCCTCTTGCATGTACTAGTCCTTGTGGACGATTTGCGCGTAGACGTGGGTGATTATGTCGATGGTGTCTTGCTGCGCCAGGCGCTGCGCGGCGAGCGCGACCTCAAGGTGGACATTCTCCAGCGCGACGGCAGGCAGTCGCAAGGCCACGAGTGCGTCGAAGAGGTTGTTACCATAGTGGCCGTTGAGGGTGGCAGGCATCGCAGAGCCTGGGCGCGTCGGCTGGAGGCTTACGTCAAAGTCGTCAGCAAGCTTCTTGACGACGGTGAACTTGTCGAGGAAACCGACGAGGACCTCGTCGAACAAGGATGCGAAGCTGTCGTCCGAGCGGCCCCTCGCCCTGGCGGCCTCAAGCAACACTACCTGCCGGGCCGCAGGCCGGCGTCATGGACCATCTGGCACAGCCAGCTGATGCTCGCGCTCATCGCCTCCATGGGTCTAGCGTAGCTTCTAGTCAACTGATCTTGCGATTCAAGTGATCACTCAGCCATTGGTTAGCGTGCGTAGGTGCGCAGGATTTCGTACTACTCCTCAGCCCTCTACTGCACCTGCATTTGGCTGTATGATAGGTGGGCCAGCCATCCCCTGGGGCCACGTGTCATTCACCTCCTGACCCGTCTCTCACACGCACCCTGCTAGTGTATATAGTGGTTTTCTTTTTCTCTCCATATCAACCATTTTATATTGCGTACGTGTCATTCAAGAGTGAAATGATGGTTGCTTCTTCCGACTAACTTACTGTGTGATTTGACTGCTCCTTAGTGGCCCCTACACGTACTCCCCCTACGTGTATGCAATAGTCACACGTACACATGGACGCAAAAATGCGCGCGACGCCCTAATGCATGCATGTTCGAGCACACGACGGAACACACACGGTGACGCTCAAGTGCTCAACCTACACGTGCATGCACACACATACTCAGTCAAGGTGAGCTAGTGACCGTATGAACACCGGAAAATATATATATTGAGCGCAATGAGCGTATTATGAAGTCCACTGACCGTATTTTTACAAATATATAGTGACAAACAGTGTATTTATCTCGTTTGAAATTAAGCCATGTTAACCGGGGAGGAGGCAGCATGGACTAGCATTACTTTGTTGTGTCTCGTCAACTTGCCGAACGAGGAGAAGGTTGCAGGACGGGAGAAGCTTGCGCGCGGTGGCTCGCAGGACAAGGAGAAACTTTTTACTAATGCAAGCTCTCCCTTGCTCAGGCGGTGGACGTGCAACAGTTAATTCGGTGTCAGATTGCCAGAAGCATACTACACTATACTACTAGGAACCGGGTGGAGGAGCGTCTGCACTCTTATTATAATTTTAAAATGTGATAAAGCAATCTTCAACACATTTGGTTCTCTTCGAGGGTTCTCGCATGTGATAATGGAAGTTGATTGCATGGAACACTCGCCACAATTCTCGCTTAATTTTGGCTCATATCCTGTTACAAATAGTAGCGCTCAGTAACATTTCCTCTTTTTTTGTTATTCAACATGTAAAAAGGTCAGCAAACCTTGCGGCGCATCTTCGTGCGAACCGTGCTTGCTACACTTTGAATGTGGCCGAGAGCTGGCTTTATGAAACACCTTGCTTCCTACTTCTTTTTTGGCTTCCTAGTGACCAGTGTCTTGGCTAATCGTCCTAAGAATGCTTATATATGAATAAAGCTCTCTCATTTACCCGCAAAAAAGATTAAGCCATATTAACTGGAAAGGAGGGAGTATGGACTAGCACTACTTTTTGGTGTGTCCCGTCAACTCGCAGAACAAGGAGAAGCTTGCAGGACAAGGTGAAGCTCGCTTACGCCTTCTGACTAATGCAACCTACCCTCGGTGGACATGCATCAGTCCATTCGGTGTCAGATTGTCAGAGGCATACACTGTAGTACCCAACATGCAGAGTACCATCATTGTTCGACTCCACGAACGGGCGAAGAGCCAAGCGCAGTACTAGTACGCGTACTTGGTTTTGCACCTTCATACTACTCCACCCTCTGTCACAGTTTACAGGGCGCGCTTCATTATGATGCATTTCTCTCAATGCATTTCCACCACCAGAGAGACTTTAGACGCGTTTGGTTTAATGCTCAATTAATTAGGGCGTGGTAACCGCAATCAAGTCCATAATTTTCTCTCCATGTACTATACTACTACGGAGTGCATGCATGTGTGTACCCGGGGTGGAAGCACTGCATGCATGTGTGTACGCATTATTCCCTCTAGTAATAGACGCCGTGCTATAACTACCAATGCTATTTTTCAGGCCGATCGCTAGTCGCCTTGGTCCCACAATTTTTTTTCTTTTTCCTGAAGCGCGTTGTATAAACAGTGACAGATGGAGTAGTATGAGCGGATTCAAAGAAGAGCGTATTGATGGTTGCTTCTTTAGAGCAACTTACAGTGGGAAAGGTGGGGCTTATGATTTGATTGCTCATTACTCAATATTAATGCGGCGCAACGACCGGGCTGAGTCTCCCATGCGGTTGTGCACTACCCCATCGGTTTTTAAATATTCTCCGGAGTATTTGTCTTTCTAAAATATGTTGAAATCTCTGTTAAGATGAATAGAATATTTAGGAACGGAGGGAGTACACATGCGAAGCAAAATGAGTGAATCTACACTCTAAAATATGCCCGTTTGAAATTTGTAAAAAGACAAATATTTAGGAACGAAGGAGTATAATTTCGTGCATGGCACATGGACCCGGATGATGAAGAGGCTTCTGGCAATGCCATCAAGCTTCCATCATTTGTTTACATAATTGACGTACTATACAAATAATTTTCCAGCGACATGAAATTGTACAATGGTGTGAGCTTTCAGCTTTTGTTTTGCGTGTCTTGCCATCGATGCTCTTTCGGAAACAATAAAAAACTAACTTCCTTGCTAATGCATGTCAATTATTAGCAGATCAGAGCTAATAATTACATCACAACTGAAGACAAAGTTGTGAGAAGGTGTTAAATTAAAATTGATCCATGCTTTCATTGGCAGCAACGTCCCCCCAGCTCTGTCTAAATCAACAAGGCATGTTGGGAAAAAAGTAGCTGTCTGGAGCATGCAACATTCCGATCATTTTGTGCAGTTCCACTAAAATAGAGCTGAGCATCCCTGTTCCAAAGATATCAAGTGTGATTACGGTAATAGAGGGACTGCTGATGAAACAATAAACACACAAATAGAAGCCGGTCACCTTTGCGGTCTCTCTTAAGACTAACTAGTTGGAGAAGATTAGGCTCAGAGTTGGATGAGGAGGATAGAGCAAAATCAATCTCCCTTTGTGCATTCGCACTGAAATGTAGAGATGTTGCCCGTGTGACATTTTAGTACAACTGCACAAAACACTCTTAAGAAAAAAGTGATTTGTGCAGTTCACCAAAAGGTCGCAATAGCAACGAGGTGAAATGGATAGCCCTATTTGCAAAAAAGAGGTAGAAAGGAAACAATTACTGGCCAATAACAGTTGACGAAAAATGCGACGACAAAAAAGAAGCATATTCCTTGTCCTAAGGGAAGATAACAACACGGTTGTGTTTGTCTAAAGTGGTGTGAGGACGAGAATGCAATATGGAAAGTTCGCCGGACGAGCTACATTATGGGCAAAGAACTATGGAAGATCCACATGCAGCGACGTGGGAAAACGGGCAATGGAGCAAGGCCGGAGGAGATACCTGGAGGTCGTTGGGATGTAACTAGGTGGGCGGCGGCGGGCGGAATCTGCGAGCAGGTGGCGTAGGCCCTGCCGCGCCGGAGCTTGGTCAGACAGAACGACGTGTACCGCAAATCGGGACATGCTGCCTCGGCACCGTCGAACGGAGAAACGATGCACTTCCTTCCTTCCCCCGGCGGACGGGATGCGGCCGAATTAGTGACCAACGGTGAGAGAGAGAGAGAGAGAGAGAGAGGCCACCGCACTCCCTTTCCCCCGGAGGACGGGATGCGGCCGGATCAGTGACCAATGGTGAGAGAGAGTGGCCACCGCACTCCCTTTCCCCCGGCGAATGGGATGCGGCCGGATCAGTGACCAATGGTGAGAGAGAGAGAGAGGCCACTGGAGCCTTGTGTGAGATACTCTGAAGAGCGGACTACCTTTTCGTCCATAAAAATCGTTTTATATTCTGTGTACGTGCCATTGAGCGCTATAACTTTATTTAAAAATAACGCGACAACGCGTCAAGTCGATATTTGTTTCGTGCACGCGTGGTACACGACCTCCCTAGGTAAACAATCTCTACATGCGTTCAAATTAGCACATGGGCTGCCATTTCGTAAAGAAATGAGCTCCACCGTGTCCCCGCGCGGGTGTGGCTGGGCACGAAGCGTGAGTATGTGCACGGTGCGCCTATCTCTTCTTGTATATGTACACCACCTACGTGGGGTTGTGTGAGAGAGATACAAACCTAGAGAGATATAGTGTGTGGGTTCTTGAGAGTTTTTTTTTTGGGGGGGGGGGGTCAATCAAAAAATTTAACATATGCAATGTGTGTGAAGTAGAGTCTTGGATATAGTGGGGGCGATCCATGAGAAGAGAGTGGAGGTATCATCGGCTTGAGGTGTCTATAGAATCGAAGAGAGGGATGATGATGTGTGTGTGTGTGCGCGCGCGTGCGCGATCGATAAAGAGTGCCATCGAATTTGTGTGTGCCCACGTCAAAGATATAGAGTGGCTGGCCTACTGGAATGTGAGATGGGACATGTGCAGTTTGTCTCTATGGCATGGATACCTACCTGCAGCGCTCGATTATCGGTGTGTGGTGGGGGAAGAGGGAGGCCCAATTAACTATAGAGGTACAATGGCTGGTATATGCATGGAGGAGGAGAGAGGCCTATCTCATGTATTAAGGAGATCGATCTGCCTCATGTATTAAGGGAGATCGATTGGCATCCATGCATATGTGCAGGAGATGAATAAGGTTGGGAGAGAGATAGAGCTAGAGTGTTGGAGGGGGTGGTAGTGGAGTTGCTTCTAACAAATGGTGGGATAGGCTTGCTAGACAAACGGAGGGCACGCCCGCAATATCAATAAGAGAGGAGATGGCTGCTTGTTGTCTGTGCACGTGCGTGTGAGAGACGGGTCAGGAGGCATGCACGAATGATGAGGGGGACGATGTGGCTGTGGTAAGCAGATGTAACTACATAGTAAGATCAATCGCCCTTTGTAAGAGAAAGGAGATACATAACTTGTGAGGTATGTCGATCGATGGGGGGGTTAGTTAAAGTCGATCTAGGTATATGTTGGGAGATCCATCGGTATACATGCATGTGTGTGTTAGAAGCAAATGAGGCACGAGGAGAAGGATAGAGAGAGAGAGGGATGCATGTAGGAGGTGGTACGAGAGGCATACTATATCGAGGGGGAGGAGTGTGCAAGTACGAGAATGATGAAAAGAGTGGTGGGAGTGAGGCATGGACAGTGACAAGAGAAGAGGGGAAGCTTGTGTTTGTGCTAGGCACACCTGGCTAGAGAGGCATATCGATCGATGTGTGCCGTAAAGAAGGAGCTGGGGGGCCTACACACGCCGTGGGTGAACGACCTAAAGTGAAAAGACGAATTTGCGCGATGGAGCTAGAGAGTGCTGAGAGAGGGTGAGAGGGATGCGGGCGTGATCATGCACAAGAGAAAGTTAGCGCTAGTTACAAAGATAAGAGGGTTGTGTGGGCGTAAAAGACAAATAGAGATCATATATACTTCATTATAAAAAGCGAATTCAGATATTTGAAGAGTTTATCATAGTGTTTCAAACAGACGGATGTGTGAATATATATAATGGTGATACACATGGTGTGGTTATGAACATGGTATACTACATTTAATATATTTTATCTCTACTCTTATAAAAAACGGAGTTGTTGATGATGGTGTGCCTGCCATCCTGCATTATAGGCCGTCTGATTTATATCTGGCGGATAGCAAGGAAACTATGATGGTTGAAGTTGGAAACAATCATGATTGTAGATTCTTATTGAAACAGAGAAACGGATTCAAATTTAGTTCGAATTGCAGCGGTAGTATAGACATTTGGAATGCACTAAAATGTTGGTATGAGTAGGTTACATGCATTATACAGCAAGCGAAAAAATTTAATCAGACATAACATGGATTCATACTCCCTCCTTCCATCTACGTAGGGCGTAATGAGATTTTTAAAACCACCTTTGACTATTGACAAGATTAATAGTACATGACATGCACAGTGTGAAAATTATATCATTGAAAGAACCTTTCACAGACGAATTTAACGGTGTGCTTTGTGTAAGTTGCATGTCATATATCATTGCTCTAATATTTGGTCAAAGTTAGCACCGAAAAACGCATTAGGCCCTATATAGATGGAAGGAGGGAGTAGCTTTGAATAGCATTTGTATAGTAAAATGGGGCAAGACTCTCTCTTTGTGTGGTGTGAATAGTTTTATTTTTTTCATTTTCTTTTTGGTTGAGGGAAGTGCGAATTGATTTGGTACGTACAAGTACAATATTACGACACGTTAGGCTTGTCCCTGAAATTCAACCCGCGTCTTCTTATATCCCAAAAATTCAGATATCGTGCTCCCAAAACTGGCGCCTTCACAACCCGCGCCTTGCTATCCCGAAATTACAACGCGCGCGAAAACTCCCTCCAGCTGCCAAATCCTGACACGCGGAATCCCCCTTCTAACCCTGAGCCGAAAGCGCCGCTAGTTCAAATCGGTGGGGGGTACTTTTGTAACACACCCTACATTTTGGACAAGAGCGTTCCTAAGTCATGCTTCACCCCCTCCTATCACCCCCTTTTGCCATTCGAAATCCCAGGCCGCCATAACCTCTCCGCTCCAGCCGCGAAACCCCACCCTCCTCCATCAGTCACGTCACCGCTGCCTAGCCGGAGCCTCTTCCCCGATGACGTCGTCCACCGCAACAGCTCGACGTCCCTTGTCCACCTCCCCAGATGAGGATCCGTCGTCCATCTCGCCGTCCTGCCGGTTCAGCCGCCCCGTCCTCCACCTCCAAGGAGCTGCTCCGACGATCGCCTCGTCTATCGCGGCTGCTCCATCCCCCCAGCACTGCCTTAACCTGCTCGACCGGAACCGTAGCATCCTCACCGACTCCTCAGACGAAGACGAGGCCTACTCGGCGCCACCAAAGAGGTTGTACACTCATCGCATCGCACCTTCTCCTTAACTCGACCTCCCGGCGCCGACGGTGCTCCATCCCGCACCCCCATGGAGCAGTTACCTTGAAGCCGGCGCCGTGGGCGACATCTCCACGACGGCCCTCCCCTAGTGCGAGGCCCCTTCGGCGGCGGCGTCCATACCAGCCAGATCTGCTGCTGCTGCTCCGGCTCTCGCTCGATCGCTCGCTCGCCCAGCTGCTGCTGCCGCTCTCCCTCTCGCTCGTGCTGCTCCTCTGCTCCGATTAAGCCACACTTCAGTCGACTGAATCGACTTTTGGGTCAGTCAATTTTCAGGGGTTGGGGTGGCTCGCCGGAGTTAATGAAGAACCACCGTAGTGGGGACGGGGGCTCGCCGGAGAGGTACCACACTATCTATCTTAGGGTTCAGGGTGGGGGGGGCTAGAGGGCTGGCCGAGGCGGTGGTGGCGAGTTGTTTCGGGGCGGCGACACGGCGCTGGGGCCGGCGGTTCGGCCGGTGGTGGCTGGCGGCTCAGGGGGGTGCAGGTTGAAGATGAACTGCAGGCACTCCCTAAACTACATGTCAAGTGCCTCTCTGCTACCATTGCGTTCAGTTTCGACAGTAGCATTCAGATTCCACAGTAAATTTCAGTTTCGGCAGTTAAGTTCAGAGTCAACAGTTTTTACCTCATCTGTTGTAGTCAGGTGGTTTTTGGTGATGTTAATTTTACATCCATTTTACATCATCTATTGTAAATGCTATTAGAATCCCACTTGAGATTGACGATGTCTGTCTTGTGCTGCTTCAGCCTTGATGTTTTATGGCTCACCGGAGCTGCTCCAACGACAGAACGATCCATCACAAAAAAGCAGTGCACTGGACGCCGTCTATAGATTCCTCAGATCTTCCTCCACACCTCCGACAGCCATCTCTGCCTCAACTGCTTCAGCGACCAACCCAATGATGCTGAGGTCAACACGGCTACGGCAAAGAGGTTGTACACTTGTTGCATCACTTATTACTATACATTCACGTTGATCCATTAGGGCTATTTTGGTTCAACGGAAAAACATCGATCCACTGGTTGTTACCATCACTCTAAATTTCTGCATGCTCTCCTTACGTAATCTCACCATATTTTTTCGTATGCATGTCAGATATTGTACACAGTCATGCTGAACATGTAGAAAAAAAGAGAAGAGTTTTGCGCGGCAATACAATGTCATGCAGACATCGCTCCATGGTGGGTTCAATGGCAAACCCTCCCCACCCCTCTCCAGATTGTAATCCAGAGGAAGATATCTGTTCCAGCTGAGTTGGCCTCTGCCCGCGCCGAACTGCTCCCGCTCCAACGACGGGTTGCTGATGCTGAGTCCCTCGTGCAGCAGAATAGGGAGGAAGTGCTCCGCCGACATATGTTACTGCGCATGCTCCAGGCCCTCAGGGTGAGGGCCAACCAGGCGCTGGGTACCATCTGCTATGAACACGCCCCTCATCCCCACGCAGAGGACTATGCCAGCCATCTCCGCTTCTTCACCGACGTCATGACGCGCCTGGAAGACCGGGCCGAGAGGGACGGCGAGCTTGTCGAGGAAAAGAGCTGGGGCCTCCTTGGGCACGCGTTCTCCCGCGTCTTTAGCCATCTTCAGAATGCCGATCCCAACTTCGATTTTGATGCCGCCATTGCCCTAGTGCCCGGGGCTATCTGGGACAACCTGGCGCGCCGGGTGGACGATAATGTGGATGCTCTGGTCAGGGCTTTCGCTTCCGAGGATGACGCGGTGGTGGTCGTGGCAGACAAAGGCAGCGTGGTTGATGATGGCGAAGACGATGCCAGCGACGGCGCCAATAGCGCGTCCGGTAGTGATTCGGAAGATGTTGCGAGCGACATGTCTGATTGAGCCCGCACTCCTTTGCTTTGAACCTGCAAGCAAAAACTTGGGCACGGCCCTTCAAGGTGTAAGAGAATTTTGGGGAGGGGAGCCCCTCATGTTATCATACTACTGTTTTCTTCCTGAAGCCAGACTAGAACGTGCTTTTGCGGGCCCGCAAGCTCTTCTGCGGGCTTGCTGTTGTAACTTACCTCAGTCTGGGCAGGCCTCAGACTGGTCTTGTAGTCGCCGATGTGCATTTTTCCGAGGGGAGTCCTTCACGGGCCCGCAAGGTTTCGGTCTTCTAAGGAGCCTGCTAGTCCACCCGAGAGGGCCTCCCGAGGAGCGAGCGCCAGATCATGGCAGGATGTGCGCGTAGCGTGCGCTTACCGCGCCCAACCCCGCTCGCGAGGGGCTCGCAAGGGAAGGGGTAGCAGGCGCGGGCCTCGAAGTAAGGCACAGAACCATAAAACTCGGAAAATCGACACGAACGAGGAAACACGCCCCCACACTTGCCAACAAAAATGCGACTTCAAGTTCAAATCCAAAAGGCGGCAAATCGAGCTACAGAAAAGAGGTTGAAAGAAAATGTGATGTGGAGTGGAACTCCATACGGCCGATCTTTCACGAAAGGAGCGGATCTCGTCCTAGAACACGAAGAACACGAGGGGAAAACGAGGGTAAACACAAGAGAAATCACTAAACCAACAAGATATAGTCACACATATGATAGATCCTCGAAACACGGGAGGGAATACAAGATTCAAATCCAACAAAGGATGATACAAAGGGTAACCGGTTCTTCTCCTAGAGGAGGTCTTGATGGGGCCACCCAAGAGGGGGTCTTTTATCCAAGGGGATCTTCTCCATAGAGGGGCCACGTGTCGGGGGAAATCTGCCTCCACGAACACCTATGGGGACCGAGCCCCTTTCTTGGTTCGGCGGGGGGCGGAGGTCGCGCGAAGAGCGGATCGAGGCGATGCACACAAGGGATTTACCCAGCTTCGGGCCGCAAGGATGCGTAAAACCCTACTGCTGCTTTGTGGTTTTGTATTGTGTTCTTGCTCGGGAGCGTGTGGTGCTACAGTACACGCGAGCTGCTGGCGAGACCGAGAGTGAGTGGCCTCCTCTCTCCTCCTCCCCTCATGTTGCGCATGGGGCCTCCTTTTATATGTGCAAGGGGTTACCCACAGGTGGCAACGTAGGCGGGGGCAAAACTGGAAAACGCTGTGATGGGTACAGCTGTTTGCACAGTGCTAACATACCTAACTCTGACGGCAGGGGACAAGGGCATTAAATGCCCGTCCGCATCGCCCAGACGGTGCAGGAAAGGGACCGTCAGGAGCGCCACCGTTTGCCACGATGGCTACTCTGTCAGCGTCGCTTCGCCACCGCATGCCCCTGGCTGCGCAGCCTCTCGCCACGTACGCCTGGAATGGCCCCAGAGCGACGCGTGGGTGGATGAGCTGGAGCGCAGGCGCAGGGTGGTTGCTTGCCGCGGCAAGCGGCTTGCCGCGGTTGACGCCTTGTCGCGCCTGGGAGCTTGTCGCTCACCGGTCCTTGCCGAGACGCGGAGCGCGTCGCAGCAAGTCCCTTGTCGTGCCTCGGTCGGCCTTCCCGGCAAGCTCCTCTTGCCGGGGCCTTGTGCTTCGAGCGGTCGTCCCGGAAAGCTCCTCTTGCCGGGGCCTTGCTCTCTTCGGGTGGCCTTCCCGGCAGGCTCCTCCTGCCGGGGCCTTGGCTCAATTACTTTGTTCTTGGATGGCCCAAAAAAGGACCATGGAGAGTCTTGGCGATCGCTTGGCAAGCCTTGCCGCGGGGTGCTACGACTGCCCGTGCACAAGTTCGGGGTACTAAGGTACCCCTACTTTAGTACACCGACAGGAGCCCCCGGGCCTGGGCCATACACGGTGCCGAGCGCTGTTGGGCCAGGCCCAAAACAGTGCATGGGCACGCGCGGCCTGGGTCACGCTGCATCTGCTTCTGCGTCCACCACGTCCTCCCCGAACGGCACGCGTCGAACGCGGAATCATGGGGAGAGGCGTGCGTGACATGGGCGGCGTGCGCGGGGCTGAACCCCGCAGGCATGCGTCACGTCGCAGGTGATTTGTTTATTTGGAAAGGCAAAACGCCCCCTCCTCCCCTTATAAGCAGGGGAAACAGGGGCAGTCCGCCCACCCGCCAGTTGCGATTCCTCGAAAAATCTCTGCCACTTCCCAAGAGAAGCAGAGTTCCGCCCCTTCCGTCGCCACCAGTGCCACCGACGCCGCCGGCCTCCTCCCCGCTTCCGCCATGGCCCCGAAGGGCGACAAGGGAAAAGGGAAGGCCGTGAAGTCGGCCGAGGCGCAGCGACTTGAGGTGCAGCGAAAGGAGCAGGCAACCTTCCCCCCTGAGCTCGAGGCGTTAGACCTGTGGGAGGAATTCTACCCCTTCTGTTCGACGGGGACGCGAGCGCATCCGCGCACGAGAGTTCTTCCCGCCGTCGCCCAGAAGGAGTATCCGACCGGGTATCCCTTCTTTCCTCTGTTCTTCTATTGCGGGCTCTGGCCGCCCTTCTCTGAATTTTTCTGCGACATCATGAACACCTACGGGTTCCACCTCCTTGATTTCACCCCCAATGCTGTCCTGACCATGGCAATTTTCGCACATCTTTGCAAAAATTTCGTCGGAGTCTTTCCAAACGTAGCTCTCTTCCGCCACTTCTTCACGCCTCGAGTAGAGAGAGGGGATCCCCTCTCCGGCGGAATCGCCTGGATCTCGAAGCCCGGCAAGAAGGACGCTTATCTGGAGGGAGAACTCCGCAGCAAATGGGAGGAGTGGAGAGCAGACTGGTGTCTGATCGTCGAGGAGAACCCGCAGCCATTCACCGCCGTGCGCCAAAACCCCGTGGTGCGCGGCAGGGATTGGAGCGACGTGGCTCCGGACGAGGACAAGCTGCAGATTGCCGTTACCCGGATCCTGCGGCTCAGGCGTGCCGGGCTTACAGTTGGCGCCGTTGGCGCAGATTTCCTCCGCCGCCGCATTGCTCCCCTGCAGGAGAAAGGGAGGCCCGCCTGGGAGTTCCAGAATGCGGCGGACATCATGAGGCTGCGCCCTGGCCTCAACTTCAATTTCACCGTCTTGGAGCTTGACGGGACGCTCAGGGAGCTGTTCAAGCACGACCCCGACCACCCCGAATTGTTCAAGCTGCCGCGAGGCGTCGTCCCGTTGTGCAACAATTCGTCGCTCAGCCGCATCCTTGCGATAATGCCGCTGTGCGACTCGCACGGGATCGTCCCTACTTGGCAGGAGCCCGCCGGCGATGTCGTGCGGGCGTTCTTCAACGACTTGGTGGAGGTGGCGGTCGACCCCGACAAACAGAAGGGCCTCACCTGGGACACCACCGACGAGGAGTTGGGGCGCATCGCCTCCAGGATGGAAGAGGCGGCGGCAGCCGCGGCCGCGGGCCAATTTGGCTTCACATTGGCGGAGGCGGACGCAGCGGAGGCGGAAAGCCTTGCCGATCGAGCGGAGTTTGTCAGCGAGGAAGAGCTTGCCGGGCATGGCGTCGGGGCGGACGAGTCCACCGAGGGCACGAGCGGCTTGCCGGAGGTTGACGCCTCTTCCTCCCGACCTTCGGGCAGCTCGTCGCGAGCGGAGCCCCCGGCTCAACCACGGAGGTGCCTCCGCAAGGCTGGGGAGGTGGTACGGCAAGCGAGCCAACAACCGCAGCGCCGCGTGACACGCTCCGCTGTGGCAGCAGGAGCGGGGTCCTCGCGGGCCGCGGCCTCTGCTCCTCCCGCCCCTCGCGCCACGGCGGCAGCCGGGGCAAGGTCGTCTCAGGCCAGCGCCACCATTGCCTCCGCCAAGCGGCCGAGGGAGCCTACTCCCCCGCCTCCTCGCGCCAGAAGCGGGCCAGTCTTCGACTTCTCCGCGCTTAGCTCCGACGAGGAAGAGGGAGAGGAGTAAGATCTCCACCGTACTTGTGTTTCTTCAATTCTTGTAGTTGTGTCTCGCATCTCATTTGCTTTCCTCCGAATTTGCTCCTTTTCAGGACTCTGGCTCAGAGGATGGCAAAGAGAGCCAAGGTCCCGGTGGTCATCCTTGACGACGAGCCCACCGTGACGGCAGGGGGTGCGCCCGAGATGAACTTGCCGGACCCACCAACTAATCCTCAGAGCAGCCCCCAGCGCAGCCCCCAGCGTAAGCATATGATTTGCTTCCTGCCGTTGGGCGTGCCCGGGTACTCTTCGCTTTTCCTGACATCTGGCTGATGATTTGTGTAGTTGCAGAGCAGCCCCACCAGGAGCGTCCGGAGACCGCCCCCGATGAGCCGCCCGCTACAACTACACCGCCAAGGGGGAGTTCCCCGGCAAGGGAGGAGTCCCCGGCGAGGGAGCCGTCCCCGGCAAGGGAGCAGTCCCCGGCGAGGGAGCAGTCTCCGGCGAGGGACAGCACCGGCGACCCCTCGGCAACGAAGATCGCGAATGCAGACCCTGGCGCAGGTAACTTACTTGCTTCGAAACTCCCCTGGGGTTCTTCTTCTTTGGATAGTTGCTTGATTTCTCCCCTTCTTTCGGCCCTCAGACCCGTCCGCCACGGACTCGAGGGAGACCGAGGTCGTCGTCGAGGAGGAGGCGCGCGGCCATACTGACGACGTGGCCGCCACTGGAGAGACGGATGGTGCTGAAGATCCGGCCGGTGAAGAGGCCGCCAAGGCTGCCGCGGCAGCCACGGGCGAGGGGGGCGGCGATCGTACTGATGGCCCTGGGGCCGCATGAGCGCCAGGCGCTGCGCCGACCGCCGATCCCGCCTCCGCAGCAGCGTCGGGCCCCGAGGAGCCCCAGCCAGGCGTCTACCTGAAGGCCGGCGATGATATCTTCATCAAGCTCCCCTGGGAGTCGACTTCCAGGGCGCCGGTCGAGGGGGAGACCTTGGATGGAGAGGTGCTCGCCTCCGCGGGGCTGACGCTGGTTGATGCGCCAGGCTGCAGCGGCGGCGAGCCTGAGGAGGAGCGGCTGCTCCGGAAGCTGGTGTCACTCTACCGCGCCCGACAAGCCCAGGTGGAACGCCGGGAAGCGCTTGTCGTGAAGGCGGGAGCGGACATGGAGAAGCGCGCCGGGGAGCTCCGGGAGCTCAACCAGGAGGCCCTCCGATCCTTGGCAGAGGAGCAAAGGCAGCTCGACGAGGCGCGGACGGCCTTCATCCTCGAGAAGGCAGAAGCTGAAGAGCAGCAAAGGCTTGCCGTCGCGGGGCTATCTGCGCAGGAAGGTGAGCTAGTGCAGCAGAAAGCCAGCCTTGCCAGCCACGAGGAGGAGGTCGCCGCGCATGAGCAAGCGCTTGGCGGGGCCCTCAAGGAAGCGCAAGATGCTGCCGCGGCCGCCGAGGCCGCTAAGAAGGAGTTGGAGGCGAGGGTGGCGCAGCTCGACACTGATCTCAAGGCGAGCGGTGAGGAGCTCGTCGCGCTCAAACAGGAGCGTGAGAAGGGTGCCCACACCCTCGGCGAGCTGCAGGGCCGCTTCGCCGAGAAGATCAAGGAGCTTGACGCCGCCAAGGACTCCAATGCCGACCTCGAGATGAAGCTGGCCACCTTGACCAAGGCGCTGGAGAGCGCCAAGGAGCGGGAGACGACCTTGCGGAAGGAGGTCGCGGACAACGAGGCGCTGTTGAAAAGCGCCGCAGTTACCCAGAACAACTTCAGGGCGACGGTAGAGCAGTGGACTAAGGGTCTCGTGGACATCGCCACCGCCATCGACAAGGAGCTGACGCTGCTGGGGATGGAGGGTCACGAGTATCCCTCTAGCGAAAACGTCCCACCCAGCGCCAAGCTCACTTCATTCTTCAAAGGCGTGGTGGCGGCCCTTCAGCATCTCCGGAACGCGATCCCAGAGCAGCTGGCCGGCGAGACGCGCGACGCCATCGCTGGAGCCCTCGAGAAGGTGTTGGTGAAGATCGCCTTCCACAACCCCGGCATCAGGCTCACCAACGTCCTCAAATCCCTGCCGGCAGACGCTGACCTCGAGGAGATCAGGGCCCTCGTCGCGCCCATTGTGGAGAAGGTGGCCGGGATCAAGACGATCGAGGGCGATCGTGTGGATTAGGCCGCCTCCCCTTTTCTTTTCTTGTCGCTGCTGGCCAAGTCATGAAAGCGATCCATTAGGGCCGCGACAAACTATCTTGTAATATAACTTTATCTTAGGTAGTGATTGCACTGTTATTTCCTCTACTTGACTCCGTGCTTTGTATGTTTTTGCCCTACGCTTTTGGGGACTTGTCTGCGTAGGCCTCCGCCTTACTGCGGGCTTTGAGTGCGGGACATCAGCAGCCCACCAGCGGCGCCATTACCGGCAAGAAACCTTGCCGCGGCTAGCTGCAGCTCACTTAAATTGTTGAGCAGGCTCAAAGCAAAGTAAGTGTTGCGACTGCAATCGCAGCACACTTAAGCTGCCGAGCGAGCTCGAAACAAAGGATGCCACTCTGGTTGTAGCACACTTAAGTCGTTGAGCGGACTCGAAACGAAGTAAGGGCGCAACTAGCCACGAGCCGGTCCCTCCGTGCACAGGTTTTCCATACAAAGTACGGTCGTTCGAGGAAGATAACCTCAAAATTTTAAAAACTCGATTGCTCATACTTTGGCAACTTATCTTTTCCGTGGCTCGCTGCCCGGCAAGGTCGCTTTCCGGCAAGGCGAAACATGGGGCTCGCCGTTGCTTACCGGGGGTCAGTGCTGCACAAAGTGTCAGATAATGCATGCAAAGGATAAAGAGCATGAGATCGATAAGGTGCGCGGAGCACATGAACTCAATCTGCGCACAGGGTCTGCGCCTGGCTCTGTACAAAGGATCACATGCAACGGTGGCAAGACTTTGTATAGAAGGGTGGTTGCCGGACGGGGTCCGACAACCGCGCCTTACGGGCGAAACTTACGAAGATGCCCAACGTTCCAGGAGTTGCTCACCGGAGTGGTATCTTCGGTCTCAAGGCGGACAGCGCCAGGCCTAGCGACTTGTTTCACCCGGTAAGGGCCTTCCCACTTCCTCGAAACTTCTGGCACTAACCTTGCGGCTATAAAAGCAGCGCAAAGCTTGCTGGTAGCGAGCAGCTCGCACAGCGGCCTGAAGACGGTCCTCCTCGAGGAGCAGCGCGTCATCTCGTTGCAGCTGCTCTCGCTCGAGCTCAGCATGAGCGAACACTCGAGGTGGCCCGTATGCGGGATCCGTGGGGCTAACTGCCTCCGATCCATGGAATAGAGCGAAAGGTTGCCTGGTCATACCAGGGCTTACCTGCGCCGAGAGGTGTCGGCGTATGTTCGGACGCCGTGGCACCATGAGCTCGGTGCATGTTCAGACGCCGCGGCGCCATGAGCTGGCTCGAAGACACCCGTTTCGCCGCTGGCGCCGTCCCCACCACCCGTTTGCTCCAAGGGTGGTGGGTTTAACGCGGACGGACCAGCCACCTCCGGAGCCTTCTTCTTCGGTGGCATGTCGACGAAGATGATGGAGATCTAGCCTGTGCAGACGCCGGATCAGGTTCACACAACCTCGACGCCCCCTACCTGGCGCGCCAAAGATGTCGGGGGAAATCTGCCTCCACGAACACCTATGGGGACCGAGCCCCTTTCTTGGTTCGGCGGGGGGCGGAGGTCGCGCGAAGAGCGGATCGAGGTGATGCACACAAGGGATTTACCCAGCTTCGGGCCGCAAGGATGCGTAAAACCCTATTGCTGCTTTGTGGTTTTGTATTGTGTTCTTGCTCGGGAGCGTCTGGTGCTATAGTACACGCGAGCTGCTGGCGAGACCGAGAGTGAGTGGCCTCCTCTCTCCTCCTCCCCCTCCTGTTGCACATGGGGCCTCCTTTTATATGTGCAAGGGGTTACCCACAGGTGGCAACGTAGGCGGGGGCAAAACTGGAAAACGCTGTGATGGGTACAGTTATTTGCACGGTGCTAACATACCTAACTCTGAAGGCAGGGGACAAGGGCATTAAATGCCCGTCCACATCGCCCAGACGGTGCAAGAAAGGGACCGTCAGGAGCGCCACTGTTTGCCACGATGGCTACTCTGTCAGCGTCGCTTCGCCACCGCATGCCCCTGGCTGTGCAGCCTCTCGCCACGTACGCCTGGAATGGCCCCAGAGCGACGCGTGGGTGGATGAGCTGGAGCGCAGGCGCAGGGTGGTTGCTTGCCGCGGCAAGCGGCTTGCCACGGTTGACGCCTTGTCGCGCCTGGGAGCTTGTCGCTCACCGGTCCTTGCCGGGACGCGGAGCGCGTCGCAGCAAGTCCCTTGTCGTGCCTCGGTCGGCCTTCCCGGCAAGCTCCTCTTGCCGGGGCCTTGTGCTTCGAGCGGTCGTCCCGGCAAGCTCCTCTTGCCGGGGCCTTGCTCTCTTCGGGTGGCCTTCCCGGCAGGCTCCTCCTGCCGGGGCCTTGTCTCAATTACTTTGTTCTTGGATGGCCCAAAAAAGGACCATGGAGAGTCTTGGCGATCGCCTGGCAAGCCTTGCCGCGGGGTGCTACGACTGCCCGTGCACAAGTTCGGGGTACTAAGGTACCCCTACTTTAGTACACCGACACCGCGGTCTCTCTCGAGGAGATGATCCATATGGATGAGTGAGGGAGTCCTGGATTAGGGGGTATCCGGACAGCCGGACTATATCCTTTGGCCGTACTGTTGGACTATGAAGACACAAGATTGAAGAATTCTTCCCGTGTCTGGATGGGACTCTCCTTGGCGTGGAAGGCAAGCTTGGCAATACGGACATGTAGATCTCCTTCCTTGTAACCGACTCTGTGTAACCCTAGCCCCCTCCGGTGTCTATATAAACCGGAGGGTTTAGTCCGTAGGACAACAACAATCATACCATAGGCTAGCTTCTAGGGTTTTAGCCTCTATGATCTCGTGGTAGATCAACTCTTGTAATACTCATATCATCAAGATCAATCAAGCAGGAAGTAGGGTATTACCTCCATCGAGAGGGCCCGAACCTGGGTAAACATCGTGTCCCCTGCCTCCTGTTACCATCCGCCTTAGACACACAGTTCGGGACCCCCTACCCGAGATCCGCCGGTTTTGACACCGACATTGGTGCTTTCATTGAGAGTTCCACTGTGCCGTCACCGTACGGCTTGATGGCCCCCTTCGATCTTCGATAACGATGCGCTCTAGGGTGAGGTCTTCCTACCCGGACAGATCTTTGTATTCGGCTGCTTCGCACTGCGGGCCAACTCGCTTAGCCATCTGGAGCAGATCGAGAGCTACGCCCCTGGCCTCCAGGTCAGGTTCGGAAACTTGAACTACACCGCCGACATCCATGGAGACTTGATCTTCGACGGATTCGAGCCTATGTCAGATGCGCTACACGATAACGATGAGCATGATTTAGCTCTGCCGTCGGAAAGTGTTCAGGAGATCACACCTGCAACTACTCTGGCCCTCGATATGGAGCAAATTGCGCCATCCGAGGACAGGTGGATAGACCCTGCCTTGGAGGCCGCACCATCAGTGGCGATAGAGCCTAATACTGACTTCACCCCTCGCGAGAGCCGTGTTGCCGAACCATTGGATTCGTCCCCGGCCACAGGCTCCGAACCGCCTGCATCCGTGCCTATCGAATCCGATTGGGCACCAATCATGGAGTTTACCTCCGCGGATATCTTTTAGCACTCGCCTTTCGGCGACATGCTAAATTCATTAAAGTCTCTCTCCTTGTCAGGAGAACCTTGGCCGAACTATGTCCGGCTAGGATGGGATGCGGACGACGAAGAAATTCATTCCCCACCCACCACCCACTTAGTAGCCACTGTCGACGATTTAACCGACATGCTCGACTTCGACTCCGAAGACATCGACGGCATGGACGACAATGCAGGAGACGAATTGGAACCACCGCCCACAGGGCGCTGGACCACCAATTCCTCACACGACATATACATGGTGGATACACCGAAAGAAAACGATGACGAGGAAAGGGAGGATGTAGCGAAGGATAGCTCCCTCGAGAAGCAACCAAATCGTCGGCGTAGGCGCCGCTCCAAATCCCGCCTCAACAAAAACAACGATAACAGCAGTGAACCAGCAAACAACGAACATAGTACGAATCCATTGTCCGGACATGGCAACGCCGAGGATATAGCTCATAAACCTTCCTCCGAAGAGGCAAACATCATCCCGGAAAGGCACCTGGAACAAGAGAACCTCCGCAGAAGGCTTACTGCCACCGCGAGGAGTCTGAAGAAGCAAAAGCAAAGGCTTAAGGCCGCGCAGAATACGCTCAACAGTAGATGGAACAAAGTGCTCAACAACAAAGAAAAGTATGGTGTTAGTTACCACACGAAGAGCTACCCAAAGCGCAAGCTGTTGCCTGAATTCGATGACGATGCCTTAGAGCCCACACAGCCGAAGAGTAAAACGGCCGACCGGTCAGATCAACCACCTTGTGGCGGCGATAGAGCGGCTAACAAGGCCGCACATATGTCTGCACACGCCTCACATGAAGACTCGCATCAGAAGACCGGCGCAACCAGATCCATCTACGGGTCAAGGAAACGCGCTCCAGCGCACAACCAAAACCGACACCCCCTATGCTTCACCGATGAGGTGCTGGCCACGAATTTCCAGAAGGATTCAAACCACTGAACATAGAGGTGTACGACGGAACCACAGACCCTAGAGTCTGGATTGAGGACTTTATCCTCCATATTCATATGGCTCACGGAGACGATCTCCATGCCATCAAGTACTTGCCCCTCAAGCTGAAAGGACCAGCTCGGCACTGGCTGAAAAGCCTCCCCGAAAACTCAATTGGAAGTTGGGAGGAGCTTGAGGATGCTTTTCGGGCTAATTTCCAGGGGACTTATGTCTGAACTCCGGATACAAACGATTTAAGTCATATAGTTCAACAGCCCGGAGAGTCAGCCCGAAAGCTTTGGAACAGATTTCTCACTAAGAAGAACCAAATCGTCGATTGCCCGGACGCCGAAGCCTTAGCAGCTTTCAAACACAGCGTCCGAGACGAATGGCTCGCCAGATACCTCGGCCAAGAAAAAGCGAGAACAATGGCAGCCCTGACAAGCCTCATGGCCTGCTTTTGCGTGGGCGAAGATAGCTGGCTAGCTCATAGTAGCACCAGCGACCCAGGCACATCCAAAGTCAGGGATGGCAATGGAAAACCACGACGCAGTAAAAACAAGCGCCGAAATAAAGAAGACAACCCAGATAACACGGCGGTAAACGCCGGATTCATGGGCTCTAGACGAGGTCAGCGGAAAAAGCCTTTCAAAGGAAATAGAGATGGACCGTCCAGCCTAAACAAGATTCTAGACAAACTATGACAGATTCATGGCACCCCCGATAAACCTGCAAATCACACCCACAAAGAGTGCTGGGTCTTCAAGCAGGCCGGTAACCTAAACGCCGAACACAAGGGGAGGGAGACACCAAGTGAAGACGAGGACGAGCCTCGCCAACAAAGCATTGGGGGACAGAAAAAATTCCCACCAGAGGTCAAAACAGTGAACATGATCCATGTGACGAAGAGGAGAAGCAAACATGCACTCCAAGACACGCGGGCCTTAGTGCCCGTCACCCGCAAGCCTAACCCCTGGTTGGCCCAGCCGATCACTTTTGATCGCAGGGATCACTTGACAAACATCCGGCACGAAGGATTGGCTGCCTTGATGTTAGAACCAATAATAAACGGATACATCTCACACGAATCCTTATGGACGGCGACAGTTGTCTAAATCTGATATGTCAGGACACAATCCGCAAAATGGGGATAGACCCGACAAAGATCATCCACAGTAATACTACCTTCAAGGGAGTAATACCAGGCCCAAAGGCCCGCTCTACGGGCTCTCTAATACTAGAGGTCGTAATTGGTTCACCTAGCAACTACCGAAGCGAAAAGTTAAACTTCGACATCTCTCCATTCCAAAGCGGCTATCAAGCACTACTCGGACGAACAGCTTTCGGTCGTTTCAACGCTATACCGCATTACGCTTCTCTTAAGCTTAAGATGCCTGGTCCGTGCGGCACCATCACAGTTAATGGAAATATTGAGCATTCCTTACACGCGGAAGAACGTACGGCTACTTTAGCAGCCGAACACTAGACGACCTCACCAACCAGAACAAATGACTAGTCGTTAAGACCGCGGGCACAGTTAGATGAGTCTGGCGCATCATTAGATATACTTGAGATAGGTTTGATGGTTATACCCTTACAGACAGTACCAGGGGCTCCCCGCGTGTAAACAGGGCTAGTTCGGGTCAACTTTACTTATTTTGAATTTTAAATGGTTTATTTAGAATAACCAATTTTTCGCACGACAACTTTCAACTAAGTTCCTCTCTTTTACAGATGACAATCGTGCTACACCTGTCCAGGATACGGCACAACGGAGACACAGGCGCAGACGTGCAGCAGGGACCCGCTCAAAGGTTTCTTTTTAGATTAAGACCCTGCGTAAACCTTTTTTTACTGCGTCTTGTTGTTCACATCCTCCGGATACTCAGCACAAACGAGAAGGATGCTGACGTATTGGCATTTCGCCACGTCAGAATATTGCACGTACCTGGACCCTCGGGTTTCATTATCCACGGCATTGTTCAGCCCGACATATATTATAAAGACCGAATACCTTAGGGAGTGTTCGACGTCGCAAGTTTGGCCTTATATGCATCATCTCCAAATCATGTCTTTGGTCAAATGTTGGGTTTGCCCGGCTCCCGTGTTTTGCTACCTTACGTTCCCCTCTATCATCTAAGGTGGCCCCATGAGAACTACTGGATTGTGCCTGGCTCGTCCGGACGAGCACCTTAGTAGAGAAAGCCGAAAAATGACTGCCATGATAAAGCGCGAGACTGGTCAACCACTCGATGACTCAGCGGAATCTTCGGGATTCCTCCGCATTAACGAAGGGACGTTTCCCGGCCAGGCATGTACACGACCCGTATTCGGACGAGCGTGGAGCCACCAGGGGCTATATAGTAGCCCCACCGTCAAACTCCTATGGCTAAGTGAAAGTGTTAAAGCAATATAGTCCGATTGCCTAGTTCACTGCGCTACCACCTCCTTAATGGACCAAGACGTTGGATCAAGTGTGAACAAGCATCTTCTGCGAACACCCCCACATTATGTGCGTGGGGGCTGAAGCCGACGACTGCAAACTTTCAGGTTATATACATGTATACACAAATGGCCGCACAAGATGCATCATAGTACTTTCAGGCAAAGAGTATAAACACAGCCTTTATAATTTAATAAACATTGTTTTTACAGTGGGAATACATGTCCTTAGAACATAATATTCTTCGAGCACTGAGACTCTATTGAACGAGCGCCTTCAAGGACTTCTTCAAAGTAGTGCTCGGTAGATACTCGTCCCCCGGCCGAACTCTGGGTTGCAATTGCGGTGGCCTCCATCTCTGCCTAGTATGTCTTGACACGGGAAAACGCCATTCGCGCACCCTCTATGCACGCCGACCTCTTCATAGCATCGACGCATGGCATAGCACCAAGGAACTATCGCACCAAATTAAAATAACTGTTCGGCCTTGGCCCTTCTAGCCACAGATGATCCACAACAGACCTCATGGCAAGCCCGGACAACCTATGGAGCTCGGCCCATTCGGCCATCCGATCATTCAACGGAAGCGGATGCACTGGAACATGAAATTGTGACCAGAACAACTTTTCCACTTCATGATCTTCTTGATCTTTGAAGTATTCGGCCGCATCAGCGGCACTTGCTGCCAAATCCAGATATGCGTCTACAGAACTCCACAGCCAATCAAGAGGAGCGTACTTAGGATCTCCAAACTTCATCTGCAGCATAAAGAGCTTCCCAGCCGTGATATCCCCGGCTTGACGCAGCTCCTCCTTCATCGCCCTAATTGCAGAGCGGGCATCCTTGGCCGCCACCGTGGCCTTCTCCAGGTCCGTCATCGTCGCTCGATTTTTATTTTCGAGAAGCTCATAACAGCCAGCGGCATCCTTCAATTCCAGAGCCATCTTGGCTATTTCATCCTTGCTTCGGCAATGCACACCCTGTTCGGCTCTCAGCTCTTCGACTGCCTTTAGAGCGGCCGCATCACTTTTCCTGGCTTGTTCCTTGGCTCGGGCAAGTTCCGCCCGAAGGGTCTCCACGGCAGCAACCCCATCTGCAGTCACAACATATTAAAGATACTAGCATCATGCTCCTCTTTCTATGTGTTGATCACAGGAGAAAACACATACCCTGTGCCTCGTCGAGCCATTCGTTCACAAGCATGATGTTGTCATCTGCCGCATCAAGTTGCTGCTTTAGCTCGGCAAACTCACCAGTCTGGCTAGCCACCGGATCTTCCGCCACCTACATATGAAGGCAGCCTGATTATTACCTGGGACTATGATCCTCTATTTGCCGCCGTTCTTGACATTAACCAGAGTATCAGGGGCTACTATCTGCACAGGGCACACCTAACGTGTGCGGTACCGTCAAAAACATACACTATTTCACGTACCTCAAAGCCTTTCAGCAGACTCATAAAAGCTTCATGCAACCCGCTTTCGGCTGATGAAATCCTCTCAATCACCGTACCCATTAGCGTACGATGCGCTTCTGAGATAGCCGCTTGCTCCAGCAGATCCTTTAATGCGTCCAATCGCACACCGGGCGGTGCCGGACTCTTTCGGTTGCTCTCTTTAGGAGCCGAATACTAAGGACTTCGGGTGGCCGAAGGATTACCCTCTGGCCTTGCCGGTTCAGGAGAAACTCTCCGTGATGACACTTCAGGGTTGCCCGCCTCATGAGACGGGGTGGCATGGGGGGGGGGTGTTTCGCTGTCACATCCCTAGCTTCTGGTACTGCCTGGTGTTTTGCATCTTGTTGCATCATGTTTAAATTCTATTTGAATTTGAAATGGGGATTGATCAAACCCTAGCACTTTGACATTCAATTAGGTCTAGTAAAAAAATGCTTTCAATGAACCAAAGTACCCTTCATCAATGTTTGCTAATTTTGGCAAGGCTTTGGATCCAAACCAAAAATATTGAACATTTTTAAGGAATATTTTGGGCACTGAAATTAAATCATATTGTATTTGAATTTGAATTTATATTCCTAATATATAGAATATATTTTCAAATGTATTAGAAATATTTGTGTGCACTTGGAAAAGTACATATAAGCCACATAGGTATTTACAGAAAGTTTTGGCACTGATTTGAATTTGTTTTGAGTTTAAACAGTGGCAAAACAGAAAAAAAAAACAGAATAGAAAAACGGAAACAAAAGAAAAACGAAAGGCCACCGGGCCTCTTACCCGCACCCACCTGGCGGCCCACCTACCTGGTCCAGCCCACCTACCCCCACCACGTCGTCTTCCTCCTACCAGTAGGAGCAGGTGCGTGTCGACGCACGCGCAGCTACGGCCACCTCCTGCTTCGCGCTGGAGGCCTGTCCTTCTCCCTAATCCCGCGCTTGGAGATGCCCTGGAGCCCCTCTGTCCTCCTCCTGCTTCTCTGGTTCCCCACCTTTCTGCTCTCTCTCTCGCGCGACCGAGCGGAGCTCGTCGTCGCCGACACCGCCCACCGCGGCCACCAGCCCTCCCCCGCCCAACGGTTGTGCTCTAGTGCTCCGCCTTGACGCCTGCATTGTCCTCGCGGAGCCACGCAGCCCGGGGCACATCGAATCGCCGCCATCGACGTCGTCTTCCACCCCGGCCGTCCGAGATCGCCGGCAACGCCCCATCGCTGTTCGTCTTCCCGCGAGCCCGCAGAGCACGCACGTCGACCCGCCGTGAGCTCCCCTCTGTTTCCTCTCCTTCCTCGTGCTTGATTTCGCACTCCAGCCCCACGCCGGAACGCGTCCGTAGCTCCGGCCACCGCCATGGTTGCCGTGGCCATCGTCTCCGGCCACCCCATAGCCTCCCGCGTGATCCCCTGGATGCGCGCGAGGATGGGCATCCCTCTGGTGCCTCCAGCGCGTCGAGCCGACCCCTGTAGCACCGTCCCGAGCAACTTCGGCGATCCTTCGCCGTTGGGTTTGGTCACCGGTGCCTTACTCCGGTGCGCTGACGTGGCGTCATTAGCCTAAGGCTAATTACCGCGTTAACCTCGCCCTGTGTCACTGACAGGCAGGCCCCACCAGTCTAATTAACCACGGGGTAACCTCTGTTTACTTTTAACCTAACCAGAGTGGGCCCACGTGTCAGCTTTGACCAAGCTGACATGGCTGTTGACTGGGCCCACATGTCTGTGACACAAACCAGTCTGAGACACTGACGTATGGGACCCACAGGTCAGGTTTGACCTTGCCGACACAGTTGACTTGCTGACGTCACACCTATGTCATGCTGACACATTAAAGCATTTTCTGGATTAATTTTTATATAGGAAATTCCAGAAAATACTACAAACTTCAAAAAATCATAGAAATTCAACCATAACTCCAAATGAAATAATTTATATATGAAAAATGATCAGAAAAATATAATCTATCCATCTGCACCATTTTCATGCATGTTTGAACAACTTAAAGTTGCTGTATAAGACAATTTGAATTAATGGCATTTAAATAACCATATGTGGAGTTTGAATTTGAACCTTGGGTTCAAACCAACTACGCTTAATTGTGTTGCTAGTTGAATTAGGCCAAATCACAAGCATATTGCCATGTCATGATCATGCATCATATTGTTGCATCGCATTGATTGTGTTCTTTCTATGTTGCCGGTAACCGTCCCCTCTCAGTCGACGATGTTTTCCGACGATGAGATCGATGACACCGATGAAGAACTATATTATCTTCAGAAGTTCCAGGCAAGCAAAACCCCCTTGTTCATTCCGATACAATCCCACTCTCTCGCTCCTGTTTACTGCATTAGGACAACATCGATTCAACTGTTACATGATGCGGTAGCTGAACCCCTTTTCCTCTGCATGACCTGTCATTTCCACAGTAAATAGATGAAACCCACTAGCATGAGTAGGAGTTGTTTGAGCCCTGATGTGCCTACTCATTCATGCTTGTTTGTCATGCCTGCTATTGCTTAGAGTTGTGTCAGGTCTGATTCATCGGGAATGAATTGGAATGTGCTGAACATGTCCTACTGTGTGTGAGCTAAGTGTGTGAACACGATTTGGTAAAGGTAGCGGTGAGAGGCCATGTAGGAGTACATGGTGGGTTGTCTCATTGCGGCCGTCCTCAGGAACTGAGTTCTGTGTTTGTGATCCATGAACAGTTACTACCACACATTGGAATGCTTAAGTGCCCCTCTCGGCTTATTAACCAACTCGATCTCTGTCCAGGAGTTGCAACTAGTTTCTGGTGTTTGTAGGTAGTGTTAGTAGTCTACCAAGTGGCACCCGGTACAGGTGGGCTTGGGACAGACTAGGCACAGTGGCCCGGTGTACCAAGTGGCACCCGGTTGGTGGGCTTGGGAACCCTGCACACATCGTTTGGGGCCGTGAGCGACACCCCGGCCGAATCTCCTTGCGGATGGAACCCGAATAGGCGATAAACCTGGACGAGAGACTTGTGTGGTTAGTCAGGTCGTGGCCGACTCCCTCACCCGGCTTCCGCTTGAAGGTTGCCGAGGTACATGACGTGTACAGGGCGATAAGTGGCGAGAGCGTGTGTGAAGAAGTACACCCCTGCAGGGTTATCATTATCTATTCGAATATCCGGATTCCTCGGATATGGAAACTTGGACCCCTTGCATAGTTCATAGACAAGTGAAAGTGGATACTCTAAAATGCGCAAGATAAGTGTGAGTGCTATGGATGGCGTTCTCGTAGGGAGACGGGAGCGGATCCATAGTGGTGTATTGGTATGGTGAATATGTGGATTCGTGTGCGCCACCTCAAAAGAGTTACTTGCAGTCGTAGTTCAGGTTAGCCACTGAGTCAAAGCTGGCTTGCTGCAGTTAAACTCCACCACCCCCTTTATTGATACCGATGCATATGTACATAATTCTGATGTAAGTCTTGCTGGGTACATTTGTGCTCACGTTTGCCTATTTTATGTTTTGCAGAGAGACGTCAGTCTCGCTAGTAGTTCCGTGTGGACTTCGACGTTTAGCTTGATACCTCAGCTACGATCTTGTGCCCTCGGCAGGATCTGGTAGATAGTCAGGCTTCTCAGCCTTTTTCATTTGTAGATGTCTGTACTCAGACATGTTAAGCTTCCGCATGTGCTTTGACTTGTATGCTCTGAATGTTGGGTCATGAAACCCATTTTTGTAATATCTCACTCCTCGGAGCCTAATGAATAAATACTGGAGTCGTAGAGTTATGTTGTGATGCCATGTTGTATTTACACATATCGAGCATATTGTGTGTATGATTGAAATGCTTGCTATGTGTGGGATCCGACAATCTAGTTGTTTATCCTTGGCAGCCTCTCTTATGGGGAAATGTAGTCTAGTGCCTCCATGAGCCATAGTAGTCCGCTACAGCCCGGTTCACCGGAGTCCTGCTAGCCCAGCACTACTGCTCAGGACACTTGACTGGCCGGCATGTGTTTCACTTCGTTCCTGTGTCTGTCCCTTCGGGGAAATGTCATGCGGTGACATCCGGAGTCCTGCCTAGCCTGCTACAGCCCGGGTTACCGGAGTCCTGTTAGCCCAGTGCTATAGCCCGGATTCACACGCTGTTGACCGACATGCTCAAGGTTGATTCACGTATGCCTGTCCCCATGGGTTAGTGCCGCTTTGGGTTCATGACTAGCCATGTCGGCCCGGGTTCTTTGTCATATGGATGCTAGCGACACTATCATATACGTGAGCCAAAAGGCGCAAACGGTCCCGGGCCAGGTAAGGTGGCACCCATGGGAATACCGTGCGTGAGGCCGCAAAGTGATATGATGTGTTACATGCTAGATCGGTGTGACTTAGGATCGGGGTCCTGACAGCTTTGGTATCAGAGCCTGACTGCCTGTAGGATTACCAAGCCAAACTGGTCGAAGTTGAGTCTAGAAATGCTTTAGTTATATAAGGGAATTGATTGTGGAAGGGAACGTAAGGCTCTTTTTACTCCTTTATCTTATGCCCTTCTGATCTGAGTCATCCTATTCTCTTCTACGGGGATTAAGAACTAGGCTTCTCTTCTATCTCTCAGGACGACGTGTTACTAAACCGTAGTTGCCTAGGATTGATGAGTTCAAGCCCCAATTCAGTTCCTACTACTTCCATATGTTCATAGCTGGCCTCAGAACCTTGATATTGTGATGTTGAGTGGCTATGCCACCATTTTATGCAGGTCGTCTCAAATCATTTTAAGCATTTACAGCCGTTATGCTGTCCGAGTCATCCCAGGTTTCTAAACAACCTGATGCATTTGCAAATCCCTTCTTTCCATTCCCGATGTCTCTTTGGCCCAGAATAAACACACTAACCGGTTAGTTGAGGTACTCTGTTGCCTCGACATATATGTCAGAGCTATTATTATGACCCTAGGTGTTTTAGGGAGTCACCTAGTAATCTAGCAATGTTTCGTATTCCCAGTGTGATGATTCTGGCCAGCATTCTCGAAAGCATCCCGTGATGCCAATTAGTAGTAGGTATTCTACTCCTGGGTTTTCGAACCCGTGATTCACCCTACTTCGTGTTGATAGTGTTGCTCGTACCTTTAGAATATTAGTAACCTTTGCGATAGCCCTCGAGGTCTGTGGTATTTCCTTCTTCCAAATACCATGAACCATCCTTGGCAGAAATTCGTTTGAATCAATGTAACAACCAGGGTGCTCTTGAGGAGTACTCCATTCATATTGTGATTCTGCCAGTTCTTCCTTTCTGCATGGATTATCTGGAAGAAACCTGTTGAACTTGGTTCGACATGTTAATCTATGCGTCCACAACTCAAAAAGATATATGTCCCCTTGAGTTGTCCCTCTTCATTTGTATTCCGACCATCATCTATCAATTGATAGTCAGGAGTAATTGTGCATCCGTGTTATCGATGCTTATTATTCTTGTGGTCCGTCAAGCCATTCTAGTTCCGAATGACTAGGAGAAACAAACTCTAGTACCTCATCCATATCTAGGAGTGGGTCAACGCAGTTGTATTTCGCGGATCAAATGCAATCAAGCTTTTGGTCTGTTCTACCTTGGAGTGTTACTATCTTTATGTCAAGAGTGTCATGAGAATTGCACCACCTCTTATGGATTCTTGGCACAGTAATAACTCTTGCCATCATTGTTCATTCCTCGGTTTCCATGTTCTTGTAACCAAAATGCCGACAAGTGAACTATGATGTGTGAAATCAATACTCTTAGCAACCCCGTTGCTTGGTAGTAAATGGACAATATTCTCATTCTTAGCATGTTGGTTATTGAATCATCATTCTAAGATAGATTGTGCTACCTAGTCCTTATTTCTGGTGCACTCCTCGATCAATGAGTGAGGATTATTCAACCCCTTGCTTATTTGATCATATCATCTTGCCCTGAAAAGCAAGATTGTTCTCGAGCTTAGTAACATATCGGTGGTTCATGATGTTCCGAATATCTTCTTGGAAGTGTTACCAGGTTGTCACCTGACCGCTATGTTGAGTTCATGATCAAGTTGGTTTTCTTACAAACCACCCCTTCCCCAAGAATCCGTGTTGGATATCCCTGAGCTGGTTGGTTAAGCTAAACAACAACTTGGAGAGTTGGAAGATAAAAGCTTGTCTGACTTAGTTCATGTTAAGGGATATCCTTTTGTGTGCGTGTGTGTTGAAGAAAGGTGATATCTTCATCGATTGGTCCTCGTGATCAGTTGTTGGATCTATTGCCTTGACAAAACTTTGACTTGAGTATGGGCTATCGTCAAGTCAAATCAGAGCCAATGATGTTCATAATGTTGTCTTACTCGTGGTTGATCCCTCGAGCATACACCATTACATCTTTTGGTCTGACCAATGCTATCACCGTGTTCACATGATGGTGGAAGTCCAGTGATATGGAAATTCCGATGAGTTGCTGTTGAGCCCACCAGCAACATCTTGTCTCCCCCATGATTCGTGTTAAACATTAAGCTAGTGTTGGAAACTTTGTAAACAATGCCTTCATGTTCCGTTCATGAAGCATATGTTTGGATGAAAGTAGTGACCTCCTCTAATTCATGTGCATATGATGCAAGTTGCCGCCGTGAATTTGAGAAAGCTTGTTTTGTTTTCCTGGAATCATCCCAAGTCAGTCATGCATACGTGCGAAGTATTCTATAGTCTGGAGACTTGCAACCTTCATTCTATATGTATTCTTAGCACACCAAGCCACTGATTGATTTGTTCAAGGAGAAGAAGTTCTTTCTTAGGATCCGGACTTATGAAAGGACTTCGTTATCCTCGTTGATGGTTCCCCACCTGAACTCGGTAGTGTTTTATTATAAGACTATTACGTGGTCATGCTTGTCTTGGACAGCGTGTTCACAGGTTTGTAGCGGAACCAGCTCATGTTTTGGAGCTTGCTATTGTAGCTCATTTCCCAAGAATCTCGCGACGTCATCTCGTTGGTTTGTGTTGCAAACTTTCATTTTTCTTCAGACATGAGGAGTCTGGAATATCCTGACACCAACCAGATCTGAATCTCAGGCAGATATGATGGTTGGAACGTTTCTCAGGAACTGTAATATTGGTCTCTCTTTAACCCGGTAAAGTGGATGTTGTGGCCAACACACCCAACCGGAAGGCTTATTATTGTAGTATCTTGATTGAGAAAGTTGGCCACCTCCCCATAAGGATCTCGTAGAATTTATTCCAATAGTTGTTCCTTATGGATTTATTGTGTTCCCAAAGTCCGACCTTTTACTTGATGTTCTAGGTATCAAACCATATCTATGAATGGATTACTCTAGCCCATCAAGGAGAACATTAGAAGCGGAGTGCTAAATGTCTCTCGGTCAATCATCCAGATTTTGTTTCCTTGGCATTGCTAAGGTAAAAATCTGAGAAGGTGTTGCCTTCCTTTGCATCTGCATCGTCCATCACTATTCATCATGGTAGTATGATGTGTCGCCAGAATCCTCGGCATGGATGTGGTAAAACCCTGATGAATATGGAAATGCTCAAGTTCTTGAGAGCACGCTCAGTCACTAGGTTATATCCTTGGTGTCAACTGGAATGTGCCTTCCATTTGCCGAGTTGTTCTATAACTGTAGTTTCCTTTCCAAACTGAGTATGCCATTCTTTCGAATTCATTCAAACGATCATTTGTGAATTGCCTTAGGCTGGTATAGAGAGTATCAATGATCTCTGTATCAAAAGTAATTCTTTTTGCCACTTAAGGGAATAATTCTACGAATCACCTTCCTTGAGGTGCCCCGTTATGGAATCATGGCAATTTTTCCTCGCTACTTGGAAACCCCATCATTTGTTCTTCCATTCCTCTGATGTGTTTTGTGTCTCAACTCGAGATGTTTCAACATCTCGCTCCATGAGTTGATCTTGAGTTACCCGATCTTGAGAAGATCGTTTTTGTAGAGTTTCTTCCTATCGTCATCGTGTTGGATGAAGATCTCGAAAGCAAAGATGTCAAGATCAATTTGAAGCAATAAATCAACATCTTCGAGGAGGGCAGTTGGATCATGAAGGTCGTGTTAGCTTTGTGTCCCCAGTGTCTTCTTACCTCACGTCTGGAATCTCGGGACGAGATTCTTGCTTAGTGGGGGTGAGTTGTCAAATCCCTAGCTTCTGGTACTGCCTGGTGTTTTGCATCTTGTTGCATCATGTTTAAATTCTATTTGAATTTGAAGGGGATTGATCAAACCCTAGCACTTTGAAATTCAATTAGGTCTAGTAAAAAAATGCTTTCAATGAACCAAAGTACCCTTCATCAATGTTTGCTAATTTTGGCAAGGCTTTGGATCCAAACCAAAAATATTGAACATTTTTAAGGAATATTTTGGGCACTGAAATTAAATCATATTGTATTTGAATTTGAATTTATATTCCTAATATATAGAATATATTTTCAAATGTATAAGAAATATTTGTGTGCACTTGGAAAAGTCCATATAAGCCACATAGGTATTTACAGAAAGTTTTGGCACTGATTTGAATTTTTTTTGAGTTTAAACGGTGGCAAAACAAAACAAAACAGAAAAAAACAGAATAGAAAAACGGAAACAAAAGAAAAACAAAAGGCCACCGGGCCTCTTACCCGCACCCACCTGGCGGCCCACCTACCTGGTCCAGCCCACCTACCCCCACCGCGTCGTCTTCCTCCTGCCAGTAGGAGCAGGTGCGTGTCGACGCACGCGCAGCTACGGCCACCTCCTGCTTTGCGCTGGAGGCCTATCCTTCTCCCTGATCCCGCGCTTGGAGATGCCCTGGAGTCCCTCTGTCCTCCTCCTGCTTCTCTGGTTCCCCACCTCTCTGCTCTCTCTCTCTCGCGCGACAGAACGGAGCTCGTCGTCGCCGAAACCGCCCACCAGCCCTCCCCCGCCCAACGGTTGTGCTCTACTGCTCCGCCTTGACGCCTGCATCGTCCTCGCCGAGCCACGCAGCCCGGGGCGCATCGAATCGCCGCCATCGACGTCGTCTTCCACCCCGGCCGTCCGAGATCGCCGGCAACGCCCCATCGCCGTTCGTCTTCCCGCGAGCCCGCAGAGCACGCACGTCGACCCGCCGTGAGCTCCCCTCTGTTTCCTCTCCTTCCCCGTGCTTGATTTCGCACTCCAGCCCCGCGCCGGAACGCGTCCATAGCTCCGGCCACCGCCATGGTTGCCGTGGCCATCGTCTCCGGCCACCCCGCAGCCTCCCGCGTGATCCCCTGGATGCGCACGAGGATGGGCATCCCTCTGGTGCCTCCAGCGCGTCGAGCCGACCCCTGTAGCGCCGTCCCGAGCAACTCCGGCGATCCTCCGCCGTTGGGTTTGGTCGCCGGCGCCTAACTCCGGTGCGCTGACGTGGCGTCATTAGCCTGAGGTTAATTACCGCGTTAACCTCGCCCTGTGTCACTGACAGGCAGGCCCCACCAGTCTAATTAACCACGGGGTAACCCCTGTTTACTTTTAACCCAACCAGAGTGGGCCCACGTGTCAGCTTTGACCAAGCTGACGTGGCTGTTGACTGGGCCCACATGTCTGTGACACAAACCAGTCTGAGACACTGACGTATGGGGCCCACAGGTCAGGTTTGACCTGGCCGACCCAGTTGACTTGCTGACGTCACACCTATGTCATGCTGACGCATTAAAGCATTTTCTAGATTTATTTTTATATAGGAAATTCCAAAAAATACTACAAACTTCAAAAAATCATAGAAATTCAACCATAACTCCAAATGAAATAATTTATATATGAAAAATGATCAGAAAAATCTAATCTATCCATCTGCACCATTTTCATGCATGTTTGAACAACTTAAAGATGCTGTATAAGACAATTTAAATTAATGGCATTTAAATAACCATATGTGGAGTTTGAATTTGAACCTTGGGTTCAAACCAACTACACTTAATTGTGTTGCTAGTTGCATTAGGCCAAATCACAAGCATATTGCCATGTCACGATCATGCATCATATTGTTGCATTGCATTGATTGTGTTCTTTCTATGTTGCCGGTAACCGTCCCCTCTCAGTCGATGATGTTTTCCGACGATGAGATCGATGACACCAATGAAGAACTATATTATCTTCAGAAGTGCCAGGCAAGCAAAACCCCCTTGTTCATTCCGATACAATCCCACTCTCTCGCTCCTGCTCTCTTTTACTGCATTAGGACAACATCGATTCAACTGTTACATGCTGCGGTAGCTGAACCCCTTTTCCTCTGCATGACCTGTCATTGCCACCGTAAATAGATGAAACCCACTAGCATGAGTAGGAGTTGTTTGAGCCCTGATGTGCCTACTCATTCATGCTTGTTTGTCATGCCTGCTATTGCTTAGAGTTGTGTCAGGTCTGATTCATCGGGAATGAATTGGAATGTGGTGAACATGTCCTACTATGTGTGAGCTAAGTGTGTGAACACGATTTGGTAAAGGTAGCGGTGAGAGGCCATGTAGGAGTACATGGTGGGTTATCTCATTGCGGCCGTCCTCGGGAACTGAGTTCTGTGTTTGTGATCCATGAATAGTTACTACCACACATTGGAATGCTTAAGTGCCCCTCTCGGCTTATTAACCAACTCGATCTCTGTCCAGGAGTTGCAACTAGTTTCTGGTGTTTGTAGGTAGTGTTAGTAGTCTACCAAGTGGCACCCGGTACAGGTGGGCTTGGGACAGACTAGGCACAGTGGCCTGGTGTACCAAGTGGCACCCGGTACAGGTGGGCTTGGGAGAGACTAGGCACAGTGGCCTGGTGTACCAAGTGGCACCCGGTTGGTGGGCTTGGGAACCCTGCGCACATCATTTGGGGCCGTGAGCGACACCCTGGCCGAATCTCCTTGCGGATGGAACCCGAATAGGCGATAAACCTGGATGAGAGACTTGTGTGGTTAGTCAGGTCGTGGCCGACTCCCTCGCCCGGCTTCCGCTTGAAGGTTGCCGAGGTACATGACGTGTACAGGGCGATAAGTGGCGAGAGCGTGTGTGAAGAAGTACACCCCTGCAGGGTTATCATTATCTATTCGAATAGCCGGATTCCTCGGATATGGAAACTTGGACCCCTTGCATAGTTCATAGACAAGTGAAAGTGGATACTCTAAAATGCGCAAGATAAGCGTGAGTGCTATGGATGGCGTTCTCGTAGGGAGATGGGAGCGGATTCATAGTGGTGTATTGGTATGGTGAATATGTGGACTCGTGTGCGCCACCTCAAAAGAGTTACTTGCAGTCGTAGTTCAGGTTAGCCACTGAGTCAAAGCTGGCTTGCTGCAGTTAAACTCCACCACCCTCTTTATTGATACCGAAGCATATGTAGATAGTTCTGATGTTAGTCTTGCTGGGTACATTTGTACTCACGTTTGCCTATTTTATGTTTTGCAGAGAGACGTCAGTCTCGCTAGTAGTTCCGTGTGGACTTCGACGTCTAGCTTGATACCTCAGCTACGATCTTGTGCCCTCGGCAGGATCTGGTAGATAGTTAGGCTTCTCAGCCTTTTTCATTTGTAGATGTCTGTACTAAGACATGTTAAGCTTCCGCATGTGCTTTGACTTGTATGCTCTGAATGTTGGGTCATGAAACCCATTTTGTAATATCTCGCTCCTTGGAGCCTAATGAATAAATACTGGAGTCGTAGAGTTATGTTGTGATGCCATGTTGTATTTACACATATCGAGCATATTGTGTGTATGATTGAAATGCTTGCTATGTGTGGGATCCGACAATCTAGTTGTTTATCCTTGGCAGCCTCTCTTATGGGGAAATGTAGTCTAGTGCCTCCATGAGCCATAGTAGTCCGCTACAGCCCGGTTCACCGGAGTCCTGCTAGCCCATCACTACTGCTCAGGACACTTGACTGGCCGGCATGTGTTTCACTTCGTTCCTGTGTCTGTCCCTTCGGGGAAATGTCATGCGGTGACATCCGGAGTCTTGCCTAGCCTGCTATAGCCCGGGTTACCGGAGTCCTGTTAGCCCAGTGCTACAGCCCGGATTCACACGCTGTTGACCGACATGCTCGAGGTTGATTCACGTATGCCTGTCCCAATGGGTTAGTGCCGCTTTGGGTTCACGACTAGCCATGTCGGCCTGGGTTGTTTGTCATATGGATGCTAGCGACACTATCATATACGTGAGCCAAAAGGCGCAAACGGTCCCGGGCCAGGTAAGGTGGTACCCGTGGGAATACCGTGCGTGAGGCCGCAAAGTGATATGATGTGTTACATGCTAGATCGGTGTGACTTAGGATCGGGGTCCTGACATTCGCTCTCCATCATCTCCGGAAGAAGATCCCCGAAGACGAACTCTGTCGAGAAGGGCTACGATCCGAACTACAAGTTAAATGCTTAGGTTATTGTCCTCAGAAGTAAAGCAGGATATTTTTACTATTAAGTACCTTTTTACTTACAGCTCGGTGGAGGGCTGATTCCCTTACAGGCACTGTGCGGCAAGGGTAGCCCTCGGGGCAGGACCCTCTGGCAAAGATTTCTTCCCCCGTTTGGAAACCATTGTTTCCGGGTCTTCAGAAGTGGTCCTCTTCCTTCCTTGGGGAGAGGGAATTTCGGATTCTTCTCCCCGGTTATCCTCCTTTGCGGAGGCGCTAACTCCCCCGATTTGGATGAACAGTGAGTGAGGTCCGCTTTCAGCCTCTTTATTCTCCTTTATCTTCCCCTGAGGGCGCTTGATAGGGCGCAAGCTCCAGCATCCTGGCTAGTATAGGATCCGGTGAGATCTCAGGAAGGGGAGCCGACACCTGATCATCTTCGCCTTTGTTACCCAGTCCTGGTCAAAGAGTGACTCTTTAGAATGATGTTGTGATAAATAAAAAGACGACGTGTTCGGCTACAGGAGCCCCTCTGACAAAATGATCTAGAGCAAGGCCTAGCCCTCGGAGGAAGTGAGATATGAATACAACTCTCTCGCTGGGTTCGGGAGTGGGGATGACCTGCCCTTGAGCAGGTAGCCTGTGCGAGATCTCGCCGGTCAGAAACCTGGCCTCTCTTTGCTTCTTGACATCTTCCTCTGTGACAGAGGAAGGCATCCACCAACCTTGAAGGTTGGATCCAGACATGGTTGAAGGTCCAAAGCTCCTGACCTAAGCCTCGGGTGTTGAAACTCGAGGCGGGGGGGGGGGGAGGATTCTATTGAGTTTGAGAGGAGAAAAGGACATGCCTTGGTCTCTTTATAAAGAGGGTGAATACCAAGCGTCCTCCTCGTGACCGTTTGGGACTTGCCTACAATCGAGGAGTCATACAAACGGGCACGATTGGGTTACCCACGTCCGTGTTGATGAGAATCCTGTAATTAGGGGGACACGATCTCTGCTCTGACAAGACGTGCCAATAAAATCGCCTCGCAAAGCATGCGGTGGCAGGCTATTTGGAAAAAAACGGTTCATGTAAAGAACAAGCCATGATGTGATGTCGCGTCATGAAGGGTCGTCAGCAGATTAGATTTGTGGAAATATTACTCTCTACGATGGTATGTAGAACTTGTTTTGTAGAGCCGGACACTATGCTTGTGTTCAAAATCTTCTATGGAGTATTCGGAGGAGGAACCCGCCTTGCAATGCCGAAGACAAACTGCGCACCGGACTGATCGTCATTGAAGCCTGGTTCAGGGGTTACTGAGGGAGTCTTGCATTAGGGGGTATCCGGACAGCCGGACTATATCCTTTGGCCGGACTATTGGACTATGAAGATACAAGATTGAAGACTTCGTCCCGTGTTCGGATGGAACTCTCCTTGGTGTGGAAGGCACGCTTGGCAATATGGATATGTAGATCTCCTTCCTTGTAACCGACTATGTGTAACCCTAACCCCCTCCGGTGTCTATATAAACAGGAGGGTTTAGTCCGTAGGACAACAACAATCATACCATATGCTAGCTTCTAGCGTTTTAGCCTCTACGATCTCGTGGTAGATCAACTCTTGTAATACTCATATCATCAAGATCAATCAAGAAGGAAGTAGAGTATTACCTCCATCGAGAGGGCCCGAACCTGGGTAAACATCGTGTCCCCTGCCTCCTGTTACCATCTGCCTTAGACGCACAGTTCGGACATCCTACCCGAGATCCTCCGGTTTTGACACCGACAATGAGCAAAAGCTATCCTCACATATGAGCTACTACTTTTCTAACCCTAAAAATGGGGAGGAGGAGGTCTATTTATAGCCCAAGGGGCAAAAGGGTAAGTGAGGGGACGAAACGGGTACACGGGCCTCGGCCCAAGTCACGCACGCAGGCGGTGGCCGGATGATCCGGGAGTTGGTCCGGATGATCCAGGCTTCGGGGGTCCGGATGATCCGGGTCGGCGTCCAGATGATCCGACTGTGTCGGAGCAGCTGCGGGAGGTCCGGATATCCGGGTCCTGGTCCGGACGTCCGGGTGTGGCCGGATGATCTGGTCCTGGGTCCAGATGATCCGGCTTTGTGGTGAAGCTTCGGGTGTCCTTGGGCGTTGTAGCCGGATCGTCCGGTCCGGGGTCCGGATCATCCGGATGGCGGTCCAGATCGTCCGTGCTTCTGCTGACTTAGCCTATTGTCTTCTCCGTCTTCATGTCCGTCTTCCTCTTCGGATTCTCCTTGCTCCTTGGCGTCTCCATGGCTAACTCCTTGATACCTGAGTATGCACAATGTATCCGTTTGAGGTAGTAGCCAGGTCTCATGTTCATCGAAGTGGAATTGTGAGAGGAGAGATGTCACCTCGGTTTCGAGAGCTCTTGCACGTGCTCGAGTCATGGGTCCATTTGGCACTTGGTGAGATGATGGTAGGTCCATGGGGATGACCTTGGGATGCTCCGCATCATCTCCCCTCCCTTTGGAAAGATTCGACCTCGGATCGAAATCTTCATCACCATGGTAGGGCGAGAGATCCTTGACGTTGAACATGTCGCTCAC
This sequence comes from Aegilops umbellulata, assembly GCA_032464435.1. Classification (NCBI taxonomy): domain Eukaryota; kingdom Viridiplantae; phylum Streptophyta; class Magnoliopsida; order Poales; family Poaceae; genus Aegilops; species Aegilops umbellulata. The sequence goes on from CP136060.1 coordinate 100,284,605, forward strand.
AGCGTACTTGTCGCGTGGAATGTCGATCTTGTAGGCGTTGTTGTTGTAGCATGCAAGCACCTTGAATGGTCCATCGGCTCGTGGTAGAAGTTTGGACTAGCGTTTGTTGGGGAAGCGGTCCTTGCGAAGGTGTAGCCACACAAGATCTCCAAGGTTGAATATCATGGGTTGCTTGTGGATGTTGAGCTTGGTCGCGAGTCGTTGAACTTGCCGCTTGATGGTGTGCCCTGTATCTTCATGCATCTTCTTGAGGTAGTTCACTCGGGTGCTCGCGTCCATGTTGATGCGCTCTTGGAGTGGTAGAGGTAGAATGTCCAATGGGGACAATGGGTTGAAGCCGTAGACAACCTCGTAAGGGGACTTGCCGGTAGTTGAATGTCTTGCACGATTGTAGGCATACTCGGTGATAGGTAGGCTCCTCCCACTCCTTGATGTTCTTCTTGATTAGCACGCGAAGAAGAGTGGAGAGCGTACGGTTTGTCACCTCTGTTTGGTCGTCGGTTTGTGGATGATATGCCATGGAGAATAGTAGCTTGATTCCGAGCTTGGTGCATAAGGTCTTCCAAAAGTAACTCAAGAACTTGACGTCGCGGTCTGAGACAATCGTGTTGGGCACTCCATGAAGTCGCTAGATTTCCCTACAATTGGCAACATGTGAAGCATCATTTATCTTGTTGTAAGGAATGAAATGAGCCATTTTGGAGAATCGGTCCACAACAACAAAAATGGAATCCTTGCCATTCCGAGTTCTAGGCAAACCAAGCACAAAATCCATGCTAATATCTTCCCATGGTTGGTAAGGAATTAGAAGAGGCGTATAGAGTCCGTGACATTGAGCTTTAGACTTAGCTTTGCGACATGTAGAGCATCGGTTGGTGAGATGGTTGACGTCGCGAAACATCTTGGGACAAAAGTAGTTCTTGGAGAGTGTAGCAAATGTCTTGTTGCGTCCAAAATGTCCCATTACTCCTCCTCCATGAGATTCTTGCAAAAGCAACAAACGAAGACAAGACTCGGGGATGCAAAGTTTGCTAGCTCTCATAAGGTAACTGAGGGAGTCCTGGATTAGGTGGTGTTCGGATAGCGGGACTATACCTTCGGCTGGACTCCTGAACTATGAAGATACAAGATTGAAGACTTCGTCCCGTGTCCGGAAGGGACTTTCCTTGGCGTGGAAGGCAAGCTTGGCGATACGGATATGTAGATCTCCTACCATTGTAACCGACTCTGTGTAACCCTAGCCCTCTCCGGTGTCTATATAAACCAGAGGGTTTTAGTCCGTAGGACAACAACAAGAACAACAATCATGCCATAGGCTAGCTTCTAGGGTTTAGCCTCCTTGATCTCGTGGTAGATCTACTCTTGTACTACCCATATCATCAATATTAATCAAGCAGGAGTAGGGTTTTACCTCCATCGAGAGGGCCCGAACCTGGGTAAAAACATCGTGTCCCTTGTCTCCTGTTACCATCCGCCTAGACGCATAGTTCGGGACCCCCTACCCGAGATCCGCCGGTTTTGACAATGACATTGGTGCTTTCATTGAGAGTTCCTCTGTGTCATCACTTTTAGGCCCGGTGGCTCCTCCGATCATCAACAGCGATGCGGTCCAGGGTGAGACTTTTCTCCCTGGGCAGATCTTCGTATTCGGCGGCTTTGCACTGCGGGCCAATTCGCATGGCCATCTAGAGCAGATTGAAAGCTACACCCCTGGCCATCAGGTCGGATTTGGAAGTCTAAACTACACAGCTGACATCCGCGGGGACTTGATCTTCGACGGATTCGAGCCGCATCCAAGCGCGCCGCACTGTCACGAAGGGCATGATTTAGCTCTGCCGCCGAACAGTGTCCCGGAGGCCGCGCCCGCATCAGCTCCGACCCTTAGCTCGGAGCCGATTGCGCTGATCGAGGACGGGTGGTTGGTCGCTGCCTCAGAGGCTGAAATCTCTACGGCAATCGAGCCGAACACCAGCTTTGTCCCTTGCGAAGCCCGTGACTCCAAGGTGCCGGACTCCTCTCCGGACTCCGAGCCCCCTGTGCCCATGCCAATCAAATCCGATTGGGCGCCGATTATGGAGTTCACCGCCGCGGACATCTTTCAGCACTCGCCCTTCGGCGATATTCTGAATTCACTAAAGTCCCTATCTTTATCAGGAGAGCCCTGGCCGGACTACGGTCAGCAAGGTTGGGATGCGGATGATGAAGAAATTCGAAACCCACCCACCACCCACTTTGTAGCCATTGTCGACGATTTAACCGACATGCTCGACTATGACTCCGAAGACATCGACGGTATGGACGCTGATGCAGGAGACGATCAGGAACCAGCGCCTATAGGGCACTAGAAAGCCACCTCGTCATATGACATATACATGGTGGACACCCCAAAAGAGGGCGATGGCGATGGAACAGCGGAGGATGACCCCTCCAAGAAACAACCTAAGCGCCGGCGTCAGCGGCGCCGCTCTAAATCCCGCCAAAGCAAAAACGGTGATTCTGGCATGGGAGATAATAACACCCCGGACAGTGCCAAAGAAAACCCCCTCCAGCAAAACTCGGCACAGGAGGATGGAGAAGCCAGCCCTCATGATAGAGCGCCAGACAGAGAGGTCGAGGACGATAATTACATGCCTCCCTCCGAAGATGAGGTAAGCCTCGACGACGACGAATTTGTCGTGCCTGAGGATCCCATCGAACAAGAGCTCTTCAAACGCAGGCTTATAGCCACGGCGAGCAGCCTCAAGAAAAAATAGCTACAACTTAGAGCTGATCAAGACTTGCTAGCCGACAAATGGACGAAAGTCCTTGCGGCCGAAGAGTATGAACTCGAACGCCCCTCCAAAAGCTACCCAAAGCGCAGATTGCTACCCCGATTAGAGGAGGAAGCACCCACATCACCAGCGCATGATGTGTCCGACCGTCCACCTCGTGGCCGCGACAGAGAGGCCTCTCGGACCTCCACTCAAGCCGCACCCCAGCGACGCTTTAAAAATACCAAGGCACGGGGAAATGCGCCAGACCTGCGAGATATATTGGAGGATAAGGCAAAGCAAACAAGGTCGATCTACGGATCGCGTGGGCGCCCCACGGCACGAGACGGTAATCGTCACGCCGAATACAGTAAATCTGGCCGGGCCGAACACAGTAGACAAAGCTCGTTTGAGATACGTCGTGATATAGCTCAATACAGAGGTGCCGCACACCCACTATGCTTCACAGATGAAGTAATGGATCATCAAATCCCCGAGGGTTTCAAACCCGTGAACATCGTGGTATGGATCGAGGACTATCTCCTTCATATCCATATGGCCCGCGGTGATGACCTACACGCCATCAAATACCTCCCACTCAAGCTTAAAGGACCAGCTCGGCATTGGCTTAACAGCTTGCCAACAGAATAAATTGGTTGTTGGGAGGACCTGGAAGCCGCATTCCTCGATAATTTCCAGGACACTTATGTGCGACCACCAGACGCCGATGACCTAAGCCACATAATTCAGCAGCCAGAGGAATCGGCCAGGCAATTCTGGACATGGTTCCTAACCCAGAAAAATCAAATCGTCGACTGTCCGGACGCAGAGGCCCTAGCAGCCTTTAAGCATAATATCCGCGACGAGTGGCTTGCCCGGCACCTTGGACAGGAAAAGTCGAAATCTATGGAAGCCCTCACGACACTCATGACCCGGTTTTGCGCGGAGAAGACAGCTGGCTGGCTCGTAGCAATAACATAACCAAGAGCCCTGGTAATTCGGATACCAAGGACAACAGTGCCAGGTCGCGTCGCAACAAGCATATGTGCCGCATTAACGACGACAATGCCGAGGATACACCAGTTAATGCCGGATTCAGAGGCTCTAAACCCGGTCAGCAAAAAAAGCCATTCAAGAGAAATAGTCTGGGCCCGTCCAGTTTGGACCAAATACTCGACCGCTCATGCCAGATACATGGCACCCCCGAAAAACCAGCCAATCACACCAACAGGGATTGTTGGGTGTTCAAGCATGATGGCAAATTAAATGCCAAAAACAGAGACCAGGGGCTACATGGAGACGACGAGGAGGAGCCCCGGCCGCCGAACAGTAGTGGACATAAGGGATTCCCCCCACAAGTGCGGACGGTGAACATGATATACGCAACCCACATCCCCAAGAGGGAGCGGAAGCGTCCGTTAAGGGACGTATACACGATGGAGCCAGTCGCCCCGAAGTTCCACCCATGGTCCTCCTGCCCGATCACTTTTGATCGAAGGGACCACCCCACTAGCATCTGTCACGGCGGATTCACCGCCTTGGTTCTAGACTGAATTGTCGACGGATTTCACCTCACTAGAGTCCTCATGGACGGCGGCAGCAGCCTGAACCTGCTTTATCAAGACACAGTGCGAAAAATGGGCATTGATCCTTCGAGGATTAAACCCACTAAAACGACCTTTAAAGGCGTCATACCAGCTGTAGAGGCCAATTGTACAGGCTCAATCACACTTGAAGTGGTCTTCGGATCTCCGGATAATTTCCGAAGCGAGGAGTTAATCTTCGACATAGTCCCGTTCCGCAGTGGCTATCACGCACTGCTCGGGCGAACCGCATTTGCCAAGTTCAATGTGGTACCGCATTACGCATACCTCAAGCTCAAGATGCCAGGCCCTCGAGGAGTCATTACGGTCAATGGAAACACCGAACGCTCTCTCCGTACGGAGGAGCATACGGCGGCTCTCGCAGCGGAAGTACAAAGCAGCCTCTCAAGGCAATTCTCCAGTCCGGCCATTAAACGTCCGGACACCGTCAAGCGCGCCCGGAGTAACCTACAGCAAGACCGCCTGGCACGTTTCGAGCAGGCGTAGCAATGCGGCCCCAACCCCAGCCTTCGCGAAATTGCAAAACCATTGCTGCGCGTACATAACTACGCTCTGGAAATACCATGGGCATAGGGGGAGGGGCACCATCACGACACACCCAAAACACGGCTTAAACCGCACTAGGGGCTGCCGATGTCTCACTTTTATCTTATTTTCAGGACTCCATTCTTCGGAAGGCCTAACCGGTAGTACAATTGCCGCACAAACGATGCAAGAACCAGGGACGCAGAAAGCCACGCCGCACTATGGAACTCTCAGGTGGTCTCTATAACGAGCAGTATACCTGTTTTACATATCATTCCGCAGCCTGCCCCTGGAAAGGACATGTTAAATAGTCCCAGCTTTTGCTTATCGCACTATTTTTATCGTTCTGCTTTGATCGCAACTTTTTCAAATAAACAATGCATAGCTTTTGTCTATTATTGTATTACTCTTTTTTAAGAATATATGTTCATTAATGACATGTTGCACCCGTACGCTTTGGTACGACCAATACGCCAGGGGCTTAAGTACCCCACAACACGGTGTGAGAAGTCCAAACACTTTCACAAGTGCGGCACCCCGAACTTATAGCATTATATGCATCGGCTCTGAATCATGTCTTGGGTCAATAGTTGGGTTTGCCCGGCTCCTATGTTTTGGTATCTTACGTTCCATTGTATCGGCTAAGGTAGTGCTAGGAGAAGTACTGTGATTGTGCCCCAGTTGAGCTGGGCCAAGCACCTCAGTAGAGAAAGCTAAAACTGACCGTCATGATGAGGCGAGAGCTGGTCGTTGTTCGAGAGGTTTTCGAGTCCCTAAAGACTTATGCCGCTTAGAGCGAGGAGTCGGCTTTATCCGGCCTAGGCGTGGATAGCGCCCCGAACTCGGTCTTCCGAACACTAGGGGCTTCGCCGAAATTTAAAATTATAGAATTCTATGGCTAAGTGAGAGTGTTCAAGCATTATAGTACGATTGCCTTGTTCGTTGTGTTGAGCGCCTCCCTCGAAGGACCCAAGAATGGGAAAAAGAGCGCTCAAGTTTATCCCGAACACCCCAGCACTCATGGCATGGGGGCAGAAGCGACCACTCGCCATCTCTCAAAATTTAATAAACGGCCGCATAGAAGGTAATATTTTAAATTCAAAAAGAATTGCTTAGCGCACATGAACAAGTTTTCAGCGCACAGGACAAAATAAACAAGTTTTACTCAAAAATTACATCTTTCGAGCATTCGTCCGCCATAAGGCGGGCGCCCTTTAGAACGCCCTTATAGTACATTTCGGGGTGGCGATGCTCCTTGCCCGGCGGCGGCCCGTCCTTCACAAGCTTCTCCGCATCAAGCTTGCCCCAGTGCACCTTAGCACGGGCACCTTCGATGTAGACGGAGCGCTTGATGACTTCGAGCCTTGGACAGGCCTCCACCAGCCGCCGCACCAGCTCGTATTAGCTCCCAGGCAGAGCCTCTCCAGGCCACAGCCGAACTATGAGGCCCTTCATGGCCTGTTCGGCCACCTTGTGGAGCTCGACCAGTTGCTTCAGCTGGTCGCTCAAGGGCACATGGAGTCCAGCCTCAGCATACTGAGACCAGAGCACCTTCTCTGTCGAGCTGCCCTCCTCGGCTCGGTAGAATGCGGCGGCATCGGACACGCTGCGGGGCAAATCTGCGAACGCTCCTGGAGAGCTCCGGATTCGGGTAAGTAACAAGTAATTCACTTTCACATGCTTGCTTTGCATAAAGAAAGCCTTACCCGCCACTATCTTTTTCATCGCCTCAATCTCCCGAAGGGCCTTCTGGGCTTCGGCCTTGGCATACTTGGCATTCTCAATGGCCACCGCGAGCTCGGACTCTCGCGTCTTTTAGTCATGCTCCAAACTCTCATGTTTTTTCATGAGAGCCTAGAGCTCTTGCCGCACCTCGCCAACCTGCGCCTCATATTTCTCCCGCTCGGTGCGCTCCATGGCCGCCCTCTTCTCGGCCTCGGACAACGCTTGCTTAAGGGTCGCCACCTCCATTGTGGCCCCTACAATAGCCACGTTAGTCCTGTCACTTTTCGCAATTGCACTTTTTATATATTCAAATAAGGTACTTCTTACCTTCCTTGTCCTCGAGCTGCTTCTTGGCAAGCCCGAGCTCCTGCTCGGACTGCTCGAGGTTCTACTTCAGCGTGTCCACCTCCGCAGTCAGTGCGGCGGACGCCAACAGCGAACCCTGCACACGCATATTGACTTAATTATGTTAGACTCCTGCGAATATTATTAGATCCTCTATTCGCCTTTTCTTTCCGAACATCGAACAGAGCATCAGGGGCTACTGTCTATGCGGTAATATTTTTAATATCCTTTACTTACCTCAAGGCCTGTTAGAAGGCTGGCACAGGCTTCAGTCAGTCCGCTCTTGGCGGACTGAACCTTCTGGATCACCGTACTCATCACAGTATGGTGCTCCTCGTCGATGGAGGCGCCTTTAAGCATCTCCAGCAGATTGTCCGGCGCCTCCGGTTGGACGGGGGCCACCGACTCAGTAGGCTTGCTCCTCTTGGAAGGAGGTCGCTTGCCGGACTCTGGAACCTTTGAAGGTTCCGGAGCGGTGTTCGGCCTAGGGCCAGACTTGGAGCCGTTAGGGGTTCTATCCCCTTGGCGCCTGGAGTCCGAAAGGTCGCCTTGCGATGCCTCCAGGACCACCTCCTCCTGGATTGGAACCTCCTGGGACGCCACCTCGGCGTCGTCCGTAGGGCGTGTGGAGGTAGCCGTCGGAAGAGAGTTTACATCCGACGAGTCCAGGGAACCGATCGATGACACGTCGAGCCGGTCTTTGGGTGGACTGCATAATCATGTTCGACGTAAGGAAAAACTGTGCAGTGAAGAAATACTATGACTTACTCTGGTATCCGGATACTTACGATTTCGCCAGCTGCTTGGCCCTGTGCGGCCACTCCTCTTCGCCGTCGTCAGCGTGGGTGGAGTAGTCCGGAAGAAGGTTTTTCCCCTTCTTGGACCCTCCGGCCTCCCCAGTTGGGGCGGCCTTCCTTTTCTTTCCTTCCCCCGCTAGAGGGGGAAAGGTCTCTTCTTCCTCCTCCTCGTCTTCACGGGAGGATTGCGTCTCGGAGTCGTCGGACGACGAATCCGCCACCACCACATGCCGGGCACTCTTTCGAGTCCCTATGGCCTTCTTCTTGGCCTTCTTCTCCGGCACCACATATGGTGCCAGAACCAGCAGCTTCGCCAAGCGAGCATCCGCTGGGTCTTCGGGCAAAGGAGCCGGATAGTTGATCTATCCGGACTTCGCCTGCCAATCTTGTCAAAGGTAAGGGAGCTTAGATCCCGCATAGAGTCAAACTATGAAAAACTAATACCCTATAAAAGGTAAAAATAGCTTACCGCACTAACGTGACGCTGCGTGCTGAATTCGCGATCCTCGGTAGCGGATGCGGGAGCCTCGGCGCCCTTGAATAGCACCTTCCAGGCATCTTCGTACGTCATGTCGAAGAGCCTGCTTAGAGTTCGGTGCTGCGCCGGGTCGAACTCCCACAGGTTGAAAGCCCGTTGTTGACACGGGAGGATCCGGCGGATGAGCATAACCTGGACTACGTTGACAAGTTTGAGGTTCTTGTTCACCAGGGTTTGGTTGCATGTTTGCAGTCTAGTCACCTCTCCTTTGTTGCCCCATGACAGGCCCGTCTCTTTCCAGGACGTGAGCCGCGTAGGGGGTCCGGATCGGAACTCGGGGGCTGCGACCCATTCAGGGTCACGCGGCTCGGTGATGTAGAACCACCCCGATTGCCACCCCTTCAGGGTCTCCACGAAGGAGCCCTCGAGCCATAGGACGTTGGGCATTTTTACCACCTTTGTCTTGACATTGAAAGTCTTGAGCCATAGGCCGAAATGGGGGCGGATGCAGAGGAAAGCGTCGCACACGATGATAAACGCCGAGATGTTGAGGACGAAGTTTGGGGCCAGATCGTGGAAATCTAGGCCATAGTAGAACATGAGCCCCCGGACAAATGGGTGGAGAGGGAAGCCCGGTCCACGGAGGAAATGGGGGAGGAACACCACCCTCTCATGGGGCCTTGGGGTGGGGACGAGCTGCCCCTCTTCGGGAAGCCGGTGCGCGATGTCGTTAGACAAGTATCCGGCCTTCCTCAGTTTTTTGATGTGTCCCTCCGTGACGGAGGAGACCATGCACTTGCCTCCCACTCCGGACATGGCTGGAGAAGGTTGAGGTGGGGAGTGCGAACTTGGGCGCTGGAGCTCGAGTGCGCGGAAATGGATAGGCAAATGAGGAAGAAGGAGTAGGTGAAAAGGTGGATCCTTATCTCCTTATATGGGCGGACGCAACTACGTGTCCCCATCAGCCTGGTAAAACTCGCTTATCTCCCAAGCGCCGTAATCAATGGCGCGGTTGGGTTACCCACGTCCGTATTGATGAGAATCCCGTAAATAAAGGGGACACGATCTCTGCTTTGACAAGACGTGCCAACGAAACCGCCTCGCCTAACACGCTGAGGTGGGACAATAAAACGATTCGGATAAAGGCTTGGCCGTGGTGTGATGTCACGCTATGGAATACGTCAGCAGATTAGATTTGTGTAAATATTATTCTCTCTATGGTAATATGTGGAAACTTATTTTGCAGAACCGGACACTATCCTTGTGTTCAAAATCTTCTATGAAGTACTTGGAGGAGGAACCCGCCTTGCAATGCCGAAGACAATCTGCGTGCCGGACTCGTCGTCATTGAAGCCTGGTTCAGGGGCTACTAAGGGAGTCCTGGATTAGGGGGTGTTCGGATAGCCGGACTATACCTTCGGTCGGACTCCTGGACTATGAAGATACAAGATTCAAGACTTCGTACCGTGTCCGGAAGGGACTTTCCTTGGCATGGAAGGCAAGCTTGGCGATACGGATATGTAGATCTCCTACCATTGTAACTGACTCTGTGTAACCCTAGCCCTCTCCGGTGTCTATATAAACCAGAGGGTTTTAGTCCGTAGGACAACAACAAGAAAAACAATCATACCGTAGGCTAGCTTCTAGGGTTTAGCCTCCTTGATCTCGTGGTAGATCTACTCTTGTACTACCCATATCATCAATATTAATCAAGCAGGAGTAGGGTTTTACCTCCATCGAGAGGGCCCGAACCTGGGTAAAAACATCGTGTCCCTTGTCTCCTGTTACCATCCGCCTAGATGCACAGTTCGGGACCCCCTACCCGAGATCCGCCGGTTTTGACACCGACAGTAACCATCTTTGATGTAATAGCGTTCCCAAGATGTATGCGTCAAACATTTGGCATAAGGAATGGCAAAAGTATGATCATGCTCATACAAGTATTTTATGTGCTCAAAGCCAATGACATTCAATTCAAGTTGAGTAACAAGCATGCATATACGGGAAAGCGCATCCGCCACAATATTTTCCTTGACTTTAATATACTTGATGACATAAGGAAAAGACTCAATAAATTCACTCCACTTAGCATGATGCTTGTTCAACTTAGTTTGACCTTTAAGATATTTAAGTGTTTCATGATCGGTATGGACGATGAATTCATGAGGGCGGAGGTAATGTTCCCATTCACGCAAAACCTCGCACTAAAGCATATAGTTCTTTGTCATAGATGGCGTAATTGAATTGCGCTCCAGAAAGTTTCTCACTAAAATATGCTATGGGGCGCTTCTCTTGCGTTAACACACCTCCTATGCCATTACCACTAGCATCGCAATGAATTTCAAAAGGTTTGTCAAAGTTGGGTAATGCAAGCACGAGAGCATGAGTAAGCAAATTCTTAAGCTCATTGAATGCGCTATCTTGTGATGGTACCCAAACAAAGGGTGCATTCTTCTTGCTCAAAGCATGTAAAGGTGAAGCAATGGTGCTAAAATCCTTCACAAATCTACGGTAGAAACCGGCTAAACCAAGAAAACTGCACACTTGTTGCAAGTTAGTTGGTTGGGGACAAGTTTTAATAGCATTGATCTTAGATTCATCAACATAAACACCCTTATAAGATACTACAAATCCCAAGAAAACAAGCTTATCAACACCAAAAAGGCATTTTTCCATATTAGCATAAAGTTGCTCTTTTCGAAGAGTTTGTAGCACGGTGCGAAGGTGGGTGACATGCTCTTTGAGAGATTTGCTAAAAACAAGGATACCATCGAAGTAGACAACAACAAATTCACCAATGTAAGGGTGAAACACATAATGCATAAGACGCATGAAAGTACCCGGTGCTTCCGATAAACCCATAGGCATGACTAACCACTCATACAAACCAAACTTTGTTTTGAAAGCGGTTTTCCATTCATCACCCTCTTGTATGCGTATTTGATAGTAACCACTTTTAAGATCAATTTTTGAGAAAATAGTGGCACCGCTAAGTTCATCAAGCATATCATCAAGGCGTGGAATGGGGTACCTATAGCGAATGGTGATAGCATTGATGGGTCTACAATCGGAACACATGCGAAAGCTACCGTCTCTTTTTGGCACAAGAATGACCGGTACGGCAGAAGGACTCATACTTTCGCGCACATGTCCATGGTCTATGAGATGCTTTACTTGCATTTGTATTTCTTTGGTTTCTTTGGGGTTTACTTGGTAGGGAGCCTTGTTTGGAAGTGGCGCTCCGGGGATGAGGTCGATGCGGTGCTTGATGCCTCGTAGTGCAGGTAGACCCGGAGGTAGCTCGTCGGGGAAACATATTGGAATTCTTGCAATAAAGAAGATAACACCAAAGGTAGATTGTGAGAGGTGTTAGTTTTTGGTGCCTCGTCCTTGCACAATAGGACATAGTGTAGGACACTTGATGGGTTCTCACAAACTTCTCTCATCTCACAGTTGGTGGCAAATAAAACTAAGTTTTTCTTGTTGCTCATCGTGGAGGCACTCAATTTGAGCTTGTGGAGCTCACTCTCTTTTTGGTGGTTCACTCTCTCGCTATTCTCTCCACGATGGGTGGCTTGCTTGTCGGCGATCACTTGGCTTGGAGACATAGGTCGTAGCACATACTCCTTCCCTTTCATCTTGAAGCTATAGTGGTTTGTATGCCCATTGTGGATGACACCTCGTTCATATTGCCATGGTCGTCCAAGAAGGAGGTGGCACACTGTCATTGGGATGACATCACACTCCAGAGTGTCTTTGTAAGCTCCAATCTTGAAAGAAACTTGTACTCTATGCTCGACTTGGATTGTTCCGGTGTCGCTTAGCCATTGAACCTTGTAGGGGTGCGGGTGCTTCATCTTGACCAACTGAAGCTTGGAGCATAGTTCTTCACTTGCGAGGTTATGGAAACTCCCTCCATCGATGATGACCTTGACAGAACTTCCATTGATTCCGGCCTTGGTGTGGAAGATATGGCATCGTTGGTCTTCGTCTTGTTGATGGTGAAGAGTCAAGACTTTGGAGACAACAAGAGCGGGACTTGAATCTTCATCACAAAAGACTTGATCATCTTCATCATCATTGTTCACTTGTCGGTGCATGGCCACGTGCTCAAGGGCTTCCATTTCTCCTTCACTCATTGAGTGAAAGGTGTCGTCGTCGTTGAGGATCATGGTGCGCTTGTTTGTGCACTTGAAGGACTTGTGGCATCGGCCTCCGCATGTGAAGCATTTGAAGGAACTCGTATTGATGGTCTCATCGGTTGGGGTAGATGATGAAGAAGCTTTCGGCTTGAAGTTGCTTGTAGTAGGAGGACGACTTGAGCTTGTCGAAGCTTTCTTGTAACTTGACTTGTTGCCGTTGCTTGTAGATGGCTTGGTTGAGGTAGAAGGTGTTGAAGTCGCTGAAGCTTGATTGTTGGAGAAGCCATATGACTTGGATGAGAACTTGGCATATTTGAGATCATCTTGCACTTGACGTTCCGCTTTGGTTGCTTGGTGCACTAGCTCGATGAGGTTCGAGTATGGTTGGAAGTCGGCAATCTTCTTGATATGATGATTGAGTCCATTCAAGAAACGTGCCATAGTTTGCTCATCATCTTCCGTGACATTGGCTCTTATCATGTGTCGGGGGAAATCGGCTTCCTCGAACACCTATGGGGACCGAGCCCCTTTCTTGGTTCGGCGGGGGGCAGAGGTCGCGCGAAGAGCGGATCGAAGCGACGCACACAAGGGATTTACCCAGCTTCGGGCCGCAAGGATGTGTAAAACCCTACTGCTGCTTTGTGGTTTGTATTGTGTTCTTGCTCGGGAGCGTGTGGTGCTACAGTACACATGAGCTGCCGGCGAGACCGAGCGTGAGTGGCCTCCTCCTCCCCCTCTCGTTGCGCATGGTGCCTCCTTTTATATGTGCAAGGGGTTACCCACAGGTGGCAACGTAGGCGGGGGCAAAACTGGAAAACGCTGTGTTGGGTACAGCTGTTTGCATAGTGCTAACATACCTAACTCTGACGGCGGGGGACAAGGGCATTAAATGCCCGTCCGCATTGCCCAGACGGTGCAGGAAAGGGACCGTCAGTAGCGCCACCGTTTGCCACGATGGCTACTCTATCAGCGTTGCTTCGCCACCGCATGCCCCTGGCCGCGCAGCCTCTCGCCACGTACGCTTGGAATGGCCCCAGAGCGATGCGTGGGTGGATGAGATGGAGCGCACGCGCGGGGTGGTGACTTGCCGCGGCAAGCGCCTTGCCGCGGTTGATGCCTTGTCGCGCCCGGGAGCTTGTCGCTCACCGGTCCTTGCCGGGACGCGGAGCGCGTCGCAGCAAGTCTCTTGTCGTGCCTCGGTCGGCCTTCCCGGCAAGCTCCTCTTGCCGGGGCCTTGTGCTTCGAGCGGTCGTCCCGGCAAGCTCCTCTTGCCGGGGCCTTGCTCTCTTCGGGTGGCCTTCCCGGCAGGCTCCTCCTGCCGGGGCCTTGGCTCAAATACTTTGTTCTTGGATGGCCCAAAAAGGGACTATGGAGAGTCTTGGCGATCGCCTGGCAAGCCTGGCCGTGGGGTGCTACGACTAACCGTGCACAAGTTCGGGGTACTAAGGTACCCCTACTTTAGTACACCGACACGAGCCCCCGGGCCTGGGCCATACACGGTGTCGAGCGCTGTTGGGCCAGGCCCAAAATAGTGCACGGGCACGCGTGGCCTGGGTCACGCTGCATCTGCTTCTGCGTCCACCACGCCCCCCCCCCCGAACGGCACGCGTCGAACGCGGCATCATGGGGAGAGGCGTGCGTGACGTGGGTGGCGTGCGCGGGGCTGAACCCCGCAGGCATGCGTCACATCGCAATAAAGGGGGATGGTTCGCGCCAGCTCCATAAGTGGAGGGAGGCGTGGAGGCGTGGCTCGTTCGCTGGACGGGGCCGAGGCACGGTTTCCGCGGCGCCCGCTCCCCATGATCACGGGGTGGGGAGAGGTCGCCTCATCCGTCGCCTCGGTCCTGCGCGCCAGCCACGCAGCTTCCATGCACCCGGGGTTGCGGACGGTGGAGGCAGGAAACCAGGCCGTCGCGGGTCGGGGCAGCAGGTCGGCCCCAGTCGCCTGGCCTTCCTGCGTCTTGATTGGCTGAGCGGGGCGGCCGAGCCCCCACCCTGCTTCTCTATAATGAGCAAGAGGGGGCGACGGAAATCCGCACTCCTTCATCTTTCCTTCCCTTCGGCTTCTGATCCCCTCCCTCCATTCGCCATGGAGAAAGGGAACCCTGGTCCTTCATCGGTGGCGGCGAGGGTTGCCGCTAGGCAATGCGCCCCTCCTCCCCCTGCACCCGCGGTGGCGGAGCCAACCGTAAGGGGAAGGGGGAGGGGGCGAGGTCGTGGACGAGGTCGTGGACGAGGCCGAGGCGTTCAGGGAAGAGGGGGGCGGGGCGACGCGCCAGCCTCGCCTCCGCCAACGGCTCTTCTTCCCACGGCGGTCCACATCGAGGACGATCCTTGCGAGTTCTTCGTCAGGCTGCGCCGGGCGCCTCGCCGCCGCCTCCGCCTCCCGGCTCCCTTCGCAAGCGTGATGGAGATGGAGCAACCCGAGACGCTAAGGCTGCGCATGAAGGGCTGTGGGATCAGCGGCACGCGGGTCCATGTCGAGTCCCCAGCCCCCGGCGTGGTGTATCTTCGCCGAGGGTGGAAGACATTCGCCCGTATCCACAGCTTGATGGAGGGGTTCACCCTCCATTTTAAGTTGATGGAGGGCGATCTCCTCTCCGTCAAGGCCTTCGGGGACTTCGGGACCCGGGCCCGGTGCTGCGTGGATAGCTCCTCCGACAGCGAAGGCTCCTCCTCGAGCAAGAGTGATGAGGAGGGGAGCGACGGCGACGACGAGGGCAGCGGTCGTCGGGATGACGGGTCCGACTAGGCACCGGTCGCGGCTCCACGTGGCACCGGCGACCCCATCATCCGTGTCGCCGGCTCCTTGAGCTTCCCGGGCTCACCTCCTTGGTGGCTGGCGTGGCGAGGCTGCGGAAGAGGAAGAGGGCTGGCGGCAAGGCCGTCAACTCGGAGTACGAGGGCACGGCGCCCTCGACAGCGTGCTGACACCCTGCCGCCTCGTCGAGCCCTTCTTCCGGCGCCGCCATCACCGTCCAGCTTTCAGCCGGCCCCCGGGGCGTTCTGTTGGTGTCTTCATCCACCCGTAGCTCGCCTAGCGCCCCTTTTGCCCTTTTCGCCTCCTTGTCCTACCTCCTTAGCAGAGAGACAAGAAAGGGATTACGGGCACCTTATCTTTTTTCAATCTGTAAGCCCTCGGGCCTTAGCTGTGTTTAAAGCTTGTAATCCCATCTTTCATGTTTTTCATTCTCTCTGATCTGTACCTAAGCGGAATGTTTTTAATGAAAAGGGGATGTTTGCCGGGCCATTTGTCCCATGGGTAAAACCCACGCCAAGGAGCAAATCCTTTATATCGTTAAGATAGACACTTCTTTGCCCGGCAACAGGCCCTGCCGTCTTCCCGCGCCACTCGACCTCTCTCACGCCTTTGGCGGAGGAAGGGATGAGGCGGGTTCGGGCTCCTCGTTCCGCCCCTTTGCCGCCGCGACTACTACCAAAACTGGCCCCAGGAACGCGCTCTGGGGCCCGGAGTTAAGGGAGCACGACAGCTTTTTAGGAAGAACAAGATTTTCACATTCCTCAGTTCATAAGAGAATGCATGACAAGGGATGCAAAAACTTATCTGGGATCGCAGCCCCCGGCAAGTTTGGCTTGCCGCTGGTGAATCTTTGTACTTGCAGCCCCAGGCAACACTGGCTTGCCGAGGACGAGATGCTGGGCCACCCTTCTTCTCTTCTTCGTCCTTAAGCGGTCCGGCCAGGATGTGCAAAACCCTGCGAACCAAAGGAAACGAAGGAACAGGAAAAAGGACGCAGACTCGACCTCTAAGCTAGGGGTTAGCAGCTGTTAGGCACTATCAACCCTAACCAAGGACGAGACTCGACTCAGCATGCATGCTAAAACTTAGGGCGCCAGCACTTCATTTACTGCTGCTCAGGGTCTGCGCCTGGCTTTGTACAAAGGATTACATGCAACAGCAGCAAGACTTGTACAAAAGATTGGTTGCCGTACGGGGCCCGACAACCGCGCCTTGCGGGTAAAACTTACGAAGATGCTCAATATTCCAGGAGTTGCTCACCGGAGTCCCATCTTCGGTCTCGAGGCGGACAGCGCCGGGCCTCGTGACTCGTCTCACCCGGTAAGGGCCTTCCCACTTTGGCGTCAACTTGTTATGATTCTTGGCGGACGGAGCGCGCTGAAGAACAAGGTCGCCTTCCTCGAAGCTTCTGGCTTTAACTTTGCGGCTATGGTAGCGACGCAAAGCTTGCTGGTAGCGAGAGGCTCGCATAGCAGCCTGAAGACGATCTTCCTCAAGGAGCAGCGCGTCATCTTCATGCAGCCGCTCTTGCTCAAGCTCATCATAAGCGAGCACTCGAGGTGACCCGTATACGAGTTCCGTGGGGGTAACTGCTTCTGCTCCATAGACTAGAGCAAATGTTGTCTGGCCAGTGGCTCAATTTGGCGTCGTTCTGATCGACCAAAGAGCCACCGGCAGCTCCTCGATCCAGTTTCTTCCGCACTTGTGCAGCCTGTCGAAAGTTCTGGTCTTGAGCCCGCGCTGTACTTCGGCATTGGCCCTTTCGGCTTGACCGTTGCTCCTGGGATGAGCAAAAGAAGCGAAGCAGACCTTGGTGTCGAGATCTTGGACGTATTGCATGAAGGCACGGCTCGTGAATTGCGTACCGTTGTCGGTGATGATCCTGTTGGGGATCCCGAAGCGGCAAACAATCGACCTGAAGAACTTGACTGCTGACTGTGCTGTCACCTTCCTCACTAGTTCCACTTCCGGCCACTTTGTGAACTTGTCGATTGCGACGTACAAGTAATCAAAGCCCCCGACAGCTCAGGGGAAGGGGCCGAGGATGTCGAGCCCCCAGACCGAAAATGGCCAGGATAAAGGGATCGTCTGGAGAGCTTGAGCTAGCTGGTGTATCTGCTTGGAATGGAACTGGCACGCTTCACACTTGGTTACTTGTGCAGTTGCATCCTGGAGGGCTGTCGGCCAGAAGAAACCTTGCCGGAACGCTTTGCCGGCAAGTGCTCTTGCGCCAATGTGGTGACCACATATGCCTCCATGTATCTCTGCCAACAGCTTCTGTCCGTCTTCCCGGGAAATACACTTCAATTTCACACCGTTGCGCCCTCTTCTGTACAGTGTGTTGTCGACGAACTGGTACATACTCGAGCACCGGGCTACTCTTTCCGCTTCTTCTTGTTCTTCGGGAAGTTCTCCGTGCTGGAGGAAATGGATAGTCTGCTGCGCCCATGCTGGAGCCTGCGGCTCGACAACAAGGACTGAAGGCACTTCTGCTGCTGCGGGAACGTCCGCTTCTACGGCGAGGATCTGGGGCTCAGCCGGAGCTTGACGTTCCCCAGCAAGCTTGCCGGAGCAAAACTTGTCGGGAGCGCCTGCTTCTACGGAACAAACCCTGGGGTTTTCCAAAGCAGACGGCTCCCCGGCGCTCTTGGCGTCGATCTTAGGGACCTTCTTGGCGGCGGCTCCGGGGAGCTCTGCTGGAAGATAGTCGCCGGAGACCAACTTCCTCTTCTTGCTATGTCTGGTTGATGGCGTTACGGATGGCTGAGTCAACTTGAGCACAAAGGTTCCTGGTTCCACAGGTAACTTAAATGCTGCGCACTTTGACAGGCCGTCAGCGATGTCGTTCTCAGCTCTTGGAATGTGTACCATTTGCAGGCCATCAAAGTGCTTTTCCAGCTTCCTCACTTCATCAACGTACGCTTCCATCAACGGACTCTGGTAATCCTTGTTCACTTGGCGGACGACAAGCTGCGAGTCACCCCTGACAATGAGCTTCTTGATCCCAAGTTCTGCCACGATCCTGAGACCGGCAAGCAAACCTTCATACTCTGAAGTATTGTTGGTTGCTTGTTCCTTGGGGAAGTGCATCTGGACTACGTACTTGAGGTGCTCTCCGGTGGGCGCGATAAGCAACGCGCCAGCACCGACGCCTTGTAGCGAGAAGGCACCGTCAAAATACATTAGCCACTCTTTGCTTGCTTCTTTGGCAGGGATGCTCGTCTCTGGGATATCTTCGTCTGGTGTCGGTGTCCACTCTGCTATGAACTCCGCCAATGCTCTGCTTTGGATAGTCGAGGTGCTCTTGAACTTGAGACCGAAGCTCGACAGTTCTAGTGCCCACTCGACAATCCTGCCTGTTGCTTCTGGATTCTGCGGTATCCTCTTCAGCGGAAAGCGGGTGACAACTGTAATTTCATGTGCTTGGAAGTAATGGCGCAGCTTTCTCGAGGCCATGACAAGGCCGAAAAGCAATTTCTGCACACCAGAGTACCTTGACCTAGCTCCCTGCAAAAGGGAGCTGACAAAGTAAACTGGGCGCTGCACCATTTTCTTCTTCTGCACCTCCACTTGGTCCTGCGCAGATTCATCCTTGTCGGGGCCAGAGCTTGTCGGGGAAGCCCCCTTCTTGTTGCTGGACGTGCTTGCCGTGGTTGCTGGCTCATCATCTGCCTCCCTCTCCGCTACTAACGCAGCACTAACCACTTGATTGGTTGCCGCCAGGTACAGCAGCAACTTCTCTTGTGGTTTAGGCGCGACAAGTATTGGAGCGGAGGATAGGTATTTCTTCAAGTCTTGCAGTGCAGCCTCCGCTTCCGGAGTCCATTTCACTGGACCCGCCTTTTTCAAAACTTTGAAAAATGGCAGGGCGCGTTCTGCAGACTTGGAAATAAACCTGCTGAGAGCCGCGACGCAGCCGGCAAGCCTTCGTACGTCCTTGACACGTGTTGGTGCTTCAATCTGCTGGATGGCCTTGATCTTGTCGGGATTGGCTTCGATTCCTCGCTCAGACACGAAGAACCCGAGAAGCTTGCCGGAAGGGACTCCGAACACGCACTTCTCGGGGTTGAGCTTGAGGCTGATCCTGCGCAGGTTCGCAAAGGTCTCTTCTAAGTCTTGAATTAGGGTTGCCCTGTCTCTGCTCTTGACCACTATGTCATCCATGTAGGCCTCCACATTTCTGTGGATTTGTGGCTCAAAAGCGGTGTGGACAACCCTTGCAAATGTTGAACCAGCATTCTTCAGTCCAAAAGGCATCCGTACGAAACAGTACGTGCCACATGGAGTGATGAACGCGGTCTTTTCCTCATCTTCTTCAGCCATGAAGATCTGATGGTATCCTGAGTAGGCGTCAAGAAATGAAAGCAGGTCACATCCGGCCGTGGAGTCAACAATCTGGTCAATGCGCGGCAAGGGAAAGGGATCTTTAGGACAAGCTTTGTTAACATCAGTGAAGTCGATGCAAAGCCTCCATTTCCCATTTGCTTTGCACACAACAACAGGATTGGCCAACCACGTCGGATGGAGCACACCTCTGACAAGGCCTGCTGCTTCCAACTTCTTGATCTCTTCTGCGATGAACTCTTGGCGCTCCACTGCTTGCTTCCTGACTCTCTGCTTGACGGGCCGCGCGTGAGGACAGACGGCAAGGTGGTGCTCAATCACTTTCCTGGGAACGCCGGGGATGTCAGATGGTTGCCAGGCAAACACATCGACATTAGCCCGCAGGAAAGCAACGAGCGCGCTTTCCTATTTGGGGTCGAGAGTGGGACTGATGGTGAAGGTACCACCAGTGCCGTCCTCCTTGGCGGACACCTTCTTGGTCGTTGGCGGAGCTGCCATTGTCTTCTTACTCTTGCCGGTGGAGCTCGATGGCGCGTCCTCGACGGTAGCGCAGCACTCCGAAGAGGTGCGCTTGCCGGAGTGGGCGCCAGAGCACTTGCCGGGCTTGGTCCTCTTCTTCCCTCCGAGAGCTTCAGCGGCAAGTGGCTTGTGATCCGCTGCGGCTGCTGCTTCTCGGTAGATCTTGTCGGCACAGATAAGGGCATCCTTCTTGTCGCCGGGGACAGAGATGACGCTTATCGGGCCTGGCATCTTGAGCATGTTGTATGCGTAGTGAGAGGCCGCCATGAACTTGGCGAGCGCTGGACGGCCGAGAATTCCATTGTAGGGCAATGGAAAATCGGCAACATCAAAAGTGATCCTCTCTGTCCTGAAGTTCAGCTCGCTGCCAAATGTCACTGGCAACGTTATCTTCCCCTTCAGCTTGCTCCTTCCCGGGTTGATTCCTTGGAACGTGCCGGTCTCTTTGAGCTCGCTGTCGGGGACTTGGAGTTTCCGGAGCACAGCGGAGGAGATCAGGTTCAAGCCGGCCCCGCCGTCGACTAGCATCTTAGTGACCTTGAGGTTGCGAACTGTTGGTGAGACCAACATCGGCAAACACCCGATTGCAGTTGTGCGGTCAGGGTGGTCCTCAATATCGAAGATGATAGGCGTGCTGGACCATTTCAGAGGCTTGCGCGACTCGACGGGTGGTTCCGCTGCATTGACTTCCCGCGCCCACTGCTTGAGCTGGCGGTGAGAAGTATGCAGGGAAGCACCGCCGTCTACGCACAAGACCTCTGTGGCTTTGTGAAACTCCTGCTCACTGGTCTCGACGTCATCCATGTCTTCATCTTCGTCGTCGTCTTCGTTCTTGTCGCGGCCGCGGGGAGGTCTGTCCGCTTGCCGCTGCTTGTCCTTGTCGCGGCGTCCTCCCTGGCCGGGGCACTTCGTGCCTCATCCTCCGCCACCTCCCTGGGCTCTCTCCTTGTCGCGGCGCTCGTACTCGGCCTTTTGCAGCTCGACGAGCCGCTCGACCTGCTTGCAGCTCTGGAGGTCATGGACCTTGGTGCGGTGGATCTTGTAGTACTGTTTGTTGGTGCCGTCCCGCTTGTCGGCGACCGCCACGGCCTGGCAGTTGGCACATCCTGCAACCTCCTTGCCGGAGCTACCAGCCTGGGCCTTCTTGGCGGCGCCTTCATCGCCGGACTGCTCAACAACCAGTACCTCTTGGCTCTTCTTCTTCCTGTTGCTCCGCCTTCGGTTCTTCCTTGCCGGGGCGGTATCCTCACTGTCAGATTCACCTGCTCCAGCGTTCTCTCCGGGGAGTTTCCTCCCTTCCTCAGCATGGGCACACTTGTCGGCCAGGGCATATAGCTCGCTGATGTCTTTGATCTTGCACATCGCCATCTCCTCCCGCATCCTGCGGTTACGCATGTTCTGATGGAACGCACTGATGACCGCGGTGGGGTGGACGTCTGGGATGTTGTAGTGTACACGGCTGAATCTCTGGATGAACTTGCGCAAGGGTTCCCCTTCCTTCTGGACGAGCAGATGAAGGTCACTCGCTTGGCCATGGGGTTTGTGGCTGCCCGTAAAGGCGCCGACAAACTGATGGCACAAGTCTGTCCAGGAGGTTATGGAGTTGTCCGGCAAGTGCATGAGCCAGGATCTGACGTTGGATTTGAGTACCAGTGGGAAGTAGTTGGCAAGGATGCGACTTGCCGTCGTACTTCTCTGGTACATCTGGCTTGAAATTCTTCGTGCTGGGCCACTGGACTTGCGCAACTCACGGGTGAACGCAGGGCATCCTACCGCGTACGGCAGGTCGCCTGGTCCTCCCGGCACATGCATGTCGACAGAGGGCCCAGCGCGCTGGTCTGATTGACGCTGCGCTTCTCTCCGACGCTCGATGCGAGTACGAGCGTCCTCTTGCTCTCGTTCGTGAAGAACTTGGCGTTGATCGCGACGAGTTCGCGGATTCGACGACGCGGTGGAGTCGTTGTCGCGATGGCTCCGGTGGGTCGGCGATCTTGGCCTTTGGGGCGGGGAGTGCACGGTGGTCGCGCCCCCACCGGTCTTGGCGCCATCGGTTCTCGCCTGGCCGACCTGCCGCGGCTGCGACGCATTGTGCTGCCGCGGGGTGTCGCCGTTAGCGAAACTGATGAGGCTCTGTATCGTGGCCCTCCAGTCGTCGAGCTTGTCCGCCGTTGGAGGGTAGTCTAGGAGCAGTTGAGCTCGCGCCAGAGCTTCTGCTGGAGTGGCGGGCAGTGGTGGAGAACGGCGAGTGGAGCGGGATGTGCTCGAACTTCTAACTACGTTAGAAGGAGCAACACCCGGACCAGGCAGTCGCGCCACGCTCGCGCCAGCACGTTGGTGTGAGTGCTGGCCTTGAGCGCCCTGGGATCCGCCAGCTCGATCTGGGTCCAGCGAGTGTATGGTACCGTGGGTGCCAAGACGCTGCTGGTCCCGTGCCTCCTAAGAGGGGCGCGGTGCATGTTCGGACGCTGTGGCGCCATGAGCTGGCTCGACGACGCCCATTCCGCCGCCGGTGCCGTCCCCACCACCCGTTTTCTCCAAGGGCGGTGGGTTCGACGCGGACGGACCGGCCACCTCCGGAGCTTTCTTCTTCGGTGGCATGTCGATGAAGATGATGGAGATCTAGCCTGTGCAGACGCCGGATCAGGTTCACACAACCTCGACGCCCCCTACCTGGCGCGCCAAAGGTGTCGGGGGAAATCGGCTTCCTCGAACACCTATGGGGACCGAGCCCCTTTCTTGGTTCGGCAGGGGGCGGAGGTCGCGCGAAGAGCGGATCGAGGCGATGCACACAAGGGATTTACCCAGCTTCGGGCCGCAAGGATGCGTAAAACCCTACTGCTGCTTTGTGGTTTGTATTGTGTTCTTGCTCGGGAGCGTATGGTGCTACAGTACACACGAGCTGCCGGCGAGACCGAGCGTGAGTGGCCTCCTCCTCCCCCTCTCGTTGCTCATGGGGCCTCCTTTTATATGTGCAAGGGGTTACCCACAGGTGGCAACGTAGGCGGGGGCAAAACTGGAAAACGTTGTGTTGGGTACAGCTGTTTGCACAGTGCTAACATACCTAACTCTGACGGCGGCGGACAAGGGCATTAAATGCCCGTCCGCATCGCCCAGACGGTGCAAGAAAGGGACCGTCAGTAGCGCCACCGTTTGCCACGATGGCTACTCTGTCAGCGTTGCTTCGCCACCGCATGCCCCTGGCCGCGCAGCCTCTCGCCACGTACGCCTGGAATGGCCCCAGAGCGACGCGTGGGTGGATGAGCTGGAGCGCAGGCGCGGGGTGGTGACTTGCCGTGGCAAGCGCCTTGCCGCGGTTGATGCCTTGTCGCGCCCGGGAGCTTGTCGCTCACCGGTCCTTGCCGGGACGCGGAGCGCGTCACAGCAAGTCTCTTGTCGTGCCTCGGTCGGCCTTCCCGGCAAACTCCTCTTGTCGGGGCCTTGTGCTTCGAGTGGTCGTCCCGGCAAGCTCCTCTTGACGGGGCCTTGCTCTCTTCGGGTGGCCTTCCCGGCAGGCTCCTCCTGCTGGGGCCTTGGCTCAAATACTTTGTTCTTGGATGGCCCAAAAAGGGACTATGGAGAGTCTTGGCGATCGCCTGGCAAGCCTGGCCGCGGGGTGCTACGACTGACCGTGCACAAGTTCGGGGTACTAAGGTACCCCTACTTTAGTACACCGACATCATGGCAATCTCCATTTCCTTGTAGTACTCTTCAACGCTCCTTGTTCCTTGCTTGAGGAGTTGGAGTTTGTTGAAGAAGTCACGGTTGTAGTAGTTTGGCATGAATCGTGCTCTCATGACATCCTTCATTTGCGCCCAAGTAGTGATGGGTGGTTCACCTTTTGCCTCTCGGCGCTCGATGACTTGCTCCCACCAAATGAGGACGTAGTCTTGGAATTCAAGGGATGCCATCGCGATCTTCTTCTCTTCTTCGTAGTTGTGCAAGCGGAAGATTTTGTCAACCTTCAATGCCCATGATATGTACTCTTTGGGGTCGTTGCTACCGGTGAACTTGGGCATGGTGAACTTTAGCTTACCGTATCGTTGCTCTTCATTGTGTTGGGGTCGAGGATGATGACGCCCATGTCGTTGAGGATTGACAATCTCATGTTGCTCTTGTCTTGGAGGATTTCCATTGTCTTCATGCTCTCGATGGACTTGATGTTCTCGTATCGCTAGAGGAGGAGCTTGTCGATCTTGAGGAGGAGCTTGTCGATCTTGAGGAGGAGCTTGTCGATCTTGAGGAGGACCATGTCGATGCACACGTGCCTGGAAAATCCTTTCTTGGACTTCATAGCGAAGAGCTTCTTGTTGTAGGCGAGCTTGTCGGCCACGGTTGGCTAAGGCCAGACTTGAATCTCGAAGGGCACGTTGCGCCTCAAGTGCTTGAGCTTCACTAAGTTGTTGTTCTTGGCGTTGTGCCTCGGTGTCTTGAGCATCTTGATGTTGTCGCGCTCGCTCCTCTTGTTCTTGTTGTCGTTGGCGTTGCCGTTCTTGTGCTTGCGCGAATGTAGCTTGGTTTTGACGATGTCGATGCTCTTGAGAGTCGGTGTCGTGTAGAGGACTGCGGTTCGCTTGACGATCTTGACGCGCGGCATGACGAAGAGTATTCGATGTCGGGGTACTTGATCCGGAGATGGTGTCGTCGGAGTGTCGACTCGAGCTGCTCCGTCTTGAGTAGGATGAAGTGGTCGAAGATCGGTTGATCGGTTGACCAAAAAGGCACGAATCTCATCCATTCTTGCGTCATTCTCATGCTTGTGTTCGTCGAGCTTGTTGTCGAAGTTGTCTCTGGTACGTTGCTCGCAGAGTCGCAAGTCGGTGGGGAGGTTGTCGATGCGGTCGCTCATTGCTAGTTGCTCTTCATGCAAGGCTCGTTGTGTACCAAAGAGGTGTAGATTGGTGACGTAGTTATTTGGGTCGTCGTCTTGCTCAAGGAAGAGTGGGTCTGTAGAAGTACTTGGCCTATCCATCATTCCAAACAAAGATATGTGAGTGGGAGAAAGAGAAGAACCAATACCAAATGTACCTTGATCGATGTTGAAGATGAATCAATGATCACTGCAATGTGTAACAAGGAAATAGCACAATTGGTACCAACTCTTGTCAGTTTCTCACACCTACACAAGTAAAAGCTTATGGTGGAGCTTGGTTAGGATCGTGGCACAATTCTTGATGTGAAAGTAAGCAAGATTAAATAATGTTGGAAAAGATTTGCAAGTTGTAAATGCAACAAGTAGACCAATAGCAAGATATGGTACACGGAAACACACACACAAATAGATAAATGGGGTCGTGCAACCGAGGGTGAGACAAAATGTGGAATCCACGAAAATGATCTTGTTGCAAAATACTAGAGAGACGCTAGCACGATTGCACAATAGGCGGATACGAACTTGTGCACAACCTACTAAGCAAAAATGCAACAACTTCTATCCCAAGTATGCTCTATGTATGATGTTCCGATGATATGATCCAAGATGATCGAGTATGACAATCTTAAAGTTGTATGATGCTATGGTTCTTGCTTATAAGCTCTTTGCTTATATTTCCCTTTTGCTTAAAAGCTTGTTTGGCTCTTTGTTGTTTGAGCTCTTGTCTCATGCAATGCTTTACGAACCAAGATAGCAATTGTGTATGCGATGAAAACTTTGTGACACAAGAGATGATTCCAAGATATGCAACACGATGATAGTATGTATGCTATGGAAAGTATGATCACTAATGTGCACAAGTCACATTGCCGGCAATACTCAAAGGCTAGTCTCGATGGGTAAGTGACGCGAAAGTAAGGCTATGGGGTTATCAATGCAAATGCAAGAGAGTGTGAAGATATAACTATACCAAGATGATACCAAGGTGAGGTTGATACCACAATGGTGTAGCCGTTCGTAGTAGTCCTTGGCGAAGATGAGCGGTGGTGATGTTGATGTCGAACCGTCCCTAAGTAGCCGAAACACGTTAGGAAACTGTGAGCCACAACTCAAATTCTCAAAACCAAATGTGGCAAAATGTAGCGGAGTTGGTAGCGGTCAAGTGGTGGTATGGTTTGGGTTTGCGGAAGTTAGGTGGTGGTGGTCGAAGGGGGGTATGTGGAGGCATAGGTGGCAGTGGTCAAAAACTGCAGAAAATGCAGTTTCGTCAGAGGAAGCCGGATGATCCGGGCGGGTCCGGATTATCCGGGTGGGAAGCCGGATGATCCAGGCAGGTCAACTGCGCTCGGGAATGGCTTGTGATGAACTCGAAAACAGGGTCGAATTCGATGATTTCGCGGATTTTGGATGGATGGCGAGGTGGATATGGTGGGGGAAGGTAAGATCCACTTGCAACACAACAAATTCACGGATCAAAACCAACAAAACTTCATCAAAACTCAGAAATCACAAGAAAATATTTTTTGGGGCTATTTTTGTGGGGATTTTCAGATTAGGACGAAAAACAACAAAATCAAGCTAGAAAACAAAGAGGGGAGGCTTCGAAATCGTGATCAACATGTCTCATGATACCAAGGTGATGTGGAGTGGAACTCCATACAACCGATCTTTCACGAAAGGAGCGGATACCGTCCAAGAACACGAAGAACACGAGGGGGAAATGAGGGTAAACATAAGAGAAATCACTAAACCAACAAGATATAGTCACACATATGCTTGATCCTCGAAACACGAGAGGGGATACAAGATTCAAATCTAGCAAAGGACGATACAAAGGGTAACCGGTTCTTCTCCTAGAGGAGGTCTTGATGGGGCCACCCAAGAGGGGGTCTTGAATCCAAGGGGATCTTCTCCGTAGAGGGGCCATGGTATCTCTCGAGGATATGATCCGTATGGATGAGCAAAAGCTATCCTCACATATGAGCTAGTAGTTTTCTAACCCTAAAAATGGGG
The DNA here is from genome assembly GCA_032464435.1 of Aegilops umbellulata. NCBI lineage: Eukaryota > Viridiplantae > Streptophyta > Magnoliopsida > Poales > Poaceae > Aegilops > Aegilops umbellulata. The sequence continues at coordinate 100,311,478 of CP136060.1, forward strand.
AGGAGGAGGTCTATTTATAGCCCAAGGGGCGAAAGGGTAAGTGAGGGGACGAAATGGGTACACGGGCCTCGGCCCAAGTGACGCACGCAGACGGTGGCCGGATGATCCGGGAGTTGGTCCGGATGATCCGGGCTTCGGGGATCCAGATGATCTGGGTCGGCGTTCGGATGATCCGGCTATGTCAAAGCAGCCGCGGGAGGTCCGGATGTCCGGGTACTGTCCAGACATCCGGGTGTGGCCGGATGATCCGGGCCTGGGTCCGGATGATCTGGCTTCGCGGCGAAGCTTTGGGTGTCCTTGGGCGTTGTAGCCGGATCGTCCGGGCCGGGGTCCGGATCATCCGGGCTGTGGCCGGATCGTCCGGACGGTGGTCCGGATCGTCTGGGCTTCTGCTGACTTAGCCCTTTTTCTTCTCCGTCTTCACGTCCATCTTCCTCTTCGTATTCTCCTTGCTCCTTGCGTCTCCGTGGCTAACTCCTTGATACCTGAGTATGCACAATGTCTCCGTTTGAGGTAGTAGCCATGTCTCATGTTCATCGAAGTGCAATTGTGAGAGGAGAGATGTCACCTCGGTTTCGAGAGCTCTTGCATGTGCTCGAGTCATGGGTCCATTTGGCACTTGGTGAGACGATGGTAGGTCCATGGGGATGACCTTGGGATGCTCCGCATCAAAATGGCCGCGTCCGACACCTAGGTAGTCTTCTTGTCTTCCCATCAGCGCGGAGCTAAGTGCTTTCACCGGCCGTGAGCATAGTCACTGGGGGACAGTGTCGACGGCCAGCGCGGAGCATGGTGCTTCCACTAGGACGTGGTCGGGAGCCCCCAAGGCCCGAGGGCGGTTCTCCGGAGACTCCGGGGCGTGTACAACCCCACTCATTTTTACGTGAGAGTGTCACGGGCGGAGACCTTCACAGGCGTGAGCCTTGCTTCATATCGCCAGACGAGGGCCCCACCCTTCACCACCCTCGACCACCATTGGGGCGTCCGAAAACCAGGACGGTGCCAAGGGGCAAAGGGGACGCTAGCGGCGCCCTCGGCGACCACGGGCCCTCTGCCGGGGGGAGGGCTCGCCGGCGCCTCCCCGGCAGAGGACCTACCTTCGGGCGACGCCTCGCTCCATGTGACACGGGGGAGGGCCTAGCTCCTCCTGTGCAGCCCCCTGTGCACTACACCTGGTTGGAGCGGGGCTGCCGCTTTGGGGTCGCCGTCCATCGCTGCGGCCTGGTCCACCTACGACCCATGGTTAGCATAAGCCTGCTCTTGAGATATCAGTGGTACCCTGCGATTGTTTTCGTTGGTGGGGTCAGCGAGGCTCTTGGGTGGCTCGTGGAAGGCTTCAACTTCCAGCATCTCTTCTTCCTAGCCAGCTCGAGAAACGAGCTAGGGCCATCCTCCGGCAAGTACACCCGATCCATCATGTGGGGCACATAGGCCTCCGGAGTCGCCGCTCCGGAATCCCCGCCCAGGCGCCCTGCACCCCGCGTCGCCGGGCCCAGCGCGTCCCCCCGGTGGCTGTAGGGTGGCACCCCGTTATGGCTATGCGGGGCAACGCCCATACCTATGCTACCCGTGGGAAGCGCAGGCGCGGCCGGATGTTCGGCACAGTCAGCCGTGCTGATGCCGATGAGCCCTCCTGGTGCGCCTGGGAGCACGCGGGTGCGACGAGGCCCGCCGTGCGACCTGGCCATAACTTGAGACGTTGATAAGGAGCAGAAAGGCGCGTACCCCTGGATGCAGCGTCCAACAGCTCAGCGACGCGTTCCAGCAACATGTCACGGCCGCTCTTCGCAGCCGGCACCGTAGCAGCTCCCGTGCCACTATGAGCGCATCTCGCATGTTCGCTTGCTCCCGTCGGGTGTGTGGCACCGTTGCCGCTGCGTAGCTTGAGGATCTTGCGGCGGCCCGCGCGTGCCGCGTGGTGAGGGTGGAAGGCGTCGGTCCGTCCCACCAGCGCCCTGTGGCGTTCGGCGATGTGCGGGCTGCCTGGAGAGCGGAGTTGAGGTCTCCTTGGGCGGACGATGCCGTCCTGACGGGCCAAGTAGCCCAGTGGTCAGCGTCGGTCCTTGGGTCTCCGGACATCGGAACCACGGGGTGTCGGTGGGTTAGATGACGGGTGAGAATCTTCAGCGCACCCCTGGTGCGCCAAATGTCAGATTACGGGTTCTGGCAAACCCTTAAGGTTCGAACTCTGGGGTGCGCATGAAGACCTCTCTCGCCCTAGCCCGCTCTCGCAATGATCTGAAGGCCTAGCTCGTCGAACCCAAGGAACAAGAGACACAAGAGTTTATACTGGTTCGGGCCACCGTTGTGGTGTAATACCCTACTCTAGTGTGGTGTGGTGGATTGCCTTGTAGGCTGAGGATGAACTAGTACAAGGGATGAACAGCCTCCCGAGGAGAGGTGTTCTTGAGCTCGGTGAGCTTGTGTGTGCAAGGATGGTCCAAATGATCCGTCCTCGATGAGCCGATCTGTGATTGCGGTGGTGGCTAGTCCTATTTATAGAGGCTCGGGTCCTCTTCCCAAATGTTAGGCGGGAAGGGATCCCACAACAGCCAATTTTGAAGGGAGACAACTAGTACAAGTTAACCTGACAAAAGGTGGTCTTTGCGTGCCAAAGGATCTGGTGGTGCCGCTGTCGTGGGCTCCGCGATGACCTTCGCCCTGTTGTCCTGCTGGTCTTGGTCTTGTTGCACCGATATGGAAACCTTTGCCTGATGCCCCGGGACTCCTCGCCTGCGCTTGCTCCTTTAGCACCAAAGAGGGAATAGGTACTCTGTGCCCGCTGGCGCCTGCCTAGCCTTGGTCGTCATGGCTCACGTAACGCGGACCTCGCGAGGTGTCCCTTGCATAGATATCTCCGCTCCTCGGGAGCCAGCCTAGTGAGGCCGCCCCTAAGGAGGTCTTGGTGTTGTCCACCTCGCGAGGCTCGGCCCCTCGCGAGGGTCTTCAGTGGTTGCTGATGAAGATGGGCCGTACCAGGCCGTTGGTGGAGCAACACTATGGGCCGCAGGCAGGCAAGTCTGGGTACCCCCGTTCCCAGGACGCTGACAGTGCCTGTTTCTCGAACTTTAGTTGAATCGAGTTTGTTTATGGCCGTTCCTTATCGAAGGTTAAAATAACACACCTGACGAAAAATCATTGTGGTTTTGATGCATTGGTAAGAGCGGTTCTTGCTAGAAGCCCGTAACAGCCACGTAAAACTTGCAACAACAAAGTAGAGGAGGTCTAACTTGTTTTTGTAGGGCATGTTGTGATGTGATATGGTCAAGACGTGATGAGATATAATTTGTTGTATGAGATGATCATGTTTTGTAAAAGTTATCGGCAACTAGCAGGAGCCTTATGGTTGTCGCATTATTGTATGAAATGCAATCGCCATGCAATTGCTTGACTTTATCACTAAGCATAGTGATAGTCGTAGAAGCAAACGTTGGCGAGATGACAATTATGCTACGATGGAGATTGATACGTCTCCAACGTATTTATAATTTATGAAGTATTCATGCTGTTATTTTATCATTCTTTGGTGTTTTACAATCATTTTATAGCAACTTTATATCATTTTTTGGGACTAACCTATTGACCCAGTGCCCAGTGCCAGTTGCTGTTTTTGCTTGTTTTTTACATCGTAGGAAACCAATATCAAACGGATTCCAAACACCACAAATTTTTTTGGAGATTTTTTTGGACCAGAAGGAACCCAATGGGCCAGAGCTGCACCTGGGGGTGCCCCGAGGGGGGCACAACCCACCAGGGTGCGCCAGGGCCCCTGGCGTGCCCAGGTGGGTTGTGCCCACCTCGATGGCCTCCCGCACCCCCTCTTTACACTATAAATTCCCAAATATTCCAAAACCCTTCGGGGTTAACCTAGATCAGAAGTTCCGCCGCTGCAAGGCTCTGTAGCCACCGAAAACCAATCGGGAGCCTGTTTTGGCACCCTGTCTGAGGGGGGAATCATCTCGGTGGCCATCTTCATCATCCCAGCGGCCACCATGATGAGGAGGGAGTAGTCCACCCTCGGGACCGAGGGTTTGTACCAGTAGCTATGTGTTTAATCTCTCTCTTTCTCGTGATCTATATCATGGGCTTTATTAACATAGATGGATCATATGATGTTTCTCCCCTCTATATTCTTGTTGTGATGAATTGCTTCTTTACCCTTTAAAGTTTTGTCATGTCGAATTGAATGTTAAGATTTGGGAACACATGATCTATGTCTTGCGGTATGCATACTTGAGGTGACAATGGGGTATCATACTGATTCACTTGATATACATTATGGCACTCAACTTGCGGATTCCCGCGATGATATTGGGGTAATCTATGCATAGGGGTTGATGCACATTTTTATTATCTTTTCTACGATAGAAACGTTGGGTCTCCATGTAGTTCTTTGTGTGGATTGAGTATTATGAATATGAATTTGCTTTGGTGTTATTTTAGTACAAACTCTTGATTAGATCGATCGGAAAGAATAGCTTGCGTTATTTTAGTACAAACTCTAGGATAGATCAAACAGAAAGAATAGCTTTGAGGTGGTTTCGTACCCTACAAACAATTTCTATCTTTTGTTCTCTGCTAATAGGAACTCGGGAGTGATTCTTTATTGCACCTTGAGGGATAATCATATGATCCAACTATGTTAGCATTGTTGAGGGGTTGCACTAGTGAAAGTACGGACCCTAGGCCTCATTTTTAAGCATTGCAATACCGTTTTTGTGCCCGTTTACTATTTGCTACCTTGCTGTTTTTATTTATTCAGATTATAAAAATATATTTCTACCATCCATATTACACTTTTATCACCATCTCTTCGCCGAACGAGTGCACCTATACAATTTGCCATTGTATTGGGTGTGTTACACAAGAGTGTTCTTGTATTTGGTCGCAGGGTCGTTTGAGAGAGACCATCTTCATCCTACACCTCTCACGGATTGATAAACCTTGGGTCATCCACTTGAGGGAAAATTGCTACTGTCCTACAAAAATCTGCGCTTCGAGGCCCAACACGTGGCTGCAAGAATAAAGTTGCATAGTAGACATCAAAGTCTGCGCAATTGAATATTTTAGTTTCTTGTTTTATCACTAGTTTGTTTTATAAAAGAAAATTACAAAAAAATGGAATTTAGGTTGCATCCTATTATTATCATCTTTATAATATCTTTCTTGAAAATGATGGTCCGGACAATTGTGCTCAATTGTTAGAAGAAGAAGTCAATAAAATGTTTGGCACAGAATATTTGAATGATGAGCATGATTGCAATGTTGTTAGTGTGAATTCTTTGAATATCCCAAATGATAATGATGATTGCATAAGTCATGACAAAATTGTTTCTTATGAGCATGTCACTTTTTGTGGAGTGAATTGGGAGTGCCTTTGCACACCAGAAAGGGAAGATAGATTTTGTAAGAAGCATAAATATTTAGAAATAAAAAAGTTGCAAGAGAGGCTAGATGATTGTGCTGAAAGATTTAATTTTTTTCGCCATCCTTGTGAAATTTGCAATGAACATGGTCATTGAAATCTCCAATGCAAATTCTTTCATGATCAAATCGTGTCCAAAAATTGTGATAACTTGATTACCCTTGAGCATCATAAAGAGCTTAGCCTCCTTTTGGGGTATGAAGAAATGAAACGCATAACTAAGGGTATTCCAAAATTTAATCTCGAGAGGTTTCTTGATTTTGATCTAGAGGAAATTTATATGTTTTGTGTGGTAAATTGCATTGAGAATCCTTATATTGCCAACAAATAGAATATGAAGGGAGTACCAATGAAAGGGAAAATATTTCCAAATACCCTCCTAGTGTTTATTATGATGAATCAAGTAACGATGAGGAGCTTCCTATCCAATCAATCTCTTCAACAAGAAGCTTGAAAAAATTAATTAAACCCACACATGGTGTGGTGAAGAAGAAAAAAAGAAGAAGAATAGAGGTAAAAAGGTATCTCTCCCAAATAATGTTGCTCCTATCACCATTGTGCCTCATGAAAGTGAATCAAATATGTCGATGGAGGATGATGATATTGAGTATGATTTTGTGATACCTACTACTTGTTGTAATGATTATGATTGGGAATACAATGATATTCATTATGATCTTGAAAATCTTTTTAGCACTTGCTTGGAAGAATATGATAATGATGTTTGCTATACTATTGGCGCCATTCATGCTATTGATAAGATTGATTATGATGATATGCAAAACCACAAGCTTGGGGATGCTGTGTTTAATGAGTATGACATGTTTGAAGATTTATTTGCTGGAAATGGTGCTTCTCCTAAGCTTGGGGATGCTTTGCTTAATGAATATTATCCTTTGATTCCTTCTACTTTCGATAAGAAAATTTATTATGATGATAGCATGTCTCGTATTTATGATGATTACATTGATGAAAGTGGGTCTGGAGGAGTGTCACCTTTAGGTAGTAGTGATCCCACTATTTTGGAGGGTATTGAATCTTATTACAATATTGATGATAGTGGATTTGGAGAGGTCATGACTTTATTTAGTGATACATCCACTATTTTGTAAGAGGTTTCAATTGACTATGACAATAAAGTTGCTATCTATGATGATTATTATGATGACATGTATGCCATAAAGAGTAATAAATTTTCTATGCTTGTGCATCATGAAAAGAGTGTTGTATGTGATAGTTATATTGTTGAATCCATTCATGATGCCTCTAAAAATAATTATGAGAATGGAAATTATGCCCTTACATATCTCAATAATATCAAGTTTCTTCTCTATGTGTTGATTTTTTTGAAGTTACACTTGTTTTGCCTTCCTATGCTAGTTGATTCTTGTTCCCATAAGTTGTTTGCTCACAAAATCCCTATGCACATTAATTCGGTTAGACCTAAATGTGCTAGTAATATGCTTCATGATGCTCTCTTCATGTTTCAATTCTTATCTTTTATGCGAGCATCATTGAAATCATCATGCCTAGCTTAAAAGGCATAAAAGAAAAGCGCTTGTTGGGAGACAACCCAACACTTTTACCTACTGTTTTTGTGTGTTCACATGATTATGCTACTGTATTGATCATGTTTTATTGCTTTTGTTTCAATAAATTGCCAAGTAAAGCCTTTGGGATCATGTTGGGTGATAGTTGATTTGATCTTGCTGGAAAACAGAAACTTTTGCACTCATGAAAATAATTCTTATTTTTAACAGAAGAGTGCTTTTGAGTTGATTCTCTTTGCAGAAGATTAACATACAAATTTCTCACATGGCCCTAATTTTTCATAATGTTTGGAGTAGCTGAAGTATGTTAGTTATCCAGATCATTACATATTGTTCTGTTTTTAACAGATTCTGTTTTCAATGCATAGTTTGCTTGCTTTCTAGTTTCTATGGCTTATATAGCTCAATATAAATTGTAGAAATGATATGCTACAATATTAATTGTGTGAGAACAATTATGAATCTTGTCTTTGACAGTACCAAAAGTGGAATTGTTTGCTCTTTATTGTACTAACTATCTCACAAAGTTCCATTAAATTTTGTGTGATTGAAGTTTTCAAGTTTTGGGTGAGATGTCGATATGAGGAGAATAAGGAGTGACAAGACCCTAAGCTTGCGGATGCACAAGGTACCCCCAAGGTAATATCCAAGGAAGATCCAAGCAACTAAGCTTGGGGATGCCCGGAAGGCATCCCCTCTTTCGTCTCCAACGATATCGGTAACCTTACTTAGAGCTATGTTTTCATTCGTCACATGATATGTGTTTTGCTTCAGGCGTCAATTTCTTTTGTTAGGATTTGCTTGCTGTTATTTATAATAATGTTTGCATATTTTATTTCAATAAAAGTGGCAATGATAGCCTTTACTATGCTTATTTTGTAAGTCTATATGTTGCTGTTTGAAAACAGAAAGTATACCGCTGTTGGAAAAATTCCCTAGAAAAGTCAGAACATGATAAAATGTTGAAACTTTTTGCACAATAAGCTCTGATAAATTTTCTATGGTGTGTTAAATTTTCAGAAATTTTTGAGTTGAATAATTATTGATGCTCTTGCATTCTTTACAGAGTGTACTGTTTTGGCAGATTACTGTTATGTTTGCATTGTTTGCATATGTTTGCTTGTTTAATGATTCTATTGGAGGATAGGAGTATTAAATATGTAGAGGCATTTAGTATGCAATGTTAAACAACAATTTTAGTGATTTCCTATAGTAGAGAATGATAAGGTTTTTGCATTGGTTTATACTAACTTATCTCACGAGTTCTTGTTCAGTTTTGTGTGGATGAAGCTTTTGAGATTTACGAAAACCATGATATGAGAGGAATTAAGGAGACACAAAAGCTCAATCTTGGGTATGCCCAAGGCATCACAAAATAATATTTCAAGAAGTCTCAAGCATGTAAGCTTGGGGATGCCCCGGTAGGCATCCCACCTTTCTTCATCAACAATTACCGGTTAGTATCGGTTGAGCCTAAGTTTTTTATTCTTCACATGAGTTGTGCTATCCTTGGAATGTCGTTTTATTTTGTTTTGCTTGCTGTTTTAATAAATTACTTAGATCTGAAAGTTTTTTTAAATAGAGTCCTCAAATAGTTGCCAGGGAGGCTAGGTTTGTGGCACGCACATCCCGTCAACGAAGCTCTTTTCTGTGGAATTGCTCTAGTGCTTCACTTATATCTTTTTGAGCATGGTGTGCTTTAGTATTTTTGAAGAAATTCTCTCTTGCTTCACTTAAATTAATTTGAGCGAAAGAAATATAATGCTCATGATCTTCACTTATATCTTTTTGGAGTAGCTTCTCATTTACTCTTGCGCTTCACTTATATCCTATGAGTAAATTGTTGAATGAATTGAATATCATGAAGTTGAAATTATATCATGCCTAGTGGTAGCTTCACATTGGGTTTAGAAAGTGAAATATTTTGAAGCTTGACAATCACAATATTGGTCATACAAGCAATTCATGAATAATTAGTACAAGGAAGAGAACTTTCACATGCAAATATACTATCCTGGAAATCTTTTGTGATTGTGAGCCCCCATCAAAATATTATATGCCAAAATTGTTGACGTTGGACAAGGAAGACAACGTAATGATTTATGTTTGTTCATATTCACATAGAAGTTATATTGTCATAGATCCTTCAACATGTGGTGCTTGCCCCCTATCTTTGCTAGCCAATAATTCCGCACTAAGTAGAGATACTACTTGTGCATCCAAAAACCCTTAAACCCAAATCTTATTTTCAAGTGTCCACCATACCTACCTATGGATTGAGCAAGATCCTTCAAGTAAAAGTTGTCATCGGTGCAAAAAGGCAATAAAATTTGCTTCTAAAAGTGTGAGGTCATTTAGTGTAAGAGAAAATTGAGCATTGCATGAACTTGTGATGGTGAAGAATAAAAGCGACAGACTACATCATAAAGGTCGCTATCACAAGGCGCAATGCAGCGTGACGTTCTTTTGCACTAAGGGGTTGAGCATACAAACAAATAAGCGCATGGCAACCTCTGCTTCCCTCTGTGAAGGGCCTATCTTTTACTATTCCATATTTACTTTTATGCTAAGAGTCAAAGTTTTTCTCTCTATTATTTTTTATTTTTCTCTTTTGGAAAGCATCATGTGGTGAGGAAAGATCTAGGCACATATGTCCAGTTGAATATGGGTAGCATGAGTTATTATTGTTGACATCACCCTTGAGGTGAATATGTTGGGAGGCAAAACAATAAGCCCCTATATTTGTATGTGTCTGGTTGAAACGTTTTGCTCATGTGTATGCGGTGAGTGTTAGCAATCATAGAAGACTATAAGATGGTTGAGTATGTGGAGCTCTTACTTAAACTCCATTGAATAAGTTGAACTGCAATTGCTTTGTGACTAAGAACATAGGTTGTTGAGTTTCAAGAGAGTTCATTGTTTGAACCCTAACATGTGAATTAGTTGCTACTATAACATGAGAAGTTTTATAAGAAAAAATTGTTGTTATGATGCTAGAAAAAGTGATTAAAATTATCATTGATCAAGCTTATGCACTTTGCTAGAATTCACACTTATAAATTATTTCTTTTATCATTTACCTACTCAAGGATGAGCATGAATTAAGCTTGGGGATGCTGATACGTCTCCAACGTATCTATAATTTATGAAGTATTCATGCTGTTATTTTATCATTCTTGGGTGTTTTACAACATTTTATAGCAAATTTCTATCATTTTTTTGGACTAACCTATTGACCCAGTGCCAAGTGCCAGTTGTTGTCTTTTGCATGTTTTTTACATCGCAGGAAATCAATATCAAATAGAGTCCAAACACCATGAAACTATTTGGAGATTTTTGTGGACCAGAAGGAACCCAATGGGCCAGAGCTGCACCTGGGGGGTGCCCCGAGGGGGGAACAACCCACCAGGGAGTGCCAGGGCCCCCTGGCGCGCTCGGGTGGGTTGTGCCCACCTCGGTGGCCTCCTACACCCCCTCTTTACACTATAAATTCCCAAATATTCTGAAACCCTTCGGGGTTAACCTAGATCAGAAGTTCCGCCTCAGCAATGCCGTGTAGCCACCGAAAACCAATCGGGAGCCCGTTCCAGCACCCTGCCGGAGGGGGGAATCATCTCCGGTGGCCGTTTGTCGGTGTACAAAAGTAGGGGCCTTTCTGTACCCCTTTACTTGTGCACAGGCAGTCGTAGCCGCACCTGCGGCCGGGCTTGGCGGGGCAGAGGAAGGGACGATACAAGACTGCCAAGGCAGCACTCGAACCAGAAGCATGAAGAGCAAAGGAGCAAGATGGGCTTCCCGCGGCAAGACCCTTGCCGGGGCGGCCTACGTGGCCCCGGCAAGAGCCTTGCGGGGCAACTTGCCCAACGCCAACAAGGCCGCCACCCTTGAGCCTGAGAGCCCTAACACCATCAACAAACATCAAGGCCGAGACTCAGGGGTGCCTGCGTGGTGGCATGCAGATCTTGGTGAAGACCAAAGACCTGCAAATCTAGATGGGATCCAAAAGACGAAGACCCCCGACAAGATCCTTGCCAGGGACGCCCACAAGACCCCGGCAAGACCCTTGCCGGGGGCATCTGCGGGGCGACAACCAGGCCCGGACCTACCAAGGTTTCTCTGTCCCATGGCCGTTCTGACACGGCAACCAGCCTGCCAAACTAGGCACGCACCTGCATGGCAGCAAGCAACCTCTAGGCCAACCAGTCAAGCACCTACATGGTGGCATGCAGATATTCGTGAAGACCCTGCCATCGCACCAGCGCAGCAGCCAGCTAGCCAGCGTGGCGCTGCATGCCTCGTCAGCTTGGATGCGCGTCGAAGCAAGGCGAGGCGGCGACGGACGGCACGAGCTTCATTGTCGTCCCCGATAAAGCAAGAAGACACATAGGTGACACATTAAATGTGTTTGTGCCACGATGTCAGGGATAGACTAGTACACTATAGATGCTTTCCACCTCCTGTGTGCCACTGTGGCGACCCCTTTGACATATAAAAGGAGGCCCGAAGCGTACTGGGGAAGGATTCGAACTTTTTGGACTGGGCATGCACCACAGCTAGTTCAAGAGCTCAAGAACACCAAATATACACCAAAGCAGGACTAGGGTATTACGCATCGTTTGCGGCCCGAACCTGGGTAAAAAAATCCCCTCGTGCTGATCTTTTACACCCGCTCTTTGCCCAGCTCCACGCCCCGCTGATAACCCACAAGTATAAGGGATCACAACAGTTTTCGAGGGTAAGTATTTAACCCAAATTTATAGATTCGGCACAAGGGGAGCCAAAGAATATTTGAAGGTATTAGCAGCTGAGTTGTCAATTCAACCACACCTGGAGATTAATTATCTGTAGCAAAGTGATCAGTAGCACAGTAGTTTGATAGTTTTGATAGTAGTGACAGAAGCAATAATAACAGTAACAGTGATAGCGGTAATTTTGTAGCAAGTGTAACAATGATGATAGCAATAGTAATGCAACGAGATCAATAAGGATAAATTCGTAGGCACTGGATTGGTGACTTGTTGGATGATATTCATCATGTGACAGTTATAACCTAGGGCGATACGACACTAGCTCCAGTTCATCGATATAATGTAGGTATGTATTCCGTAAATAGTCATACGTGCTTTATTAAAAGAACTTGCATGACATCTTTTGTCCTACCCTCCCGTGGCAGCGGTGTCCATATTGGAAACTAAGGGATATTAAGGCCTTCTTTTAATAGAGAACCGGAACAAAGCATTAACACAAAGTGAATACATGAACTCCTCAAACTACAGTCATCACCGGGAGTGGGCCCGGTTGTTGTCACTCCGGGGTTGCCGGATCATAACACATAGTAGGTGATTATAACTTGCAAGATCAGATCTAAAACATGGATATAATGATGAATTCATAAATGGTTCATACCTGAGTTCATGGCACCCGGGCCCAAAGTGACAAGCATTAAGCATAGCAAAGTCATAGCAACATCAATCTAAGAACATAGTTGATACTAGGGATCAAGCCCTAACAAAACTAACTCAATTACATGATGAATCTCATCCAACTCCTCACCGACCAGCGAGCCTACGAAGGAATTACTCACTCCCGATGGGGAGCATCATGGAATTGGCGATGGAGAAGAGTTGGTGATGACGAAGAACAAAGATCCCCCTCTCCAGAGCCCCAATCGGACTCCAGATCTACCCTCCCGAGGAAAAACAGGGCTTGGCGGCGGCTCCGTCTCGTGGATCGCGATAGTTCTTTCTCCCAGATTTTTTTTCTGGAATAATGTGAATTTATAGTATCAGCGGGGTCATCAGCGGGGCAACCAGGTGGGTACAACCCACCTGGGCGCACAAGCAGAGGGGGGCGCGCCCCGGTGGGTTGTGCCCAACCAGGGGCCCCTCTCTGGTGGGTCTTGGCTCCAGAATTCTTATTATTGATATAAAAATCCTCGCAAAGTTTCATTCCATTCTGAGAACTTTTATTTCTCCACAAAAACAACACCATGGTAGTTCTGCTGAAAACAGCATCAGCCCCCCTCTCTGGTGGGTCTTGGCTCCAGAAATTCTTATTATTGATATAAAAAATCCTTGCAAAGTTTCATTCCATTCCGAGAACTTCCATTTTTGCACAAAAACAACACCATGGTAGTTCTGTTGAAAACATCGTCAGTTCGGGGTTAGTTTCATTCAAATCATGCAAATTAGAGTCCAAAACAAGAGGAAAAGCTTGAGAAAAAGTAGATACGTTGGAGACGTATCAACTCCCTCAAGCTTAAACCTTTGCTTCTCCTCAAGCAATTCAGCTGAAAACTGAAAGTGAGAAAGAAAAACTTATACAAACTCTTTTGCTCTTGTTTGCATAAATAAGCTTAAATAGCACCCAGGTTTTCAGCCAACATTATAACTAACCATGTTAACAATAACTTTTAAAGATTATAATGACTCATATCAATGACATAATCAGCTAGCGAGCAATAATAAGATATCTGAAACAGCAACATGTTGTCAAAACAACCATGATATAATATGACAATAGTGGTATCTCGCTAGCCCTTTATGAGACCGCAAAACATAAATGCAGAGCACCTCCAAAGTTCAAGCAGTGACTAAACATTTGTAATTCATGGTAGAAAAGATCCAGTCATGATGCACCCAACATTAGCTATACACAATGCATAAATCATGGCAGTTGTGCTCTGCTCAGTTTCTGGCGCTTGTTTTTAGAAGGTGGTGACGCAACATAGAAGTAAATAGAAAGTCCCTTCGCAGAGGGAAGCAGTGATTTGCAAAGGTGCCAGAGCTCAATTTTTAAAACAAAGATAAATGATAATTTTGAGACATGCCCCTTCTCATTCACTTCACGACCATTAGTTATCATCATCTTCCATGCTAAGCACGCTAGTGGCGGTCCCCAAGCGGAAAGTAAAGGTTTTGACTCCATTGGGAGTTTTTGTTTGATTATTCAAGAGATGAACTCTTTTTCATATTTGCAATTTGGGACTGGGCATCCCTAATACCGCCAATTTCCTCGGGCGATGGCGAGTGAATAAACACTCGACCCGAGGATAACATGCTTAGTGAAACATCCATTTCGCATCATGCTTTTATACCGCTATTTATTGCATTATGGGATGTTATTACACATTATGTCACAATACTTATGCCTTTTCTCTCTTATTTTACAAGGTTTAAATGAAGAGGGAGAATGCCGGCAGCTGGAATTCTGGGCTAGAAAAGGAGCAAATATTAGAGACCTATTCTGAACTCCAAAAGTCCTGAAACTCCACGAAAGTCAGTTTTGGAATATATAAAAAATATTGGGTGAAGAAAGCACCAGAGGGGGGCCACCCACCGTCCACGAGGGTGGGGGGCGCGCCCCCTGCCTCGTGGGCCCCTTGGCAGGCCTCCGGTGCCCATCTTTTGCTATATGAAGTCTTTCGCCCAGGAAAAAAAATCAAAAGGAAGCTTTCGGGACGAAGCGCCGCCGCCATGAGGCGGAACCTGGCGAAACCAGTCTAGGGCGCCGCCGCCACAAGCTGTTCTGCCGGGGAAACATCCCTCCGAGAGGGGGAAATCATCACCATCGTCATCACCTTCGATCCTCTCATCAGGAGGGGTTCAATCTTCATCAACATCTTCACCAGCACCATCTCCTCTCAAACCCTAGTTCATCTCTTGTATCCAATCTTTGTCCCAAAACCTCAGATTGGCACCTGTGGGTTGCTAGTAGTGTTGATTACTCCTTATAGTTGATGCTAGTTGGTTTATTCGGTGGAAGATCATATGTTCAGATCCTTTATGCATATTAATAACCCTCTGATTATGAACATGAATATGATTTGTGACTAGTTACGTTCGTTCCTGAGGACATGGGAGAAGTCTTGCTATAAGTAGTCATGTAAATTTTGTATTCGTTCGATATTTTGATGAGATGTATGTTGTCTTTCCTCTAGTGGTGTTATGTGAACATCGACTACATGACAATTCACCATTGTTTGGGACTAGAGGAAGGCATTGGGAAGTAATAAGTAAATGATGGGTTGCTAGAGTGACAGAAGCTTAAACCCTAGTTTATGCGTTGCTTCGTAAGGGGCTGATTTGGATCCATATGTTTCATGCTATGGTTAGGTTTACCTTAATACTTCTTTTGTAGTTGCAGATGCTTGCAGTAGGGGTTAATCATAAGTGGATGCTTGTCCAAGGAAGGGCAGTACCCAAGCACTGGTCCACCCACATATCAAATTATCAAAGTAACGAACACCAGTCATATGAGCGTGATGAAAACTAGCTTGACGATAATTCCCATGTGTCCTCGGGAGCGCTTTCCTTTATATAAGAGTTTGTCCAGGCTTGTCCTTTGCTACAAAAAGGATTGGGCCACCTTGCTGCACCTTATTTACTTTTATTACTTGTTATCCGTTACAAATTACCTTATCACAAAATTATCTGTTACCTATAATTTCAGTGCTTGCAGAGAATACCTTACTGAAAACCACTTGTCATTTCCTTCTGCTCCTCGTTGGGTTCGACACTCTTACTTATCGAAAGGACTATGATAGATCCCCTATACTTGTGGGTCATCAAGACTCTTTTCTGGCGCCGTTGCTGGGGAGTTAAGTGCTTTTGGTTGGTGGAATTTGGTAAGGAAAAATTTATATAGTGTGCTGAAATTTACTGTCACTTGTCACTATGGAACATAGTCCTTTGAGGGGGTTGTTTGGGGTATCTTCACCCCGACCAGTAGAGCAAAGAGTTTCTCCTCAACCTACAGAACCTACTGAAAATGTTTACTTTGAAATTCCCTCGGGTATGATAGAGAAACTGCTAGCTAATCCTTTTACAGGAGATGGAACATTACATCCCGATATGCACCTAATCTATGTGGATGAAGTTTGTGGATTATTTAAGCTTGTAGGTATGCCCGAGGATGTTGTCAAGACGAAGGTCTTCCATTTATCTTTTAAGGGAAAGTCATTGACATGGTTTAGGATATGTGATGATATTGGATCATGGAACTACAACCAATTGAAATTGGAATTTCATCCGAAGTTTTATCCTATGCATCTTCTTCATTGTGATTGTAATTATATATATAATTTTTGGCCTCGCGAAGGAGAAAGTATCGCTCAAGCTTGGGGGAGGCTTAAGTCAATGTTATATTCATGCCCCAATCATGAGCTCTCAAGAGAAATCATTATTCAAAATTTTTATGCTCGGCTTTCTCTCAATAATCGCTCCATGCTTGATACTTCTTGTACTGGTTCTTTTATGATGAAGACAATTGAATTCAAATGGGATTTACTGGAAAGAATTAAACGCAACTCTAAAGATTGGGAACTAGATGAAGATAAGGAGTCAGGTATAACACCTAAGTTTGATTGTGTTAAATCTTTTATGGATACCGATGTTTTCCGTGAATTTAGCACTAAATATGGACTGGACTCTGAGATAGTAGCTTCTTTCAGTGAATCATTTGCTACTCATGTTGATCTCCCTAAGGAGAAGTGGTTTAAATATCATCCTCCCATTGAAGTAAAAGTAGTTGAACCTATTAAAGTTGAAGAAAAGACTATCACTTATAATGTTGATCTTATTGTTCCTACCGCTTATATTGAGAAACCACCTTTCCCTGCAAGAATAAAGGATCATGCTAAAGCTTCAATTGTGGTCAACTAAAGTAATATTAGAACACATACACCCCCTAAGAAAATTAAAGTTGAACCTAGTATTGCTATGGTGAAGGATCTCTTGGTCGATAATATTGATGGGCATGTTATTTACCTCTGTGACGAAGCTACTAGAATTGCTAGACCCGATACTAAAAATAAACATAGACCTGTTGTAGGCATGCCTGTTATTTTTGTTAAAATAGGAGATCATTGCTATCATGGTTTACGTGATATGGGTGCTAGTGCGAGTGGAATACATCATTCTTTATACGAAGAAATTATGCATGATATTGCACCTGCTGATTTGGAAGGTATTGATGTTACAATTAAGCTTGCCAATAGAGATACTATTTCACCAGTTTGGATTGTAAGAGATGTTGAAGTCTTGTGTGGGAAAGTTAAATATCCTACTGATTTTCTTGTTCTTGGTTCCCCACAAGATGATCTTTGTCCCATTATATTTGGTAGACCCTTCTTGAATACTGTTAGTGCTAGGATAGATTGCAAAAAGGATATTGTTTCTATTGGATTAGAGGATATGTCTCATGATTTTAATTTTGCTAAATTTCGTACACAACCCCATGATAAAGAATTTCCTAGTAAAGATGAAATTATTGGTCTTGCTTCTATTGCCATGCCTCCTAACGATCCTTTAGAACAATATTTGCTAGACCATGAAAATGATATGTTTATGAATGAAAGAAGGGAAATAGATGAAGTATTCTTTAAACAAGGACCTATTTTGGAACACAACTTGCCTGTTGAAATTCTAGGGGATCCTTATCCACCCAAGGGTGATCCCATGTTTGAGCTTAAACCATTACTTGATACACTTAAATATGTTTATCTTGATGAAAAGAAGATATATCCTGTTATTATTAGTGCTAACCTTTCAGAGCAGGAAGAAGAGAAATTATTGAAAACTCTGAAGAAGCACCGTGCTGCTATTGGATATACTCTTGATGATCTTAAGGGCATTAGTCCCACTCTATGCCAGCACAAAGTAAAATTGGAGAAAGACGCTAAACCGGTTGTTGATCACCAACGATGGTTTAATCCTAAGATGAAAGAAGTGGTAAGGAAGGAAATACTAAAGCTTCTGGAGGCAGGTATAATTTATCCCGTTGCTGATAGTCAGTGGGTAAGTCCTGTCCATTGTGTCCCTAAGAAGGGAGGTATTACTGTTGTTCCTAATGATAAAGATGAATTGATCCCACAAAGAATTGTTACAGGTTATAGAATGGTAATTGATTTTCGCAAACTAAATAAAGCTACTAAAAAGGATCATTACCCTTTACCTTTTATTGATCAAATGCTAGAAAGATTATCCAAACATACACATTTTTGCTTTCTAGACGGTTATTCTGGTTTCTCTCAAATACCTGTGTCAAAAGAGGATCAAGAAAAGACCACTTTTACTTGCCCTTTCGGTACCTTTGCTTATAGACGTATGCCTTTTGGTTTATGTAATGCACCTGCTACCTTTCAAACATGTATGACTACTATATTCTCTGACTTTTGTGAAAAGATTATCGAGGTTTTCATGGATGTTTTCTCCGTGTACGGAACTTATTTTGATGATTTCTTAAGCAACCTTGATCGAGTTTTGCAGAGATGTGAAGAAACTAATCTTGTCTTGAATTGGGAGAAGTGCCACTTTATGGTTAATGAAGGTATTGTCTTGGGGCATAAAATTTCTGAAAGAGGTATTGAAGTTGATAAAGCTAAAGTTGATGCTATTGAAAAGATGTCGTGTCCTAAGGACATTAAAGGTATAAGAAGTTTCCTCGGTCATGCCAGTTTTTACAGGAGGTTCATTAAAGAGTTCTCAAAAATTTCTAGGCCTCTGACTAATCTCTTAGAAAAAGATGTTCCTTTTGTCTTTGATGATGATTGTGTAGAAGCATTTGAAATACTTAAGAAAGCCTTGATTTCTACACCTATAGTTCAGCCACCTGATTGGAATTTACCCTTTGAAATTATATGTGATGCTAGTGATTATGTTGTACGTGTTGTTCTAGGATAAAGAGTTGATAAGAAATGAAATGTTATCCAATATGCTAGTAAAACTCTAGACAACGCCGAGAGAAATTATGCTACTACTGAAAAAGAATTTTTAGCAGTTGTATTTTCTTGTGATAAGTTCAGACCATATATTTTTGATTCTAATGTAACTGTTCACACTGATCATGCTGCTATTAAATATCTTATGGAAAAGAAATATGCTAAACCTAGACTTATTAGATGGGTTCTCGTACTAGAAGAATTTGATTTGCATATTATTGATAGAAAGGGATCTGAGAACCCCATTGCAGACGACAACTTGTCTAGGTTAGAGAATGTTCTTGATGACTCACTACCTATTGATGATAGCTTTCCTGATGAACAATTAGCTATCATAAATGCTTCTCGTACTGCTCCAAGGTATGCTGATTAGGCTAATTACATTGTTGCTAAATTATATCACCTAGTTTCACATACCAGCAAAAGAAAAAGGTTTTCTATGATTTAATACATTACTTCTGGGATGACCCACACCTTTATAAAGAAGCAGTAGATGGTGTTATTAGACGTTGTTACCTCAGCATGAACAGGAACAGATCCTACACAAGTGTCACTCTGAGGCTTATGGAGGACACCATGCTGGAGATAGAACTGCGCATCAGGTATTGCAATCCGGTTTTTATTGGCCTACTCTTTTTAAAGATGCCCGTAAGTTTGTCTTGTCTTGTGATGAATCTCAAAGAATTGGTAATATTGGTAGACGTTAACAAATGCCTATGACCTATTCACTTGTTACTGAACCATTTGATGTTTGGGGATTTGATTACATGGGACCGTTTCCTTCCTCTAATGGGTATACACATATTTTAGTTGATGTTGATTACATTACTAAGTGGGTAGAAGCTATTCCAACTAGTAGTGCTGATCATAACACCTCTATTAAGATGCTTAAAGAAGTTATTTTTCCGAGGTTCAGAGTCCCTAGATACTTAATGACTGATGGTGGTTCACATTTTGTTCATGGTGCCTTTCGTAAAATGCTTGCTAAGTATGATGTTAATCATAGAATTGCATCTCCATACCATCTGCAATCTAGTGGGCAAGTAGAACTAAGTAATAGGGAGATTAAATTAATTTTGCAAAAGACTGTTAATAGATCTAGAAAGAATTGGTCCAAAAAACATGATGATGCATTATGGGCTTATAGAACTGCATATAAATATCCTATGGGTATGTCTCCATATAAAATGGTTTATGGAAAAGCATGTCACTTACCTCTCGAACTAGAACATAAGGCATATTGGGCAATTAAAGAGCTCAATTATGATCTCAAACTTGCTGGTGAGAAGAGATTAATTGACATTAGCTCACTTGATGAGTGGAGAACCCATACCTATGAGAATGCCAAACTGTTTAAAGAAAAAGTTAAAAGATGGCATGACAAAAGGATACAAAAGAGTGAGTTTAATGTAGGTGATTATGTTCTGCTATACAACTCTCGTTTAAGGTTTTTTGCAGGAAAACTCCTATCTAAATGGGAAGGTCCTTATGTTATCGAGGAGGTCTATCGTTCCGGTGCCATAAAAATCAACAACTTCGAAGGCACAAATCCAAAGGTGGTGAGCGGTCAAAGAATCAAACATTATATCTCAGGTAATCCAATAAATGTTGAAACTAATGTTATTGAGACCGTAACCCCGGAGGAATATATAAGGGACACTTTCCAGAACGTTTCAGACTCTGAAAGGAATAGGTATGTGGTACGGTAAGTAAACCGACTCCAAAACAGTTCTAGTGGCAATTTTTCTCTGTTTTGGAATACTTAAGAAAATAGGAAAACAAGAAGTAGTCCGAAAGGGGCGCGAGGCATCCACGAGGGTGGAGGGCGCGCCCTACCCCCCTGGGCGCACCCCCTGCCTCATGGGCACCTCGTGTGCCCTCCGGACTCCGTTTTCTTGCACGATACTTCTTTTGGTTGGTACAAATTCATTATATAATCTCCCAAAGGTTTTTACCACCGTACCACGCAAATATCTCCTATTTTTGTTGCAAGCTGTTTTCTGCCAGAGTTTTCAAGGCCAAGCATCATGTCGTCCCCCTCCTCCAACAACGCAGGCGATGATGCTTGTCTGATGAAGATAGAGCTGAAGAGAGAAGAACCCGGGGAGATCAACATGGACGATAGGATCAAGAAGGCCACGGATGATCAAGCTCCGACAGCAGAAGAAGAAGACATCCTTCAACCTCATTACAATATTCTTACACCTACTGAAATAGAAGCTTTCAAGATGATTGAAATAGTTCAGGTGCAGAACAAGTATCTAACTCGTGAAAATATTCTATTGCAAGAGGATATCACCGCACTCAGGGGCATTATTCGTAAGTTGGAGCACTTCCTACGTTCGATGTTGGACGACAAGCCTACTTTTAGTGTCAAAACCGGTGGATCTCGGGTAGGGGGTCCCGAACTGTGCGTCTAGGATCGATGGTAACAGGAGACGGGGGACACGATGTTTACCCAGGTTCAGGCCCTCTCTATGGAGGTAATACCCTACTTCCTGCTTGATTGATCTTGATGAATATGAGTATTACAAGAGTTGATCTACCACAAGATCGTAATGGCTAAACCCTAGAAGTCTAGCCTATATGACTATGGTAATGTGTTCCCGTTCCGGACTAACCCCTCCGGTTTATATAGACACCGAGGGGATCTAGGGTTTACATAGAGTCGGTTACCTAAGAAGGAATCTTCATAATCGGTCGCCAAGCTTGCCTTCCACGCCAAGTAGAGTCCAATCCGGACACGGGTACAATCTTCGGCCTTCATGTCTTCACAGCCCATCAGTCCGGCCCATGGATAACAGGTCGGACGCCCGAGGACCCCTTAGTCCAGGACTCCCTCAGTAGCCCCTAAGCCTGGCTTTAATGACGAGGAGTCCGGCGCGCAGATTGTCTCCAACATTGCAAGGCGGGTTCCCCTTTACGAACTCAAAGATAGTCTTCGGACGTGATAATAGTATCCGAACCTGCCACATACACACCATACATAACCGCAGAGAGAATATATATATTTTTACACGAGTTCTATCCGCCGACAGCTTTTTTATAGCACTACATTACGTCTGTCCGGTCATAATTTCAAACCGTTTTTCATCTGCCGCTCCATGTTCTGAGACGCGGTTGTCATTGACACGTCTTGTCAAAGCAGAGATCGTGTCCCCTTATCGTGGGATTCTCATTGATGCGGGCATCGGTAACCCAACCGTGCCGATTATACGACCCTTGGGAATAGGTGAGTTTTCAGGGCGAGTGAGGAGGCGTTTAATATTCGCTGCCTTTATAAGGGGATAAGGACTCCCTCTTCCTCTCTCACGTCCTCCCTCCGTCTTCGCCTTTCCGATCTCGAGCTCCAGTGCCCAAGTACTCATCTCCTTTCCACTCAAGCAACCATGTCCGGATTCGGAGGTCAGGGCAAGTGGATGGTCTCCTCCGTCAAGGAGGAGACCATTACCGAGCTTCGGGCGGCCGGGTATTTGGCGAAGGAGATCGCCCACCGTCTACCGGCCGAGGGACAAGTCGTCCCCATGCCGAAGCCTACTGAGAGGGTAGTTTCATCCCCCATTTCTTCCGTGGGCTAGGGTTTCCACTCCACCCTTTTGTCCGTGGGCTGATGTATTATTACGGGATAGATTTCCACGATCTGTCCCCGAATTCCTTCCTCAACATCTCGGCGTTTATCGTCGTGTGTGAGGCCTTCCTCCGCATCCGTCCCCACTTCGGGATGTGGCTGAAAGTCTTCAATGTGAAGCCGAAGGTGGTGGACGGCCAGCACGCGGAGTGCGGAGGAGCCATGGTGAGCAAGCTACCCAAAATCTCCTAGCCAAAAGGTACTTTCATGGAGACAGTGAAGGAGAGGCAGAGACAATGGTTCTACATCACAGAACCCCATGGCACCACCTGGGCCGCGGCTGCCGAATTCCGCTCCAGTGCTCCCATGCGACTCACCTCCTGGGTCCAGAAGAGTCCGGACTGGTGTTCGCCCGATGAGCTGATAGCGTTGCAGACGCGCGTCCAAAGCATGATAGTCAAGGATGTCAAACTCGTCAATGTGATCCAGGTGATGCTAGTTCGCCGGATTATTCCATGCCATCACAGAGGTCGCCCTTTGTGGGATTTCAATTTGAAGAAGCATCAAACCCTGGTGAGGCTCTTCGATACCACCCACGAGGATGCCTGGAAGTTGCTTTTTAAGGGCAACGAGAAACCGCCAGCCACGGATTCAGACCGTGGTCATGATTGTAAACACCCCGCCAGCGAGGTATGTTACTTTTAATGTATCCCCAACTTAATTGTTTCAAGGACGATGTCTGAGCTTTTATTATTGCATTTTCAGGACTGGATGGAGAGGGCGAAACGGATCTAGTGTCCGGCTCCGCTGCCTGAAGAACTGGTCATCCCGCGCCTGGTGAAGATGCTGGTGCCGGTGCCATACAAGGCGCCGGAGAAGAAGGCCAATGGGGCCAAGAGTGGCCCCGTCGCAAGGGTACTTCGGACGTGATGTCCGAAGATGACAAAGCTCATTCCTATGTCCCTGAGGACAACGATGAGGAAGAGGAGGAGGAAGAGGAAAACAACCCTCCCCCTGAGGAGAGGAGGAAGAAGAGGGCGGCTTCGGCGCATCTGGAAGCGGAAACGCCGAAGAAGGGGAAGGGCATCCCAACGGTTAATACCACGTGGGACGTTAATAGTAGTCCGGAACAACGCCCCCGCACTAAGCCCCAGGTTGCGTCATAAGCGACATGGCCCGCTCATGCACACATCCAGCCCTTTCTCTTCATTATTTTGACATAGTTAACTATACAATTGCAGTCCGGCCCGCGACCTTATCCAGTGATCCTCGTCTGAAGGTTCACTAGCTCCGTCGAAGATGGCGAGCATGTCGCCACCGTCTGCTTATTCCCCTAGGGCCAGGGACGACACGGAGGTGTTGTCCCGGAGGATCGCTCCAAACTGGGGAGGAGCCCAGGATGTTGTCCGGGAGGCGCCACGAGGCGAGACCTCCACTGCCGGACACATGAGGGAGCCAAGCCCCATGGAGACTGGCGAAGAGGGCGCATCCAGTTCAGCCCTCAGCTGAATACGATTCTGGAGACTCATAGGGCTCCGGAATTAGGTGAGCAGCCCCCTTTGAAAGAGGGGGGTGCACCGCTTCCACCGATGGCCCCAGTCCATCCAGGGGCGCCGGACAACCTGATGGAGGCGCTACGGGGCGACTCCGTCGTGGACGAGCACCATGTCCTTATGGGTGCGGTGATCGAGAAGGTTTGGTCTGCCAAGAACGGACCGAATGAAGCCTGCAGCAACCTGCTGACAGGTTTTGAGGTAAGAAAAAGAAAAAAAACCATGTGCAGGACATAGCTCCTGAGACACTGTCCGGTATCCGGCGAGAAGAACCGGATAGGGGATCAATCCTTTGTTATAGGAGACTAACGTAATATGTATCAATAATCAGGCTTCACTGTTGGCCGCAACTTCGCAGGCGCCGAAGTCTCTGAATTGAAGCAGAGGCTGGAGCGGACCGAGAACGAGCTCGGCGAGGTTAAAATTCGACTCCAGGAGAAGCAAGGTGAGTGACTACTTGTTGTGTGTTCGGAAGGAGTAGGTGCTGTATATTGACCTCAGTGTTGTAACATGTGCAGGAGCCGCGACCGAGGTCGAGGCCCTGAGGAAGGCCCTGGGCGAGGCCGAGGAGAAGGCCGTCCAGCAGCAGGCCACTGCTACCTCTTGAGCACTGCGTTGGTTTTCCCTTGAAGAGGAAAGGGTGATGCAGCAAAGTAGCGTAAGTATTTCCCTCAGTTTTTTTGAACCAAGGTATCAATCCAGTAGGAGGCCACGCTCAAGTCCCTCGCACCTACACAAACAAATAAAAACCTCACAACCAACGCAATAAAGGGGTTGTCAATCCCTTCACGGTCACTTACGAAAGTGACATCTGATAGATATGATAAGATAATACTTTTGGTATTTTATAATGAAGATGCAAAGTAAAATAAAAGGCAATAAAAATAGCTAAGTGTTGGAAGATTAATATGATGGAAAATAGACCCGGGGGCCATAGGTTTCACTAGTCGCTTCTCTCGAGAGCATAAGTATTACGGTGGGTGAACAAATTACTGATGAGCAATTGATAGAATTGAGCATAGTTATGAGAATATCTAGGTATGATCATGTATATAGGCATCACGTCCGTGACAAGTAGATCGACTCCTGCCTGCATCTACTACTATTACTCCACACATCAACCGCTATCCAGCATGCATCTAGAGTATTAAGTTCAAAAGAACAGAGTAATGCTTTAAGTAAGATGACATGATGTAGAGGGATAAACTCATGCAATATGATATAAACCCCATCTTCTTATCCTCGATGGCAACAATACAATACGTGCCTTGCTGCCCTGCTGTCACTGGTAAAGGACACCACAAGATTGAACCCAAAGCTAAGCACTTCTCCCATTGCAAGAAAGATCAATCTAGTAGGCCAAAGCAAACTGATAATTCGAAGAGACTTGCAAATATAAGCAATCATACATAAAAGAATTCAGAGGAGATTCAAATATTGTTCATAGATTGATCATAAACCCACAATTCATCGATCTCAACAAACACACCGCAAAAGAAGATTACATCGAATAGATCTCCATGAGAATCATGGAGAACTTTGTATTGAGATCCAAAGAGAGAGAAGAAGCCATCTAGCTAATAACTATGGACCCGAAGATCTGAGGTAAACTACTCACACATCATCGGAGAGGCTATGGTGTTGATGTAGAAGCCCTCCATGATCAGTGCCCCCTCCGAGAGGACGCCGGAAAAGGCCCCAAGATGGGATCTCGCGGGTACAGAACGTGGGCCCCATGAGGGTGGAGGGCGCGCCCAGGGAGGTAGGCGCCCCCTGCCTCGTGCTCTCCTGGTTGCTTTCTTGACGCAGGGTCCAAGTCCTTTGGATCACGTTTGTTCCGAAAATCACGTTCCCGAAGGTTTCATTCCGTTTGGACACCGTTTGATATTCTATTTCTGCGAAACTCTGAAATAGGCAAAAAAACAGCAATTTGGGCTGGGCCTCCGGTTAATAGGTTAGTCCCAAAAATAATATAAAATTGTATAACAAAGCCCATTAATCATCCAAAACAGAATATAATATAGCATGAAGCAATAAAAAATTATAGATACGTTGGAGACGTATCAAGCATCCCCAAGCTTAATTCCTGCTCGTCCTCGAGTAGGTAAATGATGAAAACATAATTTTTGATGCGGAATGCTACTTGGCATATTTTTTAATGTAACCCTCTTAATTGCGGTATGAATATTCAGATCCGAAAGATTCAAGATAAAAGTTTAATATTGACATAAAAGTGATAATACTTCAAGCATACTAACTAAGCAATTATGTCTTCTCAAAATAGCATGGCCAAAGAAAGTTCATCCCTACAAAATCATATAGTTTAGTCATGCTCCATTTTCGTCACACAAGAATGCTCTCATCATGCACAACCTCGATCACAAGCCAAGCAATTATTTCATACTTTAGTAATCTCAAACTTTTTCAACCTTCACGCAATACATGAGTGTGAGCCATGGATATAGCACTATGGGTGGAATAGAATATAATGATGGGGGTTATGTGGAGAAGACAAAAAGGATAAAGTCTCACATCAACGCGGCTAATCAATGGGCTATGGAGATGCCCATCGATTGATGTTAATGCAAGGAGTAGGGATTGCCATGCAACAGATGCACTAGAGCTATAAATGCATGAAAGCTCAACCAAAGAAACTAAGTGGGTGTGCATCCAACTTGCTTGATCACGAAGACCTAGGGAATTTGAGGAAGCCCATTGTTGGAATATACAAGCCAAGTTCCATAATGAAAAATTCCCACTAGTATATGAAAGTGATAAAACAAGAGACTCTCTATCATGAAGATCATGGTGCTACTTTGAAGCACAAGTGTGGAAAAAAGGATAGTAGCATTGTCCATTTTTTGGGCCTTCCTTTTTTTATTTGTCCTTTTTCTTTTTTTGGAACAATGCTCAATGAATGATGATCATCACACTTCTATTTATTTACAACTCAATGATTACAACTCGATACTAAAACAAAGTATGACTCTATATGAATGCATCCAGCGGTATACCGGGATAGGCAATGAATCAAGAGTGACATGTATGAAAAATTATGAACGGTGGCTTTGCCACAATTACGATGTCAACTACATGATCATGCAAAGCAATATGACAATGATGAACGTGTCATGATAAACAGAACGGTGGAAAGTTGCATGGCAATATATCTCGGAATGGCTATGGAAATGCCATAATAGGTAGGTATGGTGGCTGTTTTGAGGAAGATATAAGGATATGTGTGACAGAGTGTATCATATCACGGGGTTTGGATGCACCGACAAAGTTTGCACCAACTCTCAATGTGAGAAAGGGCAATGCACGGTACCGAAGAGGCTAGCAATGATGGAAGGGTAAGAGTGCGTATAATCCATGGACTCAACATTAGTCATAAAGAACTCACATACTTATTGCAAAAATCTACAAGTCATCAAAAACCAAGCACTACACGCATGCTCCTAGGGGGATAGATTGGTAGGAAAAGACCATCGCTCATCCCCGACCGCCACTCATAAGGAAGACAATCAAAGAACACCTCATGTTCCAAATTTGTTACATAACGTTTACCATACGTGCACGCTACGGGACTTGCAAACTTAAACACAAGTATTTCTCAATTCACAACTACTCAAATAGCACAACTTTAATATCACTACATCCATATCTCAAAACAATCATCAAGCATCAAACTTCTCTTAGTATTCAACACACTCATAAGAAAGTTTTTACTAGTCTTGAATACCTAACATATTAAGGTTAATTTCCCAATTTAAGCAAATTACCATACTGTTTAAGACTCTCAAAATAATATAAGTGAAGCATGAGAGAATAATAGTTTATATAAAACAAAACCACCGCCGTGCTCAAAAATATATAAGTGAAGCACTTGAGCAAAAACTATATAGCTCAAAAGATATAAGTGAAGCGCATAAAGTATTCTAATAAATTCCGAATTATGTGTGTCTCTCTCAAAAGGTGTGTACAGAAAAGATGATTGTGGTAAACTAAAAAGTAAAGACTCAAATCATACAAGACGCTCCAAGCAAAACACATATCATGTGGTGAATAAAAATATAGCTCCAAGTAAAGTTACCGATGGAAGTAGACGAAAGAGGGGATGCCTTCCGAGGAATCCCCAAGCTTTGGCTTTTTGGTGTCCTTAAATTATCTTGGGGTGCCATGGGCATCCCCAAGCTTAGTCTCTTGCCACTCCTTGTTCCATAATCCATCAAATCTTTTACCCAAAACTTGAAAACTTCACAACACAAAACTTAACAGAAAATATCGTGAGCTCCGTTTGCGAAAGAAAACAAAACACCACTTCAAGGTACTGTAATGAACTAATTATTTATTTATATTGGTGTTAAACCTACTGTATTCCAACTTCTCTATGCTTTATAAACTATTTTACTATCCATAGATTCATCAAAATAAGCAAACAACACACGAAAAACAGAATCTGTCAAAAATAGAACAGTCTGTAGTAATCTGTAAGTAATGCAAACTTCTGGAACTCCAAAAAATCTATCAAAGTAGGAAGACCTAGAAATTTTGTTTATTGATCTTCTGCAATTGGAATCAATATTTTATCACGTTCTGGTGATTTCTAAAAATTGTTTTCGTGAGCAGAAAGTTTCTGGAATTTTCAGCAAGATCAAATAACTATCATCCAAGAAGATCCTATAGGTTTAACTTGGCACAAACACTATTCAAATCATTAAAAAATCTAACCAGAGGCTAGATAAAATATTTATTCCTAAACAGAAGCAAAAGGCAAAAAACTAAAAATAAAATTTGGTTGCCTCCCAACAAGCGCTATCGTTTAACGCCCCTAGCTAGGCATAAAAGCAAGGATAGATCTAGGTATTGCCATCTTTGGTAGGCAATCCATTAGTGGCTCTCATAATAGATTCATATGGTAGTTTAATTTTATTTCTAGGAAAGTGTTCCATGCCTTTATTTAACGGAAATTGGAATCTAATATTTCCTTCCTTCATATCAATAATTGCACCAATCGTTCTGAGGAAAAGTCTACCAAGAATAATAGGACATGAAGGATTGCAATCTATGTCAAGAACAATAAAATCTACGGGCACATAGTTCCTATTTGCAACAATAAGAACATCATTAATTCTTCCCATAGGTTTCTTAATGGTGGAATCCGCAAGGTGCAAGTTCAAAGAACAATCATCAAATTCACGAAAACCTAGCAAATCACACAAAGTTTTTGGAATCATGGAAACGCTAGCACCCAAATCACACAAAGCATAGAATTCATGATCTTTAATTTTAATTTTAATAGTAGGTTCCCACTCAGCATAAAGTTTTCTAGGGATAGAAACTTCCAACTCAAGTTTTTCTTCATAAGATTGCATCGAAGCATCAACGATATGTTTGGTAAAAGCTTTATTTTGACTATAATCATGAGGAGAATTTAGCACGGATTGCAACAAGGAAATACAATATATGAAAGAGCAATTATCATAATTAAATTCCTTGAAAGAAAAAATAGTGGGTTCATTGATATCTAAAGTTTTAACCTCTTTAATCCCACTTTTACAAGTTTTAGCATCAAGATCTAAAAACTCCGAATTTTTGGAACGCCTTGTAGGTAAAGGTGGATCATATTCAGTCCCATCATTATCAAGATTCATATTGTAAAACAAAGATTTAATAGGGGACACATCAATAACTTTTAGATCTTAATGTTTATTTTCATAAAAAAATTCTGGTTTAGAGGCCATCTTATTAACTAAGGTGGGTTGCTTATCCGAAATTTCAGCTATTAACTTTTCAAGATGAGCAATCTGAGATCCCAAACCATAAAATTCCTTAGACATGTCATCGAGCTCTTTATCCATGTATCCCATAAAGCTTTTTTGTTCCTAGAGCTCGTTTCTAAAGAAATTATTATGCTCAAATTGTAAAGTCATAAAACTTGTAAAGTTGCTTTCGATCTCTTCTGACCTTTTAAGGTGAAAATCACCAAACCTAGGTAGAGCCATCGTGATAAGCAAGCGATCCAACACACGAGCAAACAAGAAGCAAGCGAAAAAGAGGCGAATGGAAGAAGAGAGGGCGAATAAAACGGCAAGGGTGACGTGGGGGAGAGGGAAACGAGAGGCAAATGGCAAATAATGTAATGCGGGAGATAAGAGTTTGTGATGGGTACTTGGTATGTTGACTTTTGCGTAGACTCCCCGGCAACGGCGCCAGAAATCCTTCTTGCTACCTCTTGAGCACTGCGTTGGTTTTCCCTTGAAGAGGAAAGGGTGATGCAACAAAGTAGCGTAAGTATTTCCCTCCGTTTTTGTCGGTGTTCTGGGAACGGGGTTCCCCAGACTTGCCTGCCTGCGGCCTGCGGCGTGGCTCAAGTGGGGGCCCAGCGCGGCCCATCTTCATCAGCTCAAGCTCAAGACCCTCGCGAGGGGCCAAGCCTCGCAGGGTGGACGACAAGAAGCTTCCTCAGGAGCGGCCTCCTTAGGCAAGCTCGCGAGGAGGCGGAGAGATCAATGCAAGGCTACCTCACGAGGATCCCGTGATGCAAGCCATGACGATCAAGGCCAGGCGGGCGTCGGCCTACGCAGAGTCCTTGTTTCCCCTTTGGTGCAAAGGGGGCAAGCACATGCCGAGGCATCAGGCAAAGGTTACCATTCCGGTGCAACGAGACCAAGAGCAGCCGGACAGCCGGACGGAGGTCACCATGGAGCCCAAGTCGGCGTCACCACCAGTGCTTTTGGCAGCCGAAGACCACCTTTGGTCAGGATAACTTGTACTAGATGTTCCCCCTTCAAAATGGCCAATTGTTGGCGCCCTTCCCGCTCAATTATTCGGGGAGAGGCCTAGGGGCTCTATAAATAGAGCTAGCCACCGCAGAGTAGAGGTCAGATAGAGTCACAGGCAAGAAGTCAGATAGAGAGACCAAGTAGAACTCATAGCCTCGGCTCAAGAGCACCCTTCGCGAGGCTGTTCTTCCCCTGTACTGTTCATCATCAGCCCCAGAGGCAATCCACCACACCACACACTAGAGTAGGGTATTACACCACAACGGTGGCCCAAACCAGTATAAACCCCGTGTCCCTTGTGTTGTTCATCGTTTTCATCTTAGTTCGCATGAGAGGATCGGACGTAGATCAGTAGGGGAGAGATCTCCGCGCACCACGGTGTTCGAACCTCAAGGGTCTGCCGGAACCCGAAATCCGACATTTGGCGCGCCAGGTAGGGGTGCGCCGAAAACTTTCTTCCGCTACTCGCGTGTGATCTTCCGTCGTGTCCATGGCTGACGCTCGTCGGGCTCGCGCCAAGTGCCAGGCTGCTCTCGCCACCCGCGTCGCCCAGATGACGCCCGTCGGCGGTCCCCCTCGTCGTTCCCTGTCGCCCGCCGCCAACGCCGCTACCGGACCGACGAGGAACAAGCAGCAGGCCTCGTCACAGCATCCTTTGGTCCGGCGGGATGGCCGCACCGCCACCCCGTCGCTAACCCCAGCGGGCTCGTCATCCCATGCCCGTCGCGCCCCCATGGATGCACGCGCCTCGCTGCTCTTGGCGAACGAGCTTCTCCGTTACCGCCCCGTCGACGATCTCTACGAGGATTGGCTCGCCTGCATCACCGAGCTCGTCAGCGCCGCAGGGGGCTCCCCCTTGCGGCCCCCTCGCTGCCTCGCCCTCTGTTCCGCACTGGAGGCGATGAACAGAAGGTGCCATCGCCACCTCCTCCCCAAGAAGGCGCCTTGGCTGCAAGGCGTGCAGCCCCAGGGCGAGACCCTCCACGTCCAGCATCAGCACAGCAAGAAAGGAGCTGCCAAGAGATCACACGTCCCTGAGAAGGTGCTCGCGTGCTCCGGTGCCGGCGCACCAAGATCGCGTCCTAGCGCCTCCACGACATGGCCCCGCGCTGCTCCCAACGGCGACGCGTGGTGACCTGCAAGAGCAAGTCCAGCACCAGCCAAGGGCGCCGGTGGCCACAGCGGGCTGGCTCGCCTTCACCCCCGAGCTGTGCAGCGTCACATGGCCAGGCAAGTTCAAGCCTAACCTCCCTCCTCGCTACGATGGCACGGCAGACCCCGCGGAGTTCCTACAGCTGTATGAACTGGGCATCGTAGCCGCCAATGGGGACGAAAAGGTCATGGCGAATTGGTTCCCCATGGCACTCAAGGACGGTGCCCGCACCTGGCTCCCAGCACGATCTCCTCCTGGGGCGAGATGCGCACCCGCTTCATCGCCAACTTTCAGGGCACTCGCGACCGGCCCCTGGCCGTGGGCGACCTGCGCCGCATCAAGCAACAGCCAGGGGAAACCCTACAGAAGTACATCCAGCGCTTCAACTATGCTCGCCTCAAGATCCCCAGAGTGACTGAGGAAGCCATCATCTCAGCTTTCTCCGACGGCGTGCGCGACATCAAGATGAAGGAGGAGCTAGCAATCTATGAAGACCTGTGCAAATCCCTGTATCTGTTCAACTTGGCGACCAAGTGTGCCAGGGCTGAGGAAGGGCGCCTCTCCCTTCTCGAGCTCCCGGCAGCCGGCCGAGAAGAGAAGAAGCTCAAGGCCAAAGACTTGAAGCGCAAGGGAGCTGTTGTGCTGGCAGCGGAACCAGACACCAAGCGAGGCAGGGATCAGCCTGAGTCATCCAAGGGCGGACACTACTGCGTGTACCACGACCTCCACACCCAGAACACCAACGAATGTCAAGAGCTCAGAGCCATGCGAGACGGGCGAATCGGCCGACGCCCCGAGCGCAACGACAGGGTCTATGGCCGAGGAGGCTGAAGAGGCGGAGGACGATGGGAAGATCGTGGCCCACGCCAGGGATGGCGTGACTACCCTCGCGAGGCCCGCTGGCAGGACCAGCCTCGCGAGGACCGCCCGCACGGCAACGCAGGCCTCCCTCCTCTGCCGCCACCGCCAAGGAGGAATGAAGACCAGCATCAAGACAATGGGGTTGGCAGCTTCCAGGAGCCGCGTGCAATCGCCTGCATATTAGGTGGCGCCCAGGCCCCAGCCTCGCAGCGCATCTTTAAGCAGTTTGCTCGCGAGGTGAATGCAGTCCTTCCCAAGCTTGAGGCCACGCGCCCTCTCAGATGGTCTATGTGCGCTATCACGTTCAGCTCAGTGGATCAGCTCAAGTGCGCGGCAACGGCCGGAGTCCTCCCGATGCTTTGCTCCTGGTCATCAGCAATGTGCAGGTCACCAGGACCCTCATCGATGGCGGCGCAGGACTCAACGTCCTGTCCGTCGAGACGTTTGATGAGCTCCAAGTGCCGTATGATTAGCTTCAGCCAACCAAGCCTTTCTCAGGAGTCACCGATGGTTCTACTGTTCCAATTGGGCAGGTGCGCCTTCTAGTCACCTTCGGGCAACGCAACAACTACCACACCGAGCTCATCGACTTCGACGTCGCTCACATCTGCCTACCGT
This sequence comes from Aegilops umbellulata, assembly GCA_032464435.1. Lineage (NCBI taxonomy): Eukaryota > Viridiplantae > Streptophyta > Magnoliopsida > Poales > Poaceae > Aegilops > Aegilops umbellulata. Next base: position 100,344,710 of record CP136060.1, read on the forward strand.
ACAACGCCATCCTCGGGTACCTGGCCTTAGCCAAGTTCATGGCAGTGACCCACCATGGTTACAATGTCCTCAAGATGCCTGGATGTGGAGTCATCACTGTGCCCTATGAAGAAAGAGACACAGTGTGTCCACTGGAGCGCGCGTTCCAAGCCGCAGCAATCGAAGACCCGGATCACAGGGGCGGGAGACTTCTCGAAGTGACCCTCAAGAAGAAGAAGACCTCGACAGGCTCAAGCCGCAAGGGGGCTGGTACCTATGGGGGTGTCACGTCAAGCTCCGCGCTCGATCAGGGAGCGCCACCCTCTCGCGCATAGGAAGGCGCGCCCAGTGCCCTCCTCAGGCAGGGCTCGGGGGCTCTTTCTTGGAGGGCCACCGACTTTGCCAAAGTCGCGAGGGAGGCGCTCGAGAATCACTTGGAGGCGTGCTTTCATGCACGTTTCCCTCAGGAAGGTACAAGGCAAGGAAGACCAAACCCTTAGGAGTTCGTCGCAAGAAACACTCAGGAGCTACAAGAGTCAAGAGTTATGCGCGGCAGCCACCGTTTGCTCGCCGTAACCCCACATCCAGGCGAGGATAGAGGGCTGCGCGTCTGCATCGATGTCCCGGGGCTCATCCGAGCCGCGTCTCAGGAGCGCCTCTGGCCTTCGCGCGTTGGGCGTTGTGAGGGGCCACCCCACAGCTACGTTCGCATGCCCTACGGCCTGCCGAACGCGGCCGCCGCTCGCCAGCACCTGCTGAGGAGCATTCTGGATTCCCAGGAGGGCAGGCACCATGCGGTCCTGGCAGAGATGGAGATGGCTGTCGAGGACCCGCTTGAGCCCATGGAGCCTCCCGAGGCCCCTGGGCCTGGGGGCTCGTGAGGGCCGACGTTTTCACAGTGCATCGCTCACTTCCTCAGCATCACTTCGTCTTCAACGGCATCAGGTGACATCCTTCAGAGTTCTACCTTCAGCTGGGAGCGCCCACAGGGCTGCACCATTCCCAGGCCGCGTGAGTCTGCCCCCGCGGCATGTATCCATTTTGTTTATTTTCTTTACTAACCTTGTTGGGGGTGCGCCCCTCGGGCTGCATCACCCCACACCGCTCGGGCCTGACCCAGCGGCAACTGCCTTTTTAGTATTTGCCTTAAGATGAAGTGTCCTTTCATGCTAAAACTGGTTCCCGTAAGTTATCACCTACTGCTTATTGCCATGCAAAGTGCTTGCACGTTAAAAGGGGCGCGCCAGAGCATCGCGACTCATAGGCTCTTACTGGCTCTCCAGCCCTCACCCCCTGGCCTTGACCTACGGCATCGCGACCTGTCATACTAGTGGCGGCTGAGCTCGCTCGAGGGCCGGGACCTGAGGACGTAGAGCATTTGCATTCTAACAACCCTGCAGGAACACACCAGTTGATAAAGGCCCAGAGCTAGGCGCAACCCGCCTCGAGGTAGGGCCTCGTGAGTCCCGCGCTGGCTCACGGGTGCCCAGATACGCCTCTCCTAGCCCTACCGTGCCGGCCACGTGTCAGGGCGGGTCTATACACGCCCCGGGGGCTCCTCCCGGACGGGAGCCCCCTCCCACACACAAGTGGAAGCACCATGCTCCACGCTGGCTGACGACACTGCCGAGGAGCGGCTATGCCCGTACACATACGGAAGCGCTATGCTCCGCACTGGTGATAAACAACTGAGGGCGGCCCACGGCCGTACCAACCTCAGGGAGCCTAGAGCTTAGTGTCCGGCACCATCGCAATGCCGCCCCTCGGGAGTGCCATGCGAGGGGGCTGGACACGGGGGCTACGCCTGGGCCTCGCCCGAGCACGCCACCCAGCCAGGTCCCTCGTACCTGGTCGTCGCGCGCCACTCCCCGAGTGGATCCAAGGTACGAAACCCGTTTGAGCGTCAAGGGGGACTCCTGAGCATCGCGACTCAGGAGCCTAACTGGTCACGTAGCCCCTCACTCCTTAGTCCCATCCTTGGTTTCCGGTCGGGGCTAATGCTAGGTGAGGTACGCGCGGGGTCGGGCCCTGCTAACGTAGAACGGTCAATCCACTCCTCGCCTCCCCCTTCCCTATTTGTTGCTCGCGCGTCAAGGGGGACTCCTGAGCATCGCGACTCAGGAGCCTAACTTGCCATGTAGCCCCTCACTCCTTAGTCCCGTCCTTGGTTTCCGGTCGGGGCTAACGCTGGGTGAGGTACGCGTGGGGTCGGGCCCTGCCGACATAGAGCGCAAGCAAGTAGGAGAGGAAACTGTAAATTCCAGGAAATTCAAAGCAAATATTACAAGCCATAAGATTGTTCCAGAACGCCAAACACAAATTTAAATGCCTCCGCGAGGCATGGTGCATGTGTAGGAATGAAACAGGATGGAAGTCGCGAAGGAATCACTCCCCAGTAACGCCATCACCGGTGGTGGAGTCATGCTGGACGGCTTTGCCTCTCGAGGTCGCAAGGCCGGCGGCGCCGCGCCCGGGCAAGACGCTGCGGGAGCGGAACTTCCCCAGCAAAACCACGGCTCAGCCTTTCACGGCCTCAGCAGCAGCAGCGGCGCGGTCGCCACTCACGGGCTCCAGCAGGCTATCAAAGTCGACGTTGGGGTCGCGCAGGTAGACATGGCTGAGGACATGCGTCAGCGCCGCGGAAGCCTCTTTCAACCTCTTGGCCGCAGGTGTCGGCCTGGTAAAAAGAAGGGGCAAACGTCAAGTTTCAGTAGCAGAAACCAAGCGGAGCATAAATCAAGCACTTACTAGACGTCGCAGTGGACTCAACCAACCTCCGGCCAAACTTGAAGCCCAAGAGCCTGCAGCGGGGGTCAGCCTTGGGGGGCGCAGAAGCAGAAGGCGCGTCAGGAGGGATGGAGCCAGCCTTGGACCCCCCAGGGACCAGAGCAGACCCTGGGGGAACCAGGCTCGACCTGCCCTTCCTCGTGGTCGAGGAAGAACCCTCCCCTCCTCGCCTGGCACCGGTCTCATCGTCATCCGGCATGGAGCAGAGGGCCCGGTACCTGCACCAAGGGAAGGACTCCTCCCAGTCCCCGGCAGTCTCCTTTGAGTCAGACGCTTCCTCCTCCACCTCTTCTTCCCCCTTTCCCCCGCTGGAGCTGCCGGAGGACAAGTTCACCGTCGCCAGGACCGCCAGATCTTCGGGAGCTGCCGCGGGCACCAGCCCCTCGCCGTTGAAGGTGGCCATGGCGTTCACCACCTGCTCCCAATCATTACGAAGGAACAGGGGGGCGGGGGTGCCAACCGGACTCGCCTCGTCTCCCCCAACCAAGGAATGGAGGGCCACGGCCAGGTCTTCGTCGGTCAGCGCCTCAGAGCTCAGGCGCAGGGCGGCATCCGCCCTTCCAAGCCTCCACAGCGGGAGCGAGTGCTCCTGGAGCGGAGCCACCCAATGCTCCAGGAACTCTCTCAGGAGCGAGGCCCCGTGTCGGTGTCAAAACCGGCGGATCTCGGGTAGGGGGTCCCGAACTGTGCGTCAAGGCCGGATGGTAATAGGAGACAAGGGACACGATGTTTTTACCCAGGTTTGGGCCCTCTCGATGGAGGTAATACCCTACTCCTGCTTGATTAATATTGATGATATGGGTAGTACAAGAGTAGATCTACCACGAGATCAAGGAGGCTAAACCCTAGAAGCTAGCCTATGGTATGATTGTGTATGAAGATGATTGTCCTACGGACTACAACCCTCCGGTTTATATAGACACCAGATAGGGTTAGGGTTACACAGAGTCGGTTACAATGGTAGGAGATCTTGAATATCTACATCGCCAAGCTTGCCTTCCACACCAAGGAAAGTCCCATCCGGACACGGGACGAAGTCTTCAATCTTGTATCTTCATAGTCCAGGAGTCCAGCGAAGGTATAGTCCGGCTACCCGAACACCCCCTAATCTAGGACTCCCTCAGTAGCCCCTGAACCAGGCTTCAATGACGACGAGTCCGGCGCGCAGATTGTCTTCGACATTGCAAGGCGGGTTCCTCCTCCAAGTCCTTCATAGAAGATTGTAAACACCAAGAATAGTGTCCGGCTCTGCAAAATAAGTTTCCACATAGTGCCATAGAGAGAATAATATTAACACAAATCAAATATGCTGACGTATTCCACAGTGCATCATCGCACTACGACCAAGTTCTTTACATTAATCGTTTTTACTTTTCCACCTCAGCATGTTTAGCGAGGCGGTTTCCTTGGCACGTCTTGTCAAAGCAGAGATCGTGTGCCCTTTTTACGGGATTCTCATCAACACGGCCGTGGGTAACCCAACCGTGCCCGTTAGCACGTTTCCCTTGATTAAAGGCGAGTCCCAAACGGTTACGGGGAGGGCTCTTGGTATTCAACCTCTTATAAAGAGACCAAGGCCTTACTTCTTTTTTCAATCTCAATCGTGTTTGCCTGTCGCCTCGAGTTCCAACACCCCAGGCTCCAGATTCCAGGCGCTTCGGACCTTCGACAATGTCCGGTCCTGACCTTCAAGGCCGGTGGACGCCCTCCTCCATCACGGAGGAGGACGTGCTAAAGTTGAGGGAGGCTAAGTTCCTGACCGGTGAAATTTCACACAGGTTGCCTGCTCGGGGGCAGGTTATTCCCAGTCCCCAGCCCGGTGAGAGCGTGGTGTTCATGTCTCACTTCCTCCGGGGGTTGGGCTTCCCAATGGATCCCTTTGTGAGGGACTGTTGTTTTATTACGGGCTGGAATTTCATGATTTAGCTCCGGAGTCCATCCTCCATATCTCCTCGTTTATCGTCGTGTGTGAAGCATTCCTCTGCGTCACCCCTCATTTCGGATTATAGCTCAAGACCTTCAAAGTGGAGCCGAAGATGATCAAGGGACGTCATGCAGAGTGCGGAGGCGCTGTTATAAGCAAAAATGCCGATGCTCCATGGCCCGAGGGCTCTTTTCAAGAGGAGCTAGGCTTGTGGCAACGAGGGTGGTTTTATATCACCGCTCCCCGGGGCTCCAAGTGGGTGGCACCTCCTGCCTTTCGCTCAGGTCCCCCACCACGGCTAGCGTCATGGGTCAACAGAGGGTTAGATTGGGGTTTGCCCAAAGACATGCCCTTGTTGCAGGGCCGCATTAAGGATCTCTTGGAAGGAGACCTCAGCCTGGTCAAGGTGACGCAGGTCATGCTGATTCGCCGAATATTGCCCGACAAACGTCGCTCCCTTCGCCTGTGGGAGTTCAATCCGGAGGGACCACGAGCTCTCCAAAATTTCATGGGCGCAATGCCCGTGGAGTTGTATAAACTGTTCTTCGGATCACAAGAAGCGTGCCCGGATTTAACCGAGGACGGAGGCCTAAGCTGCAATCGCCCGGATACTCAAGTAAGTAACCTTGTGCCTAGACCTTCTATTCGCATAATTGTCAAAAACTTGCCCTTAAAAGAGTTGTCCTTTTAAACAGGAGTGGATAGCGAAGGCAAAGCTGATAAGGTGTCCAGCTCCCCTTCCCAAAACTAGTCCGGATCCCGTGCTAGTTAGGATGCTGGAGATAATGCCTTTGGAGGGAAGCGAGGGGGAGGACAAGGAAATTATGGACTCCTCGAAGGAGGCCGCTCCGAAGGGAGGAACTGACAATTCCTCTCCTAAAGGGAAAAAGAGAGCTGCCTCTGACGTCCCGGAGACCATGGCCTCGAAGCGGGAGAAAAAGTCTTCGTCAGAGGGTCCTACACCGGGGAGTTCCTCGGCCGGACTACGTACTCAAGGAGATCAGCCCTCCAGCGAGCCGTGAGTAGAAAAAGATTTTCCTTTTGAGGGATGAGAGAAATCCGTGATTTATATCTGAGAAGTTTTAACCGAATTTTTACCTTGTAGTTCGGACCTCAGCCCTTCTCAGCAGAGCTCATCTTCGGGGGAGCTTCTTCCGAAGATGATGGAGAGCGGGACGCCTCCTTCTGCTGTGCCGCCTAACGAGGCGGGCGACCCTGAGGTGTCGTCACGAAGGGTTTCTCCAAGTCCGGCAGGGGCGGAAGATAGCTATGGGCCCCACCCCCCCGAGGTTCTTCGTATCCAGCCTTCGAAAGAGGTCATGGGACAAGTCCGACACCGTCTGGTGCTCGGCCGGAGGAGCTGAAGGTTCTGCTAGGGCGAGCTTCTATTTCGGAGGAGCACCGTGCATTGTCTTCTTAATGGGGCGCCTCCTTCGAGGGACGGGGCAGGCCGGCTTGGGGAAGTCGGCCATGTCTTGGGCCGACTGGGGGAGGCCTGGTCGCCTTCGGGTGTCTCTCTGCCCAAAGGGGGCCCACCGCCCGTGGACCGCGCTGACAGCCCGCCGTGGATGGCATCATAGTTATCATGGCAACAGTGCCACGCCGGACGAGTCAGGGCTACCCCATACGGCGCACTATGCCAGGTTTGCTCCTGGTTTCGGGGGTGGCAGGCTTTACTGTAGCCACGCCCCGTCCCATCGCCGTTATGTGGTTGCGGGCCTCGAGGATACGATCTTGACCGTGTCGTGGGAGCCGGCTTCTTGGAGTCGGCCTTCTCGAGGCCGGCTTCTTGGAGCCAGCCCTCCTATGGCTTTCTTCATGAGGGTTAAGGCTGGGCCGCCTTCCGACAGTCGGCCTGAGAGGCAGCCGGCAGGGGGAAGGCGGCCCCACGTCTTGGTTTCTTGGAGGCCGGATCGGCTCGTAATTTTTTCTGAAGTGCCAAGGGGAGCCGGCTAGGCTACCCGTGGTCATTTACCCCGACAGTAGTCCCCGAAGCTGGACGCGCTTCGAGGTCGGCAAAGGAGGACGAGAAGCTCGGTCAGCTTCCTATCTTGAGGAGTCGGCAGCTAGGAGCCGGCTCTGCTTATGCGCGCCGCCTTGGGTGGGCGTCGTGGTCTCGTCAACGGGAATGTGGGCCAACTCGCGCGCTGACCGCGTGCCTCCCTGCGTGTCATGTGGCAAAAAAGGCCTGCCATGGCGCGTGCGCGACGGGACGTCATCGCAGGCCCGGGCCCGCCACTCCTGGCCTCGGCCCAGGCGTGGATCTTCTGCAGCCCAGGGTGGGCTGTTCGCCTTCCCGCGGCGGTTTCGCCACGCCGTCAAGGCGCAGTTATAGCGGGACGTGGGGGAGTGGGCGCAGTTAATCCCACGTCCCCCACACGACGCCTCCTCGGCTCCGCCGCGAGGGTCTATAAGTAGGGGGAGGAGAGGAAGCGGCAAAGGCTCGCACGCTCTCCCTCGCTCCAACCTTCCTCGTCTTCTTTCCTTACTCTCTTCGCCGCCGCAGCGCCTCTTCGCCGCGCCGTTCCGCCGCAGCGGGGTCGCACGCGCCTTCGCCGCCACCGCATCTTACTCTTCGCCGCACCACTCCAATGGCGTTGTCGAGCTCGTGGGACGGCTCCAACGTCCTCGACGAGCACATCGAGTTCCTCCGCCGGATGCGGCGTCTACCCGGCGAGAACTACGTGTGGGTCCGGCGCGCGCCATAGGAGGAGATCTCGCCGGCACCGGACGAGGGCGAGCGGGTGGTCTTCCGCTCGCACTGCATATGCGGCTTCGGCCTCCCGGCGAGCGGATTCCTCCGCTCCTTCCTTGAATTCTATCACCTTCAGCCGCATCATCTCACCCCCAACGCCGTGATGCTGTTGTCGGCCTTTGTCACCCTCTGCGAGGGTTTTCTTGGCGTTGTCCCCACCCTGGAGCTCTGGGGAGAGTTCTTCCAGAGCAAGCTCGGCACCGTCGTCGCGGGCGTGCCCGCCCCATGCGGAGCTTTCATCGCCATGAGGCGGACGGGCGAGAACAATCCGTTCCCGTCCATCCCGCTGATCCAGTCGGTGAAGCTCTGGCAGAAATCTTACTTCTATGTGAGGAAAGTCGCCCCGCAAGGCGACTTTGTCAACCTGCCGGCTTACGTAGCCGGCCCGCCGGCTGCGAGGCCACCCTCATGGAGCTACCGGGCAAGGATGCTGTCCCCGGCCGGGAACGCCGCCATCGCCCGACTCCGGGTGATGGTTCAGTCGAAGGGCCTGGTCGGAGCCGACCTGGTGGCCGCCTTCGTGGAGCGCCGGGTACTTCCGCTCCAAGGTCGGCCGCACATGATCTGCCAGATGAGCGACCGCTTCGACCCATGCCGGCTAAGCACCAGGGAGATGCCTTATGCCAAGGTGTCCTACCTGGTGAACTACATCGCCAACTGCAAGCTCGCCGAGGATTGAAGATTCGGCAAGGAGCCGTACTCTCGCGCCAACCCTCCGCCTGCCGTAAGTATTTCTTCTTTCTTTTCTTTTGTGTTGCCGGCTTCGATATGACCGGCCTTTGATCCGCCGGGTTGTTTTCTGCAGAATCCCCTACTTCTGCCGGCGGCATCAGCCGCAGGGCGAGAGCGCCCGTTCCTCCCCGACCGCACGGTAGATGACGTCGACGATCCGGACCTTGGAGCGGCCGCCATGGAGGATGCCGCCGCGGGGGAAGGCGGCGAGGCAGGCGGCGCGGGGCTCGGAGCCGGCCTCCAGGGCTGGGCGGATGACGACGAGGTCGAAGTCGTCTCGCACTGCCAGCCGGCGCCAGATCCTCAAGGCGCGGGCCCTTCTGCTGCGCCGGCCGCCCGTGGTGCCGCACCGAAGCGCCGGGCCGTGTCGACCTACTTCGGTAGCCGGCCGAAGAAGCCCAGGGGCACCGCCGCGGCAACCAAGCGGGATGAGGCAGCCGTGAAGGCGGCCCGCTTCCAGAAGGTCGTGAAGCGGCCGCAGGCGGTTTCGGCGTAAGTGTTAATCGTCTTGTATTCTTGTCGCGCTCTTTGATTGGAGTTCTTCTAAATTCTTTCCTGGTTGACCGGCCAGGGTGCCGCTTTCCCTTGAACGGGGTCCTCCCGGCTCCGTGATTGAATCAGGCGGAGGGTCTTCGAGCTCCCGCCGCGTGGACCCCCGCGCCGACCTCATGGAGGCTACGGCGCGGAATGCGCGGGAGGCGCAGGAGGAGTGGGAAGCGTCGGAGCGGAGGGCCGCCCAAGAGGCAAAGGAGTAGGCCGACGCGGCGGCCAAAGCCCAGGCGGAGGCGATGGCCGCGGAGAAGGAGGCGGAGGCCTCGTGCAACCGGCCTCCACAGCTCATCATCCCCCTGCGCAGTGTGGCTCCCAACGTCCCCGTGCCTCCGTCTGAGGAAGCCGACCGCGGCCAGGCGGCGGCGGAGCGGAGGGAGGATGATGTGATTGTCTTGGAGGAGGTGCCGCAGACGGCGCCGACTGGGGCGGGCCAGGGCGGCCAGCCAGCTGGGAGCGAGCCGGCAGCAGGAGCCAGCCTGGTGGTGTAGCCGTCATCACGCCGGCGCGCGGGGGAAGCTGCCCCCGTGCCGGAGCTGGGCAGAGCTGCGAGCGCCAGCCAGACGGCGGAGGCCCTGGAGGCGGCCAGCTCCAGCACGTCCGGGTGGGCGCCCAGCGGGGGGACGGCCGAGCTGAACACGGCAGCCCAGGAGGTCCGGAGCCAGCTTCAGGCTCATGCAACCGCGCTGCAGCGATATACCCGCGATTTCCTTGTGACGCGGGCCGTCGTCCGGGTGAGTCTTCTAGCCTTGGTTGTTTTGCTTTTTTGATTTCTTCCGTGGGGGCGCGTCAGCGCACCCACTAGGTGTAGTCCCCGAGTTCCGAGTCGGCTGCTGAGCAGGCGGCTTGGAACTTACTAGGTCCTGACAGTTATCTTATTCCTGCGTACCGTCTGATCTTCCAGGAGTACCATAACCAGAGCACCGCCGCCTTCGACTCCCAGGCTCAGGAGCTGCGCCAGAAGATCGAGGATCTGTCCGACAGCCGGAGTACGTGCTCGGTTTTGTTCATATCCTGTGGGGGCGCGTCAGCGCACCCACTGGGTGTAGTCCCCGAGATCCGGGCCGACTGCTGAGCAGTCGGGTCGGATCTTCCCAACGACTTATTCCTTATTGTTTCTTCCTTTGTCTTCATGCTTGTAGGGGCCAATGCCGACTTGAGGGAGCAGCTCGGCGAGGCCCAGACCGCCCTTCGCGCCAAGGAGGCCGAGCTCAACGCTTTAGTCCAGGAGCGCGACCGCCTGGCCAAGAAGTTGGCTGACCAGGAGGAGAGCCACAAGGCGGCCCTGAAGGAGGCGCGGGATAGCGAGGCCGCCCTCAAAGCTGAGTTCGAGACCGAAGCGGCGGGCTGGGCTAAGGCGAAGCAAGCGCTGAGCAAGGGTTACAGCCGGATCGAGGATCTGATCGACGGTAAGCCGCCTTCCTCACTCCTTGATTGTCCCCTTTGCCCTCTGATTCGCCTTCTGATTTGTGCTTCTTTGGTTCTCTGCGCAGACTACTTCCCCCGCCACTCCGTCGCTGCCACCCAGGCCATCGAGGCCTACCGCAAGGCACGCCGGCAGGCGGGGGTTGAGATCGCGTCAGACGCGATCCGGACACTTGAAGAGCAGCTCTTGGCGATCCAAGCCCGGCTGCAGCCGGCACACCGCATGCTCTGCCGCCTCCAGCGCGCCGGAGCGTAGGTGCTGGTCGCCCTCTGGCCAGGCGAGGCGATTCACCGCACCCCGAGTCGGACTGCCGACTGGCTGGAGGTGGCAGTTGGCCGCTTCGAGGCCTGGAAGCCTCCGCTGCTCGATCCGGAGCCAGGCGGGCGCTGGAGTTCGTCCGGGCCTGGTACCCTTGGCTGAATCTGGAACAGCTGAGGACTTGGCGGGAGGATGCTGACGAAGAGCTGGTGGAGGTGCGGCCGGCTATCATCCAGCGTGCTTTGGCTCTTGCCGATTTTACCGACACCAGCGTCTTCGCTCCTGAGGTGGACGACAACGACGTCGCCCAGCCGGAGGAGTGGTTCGGGCTGAACCCGGCGGAGGGTGAAGACTCGGCGGAGGAGATCGCCTCCAGCGATGAAGGTGAAGACGAAGAAGGGGAGGAGGGCGAATACGTCAAGCCGGCCGGTGAAGTAACCAGCCAGCCTCAGCATGATGGTGCCTCCAGCAACGAGGCGTGCGCTAGCGCGCCCTCTGCGGGAGGCGGTGATCATGCCGAGGTTCACCAGCCGGCCACTCCTCCAGCCGGCGCTACTGTCTCCACCGACCTGCCCGACTCGCTAGTCGTTCCCTTGGCTTGATCTGCCGTCCTTGCTTTTCCTGCTTGTTACTCTTTGAACAATTTCTATTAAGCTTGCGCAGTTCCACCCACTGGGGGTATATTCAAACTATGTTGAATGCCGGTCTTTCCATTCTCGTATGCTTTTTATCCTTAGGCTGTTTCCTTTGTCGCCTTCCTCTGATTGCTGCCTTCCCAGCCGGCAGCTGCTCTGCAGTCTGTGGCTAAGGAAGGACTCGGCTATCTTTTTTGGGGACGACAAGTACTCGAGCTTTCTTAGATTGTAGCGAAGTGAATGGAAACCGGCCGGCCGGCTACTCTTGTAGTCGGTCGGCGGTGGGAAAAAGCCGGCTTTTGTTATATTAGTCTGTTAGTCCCAAGCCGTTTTTCGTGTGGGCGTCCTTTCCTGCCTTTGGCTCTTGCCAGCCGGACAGCCAATTCTTCGAACTGCGACTTTTGGCAAGAGAGGGCTTTGGAGCCGGCACACTACTTGTCTGACCGCGGGTAGGACTTCTAATATAACTTAAGGCGGCCAGTCCCTGGGCTGACTAGTCGAACCCGGTGCCGGACGAGAGAAGTGAATGTAATGACATAATCATAAGCATGATCTTCATTTATAGATGAAAGATGGCAGTCCCAGAGTTCTCCTCGGGGGCCTATTGTCTCGTACTTAGTACAAAAGTTAGCGTGATACATACTGCATTTCAACTGTAAAATCTTCGGAGGAGGTTGGCGTTCCATGGTCGTTTCGACTCCTTGCCGGAGTCGTCTCTCTTTCGTGCCTTCGGCTTCTGTGCGTCGATCAGGTAGTAGGAGTTGTTTCCTAGCGCTCTGCTGATGACGAAGGGGCCTTCCCAAGGGGCCGAGAGCTTGTGCTGGCCGGCTGTTCGCTGGATCAGCCGGAGCACAAGGTCGCCCTCTTGGAAGGATCTTGGCTTGACCTTTCGGCTGTGGTAGCGACACAGACCCTGCTGGTAGATGGCGAACCGGCTAAGGGCTAACAGACGGCTTTCTTCCAGCAGGTCGACGCCGTCTTCTCGTGCTTCCTTGGCCTCCGCCTCCGTGTACATGGTCACCCGAGGCGAGTCGAACTCGATGTTGGTTGGGATGACCGCCTCGGCACCGTATACGAGGAAGAAAGGGGTGAAGTCGGTTGACCTGTTTGGGGTAGTGCGCAGACTCCAGAGGACGGCCGCCAGCTCATCGAGCCAGCAGCCGGCCGAACGCTCCAGTGGCACGACCAGTCGGGGCTTGATGCCGGAAAGGATGAGGCCGTTGGCTCGTTCGACTTGGCCATTTGACTGCGGGTGGGCAATGGACGCTAAGTCCAGTCGGATGCCCTGCATCGCGCAGAAATGTGCCAGTGCTCCCTTGGCAAAATTTGTGCCGTTGTCGGTGATGATGCTGTGCGGCACGCCGTACCGAGTTGTTATGTCTGCGATGAATGTCATGGCACTCGGCCCATTCAGCTTCTTGATCGGCTTTGCTTCGATCCACTTGGTGAACTTGTCCACGGCGACAAGCAGATGTGTCATGCCGCCGCGCGCCGTCTTGAATGTGCCCACCATGTCCAGACCCCAAATGGCGAAGGGCCAAGTGAGGGGAATGGTCTTGAGTGCCGAAGCCGACAGGTGTTGCTTGGAGCTGAAGACTTGGCACCCTTTGCAATGCTTGACTAATTCCTTGGCGTTGTCCAAAGCAGTCGGCCAAAAGAATCCATGGCGGAAAGCTTTGGCGACTAGTGATCTTGAGGCCGCGTGATGGCCGCATTCTCCTTGGTGGATGTCTCTGAGGATTGCTATTCCCTTCTCTTGTTCAACGCACCGCTGGAAGACTCCAGTGACGCTGCACCTGACGAGCTCTCTGTTGACGATTGTGTATGCTCCGGCTCGGCGTTGGACTTGTCTTGCCTTTGTCTCGTCAGCCGGCAGTTCTTGGTTTGTCAGGAAGTTGAGGATGGGCTGGGCCCATGATGGAGCTGTGACTTCTTCTATTGCCAACGCGGCTACTGCGACCAGGGTGGGTGGGATGGGTTGTGAAATGCTGGAGTCGGCCGCCGCCTGTGGTGCTGGTGCAGTCCCCGGGCTGACTACCGCAGTCCCTGAGCCGGGTTCAGAAGTCCCCGGGTCGGGTGCGACTACGGAAGTCCCCGAGCCGCCTGCTGAAGTCCCCGCGCCGCATAACGGAGTCCCCGGGCCGCCTGCTTGGCTCTTCAAGCCGGATCCGGCTGCATCGGGGCTAGGCAGCACGAAGATGGAATCGGACTCTGGAGACGGCTTGATAGACGGCTTGAGGAGGCGTTGCAGAGAGACGCCGGTTGGTATTGCCTTCCGAGTGGAGCCTAATCGAGCCAGGGCATCTGCTGGCCCGTTGTCGGCTCGTGGTACGTGGAGGAACTCGCATCCTTCAAAGTACCCGCTGATCTGCTGGACAAGGAAGCGGTAGCTTGCCATGTTTGCGTCCTTGGTGTCCCAATCGCCGGATGACTGCTGGACTATCAAGTCTGGGTCGCCGTAACACAGGATCCGGTGTATGCCGAGCTCTTTGGCAAGCCGGAGCCCGTGTACGAGCGCCTCATACTCAGCCACATTGTTGGAGGCGGCAAAGTGAATTTGCAGCGTGTATTTGAGCTTGTCGCCTTTGGGAGAGGTGAGGATGACGTCGGCTCCCAAGCCGGTGAGCATCTTGGACCCGTCGAAGTGTAGGCGCCAGTGAGTGGAGTCGAGAGCCGGCGGCAAGTACTGGGTCTCGGCCCATTCGACGAGGAAGTCGGCCAATGCTTGGGATTTGATGGCGGTGCGAGGCTGGTAGAAGATCGTGTAAGGGGCCAGCTCGATGGCCCATTTCGCCACCCGGCCGGATGCATCCCGGCCGCCTATGATCTCGGCGAGCGGGGCGGTGCATACGACCGTGATGGGGCGCTCTTGGAAGTAGGGCTTCAGCTTCTTGGCGGCAAAGTACACGCCGTAGCACATCTTCTGGTAGTGTGGGTAGTTCTGCTTCGAGGTAGACATCACTTCGCTCAAATAGTACACCGGCCTCTGGACCGGCTGGGCTCGGCCCTCTTCTGGGCGCTGGACTACGATGACGGTGCTGACCACCCGGCTGGTTGCAGCAATGTAAAGGAGCATGGGCTCTTTCTCAGTCGGCGCCGCCAGGACAGGCGGCGTGGTCAGCATCTTCTTCAGCTCATGAAAAGCTTGGTCGGCTTGGTCGTTCCACTTGAAGTGAGTGGTCTTCTTCATGAGGCGGTAGAGGGGGAGAGCCTTCTCTCCGAGCCGGCTGATGAAACGGTTCAGGGAAGCCAAGCATTCGGTGAACTTCTGGACGTCTCGCAGCTTGGTGGGAATCGCCATTCTCTCAATAGCCTTGATCTTCACTGGGTTGCATTCGATGCCGCGTTCGGAGACCAGGAAGCCTAGGAGCTGGCCGGCTGGCACTCCGAACACGCATTTCTCGGGGTTGAGCTTGATCTGGAATCGGCGCAGGTTCTCGAATGTTTCCTTGAGGTCATCCAGCAAGGTGCTGTGCTTCTCCGTCTTCACCATGATGTCGTCTACGTAGACGTGGGCATTTCTGCCGAGCTGCTTGAGGAGGCACTTCTGCATGCAACACTGAAAAGTGGCACCGGCATTTCTCAAGCCGAATGTCATAGTCAGGTAGCAGAAGGCTCCGAATGGCGTGATGAAGGCGGTCTTCAGGCGGTAGGCCAGGTCCAACTTTATCTGGTGGTACCCAGAGTAAGCATCCAAAAACGCAGCAGCTCGCATCCGGATGTGGAGTCTATCACTTGATATATCCTTGGCAGGGCAAAAGGATCTTTGGGGCAGGCCTTGTTGAGGCTCGTGTAGTCTATACACATGCGCCGCTTGTGTTTCTTCTTCAGCATGAGTACCGGGTTGGCGAGCCACTCCAGAAAGAAAACTTCCATAATGAAGCCGGCAGCCAGAAGCCGGGCTATCTCTTCTCCTACAATCCTTCTCTTTTCCTCCGACAGTCGGCGGAGGGGTTGTGTGACTGGTTTTGCACCTTCTCAGACGTGTAATTTGTGCTCGGCGAAATCCTTCGGAACACCCGGCATGTCCTTGAGGGACCATGCAAAGACGTCCCGATTCTCACGGAGGAAATCGGCGAGCTCGCCTTCCTATTTGCTGTTTAGGTTTGCCCCAATGACGGCAAACCTTTCCGGGTGCTCGGGGTCAAGAGGTATCTTCTTTGTTTCCTTGGCCGGCTGGAAGGAACCTTGGGCATCACATTCCTTGGGATCGGGGGACAGGGCCGGCTGCTTGCCAGCCATGGCCACGACCCGGTCCAACTTCTTCTTCTCTTCGGCAATCACAAGGGACTCGGCCAGCCGGCTACTGGCTGCTGCGCACTCAGCCGATTTCTTGTAATCGCCGACTACGGTGATGATACCCTTGGTGCTCGGCATCTTCGTCTTGAGGTAAGCATAGTGGGGAACAGCCATGAACTTAGCCAAGGCAGGTCGGCCAAGCAGTGCGTGGTAAGAGCTCTCAAGGTCCACCACTTCAAACCAGATGGCCTCCCTGCGGAAATGATCCTTGCCCCAAAGAGGACATCAATCTTGATCTTGCCAATGGGGGCACAGGACAGGCCGGGTACGATGCCGTGGAACACAGTCCGGGTAGGCGTGAGCTGCTTCGTCTTGACGTTGAGCTTCTTCAGGGTGTCAAGGTACAGGATGTTGATGCTGCTCCCGCCGTCTATCAACACGCGGCAGAAACGGGCTGCGCGTCTGTCTATTGCAAGGGTGGCATCCAGAACCAGTGCATAAGAGCCGGGAGATGGCATCACCTCTGGGTGGTCGGCCCGGCTCCAGCTGATGGGTTTTTCTGACCAGTGCATGTGCTCGGAGGGGTTGGCGGCAACTGCGTTGACTTCCTGGTGCTCTCGGCGCCTGCTGCGCCGGTCTTCAGGCTGGCTCGTGAAGATGACATAGGCGGCATGCTCGTCGGGGAACTTGTCGTGCACGGCTCCGACTGCTGGCCGAGCGGCCGGCTGCTGCGGAGCCGGAGGTGGCGGACCAGCAGGTGGAGGCGGCACGAGCCCTTCGCCCTTGGAGATTCGGGTGAGCCAGTGGCACTTCCGGGTTGTGTGGTTGGACGGCTTCGCGCCGCTGTGGAACTTGCATGGGGCGTCGAGGGTTTGCTCGTAGGAGAAGGCCGACTGCCAAGCCAGCCTGTCGCCTTTCTGCTTCTTGGATGTGGGCCGCCTTTCGGGCTGCTCGCCCTCGACCGTGGCCACCTACCGACTGGTGGAAGGCGGCATGGGGCCCTTGCGTTTGTGGTCGTTTTGGTACGGGCGTCGGCCGGAGTCCCCAGCCGGCGTCTTGGGCGCCGGGTTGAGTACCTTCCCGGACGCGTCAACCCGAAGTTCGGTCTTCATTGAGGAGTCGGCGGTGGCGTACTTGTCCGCTATGACCAGAAGCTCGTCGAGGGTAGTCGGCTCGTCGCAGAGGAGCTTGTGCTTGAGGAGGGTGCCCTCTCGGCACCCGACTGTGAAGTATTCGATGGCTTGCACCTCGTGCACTCCTTCGCGAGAGTTGCGGAGCTCGGCCCAACGCGTGAGGTAGTCGCGAGTGGACTCGGCGGGGCCTTTTACGCACAAGGAGAGGTGTCTGGGCTTGGGAGCCCGCTTGTAGGTGCTGGTGAAGTTGCGGACGAAGGCTTCTGTGAAGTCTAGCTAGCTGTTGACGTTGTATGGCTTGAGGCTGTTGAGCCAGGTCCGCGCCATGCCTTGGAGCATGAGGGGCACGTACTTCAGGGCAATGCGCCTGTTGCCGTTCGCGATGCGTACTGCGGTGGAGTAGTCGATCAACCAATCTTCCGGCTTCACGGAGCCGTTGTACTAGGGCGTGTCTCTTGGGAGCAAGAACCCTTTGGGGAAGGGCTCGTCGCGGATGCGGGGGCCGAAACAAGGCGGGACGACATCATCTTCTTCTTCGAGCGCCAGGGATCGCGCTAGGCGGTCGATCCGATGGCGGGCGTCGTTCTCGCCGACTCCTTCGCGGCGACCTAGTCAGCCGCTGAGAGTCGGATGCGTGACAGGCGGTGGGGTGGGATACCTTTCCCCACGTGGCAAAGGCAGAGGCGGGTCGCCCCGCCGCTCCACGGCTCGAGGGTGGCCTTCTGTGTCTCGCTCGATGGAGATCCGGGTTCGGCTTCGGCTGGCAGCTGGCTCTTTTTGTGTCGTGCGCGGGTTTTACCCGCAGTCGGCGTCCGGGAGTCGCGCCGTGCTCTCGGCGCGGTGGAGGGCTTTCCTCGCGGCGTCGGCTTCGTGCCACTACGCGGCTGCATCGATTAGCTGCTGGATGCGTCTGGTCATGTAGGGGAGCTCTTCGGCCCCAGTCCATCCAGCTCGTCTACGGTCGCCTGGGCGGCACGCAGGTTCTTGAGTGGGGTGGCATAGACTGGGCGGTCGACTCCAAGCATGTTGGCGTTGACGGCGCCGCGCTGTTTGACGACGCTGACTCGGCTTGGCCCGCCAGGAGGTGGCGTGCCGAAGGCGGCGCGGTTGACTTCGCGCTGGTGGGCCTCGGTGAGGCGTCTCACGGAAGCTAGCTTCCGGCCCTCCGCGAGGAGGGCGAGGCGGCGAGCCTCCAGTGCTTCGGCATCGGCATCGGCCGGGAGGGGGACGAACAAGTCGAGGATCACCGCTTGCGGGGCGTCGTGGGCGTTCTCGCCAGAAGCGCCGCCGTAGCTAATGACCATCACCTCGGCGGTGGCAACGTCACAGCCATCGGCTCGGGGAAGCGGGTCGTCGTAGATCACGACGTTGGTGGGGAAGGCGTCGAGCGAGGCCGTGTCGGAGTCGACAGGCATTGGATCGGTGGAGCCAACGGACTCTTGGTCCACAGCAGGCTCGCTGGAGACGTGGAGCTGGCCAAGGAGGTCGATGAGGCGGTCGGTGCCAGCGTCGGGGGCGGGGTCGTCGGAGATGAGGGCCTCGCCAAGGGGATCGGCGAGGTTGCTCGCTGCGCAGGCGTTGGTGACGCCTTGCAGCGCGTCGTGCCAAGCGCCATCGAGTGTGCCGGGCTGGCTACGCTCGCTGGGGAGGAAGAGGGTTCCCGTCCAGAGTAGGTCTCCGAACGACGGTGCACCTGGCCCCACGGTGGGCGCCAAATGTCAGGTGGTTGGTGCGACATATGCCAACGGGTGGCTTATCTGTGTGGGAGCCAGTAAGACGTCGTCGGTGCCTGGAAGCGGGATAAGGCGAAGACATGCACGCCGGCGGATCTTACCCAGCTTCGGGGCTCTCCGTGGAGATAACACCCCTACTGCTGCTCTGCGGGGTCTCCGCATGATCACTCGACGAACAAGTAACTACAAAGTGCTCCTCGAGCTGTTTGGCGAGAGGAAGAAGAAGGGCAAGGCTAGCTCTACTCTTCTCTCTATGTGTGGTAAAACCTAGATGAGATCAACCCTTTGCATGGGTGCCCCGGGGGGTTTATATAGGCCTACCCCCCGGGGGTACAATGGTAATCCGGCTGGGAGCGGGTCCCAGCCGTCAGTGTCTACGCTCGCCGGCTTCTGCGCCGGCTACTTGGGCTCGCCGGCTGGTGGGCCCCGCCGGCTGCCGGCATCTTGGTCGACAGGCAGGCCCTACTGCCTAGGGCCCTGTCGGCGGCCGATTACTGTTGCCTCAATCCTGATGATGAGGGCTTTATCGAGGTAAGCATGGCTACAGCGCCGCCGCCTGGCGGGCGATCGCTGTAGCCTCACGTCATCCTGTCTTCTTAATGGGGCGCCTCCTTCGAGGGAGGGGGCAGGCCGGCTTGGGGAAGCCGGCCATGTCTTGGGCTGACTAGGGGAGGCCTGGCCGCCTTCGGGTGTCTCTCTGCCCAAAGGGGGCCCACCGCCCGTGGACCGCGCTGACAGCCTGTCGTGGATGGCGTCATAGTTATCATGGCAACAGTGCCGTGCCGGACGGGTCAGGGCTACCCCGTACGGCGCACTGTATCAGGCGTGCTCCGGGTTTCGGGGGTGGCAGGCTTTACTATAGCCACGCCCCGTCCCATCGCTGTTATGTGGTTGCGGGCCTCGAGGGTACGATCTTGACCGCGTCGTGGGAGCCGGCTTCTTGGAGTCGGCCTTCTCGAGGCCGGCTTCTTGGAGCCGGCCCTCCCGCGGCTTTCTTCGTGAGGGTTAAGGCCGGGCCGCCTTCCGACAGTCGGCCTGAGAGGCAGCCGGCAGGGGAAGGGGGCCCCACATCTTGGTTTCTTGGAGGCCAGATCGGCTCGTCATTTTTTCTGAAGTGCCAAGGGGAGCCGGCTAGGCTACCCGTGGTCATTTACCCCGACAACAAATGATAATAAGAAAGGAATATATCATCGCTTTGAGAAGTATGTGATAAGTAAGAGCTCCCCCAAAATTTGTGCATATTTAAGATTTCCTTTGGACTGCAAATGCACAAAGAGTTAGGATCATGGGTTACTCTTCCATGTCACATACATCTTGGTGGAGCACTCAAAATGATAAGAATTAAATGCATGCACTCATCACCAAGCAAAGTGAATGATCAACATAAAGATAAACTGATATCCAACAAGCATTAAGTGTAGCTTATGATCAAACATATGATCATCATATGATCGTCAATGTCTCACATATTAAGGCATAGTATCTCAAGCACTCAAAAGCAAATAAAGTTCAACCAAAAGACAAGAGAGAACAAATGCAGACTCTCTCTCGCGAAGCCTATGATCTATACATTTTTCTCCCCCTTTGGCAACAAGTTACCAAAAAGTTCATAGAAAATGCATAGGACTAAACGACTCTCAGGCTTGGTCTTCAGTTGGTGGAGTCCGAATAACGCCAAGGACGAAGGCTTCGGTAGAAGTGGTTGGAGTTGCTGGGGTAGGAGCTGGAGCTGGTGGAACTGACGTTCTAGCTGGTGCAGAAGTGGTGGCTCTGGTGTCAGGAACTGGCACTTCAGATGATCTCTGAGATCTGGGCACCCTGGCAAATGCATCAGTTGTGGTATTGCCCTTCCTCTCCTACATATCTTCTTGTAGTTGTTCCACAGCAGACTGGACCTCTATCACCTTCACATCTAGGTCATAGAACTTTTGTTCCATGATTCTTTCCAAACTCTCTTGGTTTTTAGTCAGGGTGGCCAGTCCTTTCTCAATCCTCATAGTGGATGCTATCAGGTAACTGAGCTGCTCCTGCTTGTTCTTCAAGAAATACTCAGATGCCTCCTCTTGAGTTGGCATCTTGGCAGCTTTCTCCACCTTTGCCTTCTCCTTCTTTGCTTGAGCATGTGCAGATGATGGTTCATCCTTGTTCATGACAACCTGGTTGTCTTCAAAGTCTGGATGGATGGGCAGGTGCTCCTTGTCCAGCAGATATGTGCCTGTGCCCATCTTTGAGTTTATCAGCTCTTGAATTTGTGGGGCATATCCACAGCTCCTCTTCTGATCAGCTGTTGTCCTCTTAATGGTTTCTACCATGAGGCTCATCACCTTGAATTTCTGTGGCACATAAAATATGTGAAGCAAATTTATTGCATGGCCTCGGATCATCTTGTGATCACCTGACTTGGGCAATAGAGTATGCCTCAGAATCCAATTAATAGTGGGTAGCCTCGACAGAAGATAATGCACCGAGCCAAACTTGAAAGTATCAAGTGCCTTGTTTGGGATCTCCTTGTACATGTTGGACATGGAATTGTGATCCATCTTCTTCTTGGCATATATGTCCAGGTCATCTTCCTGCTCTTCTGGGGCATTGATGACCTGTGCCCACTCAGCAACTGTTAACTGATATCTGGTTCCTTCTGACATCCACACAATCCTGCCATCTGGATAGAAGTGTGTTGTGGAGTAGAATTGCATGATTAGCTCTTCATTCCACTTTGTGAGCTTCTGCCCAACAAAGTCTGCAACTCCACAACCCTTGAAGCTGTCATACACTCCAGGATAGTGCTCTTCATTTTCCTTGATGTATTCCCAATCTACCCATCTCATGTCACATACTATAGGCTTCTTATCTAGCAGCACTGTCTCATAGAAATCCTGTTGTTCCTTGGTGTGAAATCTGTAATCCACAGCAGTTCTTCTCCTTGAAGCATATGGATCTGCTTCTCTCCACTTCCTCAGCACTGAATCTCTTCTAATTTTCATGTCCTCAGCCACAGGATGAGCATCACTGTGGTCTGGGATCTTGGGCTTAAGCTTCCTGAGCACTTGACCTTCTTCTTCTTCAGCAATGTCAGGCACTGGGGCCTTGTTCTTTTCAGCAGCAGATATGTTTCTGGTGTTTCTCTTTGGTGCACTCTTGGGCTTTGATGCAGCTTTGGGTGCTTCCTTGGGCTTGGATGTAGTAGCCCTTGACCTTATGGCGTCTCCCATGAGTTTCTATGCCTTAGGTGCTGGTGTAGCAACCTCTTCTTCCTCTTCCTCATCTGAGTCTCTCCTCATAGAGGGTTTACCAACAACTCTGGCAGTGGTAGTCCTGACTCTCTTCTTCTTCTTATCTTGGCCACTTGCTTCCTCTTCTGATTCCATGGTGAGCTTCATGGTTTCTTCAGGTACAACCTTCCTAGGTTTAGAGGTAGGAACTCTTCTTGCAGGTGCCTTTTTCTGCATTCCAGGTTTGATGGCTGCAGCTGAGCCAGACTCTTTCTTGAGCACCTTTCTCTTGGATGTGGCTTCCTCTTCTGCCACATAGTCCTCATCCTCTGATTCAGAGGTTCTCTTCTTGCTTGCTCTAGTGGCAGCTTTAGGCAGATTGCTTGGGGTGCTCCTGCTACCCTCATCAGAACTGCTAGAGGGACTAGTGCCCTCACTCAAATGAGCCTGCTCCTCAGATCTATTCTGGCTATCACTCTGATCAGACATGTTGAAGTTCAGACTGCTGACCCTGTGAATAGTTTATAGATGAGATAGAGTGGATGAGCATCACAAAATGCAGAGATTTTTGCAAAAGAATGAGCCAAAAACTTAGTTTTAGTTTTCCACAGAAAGCATTTCGGATCAACCGATTTGCAAACTCGGTGATACCGAAGCAGCTGCTGGAACGAAAACTAGTGAACTCGGTCAGACCAAGTCACAGTTCGGTGGCACCGAGACTGCTAGGGTTTCACAAAGTCCTGAACTCGGTCTCACTGATTTGTAATTCTCGGCCAGACCGAGAACCACATGTGAATGGCCGTGGCCGAATCGGTGGAACCGAGTTCCGCAACCCGATGGGTCCGAGATGGTTTCGGCGGAAACCTAAACCTAAATTTTCGAATCTCAACTATTCTAAGGATTGTTTTGACTGGATAGGAGTGTTTCAATCGTAGCAAGATTCATAAAGAACACAATGTGCTAGGAATTGGACGGGGAATAGCACTGTGATCGAGTCCATACCCTAGTTCGGCGGCGGACTCGCTACGGTGGCAACGGCGGAGACGAAATTCCATTAACGGCGGCGAAGACCAGTGACTGGAGGCGGCTAGCGACGAGGAGGACGATTCGGAGACCCGGGAGGCAGAGCGAGCTATGCGCGGGCGAAGAGGTTTCGGAGAAATTTCCAAAATTTTGCCCATGAGAATATATAGCCCGGCCCTGTCGGTGTGACCGAGTGGAACAACTCGGTGGCACCGAGATGCATAACTGCTGACAGTTATTGCAACTCGGTGTGGCCGAAAAGTTCAATTCGGTTGCACCGAGGTGAAAATCTAGATCAACTTAGTGATCTCGGTATGACCGAAATGGAGGAATCGGTCAGACCGAAAAGCACAAAGAAGTTTTGGAAGTTTAAGTCTATGACAAATCGGGGACTCCGAGTGCTCCTCACACAAAGTGGTTTGAATCTGACTTGATCAAATTTTGTGATGTAGCATGAATAGAGTTTGAGACGAGAAAAGCATAGATAGCGAGAGAGGGTTCTTAGGCATTCTTGTCCATCCACTTGGCAAAAGAAAAGAAAACCAATCAATCAAAACAACAAGTGGATGTCCTTGAATGAGTAAAATATGCTCTCAACATGCTCACACAATAAAATGGCAATTGAATTATGTGGCAAAGCATGCACAACCAATTCTAGCATCTATCAAGCAATTGGCGATGACTAGGTCATCTATATATGAGTATATTGACTTAGAAGTCAAATGACAACATTTGATCATAGGTCATACTCATCGTTTAAGCACAAGTGGGTTACCACTTTTACATAAAGCATTGTTGTGTTCACATCATTAGAGTTGCTTTAGCTCAATTCTTAGAGTAAAGCTCCCCCTAGATGTGATATCCCCCCTAAGAGGGATGAACTAACCTTGGGTTTTGTCGATGATGACTTCATGTAGATGTTGAAGATGTGGATGCTCAATGTTGATGTAGATCAATTGGAGCTATCCATTGGAGTGAATTGCACTTTCAATACCTACATGGGTTAGTCCCACAAGGAACAAACAAGGATATCCATAGACATAGAGTGATGCACACACAAGATGATGTCTATGAAAGCTTTTAGGTTACCTTGTCCCTTAACTTACCAACAAGAGGGTTTGTGACTCCTTGAACTAGTGCAAGATGTGGAAGTTGATTGCACTTGTTCTTGCCAAAATGATAAAAGTGAAGTATGTTGGCGGAGTCACCCTCAAGAACTCTCTAGTTCTTCTTCTTTTGGATCCACACCATCTTGATGGGAATCCTTGGAGTTGTAGTCGTACTTGATGAAGTGGAACTTGAAGTAGTCTTGGGAATCCACTTGACTAAGGTCTTAGGAGCTTCTTCAAATGCATCAATTTCCTCTTGAAGCTTGTCCTTGCCTTTTTGCTTGTAGTCTTGTGGTGGAAGATCATCTTGAGCTTGTGTCCCTTTGAAAGAAGTTGGATCATACTTCTCTTGTTGAGGAACAAACTTTGTCTTGGGGTATTGATCTTCTTCCCACTCAACTCCATTGGCATTGAACTTTCGTTCAAAACCAACACCTTGATTCTTCCGGTGCCTTCCTTGCTTGCGTACAATTTCCTCGAATTGCTTACTCCCGGCAAGGCTCTTGTACACTCCTTTCTCTATAATTCCCTTCAATAGGCTATTTTCTTGCTCAAGTGTAACTTGGCTAAGAGAATCGTTAGTGGAATCAAGAGAACTACTAGAAGCAACAATATTGGATTTAACATGATCATTGTTACTACTAGAGGAAGAATCCTTTTTGTTCTTGTTACTAGACTTGACTTGAGGCATGTAAGTGGATAAGAGTAAACGCTTGGCAATGTAAGAAGAACTTTTCTTACGAAGATCATCATTGATAGCTTTTAAGAACTCATGCTCTTGCTCAAGGTTGAGCTTTTCAAAGCGTAATTTCTCATGTGTCCTTAAAAGTTCTCGATGATCTCCTAAGATAGTTTCATGAGCTAACTTAAGAGTGTTTAGTTCTTTAGTTAGAGACTCAATCTTCTCCTTATCATTGTCATTCATTTTATCTTGATTAGCATGATTAATTGACGGTTCATCATAGTATTCATCACTAGAGTTGTCAACAAGTAAATCATCATCACCTAACAAGTCATGTTCATCACTATTGAAATCAACATACTCGGGGTGTAATACCTTTGGGCCTTTATCCATGAAGCATGTTCCAACTCCTTCATTTGGTGAGTCAAATATGTCGTAGGAGTTGGTTGACACAAGTGCTAGACCGGCAACACCTTCATCTTGAGTATATTCGGAATCCGTGTGGTGGCTCCACTGAACTTTACAGAACTTGATAACCTTGCTGCGAGTGACTTGGCTGGCAAACTCAAGAATCTTAATTGGTTTCTCCTCATAGGTCAAATTGTTATCCAACTGAATTGCTTCCAATGGCACTGTGTCTCTCAAAGGTATGTCAGCCATATCCGCGTGGCATTTCTTCAGCTGAGAAACGTGGAACACATCGTGAACTCCTGACAATCCTTCGGGCAATTCCAACTTGTAGGCCACTTCTCCCATACGCTCTAAAACTCGATATGGTCCTACAAATCGTGGCGCTAACTTTCCCTTAACTCCAAAGCGCTTAATTCCCCGAAGTGGTGATACTCGAAGATAAACTCTGTCTCCGACTTTGTAAACTGTCTCTTTGCGGTTAGAATCTGCGTAGCTCTTCTGCCTGGACTGGGCTACCTTGAGCCTATCGCGAATCAACTTCACCTTCTGTTCAGACTCCTTAATAAAATCAGGTCCAAACAACTGGCAGTCTCCAACTTCGTCCCATGACAACGGTGTCCTGCACCTCCTTCCGTACAAGGCTTCGAAAATGGCCATCTTCAAACTGGTTTGGTAACTGTTGTTGTAAGAGAACTCTGCATATGGCAAATTGTTGTCCCAACTAGATCCATAATCTAGTGCACAAGCTCTCAACATATCCTCCAAAATCTGATTAACTCTCTCGGTCTGTCCATCTGTCTACGAATGAAAAGTTGTACTGAATTCTAGCCTGGTACCCAAAGTCTAATGCAACTGCTTCCAGAACTTTGAGGTAAACTGGGTTCCTCTGTGTGATACAATACTCCTCGGAACTCCATGCAGACATACGATCCTGGTCATGTATATCTTTGCCAACTTAGCACTGGTGTAGGTGGTCTTTACTGGGATGAAATGAGCTACCTTCATCAATCGATCAACTACAACCCAAATCGAGTCATAGCCAGAACGAGTCCTTGGTAATCCCGTGATAAAATCCATGCCTAGCTTATCCCACTTCCATTCGGGTATCGGCAATGGATGTAACAATCCTGCTGGCTTCTGATGCTCTGCCTTTACTCTCTGACATATATCACAAACTGCTACATACTCCACAATATCTTTCTTCATTCCGGTCCACCAAAATGTATCCTTCAAATCCAAATACATCTTGGTATTTCCTGGGTGAATCGAATACGGTGAATCAAGCGCCTCTTGCAGAATCAACTTCCTGATCTCCGGGTCATTGGGCACATAAACACGGTCTTCAAACCACAGGGTATCGTGCTCATCCTCACGAAAACCTTTAGCTTTTCCTTCGCTCATTTTCTCCTTTATAGAGGCAATCTCCTTGTCAGTCTTCTGAGCTTCTCTGATTCTATCCATCAACGTTGACTGAGTATCCAATGCTGCTACATAGCCTCTCGGAACTATTTCCAAACATAGCTCATGAAGATCCTCGGCTAACTCCTTTGGTATTCCTCCCGTCATTAATGTATTGACATGGCTCTTATGGCTCCATGCGTCAGCTACTACATTGGCCTTTCCGGGATGGTAATGCAATCTCATATCATAATCCTTGATGAGCTCCAACCATCTCCTTTGTCTGAGGTTCAACTCCTTCTGCATAAAAATGTACTTCAAACTCTTGTGATCCGTGTACACCTCACAATGATTTTCCAATGAGGATATGTCTCCATGTCTTCAATGCATGCACTACGGCTGCTAACTCCAAATCATGCGTGGCATAATTCAATTTGTGAGGCTTCAATTGTCATGAAGCATACGAAACAACTCTTCCCTCCTGCATAAGTACTGCTCCAAGTCCTCGACGTGAAGCGTCGCAATATACCTCATAATCCTTCGTCTGATCTAGCAAAATCAACACTGGTGAGGTAACCAAACATTTCTTCGATTCTTGGAAACTAGCCTCACACTCCTCAGTCCATATGAACTTGGTATCCTTCTTCAACAACTCCGTCATAGGCTTTGCAATCTTCGAGAAGTTCTCAATAAATCTCCGGTAGTATCCTGCGAGTCCAAGAAAACTCCGGATCTCTCCAACTGTTGTTGGTGCTTCCCAATTGGTCACAGTGATAACCTTTGTGGGATCAACTGCTATTCCTTTTCCAGATATAACGTGTCCGAGGAATCCTACTTCCTTCAGCCAAAACTCACATTTGCTGAACTTGGCATATAACTGATGTTCTCTGAGCTTCTCCAGTACCAATCACAAATGTTCCTTGTGTTCCTCTTCATTCTTCGAGTAAACCAGAATATCATCAATGAACACCACGATGAACTTATCCAAAAACTCCATAAACACTTTGTTCATCATGTTCATAAAATAGGCAGGTGCGTTAGTCAGTCCAAATGACATAACGGTATACTCATACAGTCCATATCTGGTGGTGAATGTTGTCTTAGGTATGTCCTGCTCTCGAATCTTCAACTGATGGTACCCTGATCGCAAATCGATCTTGGAAAACACTTTAGCTCCTTGCAACCGATCAAATAGATCATTGATCAATGGTAGTGTGTACTTGTTCTTGATTGTTACCTCGTTCAATCCACGATAATCAACAACCATCCTTAACGATCCATCCTTCTTCTCTACTAGAAGTACTGGTGATCCCCAAGGCGAAGAACTTGGGCGAATGTAACCTTTACCCAGTAACTCCTTAATCTGCTTCTTAATTTCCACCAAATCCTTTGCAGGCATCCTGTATGGTCTCTTCGATATTGGCCCTGTGCCTAGCAAAAGATCAATCAAAAACTCAATGTCTCTATCCGGTGGCATGCCTGGCAACTCTTCTGGAAATACGTCAGGGAAATCCTTTACCACTGGTACTTCCTCCTGCACAACTCCTGTCAAGGAATTTGCTTGAATCCTTTTCGGCACATGCCGTGATACGTACTTGATCCTTCTTCCTTTTGGCGTTGTAAGCAAAATTGTCTTACTAGCGCATTCAATGTCCCCTTCATACTTTGACAACCAATCCATGCCTAATATCACATCCAGTCCTTGAGATTCCAATACTATTAGGTCTGAGGGAAAGACATAGTTACCAATCCTTAATGGTAACCAATCACACCATCGACTAGCCATATACTCTGCTCGTCACTCAGTCCTTCCAGAAACTTCTCCTGCTTAGCTGCATCTGTAGCAACGTCATTTGGGGCATAATGTGCTAGCTTACTAAAGTCATCCACATACTGGCCAACTGTCCGTCCTCCTTGGCGCAAGTTGCAAAACTCACGCTTCTTCATGGCCATAGCTCCTGCTGAAACATGGGCAGTATGGAAAGCTTGCTGAAACTGGTCCCATGTGACAGTGTCTACAGGGTAAGTGGCTGTAAAATTCTCCCACCATGCTGCTGCGGGTCCTTCAAGCTGATGTGCGGCAAACTTCACTTTTCCTCATCTGTACATCCAGCAGTGGTCAACTCCCTTCCTGTCTTGCGGAGCCAATCATCTGCTACTATCGGCTCGGTTCTACTAGAAAACACCGGCGGATTTAGCCTAAGGAAACAGGTCAAGTGATCAACTGGTGGTGGCGGCGGTGGGTTGTTGTTGTTGTTGTTTTGGTTCTGGACTAACAACTGCATCAAAGCATTCTGCTGCTGGATCAACTGAGTGAGCTCCGGTGGAAAGCAAATCCATTGTCACGTCTCGGAGGCATCTGAGGGTTTAGAAAAGATGAGAACTAAGAATAGAATGAGGTCTAAAGAGGAAACACTACCCAAATCCACATGAGACAAATGCACACAAAAATCACTTCATTCAATCAAACAAGGGCATACAATCGGTCTAGAACTATCGCAAAAGTGCGTGGACTATAATATGTACATGGGGGAATACTACTACTGTTATGGTAGTCTACTAGAAAAACTGCTCCGATGAAGACTCCATGATATCTGCTCTAGCTTCGTCTTCGAAATCATCATCACTAGAATCGGAATTAGTGTCGTCGATGATGATGTAGTTATCTGGACAGGTGCAATCTTCATCTTCTCCTCCGGGTGCTGAATTCCCCATGAGTTCCTCAATTTTCTCCTTAAGATCGCCGTTTTGTCTCACTAGAGCTACAATCTCATCCATGTAGTCCTTGCGAGTGGCCTTCAATTCTCCTTCTAGCTCAATTATCTTGGCTTTTGCTTTCTTCAACTCCATCATATATGCGCACATCTGGTTCTCCTGGCGTCGAATGTGCTGGTTTAACTCCTGGATGAAAGCTGCAATGGATCTATCCTTCTTGGTGCTAACTATCTCCCATTGTTCATCTCGGCGTCTGCAAATCTGGTAAATAGTATCCTTGAGGTCTTCTTGGTAAACTTCTCCAATGTGTCCCATGGTGATATGATCCACCATGCTCTTTCCCAGACTCCATGTTGGTGCATTGAAAACACACTCTATGGGCTCCGTGATTGGCGCGAACGTCCTTCCTAGAATTAGAGCTTGAATCTTCCAACGCTCCTCTTCGGGTAAAGTGGCGTTGTAGGTCCCGGTGAAGCTTGGTATACCAATGTTCAGGTACTTAGTGACTTCCTTCAGGTGTCGTCCAAAAGGTGTATCTTCATCCGGTTGCGTGAACTTGATCCTCGCTTCCGTCATCCTAAAAGAGTAGAAAGGATGAGGAGTCAGAAATGAGAAGAGAGTAGTGATGTAGGGCTTTAGCTTAGTGGTCGTGTCCTACAGTCAGCGTGTGCTCTGATACCATCTCTGTAGCGACCAGACCTCAAACAGTCTGACCTCTGTGCTCAGGTGTCATCCCTGGATCAGTAATGCTGACACCACATAGTACTTTGAAGGATTTATAACAGAGTAGCAATCACACACTTATTACATCAATGTCTCAAAGAGAACTTATTACAATAAATATGGCTTAAGGCCATCTAATAACGATAACATCGGAAGGCTTGGAAGATAAGTGAGTCCATCAACTCCAACGGCATCACTGAGTATAGAACCACGACCTAAAAGGCACCTTACTCGTCGTCTGAAAAGTCTGCAACATGAAATGTTGCATCCCAAAACTGGTCAGCACATGGAATATGCTGACAATGTAACACATAGAGAGTAATGAAAGATTAAGCCTATACTACATGCATATATGGCTGGTGGAAAGCTCTATGGTTACAGTTTTGCGTAAAGCCAATTTTTCCCTACTGCAAAGGAATAAATTTATTTAACTATCATGGTGGTTGTTAAACATTGAGAATGGTTGACAGCATCCTCAATCCCAATTAAAATAATCATCATTAAAAACCCAACAATATTAATTTAAAGTAACATGATGAGATTCACATGATATCCATGTACTAGATACTCAAAAACGTCCATAACCGGGGACACGGCTAACCATGATTAGTTTGTACACTCTGCAGAGGTTTGCGCACTTTTCCCCACAAGACTCGATCTCCTCCGTTGGGATTCTCGCACTACATGGTGTTTGAGAAACGGATGGCCGAGACATAGTCTTTCAGAAGCGCTAGCACCTTACGATGTGATAGACCGTACCAACCTACATCCCCTACATCTGCTAGTCTACCACTGTGAGAGTTCGCACGACTTAGTCAACTATGCCAGAGCCCATAATGGCTTGTGGCTGCACACGGAAGTTTCTAGTTTGAATAACCTCATGATCCCTTTGAGCCTGGGTGGCGGTCCAAAAAGAAACAGGCAATCCTGGAATACCCAGGTACCTCAATCCACCCAGATGTGTGTTCAAGTTGCCACCTTAGATGAACCCTTAATTACCAAACTCACATCTGTCATGGATATCACTCACCCAATCCACGTCTACTAGCATAGCATGGCATAATAAGCAAACGTAGAAGTAACTCCCAAAGGTTTGACAATAAAACAGGTAATAGGTACTACCTCAACTACTTCCCATCCCACAATTTAATTAGATCCTAATCATGCAGTGTTTGAGGATTGATCTAATGCAATAAAACTGGGTAGTGAAAGAGGTATGATCAAAGTGTTACTTGCCTTGCTGATGATCCGCGAAACCTAGAGATTCGAAGTAACAGGCGGCGCACTCCGGGTATTCTATCGCAGACAAACAAACAAGCATACAATAAGTACTCATCTAATGCACAGGTAAAACTCAAATAAGAGATCTAACCAGAAAGTTCAACTTAAGAACTCCGGTTTGCAAAAAGAATCAAATCGAACGAAGCAACGAAAGTCAAACGGCAAAAGAAAACAACTTCGTTCTACTAATCTGGATCTAAGTCAAATTTCACAGAAGCAAAAACTTATTTAAGTTGGTTAAACGGATAGAGGGTTTCGAGACGAAACTCTAGGCGCTTGAATCGCCTGATTCCGATAAACGAGCGAAAAGTTATACTAAAATGAAAATCGGATCAGAAATCGCGATCAGAAAATAACCGCGGAAAATCCGAGAAAAAGAAAAACGACGAACGGATTAACGAACGAACGTTCGCTAATTAAACTAAACCGAAAATAATAAAACCGATCTAATAAAAATACAAAAAAATAAAAAAACCGAAAAAAACAAAAATAAAAACGAAGAAAACCAATCGGTTTTTTTTAAAACGGGCACGGAAATCGAGGCGGCGGCGAACCTCGGGCGACGGGATCGTCGGCGGCGGAGGCTCCGGCGGTTGCACGCGGATCGAGGTGGGGTTGATGGGCTGGGGCGGCTCGTGGCGGCGCTATTTAAAGGCTGCCCCCGGGCGGTGTCCCGCTCGGGTACGGCCCGAAGTCGGTTCGTTTTTTTTAAATAATTACGCTCAGAAAAAAATTTAAAAAGAAATACTAAACGGACTCCAAAAATCTTGAAATAAATTTTCCCGGGCTTCTAAAATCAAGCCCGACAAAGTGAACATTTATTTGGGACCTAAATGCAATTTTGAAAAACGCATATTTTTCCTAAATTCAAATAAAAATATCGAAAAACTCCGAGAAAAATCTTATTTGATTTTATTATTAAATGCTCAATATTTCTATATTTTGGGAAAGTCATTTTATTCCCTCTGTCATATTTTTGTAATAGAAATAATTGATGATAAATAAAACAAAATGATCCTATTTTCAAAATTTGAGAAAAACTCAAATATGAAAATAACGAAACCTACAACTCTCTCCGTGGGTCCTTGAGTTGCTTAGGATTTTCAAGATCAAAACCAAAAGCAAATAAAATATGATATGCAGATGATCTAATGTATAACATTCCAAATTGAAAATTTGGGATGTTACATATGGATACGAGGGATCTGTACCCTGTGAGATCTACTCTGCTAGACATGGTGGATTGGCGTCACGTGGGAGGCATCACCCCACCCCGTGGTCCCCGCAGGCCACCGTTTGTTGGTCCAAGACCTCACCCTAGCCCCTTTGGTCCATAGGCTCCTCAGGACCGTCTGTTCCCGGATGGTCAGGTGAAGGAAATATGCCCTAGAGGCAATAATAAAGTTATTATTTATTTCCTTATATCATGATAAATGTTTATTATTCATGCTAGAATTGTATTAACTGGAAACATAATACATGTGTGAATACATAGACAAACAGAGTGTCACTAGTATGCCTCTACTTGACTAGCTCATTAATCAAAGATGGTTATGTTTCCTAACCATGAACAAAGAGTTGTTATTTGATTAACGAGATCACATCATTAGTTGAATGATCTGATTGACATGACCCATTCCATTAGCATAGCACCCGATCATTTAGTATGTTGCTATTGCTTTTATCCATGACTTATACATGTTCCTTTAACTATGAGATTATGCAACTCCCGTTTACCGTAGGAACACTTTGTGTGCTACCAAACGTCACAACGTAACTGGGTGATTATAAAGGTGCTCTACAGGTGTCTCCGAAGGTACATATTGGGTTGGCATATTTCGAGATTAGGATTTGTCACTCCGATTGTCGGAGAGGTATCTCAGGGCCTTCTCGGTAATACACATCACATAAAGCCTTGCAAGCATTGCAACCAATGAGTTAGTTGCGAGATGATGTATTACGGAACGAGTAAAGAGACTTGCCAGTAACGAGATTGAACTAGGTATTGGATACCGACGATCGAATCTCGGGCAAGTAACATACCGATGACAAAGGGAACAACGTATGTTGTTATGCGGTCTGACCGATAAAGATCTTCGTAGAATATGTAGGAGCCAATATGGGCATCCAGGTCCCGCTATTGGTTATTGACCGGAGACGTGTCTCGGTCATGTCTACATTGTTCTCGAACCGTAGGGTCCGCACGCTTAACGTTACGATGACAGTTATTATGAGTTTATGCATTTTGATGTACCAAAGGAGTTCGGAGTCCCGGATGTGATCACGGACATGACGAGGAGTCTCGAAATGGTCGAGACGTAAAGAATGATATATTGGAAGCCTATGTTTGGACATCGGATGCAT
This sequence comes from Aegilops umbellulata, assembly GCA_032464435.1. Classification (NCBI taxonomy): domain Eukaryota; kingdom Viridiplantae; phylum Streptophyta; class Magnoliopsida; order Poales; family Poaceae; genus Aegilops; species Aegilops umbellulata. The sequence continues at coordinate 100,377,778 of CP136060.1, forward strand.
TCCAGGTGAAATCAGGATTTTACCGGGATACCGGGAGGGTTACCGGAACCCCCCGGGGGCATAATGGGCCAACATGGGCCTTGGAGGAGAGGTGAGAGGGCTGCCCTCATGGGCTGCGCGCCTCCCCCCTGCCCCTAGTCCTATTAGGACTAGGAGAGGTGGGCGCCCCCTCTCTCTCTCTCTCTCCCCCTTGGAGAATCCTAGTCCAACTAGGATTGGGGGGGGGGGAATCCTACTCCCAGAGGGAGTAGGACTCTCCTGGCGCGCCAGGCTTGGCCGGCCAGCCCCTCCCCCTTGGCTCCTTTATATACAGGGGCAGGGGGCACCCCAAAGACACACAAGTTGATCTACGGATCGTTCCTTAGCCGTGTGCGGTGCCCCCTTCGGTAATATCGTTGCAGTGCTTAGGCGAAGCCCTGCGCCGGTAACACATCAAGATCGTCACCACGCCGTCGTGCTGACGGAACTCTTCCCCGACGCTTTGCTGGATCGGAGCCCGGGGATCGTCATCGAGATGAACGTGTGCCAAGAACTCGGAGGTGCCGGAGTAACGGTGCTGTGATCGGTTGGATCGCGAGGAGAACGTACGACTACTTCCTCTACGTTGTGTCAACGCTTCCGCTTCGGTCTACGAGGGTACGTGGACAACACTCTCCCCTCTCGTTGCTATGCATCACCATGATCTTGCGTGTGCGTAGGAAAATTTTGAAATTACTACGTTACCCAACAGTGGTATCAGAGCCTAGGTTTTTATGGTTTGATGTTATTTGCACGAGTAGAACACAAGTGAGTTGTGGACGATACAAGTCATACTGCCTACCAGCATGTCATACTTTGGTTCAGCGGTATTGTTGGACGAGACGATCCGGACCAACCTTACGCGTACTCTTACGCGAGACCGGTTCCCTTGACGTGCTTTGCACATAGATGGCTTGCGGAAGACTGTCTCTCCAACTTTAGTTGAACCGAGTGTGGCTACGCCCGGTCCTTGAGAAGGTTAAAACGGAGTCTATTTGACAAACTATCGTTGTGGTTTTGATGCGTAGGTAAGATGAGTTCTTGCTTAAGCCTGTAGCAGCCACGTAAAACTTGCAACAACAAAGTAGAGGACGTCTAACTTGTTTTTGCAGGGCATGTTGTGATGTGATATGGTCAAGACATGATGCTAAATTTTATTGTATGAGATGATCATGTTTTGTAACCGAGTTATCGGCAACTGGCAGGAGCCATATGGTTGTCGCTTTATTGTATGCAATGCAATCGCGATGTAATGCTTTACTTTATTACTAAGCGGTAGTGATAGTCGTGGAAGCATAAGATTGGCGAGACGACAACGATGCTGCGATGAAGATCAAGGTGTCGCGCCGGTGACGATGGTGATCATGACGGTGCTTCGAAGATGGAGATCACAAGCACAAGATGATGATGGCCATATCATATCACTTATATTTGCATGTGATGTTTATCCTTTTATGCATCTTATCTTGCTTTGATTGACGGTAGCATTATAAGATGATCTCTCACTAATTATCAAGAAGTGTTCTCCCTGAGTATGCACCGTTGTGAAAGTTCTTCGTGCTGAGACACCACGTGATGATCGGGTGTGATAGGCTCTACGTTCAAATACAACGGGTGCAAAACAGTTGCACACGCGGAATACTCAGGTTTAACTTGACGAGCCTAGCATATAACAGATATGGCCTCGGAACACGGAGACCGAAAGGTCGAGCGTGAATCATATAGTAGATATGATCAACATAGTGATGTTCACCATTGAAACTACTCCATCTCACGTGATGATCGGACATGGTTTAGTTGATTTGGATCACGTGATCACTTAGAAGATTAGAGGGATGTCTATCTAAGTGGGAGTTCTTAAGTAATATGATTAATTGAACTTAAATTTATCATGAACTTAGTCCTGGTAGTATTAGCATATCTATGTTGTAGATCAATAGCTCGCGTTGTTGCTTTCATGTGTTTATTTTGATATGTTCCTAGAGAAAATTGTGTTGGAAAATGTTAGTAGCAATGATGCGGATTGGATCTGTAATCTGAGGTTTATCCTCATTGCTGCATAGAAGAACTTTGTCCTTGATGCACCGCTAGGTGATGGACCTTTTGCAGGAGCAGATGCAGACGTTATGAACGTTTTGCTAGCTCAATATGATGACTACTTAATAGTTTAGTGCACCATGCTTAACTGCTTAGAATCGGGACTTCAAAGACGTTTTGAACGTCATGGAGCATATGAGATGTTCCAGGAGTTGAAGTTAATATTTCAAGCAAATACCCGAGTTGAGAGATATGATGTCTCCAACAAGTTCTATAGCTAAAAGATGGAGGAGAATCGCTCAACTAGTGAGCATGTGCTCAGATTGTCTGGGTACTACAATCGCTTGAATCAAGTGGGAGTTAATCTTCCAGATAAGATAGTGATTGACAGAATTCTCTAGTCACCATCACCAAGTTAGTAGAACTTCGTGATGAACTATAATATGCAAGGGATAACGGAAAATATTCCCAAGCTCTTCGCGATGCTAAAATCGGCGAAGGTAGAAATCAAAGAAAAACATCAAGTGTTGATGGTTGACAAGATCACTAGTTTCAAGAAAAGGGCAAAAGGAAAGAAGGGGAACTTCAAGAAGAACGGCAAGCAAGTTGCTGCTCAAGTGAAAAAGCCCAAGTCTGGTCCTAAGCCTGAGACTAAGTGCTTCTACTGCAAAGGGACTGGTCACTGGAAGCGGAACTACCCCAAGTGATTGGCGGATAAGAAGGATGGCAAAGTGAACATAAGTATATTTGATATACATGTTATTGATGTGTACTTTACTAGTGTTCATAGCAACCCCTCAGTATTTGGTACTAGTTCAAGTTGCTAAGATTAGTAACTCGAAACGGGAGTTGCAGAATGAACAAAGACTAGTTAAAGGGCAAGGTGACAATGTGTGTTGGAAGTGGTTCCAAGATTGATATGATCATCATCACACACTCCCTATGCTTTCGGGATTAGTGTTGAAACTAAATAAGTGTTATTTGGTGTTTGCGTTGAGCATGAATATGATTTGATCATGTTTATTGCAATACGGCTATTCATTTAAGTAAGAGAATAAATTTTTGTTCTGTTTACATGAATAAAACCTTCTATGGTTATACACACCAACGAAATGGTTTGTTGGATCTCGATCATAGTGATACACATATTCATAAGATTGAAGCCAAAAGATGCAAAATTAATAATGATAGTGCAACTTATTTGTGGCACTGCAGTTTAGGTCATATTGGTGTAAAGCGCATGAAGAAACTCCATGCTGATGGGATTTTGGAATCACTTGATTATGAATCACTTGATGCTTGCGAACCATGCCTCTTGGGCAAGATGACTAAAAACGCTGTTCTCCGGAACAATGGAGCAAGCAACAGATTTGTTGGAAATCATACATACTGATGTATATGATCCGATGAATATTAAGGCTCGCGACAAGTATCATTATTTTCTAACCTTCACAGATGATTTGAGCAGATATGGGTATATCTGCTTGATGAAACATAAGTCTAAAACATTTGAAAAGTTCAAAGAATTTTAGAGTGAAGTGGAAAATCATCGTGACAAGAAAATAAGGTTTCTACGATCTGATTGCGGAGACAAATATTTGAGTTACGAGTTTGGTCTTCAATTAAAACAATGTGGAATAGTTTCACAAATTCATGCCACCTGGAACACCACAGCATAATGGTGTGTCCGAACGTCATAACCGTACTTCATTGGATATACTACAATCTATGATGTTTCTTACCGATTTACCAATATCGTTTTGGGATCATGCATTAGAGACAGCTGCATTCACGTTAAAAGGGGCACCATCTAAAGTCCGTTGAGACGACACAGTATGAACTGTGGTTTAGCAATAAACCTAAAGCTGTCGTTTCTTAAAGTTTGGAGTTGCGATGCTTATGTGAAAAAGTTTCATCCTGATAAGCTCGAACCCAAATCGGAGAAATGCGTCTTCATAGAATACCCAAAGGAAATTCTTGGGTACACCTTCTATCACAGATCCAAAAGCAAAAATCGTTGCTAAAGAATGGATCCTTTCTAGAGAAGGAGTTTTTCTCGAAAGAAGTGAGTGGGAGGAAAGTAGAAAACTTGATAAGGTAATTGTACCTTCTCCCTTATTGGAAAGGAGTTCATCACAGAAATCTGTTCTTGTGAGTACTACACCAATTAGTGAGGAAGCTAATGATGATGATCATGTAACTTTAGATCAAGTTACTACCGAATCTCGTAGGTAAACCAGAGTGAGATCCGCACCAGAGTGGTACGGTAATCCTGTTCTGGAAGTCATGTTACTAGACCATGATGAACTTGCGAACTATGAGGAAGCGATGATGAGCCCAGATTCCGCGAAATGGTTAGAGGCCATGAAATCTGAGATATGATCCATGTATGAGAACAAAGTATGGACTTTGATGGATTTGCCCGATGATCGGCAAGCTAAAGAAAATAAATGGATCTTGAAGAGGAAGACGGACACTGATAGTAGTGTTACTATCTACAAATCTAGAATTGTCGCAAAAAGGTTTTCGACAAGTTCAAAGTGTTGACTACGATGAGAGTTTCTCACTCGTATGTATGCTTAAGTCTGTCCGAATCATGTTAGCAATTGCCGCATTTTATGAAATCCGGCAAATGGATAAACAAAACTACATTCCTTAATGGATTTATTAAAGAAGAGTTGTATACGATGCAACTAGAAGGTTTTGTCGATCCTGAAGGTGTTAACAAAATATGCAAGCTCCAGCGATCCATCTATGGACTGGTGCAAGCATCTCGGAGTTGGAATATACGCTTTGATAAGTTGATCAAAGCATATAGTTTTATACAGACTTGCGGTGAAGCCTGTATTTACAAGAAAGTGAGTGGGAGCACTACAGCATTTCTGATAAGTATATGTAAATGACATATTATTGATCGGAAATAATGTAGAATTATTCTGTGAAGCATAAAGGAGTATTTGAAAGGAGTTTTTCGAAGAAGGACCTCGGTGAAGCTGCTTACATATTGAGCATCAAGATCTATAGAGATAGATCAAGACGCTTGATAAGTTTTTTCAATAAGTACATACCTTGACAAGATTTTGAAGTAGTTCAAAATGGAACAGTCAAAGAAAGAGTTCTTGCCTGTGTTACAAGGCGTGAAATTGAGTAAGACTCAAAGCCCGACCACGGCAGAAGATAGAAAGAGAATGAAAGTCATTCGCTATGCTTTGGCCATAGGTTCTATAAAGTATGCCATGCTGTGTACCAGACCTATTGTATACCCTACCCTGAGATTGGCACGGGAGTACAATAGTGATCTAGGAGTAGATCACTGGACGGCGGTCAAAATTATCCTTAGTGGAATAAGGATATGTTTCTCGATTATGGAGGTGACAAAAAGGTTCGCCGTAAAGAGTTACGTCGATGCAAGTTTTGGCACTGATCCAGATGACTCTAAAGTCTCAATCTGGATACATATTGAAAGTGGGAGCAATTAGCTAGAGTAGCTCCATGCAGAGCATTGTTGACATAGAAATTTGCAAAGTACATGCGGATCTGAATGTAGCAGACCCGTTGACTAAGATTCTCTCACAAGCAAAACATGATCACACCTTAGTACTCTTTGGGTGTTAATTACATAGCGATGTAAACTAGATTACTGAATCTAGTAAACCCTTTGGGTGTCGGTCACATAGCGATGTGAACTATGGGTGTTAATCACATGATGATGTGAACTATTGATGTTAATCACATGGTGATGTGATCTAGATTATTGACTCTAGTGCAAGTGGGAGACTGAAGGAAATATGCCCTAGAGGCAATAATAAAGTTGTTATTTATTTCCTTATATCATGATAAATGTTTATTATTCATGCTAGAATTGTATTAACTGGAAACATAATACATGTGTGAATACATAGACAAACAGAGTGTCACTAGTATGCCTCTACTTGACTAGCTCATTAATCAAAGATGGTTATGTTTCCTAACCATGAACAAAGAGTTGTTATTTGATTAACGAGATCACATCATTAGTTGAATGATCTGATTGACATGACCCATTCCATTAGCATAGCACCCGATCGTTTAGTATGTTGCTATTGCTTTTATCCATGACTTATACATGTTCCTTTAACTATGAAATTATGCAACTCCCGTTTACCGTAGGAACACTTTGTGTGCTACCAAACGTCACAACGTAACTGGGTGATTATAAAGGTGCTCTACAGGTGTCTCCGAAGGTACATATTGGGTTGGCATATTTCGAGATTAGGATTTGTCACTTCGATTGTCGGAGAGGTATCTCAGGGCCTTCTCGGTAATACACATCACATAAAGCCTTGCAAGCATTGCAACCAATGAGTTAGTTGCGAGATGATGTATTACGGAACGAGTAAAGAGACTTGCCAGTAACGAGATTGAACTAGGTATTGGATACCGACGATCGAATCTCGGGCAAGTAACATACCGATGACAAAGGGAACAACGTATGTTGTTATGCGGTCTGACCGATAAAGATCTTCGTAGAATATGTAGGAGCCAATATGGGCATCCAGGTCCCGCTATTGGTTATTGACCGGAGACGTGTCTCGGTCATGTCTACATTGTTCTCGAACCGTAGGGTCCGCACGCTTAACGTTACGATGACAGTTATTATGAGTTTATGCATTTTGATGTACCGAAGGAGTTCGGAGTCCCGGATGTGATCACGAACATGACGAGGAGTCTCGAAATGGTCGAGACGTAAAGAATGATATATTGGAAGCCTATGTTTGGACATTGGATGCATTCCAGGTGAAATCAGGATTTTACCGGAATACCGGGAGGGTTACCGGAACCCCCGGGGGCATAATGGGCCAACATGGGCCTTGGAGGAGAGGTGAGAGGGCTGCCCTCATGGGCTGCGCGCCTCCCCCCTTCCCCTAGTCCTATTAGGACTAGGAGAGGTGGGCGCCCCCTCTCTCTCTCTCTCCCCCTTGGAGAATCCTAGTCCAACTAGGATTGGGGGGGGGAATCCTACTCCTAGAGGGAGTAGGACTCTCCTGGCGCGCCAGGCTTGGCCGGCCAGCCCCTCCCCCTTGGCTCCTTTATATACAGGGGCAGGGGGCACCCCAAAGACACACAAGTTGATCTACGGATCGTTCCTTAGCCGTGTGCGGTGCCCCCTTCCACCAAATTCCACCTCGGTAATATCGTTGCAGTGCTTAGGCGAAGCCCTACGCCGGTAACACATCAAGATCGTCACCACGCCGTCGTGCTGACGGAACTCTTCCCCGACGCTTTGCTGGATCGGAGCCCGGGGATCGTCATCGAGCTGAACGTGTGCCAAGAACTCGGAGGTGCCGGAGTAACGGTGCTGTGATCGGTTGGATCGCGAGGAGAACGTACGACTACTTCCTCTATGTTGTGTCAACGCTTCCGCTTCGGTCTACGAGGGTACATGGACAACACTCTCCCCTCTCGTTGCTATGCATCACCATGATCTTGCGTGTGCGTAGGAAAATTTTGAAATTACTACGTTACCCAACATCAGGTTGAACTTCCAGGCTATGGATGTGACTTCTATGAGGAATACTACGGAGCTGTCCGAGTTAGTAGTAGTATCACTAGTATTGTAATAGTTGTATTTCCACCGTCCCGCGTGACCTGTGGAATATGACTCAGTGTGTATCAATTCCGGAGGTGTAGAAAAATAATGTATAGGAGCTTGGAATGCCTCCGATGAGATGTAATGTCTTTCATCATAGTTGTACTTTAGCCTGGGCTTGTACTAAACTATGTATGGTGTGTATGACCGTTGGTATATATATGGCAGTTTCTGTATTACCATGTCATACTGGTGAATATCTCTTCATTCCGCGTTATCCATTACATTCCGCACTTCCTTGTCCAGTTTTTGCCATCCTTGTCTAAACCGTTGTTTTGTTCTCCTAGGATGGTAAACACCCGCAACAACCTGGCTGCCCCGGAGCAAGGTGAAGCCAGTGCAGCTAGGAATGACAATCTGCCTCAATCGCCTTCTCTGGCCCAAGTTATGCTGGAGGCAGAATGAACAAGCGTGAGACCAACCGCTTGTTGGAGCGGATTGAGCAGAACACTGCACGCCAGCCGAGGAACGACCTGGTGTCAATCAATGACTTTGTCAAGCTATATCCACCAAAGTTTAATCATTCCGTCGAGCCTCTCGATGCGGATGACTGGCTTCGCAGCATCACCCACAAGCTACGTTCTGCCAATGTAGCCGAAGCTGATAAGGTTTAACATTGATAGCATTAACACGATAAAATCTGTGCAAAACATAAATCCTGAACCGGAATCATTTTCCTTTTGTAGACTTCCCCATGGCTAAGCAAGTGTATGAGTGCAACTGGGCTCCTTCCCGGGTCACCGAAACTCACCTGAATAATCTGGTCCTGACCGGTGCATTGAGCAGCAAAAACGCGATTCATTGGAGGGTGCCAGGCAAAGAGTGCCCCCCTACACCCCGAGATGGCGAAGTCGTTGTGTTTGCGGATCACTTAGCCCGCGGTTTCAACCCGCCCGGTTCAAAATTTTATCGCGACGTTTTGGCTAACTTCCAACTCCATCCACAAGATATTGGCCCCAATTCTGTCACTAACATATGCCACTTTCAAGTGCTCTGTGAGGTGTTTTTTCAAGAGGAACCCACAGTTGAGTTGTTTCGAGATTGCTTTCACTTAAACCGCCGCACAGAATTTACTGATGGCTCCAACATGGAACTGGGTGGCGTGTCAATCCAGAAGAGGAAAGAGGTCACTTACCCTCATGCGAAACTGCATAGTCACCCCCAAGAGTGGAATAACTCCTGGTTTTATTGTAAAGACACCTCCCCAGAGAACGAGAATATCCTGCCCGGTTTTCGTCCAGAACGGCTCAGCAACACTCACCCCCTTCCTCAGAGGCTGACTGCTAAAGAGAGGAGTAAATACGCTCCCCAACTGTCCAAGCTCAGAGCCTTCATGGCCAACGGTTTAACAGGAGTCGACCTCGCTCGTTGCTGGATATCTTGGAGTATACTGCCACTCAGTCAACGCTCCGGTTTGATGTGTGAATACACAGGCAGTGTTGATGATCCGTTACGTCATGTAAACATCCAGCTTACGGATGACGAGGTCACCGAAGCCGTAAAGAAGATTTTAAATGAACTGGAACGCGTCTGTGCACGAACTGGCCTTCTTCCCTTCTGCGCCATCAACAAACCACCGGCGGTAAATCAAAATTTCTTCTCATTAAGTCTGATGTTATCTTGTGCGCGTATGACTGATTCTAATGTCTGTTGACGCAGGGTGATGACCCGTTCTGGAGCAAAAAACTCCCTCAAGGGAAGGCGGATAAACCGGAGCAATCGACCCGGCCTAAGACGAGAGTCATCAAAAAGTCTGCTCACAAGAGGAAAACCACGGCCTCTTCCGATCCTGCCGATGATGAGGTGGGTAATCCGGGTTTTGAAGCTGATCTTGACTCCCTCGGTTTGTTGTTCGTACAGCTTATTGACGATGCAATTTGTCAGGATGATGCTGAAGCGAGCCATGCTGATGATGCAGAGGTAATTACCATTTCTTCTGATTCAAGCCTTCTGCCTTCCCACAAAATCCGTCAGGCGAACCGTAAAGTTAAATTTTCCCATCCTCTTGCTTACTCGGATCCCAACTTTCTTATGAAGACCCGTCAGCACGAGGTGCGTCGTACAACCCGACACAGCGGTCAGGTAGTTACCTCCGCCGGTTTACCGAACAGTCCGGTTCGGAGACGTCGTTCATAGGTCTCTAACTTGCTTGTCAAATTTTGTCCTAAAGCGGGCTGTTTTCGTCAACCGCTTAATCCGTCTGACTCCGATTATCAGGTCACCTCGCACTCATCCTCTGGCGAGTCAACTGGTACTCTGCTGCCTCCGCTCAAAACCGTGCTTGGGTAAGCTTACTTTTCTCATCAAGTTGTCCATTGTTGCAATCTTCACCATATGCTGTCTTCAACTTTGCTGCTTCTTTCAGAGCTAAACCAAGGCCAAGCAAAAAAGCTCGCCAAGACAAAACAGGAGAAGAAAACGCTCCTCCTGAACCGGACACTGCCCCGAACATTGAAACGACCATCCCTGAAGATGTAATTGATGACCCATTAGTCCGAGATGAAGTCATTGTTCCTGAAGAAGGCTCTGTTAACCCCTCCGGCCCAACGGATCAACCAGCCAGCCCGATTCGTGCTGAGAAAACCATTAGTTCCTCAAAGCCTGTCGAGAAACCGACCATACCAGTCCAGACCGACGACCACAACGATGATGAAGTCATGATTACCGGCATAGGTCGTACTGAACCGGGAAATCCCATCGCTTTGGCCAAGCACACTGCTAAAGAAGAAATTTCTGCTTTAAGTAAAGGTAAATGGGATGTTGATCTGGCAACGTACTCCACTCTTGGCGCTCAAGACATTCATTCTGGCTATTTAAACTGGCTATATACTAGCGTGACTATGAAGCCAATCTTGTGAAGATGATGAAAGACAAATTCGAGGTAACTTCCATGCCCTCACTCCTGCTTCTTACCACCGTAGCCCCCAAGGGTCGGTTTAACTTTATCATAATTGAATCGACACTTGCAATCATCATACCGTAGCATCCGAAATATCATTAAAGCAAATAGCCATTAGCCCCCAAGTGCCAAGTTGAATATTTGTATTGAGCTTGGGACTTTGATAATGACCTGAGAACTTGAGATCAAATAAGCATTAGCCCCCAAGTACAAAGTATCTAACTTGTTATGTGCTTGGTACTTCCTTTGTTTAAACTATATAACTTGTCGGACTGCAGGCTGAACTGAAGGTCAAAGAGAGCCAAATCGCTGATCTTCAAGAGAATGTGAAGTCCCAGCAAGCAGAAGCTTCCAAAGCCAAGGAGGAACTAACCAGCGCTTTAGGCAGCATGGAACAATTGAAGGAAGGTTTTAATAAGGAGCGGGCTGACTGGGCTACAGAAAAGGCTGCTTTAACCAAGAAGATTGAAAATGCAGAAGCTGCCCTTAAACCGGTAACGGATGAATTGACCAGCGTGAAGCGACAGGTGCACGCAATGGCTGCAGCCGTCTTTGGTAAGCCTCCTGTAACATGTTTAATGACCTTGATTCTTCTATAAAACAGCTCGGTTTACGACCTGCTGATCGTATTACAGGCACTCGCATCCATCACTTGGGATCAGACGTGCGTATGAAGCTGAAAGCGGTCTATACCTTAGTCGAGCAGCTGTATACGGGCGCTCAGCGGATTATCACCACTGCTTCACACAACAATCCGGCACCCACATTGATCCAGGACACACTGAAGAGGTTGTCGATGCTCCCTGCTCGGATTGAAGAGCTAAGAAGATCTGCTGCTCGAACCGGAGCCATTAATGCCTTAATCCGGGCCAAAGCATGGGTGCCTGATTTTGATCCCGTTGAAGCGGCTCAAGGCTATCCTAGCTTAAAGGAGGATGGCTCTGAATTCGATGAAGAAGAATTGATAAAGATAAACCGGGCAGTGCGCCCTCTGGCCTGCCAATTGGTAGAAGAAGCAAACTTGTCTCATTATCAAGCCCAGTATGACGATCAGAACAAGCGGGTAGCTGTGCCAATCCCTGAAGCGGAAAACTTAATTCCTCCAATCCGTAAGCACACTTATGCCCCTGATATTGAACCGTCGTCACTGATACATGGGGAAGCCGTTTTTCAAGCATTAATGGGGATCGATTGGACCACTGTTGACTTCCAGCCGCTGGGTAGGGAGGAGGACGCTAAAGTGGAGCAGGATGATCCAGAACCATCAAACCGGAACGGCACGCAGGCGTGAACCGAGGGCAGTTTTAACTGGTTTCCTTTTGACACTTTGTCAAGAAACAATCACCTTATTCGGGCACCGTGTTGCCTTGTAATAGGATAGACCGTACCTTATGCTTCATGAGATGCCTTCGCGCATCAGCACTGATATCCTCCTTTAGAAAATCATTATTGCCAACTTATATCTCCTGCGATCAGAAATTTTTAAACTACCAGGGCGGTTGTACCGTCATCCAGTTTGCGAATTATTATAGTTACGCAAGGAAACGTGCAAGTATGATCAAATTTTTGTGATACGAAATACCTGTCATATAATGGGCATGAAATAGGCGTTCGTAGCCAATGTTGAAGCGGGAGTTGATAACTCTTAAACCGTCATGGGAGAATCGAACCCCTGTGTATATAACACCGGTTTACAATGTAAACCGTCCTTTAATGATAGCAGCCTTTCGTTGCTCGAAAGAGGATATTTAGCAGAAAAAACTCAAACCGAGCCAACAATCTCAGATTTTTGCAAAAGAGGGCCGTGTTCCGCCAAATTGGCTATGTTGGACCGGTGCCGAATGTTGTCGGTTTAAGAGAAAAGCAATAAACTATCAACTCTTAAAAAAGGAAAGAGATCAAAATACGGTGACAAAAACCTTTTGCAAAAGAAGAGCTCTATTGAGCTTGGTCAGACAAAATCACCATGGTCAGACGCAACCAAGCCCCCCGAAGGTGTAGCGACGGTTCCAGTCAGCCAGGACCCCAAAATGACGCGTGGCATTATGCCGGCCAAGTGGCATTGCTATGGTTCGGGTTCGACCAAGCCCCCAAATGACTCTAAGGCCCGTAGGCCGACCAAGAGGCGTGACCGGTTCAGACGTGACCGTGTCCCCAAATGATTCTAGTGGCTTTCGCTGGCCAAGAGGTATTGCATCGGTTCGGACACGACCGAGCCCCCAAATGACTCTGGTGGCTTTCGCCGGCCAAGAGGTATTGCATCGGTTCAAACATGACCGAGCCCCCAAATGACTCTGGTGGCTTTCACCGGCCAAGAGGTATTGCATCGGTTCAAACATGACCGAGCCCCCAAATGACTCATAAGGATAGCTATGTTCTCTTTGGTTCGAACACGACCTATGTTTGAACAGGAAGCCTCAAGTGATCTTGTTAAGACTTGCAAGGGGTAAACCGGATGTTGCTTAAAGACAACCCCGTGTAACCACACATGATATAAAAGAACAGATACCCCGCTTTGGCTGAGGATCCGGTTTATTATAATATATACATAGTCATGATATATACATAAGCAGAGCCCATGGCTCAGGTATAGTAAGGCCGAAGATGAGCTATATTCCATGGTCTGTCGGTCTCTTGCCCTGATTTGCGTGAGTCTTTGTGCTCTCGAACATCTATCAGGTAGTATGAACCATTGTGTAGACTCTTGCTGACCACGAAAGGCCCTTCCCAAGGCGGAGACAATTTATGCATCTCGGTTTGATCTTGAATAAGTCGAAGCACCAAATCTCCCTCTTGAAAGGTTCTGGTCCTGATCCGACGACTGTGATAGCGACGAAGATCCTGTTGGTATATCGCTGAACGGGCAGCTGCTATGTCTCGCTCTTCATCTAGCCGGTCCAAAGCATCCTGTCTAGAACTTTCGTTGTCTGTTTCAACGTAAGCCGCCACACGAGGTGAATCGTGTCGTATGTCACTAGGAAGAACTGCCTCTGCCCCATAAACCATGAAGAACGACGTGTATCCAGTTGACCTGTTAGGCGTGGTGTTGATGCTCCATAACACAGAGGGTAACTCTTCGACCCAACAACCCGGCGTCCACTGCAAAGGAACCATAAGCCTGGGCTTAATGCCTCTCAAGATCTCCTGATTAGCTCTTTCTGCTTGACCATTGGACTATGGGTGCGCCACTGATGACACATCAAGGCGGATGTGCTCTCGTTCGCAAAACTCCTTCATGGCACCTTTAGATAAATTGGTACCATTGTCTGTGATGATGCTGTGTGGAAAATCAAACCGGAAAATCACTTTTTTGATGAACCAAACCGCGGTGGCCGCATCACACTTGCTAACGGGCTCTGCTTCTACCCACTTTGTAAATTTGTCCACCGCCACCAGAAGGTGGGTCTTCTTGTCCTTGGACCTTTTGAAAGGCCCAACCATGTCCAGCCCCCAGGTTGCAAACGGCCAAGTAATTGGAATCATCCTCAATTCTTGAGCCGGGACGTGAGCGCGTCTTGAGAATTTTTGACAACCATCACACCGCCTGACCAGATCCTCCGCATCCGCATGAGCAGTCAGCCAATAGAAACCGTGACGAAAAGCTTTTGCCACTAAAGACTTTGAACCGGCGTGGTGACCACAATCTCCTTCGTGGATCTCACGCAAAATTTCACGGCCTTCGTCAGGAGATACACACCGTTGAAAGGCTCCTGTCACACTGCGATGATGTAGTTCGCCGTTTTCCACTACCATGGACTTGGACCGACGTACTATCTGCCTGGATAGAACCTCATCCTCTGGCAACTCCCCTCGGTTCATGTACGCCAGGTAAGGGAGCGTCCAATCCGGGATGACATGTAATGCCGCGACCAATTGAGCCTCTGGGTCAGGAACCGCCAAATCTGCTTCGCCAGGCAGTTGAACCGACGGGTTGTAAAGCACATCAAGGAACACATTAGGTGGTACCGGTTTATGCTGTGACCCTAGTCGACTTAAAGCATCCGCCGCCTCGTTCTTTTGTCGGTCCACATGGTCCACCTGATAACCTTTGAAGTGACCTGCGACCACATCAACCTCACGACGATAAGCAGCCATGAGTGGATCTTTAGAATCCCATGTACCAGACACCTGCTGGGCCACCAAATCAGAGTCGCCAAAGCACTTAACCCGGCTTAAATTCATCTCCTTAGCCATCCGGAGACCATGAAGCAAGGCCTCGTATTCTGCTGCATTGTTAGTACAAGGGAACATTAAACGGAGAACATAACAAAACTTATCACCTCGTGGGGAAGTTAGTATGACTCCAGCCCCCGATCCTTCCAATTGACGTGATCCGTCAAAATGAATGGTCCAGTAAGTGTGATACGGCTTCTCTTCAGGGACCTGCAACTCCGTCCAATCATTGATAAAATCCACCAATGCCTGAGACTTTATCGCAGTGCGAGGCACATACTTTAAACCGTGTGGTCCAAGCTCTAT
The DNA here is from genome assembly GCA_032464435.1 of Aegilops umbellulata. Lineage (NCBI taxonomy): Eukaryota > Viridiplantae > Streptophyta > Magnoliopsida > Poales > Poaceae > Aegilops > Aegilops umbellulata. The sequence continues at coordinate 100,392,840 of CP136060.1, forward strand.
AGCCCACTTGGCAATCCGACCAGTCGCTTCCCGGTTCTGGATGATATCACCCAAAGGAGCAGAACTGACAACCGTGATAGGGTGGCCTTGGAAATACTGCTTCAGCTTCCGGCTTGCCATAAAAACTCCATATACTAGCTTTTGCCAATGCGGATATCGTTGTTTGGATTCAAACAACACCTCGCTGATGTAATAAACCGGATGTTGAACCGGGTATTCTTTGCCTGCCTCCTTCCGCTCTACCACAATAGCCACACTGACCGCGCGAGCGTTAGCAGCTACATACAACAACAATGGTTCCTTATCAGTGGGAGCAGCGAGTACGGGCAGATTGACCAGCTGTCGCTTTAAATCCTCGAACGCCTGATCAGCGGCAGAATTCAAGACGAACTGATTTGTCTTTTTTTCAACATTTGATACAGAGGAATTGCTTTCTCTCCGAGGCGGCTGATAAACCGGCTTAACGCAGCAATTCTGCCTGCCAGACGTTGCACGTCATTGATGCATTTCGGTTTAGCTAGAGAGGTGATAGCCGTAATTTTGTCCGGACTAGCCTCAATTCCCCTGTTGGACACCAAGAAACCCAATAGCTTGCCAGCTGGTACACCAAAGACACACTTGGCTGGATTGAGCATCATCTTGTATATCCTTAAGTTATCAAAGGTCTCCTTCAAATCATCGACCAACGTTTCCTTCTTCCTTGACTTGACCACAATGTCATCCACATAAGCGTGCACATTACGGCCAATCTGCTTGTGGAGACAATTTTGCACACACCGTTGATAAGTTGCCTGGGCACTTTTGAGCCCAAAAGGCATAGATACATAGCAGAAGGCTCCAAAGGGAGTAATGAACGCCGTCTTCTCCTGGTCCTTAACCGCCATCTTAATCTGATGATAACCAGAGTATGCATCCAGAAAGCACAAACGCTCGCAACCCGCCGTAGCATCAATGATTTGATCAATACGGGGGAGGGCAAAAGTATCTGTAGGGCAGGCCTTATTAAGATCTGTATAGTCCACACACATACGCCAAGTGCCGTTTTTCTTAAGGACCAGCACCGGATTAGCAAGCCATTCAGGGTGAAAAGCTTCAACGATGAAGCCGGCCGCTAAGAGCCTGGCCACCTCTTCTCCAATAGCCTTTCTTCTCTCCTCGTTGAACCAGCGAAGGAACTGTTTCACCGGTTTGTATTTAGGATCCACATTAAGGGTGTGCTTAGCGAGTCGCCTCGGTACACCTGGCATGTCAGAGGGCCTCCATGCAAAGATGTCCTGATTCTCACGGAGGAACTCGATGAGCGCGCTTTCCTATTTTGGATCCAGATTGGTACTGATGCTGAATTGCTTGGATGAATCACCAGCTACGAAATCAACAAGCTTGGTCTCCGCGGCTGACGTGAATTTTAAAACCGGATCATGCTCTGTGGTAGGCTTCTTTAAAGGAGTCATATCCGTCGGATCAACATTATCCTTGTAGTATTTGAGCTCCTCCACAGCACAAACCGATTCCGCATAGGCGGCATCTCCCTCTTCACACTCCAAAGCGATCCTGCGGATCCCGTGAACCGTGATGGTTCCCTTGTGGCCTGGCATCTTGAGCTGCAGATATACATAACAGGGCCGTGCCATGAATTTGGCATAAGCCGACCGACCAAACAGGGCATGGTACGGGCTTTGGATCTTCACCACCTCAAAAGTCAGTGTTTCTGATCGGGAATCGTGATCATCTCCGAAAGCCACCTCCAATGCTATCTTGCCCACGGGATACGCAGACTTGCCTAGCACCACGCCATGAAAAACCGTGTTTGAAGGCCGTAGATCTTTATCCTTGAACCCCATACATCGAATGGTCTCATAGTACAGGATGTTAATACTACTGCCCCCATCCATGAGCACCTTGGTGAACTTATAACCTCCTACCTGAGGCGCCACCACTAAAGCCAGTTGACCCGGATTATCCACCCGAGGAGGGTGATCCTCTCTACTCCAGGTGATCGGCTGCTCTGACCATCGTAGATATCGGGGCACGGCCGGTTCAACAGAGTTAACTGCCCTCTTCCGGACCTTATGGTCTCGCTTGTCCAAGCTAGTGGTGAATACATGGTACTGGCCACTATTTAACTGCTTCGGATTGCTCTGGTATCCCGACTGCTGCTGATTATAGCCCCCTTGATCATTCTGGTTATGTTGATTACCATGTCCGCCCGGATTACCAGTCCCGCTCGGATTACCATTAAACCCTGAACCGGAGTTTCCTCCACCGTGGTTTGGCCCGGATCCTGAACCACCACCGGGATTGTGATCATACCGGAAGGCGTTGGAATTCTTGAACTCTCGCATGATGTAACAATCCTTCCATAGATGGTTTGCTGGTTCCTCCGTCGTTCCATGCTTTGGGCAGGGCTGATTCAACAAACTATTTAAGCGCTCTCGATTGGGGCTGGGTCCGCCACCGCGGCCCTTGCCCCTACGCGGCCGGCCCCTATTCTGCACATTGGTGTTAGCCACAAAATCCATGGAACCATCCGCTTTACGCTTGCCTCCAACGCCGCTCCCTGGGTGATGTTGCTGTCCTCTGAAGTTGTCGTTCTTCTTTCCCTTCCCTGCCTTTTCATCATCAGACTCGGGATCCTTGGTACTATCAGAATCAGCATACTTTACCAAAGCATCCATGAGAGTCCCTATGTCAGTGCAATGGCGCTTCATTCGTCCTAATTTCAATCTCAAGGGCCCAAACCGGCAATTGCTTTCCAAAGTCACAACTGCAGTGTCAGCATTGATGCGGTCTGATGAATGCAAGATTTGCGAAACGCGGCGCACCCAATGAGTGGTTGATTCTCCTTCCGCCTGGACGCAGGCGGCTAAGTCCACTATCGACATGGGCTGCCTGCACGTATCTTTGAAATTACTGATAAACCGAGCTCGCAATTGAGCCCATGAACCGATGGTATTGGGCAGCAGGCTTTTTAACCAAGTGCGGGCCGTTCCTTCAAGCATCATAGAGAAATATTTTGCACATGCAGCTTCATCTACGTCAAGCATCTCCATGGCCATCTCGTAACTCTCCACCCACGCCTCCGGGGGTTGATCTGCTATATAATTTGGTACCTTGCGCGGCCCCTTGAAATCCTTAGGCAGGCGCACATTGCGCAAAGCAGGTATAAGGCAAGGCACCCCCAAGGCGCTAGAAGCAAGCCCTGGTTCGACCGAAGTGGTGGGACGAACCGGCGTAGTCTGATGTGCTGCCAATGCGGCTTCTCTGCGTGCACGGGCCCGGTGTACCAACTCCTGAGCATCAGGAGCCGGATTGTCGCCGTGGGGCCCTCCATGCCGTGCATTGCTGGACTCAGCTTGTTCTTCCAGGTGCCTGTTATAACTCCAGATTGGACGTGGAGTAGAATGAATCCGCTCGCGGCTGTATGAATACGCCTCCTGTTGGACCAGCGCCGTTCTGAGGAGCTCCTTGACCCGACGCGTCTCTACGGCCTGTAACGAATCTCCCTCGACCGGAATAGCCTCTAGACGTGCTGCCGCAGCAACAAGATTATCCAGCGGGTTGGAGTAATGATCCGAGGGTGTGGTCACAATCCGCGGCTCCGGGTTATAACGGGGTAGATCTATTACGTGGGGCTGAACCGGCGCGCTTGTCCCGGGCGCCTCTGCTCGGTTGACCACTGGTTGATTACAGGTCCCTGCTCCAGGAGTTTTGAAAAGATCCCTTCCTTCAAAAACCGGTGGCAGGCGGGACCGATATTTCCTCCTCATGACCTCCTGCGAAGCGTTCTGATCCAGCATGAACTTATAGGCTTGCGCGTCCAAAGCGGCCTGTTCCGCAGTCATCCTGACCTCCTCGGCTGCCAGATCCGCCTTGGCCTGACTAATCTGCTCTCTCACCTTTGCAATCTCTGCGTTATGAGCATCCCGATCCGCCGGATTAGCCTCTGTCAAGAGCGCCGCCAGTGCGTCGAACAGATCGGATAATACTTGAACCGGTGGGCGCACAGAACCTCCTGCTCCGGCAGCCGTTGAGCCGGAAACTATTGATGCGGCCGTCGATGAATGAGGCGCTGCTTGGGTTCCAGCCATGAATATGCCGACCCGACTAGGCAGATCGGAGGGCTTCGGAATATTGTTGCCATCGGAACAGCCCCCAATCCGATCATCATGCACTTGATACAGGGACTCAGTTTCCCCGGTTGATGACTCATCACCGGAATAAACAACGGTTTCGCCACCAGATTCTGATCCGTCCTCATAGTTTCGCCCGTGGATGACTCCCACAAAGGCACGCTTTACCGCTGGCTTAACCCGGGCAGGTCGCCCACGCTGAGCTGTCTCGATGAGGTCAGTGCAGGTGTCCAGCTGAGGGCCCGGTTCACCAATCTTGCCGATGAAAACGTGTATTCCGCCAAAGGGGACCCGGTACCCGTACTCAATTGAGCCGGCCTCAGGGCCCCAGCTTGCTCGTCGATGTAGATCTTGCCGCGGCGACTCTTGGTCATCCGGCCCACGGCATATCCCTTGAGTCCTTCAAAGCGGCCCTCCAAGAACTTGAAACCATCGTGCGATAGCCCCACGGTGGGCGCCAACTGTCGTGGGTTTGTCACGGCAGATGTCCTAGCCAAAGGACTTAGTCGTGGAGCCATCGCAACGGGTTAACTCGAAGGGGTTAAAGCGGACACAGGGACACAGAGGTTATACTAGTTCGGCCCCTTCGATGAAGGTAAAAGCCTACGTCTAGTTTGTGGTGGAATTGATGAAGTCTCGATGACTAGGGAGCAGATAAGCTTCGCCTAGGCCTCGAGTTGTTGTTGTCCCCTGAACCGATATCGGGTCATCCCCTTATATACACGGGTGACGCCCGTCGGTTCATAGAGTCCCAACCTTCGGTTTATACTCGTACCCGGGTTGGTCTCTTGCTTATTCCTAACTTACAATACAAGTTGAACACAGGCCGGTTTGCGGCTACAGATGTTAAACCGACTATGGCTTCGGCCTTTACATAGCCTCCTGGGCTTTAACATTCTTGAGCTACTGATGAAATTAACCCGGCCCAGACGGTCGGTTTAGGCCCAGTAGTAATATCCACAACAGGTCCCATAAATCACCCGACAGCGTTAGGGACGCAAAATCCGGGAACATAATACCGATATGACGGAAACTAGGGCGGCAAGAGTGGAACAAAACACCAGGCATAAGGCCGAGCCTTCCACCCTTTACCAAGTATATAGATGCATTAATAATATAAGAGATATTGTAATATCCCAACAAGTAAACATGTTCCAATCAAGGAACAACATCTCCATGTTCCAACAAGGAACAAACTTCATCTTCACCTGCAACTAACAACGCTATAAGAGGGGCTGAGCAAAGCAGTAACATAGCCAAACAACGGTTTGCTAGGACAAGGTGGGTTAGAGGCTTGGTTTAACAATATGGGAGGCATGATAAGCAAGTGGTAGGTATCGCAGCATAGGCATAGCAAAAGAGCGAGCAACTAGCAAGCAAAGATAGAAGTGATTTCGAGGGTATGGTCATCTTGCCTGAGATCCCGCAAGGAAGAAGAACGAGTCCATGAAGAAGACAAGCGGACGTAGTCGAACAAATCCTCACAACTCCGGAACGAAACCGAAGCTAACAAGAGAAACAACCCGGAAAGAAGCAATCAACATAGTAAACAACCATCACATAAACATGGCATGATATGCGAGATGTGGTATGCAATGCATATGCGTGCTCCGAAAGGAAAAAGATCAACAATGCATAATCTTGGCAAACAAAGTATTCCACTGGAAAGGTGAGGTGATTTCGGTTGAAATCGATATAAAGATCACCGGAATCGGATGCACGGTTTGCAAATGACAAGCAAAACAAGAATGACATATTTCTGCGTTTAACAGCATGATGCCACTTAGCATGCAACAAGAAATTAAGCTACTGCACCCAAACATATCAGCAAAGCAAATGGCAGTGATCTACTCAAACTTCTTGACAAAAGATGAACACTGAGCTTCGTCTAAATCGCAACATAACAGGTTCAAACAAGCATGGCAAAAGAGCAAAAGATAACAGGTTCACAGACTTGGTGAAAATAACATGCCAGAAATTATCATCAGGATGACATGTTTAGAGCAAGGTAACAACATGCTACAGGAACAGGACATAGCAAAATATGGCATGGCATGGATTTACTCAAGGCATTGAACAAAAGTCCCTTACTGACCATGAGCCAAAAAGGACCAGAAAGTATAATAGCACCCATGTCAAATAAGCAAGTTTCGTTACAGTTTTCAGACTTGCAGAAAACTGGACATGTCAAAACCAGATAACAAGTAGGCATGTTTACGAGCTCGATGCACTCACTACAGAGCATTACATGATAAACTAAGCATGCAACCACCAAGAAGACATGGCATAGAAGCTAATAATGGCAAGTACAACATCATAGAATGTAAGGATCAACTACAACAAGCTTGGCAAAATCGAATAACATGTAAACAATCTGCCAGTAATATTTCATAGCAAAAGTAGAGCTCGATTGACTCAAGCTATGGCACTCCATAATTACTAACAAAGGCATTTATGGATAGAGCAAATCCATATGTTCAAAACACCCTTACTGATCATGCTCAAAATAGGCATATATCTCTCTGTAACAACAAGAACACATGGCATAAAAATAACAGCAGGGAATGACAGTGAAATTACTAAGTCCCTGAAATCAGCAACAATATGATCCCTAGTTTGCATGCTTGTGCTAGTCACCACAAGGACCAAAAAATTACATGGAATACACCCCTGTAAATATGTCATGGCATATTACAAAACACATGTAGGGCTCAAGCTCATAGGATGCACACATCAATGATGGCAAAAATGACAAAAGTGCATGTTCTGAAACAGATCTGAAACTAACATCACATAGCCCTCTTCCAACAGCATTTCGGGCACCAAGATGAACTCAAATGAAAATGATTCAATGAGATGAAATGATGTACCCATCGAGAAGAACAATTACATATGCTACACGCATCAAACGGAGCAGTATGAAGCAAGTTATGATGCGATGAACATGCAACAAAATATCTGCAGGAAAATGACTTGGAGGAAATTATACCCCGCGGAAAAGTCAACCCGGGACGGAGGCGTGCGGGACGAGGAGATCCGGGGGCGGCGGAGGCGCGTTTGGATCAGGGAATGGGTGGATCTCATCCAGCCGCCCAGATCTGGCGCGGGACGGCTCCGGCGAGCTCGAGGGAGTCCGGCAAGGCGCGGTCTCCGGCGAAGTCGCCGGCCGGCGGGAGGACGAGACGGCGGCGGTTGCGTGGTGGCGTGGTCGGCGCGAGCGCGGCCGGAGTGGTGGCCGGCGCCGGCGGGCGTGCCCCGAGGCGAGCGGCGGCGGTGATGGTGAGGGCGGCGCGCGGGCGCTGAGGCGGGGCGGCGGAGCAGCGGCGGCGGGCGGCGCGCGGCTCCACGGGAGCCCGCGGGAGGCGGCAGGGGAGATCTGGGCCGGGCGGGCCCGAGCCGGGCCCGAGTGGGCTGCGGCGGCGGCCGATAGGCGGGTGCCACGTGGCGGCCCCCCATTGGACGCGGGCGGCGGCGGCGATGCGTCCGGCATGGACGGACATGTCCGGCGGCGCGCAGGGGAAGAGGCTAGGGTTCATCTGCGCGAAAAATCCGAGGGGAGCACATATTTATAGGTAGAGGGAGCTAGGGGGCTCTAAATGGAGTGCGGTTTGCGGCCACGCGATCGTGATCGAACGACCGAGAAGATGGAGGGGGTTTGGATGGGTTTTGGGCCACTTTGAAGGGGGTGTTGGGCTGCACACCAAAGAGGGCTTTACGGTTACCCGGTTAACCGTTGGAGTATCAAACGACCTCCGAATGATCCGAAACTTGACAGGTGGTCTACCGGTGCTATACCAACGCAGCTTGGCAAACCTCGGTCCATTCCGAGAAAGTATAATACCCGCTCATGGAGAAAGGTAAAAGGGGACGCCGGGGAACATAGGAGCGCCGGATTGCAAAACGGACAACGGGGAAAATGCTCGGATTGATGAAACGAACACGTATGCGAATGCGATGCACATGATGACATGACATGAAATGCACGACAAGGACGAAATGCAAACTGAAGGGAAACCCAACCACAGAGGGAATATCATATCACATTGCCGACAATGGCAAGAGTTGGAGTTACAAATATGGCAAGTTACATCCGGGGTGTTACAGGCGACGTCCCGTCGTGCACGCGCCATGGCAGGCCTTTTCTGCCACGTGACAAGCAGGGAGGCGCGCGGTCAGCACGTGAGTTGGCCCACATTCCCGTTGACGAGACCACAGCGCCCACCCAAGGCGGCGCGCATAAGCAGAGCCGGCTCCCAGCTGCCGACTCCTCAAGATAGGAAGCTGACCGAGCTTCTCGTCCTCCTTTGCCGACCTCGAAGCGCGCCCAGCTTCGGGGACTACTGTCGGGGTAAATGACCATGGGTAGCCTAGCCGGCTCCCCTTGGCACTTCAGAAAAAATTACAAGCCGATCCGGCCTCCAAGAAACCAAGACGTGGGGCCGCCTTCCCCCAGCCGGCTGCCTCTCAGGCCGACTGTCGGAAGGCGACCCGGCCTTAACCTTCATGAAGAAAGCCGCGGGAGGGCCGGCTCCAAGAAGCTGGCCTCGAGAAGGCCGACTCCAAGAAGCCGGCTCCCACGACACGGTCAAGATCGTACCCTCGAGGCCCGCAACCACATAACGGCGATGGGACGGGGCGTGGCTACAGTAAAGCCTGCCACTCCCGAAACCCGGAGCACGCCTGGCACAGTGCGCCGTACGGGGTAGCCCTGACCCGTCCGGCGTGGCACTGTTGCCATGATAACTATGACGCCATCCACGGCGGGCTGTCAGCGCGGTCCACGGGCGGTGGGCCCCCTTTGGGCAGAGAGACACCCGAAGGTGGCCAGGCCTCCCCCAGTCGGCCCAAGACATGGCCGGCTTCCCCAAGCCGGCCTGCCCCCTCCCTCGAAGGAGGCGCCCCATTAAGAAGACAAGACGACGTGAGGCTACATCGATCGCCCGCCAGGCGGCGGCGCTGTAGCCACGCTTACCTCGATAAAGCCCTCATCATCAGGACTGAGGCAACACTAATCGGCCGCCGACAGGGCCCTAGGCAGTAGGGCCTGCCTGTCGACCAAGATGCCGGCAGCCGGCGGGGCCCACCAGCCGGCGGGCCCCAACATCCGGCGCAGAAGCTTTGGCGAGCGTAGGCACTGACGGCTGGGACCCGCTCCCAGCCGGACTACCATTGTACCCCCGGGGGGTAGGCCTATATAAACCCCCCGGGGCACCCATGCAAAGGATTGATCTCATCTAGGTTTTACCACACATAGAGAGAAGAGTAGAGCTAGCCTTGCCCTTCTTCTTCCTCTCGCCAAACAATTCGAGGAGCACTTTGTAGTTACTTGTTCATCGAGTGATCATGCGGAGACCCCGCAGAGCAGCAGTAGGGGTGTTATCTCCACGGAGAGCCCCGAAGCTGGGTAAGATCCGTCGGTGTGCATGTCTTCGCCTTATCCCGCTTCCAGGCACCGGCGACGTCTTACTGGCTCCCACACAGATAAGCCACCCGTTGGCATATGTCGCACCAACCACCCGACATTTGGCGCCCACCGTGGGGCCAGGTGCACCGTCGTCCGGAGACATGCTCTGGATGGGAACCCTCTTCCTCTCCAGCGAGCGTAGCCAGCCCGGCACGCCCGATGGGGCTTGCCACGACATGCTGCAAGGTGTCACCAACGCCTGCGCAGCGAGCAACCTCGCCGATCCCCTTGGCGAGGCCCTCATCTCCGACGAGCCCGCCCCCGACGCGGGCACCGACCGCCTCGTCGACCTCCTCGGCCAGCTCCACGTCTCCAGCGAGCCTGCTGTGGACCAAGAGCCCGTTGGCTCCACCGATCCGATGCCTGTCGACTCCAACACGGCCTCGCTCGACGCCTTCCGCACCAACGTCGTGATCTACGACGACCCGCTTCCCTAAGCCGATGGCTATGACGTTGCCACCGCCGAGGTGATGGTCATTAGCCACGGCGGCGCTTCTGGCAAGAACGCCCACGACGCCCCGCAAGCGGCGATCCTCGACTTGTCCGTCCCCCTCCCGGCCGATGCCGATGCCGAAGCACTGGAGGCTCGCCGCCTCACCCTCCTCGCGGAGGGCCGGAAGCTAGCTTCCATGAGACGCCTCACCGAGGCCCACCAGCGCGAAGTCGACTGCGCCGCCTTCGGCACGCCACCTCCTGGCGGGCCAAGCCGAGTCGGCGTCATCAGACAGCGCGGCGCCGTCATCGCCGACATGCTTGGAGTAGACCGCCCAGTCTATGCCACCCCACTCGAGAACCTGCGCGCCGCCCAGGCGGCCGTAGACGAGCTGGATGGACTGGGGGCCGAAGAGCTCCCCTACATGGCCAGACACATCCAGCAGCTAATCGATGCAACCGCGCAACGGCACGAAGCCGACACCCGCGAGGAAATCCCTCCACCGCGCCGAGAGCACGGCGCGATGTCCCGGACGCCGACTGCGGGTAAAACCCGCGCGCGACACGAAAAAGAGTCGGCTGTCAGCCGAAGCCGAACCCGGATCTCCATCGAGCGAGACGCAGAAGGCCACCCTCGAGCCGTGGAGCGGCGGGGCAACCCGCCTCCGCCTCCGCCTCGTGAGGAAAGGTATCCCACCCCACCGCCTGTCACGCATCCGACTCTCAGCGGCCGACTAGGTCGCCGCGAAGGAGTCGGCGAGAACGACGCCCGCTATCGGATCGACCGCCTAGCGCGATCCCTGGCGCTCGAAGAAGATGATGATGTCGGCTCGCCTTGTTTCGGCCCCCGCATCCGCGACGAGCCCTTCCCCAAAGGGTTCTCGCTCCCAAGAGACACGCCCAAGTACAACAGCTCCGTGAAGCCGGAAGATTGGTTGATCGACTACTCCACCGCAGTATGCATCGCGAACGGCAACAGGCGCGTTGTCGTGAAGTACGTGCCCCTCATGCTCCAAGGCACGACGCGGACCTGGCTCAACAGCCTCAAGCCATACAGCGTCAACAACCGGCTAGACTTCACATAAGCCTTCGTCCGCAACTTCACCAGCACCTACAAGCGGGCTCCCAAGCCCAGACAGCTCTCCTTGTGCGTACAAGGCCCTGCCGAGTCCACTCGCGACTACCTCACGCGTTGGGCCAAGCTCCGCAACTCTTGCGAAGGAGTGCACGAGGTGCAAGCCATTGAATACTTCACAGCCGGGTGCCGAGAGGGCACCCTCCTCAAGCACAAGCTCCTCTGCGACGAGCCGACTACCCTCGACGAGCTTCTGGTCATAGCGGACAAGTACGCCACCGCCGACTCCTCAATGAAGACCGAACTTCGGGTTGACGCATCCGAGAAGGTACTCAACCCGGCGCCCAAGACGCCGGCTGGGGACTCCGGCCGACGCCCGTACCAAAACGACCACAAACGCAAGGGCCCCATGCCGCCTTCCACCAGTCGGCAGGAGGCCACGGTTGAGGGCGAGCAGCCCGAAGGGTGGCCCACACCCAAGAAGCAGAAAGGCGGCAGGCCAGCTTGGCAGCCGGCCTTCTCCTACGAGCAAACCCTCGACGCCCCATGCAAGTTCCACAGCGGCGTGAAGCCATCCAAACACACAACCCGGAAGTGCCACTGGCTCACCCGAATCTCCATGGGCGAAGGGCTCGTGCCGCCTCCACCTGCTGGTCCGCCGCCTCCGGCTCCGCAGCAGCCGGCCGCTCGGCCAGCAGTCGGAGCCGTGCACGACGAGTTCCCCGACGAGCATGCCGCCTATGTCATCTTCATGAGCCAGCCTGAAGACCGGCGCAGCAGGCGCCGAGAGCACCAGGAAGTCAACGCAGTTGCCGCCAACCCCTCCGAGCACATGCATTGGTCAGAAACACCCATCAGCTGGAGCCGGGCCGACCACCCAGAGGTGATGCCATCTCCCAGCTCTTATGCACTGGTTCTGGATGCCACCCTTGCAACAGATAGACGCGCAGCCCATTTCTCCCGCGTGTTGATAGACGGCGGGAGCAGCATCAACATCCTTTACCATGACACCCTGAAGAAGCTCAACGTCAAGATGAAGTAGCTCACGCCTACCCGGACTGTGTTCCACGGCATCGTACCCGGCCTGTCCTGTGCCCCCATTGGCAAGATCAAGATTGATGTCCTCTTTGGGGACAAGGATCATTTCCGCAGGGAGGCCATCTGGTTTGAAGTGGTGGACCTTGAGAGCTCTTACCATGCACTGCTTGGCCGACCTGCCTTGGCTAAGTTCATGGTTGTTCCCCACTATGCTTACCTCAAGATGAAGATGCCGAGCACCAAGGGTATCATCACCGTACTCGGCGATTACAAGAAATCGGCTAAGTGCGCAGCAGCCAGCAGCCGGCTGGCCGAGTCCCTTGTGATTGCCGAAGAGAAGAAGAAGTTGGACCGGGTCGTGGCCATGGCTGGCAAGCAGCCGGCCCTGTCCCCCGATCCCAAGGAATGTGATGCCCAAGGTTCCTTCCAGCCGGCCAAGGAAACAAAGAAGATACCTCTTGACCCCGAGCACCCGGAAAGGTTTGCCGTCATTGGGGCAAACCTAAATAGCAAATAGGAAGGCGAGCTCGCCCATTTCCTCCGTGAGAATCGGGAAATCTTTGCATGGTCCCCTAAGGACATGCCGGGTGTTCCGAAGGATTTCGCCGAGCACAAATTACACGTCCGAGAAGGTGCAAAACCAGTCAAACAACCCCTCCGCCGACTGTCGGAGGAAAAGAGAAGGATTGTAGGAGAAGAGATAGCCCGGCTTCTGGCTGCCGGCTTCATTATGGAAGTTTTCTTTCCGGAGTGGCTCGCCAACCCGGTCCTCGTGCTGAAGAAGAACAACAAGTGGCGCATGTGTATGGACTACACGAGCCTCAACAAGGCCTGCCCCAAAGATCCTTTTGCCCTGCCAAGGATAGATCAAGTGATAGACTCCACAGCCGGATGCGAGTTGCTGAGTTTTTTGGATGCTTACTCCGGGTACCACCAGATAAAGTTGGACCCGGCCGACCGCCTGAAGACCGCCTTCATCACGCCATTTGGAGCCTTCTGCTACCTGACTATGACATTCGGCTTGAGAAATGCTGGAGCCACTTTTCAGCGTTGCATGCAGAAGTGCCTCCTCAAGCAGCTCGGCAGAAATGCCCACGTCTACGTGGACGACATCGTGGTGAAGACGGAGAAGCGCCGCAACTTGCTGGATGACCTCAAGGAAACATTCGAGAACCTGCGCCGATTCCGGATCAAGCTCAACCCCGAGAAATGCGTGTTCGGAGTGCCAGCCGGCCAGCTCCAAGGCTTCCTGGTCTCCGACCGCGGCATCGAATGCAACCCAGTGAAGATCAAGGCTATTGAGAGAATGGCGATTCACACCAAGCTGCGAGACATCCAGAAGTTCATAGGATGCTTGGCTTCCCTGAACCGCTTCATTAGCCGGCTCGGAAAGAAGGCTCTCCCCCTCTACCGCCTCATGAAGAAGACCACTCACTTCGAGTGGAACGACCAAGCCGACCAAGCTTTTCATGAGCTGAAGAAGATGCTGACCACGCCGCCTGTCCTGGCGGCGCCGACTGAGAAAGAGCCCATGCTCCTTTACATCGCTGCAACCAGCCGGGTGGTCAGCACCGTCATCGTAGTCCAGCGCCCAGAAGAGGGCCGAGCCCAGCCGGTCCAGAGGCCGGTATACTATTTGAGCGAGGTGTTGTCTACCTCGTAGCAGAACTACCCACACTACCAGAAGATGTGCTACGGCATGTACTTTGCCGCCAAGAAGCTGAAGCCCTACTTCCAAGAGCACCCCATCACGGTCGTATGCACCGCCCCGCTCGCCGAGATCATAGGCAGCCGGGATGCATCCGGCCGGGTGGCGAAATGGGCCATCGAGATGGCCCCTTACACGATCTTCTACCAGCCTCACACCGCCATCAAATCCCAAGCATTGGCTGACTTCCTCGTCGACTGGGCCGAGACCCAGTACCTGCCGCCGACTCCCGACTCCACTCACTAGTGCCTACACTTCGACGGGTCCAAGATGCTCACCGGCTTGGGAGCCGGCGTCATCCTCACCTCTCCCAAAGGCGACAAGCTCAGATACATGCTGCAAATTCACTTTGCCGCCTCCAAGAACATGGCCGAGTATGAGGCGCTCGTACACGGGCTCCGGCTTGCCAAAGAGCTCGGCATACGCCGGATCCTGTGTTACGGCGACTCGGACTTGATAGTCCAGCAGTCATCCGGCGATTGGGACGCCAAGGACGCATACATGGCAAGCTACCGCTTCCTCGTCCAGCAGATCAGCGGGTACATTGAAGGATGCGAGTTCCTCCATGTACCACGAGCCGACAACGGGCCAGCAGATGCCCTGGCTCGATTAGGCTCCACTCGGCAGGCAATACCAACCGGCGTTTCTCTGCAACGCCTCCTCAAGCCGTCTATCAAGCCGTATCCAGAGTCCGATTCCATCTTCGTGCCGCCTAGCCCCGATGCAGCCGGATCCGGCTTGAAGAGCCAAGTTGGCGGCCCAGGGACTTCGATAGGCGGCTCAGGGACTTTCGTAGTCGCACCCGACCCGGGGACTTCTGAACCCGGCTCGGGGACTGCGGTAGTCGGCCCAGGGACTGCACCAGCACCGCAGGCGGCGGCCGACTCCAGCATTTCACAACCCAGCCCGCCCACCCTGGTCGCAGTAGCCGCGTTGGCAACAGAAGAAGTCACAGCTCCATCATGGGCCCAGCCCATCCTCAACTTCCTGACAAACCAAGAACTGCCGGCTGACGAGACAGAGGCAAGACAAGTCCAACGCCGAGCCGGAGCATACACAATCGTCAATAGAGAGCTCGTCAGGCGCAGCGTCACTGGAGTCTTCCAGCGATGCGTTGAACAAGAGAAGGGCATAGCAATCCTCAGAGACATCCACCAAGGAGAATGCGGCCATCACGCGGCCTCAAGATCACTAGTCGCCAAAGCTTTCCGCCATGGATTCTTTTGGCCGACTGCTTTGGACGACGCCAAGGAATTAGTCAAGCATTGCAAATGGTGCCAAGTCTTCAGCTCCAAGCAACACCTACTGGCTTCGGCACTCAAGACCATTCCCCTCACTTGGCCCTTCGCCGTTTGGGGTCTGGACATGGTGGGACCATTCAAGACGGCGCGCGGCGGCATGACACATCTGCTTGTCGCCGTGGACAAGTTCACCAAGTGGATCGAAGCAAAGCCGATCAAGAAGCTGAATGGGCCGAATGCCGTGACATTCATCGCAGACATAACAACTCGGTACGGCGTGCCGCACAGCATCATCACCGACAACAGCACAAATTTTGCCAAGGGAGCACTGGCACGTTTCTACGCGACGCAGGGCATCTGACTGGACTTAGCGTCCGTTGCCCACCCGCAGTCAAACGGCCAAGTCGAACGAGCCAACGGCCTCATCCTTTCCGGCATCAAGCCCCGACTGGTCATGCCACTGGAGCGTTCGGCCGGCTGCTGGCTCGATGAGCTGCCGGCCATCCTCTGGAGTCTGCACACTACCCCAAACAGGTCAACCGGCTTCACCCCTTTCTTCCTCGTATATGGTGCCGAGGCGGTCATCCCAACCGACATCGAGTTCGACTCGCCTCGGGTGACCATGTACACAGAGGCGGAGGCTAAGGAAGCACGAGAAGACGGCATTGACCTGCTGGAAGAAACCCGGCTGTTAGCCCTAAGCCGGTCCGCCATCTACCAGCAGGGTCTGCGTCGCTACCATAGCCGGAAGGTCAAGCCAATATCCTTCCAAGAGGGCGACCTTGTGCTCCGGCTGATCCAGCGAACAGCCGGCCAGCACAAGCTCTCGCCCCTTGGGAAGGCCCCTTCGTCATCAGCAGAGCGCTAGGAAACGACTCCTACTACCTGATCGACGCACAGAAGCCGAAGGCACGAAAGAGAGACGACTCCGGCAAGGAGTCGGAACGACCATGGAACGCCAACCTCCTCTGAAGATTTTACAGTTGAAATGCAGTATGTATCACGCTAACTTTTGTACTAAGTACGAGACAATAGGCCCCCCGAGGAGAACTCGGGGACTGCCATCTTTCATCTATAAATGAAGATCATGCTTATGATTATGTCATTACATTCACTTCTCTCGTCTGGCACCGGGTTCGACTAGTCGGCCCGGGGACTGGCCGCCTTAAGTTATATTAGAAGTCCTACCCGCGGTCAGACAAGTAGTGTGCCGGCTCCAAAGCCCTCTCTTGCCAAAAGTCGCAGTACGAAGAATCGGCTGTCCGGCTGGCAAGAGCCAAAGGCAGGAAAGGACGCCCACACGAAAAACGGCTAGGGAATAACGGACTAATATAACAAAAGCCGACTTTTTCCCACCGCCGACCGACTACAAGAGTAGCCGGCCGGCCGGTTTCCATTCACTTCGCTACAATCTAAGAAAGCTCGAGTACTTGCCTTCCATTCACTTCGCTACAATCTAAGAAAGCTCGAGTACTTGCCTTCCCCAAAAAAGATAGCCGAGTCCTTCCTTAGCCATAGACTGCAGTGCAGCTGTCGGCTGGGAAGGAAGCAATCAGGGAAAGGCGGCAAAGGAATTAGCCTAAGGATAAAAAGCATATGAGAACGGAAGCCAAACACATGCATGATTATATTTACACAAAAGGCCTTGAAAAGACCGGCATTCAACATAGTTTGAATACACCCCCAGTGGGTGGAACTGCGCAAGCTTAATAGAAATTGTTCAAAGAGTAACAAGCAGGAAAAGCAAGGACGGCAGATCAAGCCAAGGGAACGACTGGCGAGTCGAGCAGGTCGGTGGAGACAGTAGCGCCGGCTGGTGAACCTTGGCATGATCACCGCCACCCGCAAAGTGCGCGCTAGCGCGCGCCTCGTTGCTGGAGGCACGGTCATGCTGAGGCTGGCTGGTTACTTCACCGGCCGGCTCGACGTCTTCACCCTCCTCCCCTTCTTCGTCTTCACCTTCATCGCTGGAGGCGATCTCCTCCGCCGAGTCTTCACCCTCCGCCGGGTTTAGTCCGAACCACTCCTCCGGCTGGGCGACGCCGTTGTCGTCCACCTCAGGAGCGAAGACGCTGGTGTCGGTAAAATCGGCAAGAGTCGAAGCACGTTGGGTGATAGCCGGCCGCACCTCCACCAGCTCTTCATCAGCCTCCTCCCGCCAAGTCCTCAGTTGTTCTAGATTCAGCCCGGGGTACCAGGCCCGGACGAACTCCAGCGCCCGCCTGGCTTCGGATCGAGCAGCGGAGGCCTTCTAGGCCTCGAAGCGGCCAACTGCCACCTCCAGCCAGTCGGCAGTCTGGCTCGGGGTGCGGGGAATCGCCTCGCCTGGCCAGAGGGCGGCCAGCACCTGCGCTCCGGCGCGATGGAGGCGGCGGAGCATGCGGTGTGCCGGCTGCAGCCCGGCTTGGATCGCCAAGAGCTGCTCTTCAAGTGTCAGGCTCGCGTCCGGCGCGATCTCAACCCCCGCCTGCCGGCGTGCCTCGCGGTAGGCCTCGATGGCCTGGGTGGCAGCGACGGAGTGGCGGGGGAAGTAGTCTGCGTAGAGAACCAAAGCAGCACAAATCAGAAGACGAATCAGAGGGAAAAGGGGATGAGCAAGGAGTGAGGAAGGCGGCTTACCGTCGATCAGATCCTCGATCCGGCTGTAACCCTCACTCAGCGCTTGCTTCGCCTCAGCCCAGCCCGCCGCTTCGGTCTCGAACTCAGCTTTGAGGGCGGCCTCGCTATCCCGCGCCAACTTCAGGGCCGCCTTGTGGCTCTCCTCCTGGTTAGCCAACTTCTTGGCTAGGCGGTCGCGCTCCTGGACTAAGGCGTTGAGCTCGGCCTCCTTGGCGCGAAGGGCGGTCTGGGCCCTGCCGAGCTGCTCCCTCAAGTCGGCATTGGCCCTTGCAAGCATGAAGACAAAGGAAAAACAATAAGGAAGAAGTCGTTGGGGAAGATCCGACCCGACTGCTCAGCAGTCGGCCCGGATCTCGAGGACTACACCCAGTGGGTGCACTGACACGCCCCCACAGGATATGAACAAAACCGAGCACGTACTCCGCCTGTCGGACAGATCCTCGATCTTCTGGCGCAGCTCCTGAGCCTGGGAGTCGAAGGCGGCGGTGCTTTGGTTATGGTACTCCTGGAAGATCAGACAAGACGCAGGAATAAGATAATTGTCAGGACCCAGTAAGTTCCAAGCCACCTGCTAAGCAGCCGACTCGGAACTCGGGGACTACACCCAGTGGGTGCGCTGACGCGCCCCCACGGAAGAAATCAAAAAAGCAAAACAACCAAGGCTAGAAGACTCACCCGGACGACGGCCCGCGTCGCAAGGAAATCATGGGTATATCGCTACAGCACGGTGGCATGAACCTGAAGCCGGCTCCGGACCTCCTGGGCCGCCGTGTTCAGCTCGGCCGTCCCCCCGCTGGGCGCCCACTCGGACGTGCTGGAGCTGGCCGCCTCCAGGGCCTCCGCCGTCCGGCTGACGCTCACAGCTCTGTCCGGCTCCGGCACGGGGGTGGCTTCCCCCGCGCGTCGGCGTGATGACGGCTGCACCACCAGGCCGGCTCCTGCTGCCGGCTCGCTCCCAGCCGGCTGCACCGGCGCCGCAGCCGGCTGGCCGCCCTGGCCCGCCCCAGTCGGCGCCGTCTGCGGCACCTCCTCCAAGACAATCACATCATCCTACCTCCGCTCCACCGCCGCCTGGCCGCGGTCGGCTTCCTCAGACGGAGGCATGGGGATGTTGGGAGCCACACTGCGTAGGGGGATGACGAGTTGTGGAGGCCGGTTGCGCGAGGCCTCCGCCTCCTTCTCCGCGGCCGTCGCCTCCGCCTGGGCTTTGGCCGCCGCGTCAGCCTGCTCCTTGGCCGCCTGGGCAGCCCTCCGCTCCGACGCTTCCCGCTCCTCCTGCGCCTCCTGCGCGTTCCGTGCCGTAGCCTCCATGAGGTCGGCGCGGGGATCCACGCGGCGGGAGCTCGAAGACCCTCCGGCTGATTCAATCATGGAGCCGGCAGGACCCCGTTCAAGGGAAAGCGGCGCCCTGGCCGGTCAACCAAGAAAGAATTTAGAAGAACTCCAATCAAAGAGCACGACAAGAATACAAGACGATTAACACTTATGCCGAAACCGCCTGCGGCCGCTTCACGACCTTCTGGAAGCGGGCCGCCTTCGTGGCCGCCTCATCCCGCTTGGTTGCCGCGGCGGTGCCCCTGGGCTTCTTCGGCCGGCTGCCGAAGTAGGTCGACACGGCCCGGCGCTTTGGTGCGGCGCCACGGGCGGCCGGCGCGGCAGAAGGGCCCGCGCCTTGAGGATGCAGCGCCGGCTGGCGGTGCGGGACGACTTCGACCTCGTCGTCGTCCGCCCAGTCCTGGAGGCCGGCTCCGAGCCCCGCGTCGCCTACCTCGCCGCCTTCCCCCGCAGCGGCGTCCTCCATGGCGGCCGCTCCAAGGTCCGGATCATCGACGTCATCTACCGTGCGGTCGGGGAGGAACGGGAGCTCTGCCCCTGCGGCCCCCGCCGCCGGCGGAAGCAGGGGATTCTGCAGAAAACAACCCGGTGGATCAAAGGCCGGTCATATCAAAGCCGGCAACACAAAAGAAAATAAAGAAGAAACACTTATGGCAGGCGGAGGGTTGGCGCGAGAGTACGGCTCCTTGCCGAATCCCCAATCCTCGGCGAGCTTGCAGTTGGCGATGTAGTTCACCAGGTAGGACCTCGGCATGAGGCATCTCCCTGGTGCTCAGCCGGCATGGGTCGAAGCGGTCGCTCATCTGGCAGATCATGTGCGGACGACCTTGGAGCGGAAGTACCCGGCGCTCCACGAAGGCGGCCACCAGGTCGGCTCCGACCAGGCCCTCCGACTGAACCATCACCTGGAGTCGGGCGATGGCGGCGTTCCTGGCCGGGGACAGCGTCCTGGCCCGGTAGCTCCATGAGGGTGGCCTCGCAGCCGGCGGGCCGGCTACGTAAGCCGGCAGGTTGACAAAGTCGCCTTGCGGGGCGACGTTCCTCACATAGAAGTAAGATTTCTGCCAGAGCTTCACCGACTGGATCAGCGGGATGGACGGGAACGGATTGTTCTCGCCCGTCCACCTCATGGCGATGAAAGCTCCGCATGGGGCGGGCACGCCCGCGACGACAGTGCCGAGCTTGCTCTGGAAGAACTCTCCCCAGAGCTCCAGGGTGGGGAGAACGCCAAGAAAACCCTCACAGAGGGTGACGAAGGCCGACAGCAGCATCACGGCGTTGGGGGTGAGATGATGCGGCTGAAGGTGCTAGAATTCAAGGAAGGAGCGGAGGAATCCGCTCGCCGGGAGGCCGAAGCCGCGTATGCAGTGCGAGCGGAAGACCACCCGCTCGCCCTCCTTCGGTGCCGGCGAAATCTCCTCCTCCGGCGCGCGCCGGACCCGCACATAGTTCTTGCCGGGCAGACGCCGCGTCCGGCGGAGGAACTCGATGTGCTCGTCGAGGACATTGGAGCCGTCCCACGAGCTCGACAGCGCCATTGGAGCGGTGCAGCGAAGAGTAAGATGCGGTGGCGGCGAAAGCACGTGCGACCCCGCTGCGGCAGAACGACGCGGCGAAGAGGCGCTGCGGTGGCAAAGAGAGTAAGGAAAGAAGACGAGGAAGGGTGGAGCGAGGGAGAGCGTGCGAGCCGTTGCCGCTCCCTCTCCTCCCCCTACTTATACACCCTCGCGGCGGAGCCGAGGAGGCGTGGTGTGGGGGATGTGGGATTAACTGCGCCCACTCCCCCATGTCCCGCTATAACTACGCCTTGACGGCGTGGCGAAACCGCCGCGGGAAGGCGAACAGCCCACCCTGGGCCGCAGAATATCCGCGCCTGGGCCGAGGCCAGGAGTGGCGGGCCCGGGCCTGCGGCGACGTCTCGTCGCGCACGCGCCATGGCAGGCCTTTTCTGCCACGTGACACGCAGGGAGGCGCGCGGTCAGCGCGCGAGTTGCCCCACATTCCCGTTGACGAGACCACGGCGCCCACCCAAGGCGGCGCGCATAAGCAGAGCCGGCTCCCAGCTGCCGACTCCTCAAGATAGGAAGCTGACCGAGCTTCTCGTCCTCCTTTGCCGACCTC
The DNA here is from genome assembly GCA_032464435.1 of Aegilops umbellulata. Classification (NCBI taxonomy): domain Eukaryota; kingdom Viridiplantae; phylum Streptophyta; class Magnoliopsida; order Poales; family Poaceae; genus Aegilops; species Aegilops umbellulata. The sequence goes on from CP136060.1 coordinate 100,414,003, forward strand.
GAAGCGCGCGCAGCTTCGGGGACTACTGTCGGGGTAAATGACCACGGGTAGCCTAGCCGGCTCCCCTTGGCACTTCAGAAAAAATTATGAGCCGATCCGGCCTCCAAGAAACCAAGACGTGGGGCCACCTTCCCCCTGCCGACTGCCTCTCAGGCTGACTGTCGGAAGGCGGCCCGGCCTTAACCCTCATGAAGAAAGCCGCGGGAGGGCCGGCTCCAAGAAGTCGGCCTCGAGAAGGCCGACTCCAAGAAGCCGGCTCCCACGACGCGGTCAAGATCGTACCCTCGAGGCCCGCAACCACATAACGGTGATGGGACGGGGCGTGGCTACAGTAAAGCCTGCCACCCCTGAAACCCGGAGCACGCCTGGCACAGTGCGTCGTACGGGGTAGCCCTGACCCGTCCGGCGCGGCACTGTTGCCATGATAACTATGACGCCATCCACGGCGGGCTGTCAGCGCGGTCCATGGGCGGTGGGCCCCCTTTGGGCAGAGAGACACCCGAAGGCGGCCAGGCCTCCCCCAGTCGGCCCAAGACATGGCCGGCTTCCCCAAGCCGGCCTGCCCCCTCCCTCGAAGGAGGCGCCCCATTAAGAAGACAAGACGACGTGAGGCTACAGCGATCGCCCGCCAGGCGGCGGCGCTGTAGCCACGCTTACCTCGATAAAGCCCTCATCATCAGGATTGAGGCAACAATAATCGGCCGCCGACAGGGCCCTAGGTGTGACACTCCAAAAATTTTCATTTGGTTTTTAGCAAATCCTTTGTTGGTTTTGAAAAGAGGGCATTTAAATTTTTTCTTTTCAGAAAAAACTTCCTCTTAAAAACTTCCTTTTTTTTGGGCAAGGATTTTTATTTCTGTGTCATCTTCAAACTGTGGTGTTTGATCTTTTTAAACTTTTTCTCTAATGACTCCCTGCTAAAAACATATTTTGGGATTTATTGTTTTTCTTTTAAAAAGAAACTCTATGAAAATTGGGATTTTTCATATTTGAAGACCACCCATGATTTTTGTTTTTGCCCATGTGGTAAAACCTCTCCAAAACCTCCCCTCCTCCTTGAAAACAATCTATGTTCTCTGTCCCAACAAGTCCAAACAAGTTTTGGATTTTATTTCAATTTATTTATCTCTCAAATCTTCTCTGACAATTATTTTGAGCCTGAGTGATTTTCAAAGCAAGTACCCTATTGCAATTGAGTTTTGACCTCAAACCAACTCTTCTAGATTGTCCTTTCCATCCACAACTCAGAACCATCTTGATCCACTCTTCCTATTTTCAAATTTTTCAAATTTCAGCCTCTGCAAGTTTGGACCAGATTTGCCAAATTTGGTGAAATTCATATTTTCACTTCTCCAAAAATTCTACCAAAAATCAGGCAGCCTACTGGTGCAATGAGAAGCCACTCCACCAAAAACCAGCTCAAGGAAAAATCCCTACATTCCTAGATCATTCTGTCGAACACCTTGCATGCACTGTTTCTGTTCATCTTCAGTTAAGTTCAGAGTTTCAGTGTCGATCTTCGTCAGAAATTCAGTCACATGTCCACAATGCCCTTGGCACGTTGCTCGCAGCCTGGCCTGCTTGTCCGGAGCTCCACACGCGCGCTTGGCGCCTTCCTGGCGTCGGTGGCACCCTGGCCCGCCTGCGCCGGCGTGTCTTGCGGCGGCCGAACCACCGTAGCGGCCGACAAGGAGCAGAACGGCGGCATAACGCCGTTCAGCGCCGCCCAAACCCCCTGGTGGCTCCGCGTGGCCATTTACTTGCCAGCGCACGCATGCAGCACCGCCACCGTGGCCTGGCACGCGCAGAGCGCATTCTCTGCCGCTGGCATGCCGTGCGGCCGTTCCGTCGAGGACAGGCCGTAACTCTCCCTCCCGTGCTGAGTTGGACACTAGGGCGGCACCAGTGCTCCACCTAGTCGATGATCAAGCCCGTAAGCCGGCCGTCCACCCACAGCTCCGCCGTAATCGCCCGCCGGACTTATCCATTCACGGCAACCACCTCGGACCACCTATATATAGCCCCCCCCCCCAAGCTTGCTCTTGCCCCCGCACAACTCCACCACCTCGCCAGACCCCGCCTAGCCACTAGAGGGGCCTCGAGGGGCCTTTCTTCCTCGACTCCGGCCACCTCCGCCCGCCTCGCGCTCCGGCAACGTTCTCTTCGGTGAGGCCGTCCCCGGCGCCCGAACTCCGTCAATCACCTCCTCTAGCTACCAGAGGCCTGACCCCCACCTCAATTTGATGCTTGCAGCCCTCTCCGACGAGCTCCATCCTCGCCCGAACCGTCGTCCGCCGGAGCAGGAGCCACCGTCGACGTGGTGCTCACCGGCGACCACCACCACCACCACCCGACGCAGAATGGCGCTCTGAGCATGGAGGTACCCTCCGATCCCTCTGCCTCGCCGTGGATCGCCGCCGGCGATCGCCGCGGCCCTCTGGCGCCAAGTCTCTGCCCCCATTTTCAAACCTGACGGGTGGGTCCACCCCGTCAGCGTTTTAATCTTTTTGAAACATTTTCTGAAAACGCCTTCAGGCTAAAATACACTTTCTCCACTGAGCCGGCGTATTCGGGACTGAAGCGTTTTCTGTTTTTATAAAAAGAACCCTGGAAAGTTTCTGTTTCATTACAGAAAGGTCCCTGGACAAAAACCTTTATAACTTTTAAACAAAAGCATATTTTTGAGTGATTCTTTTTCTGTTCTCTTTGAAATTTTGTCTAGTTTTTTATCAGATTTATTTGAAAAAAAATTGGAATAATTTCTGTGCACCTCTCGGTATTCACGATAGCGCGTATATTTTCTTTATATCGTAGATACCGAAGGAGGTGACGGGACCGCGAACTTCACCGAGCTAGGCTCCGACTACTCTGAACCAAGCAAGCATGTTCGAACTTTTGATATGATGAGTGTCTTGGCATGTTTTGCATTTAGCTAGTTTCATGGCATATTGATGAGCATATCGAGGAACGTTATTTCCATGCATTGTTGAGGCAAGTGAGTTCGATGATCCAAACGTTGTTGGATGTGAGTATGCATGGCCAGGTGTTGGCATGAGGATGGATAAGACGGCAGTGTTGTAGCATGCCAGTCTTATGCCATACTATTGACTTCAGTGTCAGCCCGTATCGGTTCGGTTCCCGTCCACATTCCCTTCCTGTACTACCACATGTTTTCCGCAAGGAATATGGTTTAGTAAGTTGCAAACCGCTTTCCTGGTACACACCAAAAGGAGAGGCCGAGATGATGGTTGCATGGCCCTGGATTAAAGCCAGTCATTCGGTCAGGGGGCATGGGTGTTTTCGGTTGGGACCGAGAGGGGGGCACCCCTTAGAGCGCGCGTATATAAATTTGATCCCATGCTATTCGAGATTGTGATCTCCCCGTCTCAAAAGTTTTTCTTGGACGATGTCTAGGGTGATTCCTAGCATCGAGAGGTTGGATGGGTGTGTACTGGTTAGCTGTGTTTTCTTCCGAAATACCGTAAACGGAACTAGTCCTTCTGACTACGGAAATCCGTTGGTTGTGGGAAATTTTTGTACAAACTCTGCAGAGTCATAATTCTTCAAATCATCCTATCCATATCCAAGTTCTGTGCTAACTTATTCTGACAAGTGCCAGTTTTGGTGACAGATACTCCGGTGAATCATAAGAATGCTGAGTCCGGTTAAATGTTTATTCCTGTGGATGGACTAACCCGTATATTGCCCTGAGCTAATTAATCTAACATGTGTATTATTTTTCCTTATGAAGAAAGCCCTTTCTGTGATGTCGCTCAGATGTCCGACTGCGGCAGTGCTGTTATTTACTTTCCTCATAAGCCCTTTATGTGGTGTCGCTAAGACGCCCAACTGTGGCATTTCTTTTAAAAGCCCTTTATGTGGTGTCGCTAAGACGCCCGACTGTGGCATTTCTTTTAAATCCCTTTATGTGGTGTCGCTAAGATGCCCGACTGTGGCATTTCTTTTAAAGCCCTTTATGTGGTGTCGCTAAGACGCCCGACTGTGGCATTTATTTTAAAGCCCTTTATGTGGTGTCGCTAAGACGCCCAACTGTGGCATTTCTTTTAAAGCCATTTATGTGGTTTCGCTAAGACGCCCGACTGTGGCATTTCTTTTAAAAGCCCTTTTTGTGGTGTCTCTAAGACGCCCAACTGTGGCAAGAATTTTCTTTTATATAGTTGTTCACCTTTCATGGCGTCGCTTCAGACACACGATCGTTTTCCATTTATATTTCTGTTGGGATTTCAGGCGGACTACCGCCGATTCCCATTTTTACTCACCTTACCTGCTAATATTTGAATGTGCTTTGGTATATTATTCATGACGCATTCATGCATGCATTTGTTATATCTTACGTCCGAACTGTCTTGCGAGTACTTTCAAAGTACTCACTGGCCTGTTGATTTGGCCAGATGCTGACGAAGGTGATCTCATGGATAAAGAGTTCGATAGCGAGTCCGACGCCTAGAGGAATCCCAGTCAGTCTCGTGCGACCCTGGATTTGGTCACTATATTATATTCGCTTCCGCAACCCGAATAAAGTACATCGAGCCTCACCTCGACGCTCGATGAGATGCTAGTTTGAGAGCCATGTTATCTCACTCCCCACTGTATTATTCCACCATCGCTTATTCCCCGAGTCAGTAGTATGCCACCACACCATTGTGATATATCCGCCATTATGTATAATTATTGGCGCGCTTGTAATAAATTGTTGAGCACCCTTAGCTCAACCCTGTAATATATTCTATGCTACTGGCTTATTGTATCAAGAGTTTGTCTACCAGTGAGGAGGATTTTCTCTCATACTGGACCCAAAAGATTGGTTTCTCAATAAATATTATTATTGGAAAACCGGTCGTGACAAGCTTGGTACCAGAGCCAGGCTGACTGTAGGAAGCCACTAGGTGCGATCGCTAATTGGTTATTAGCATAATAGAGCTAATCTGTATTTTTGCAATTGTAGTCATTTTTCTGACAGTCAGCATATATTTATGATCTGACCATTCAGAATTTTTGCCTACTTTTGTAGATGGCCGACAACAGCTGCGAGTCTCAGACCTTCGCCAACGTACCCGATGGATTCGTCAAGCTTCTCTCCTTCATCGTTCAGGTCGCGATGGGGCCATCTGTGCGCCCAGTCGTCTCACTCTGCCAGCACAAAGTCAACGACAGTCTGACCATGCACCAGGCCTCGGTGCAATTCAGGGGAGGGCGTGGTGAGTTACGCCGCTTCCGGTTCGTGGGAAGAGCCATGCCCACGGAGAAGCATGCTATTCAGATGGAAGCCCGCGAGTCGATAGCTCGTCTCAGGGATATCCTTCCCGTGATGAAGGCTCGTCGTTACCGCTATCTTCCATGCCACGTGCCCTACACCTGCCACTACACATACTCCTGCCCCAGAGGAGAACAAGACGAGGCCTTTGAGATGCTTATTGAGTATCTTCGGGCCCTGGAGGCCACCTTCGACAACCTGGTGGACGACTTAGTGGCCGCCCGCATGGACTCAGTCCATGGCTGTGCTGCCAACAGGAGGGAGCTCCTGCCCACCGCACCGCCATTGACTTTTGCCTCATCATCAGCATCATATGCACCTGCTCGTCGCCTGCCTTCTACTGAAGAATTCAACCAAGTCGTTGCGCCCACTCCAGCGCGCACTGCACCACCCTTCACGCCAACTCCTATTCGTGTTATTCGGCCCCTGGCACCCGCTCCATCTACTCGGCGCAGCACTACTCGTATGGAGCCTATTAGCGAGGAGGAAGTCGAGTCCCCAGACTCGCTACGCCTCACCCTTGGCAGGGCCAAGGACATCATCAACATCTCCGACTAAGTACGCTTAGCCGTCATGCGATGTGCCGCCATGTAAGATATGGGAAGTAGCCTGTTTGCGCATCATGTAGGAAGTGGAGAAGTGCACTAGCCTAAATAACATGTCATGATTATGTACGCATATCCTGAGTGATGTATTGTATAATTATCGCCCGCGTGTAAGATACGTAATAAGCAGTCTTTCTCCATGCGCAAATCGAATATTTTTTTCTTTAAGTGATCTTGGCTATTTAATTTATTTGCCAACCTTGTGCATTTATGGATTTGTTTTTGCGCCCCTTTTCGTTTTTCTTATGGGTTTTCCAAAATATATCCCCAGAGTGAAAAATGTCCCGTCCTTGGAGTCGCTCCATGCCAGCTCCGCCAGAGGAAAATTATGGCACTCAACCGGACAACAATTTTGCACAAGGGCAGTCAAGTCAATATCATGACACCCAACCAGGCAACAGTTTCACTCAAGGTCAGTCAAGTCAACAGGGCAGTGAAACGGCACTTTCTCAAATGTGCCGCCTTTATGAACAAAGTCAGCAACAACATCCGGAAATGATGAACCAAGTCATCAACATGGGAAATCACCATGGGCAGTATCCGCAGCATTCCAAGTTATCTGAGCTACAGAAGACGCGTCCCCCAACATTTTCTCATACTGACAAGCCTCTTGAGGCCGAAGACTGGCTTCAAGATATGGAGAGAAAATTAATTATTGCAAAATGTTCAGACCCCGAGAAGGTACTTTATGCGCCGCACTATCTCACAGGAGCAGCCCCATCTTGGTGGGAGAATTTCCTGCACATGCATCCCAACGAAAATGATATCACCTGGGATGATTTCAAGGAAGGCTTCCGTGGCGCACACATTCCTAAGAGTATTATGGAAATCAAAAAGAGAGAGTTCGATGACCTCAAACAGAGGAACATGACAGTGTCAGATTACAACGGTCAATTTACTTTATTGTCTCGCTACGCCAATGAAGATCGTATGGCTGAAAGCAAGAAGATGGAAAAATTCCTTGACGGTCTAGCGCCCGCGCTTAAATGCCAACTGGTCGTACACACTTTTCCAGATTTTAAAACACTGGTGGACAAGGCGATTACTCTGGAAAATGAAAGACGCAGCTTGGAAGATATCCGCAAGCGAAAAAGGGACCAGACCAACCATGCTCGCAATCATCGAAGCAAGACAGATTTTCAAAAGGGTGGAACACACAAGTCCGTGTCCAACGTTTCACGCCCAATCAAGAATTTCCATGCAAGGGACAAGGAGTTCACATATCGCCCCGGCATTACTTGCTACGCCTATGGAGAGGAAGGACACTATGCCAAGCAGTGTCCCAAGCCTAGAAACTCAGCCCCAAAGCCGAACAACGGCGGCAATAATTCAGCGCCCAAACGGAACAATTTCAATCCCAACAACAACCACAGGAAGGGTCATCTGAACCACGTAACCAAAGAGGAGGCACAAAATGCTCCGGATATCGTACTCGGTACGTTTCCTGTCAACACAATACCTGCAATGGTTTTGTTTGATTCTGGAGCTTCTCACTCTTTTATTTCGAAAAGTTTTGCTTTGCAAAATAATTTTTCGATGCTTCCTTTGGAGAAATCCATGACCATCAAGTCCCCTGGGATTCAGCAAGTCACTCAGAGTTACTGTCAGGATGTGGTTATTGAGTTCAAAGGATTGAAATTCCATGCCAATCTCATTGTGTTGGAAAATAAAGGACTGGATGTCATCCTCGGGATGGACTGGCTAACCACCAACAAGGGTTTCATTGACTGTTTCAACCGGACCGTAATTCTCACACACCACCACGGGAAGACAATAAGGGTATCCGCCAAGGAAAGAGAAATACCCCGGCAACCAAGATTAAATAAGGTGGACGTTTCTGAGTTAAACAAGGTTCCAGTAGTATGTGGATTTCCAGACGTATTCCCCGAAGAGCTACCAGGCATGCCACCAGATCGAGAGATAGAGTTCAGCATTGAGCTCGCACCAGGAACCACCCCCATATACAAGAAACCATACAGAATGGCACCATCCGAGTTGGTTGAGTTGAAGAAACAAATAAAGGTATTGCTGGACAAAGGATACATTCGAGCCAGTTCCTCACCTTGGGGATCACCAATTTTATTTGCCAAAAAGAAGGATGGAACACTGCGATTGTGTATTGACTATCGAGCACTTAACATGGTCACAATCAAGAACAAATACCCAATGCCAAGGATAAACGATTTGTTTGATCAACTTGCACAGGCCAAGGTATTCTCAAAAATTGACTTAAGGTCAGGATACCATCAATTGAAGGTGCGAACCGAAGATATCCCCAAGACAGCCTTCACCTCCAGATATGGACTGTATGAGTTCATGGTAATGCCATTTGGATTAACGAACGCCCCCGCATATTTTTTTCACCTCATGAACAAAGTATTTATGAAGTTTATGGACAAGTTCGTTGTGGTATTCATCGACGATATTCTGGTATACTCCAAGACACCAGAAGAGCACGCGGAACATCTCAGAATTGTGCTAGGAGAACTTAGGAAACATCAACTGTATGCCTAATTCAGCAAGTGCGAATTTTGGCTAAGACAAGTAGGCTTTCTAGGCCACGTACTGACCCAAGACGGTATCGCAGTGGACCCGGAGAAAGTCAAGGCCGTACTTGGCTGGAAGTCACCAGCCAGCGTAACGGACATACGGAGATTCTTGGGAATGGCAGGATATTACCGCAGATTTATTGAAGGATTCTCCACCATAGCCAAGCCTATGACACAGTTACTCAAGAAAGACAAGAAGTTTGAATGGACATAAGCCTGCGAGAAAAGTTTCCAAGAGCTAAAGTGGAAATTAACGACAACACCGGTATTAATTGTGCCAGACATACACAAGAATTTTGAAGTATATTGTGACACGTCCAGAAAGGGTCTCGGATGCGTATTGATGCAAGAAGGCAAAGTCGTTACTTACGCTTCAAGGCAGCTTCGCAAGCATGAGGAAAATTATCCCACTCATGACTTGGAAATGGCAGCTGTCATTCATGCACTTAAGGAATGGAGGCATTTCTTACTTGGAAATCAATGTGAAATATACACGGACCATAAAAGTCTCAAATATATTTTCACACAGCCAGAACTAAACTTACGGCAACGACGCTGGTTGGAATTGGTAAAGGATTACGATGTTGGTATCCACTACCATCCAGGTAAAGCAAATGTAGTGGCCGGTGCTCTTAGTCGGAACCCCAGCCCCGACGAGAACAGTCTGCAAAGCTTGAGACCCGAATTCCAACAAGAATTTGCCAAGCTCAACTTATTAATGGTAGCAGAAGGTACCATAACAAACCTGGAGATACAACCCGACCTTGTGGAGAAAATTAAAGGAGCTCAACCTGGTCACCCCAGCATAGAAGGCATAAAAAGAAAAGTGAGTATGGGCAAGGCATCGGAATTCGTCGTAGACGACGGAGGGATATTATGGTACGGAGAAAGACTCTGCGTGCCAAACATAGAAGACCTTAAACAGCAAATTTTAGCTGAAGCCCACACCGCCCCATATTCAATCCACCCTGGAGGAACCAAAATGTATAAAGATATTCAGGAAAGATTTTGGTGGCACGGTATGAAGAGGGACATAGCTACCTTCATTGCATGTTGCGACTCATGTCAACGCATAAAAGCTGAGCATCAGAGACCAGCCGGACTACTGCAACCAAAAAAAATACCTGAGTGGAAATGGGATGAAATAGGGATGGATTTCATTGTCGGACTACCTCGATCAGGACACGGGAATGATGCCATATGGGTCATCACCGACAGGTTAACCAAGGTGGCACATTTTATTCCAGTAAGGACGACCCGCACCACTCAGAAGCTTGCTAGGATTTACCTCTCCCGCATAGTTTGTCTACACGGTGTCCCGAAGACAATAATATCCGACAAAGGCACTCAGTTCATTTCGAGATTTTGGGATCATTTACAACAGGCTCTGGGAACTCAACTAGCCTTCAGTACAGCTTACCACCCCCAGACAGATGGACAAACAGAACGCGTAAACCAGATTTTAGAGGACATGCTGAGAGCATGTGTCCTCACATATGGAACCAGTTGGGAAGAAAGCCTGCCATACGCCGAGTTCGTGTACAACAATAGTTACCAGGCCAGCCTGCAAATGGCACCATTTGAGGCTTTATACGGACGGAGATGTTGTACCCCGTTAAATTGGTCAGAAACCGGAGACAGCCGCATCTTCGGACCAGACATGCTCAGAGAAGCCGAGGAAAAGGTCAAGCTAATCAGAGATCGACTCAAGACCGCCCAAAGCCGACAGAAGAGTTATTACGATCAGAAACATCGTCGGGTCAACTTCGAACCCGGTGAGTTTGTGTACCTACGAGTATCCCCTATGAGAGGACTGCAACAATTCAATATTAAAGGGAAGCTAGCACCAAGATTCATCGGACCATTCTGTATAATGGCACGAAGAGGCACGGTAGCCTACCAGCTAGACTTACCTGAGGAATTATCCGATGTCCACAATGTGTTCCACGTATCACAATTAAGGAAGTGCGTAAGCAACCCAGAGAAACAAGTATCCCATGAGAACATTGACGTGCAGCCAGACCTCACCTATCGGGAGCGACCAGTAAAAATATTAGAGGAGTCTGAAAGGAGGACCCGACAAAAAACCATCAAGTTTTTCAAGGTTCAGTGGAGCAATCACACCGAGAGTGAAGCAACCTGGGAAAGAGAGGATTTCCTTCGGACAGAGCATCCACACTTATTTAAGGATCTTCCTAAGGGTCTTGGTGTTGTGACACTCCAAAAATTTTCATTTGGTTTTTAGCAAAAGCTTTGTTGGTTTTGAAAAGAGGGCATTTAAATTTTTTCTTTTCAGAAAAACCTTCCTCTTAAAAACTTCCTTTTTTTGGGCAAGGATTTTTATTTCTGTGTCATCTTCAAACTATGGTGTTTGATCTTTTAAAACTTTTTCTCTAATGACTCCCTGCTCAAAACATATTTTGGGATTTATTGTTTTTCTTTTAAAAATAAACTCTATAAAAATTGGGATTTTTCATACCTTGAAGACCACCCATGATTTTTGTTTTTGCCCATGTGGTAAAACCTCTCCAAAACCTCCCCTCCTCCTTGAAAACAATCTAAGTTCTCTGTCCCAACAAGTCCAAACAAGTTTTGGATTTTATTTCAATTTATTTATCTCTCAAATCTTCTCTGACAATTATTTTGAGCCTGAGTGATTTTCAAACCAAGTACCCTATTGCAATTGAGTTTTGACCTCAAACCAACTCTTCTAGATTGTCCTTTGCATCCACAACTCAGAACCATCTTGATCCACTCTTCCTCTTTTCAAATTTTTCAAATTTCAGCCTCTGCAAGTTTGGACCAGATTTGCCAAATTTGGTGAAATTCATATTTTCACTTCTCCAAAAATTCTACCAAAAATCAGGCAGCCTACTGGTGCAATGAGAAGCCACTCCACCAAAAAACAGCTCAAGGAAAAAACCCCTACATGCCTAGATCATTCTGTTGAACACCTTGCATGCACTGTTTCTGTTCATCTTCAGTTAAGTTCAGAGTTTTAGTGTCGATCTTCGTCAGAAATTCAGTCACATGTCCACAGTGCCCTTGGCACGTTGCTCGCAGCCTGGCCTGCTTGTCCGGAGCTCCACACGCGCGCTTGGCGCCTTCCTGGCATCGGTGGCACCCTGGCCCGCCTGCGTCGGCGTGTCTTGCGGCGGCCGAACCACCGTAGCAGCCGACAGGGAGCAGAACGGTGGCATAACACCGTTCAGCGCCGCCCAAACCCCCTGGTGGCTCCGCGTGGCCATTTCCTTGCCAGCGCACGCATGCAGCACCGCCACCGTGGCCTGGCACGCGCAGAGCGCGTTCTCTGCCGCCGGCGTGCCGTGCGGCCGTTCCGTCGAGGACAGGCCGTAACTCTCCCTCCCATGCTGAGTTGGACACTGGGATGGCACCAGTGCTCCACCTAGTCGATGATCAAGCCCGTAAGCCGGCCGTCCACCCACAGCTCCGCTGTAATCGCCCACTGGACTTATCCGTTCACGGCAACCGCCTCGGACCGCCTGTATATAGCCCCCCCTGAGCTTGCTCTTGCCCCCGCACAACTCCACCACCTCGCCAGACCCCGCCTAGCCACTGGAGGCGCCTCGAGGGGCCTTTCTTCCTCGACTCCGGCCACCTCCGCCCGCCTCGGGATCCGGCAATGTTCTCTTCGGTGAGGCCGTCCCCGGCGCCCCAACTCCGTCAATCACCTCCTCTAGCTACCAGAGGCCTGATCCCCACCTCAATTTGATGCTTGCAGCCCTCTCCGATGAGCTGCATCCTCGCCTGAACCGCCGTCCGCCGGAGCAGGAGCCACCGTCGACGTGGTGCTCACCGGCGACCACCACCACCACCACCCGACGCGGAATGGTGCCCTGAGCACGAAGGTACCCTCCGATCCCTCTGCCTCACCGTGGATCGCCGCCGGCGATCGCCGCGGCCCTCTGGCGCCAAGTCTCTGCCTACATTTTCAAACCTGACGGGTGGGTCCACCCCGTCAGCGTTTTAATCTCTTTGAAACGTTTTCTAAAAATGCCTTCGGGCTAAAATAAGCTTTCTCCACTGAGCCGGCGTATTCGGGACTGAAGCGTTTTCTGTTTTTATAAAAAGAACCCTGGAAAGTTTCTGTTTCATTACAGAAAGGTCCCTGGACAAAAACCTTTATAACTTTTAAACAGAAGCACATTTTTGAGTGATTCTTTTTCTGTTCTCTTTGAAATTTTGTCTAGTTTTTTATCAGATTTATTTGAAAAAAAATTGGAATAATTTCTGTGCACCTCTCGGTATTCACGATAGCGCGTATATTTTCTTTATACCGTAGATACCGAAGGTGGTGACGGGACCGCGAACTTCACCGAGCTAGGCTCCGATTACTCTGAACCAGGCAAGCATGTTTGAACTTTTGATATGATGAGTGTCTTGGCATGTTTTGCATTTAGCTAGTTTCATGGCATATTGATGAGCATATCGAGGAACGTTATTTCCATGCATTGTTGAGGCCAGTGAGTTCGATGATCCAAACGTTGTTGGATGTGAGTATGCATGGCCAGGTGTTGGCATGAGGATGGATAAGACGGCAGTGTTGTAGCATGCCAGTCTTATGCCATACTATTGACTTCAGTGTCAGCCCATATCGGTTCGGTTCCCGTCCACATTCCCTTCCTGTACTACCACATGTTTTCCGCAAGGAATATGGTTTAGTAAGTTGCAAACCGCTTTCCTGGTACACACCAAAAGGAGAGGCCGGGATGATGGTTCCATGGCCCTAGATTAAAGCCAGTCATCCGGTCAGGGGGCATGGGTGTTTCCGGTTGGGACCGAGAGGGGGGCACCCCTTAGAGCGCGCGTATATAAATTTGATCCCATGCTATTCGAGATTGTGATCTCCCCGTCTCAAAAGTTTTTCTTGGACGATGTCTAGGGTGATTCCTGGCATCGAGAGGTTGGATGGGTGTGTACTGGTTAGCTGTGTTTTCTTCTGAAATATCGTAAACGGAACTAGTCCTTCGTGACTACGGAAATCCGTTGGCTGTGGGAAATTTTTGTACAAACTCTGCTGAGTCATAATTCTTCAAATCATCCTATCCATATCCAAGTTTTGTGCTAACTTATTCTGACAAGTGCCAGTTTTGGTGACAGATACTCCGGTGAATCATAAGAATGTTGAGTCCGGTTAAATGTTTATTCCTGTGGATGGACTAACCCGTATATTGCCCTGAGCTGATTAATCTAACATGTGTATTATTTTTCCTTATGAAGAAGGCCCTTTCTGTGATGTCGCTCAGACGTCCGACTGCGGCAGTGCTGTTATTTACTTTCCTCATATGCCCTTTATGTGGTGTCGCTAAGACGCCCGACTGTGGCATTTCTTTTAAAAGCCCTTTATGTGGTGTCGCTAAGACGCCCGACTGTGGCATTTCTTTTAAAGCCCTTTATGTGGTGTCGCTAAGACGCCCGACTGTGGCATTTCTTTTAAAGCCCTTTATGTGGTGTCGCTAAGACGCCCGACTGTGGCATTTCTTTTAAAGCCCTTTATGTGGTGTCGCTAAGACGCCCGACTGTGGCATTTCTTTTAAAAGCCCTTTTTGTGGTGTCGCTAAGACGCCCGACTATGGCAAGAATTTTCTTTTATATAGTTGTTCACCTTTCGTGGCGTCGCTTCAGACACACGATCGTTTTCCATTTATATTTCTGTTGGGATTTCAGGCGGACTACCGCCGATTCCCATTTTTACTCACCTTACCTGCTAATATTTGAATGTGCTTTGGTAAATTATTCATGACGCATTCATGCATGCATTTGTTATATCTTACGTCCGAACTGTCTTGCGAGTACTTTCAAAGTACTCACTGGCTTGTTGATTTGGCCAGATGCTGATGAAAGTGATCTCATGGATGAAGAGTTCGATAGCGAGTCCGACGCCTAGAGGAATCCCAGTCAGTCTCGTGCGACCCTGGATTTGGTCACTATATTATATCCGCTTCTGCAACCCGAATAAAGTACATCAAGCCTCACCTCGACGCTCGATGAGATGCTAGTTTGAGAGCCATGTTATCTCACTCCCCACTGTATTATTCCACCATCGCTTATTCCCCGAGTCAGTAGTATGCCACCACACCATTGTGATATATCCGCCATTATGTATAATTATGGGCGCGCTTGTAATAAATTGTTGAGCACCCGTAGCTCAACCCTGTAATATATACTGTGCTACTGGCTTATTGTATCAAGAGTTTGTCTACCAGTGAGGAGGATTTTCTCTCATACTGGACCCAAAATATTGGTTTCTCAATAAATATTTTTATTAGAAAACCGGTCGTGACACTAGGCAGTAGGGCCTGCCTGTCGACCAAGATGCCGGCAGCCGGCGGGGCCCAGCAGCCGGCGCAGAAGCCGGCGAGCATAGACACTGACGGCTGGGACCCGCTCCCAGCCGGATTACCATTATACCCCCGGGGGGTAGGCCTATATAAACCCCCTGGGGCACCCATGCAAAGGGTTGATCTCATCTAGGTTTTACCACACATAGAGAGAAGAGTAGAGCTAGCCTTGCCCTTCTTCTTCCTCTCGCCAAACAGCTCGAGGTGCACTTTGTAGTTACTTGTTCATCGAGTGATCATGCGGAGACCCCGCAGAGCAGCAGTAGGGGTGTTATCTCCACGGAGAGCCCCAAAGCTGGGTAAGATCCGCCGGCATGCATGTCTTCGCCTTATCCCGCTTCCAGGCACTGGCGATGTCTTACTGGCTCCCACACAGATAAGCCACCCGTTGGCATATGTCGCACCAACCACCCGACAGGCTTGCTGCAATAACTCCACTACCTTCTTGAGAATGTGCATGTATAGTAGGATTCTGTTGTAAGACTTGCTGAGTACCTCCGTACTCATGTTGCTTTAATTAATGTTTTCAGACGACAACACTGCCCCCTCCGACGGGTTCTATGTGGACCTCGACATTGACGAGTGACTAGCCACCCAGGTGGTGATCCAAGACTTGTGAAGGGTCCATGTAGATAGACACGCTTCGTCAAGCCTTCTTTCTTTCTAGTGTCTGTACTCAGACTAGTTTGCTTCCGCATGTGCTTGTATGTTTGTATGATTTGAGTGTCGGGTCGTGTGACCCCTACCTGTATGAATATGTTATGTATGGCTCCTCGGAGCCTTTTAAATAAAGTACTTGAGTTGTAGAGTTTTGTTGTGATGCCATGTTGTATGTACTCATATCGGGCATATTGTGTGTATGACTGAAATGCTTGGTATGAGTGGGATCGAAAAACTAGTTGTTTATCCTTGGCAGCCTCTCATATGGGGAAATGTAGTCTAGTGCTTCCGAGCGATAGTAGTCTGCTACAGCCCGGTTCACCGGAGTCCTGCTAGCCCAGCACTACTGCTCTGGACACTTGACTGGCCGACATGTGATTCCCTTCGTTCGTATGTCTGTCCCTTCGGGGAAATGTCACGTGGTGACATCCGGAGACCTGCCTAGCCTGCTACAGCCCAGGTAACCGGAGTCCTGTTAGCCCAGTGCTATAGCCCGGAGTCATACGTTGATGACCGACATGCTCGATGTGATTCATGTATGCCTGTCCCCATGGGTTAGTGCCACTTTGGGTTCACGGCTAGCCATGTCGGCCCGGGTTCTCTGTCATATGGATGCTAGCGACACTATCATATACGTGAGCCAAAAGGCGCAAACGGTACTGGGCCATGGTAAGGCGACACCCGTGGGATTACCGTGCGTGAGGCCGCAAAGTGATATGAGGTGTTACCGGCTGGGTTGATGTGACTTGGAATCGGGGTCCTGGCAGGTAAACTACTCACACATCATCGGAGAGGCTATGGTGTTGATGTAGAAGCCCTCCGTGATCAATGCCCCCTCCGGCAGGACGACGGAAAAGGCCCCAAGATGGGATCTCACGGGTACAGAAGGTTGCGGCGATGGAATTTGGTTTTCGTGGATGCTTCTGTTGGTTTGGGGGTACGTAGGATATAGGAGGAAGAAGTACATCGGTGGAGCAACGCGGGCCCCATGAGGGTGGAGGGCGCGCCCCCTGCCTTGTGCTCTCCTGGTTGCTTTCTTGACGTAGGGTCCAAGTCCTCTGGATCACGTTTGTTTCGAAAATCACGTTCCTGAAGTTTTCATTCCATTTGGACTCCGTTTGATATTCTGTTTCAGCGGAACTCTCAAATAGGCAAAAAATAGCAATTTGGGCAGGGCCTCCGGTTAATAGGTTAGTCCCAAAAATAATATGAAAGTGTATAACAAAGCCCATTAATCATCCAAAACAGAATATAATATAGCATGAAGCAATAAAAAATTATAGATACGTTGGAGACGTATTAGCCGCCCGTAAGAAGCTCAAGGCTCGGGTCAAAGATGTCCAGCGGGAGCTCCAAGATGCGGTGAAAAAATTTGAGACCTTGGAGCGTGATGCATCGGCTCAAGGGGCCGAACTCACCAAGACTTGCCAGAGCGCGGAGACCGCACGGAATGAGGCCCAGGCCGCCCTCCAGGAGATCCAGGAGGCAAAGATCACGGTGGGTAAGGCCTTTAAGATGCAAAGCAAGTATGTAGAGAAGCAGTACCTTTTATTAACCCAGGTTCGGAGTTCCCCAGGGGCTTTTGCTAATTTGCCACGCAGTATATCGGACGCCGTGGAGTTCTATCGAGCCGAAGGAGGGGGTTCTACGGAGAAGCTATTCTAGTCGCAATATGCGGTGTCAGAGGCTCCCGTGTCCTTCACCGATCAGCTGAAATAGCTGGTGGAGCTGCATAGGGTGGCCGAATTAGCCATGAAGGATTTGATAATCCGGCTATGGCCAGCCGAAGCTATGCCTGGCAGCTACTTCGGACTCGTGAGGCAGATGGTGAACACCCGTCCTCGGCTGGACATCGTCAAGCGCTATGCCTGTATTGAAGGTGCCCGTATGGCCTTCGCTCATTGCAAGATGTGGTGGGCGAGGATGAACGCCGTTGAAGTTGCCAGCGGGCCGCCGAAGGGCAAGGAGCACCGCACACCCGAGCGATATTTTGCGGATGTCATAGAAGGGTCTCGACTTGTAGCGGCACAATGTCACAGGACATTGTATTTGAATAAATGTATTCATGTTGCCTTTGCCTTGTATTATGAAAACAAAGCCTATTTTTGTGATGTAATTTTATTATGCTTTTAATTGTTTCCTCCTGTGCGATCGTGTTGCATGTAATCTGAGGGTTGGCCAGTCGTCGGCTTCTACCCTCACGTAGGTAGTACGGAGGTGTTCGGGATGGAATCTAAACAATCTTGATCCAATTGTATGGTCCTTGAAGGAGTTGTTTAGTGCAACGAACAAGGAAATCAGAATATACGTCTTAAAAGCCCTCACTTAGCCATAGGAGTTTTATAATAAAGCATGGGCGCAGCCCCTGGTTTAAGCCAGAGTGCTGTCAGCATATGATCGGGAAGTGTCGATCTCTCGTAAAACGCGGAAAAAAATCTCCATGATTTGTAACCCTCGAACAGCTGACCGGCTCTCGCCATATCATGACAGTCAATTTTCGGCTTTCTCTACTGAGGTTCTCATTTGGTCAAGGCTAGGGCACAATCACAATAGTTCTCCCTTTACTACCCTAGCTGATTCAGCGGAATGTAGGGTAGCAAGCACAGGAGCCGGGCAACCCAACTATTGACCAAAGACATGATTCAGAGCCAATGCATATAATGCTAAATTCGGGGTGCCAAACTTTATCTATAAGAAGTGTTCGGACTTTGTTGTCGTATTATGGGATGATGGGGAGCCCCTGGCGAGTATGAGACGTACCAGATTGTACGGATGCGGTCGATAAGCCAATCGAAATAAAAATGAGGTAAGAAACGAAAACCACAGAAACTGGGTCGCAAACCATTTTCATTATAGTTGTATGGATACGTCAAGGCGTATCCTGTACAAAAAGTGCGATAAGCGTCCAAGCTATTTAACATGCCGGAATTAAGAGGGCGCGGTGTGCGGGTCCTGAGAAATAAGTAGAAATACCGTCAAGAAGAACGTGTAGAGGTTACCCTACGTACTTATGCTGCTTGCCGTCTTTGTATGTCGATCCTTCAAAAGGACTGGTTATCAGGCACACGGGAAAAAGAACCTGAAACGAAAGGAAAAAAGAGGTGAAGGTATATGTGAGTCCGGGGTCGGTCAAGCCGTACTATGGACCACAAGTTGTGCCTCCGTCGATGCCCATGGGATTTTGAGTGCGTAATTATTTGCGCGGGGTACGAATGCCATCACTTGACCAGGGCTGGGACGGAGGCCGAATTGCTAGTCAAGCTCTTGACGGGCCGAGTTGTCCTGTGGTAGCGTAGTCCCAACCTTCTTAAGGTGTCTGTGGGCTCGGCAGCCGGATTGCGGATCTACTTGAAAAGGTTGTTCTGTACTTCTGCTGCTAGGGAGGCTGTGTGCTCCTCTGTACGGAGGGAGCGTTCCGTATTTCCATTAACTGTTATGACGCCGCGTGGATCGGGCATCTTGAGCTTGAGGTAAGCATAGTGTGGGACCATGTTGAATCTAGCGAACGCGGTTCATCCGAGCAGTGCATGCTAGCCACTGCGGAAGGGGATGATATCGAAGATTAACTCTTCGCTTCGGAAGTTGTCCGGAGAACCGAAGACCACCTCTAGCATGGTTGAGCCCATGAAGTGGGCCTCAACGCCTGGTATGACTCCTTTAAAGGTAGTCTTTGTGGGTTTGATTCGTGAGGGATTAATGCCCATCTTTTGTACTGTATCCTGGTAGAGCAGGTTGAGGCTGCTTCCACCATCCATCATGATAGGTGGAATCCGTCAATGATTGGGTCAAGGACCAGTGCGGCCGAACCGCCATGGTGGATACTAGTTGGGTGATCTCGACGATCGAAGGTGATCAGAAATGACGACCACGGATTGAATTTTGGGGCGACTGGCTCTACCGCGTAGACGTCCCTGAGTGCCCGCTTGCGTTCCTTTCTGGGGATGTGCGTGGCGTGTATCATGTTCACCATTTTGACTTGAGGGGGAAATTTGTTCTGCCCCCCCCCCCCGGGTGTTCGGCTACCGGGGCTCTTCGTCCTCGTCCTCACTTTGTGACCCCTTTTCTTTGTTTTCGGCATTTAACTTGCCAGCCTGTTTGAAGACCCAACAATCTCTGTTGGTGTGATTGGCTTGTTTGTCCGGGGTGTCGTGTATCTGGCACAGACGGTCGAGTATGTGGTCCAGGCTGGAAGGTCCCTCATTGTTCCTCTTGTAGGGCTTCTTCTGTTAGCCGGACTTGGAGCCGCTGAATTCGGCGTTCACTGTGGTGTCGCCGGTGTTATCGCCATTGCTTCAGCGTTTGTGTCTATTGCGCCGGAGCTTGTCGGTGCTGTTCTTGGCCTTAGAGGGGCCTGCCTCGTTGGCTGTGTTTTTGCTTCGGGCCAGCCAGCTGTCCTCACCCGCGCAAAAGCGGGTCATGAGTGCTGTGAGGGCTGCCATGGATTTTGGCTTTTCTTGGCCGACGTGGCGGGCGAGCCATTCGTCACGGATGCTGTGTTTGAAGGCTGCTAGGGCTTTGGCGTCCGGACAGTCAATGATCTGGTTCTTTTTGGTTAGGAACCTAGTCCAGAATTTTCTAGCTAATTCTCCAGGTTGTAGAACTATGTAGCTTAAGTCATCGGCATCGGGTGGCCGGACATATGTACCTTGGAAGTTGTAGAGGAAGGCTTCTTCCAAGTCCTCCCAGCTGCCGATGGAGTTCTCAGGCAGACTATTTAGCCAGTGTCGAGCTGGTCCTTTGAGCTTCAACTAGAGGTATTTGATAGTGTGGAGGTCATCTCCTCGGGCCATGTGGATGTGGAGAATAAAATCTTCGATCCACACTGCGGGGTCGGTTGTTCTGTCGTATGATTCAATATTGACAGGCTTGAACCCCTCGGGGAATTCGTGATCCAACACCTCATCTGTGAAGCAAAGAGGGTGTGCGGCGCCTCTATAGCGGGCCGCGTCACGACGAACCTCCGACGAAGTCCGTCTGTGGTTATCGGCCCGGGTGTGATTAATGTTTTCACGTCCGAATAGGTATCTGTCATCCCGAGTGTGGAAGTGTCCTCGCGATCCGTATATAGATCTGGTGTGTCCTGCTCTACTGTCCAATTCCTGTCGAAGATCGTATGTGTGGTCCCAAGCTGGTCTGTCCCTATGTTTGCGAGGCGGTGTGGGTTGTTGTTCGGCCTGAGTTGTCGTTTTATCCCGACCGCGGGGTGGTTGGTCTGCCGCACTATCCCGACCGTGTTGTGGTCGGTCCGCATTGCGCGAGGGAGGTCTGGGATCTGGTGCCTCCTCATCGAACTGAGGTAGCAGTCTGCGTTTTGGGTAACTATTGGCTGGGTGCTTAAGGTCGTATTCTTCAGCTGTTAGGACGTCTGTCCATCTATCGATGAGTAGGTCTTGATCTGCTTAGAGCTGGTGCTGCTTCTTCTTTAGGCTTCTTGCAGTAGCTATGAGCTGGCGCTTAAAGCGCTCCTGCTCAAGGGGTGCCTCGGGCACGATGAAGTCTTCATTGCCAAGGCTCTCATCATCCTCGGAGGGTGGATGATAACAATCGTCATCCGGGTCATTGGGTGTGGCCTGTTTATCAGTGTTAGCCTGCTTGTTGTCTTGCTCCTCCTGTTCGGATGCGGCTCCAACAGGGTCTTCATTGTTTTCGGCGTCGCCCGGAATACTGTTTTCTTCGGTGCCAGTGTTGCCATCTTTTGAGCGGCGAGGCTTAGAGCGGCGTTTAGGGCGCCGGTGTTTGGACTTTGTCTGGGAGTGTTTATTCACATCTGGCTCTTCTTTGTCGTCGCCAGATCCTCTAGGTGTATCAACCATGTACATGTCGTACGAATAGGTGGCCGTCCAATGTCTAGTGAATGGCGGGTCTTGGACTTGCTCCTTGTCGACATCATCGTCCATACCGTCAAAGTCTTCGGAGCCATAGTCGAGCTCGTCGGTTAAGTCCTTGATGGTAGCTATGAAGTGGGTGGCGGGTGGGAAGCAAAATTCCCCATCATCAGCATCTAACTCGAACCGAACATAGTTAGGCTGTGAGTCCTTCGCCAAGGACAAATTCTTTAAGGAGTTCAGCACATTGCCCAAATGTGAGTGCTGGAAAACGTCTGCGGTGCCGAATTTGAAGATCGATAACCGATCTAGCTCGGTGTCTGCAGGCGTACATGGTCCGGAACTTATAGCCGGAGACGAGTCCGAAGTTCCATTGACGCAAATATTGCGGAGTGTCGAGTCCGTGTGCGGCTCGAACGCCGTGGACTATGTGGCCTCAGATGGCACGATCTGCTTCGGTTCTAAGGCCGTTGCACCGACAGGAACCATCTCCTGGATGTGATCTGATGACGGATTTAAGTCATGTTCCTCGAGGCTGTCGGATTTTGGGCTCCGCAAAACCCTCAAGATTCGAACACAGGGGCGTGACGAAGATCTCTCCCACTACACGTCTACCTAGCGCCTCGCTCTTCTCCTGGTGTTGGGAATGGGATGCAAGCAAGTAAACAAACAAGTAGAACACAGAAGAGTTTACCCAGGTTCAGGCCACCTTGCGGTGTAAAACCCTACTTCCTCCTTTGGTGGATTGGCCTCACGAGGGCACGAGTATGAACAAGTACAGTGGTTTCCCGAGCTCAGGAGGCGAGCCCAAGAAGGATGAGGAGGTTGGTGTTCTTGCTCCTTCGCTTTGCTAAGTTCTAATGGGTTCGTCCCCCAGTCATCTCTCCTTCTCTATGCTAGGAACCCTAGCTACTTATATAGACGGCCAGGGTCCTCTTCCCCCGAAATGTTTAGGCGGGATGGGAATCTCACAACGGCCATTTGAGAGGGAACACAAGGACGCTCCTATCCTGACAAAAGGTGGTCTTCGCCTGCAAAGAGGGCAGGTGGTGACGCGGTTGTGGGCTTGGCGATGACATCCTTCTTGCCGTCCCTGCAGTCTTCAGTCTTGTTGCACCAAAGGGGAAACCTTTGTCTCGCCCCTCGGGAACCTGCGCCTGTGCGGTCTCCTTTGCATCGATATGGAAACTGCACCCGCTGGCGCCCGCTGGCACGATTCGTCATGGCTTGCATCACTGCTTCCTCCTGAGGCAGCTCTCGCCTTGAGATCTCCACCCTCCCGAAGCAGCCTAGCTGAGGCTACTCTCGGGAGAGGTCTTGGTCGCCCTTCTAGAGCAGTCTAGGTGAGGCCGCTCCCTGAGGAGGTCTTGGTCATTCTCCTCGCTAGGGCTGGCCTCCCTCGTGAGGGTCTTGAGCAGCTATAGGATCGAGAAGAGGTGTCTAGAGGGGGGGTGATTAGACACTAAGTGCGAAAGTTGCAGTTTTTAAAATTCTTAAGTTTAGGTGGAGTTTAGGCACATGTTTAACAAACACAATACATATCAAGCAAGTGTGCAATGAGTATATGAGCAGCGGAAAGTAAAGCATGCAACTTGCAAGAATGTAAAGGGAAGGGTTTGGAGGATTCAAACGCAATTGGAGACATGGATGTTTTTGTCGTGGTTCCAATAGGTGGTGCTATCGTACATCCACGTTGATTGAGACTTCAACCCATGGAGGGTAACGGTCGCGCGAGTCCACGGAGGACTCCACCCACGAAGGGTCCACGAAGAAGCAACCTTGTCTATTCCATCATGGTCGTCGCCCACGAAGGACTTGCCTCACTAGCGGTAGATCTTCATGAAGTAGGCGATCTCCTTGCCCTTACAAACTCCTTGGTTCAACTCCACAATCTTGTCGGAGGCTCCCAAGTGACACCTAGCCAATCTAGGAGACACCACTCTCCAAGAGGTAACAAATGGTGTGTTGATGATGAACTCCTTGCTCTTGTGCTTCAAATGATAGTCTCCCCAACACTCAACTCTCTCTCACAGGATTTGGATTTAGTGGAAAGAAGATTTGAGTGGAAACCAACTTGGGGAAGGCTAGAGATCAAGTTTCATATGGTAGGAATGGAATATCTTGAGCTCAACACAAGTGTAGGTGGTTCTCTCTCAAAAAATGTGTATTGGAAGTGAAGATCTGTTCTGATGGCTTTCTCCATGAATGAAGAATGGGTGGAGGGGTATATATATCCTCCGCACAGAATCTAACCGTTACACACAATCTGCTAAACTCGGTGGGACCGAATCGTTAACCTCGGTCGGACCGATTCAGCAAACCTAGTGACCGTTAGGATTTTCGGTGGGACTGAGATGCAACTCGGTAGGACCGATATGGTTAGGGTTAGGGCATAACGTAATCTCGGTGTGACCGATTACACAAACTCAGTGGGACCGATTTTGGTAATAAGCTAACCAGAGAGTTGGCCAGGCAAACTCGGTGAGACCGATTACACAAACTCGGTGGGACCGATTTGGTAATAAGCTGACCAGAGGTTTTGCATTGTAATCTCGGTAGTACCGATTGCGCAAACTCGGTGAGACCGATTTTGGCAATGAACATAAACAGTGAGATTACAATCCCATCTCAGCGAGACCGAGATCCCTATCGGTGAGACCGATTTGCTAGGGTTTGTGGCAGTGGCTATGACATGTGAAACTCGGTGGCTCCGGATAGAAAGAATCGGTGGGGCCGAGTTTGACTTCAGGTTTGGGTCATATGTGGATATGGAAAGGTAGTTGAGGATTTTTGGAGCATATCACTAAGCACATGAAGCAAGAGGCTCATTAAGAAACACCTCATCCCTCCTTAATAGTATTGGCTTTTCCTATGGACTCAATGTGATCTTGGATCACTAAAATAGAAAATGTAGAGTCTTGTTCTTGAAGCTTGAGCCAATCCTTTGTCCTTAGCATCTTGAAGGGGTTCCACATCCTTTAGTCCATGCCACTCCATTGTTGAACTTATCTAAAACATACTAGGTAAAAGTGTTAGTCCAACAAGAGATATGTTGACATTAATTACCAAAACCACCCAGGGAGCACTTGTGCTTTCAATCTCCCCCTTTTTGATAATTGATGACAACATACATCAAAGCTTTAGATAAAGATATAGAGAATAGCAAGTAAAGCTTTGGAAGGACATGTAACATGCATAGGCTCCCCCAACACGTATGCAATCATGTGAATATGGAATATAGGAGCATGTGAATGCATAAACATGACAAAGTAAGCAATGTGTTACATGTATCTTGGCTATATGCATCAGAGCAAATGATGTGAATATGAAAAATGTACCTTCATGCTCATGAGTCCTTCTTGCAAATAGTATGTACATCAGCAAGAACTTCTCATTCACATGACTGTGATGCATATACTTACCTTGTGGTCTTGAGTTGGCTTAGGATGGGATGAACCTGCGCAAACAAGGTTAGATAACACAGATACACCTACCAATCAGAGCAAACAAAAAGAAACCACAAGAGAACCAAGACTGGGATGACATGTAGAGTGAGTACTAAGTACTACATTTGATATAGACATGTCCCCAAAGGTAAAGATATGCAATACAATCAGAGATTTCCTTTCCTTAGATGTCTTGCTCCCCCTGAATCTAACATGAGATATTGGGAGAAGATAGGAAACGGAAAATCAGAGCAATAGAAAATATAATCAACAGAGCTTGAGCTAAAGCAAGCAAACAAACATGTCTTTCCCCTCTTAAAGACATGTGACATATCTCCTCTTTAACACCAAGCATCTGGGGTCATTGATGATATTACTTTCTCTCCCCCTGAATATTCTCCTTTTTCTCCCCCTATAGGAAAGATTAAGCTTTGATGTGATCTCTCTCTCCCCCTTTGACATCAATTTCCAAGAAGGGTCTTCTGGATATGTGATACAATTGGGTTGGTCCTTGAGTCACAGAGCAAAGCAACATGTTTAACATGATGCTGGTAGAGGACAAGACTCATTGAGTGGAGCTGGAGCAAAACAGAAATCACGAATGAGTGGCAAGTTGGTTTTCCTTTGATGAAATCGGCGACTCTGAGTTGTGTGATTCGGTTGCACCGAAAGATATCGGTTAGACCGAAGAAATCAAACCGGTGTGACCGAGTTCATCAGAGTGGAACCACTTGTCACCTCAGCTCACTACACAGGTAGAATTTCACAAAGATTTGCCAGGAATTGACTAAAAGATTTGCAATGAATTGGATGCAGAAAATGTAGAATAAAAAGAAAGAGAAGAAAATAAAAGATCTAGATGAAGTTTTTTTTGTTGTTGAAGCAAATATGCAAGGAACATATGCAATAACACAGAAAAGAACACATGAGAGAACTTCATCTAGAGTTGGGCAGTGACAAAGTCACCTATGTTAGAGTATATTGACTTAGGAGTCAAGTGAGAGCACTTGATCATAGGTCATACTCATCGTTTAAGCTCAAAATGGGGTTACCATTTTTCGTTTAAGCATCTTGATGTATTCACATCTTGTTGAGTTGCTTTGACTCATATCTTGGAGTAAAGCTTCTCTAAGATGGAATAACATACCTTGTGTGATGGTGTGGGTCTTGCTCATGTAGTTGAACTTGTGTGGGTTGCTCAAGGTTGATGTAGTTCATCAAGAGTTGGGAGCACCACTTGGAGTTTGAGTTCATCTACCTACATGGGTTAGTATTGCAAGGAAGAGCACTTGTGTATCCAAAATGACAATTATAGGATTTGACATAGAATTTGTCAAAGGATATATTTGAATGGCTTCGTGCTTCCTTGTCTTCAACCACCATTGTGTAGAGACTTGGTGATGTAGAGATTGCTCAAGATGTGAGTGAGTTGCAATCTCATAGAATTGGATTCAACCAAGTACCTACACAGGTTAGATAACATGCAAGGTGCAAATATATCCAAGACATATGAATAGCATCATAAGAGAAATATCAAGGATTAGTCATAGGCTCATGCCTCGCATGTATCAAATGGAGTTCCTACTCCAAGTTTGAAGCATCAATGATGTTCAATTCACCTCTTAACCTGCAAAACACTTTCTCATCAAGTGGTTTAGTGAATATATCCGCCAATTGCTTATCGGTGCGAACATGCTTAAGGTTAATGTCCCCTTTGGGAACATGATCTCCAATTAAATGATGACGAACTTCAATATGCTTAGTTCGAGAATGTTGCACGGGATTGTGAGCAATCTTAATAGCACTTTCATTGTCACATAGCAATGGAACATTTTTCACATATATCCCATAATCTTTAAGAGTTTGAGTCATCCAAAGTAATTGAGTACAACATGAACCAGCGACAATGTATTCCGCTTCGGCGGTGGATAAGGATACGGAGTTTTGTTTCTTGGAAGACCAAGACACAAGAGATCTACCAAGGAATTGACAAGTACCCGAAGTGGACTTTCTATCAACCTTGTCTCCGGCATAGTCCGAGTCGGAATAGCCAACAAGATCAAAAGAGGACCTCTTAGGATACCAAATGACAAAATTTGGTGTATGGATTAAGTATCTCACTATCCTTTTCACAGCCTTAAGATGACATTCTTTAGGAGCAGCTTGATATCGTGCACACATGCACACACTTAGCATAATATCGGGACATGAGGCACATAGATATAACAATGAACCGATCATAGAGCGACAAACCTTTTGATCAACCGGTTCACCATCTTTGGTCAAATCAAGATGTCCACTAGTAGGCATGGGTGTAGGCATACCTTTGCATTCTTGCATATTGAACTTCTTGAATAAGTCTTCGGTGTACTTCGTTTGAGAGACAAATGTACCTTCCTTAGTTTGCTTGATTTGCAAACCGAGAAAGAATTTGAGTTCACTCATCATAGACATCTCAAACTTCTCCGACATTAGCTTTCCAAACTTTTCACTAAAATGAGGGTTAGTAGAACCAAATATGATATCATCAACATAAATTTGGCACACAAATAGTTCTTCATCAACCCTTTTAGTAAAAAGAGTAGAATCAATTTTACCAATTTCAAAGCCTTTTTTAGTAAGGAACTTGGTTAAGCATTTATACCATGCTCTAGGAGCTTGTTTAAGACCATAAAGGGCTTTGTGAAGTTCGTAAACATGATTAGGTTTCTTAGGATTAACAAAGCCGGGAGGTTGATTAACATGAACTTCCTCCTCAATTTTGCCATTTAGAAAAGCACTTTTAATGTCCATTTGGTATAGGGTGATATCATGGTGATTAGCATAGGCAAGTAAGATGCGAATGGACTCAAGTCTAGAAACGGGAGCATATGTCTCACCATAGTCCATACCTTCAACTTGTGTATAGCCTTGGGCGACGAGACGTGCTTTGTTGTGAACCACTTGTCCATCTTCATCTTGCTTGTTGCGAAACACCCATTTGGTACCAATGACGTTGTGGTTGTTGTCGGGCTTCTCGACTAATGTTCACACTTGATTTCTCTCAAAGTTGTGTAGCTCTTCATGCATAGCATTTATCCAATCCGGATCCTTCAATGCTTCTTCAACCTTCATAGGTTCAATTTTAGAAATGAATGAGTAATGTTCACAAAAGTTAGCTAAACGAGTTTTAGAGCAAGTGATTCTCCCGCTTTGGATATCTTTGTAGATTTGCTCGACGGGATGATCTTTGGCAATTCTTGCTCAAACTCGTGTAAGCTTTTGCTTGGGTAGGGGTGGAACATCCTCTTCATATTGTTCTTCTTCTTCTTGGCCTTCTTCTTCTTGGCCTTCTTCATTGTTGACGTTGTTGTTCTCTTGTCGTGGTGGAGAAGGAGGTTGTTGATGTTCATCTTGGTGTACTTCCTCGTTTTCTTCATCTTGACGTGTCCCACTTGTGGATGCTTCCGTTTCAACTCTTGGTTCACCTTGCCGTGATGTAGAATCTTCCACTTGGACGGACGAGGTACTCTCCTTCATTTCCGTTGGATGAATCTTGCCAATGGACAAGTCTTGAATTGCTTCCGAAGAGTCTTTGTCTCCTACATCAATTGGCAATTGCTCTACTTGCGAGCCATTAGATTCATCAAACTTCACATCCACTGTCTCTTCAACCTTTCGGGTGAGATTATTGTAGACACGGTAAGTGTGAGAGTTTGAGCCATAACCAAGTAGAAAACTTTCATGAGACTTAGGAGCAAATTTAGAACGACGATGCTTATCAAGAATGTAGCACTTTGAGCCGAATACTCGAAAGTATCCAACTTGGGGTTTGTTACCGGTGAGAAGCTCGTATGCCGTCTTGCCGAGTAGCTTGTGAAGATACAAGCAATTTGTTGCATGACAAGCTATCTCAACTGCTTCCGCCCAAAAGTGCTTTGGCGTCTTGTACTCATCAAGCATCGTTCTTGCCATCTCGATAAGAGTCCGGTTCTTCCTCTCAGCAACTCCATTTTGTTGAGGTGTGTACGTAGCCAAGAACTCGTGTGAAATCCCTTCTTCGTCAAGAAAGGTGTCCACATTTGCGTTCTTGAACTCCGTTCCGTTGTCACTCCGAACCTTCTTGATCTTCACGTCAAACTGATTTTGGGCCTTCCTAGCAAAGTTTTTGAAGATCTTTTGGACCTCCGACTTGTCATCAAGAAAGAACACCCACGTGAATCTTGGAAAATCATCAACTATGACTAGACCAAATGAGTTACCACGAAGACTCTTGTATGCATTTGGACCAAAGAGATCCATGTGAAGTAGCTCGAGTGGTCTTCTTGTGGTCATGATGTTCTTCGCGCGGTGACTTCCTCCAACTTGTTTCCCTGCTTGACAAGCACTACAAAGTCTATCCTTGTCAAATACGACATCTTTTATTCCAAGGATATGATCACCTTTAATAAGCTTATCAAGATTTCGCATTCCAACATGACCTAGTCTTCTATGCCACAACCAGCCTTTAGAAGATTTAGCGATTAAGCAAGTTTTGGGTTGAGCCTTTTTAGTGAAATCAACAATGTAAAGATCTCCTCTACGTATACCGGTAAAGACCGTTTTATGATTGTCTCTACGAAACACTTGGCAATCTACTTCAGTGAATAAGACATTCAAACCGAAATCCGCAAGTCTAGAAACTGAAAGTAAATTGTATCCAAGGGATTCAACGAGCATGAATTTTGTATGGAGCTATCGTGTGAGATGGCCACCTTACCAAGGCCAACCACCTTACCCTTTGAATTATCACCAAAGGTGACATATTTTCGAGGGCCGTCATTTTCAGCAAGCTCACGGAATATCTCTTCATCTCCGGTCATATGATCAGTACATCCACTATCAAGGACCCATTCCTTTCCTCCAGCCATGTAGCCGCGAAGATTCGCCATAAGACCAAAATGTCTCATTGCATCATCAAGATCATAGTCACTATCATCATCTTCATCATAGTATCCATGTTCAACATCATCTTGTGATTGATCAAATCCTAGAGAGGGTAATTCATTAGGTACAAGATCATCAAAGTGGTTACCTTTATGAATTCTTATAGCTTCGGATATGATATCACTAATGATTCCAACATTTCCTTTAGCATGCATGAGATTTGTAAGCTCAAATAGGCAATCACCAAAACTAGGATCACTAGAGTTCATCTTACTCAAGGCAATAGATTTATGGAGAATTTCATCTAAATTTTTCAAGGAATAATCGGGAAATCGTTCCTCAAGAAATTTCCATATAGTATAGGCACACTAAAGAGTAGGCAAACTAGCAACCAGATTTTTGGGCAATCCTCTAATGATCAGCTCAATAGTTCTAAGATTGCGAATCATGTCAATATCTTCATCTAGGGTAGGGTGCAAAGGATCAATATGAGGTGCACAAGGACTAGCAATGTACTTGTTCAAATGATATTCATTGAAAATCTCAAGCGTTTCATTTTTCCACTCATGAAAATACTCTCCATCAAGAATGGGCACTCTATGTCTAAGACTCCCTAAAGTAGACACATCCATCTTCCTCCAAAGGTGTTTAAACCAAGGCAATGGAGAACAAAGCTCTGATACCAATTGTAGGTTCGAGAAGAGGTGTCTAGAGGGGGGGTGATTAGACACTAAGTGCCGAAAGTTGCAGATTTTAAAATTCTTAAGTTTAGGTGGAGTTTAGGCACATGTTTAACAAACACAATACATATCAAGCAAGTGTGCAATGAGAATATGGCCAGCGGAAAGTAAAGCATGCAACTTGCAAGAATGTAAAGGGAAGGGTTTGGAGGATTCAAACGCAATTGGAGACACGGATGTTTTTGTCGTGGTTCCGATAGGTGGTGTTATCGTACATCCACGTTGATGGAGACTTCAACCCACGGAGGGTAACGGTCGCACGAATCCACGGAGGGCTCCACCCATGAAGGGTCCACGAAGAAGCAACCTTGTCTATTCCATCATGGCCGTCGCCCACGAAGGACTTGCCTCACTAGCAGTAGATCTTCACGAAGTAGGCGATCTCCTTGCCCTTACAAACTCCTTGGTTCAACTCCACAATCTTGTCGGAGGCTCCCAAGTGACACCTAGCCAATCTAGGAGACACCACTCTCCAAGAAGTAACAAATGGTGTGTTGATGATGAACTCCTTGCTCTTGTGCTTCAAATGATAGTCTCCCCAACACTCAACTCTCTCTCACAGGATTTGGATTTGGTGGAAAGAAGATTTGAGTGGAAACCAACTTGGGGAAGGCTAGAGATCAAGATTCATATGGTAGGAATGGAATATCTTGAGCTCAACACAAGTGTAGGTGGTTCTCTCTCAGAAATTGTGTATTGGAAGTGAAGATCTGTTCTGATGGCTTTCTCCACGAATAAAGAATGGGTGGAGGGGTATATATAGCCTCCAGACAAAATCTAACCGTTACACACAATCTGCTAAACTCGGTGGGACCGAATCGTTAACCTCGGTTGGACCGATTCAGCAAACCTAGTGACCGTTAGGATTTTCGGTGGGACTGAGATGCAACTCGGTAGGACCGATATGGTTTGGGTTAGGGCATAATGTAATCTCGGTGTGACCGATTACACAAACTCGGTGGGACCGATTTTGGTAATAAGCTAACCAGAGAGTTGGTCAGGCAAACTCGGTGAGACCGATTACACAAACTCGGTGGGACCGATTTGGTAATAAGCTGACCAGAGGTTTTGCATTGTAATCTCGGTAGTACCGATTGCACAAACTCGGTGAGACCGATTTTGGCAATGAACATACACAGTGAGATTACAATACCATCTCGGTGAGGCCGAGATCCCTATCGGTGAGACTGATTTGCTAGGGTTTGTGGCAGTGGCTATGACATGTGAAACTCGGTGGCTCCGGATAGAAAGATTCGGTGGGGCCGAGTTTGACTTTAGGTTTGGGTCATATGTGGATATGGAAAGGTAGTTGAGGATTTTTGGATCATATCACTAAGCACATGAAGCAAGAGGCTCATTAAGCAACACCTCATCCCTCCTTAATTGTATTGGCTTTTCCTATGGACTCAATGTGATCTTGGATCACTAAAATAGAAAATGTAGAGTCTTGTTCTTGAAGCTTGAGCCAATCCTTTGTCCTGAGCATCTTGAAGGGGTTCCACATCCTTTAGTCCATGCCACTCCATTGTTGAACTTATCTGAAAGATAATAGGTAAAAGTGTTAGTCCAACAAGAGATATGTTGACATTAATTACCAAAACCACCCAGGGAGCACTTGTGCTTTCAGCAACTGGTCGATCAGCTGGGTCTTACCAGGCCACACTAGGAACGCGACATGGGCCGCAGGTAGGCAAGTCTGGGTACCCTGGTTCCCAGTACGCCAACAGTAGCCCCGGGCCCAAAGCGCGCGCGGAGTTGGCTTCTGGGCGAAGCCTAGTCGAGGACGAAGCGCCACGGGCCCCAAAGACTGCGGGCCAGGCTGGCGTGTGACGGTTGGATTGGACATGACGACTCCACTCCCCACGCAGCCTTGGTAACCGTGTGACTAGACGACTCCCTGGCGCAGGCGACGTAGTCATCATGGCTGTGACCAATCGATGGTTGGCCTTCCTTACCCTATAAATGAGGCCCGGGGGGAGCCCCCAGGCCATCTTCAAGCCAACGCCACCATCCTCTCTTCTCCCTTTGTTCTCCTTCGCCTCCAAGATTTCCATGGCGCCGCTGAGGAAGTCCTCCACCGCAGAGAGGGGCAAGGGTGTGAAGGAGCTGGTCTCGCCGCCGTCGAAGAGGGGCCGCGGGCGTCGACGTAAGTACGCCGCCACGGCCATGACGGCTCCTCGGGGGAACGGGCACGGCGTCTCGGGCTCCGACGGGGTCGCCGGCGAGAGGCGTGGAGCTTCTTCTCTTGGTGGGGGCGGCCGTGGCCGCGGTGGTCTAGGTGGCGCAGGGGGCCGGGCGACCGGCGCCTATCCGTCCCCCGCACCGGCAACTCCATTCCTCTGACGCGGCCTCCAAATTTGTGATGTGGGTGGAGAATCCCGGCAGCATGTGGCTCCGGCTTCCCCGCTGGTTCCGCGTCGAACTGCCGGAAGAAGGGTCCGACGGCGTTTGGCTGCAGGCCGACGGGTGCTGCAACGGAGCCTTCTGGGTGGAGGTCGAGGTCCTTGCTTCAAGCGACATGTTCCTTGGTCGTGGCTGGCAACCCTTCGCCCGTGCGCGCCGGCTGCGGGGAAAGTGCACTCTCCACTTCAAGTACGACGGGGTGTCGTCGTTGCTTGTCAGGGCCTTCTCGGAGGAAGGAAGGCGCCTTGGGTGTTGCCTAGAGGTGGACGACGACGAGGAGAGTGGCGACGGCGTCCTGAGGAGTAGCTCTTCCTCTGAAGGCGAGCTCAGCCTTAGCAGGCTCCGCAGGTCTCCCCTCTGTGGT